>JAVQMF010000056.1:15862500-17232012 GCA_032878935.1 Erythrophleum fordii
GGTTTTTGTTTTCCATGGACCTTGCTTTGTTTTCTCAAGGGAAGATGCATGTGGGGAGCCTCTTAGGGATCTTAGGAACTTAATTAAAACCTTATTTAAGCCTAGGAATCATTGTACAAAGTCAGATTTTACAAAGTGCAATTAAAACCCTAGAAATTGCATCTTAAAATCTAATGGCTTTTTGTTAATTCCCTTTAAATATTCTTAATCTCTACACCCTTTTTTCCTTAGATTCACCCTTGGTTCTGTCTAAAAATCAAATCCTCCTAGATTTTCTTATGTTAGGAAAAATAGAGGAGGGGAACCAAAAGTAGCAACTATGGGAGGAGAAATTACCTTGTTTTCTTACTTTTTCTCACTTGAATCTTACTTTCTCCAAACTCCTCTCTTCAAATTCAAAATTTCCCTTAAGTTCCTCCCTTAATTCAGATTTGAAAACTTCATTTTAATCAAAGGAAACAAAGAAAAATAAAGGATAGGAGGTTTGGGTGGAAGAAAGCACGAAAAACTACCAAGAAACTATACCTTAAAGCTTGAATTTCTTCTCCTCTTCTTCCTCCCTTGGTGCACCTAAACCCTAGCCTTCTTCTCTAAATTTGGGCAGAAGAAATTGTGTCTAAATGAGTGAGGAAGGGTGGCGCCACCTATTTATAGGTGGAGGAAAATTGTTTCTTCAAAAATTCTCATTTTGCCCTTTTTTTTTTGCATTTTCATTTCTCCTTCGTTTTAGCTCCTTTTTGAGAGCTGCCTTTTTCATTATAAAATTTAGGTTTCCAATTTAGTAAAATGCCTTTAGAATCACTCAAATTAGAGTTAAAACCTTTCGAAACAAATTCATGAAAGTTTGGACACACCGATGTTGAAAAATATCCGTCAGAGAGGATTTAACTATCCTCAGACTTCCCATGGTTTTTAGGGTCTTTGAGAACCTTGGAGAACTTAAAACTTTCATTTAAAAAGTCATCCTAGGTGAATTCTAAAAATTGCTCAAAATTATAAAAATACCATTACGTTTCGTAAGATTTCCTTTAAAATTTGTTTCTTCATTCTAGCTTCATTTTTCCTTCCGTTTGAGACTAGGATTCTCATTTTTAGGAGTCTAGAATGTTACTCAAATTTTTTAAGACCTTAACTAATTCATTTTAGGAGACTTGCTTTCAAAGCGTGCCCGTTTCCATTGTTTAACAAAAATTGGACATTACACTTAACCCTCTAACCACCAGAAACTAGTGAGTTCATAAATCAATGATAGCAAAGAGTTCATACACTACCCACATTTCCATTAAAACATAAATCCTAGTAGAAATTCCATACATCACTAGTTTAAGTTGACATATGATGTATCAAATGATTACAGTCCCTATGCTTGGCAATTTATGATGTATTACGGCAATTACATAAAACTAGTAATCAAATTATATAAATACAATCTGACAAGGTTTTCAAACCTACCTACTACTAAACCACATGGTAAGCTTTCATTAATTTTCTCCTTGCCACTAAGAGGTTCAATCCTTAAAAATGTTAGCCCACAACTGGGGTGAGATATACAATCTTAGTAACAAGAGGCAAAATTCCATATATATGTACAGATTAATCAATACAATGTAATTTCATATCATCAATACTAGAATCATCAATTCAATTTGCAAATGAACTAGTTGAGCTACCAATAACTACTGTCTCATATCAGCAATCACACACAACATGTTAATGGTTAATAACACTAAGAGAGGTCCATCCATAGTACCTACTTCGTAATGAGTACAATCAAGGCTCAGTGCATCTAGGGTCTGATCACAACTCGGTGCTTGATCTATTTAGTTCTCCTTCTACAGACCTCCAATTCAGGTGCTTCCAATTGGTATAGGTCACTGTGGATGTCTAGTTTATGCCCATAAAATTTTATAACAACTGGACACCATTTGGTTCATGAATGACATAGATTCATTTTCAAACCTATGGTAACAATGCATTAACCAAACCATCAAAATTTTCAAATTTCAACAATTCGCCAAATATTCCCTAAACCTCTAAATATTACCCACTTTAGCTTGCCAAGAAGCTTTCAACAAGCTCTAAGGGCATGCCAAATTTCATATCAAGAAGAGCTCATTTAGTCATATCTTGACAGAGCTCACAAATTTGGCGGTTTGACACTATAAAGGATTCAAAATAGGGGCAAATGGTCCCCTACATGCTTTAGCACCCATTGGGTAAGTTTTAAAGCATAAACATGGTATATATGAATTGCCCAAGTGATCTAAACCAACACATATCTCAAATTCACTATGCTATGGGTAAAATTACATTATTGCAGATAAGCCACAAAGGAGCTAAATCTCATAATTTCATTGCTTTGGCTCGATACATGGTTCATACATCATTTATACATATTTTTATACTTGTTCAAGCATTTATATCTAAAAAAGAATATGTATACATAAGCACTTTGGCTTTCCTATACATCAAACTATATGTGAGTGTACAAAAATGGCAATACAAAGGCCTTCTATGCCTCATGGCCTCCACTCTTAGGCTCTTGAGCTCCACCTGAATCATATGAGATGGGAGAGGAAAGGGGATGAGATTCTTGAAATCTCAATAGCTCATACACTCATTCAAGGAAGCAATCAAGATATATAAATAGGTCAAAGCATACAAATAATTCACAATTACACAACACATGATTTTCATGCCATGATATCATATCAATGCCAAGAATAAGCTCTAGAGACTTTTGGTTTAGCCTCACCTGATTTTGGGACTTTTGGATTGGCTTCACCCTTGGTTTAAGGACTTTTAGCTCCACCTCACCTATCTCAAGGGACTTTTGGTACTACCTCACCCGAGCAGTTGTCACAACCCAAAACCTAAACATATTGGTACCAATGCATCAATGCAACATCAAATGGCATGTCTCACAATACAAGCATATACACAAGCATACAATGACTATATACATTCAAGAATGCAACAAGAAAGAGTGGAGAGCTACCTTATAAGCCAATACAAGCCTTCCCTTTCAATTTCTCTTCTCCCTTCTTAGTCTCACAATCACAACTAGATGGAGTTGTTTCTTTTGAGCCTAGACATAACAAAGAGCATATAATTACTCTCTTATAACTCAACAATTATTCATAAAGCTAGAGGGTTCTTTATAGCAAACCCTACAAAGCATATAAGAAACTAAAGGTTCTCTCTCTCTAAAATGTCACCAACTCTTATTCTTCTTTCTTTGCATTATAGTGTTACATGATCGAAGTACATACACGGGTCGCAACCACACCACAGCTTCACCATAGACTCACAAGGTCTAATCATAATCATAATTCAAGTAGTCAACTAATTATTTAATATTTCAAAATCAAGTATGTGTAACAAATATATGATTAACATGAGCATATATATGGAATTAAGAAAAATAACTCTGGTTACGTCAATGAAGCCAATCACTCTTCCTCTAGCTACTATCATGATTTATAACACACCAGGCCTAACATAAGTATAATCATCATTATTCAACTACCATTAGCAAGGAATTTCCCAATCCACAATTAATCTTAATAAGAGTACATTGAGAACTTTTTAGCCAAGCTTTCTAAAGGTCTACTGCACCAATTCAAGGTTAAAATAACAAGAACTCATAATGGGTCACTCCTAACATCTTCATTTTCGCACATGTAAAAGCTATACACTAAAAGTTAGTCCAAATGATGGAAATTCAGTATATATATCACACAAGAGAAAGGGGAACACTTACCCATACACCCAAGAGGTCAAATGGACTGGGTTGAGCTTCAACTACTAAGAACACACTATGGGTCATTCTAAAATTCAGATTTGAGTCATTAAGCCTAGAAATTTCATTGTTTCACCTTGATCTCCTTGTAATTTCGCACAAATTAATGCCCATACTATAAATCAACTATGGAGGTCTCTAATTAATAGAAAAGGCATCAAAATGAGAAGTTTATACTTACCTAACAACATCCCTACCCTCAACCTCCGAAATTTCACCATGAAAACACCAATCAACAAGTTTTAGATTTTGGGTATGGGTGAAATGCTCCAAGAGAAAGACTAATCAGGTCAAAATGTAAAGGAAAAAGAGATGGTCAAATTATATAGCACTCACCTTGGCTGAATCTTGGTCTAAGTAGGGAAAATAGGGCCAAGAAGGTGATGGAAACCCTAGCCTCCAAAAGACCTCCGAATTTCCTATCTTGCCTTTTATGTTTTCTACTAAATAGGGGGAGAAACTGCTGAACCCTTAAGGTTATTAGGGGGAAATAGGCTGACTTATAGCTCATAGTCTATTTGGGCTCTTTTCTAGTCATTAGGCCTTTGCTTGGTAAGGTGAGCTATAGAACACTTTGAATTAAGATGAAGTGTACTGACCTTAAGGCCCAAATTCTAATGGGTTCAAAGGTTGGTGTTAATTAGGCTAAGTCTCATGAATTGGGCTGCAGAACTGTAGTTGGGTTATGCTAAATTTCAAGATTTCATTTAGTTTGGATCTGCATAAAGAATGGTAAGCCAACTATAATAGTTCAAATTTTTAGTTAGGTTGGGTTAAGTTTCAAGAGCCCATTTATTTTGGGTCTGCATTTATAATAATTGGGCCTTTATTAGTCTCTAACCATGACCTACTTAATTTAATTTGGGCCTAGATAAGATGTCTAACCCAATTAAATCTCAAGCCCACATTAATAATTATTCTTCTCTAAATTCCCATTCACATGGTTTACCCAATTATTTCATAATAATTATTCTTAATTATATCTAACTCATGATTAACGCCTTAATTAATTTTGAAGTCTTACATTCTCCCCTATTCTTAGGAATTTTCTCCTCAAAATTAGACATACCTCACTCAATTAGTGCTGGATAATCTGTCCTTATAGTTTCCTCTTTTGTTTCTTAAAATTTTACAAAAACCTAGTCCTTCCCCTACTACTTTCCTGTAAAAGATGTCCTTATTATGTTATTATCCACAATTCTATTTCTTCTTTGTCAACCTAAGTCAAATGACATACTAACCTAAATATTCCATCTTCTTCATTTGTCCACAACTAACGAGATCTAGACCAAGTTACACTTGATTACCTTATAGCAAGTCTAGGCACCTAGGTCAAATAAATCTTAAAATCTCTCTCCCTTTGTAGCATTTGTTTTGTTCTATTCTATCTTTTTCTTTTCTTCTCCCGCTCCCCTCTCTCATTTTTTTTTGTTCCAATAGTTGATCATTAACTGTTCATGTTAACTTCCTTTCCTTCTTAATTCTCAATCTATTTAAGAGATAACTCCTAGATACTTTAGCTCAACTCTTCTTAATAGTTGTTACCAAGAACTACAAGGAATTCCACTTAGTTAGCCTTATAATATTTATCCCACTACTAGTAACATAGGTAAGTAACCTTATTTTATAATGAAGTTTCATTCGTCTTTCACTTAGATTACCTTTACTTTTCTTTAGCCCAACCTTCTTAATCGAAATGGGTTTTACCTCTTACAGGGTCATCTAGTCTAAGTTTCCAACTTTTACATTCAAATATCTTATAAAATTATTGCACATATCATATCCTCATTTATTGTCCATTAGTAAAAGGTTCATTATCTCTATTAGACATATAAAATTTTCCTTTCATTTTCAATTAGTACTTAAGATTCCTCCTCCTCATTCATTGAGATTCCTTAGTGTTGAAACTAATATAAAATCTGATCTCACAATTAATCTATTTAAGGCACCCAAACACTCTAGGTTCACCTTCTATATAGTCAAAATCAAACATGATCTTCCAAGTGGAAATAAACATGATATTTCAGGTCTAGATTATATTCTCTAATAAGACTTGATTTCAAGGGTGAGAGCACCTTGTCTAGGGTATCAACTTAATCTTTTAAGACTTAGGAATAAGTTTCCTTAAATCTTACAAGTCATAGCTCAGGTGGATGCTTGATTAGATGACATAACTTCAACGACTTGCCTACACAATTTAAATTTTCAATTCATGGTGGTGGTTCATTATAGGCAATCTAATCATCATCTATAAGTGTAACCAATATAAGAAAACCCTTAATAGACCTATTCTCTCTCTCTCTCTCTCTTATCCTTTTTTTTTAGTTCATGTCTTGCACTAGCGAAGGCACCACCATAATCACATACATGTGATTCCAAAGACTATCACAATCAATAGATCTAAGTGTTTCATCTTAGTTTTCAACTACTACTAGCATTAGTAGTCAACTTAATGGCATCTATACTCGTTTGATGTTAACTGAACATCTCTTTGGGCCTTATGCCATTATATAATCCCAAAGGACTACTCCTTTGTATCCTTTACACTTAACCAAGGTATTTTCACACAAATATAATCATACTTCAACTAGCATACTACTTAACCTCTCTAAGATGTACCAATTTCCCTATAACTTCCTTACATATAGCTAAGTTTTTTTTTTTGTAATATGCTACAATTTATAAGTTCACAAAAATCCCTGAAGAGTAATGAGAATTATCTTGTCAACAAGGTCTAATATCTTATTAACAAGAACTTGCATTTAGTAGTGTGAAAATCTGAGACCTTATTTATAAGATTTTCTGACGGTAAGTACAAGGTCTTTTAATAATAAACTATAGCATATAGTATGCGAGGGTACGACAATTTTTTTTGTGTCCTTGTACAATGGTCTGTGCCAGCCACCACTAATTCTTTTGCTCCCCAAAAAGTTCTTAGGTCTTAATTTATATCTGACTGTTAGGAGTTAAACTAACATAACAAGGAGACTTAGTGAATCTTTTCATTATCAAGCATTTTTTAAATATCAACAGATCAAGTAGGGATTTCCAGTGATAGAACTCAAGTATCATTTATCACTAGTGTTTCACCCTTCCTCGTTAGTCATTATACTAAGGTTTTATTGTAATAACATAAGTTAATTGCATTACTGCCACCTCTCATTCATTTCCCCCAGGTTATTATTCTAGATCAGGGAGTCCTCTTTCAAAATTAGGGAGTTTTACTACTAGAGCAAATACTAGTCCATCGCGAATTCTCAATGTTGTCTCCATTCCTTTAATCACACCACATGTGATACATGATAATAAGATTAATGATGGCGAAATCAGACTTTGCCTTTAATATTAGTAGGCAATTCTTTTCTGTGGCCATACACATGCTCATTACCCCAAGATGACTGTATCTCAACCACTTGTACGTATAAGGGTACCATTTTATTCTCTTTTTAGGTGGATCCTTACTATTAAGATCTTATTTTTACCTTCCAAGTAGAAAGTCTGCTTAGTCTAGTTTTGACGCTAATTTGGTGGTCAAAATTCATCAAATCATATGATAAATGGCACGCCCCACATGCCCTAGCACCAAAGTGCCAGTGAATGAGCTTGTCCCATATGCCTCTAGCACCAAAGTATTGTAGAATCTTACTTTACACTCCTTGAGTGTATCATGCACGTAAAATGCCTCTAACCACCACCCAAATGCACATCAACATATAGCATAAATAAACTGAATCATACAAAAGAGATAACATGCATAAGCACTGTGACACCTTAATCTACTACCGCTATCTAGCCTCTCACTGGGCTCGGTTTCATTTGAGTTCCAAAGAATCAACACCAATCCGTGGCATTTTCATGCTATGAAACAGGGTTTCAAACACTCAACTTTTACCCCGTGGGTCCTGTGAACCCATCATTCGCATTCTCAACTCATACTCCACTTATACAACTCATACATAGCATAAAACAAACCATAAGCCACGGCTATGGAGCCAAAAACCAGAAAAATGCACTTTTCTCACTTGTGCCCAAAAATCTTATTTTGGCTCTAACTTTGGAAAATCATAACTAATTGTAGAAAAATGGGAATGTAGCAAACTTTAGCTTTCTAAAAAGCTCTAAGTGTTGAATTTAATCATTCCTAATCAAAATCTCAGCATTTGGACCATGTTTGACATCGAAAATGGGAGGAAGGTCTAGCTGTCATTGTTTCTGGTGCAGCTTTCTGTCATGAATTTCAGAAATCCATAATTAAATTCACAAAAATCCAATCTGGACACATTATACCAATTCAGAAAACTACGGATGTCTACTAGAGGAAAAAAATAAGTCTAGATCAGTTCAGTAGCTCCTATACCCCGAAAACTGATGGAATAGTGACGGGGATCAGAAGAGCTCTCTAATGCTGATACAGAACTTCAGATGGTTCAATCTCTCTCTACAGACCTCCGATTTGGGTGATTCTAGTTCCTATAAGTCACTTTGGTTTTCTAGTTTATGTGTATAAAATTTCACCACATTTGGAATCCATTTGGTTAATGAGTGCCACAGATTTCATTTTCTAGTTTAGATGAACAGTACATGACCATTCCATTGAATTTTTCCAAATTCAACAATTCACTAAATATTCTCTAGACCTCCGAATATTACCCACTTTAGCTTTTCAAGAAGCTTTCTACAAACTCTAGAGGCACGCCAAATTTCGTGGCAAGAGGAGCTCATCCGGTCATACTTTGACGGAGCTCTCAAAAATACCGGTTTTGGCACCCCAAAGGTCCAAAATGGGTCCAAATAACCTCTCACACACTCTAGCCACTCACGGATAAGTTTAAAAGTGTAAAAATAGTCTATCTAACAGGTCCATGTGGTCCAAAACAACATACATTCAAATCTCGCTATGCTACAGCCAAATATACACTATTGCATTCATTCCACAAAAGGGGCAAAACCCTCATTTCCATTCATTTGGCTATAGACATAGTTCATACAATATCCTTTCATACATTTACACTTGTTACAACCTTTACATCTCAAAAATAGTAGGCGCATATTCACTTGGCACCACTTTACATCAAACTTACATCAAAATATCAAAATAAAACTAACATTCTCCTATACATACTTCTAGGCTCCTTGGTGTGTGCTCGGTTCTCCTTGAGCTCCACCTAGCATATTAAGTTGGGAGGGGAAGGGGTGAGATTCAGGAAATCTCAGTAGCTCATGCACTCATTCCAGCAAGCAATCAAGGCATATAACAAGTCAAAGCATGTGAATAAGCATTTAGCTATTCTCAATCATCCAACACATAATGTACATGCTATGGAATTCACAACAATGCCAAAAATGGGCTCCAGGGACTTTTGGTCTAGCCTCACCCGAGTTTAGGGACTTTTGGATGGCCTCACCCGAGTTTAAGGACTTTTGACTTGGCCTCACTCGTTTGAGACTTTTGGCCTTGTCTCACCTATCTTAAGGGACTTTCGGCTTCACCTCACCCATCTCATGGGACTTTCGGCACTACCTCACCCGAGCAAATCTCACATTTCAACACACAAGCATATTGGCATTCAATGCATCAAAGCAATAGCATATGGCATATTCCACACAATAAGCATATACATAATCACACAATGACTATCATATCCAAGAATGCAACAAGAAAGAGTAGGAAAAGAGAGCTACCTTATGAGCCAAAGCCAACACTAGCTTTTCCTTTCAATTTCTCCTCTCCCTCCTTAGGTTCACAATCACACCTTGATGGAGGTGTTTCTCTTGAGCCTAGACACACAAAAGCATGCAATTACTCTCTTAGAATGTATTCATTCAGATCAAACTCTCCTACACACCAGAACCTAGAGTTCTCTCTCTCTCTCTAGAATGCCATCAACCCTTTCTCTCTCTCATGGTAGTGGAAAATAACATTTTCAAAGAAAACACAATGATTCAAAGGTGTTTTCCACTTTCCCTCTTCTGACCCATGCCCAAAAACCATCCATTTTTTTACAAACTAGGAAAAGAGGGCAAAAGGAGGGGATCAGAAATCTAAAGAGAAATGGGGGAAGTTTCCTTACCTTTCCCTTGCTCTTCCTCCTTCTCTTGATCTCTCTCACTCTCCACGCCTCTTTTCTCTCCTTGGGTCGAAGTCTAGGGCAGATATGAGAGGAGAAATGAGTTTGGGCATTTAATGAAGTCTAAATCTCGCTATTTACTCTCTTCCGGACTGACCCTCGCTACGGCGAAAACTAACCTTCGCTATAGCGAGCTCGTGTAATCTGGCTTCGCTATGGCGAGGTGTAACCTTTGCTACGGCGAGCTCGTGTCAGTTCCCTTTGCTATGGCGAGATATACCATTCGCTATGGCGAACTCGCGTCAGTTCCAGACCTCACTCTCGCTATGGCGCTCGCTACGGTGAGCTGCCCCCTGGTTTCTGTATGGACTGCTGCCCGCACTCGCTATAGCTAAAATCTCTTTCGCTATTGCAAACAAGCACTCCCGCTGTAGCGAGACCATTTCTCGCTATTGCGAGAGGACTTGGCAGAAATTCTGGATTCCGAAAATTTCCAGCTTTCACTTTCTTTCTTTTCCCTTTTCTTTTCTTTTTCCCGGTTGTTACAAGCCCCACGTGCCTATACACCTCCTTCTTATCACACTAGGGCTTCTCTCCTTTATCACAAATTCCTCTCTTGTTTGGGTACACTAAGAGAGGAGCCTTAAAGGTTTCAAGATTCCTTTCAAAACATTATCTCCCTTAATCTCTTACTTTAAAGTCACTATCCCCCATTTAGAAATGGATTCGACAATCCTAAGGGTTTCTTGCCTTCCTTCCTTGTCATTACTAATTAAAGATAGCTTATTGACTCTGATAATTTGAATGAAACTATTTGAAATTTTCTTTAGCTCTTATTGCCCTTATTCATTAGGTTCAAGTTGTGGTAGCTAAGATGAGTAATTGCGTTCTTTATTAACCAAGATCAAGCAAGTGGGTTAAGACCTCTATACCTATAAAGCCTCAATCTTGGGGGCCTTTTGAAGTTTACATAATTTTAACTCATTATGGATTGTACATCACTTCATATATTTAGTCAATCACACTTATTTATTATACACTAATTCCCAAACTTCCATTGTCAATTTCCTAATCGTAAGTAAAGTTTACATTTTACCTTTCCATAAGGTTTTTATAACTAGTTAGGTGTTTTGCTTTGTATCATTGCCTTCTAAGTTCTCAACATCACTCTAGATGGCCCTTGAAAAGCTTAGAATTTTGCTTAGGTAAAGAATTGCTACTCTTGTTATGATAAGTTAATTATTTCGATAGGCCAGTCAACTGGTCGGTTGTACCCAGTTGACTTACTTAGTAAATAGCAGTCAATTGGTCATAAATACTATTAGTATTTTATTCATCATCCTTATCAATTACGTAGTCTCATTCATTCAATCAATCAGTGCCTCATAGTGAGTGATTAGTGCATCTAACGTGTAGCCAGTTGGCAACAAGCCTTAACTGGTTGTCTATTTAGATTGAGACTAGTAACCCAATCTTAAAAGAAAAAGAAAAAGAAAATTCTAGTCTTTTCATTGGCATTAACAACCTCAAGTCTCAAAATTAGTATTACTGAAGTGTTATAAGGTATAATCGCACTACACTCTATTATTTTCAAGGGCATGCTTATTGTGATGAGTGATCTCTTCACTAGAATTCAAGAAACATCTGTTTCAATAGTCCCTACAAGCCTTACATCATTATTCCTCTATATTTCTTCTCTAAAGGTAAAAAGCAAAAAGCATGTTTATATAATTAGCTATTCCTATAAGCTAATACTATGCCAAGTGTGTATCATGATCGCCAAGCTTCTAATTATAAAATTTAAATTAGAACGGTTTTCCTAAACTATTGCTCTGATACCAAGTGCAATGACTATAACTTCTAATCATCGTAATTAAAGTTACATACGCGATTAATAATCATAAATCAAGGTTGAAAGTCATTAAAACTAATTACATTCAAAAAATGTAAGGAAATTTGAACATTACTATTAATAGGGTCATTAACTAAACAACCACAATTATTCGAATGTACAAGTGAATTTAATTATTAATGAGGAGCCTTTGATTCCTCCATCTATCAATTCCAACTCATAAAAACCTCATACAAATATTTCTAAATGATTCTTTAGCATTGCTATAAGAGAAACTAAGGTTTCAATGTGAATATAAGAAATTGAGCACCTTCACAAATTTTGCACATTTTTTCGTGGCGAATTACCCTCTGGAACACCACCAGACTTGCCTCTCACATTTTGCCACGGCTAACCTCACTTTTCACTGCGATGAATTCCTTTGTTTTCTTTCATAAGCAACTTCATCACTTTTAGCCGTGGTTAATTCAATTTTGATCGCTGCCAATTCCCTTATGTTTCCATAACTCCTAAGATTTCATCTCATGCTCTCTAATTCTCCCTCTAGTAACACCTTAGGCCACTTAGTTTATGAAGATTTAGTGTCTTTTTTTACTTAATCTACTTAACACATCTACCATTACCCATTCAAAACTCAAATGTGGATCCTTAACCCTCAAGCTACCATAAACCAGTGAGTTTATAGATCAATGACAACAAAGAGTTCATGCACTACTCACATTCCCATTCAAACATAAATTCCAATAGAAATTCCATACATCACTAGTTTAAGTTAACATCTGATGTATCAAATGATTACAGTTCCTATGCTTGGCAATTCACGATGCAGTGCAGCAATTACATAAAACTAGTAGTCTAATTATACATATACACTCTGACAAGATTTCCAAACCTACCTACTAATAAACCACATAGTAAGCTTCTATTAATTTTCTCCTTGCCACTAATAGATTTGGTCCCTAAAAATGTTAAGCCCACAATTGGGGTAAAATATACAATCTCAGTAACAAAAGATAAAATTTCATATATATGTATAGATTAATCAATACAATGTAATTTTATATCATCAATACTAGAATCATCAATTCAACTTGCAAATGAACTAGTTAAGCTACCAATGATTACTGTCCCATACCAGCAATCATACACAATGTGTTAATGGCTAATAACATCGGGAGAGGTCCGTCCACAGCACCTACTCTGTAATGAGCACAATCAGGGCTCAGTGCATCTAGGGTTTGATCACAACCCGGTGCCCAATCGAAGTATATGCACGGGTGGCAGCCGCACCATAGTTCCAACATGGACTTGCAAGGTCTAATCATAATTATAATTCAAGTAGTCAACTAATCATTTAGCATTTCAAAATCAAGCATGTGTAATAAATATCAGATTAATATGAGCATATACTTGGAATTAAGAAAAATAACTCTGGTTATCTCAATGAAGCCAATCACTCTTCCTCAAGCTACCATGATGATTCAAAGCACCAGGCCTAACATAAGCATAATCATCATTATTTAACTACCATTAACAAGGAATTTTCCAATCCATAAATTAATCTTAATAAGAGTACATTGAGAACATTTTAGCTAAGCTTTCTAAGGTTCTACTACACCAATTCAAGGTCACAATAATAAGAACTCATAATGGGTCACTCTTAACATCTCCATTTTCTCACATGTAAAAGCCATGCACTAAAATTCAGTCCAAATGATAGAAATTCAGTATATATACCACACAAGAGAAAGGGGAACACTTACCCATACACCCAAGAGGTCAAATAGATTGGGTTAAACCTCAACTACCAAGAATATATCATAGGTCATTCCAAAATTTAGATTTGAGTCATCAAGCCCAGAAATTTCATTGTTTCACCTTGATCTCCTTGTAATTTCATACAAAACTAATGCCCATACTATAAATCAACTATGGAAGTCTCTAATTAGTAGAAAAAATATTAAAATAAGGAGTTTATACTTACCTAACAATACCCCTAGCCTCAACCTCTGAAATTTCACCATGAAAACACCAATCAACAAGTTTCAGATTTTTAGGTGTGGGTGAAATGCTCCAAACAAAAAACCAATTAGGTCAAAATGTAGAGGAAGAAGAGAAGGTCAAGTTATATAACACTCACCTTAGCTGAATCTTAATCTAAGTAGGAGAAATGGAGCCAAGAAGGTGGTGGAAACCCTAGCTTCCAAGAGACCTTCGAATTTCCTCTCTTGCCTTTTGTGTTTTCTACTGAATGGGGGGAGAAATTACTGAACTATTAGCATTATTAGGGGAAATGGGTTGACCCATTAGCCCATGGTCTATTTGGGCTCTTTTTTAGTCATTAGGCCTTTGCTTGGTAAGATAGGTTGTAGAACACTTTGAATTAAGATGAAATGTGCTGACTTTAAGGACAAAATTCTAGTGGGTTCAAAGGTTAGTGTTAGTTAGGCTAAGTCTCATGAGTTGGGCTACAAAGTTGTAGTTAGGTTAGGCTAAATTTCAAGAGTTCATTTAGTTTGGGTCTGCATGAGGAATGTTGGACCAACTATAAGAGTTCAAATTTTTAGTTAAGTTGGGTCAAGTTTCAAAAGCCCATTTATTTTGGTTATGCACCTATAATCATTTGGCCTCTATTAGTCTCTAATCATAGTCTATTTAATTTAATTTTAGGCCTAGATGAGGTTTCTAACCTAATTAAATCTCAAACCTACATTAATAATTTATTCTTCCCTAAATTCTCATTCACATGGTTTGTCCAATTATTTCGTAATAATTATTCTTAATTATGTCTAACCCATAATTAACGCTTTAATTAACTTTAGGGTGTTACAATAAGCATTTGGTGGGATCAATTGCTTATTAATAGAAGAAGAAATGGTGAAAGACCAATTCAAACTTAGCAAGAGATGAAGACTATCATGTGCACGAGGTTTACCCCTAATCATTACTATAGGGATATCCATCGAAAGTTGTTGAAATTAAAGTAAGGTTTCATGTGTATTGAAGAATATTATTAAAAGATGGAGATTGCCATGATTAGAGCAAAAAGCTATAATAGCGAGGTTCATTTATAGTTTGAACCCTAAAATTGCCATAATTGTTAATTTACAACACTATGTAAATATGGAGGAGTTGCTACATAAAGTAATCAAGGTTGACAAGTAACTCAAATCTTAACAAAAATTGAAGTTGGCTAGTTTAAATTCATGGAAGTTAAATTAGAAGGATTTTAAACAACCATTCATATCCAAAGAAGAAGCCAAGCCAAAAGATGAGGCTAAGCCAAAAGCTTCAACACCACCTCTTAAAGTTAAAATTGATTCTAAATCTTCTTTAATGTCAAGGTTTTAGGCATATTGCTTTTCAATATGAAAAAAAAAGAACTATGATATTGCTTGACAATAGTGATGTGTCAAGTGCAAGTTTTAGTGATGATGAAGATTACATGCCATCTTTGGTGGATGATTCTGACTTGGAAGTTGATGAACCTATCTATAGAGATGCATTAGTGGCTAGGCATGTCTTAAACATCCAACCTAGGGAAGATCATAAGGAAGAGCAATGTGAGCATATCTTCTATACTAGATGCTTCATCAAGGATAAGGTATGTAAAATGATTATTGATGGTGGTAGTTGTACTAATGTTGCTATTACCTTGTTAAGAAGTTGAATTTGCCTACTATGAAACATCCTAGGCTTTATAAATTGTAATAGTTGAATGATTATGGTAAAATTAGAGTTATTAAGCAAGTTTTGATTTCTTTCTTTATTAGCAAGTATCATGATCAAGTGTTGTGTGATGTGGCTCCTGTATATGCTGGACATATCTTGCTTGGTAGGCCATAGCAATTTGATAAAAAAGTTAGACATGATGGTTATAAGAATGGTTATTCTTTTACTTTCAATGGAAAAATTGTTATATTGACTCCTCTTATGTCTATGCAAGCTTGTGAGGATCAAATTAAGATAGAAAAAGAGTATAAAATAAGAGAAAAAAAGAGAGAAAAAGAACATAAAAGTGGCAAAAAAAGTAAAGAGAAAGAACGAGAGTGAATGTGGCAAGAAAATGAGAGAAAATAAATAGAGTGTTGAGTGTGGTGAGTTGAAAGAGAAAAGAGCAAAAGAAAGAGTGCAAAAGAGAGAAAAGAAAGAAAAAAGTGTGAGTGAAAAGAAAAAGCAAGAGAGTTATGAGAAAGATAAAAATAATAGAGTGAGTTTGTTTTTTGGAAAAAGAAAGATTAAGAGAGCTTTGTTAGCAAGTTAGCAAGTCTTTGTACTCATGCACAAGGATGTTTATTTTTTTACTAATAAACTTAATCTCTTTAACCTTTAGTGTTGTGTCTATATTGTAAGAGTTTGGTGATTTTTTTTAATGAGATACTTGATAGGTTGCCACCTTTAAGAGGCATTGAGCACCGCATTTACTTCATTCTTAATAGACCCACCTATAGAGCCAATCCCAAGGAAACTAAGGAGATTCAATGCCAAGTTAAAAAGCTAATGAGGAAAAGCTTTATAAGGGACAGTCTTAACCCATGTGTCATGCCAGTGATCTTGGTTCCAAAGAAAGATAGATTGTGGCACATGTGTATGGATTATAGAGCCATCAACAAAATAACAACTAAGTATTACTATCCTATTCCTAGGTTAAATGAGTTGCATAATGCTTCATTGTTTTCTAAAATTGATCTTAGAGGTGTTTATCATCAAATTCACATGAATGAAGGTGATGAATGAAAAACTACATTTAAAACTAAGTTTAAATTGTATGAGTTGTTGGTTATACCTTTTGGTGTTAACTAATACGCCTAGTACATATATGAGCTTAATAAACCATATTTTTCATTCATTTATTGGAAAATTTATGGTTATCTACTTTAATGATATTTTAGTTTATAATAAGAATTTAGATTATTATCTTCTACATTTACCTGAAATGTTTAAGACTTTAAGAGAGAATAGGCTTTACACAAATCTTTAAAAATGTTTTTTTGTATGGATTTTGTTGTCTTTCTTGGTTTTGTTATAGGTGTACAAGGAATCTGTGTAAATGAAGAGAAAGTGAAAGTTACTCATGAGTGGCCAACCCCAAAGAATGCAAATGAAGTAAAGAGTTTCCATGGCTTAGCAAGCTTCTATAGGAGATTTGTGAAAGACTTTTCATTCATTGCTAAACCTTTGAATGAGCTTGTTAAGAAGCATGTGACCTTTTAAATGGGGTGAAGCTCAATAACATGTTTTTAACACCTTGAAAGATAAACTTACCAATGCACCACTTTTGAGTTTACCTGATTTTAATAAAATTTTTGAAATTGAGTGCAATTCATCTGGTATTGGTATTGGAGCAATTTTAATGCAAGAAAATAGGCCTATAGCTTACTTTAGTGAGAAGTTTAGTAGGGCTACTTTGAATTATTCTACTTAGGATAAAAAACCTTATGCTTTAAAAAGAACTTTAGAAACATGACAATATTATTTGTGGCCTAAAGAGTTTATTATTCATTATGATCATGAAAGTTTAAAATTTTTGAAGTCTTAAGGTAAGCTAAATAAGAGGGATGCTTGTTGGCTAGAATTCATTAAAAATTTTCCCTCATCATCAAGTATAAGTAAGGTAAAGAGAATGTTGTGGTTGATGCATTATCTATGAAGTATACCTTTCTGACTTCCTTAATACTAGATTGTTTGAATTTGAATTGTTGAAAGGATTGTATGAATTTGATTGTGATTTTGGTAAAATTTAGAAATCTTGTGAAAAGCATGGACTTAATGATTTTTACAAGTTTGATGGGTTTCTTTTCAAAAGAGATAAACTATACATTCTTTTATGGTTTTAATCCTTTAACTCCATTAGATGTTTTACCTTTACCTTCTAATGAATGTACTAACCTTGATGGCAAGAAAAGGACTGAGTTTGTGCAAGAATTACATACTAAGGTGCTAACATTGAGAGAAAGAATGAGCAATATGCAAAATAAGCTAACAAAGGTTAGGGAAGAGTTGTATTTGAGCTTAGAGATTGGGTTTGGCTATACTTGAGAAAGGAAATATTTCTAGAACAAAGGAAATCTAAGTTGTAACTAAGAGGAGATGATCCTTTATAAGTGTTGGAAAGGATAAATGACAATGCATACAAGATAGATTTGCCAAATTGTTATGGTAATGTTAGTGCTACTTTTAATGTTATTGATTTATCCCTTTTTGATATTGCAGATTTAAGGATGAATCCCTTCGAGGAGGAAGGGAATGCTGGATGACCATAAGTGTGGCATGATAAGCAACAAGTTAGGCATGGAAAGTATGAAGCAAGGCGTGAAGAGCATCCAAGGCGAGTTGGAGTTGATGGTGCATGATAAGATGATGTTGGCTCTTTAAATATGCAAGAGTGGAAGCCCAATGTCTAAGAGATCCATTTCAAGGCATTGGAGACCTAATGACAAGAGTAAGAGTAAGAGTTATGAAAGAAGCTTTGCAATACATGATCCAAGAGTTACATGAGAGAGAGCCCATTTACATGGCTGAATTAGCGAGTTGCAAAATTCTAAGAAGTATAGTTGTATTATTGGAGGCCCAACTTGATACTTTTGAAAATCCACATGGAGTCCAAATAGAAGAACTCACTTAAAAAGATCATGTGCTAGTAATGTGCATCGCTTAAAGAGAGAATGGCATGCAATATCTCATAGTAATCAGATTAGCTTTGTTTCCTTTTGTTTCATACAATAAGGCCACATGAATTCAAGCTAACAACTTGGTATTTAATTTTTATTTTTGCTTCCTATTTATTATTAGGAGAGTTATTTACAAAATTTTATTAATTAGGAAGATTTCTTATCTCATTGATTAAGAAGGATTCTCTTAAAGTATTTGCCTATAAATAGGCTTCCTTGTAATTCAATTAGAACCTTTTGGATTGAATAAAATTTAAGAGTGTTTTCCTGGTAAGCTTTGCTTGCTATCCTTGTGTTCTTGAAAGAATACATTTAACTTATGAAATGAGTGATCAACCTTTGTGGTGTATCAAGGCTAGGGCTTTAAGGGATAGGTTTCCTTAGGGTTTTACCACAAATCATCCTTATTTTTTAGCTAGTCTTTAGGTGTGATTCATCTTGTTAAAGATTCTTAGAGCAGGTTGTCTAATGGGTCTACCATTATATTTACTTTGTAAAACATGCATCTTGATGTAGGAAAGAAGCGGTTCCAACTTTTGGCTTTGAAAATATGGTTAAATTGAATAACTGGGTTGATCAAGGAATTCATCAGAGCTATTTAAACTTTGAGAACTAATTTTAGAATTATTTGTTAAGCTCAATACTATATCTTATTTTAATTATCTAAATATGTTGAAGCAACCTAATATATTTTTTGATTTATTAAGATATTTTTTACAAAATGCCCTTTCTTCCTATAGATGTAACATTTATCTTTCTTCTTGAAACCAAGGATTATTTTTTTGGAAAAACCTTACATGTTTCTTTCAAAGCTTCTTTTATATCTGCTAGGTTTGTAAAAGGCCTTGTGGTAGTAAGTCTTCTTCTTTGCTGGACATGAGCACCTATCCTATACTTTGCACTTGATCTAAAGATAGGGCTTTTTACAAGCCTTTTAAATGGATATCTTGCATTTCATTATTTCATCAATCTTATATGTCTTATACAACTTCTTAAAGGTAACTTTAGCTAGTTGGTATATTTCCCCTAGAGAGATTTCTGACATATCTCTTCAGAGAGCATGAATATTCCATTAGAGTTTTGGCTTTAGCTCTTTTGGAAGAGGAGCTGTGAAAGTATGATGAAAGCTAAAATCCCTAAAGCCATTAAACATGTAATATCTTTTTACTATTCTCTTGTAGTGAAGATCAAGATCTTTTGCCTTTAACGAGCAACACTTCATCTTAAAGTTAGATCATCAAGCCTTACATTATTATTGGGCAGAATGGTAAGGATGACACATCCACAATCAAAGGTAGTATGAACAATGTCAATCACTACATTCTTAGAGCTAATATCTAGGAAAAAAAATCTTATTTGTAACTATTATGTCTTTTCTTCCATGTAAGGCAAGAACTATTCTAATAGCTCTAAGAAGAAGATAAGTATAGCATTGCTTCTTCAGTGGTTGATGAGCTCATTTGGGATCTCAATAGTGTCATATTGTTTAGATTTGGTTAAGACTAACTCATAGTGCTCAAGTTTAGAACATTGAAGGATTTCCTTCATAGAAGAATTCTTTTTGGCGATTAACCATTTAATAGAACTAGTAAAGGTTTTATTTTAATAATATATATAATATGAAGTCAAAACCAAAAAGACTAAAGTTGATAATTATTCCTAAACTAGAAGTACTAGAACCGATAATTAAGCCACAAGATCTACTAAAACCAATTCCCTATATGATGTTTTCCTCAACATCATAGACTTTTGATTCTAGCTTTCCTTTGCTAGAATGACAAAAAAATCCTAGTACAAGGATATCTTTTAGATCTTTTACAATCCCTACAGAAGTCTCATATAACGGGATAAGGTATCCAATCACCCAAATAAAAGAGGTGTTAAATTGGCACACTCATAATGCCACAACTCTAAACAAGGTTCAATAAAAATCAATTCTAGGCTAAAAAATCTAGCTGGCCAAACTTCTTAGATGCATTCTAGAATTGATGGACTTCCTTTAGAAATTTAACAACTCTATCACAATCACTCTCATAAGATTAATCAATTAGATGTAGAATTAACAAAATTTATCATAGAAAGATATGCTAACTTGATGTTTTCTTAAAAGGAGTAAGAGATTAAGGACTTGGAAAAAGAGGCTAATAGAATTAAGGTAGTTATAGCGAGAAGCCATACCAAAAGTATTTATAAACCTTATCCACCCATATACACTTCCCCCTATGCTCTTTTTATCACACCTTCATATTCTCTACATCTTATGGAAAATGATTATAAGAAATGCTTTAAGATGACTCATGAAGTCTTATGGAAAGCATTACCTCTATCTTAACCAAAACCTTAACTCAAACCTCCAACTAAATCACCCCATATGCTATAAACATTTTTAGCCTTACCATCATGGGCCAAACATATTGAACTTTTTAAATTTACACCTTTAAAAATCCATGACCGTTCACCACTATCTCCCTAAAAAAAAACCCTTCCTTCATTAGAAAAAGGAAAAGAAAAATATATTGAAGCCTTTGAAACCTAACAACAAAATCTTATTACTCTTGCTAACTAAGTACCTTAAGTTGATACTTTATCTACTACCTTTGAATACTTTAGATTTGATCTAAGCTTAGAAGCCTCAAATCATATTGTTGATATGGTTTCTCTTTACATTGCCAACACACATAAAGATGTTGAGAATAATCAAGATTTTGATAAAGAAGTACAACTTGAAAACCGTCATAATCATTAGCATCAACCAACTAAATACTAGACTAAGCTAACAATTGGACTATGGTTTATCCTTGATGATAATCCTCTAGAAAAATGGAGAAATAGGTTGATTGATCTTAGTGTATGGATAGATTTACAAATGACGAAGCTAGGATAATTGCTCAAGTAATCATTACATAATTTTTTTCAAGATTTATTAACACTTTTCTGGAATAGTCTTAAAGCATAGGAGAGTATCATTAAATATAAATTATTCAAAACCTGGATACACATTCCATCCTTAGAGCAATCAATAAAAAATTTATTGGAGATTTTCATTTAGTTTACTAACAGAAGTGACAAGAGTACTTTGAAATGAAGTGTTGCTCATTAAAGATAAAAGATCTTGATCTCCACTACAAAAGAATGACAAAAAAACATTTCATGTTCAATGGCTTTAATAATGATAGCCTTCACCATGCTTTCATAGCTTCTCTTTTACAAGAGCTAAAGATAGAACTCTAATGGAATATTCAGGCTATAACATGATCATACTATAACTCACTTCATACTATTTCTAGGTTCTATTCCATGAAGCATATAAGTTTCCAAAAAAAAGACATTAAAATATTACATTTTCATGTGTTGCGTAGTAGATAAATTTTTCATCCAGCATTCCATGAACCAATGAAACTCATTAAACTCATTCAGATATTTGATTACACTAATAAAATTCAAAAACATCGAAGAAAGTGGCTTGGAACTCATATAAGTGGGTGAAACACACCAATTTCCACGAATTAGACATGGTCAGATTTTTCAATTTTTCTGTCACAACTTCGGAAATTCGTAACTAAATCCACAAAAATTGAAATCTAACAAACTTTACCATTTCAGAAAGCTTTAGATGTCTACCCCATGGTAAAAATAATTTCAGCTCATGAACATTAAGGGGAGAATTTTTGACATCCAAAAAGCCACTGAGGTCGCTGTTGTATGGCTACTGGTTTAGATTACTGATATGAACTTTCAAAATTCATAACTAATTTTATAAAAATTGAAATCATACAAATTTAGTCATTCTAAAAAGATACGGATGTTAACTCTATGATAAAAATAATTATAGAAAAAAAATACTTTTATCCATTGAAAATCTATGAAATAGTGACTGAACTTAGGGGACGCTACTACTACTGACAGTAAACTTTAAAAATGTATAACTCTCGGCTTAGAAATACAAATGGGGTGATCTCAGTGGTCATAGAAATATTATAACCTCTGGTTTATGACTATAAAATTTTACAAGTGTTGGACATCATTTACCCATCGGAAGACACAAAACATAAACCTACCAGTGTGAACAGTGCACATATCAAAACCAATTGAAAATTCCAACTTTGAAAATTCATAACTAATTCTATATAACTCTGTTTTTGCTGCACTTTAACTTTCCACAAATCTCTCAATAAGATCTACATGTATGCAAAATTTCATGGATAAATTCCTTCATTTGGTCAGAATGTGCTATAGGGTGCCATTTGGGTCATTTTGATGCATTTTAATGGTGCAAAAGTGTCCAAAATGGTTCCTAAAGCTCTTTTGGCCACTTGGGCATGTGGGAATGGTCCAAAAAGACTTTCTAAACTTGTCTTAAAGGTGTAGAAACTCAAAACACAAAATCTCATCCTTCATCCCCAAGCCATATACTAAGGAACATGTACTTGAAATGGTTATTCAAGACCCAAAATTTGCAACACATTCCATTCATCATCAAGTTTCATACATACATAATCTATTAGGATAATTACACATGTTCCATTCATTGTCTATCAATTCTGTCAAAAGATTACATCATATGCCATTCATTTGGTTACAACATAAGCAAAATTAAGAGCTTTAAGGTCAAGGCTTCATCTTTCCACTTGGTGGCTCCCATTTCCTTGTTTATTGGCTCCACCTAGCATATTAGGATATTGGAAAGGAGGGAATGAGATTCAAAGAATCTTAATAACTCATCTCCCATTCAATCATGCATCAAGAATGTAATACAAGTCTTAAGGATACATGTATGGCATATTAATATAGAAAATGGTGCAATATACATTCTTGGTATTTACACAAAGCATACATAACATACTTAGGCTTGCCAAATGGATGGATTAGCCTCACCCTCATTCTTCAAGGTTCTTGGACTTGTCTCGCCCTTTTTCTCAAAGGCCTTGAACTAAGCCTTACTCTTGGGAGACTTTCCCTTGGTCTCAACCACTTCTAAGCGTTCTTGGCTCATCTTCACCAAAGGTAGGAGGTTATTGGCCTCTCCACATTCAAGCAAGCCAATGCAAATATTCTAGGCATCATTTCAATACATAATGCAACAGTATGATTCCATGGAACATAGGCATCATACCAAACATAATTCATAGCTTAAAATACATGTACACATATTCAAAGACAATGTAGACATTCATTCATGCATGGGAGAAAAGAGAGAGAGCTACCTTGCTTGCATTTACACATTTTTTCCTTAAGCCTTGAGTCCTCTCCCTTGACCTCACACACCCAAGAAGGTGGAGATCATTTCTCTTGGCCTAGACACACCAAAAGAAACATGAATTACTCATGGGAACAAGCCTTGGCATTATACACACTTTACATAATGCTACTTTGGTTTATGGCTCCATTATGCTTCCATAAGGCACTTAATTAAGCAACTATAAAAATTCATGATCTTGGCTCCCTTCTCTCCTTCAATCTATGATTCTTGACTCCATTTACACTCCTTGGAGCCATCATATAATTATTTTAAGGAGCCTAACTAGAAGTTGTTTTATTATGCTACGTTATGGAGTCTACACCTCCATCTCAATGTCATGGTTTCTAAAATGTTTCCAAGGCTTCCTCTCATCCTCTTCCATCATATATGACTCAAAAATAAGTTTGAAACAAATTAAAACTATCCTTAACCTATAGTTCTACCCTAGGCCAAAATGACACATGAAAAATGGAAGTAATGGGTTTGCTTTGTTTTCTTAATAGAATAGGTGTGTAGGGAGGTCTATAGGGATCTTAAGAACTCAAGAAACACTTATCTAAGCTAGGGAATTTATAGATCAAAACAGATTTCACAATGTCTCCATGAATCCCTAACTTTTCTATCTTGTGTTTTCATGCTTCTTTCTTTGATTTCTTTGCACCTACTTGCTTCTCACACTCCAAAATCCATGAATCTCCCTTGCTAGGACCAGAATTCATCTCCCTCTGATTGGGCTCTATATGAGACGAAATTATCACAAGAAGGAGAAGGGAAGAAGAAGCATGGAAGACAACAACTTACCTTGATTTCCTAGCTTTTCTCAAGTTCTCTTTTAAGTGGTAAGTTCCCTCCTTCAAATTCTATTATTCCTCCTCTGGACTAAACTCAAAACATCACCAAATCCATCAATGAAATCATAGAAATGAAGAGGAGAATGAGAGGAATAAGTTTACTCAAGGGAAGAGCATAAAATTCCACATTTCTTTTTTTACCTTTTTCTTGCTTTTTCTCTCTTCAAAATCTCCTCTCCTTGTGTGCCCAAGAGAGCTGGCTTCCTTCTCTGTTTTTAGGGCAGAAACAAATCATGGAAATGAGGAGTTGCTGGAACGTGGATAAGAAGGAGCTAAAAGTCACTTTATGCAACTTTTTAACTTTTGCATTTTAGTCCCTTTTCTTGGCTTTTTAATTTTAGGCTCATATCAACTCGTTTTTGAAATCTGTCTTTTCCATCATATTCCTTAGGCTCTTAATCATAAGAATTGCCTTTGGAATCACTCAAAAAAGATCTGAAACCATTCTAAACTATTCGGTCAAAATTTTGGTCAACTGACGGCCGAAATCACTCATCGAAAGGGTTTCAACTATTCTAGGGGCACCCATGGTATTCAGGGCCTCTGAGAATCCTAGAAAGCTTAAAATTTTCATTTAAAAAGCCCTCCTGTGAGTTTTCAAAATTTTACAAAAATTACAAAAATGCCCCTACTTTCTTTGGCAAATTTTTCGAATCACTGCAGCCTTAGTTTCTAAGCAACTCAAGACTTAAATCCTTATTTTCTATTATTTAGAATTTTATCTTAATTTTAGTTGGCCCCAATTCCTTCTATTTCGGGAACTTCCTTTTGTATTTGACTCATTTCTGACGTTTATGGAGAAACCGAATATCGCGTTTCTCATGTTTACGAAAGGATTGGATATTACACATGCTCTCTAAAAAGACATGTTAGAAATCTCTCCATGAGAAATATCAATTAGCTAAAGCTACTTTTGAAAAGTTGTGTGAGATGTATAAGACTTTTGATGAAATAATGAAAGGAAAGATATCCATTTAAAAGGCTTGCAAGAAGTCCTGTCTTCAAATCAAGTGCAAAGCATAAGATAGGTGCTCATGTCTTATAAAGAAGAAACCTTACTACCAAAAGACCCTTTACAAACCTAGTAGATGTAAGAAAAAACTTCAAAAGAAACATGTAACATTTTTCAAAAGAAAAGTATCCAGTTTCAAAAAGAAAGATAGATGTTACTATGCAGGAAGAAAGGGCATTTTGCAAAAGAATATCCTAGTAAATAAAAAAAAAGGCTATTAGGTTGCTTCAACATCTTCAGGCAATTTCATCTCTTCGATAACTAAAGAAAATTGAAGATCTTTTCTCAGAATAAGAATATACAAATCAAAATATAGTGTTTGCCTTAAAAGATAATTCTAAAATTAATTCTCAGAATTTAAATAGCTCTGATTAATTCTTTGATCAACCTAGCTATCTAGTTTAGCCCTATTTTTAAAGCCAAATTTGGAACTGCCTCTTCCCTACATCAAAATACATGTTCTACAAAGTGAATACTATAGGCCTATTCTTGTAATTGGCTATATAGATATTGAAGCATCAAATACCATCATGAATCCAGCAATTCTTTCACAAGAGATATGAAAGCCTCACATTGAATACTTTAGTGTTATTAATGAAAAGATCTTCAAAGTCACCTTGATTTCTAAGAAAAGGATTGGAATTAACTTCTTTTTGGCTATATTATTTGGTCTAAAATCTTAGGAAGTGATCTTTTAGATAAAGATATCGTTGTTAGAATAGATGTTTATCACAAAGCTTAGAAATTGTAAATTCTCCTAACGAGAATTAGATTAAAACATTCCTTCACCTTTTACACAAACACTCTAAAGTTGTTTAAACTCTAACAAGTTCCACAAGGATATAAAAAGATAAGAAATTAGGTTAAGGAGTTTTGTTTAGAAAGCCATGAATTATTCCTACATTCATTCCGTTATGGAAAAACAAGGATTTCTATATTCAATTTCTATTTAAATGGAATGAAAATATCAATCCTACCAAGACTTCTCATCTTGGCATGAACCCTGAAAACATAGCTTTTGCTCGAGAAAAATGTAATTTGTAAGAGGCATAATTGAGCCTATAAAATTTGAGTGGGCCTACTAAAAAAAAAAAGGATCAAAACTTAAAAAACAAAAAAAAGATGTTGGTAATCGACTATAAACATCTTAACACATTTTTACAAGATGACAAATTTATTCTCTTAAAGATAAGCTCCCAACTCACTTTACTTAGGGATGCCATAATATTTTCAAAGTTTGATTTTAAAGCTTGGGCCTAGATCTAAAAGAACAATACAAGGCCCCATTCTACATTCCAAATATCCAATATAAATGGACACCATTATGCCATTTGGACTAAAGATTGCCCCACTATTCCAAAAAGCGATGACTAAGATTTAAGGGCCCATTTTGCACAGTACTCTCATTTACATAGATGATATTCTTATCCTTTCAAAAAAATAAGCTTGAACACAAGAAACTCTTATAGTAATTCATTGAAATAACCAAGAAATAGGAGATTATGTTATCAATCCAAAAGAGTCAATTGGACAAGCCCATATTAAGTTTCATAGTATGCAGATAGTAAATAGTCAATATCAGTTAAGTCCATATATTGCTCAAGGATTGCAAAAGTTCTTAGATGAAAACCTCACAATTAAAGAAATATAGCAATTCTTTAGGATAATAAATTATATTAGAGATTTCATTCCATATGTTTTAAACTATACCAACCAGCTGTCTAAACTTCTCAAAAGAAGGAATCCCCACCTTAGGGAAAAGACCAAACAACTATAGTCTAATATCTTAAGAAGATAACTCAAAGTTCTATACCTCTAAAGATACCAGACCAAGGCAAGGCACAAGGATTTTATAGATAGATGTCATTAACTATTAGGGAGCAATACTTATAGAAAAACTTGATGGAAAGTAATATTGTTGCAATCATATGAGTATATAGTTTAAAAAGTCTGTAAAGCACTATCACACAATCTACAAGGAGATCCTTGCCGTGAAAAGAAGGATTTAGAAGTTTAGTTTTTATCTTAGCTAGTATCACTTTATCATACAAATGGATAACTTCTTATTCCCAAATATGCTAGACTTCAAGAAGAAAATCATTTTAAATAAGTGTTTGCTCAGATGAAAAGAATGGTTTTCTTACAAATTTTCAGTGCAACACATCAAAGGAATTCAAAACACTCTTAGGGACTTTATTTAAAGAGCTTAAACCATTAATCTCATCACCTCACAGAAACAAGTTCCATTTATATTCATGGCTAATATAGTCCCAAGCTATATCCATTTGCCTCCTTCAACCTTAGTAGTTAGTTAAAAGAAATGCTTTCCTCCTTGTTCAAAAATTCTTAACACTCCTGTAGAGGTTAGATTTCTTGCAAAAAAATTCTTGTTTTTCTACCTTTGTCTTTACCTCAAGAATGCCAAAATCCCAAACTATCCATCTTACTTCAATAGAAGAGTCTAAACCTCATTTTCTTTGAAATCCATTCCATCCTTCTAGATGAAGCTCTTTGATACTTATAGTCCTTAACTGCCCTTTATTATAGTGTCATAAAAGTTCACCCTCTTACTACCTAAAACTTCTTAGCCTATCAACAAGAATTCCAATTTTTAAAATTTACTAGAATGGTTTTCTTTACTAACATGGTGTCATGATGAACTTTAAAAGATCATTACAACTTATCATTTGGCACAGAAAGCTTTTAATGAGCAAATAGCTCTACAACCTTAAATGTTTAGCACTAAATTTTTTGAATTTTCAATCTTTTTTTTAATTTTTGATTTTTTTTAGAATTTGAATTTTTTTTTAATAGGCAAAACACACAAAATAAAATAACAACACTAAGAATACAAAGATACCGACTCAAACCAGGCAAAAAAAGATGAACTGAAAGACTTGAAATCAATAAGGATTAACAAAGATAAAAGAAAACATTGAGAAAAGATAACAAAAGGATAGGAACCTGTTTCTAGAACCAAGGTTTTGATACCAAATGATGCAAAACATACTAGGAACTTGTCCCAGAAAACCTCCAACAATTTGCACCATACCCGAGACTAGCTAGAAACAAGAAACACACAAACAAAAGGTTAAATGTAGGTTAAAAAGTAAGACCTTAAGAGAACTCGTCTCTTAAAACCCTAACCTTGGGATGCCACAAAAGATTACCACTTCTTTAATAAGTCAAGTATTCTCTTAAAAACACAAGAAATGTAAGAGAACTTTCACATAATATAGGGAAAAAAATGTAATTCTTATTATTTTTCTAAGTACATATGAGGCCTTTATATAGGCAATAGGAGACCTAAACCTTTCTAAAAATAATTCCCTAAAGGTGGCACCATCTATTACATGAATTTGGAAGGTTAAGAATGATGCCACAAAGAAGAAAAAGGAAAGAAACTAACATATTCTTTAAGCATAAGTTTTGACCACATGGCCTTATTTAAATAGCCAAAATAGAAACTTCTTACATGGTTTGGAAATTGATGATCACATGCTAGTCACATGAGGTTTTAAGTGAGCTCTTCTAATAGATCTCTTTTTAAGCCTTCAATTTTAGTGTAATCTTGGACTATTTAAGAGTATATTAACACGCCACTTATAGCTCTTTGGGTAGTTGTCAAATTCTTATAAATGGGCTCTAAGTCTTGCAATTCCTGGATTAAACAATTAAGAGCTTCTTTTATTGCTTTGGATATTGCTCTTGTCATTAGGCTTCCAACACCTTGTAATGGATATTTAGGCACAATAAACTTGAATTCTTTGACTTTAATAGATGAATTTTGTTCAGCTCCTTGGCCTCCATGTTCAGAATTCATTTTAGCTCCAACATCATGCTCTACATGTCTCACACATTCAGTAACTTGCCCAAGCTTTCCTTGATAGTCACGCCATGTATTATCTCCTTAACAGTGGTCATAGAAGCTCTATGGTACTCCATCAGAATTTAAGAAATAGAGGGAGAGGCCATCAGAGAAAAGGGAGAAATTGAGATGAAAGGAGTAAATTTGATCCTTTATAACCCTCACACCACCTCAGAGCAAGGAAGAGTTAAGAAGGAAATGAGAACTTACAAGTAAGAACATTTATGTATTGCTTTTCCTCCTCCTTCTCCTTCATTTACTTATCTATGCAAAGGAATTCAACACCTCACCTTACTCTCTTGCATCTAATGGTTGTGTTAAGACTCTTGAAAATTGTAGGGAACCCATAAGGAACAAGTAGAAAACTCAAATCCATGAAAATTAAATCCTTTTATGAGACCTATAGCTTAGGAATTCTATTTAGTGGCTTGCATACTTGGTTTGTGGCTATTTTGCATTTTAATGGGTGTGTATATGTGTAAGAGTGGCAAGAAAAATTAGATACCAATCAAGTAACAAACTTTATCCATAGTTAGTCAAAAGTAAAAATTGAGTAATAATTTTGTGTCTAGATGTTTAAAGATTCAATAAGCTCAAAATGATTTGAATTTTTAATACATGATACTTGACATATAGAGGAACTAGCATATGAATTTCATGAATTTTGGAGCTCATTGATTCACTCTACTTGGCATTGAAAATGCCTTTTTTGAGAATTTTTGCAAAATCAAAATGTTAAGTGGTTGAATGAATCTTTTTTGCCATGGCATTTTTCTAGCAACTAGCTAACACATAAAGGTTTCTTCTTGCCAAATTTGGTGAATTTTGGAGGTTTATACAAAAAATGGCTTAAGTTGGAAGTTGGTTATATAAATAAAACGTAAACTAGAGCCTGCTCTACTCTACTTGTGCTGTAGTGCCAAAGGGCAGTATCGTGACACCCCACATTTTGCCCAAACTTTCTAGACAAACCAAAACACTATCTAGGCTATGTGCCAACCCTTTTTGAGCATCTTTATATACCTTTCTTTTATGTTTTGTATAGTTTAGATGGTATATGTTGTAAGGCAAGTCTAGGAAAGTTTAAAGGCCATTAAGTAAATTAAAATGATTAGTTTAAGACCCTCAAATGAAATTATATGATTTATGATATGTTGTTCTTGACATACAAGATTGCTTTATTAAATGTTTACATGGTTTCCTAATGTTTATATCTAAGGTTTATAGCATGATGTGCTATGTATATGTTTGGATATGATTGATGCATGAATAGTTGTTCAAATTGCAAGAAACATGGATTTAATATTTATATAACATGAATTCTATTATGTTAGTGTATCTTAATATACATGGTTACATTATCAAATTAAAGAAAAGGTTTCATTTGAATTAGTAAAGGCAACTAGTAGTTCTACCTAATAAGTTAAAAAGCATACTTGATTTATACCATCAATATGATTTAATTATTTTCTTATAAGATCATGATAAATGGGTAAATCATCTATGGCATGCCTATGCTTTGCTATATGAGGATTATAATGTTACTTGTAGAAGTTATTAATGTATGTCTCATAAAATAATAATGTTAACCATGAGGTATGACCTAGATAGCCTAGAATATGAAAATTGAATAATGTCTTTATATAGGGGCCTTAATATATAAAGGTGGATATATGTGTTGCATCTGAATGATAATTGCATGGTATCTAGTTGATCATGCACACAAGATAAGCTTATGCAGGTAAAAGAACCAAGGTAAGGCCTTCAATAATGAAGCATGTTGTTATATATTTAAGTTTATGTGATACTTATAAGTAATGAACTAAGCCTGCTAATTTGCTCAAAAGTGTTATTTGGACATGTTAAATGATATTACAATGAATATGTGCATTATTATATATGCATGTGATTATGTATGATATGCTGATTATCATGAGTATAATTATATTAATCATGTCATAGACTGTGTTATTTGATTATGACATATTGAACATGTTAGTTCATATTTAGTGATAAACATAATTCGGAATGAAAGTGCATATGTTTATTTCTCATGATTCAATGTTCTTGTATAAGCATGATCTTCTATTTATATTATTATTGTGTAACGTATTTGTTATCCTTATATGTTATGGACAAAAGGAGGAACAAAAAAAAAATATTTTCTATATATGTGACAGTTGAACCATTATTAGTTTTCAAAACTGGTAATTATTCTTACTAAGAATATAAATTCTCACTAGTTTATGGTAATGTGTTTAGGTATGGATCTTGATACAATTGAGGCTATATCAAGAATAGATTGAAGTCTAGAAGTAAACTAACCTTCCAATGTCTAGAAGATAGTGTTTTGAAGATGCAAGACTTTACTTATGGGATAAATATAACAATAAATGTACTTATAGTCTTAAGGTATAGAAAAGAGTTATGCAAATGAAGACAATATTATCATCAATTGTAAGGTATGAATACTAAATGTATGGAATGAGTTATTTGAGAAACAATCAAGAATTAAAAAAATGTAAAAATTTCTACTACTATGATAAAGTTACAGGAAACACAGTGTCTTAGAAGTCAAGGTGTTACATTGGGATAAATTTAAAAAAAAAAAATAGTAGGGTAAACCAGGAAAAAATAAAGTGATATTTTTTTGTGAAAAATGAAAATAACATCTATAATTTCTACTAGGGGCCAAAATGCAAATTTTCATGACCCAAAATTTCTAAAATTGAACTGAAATTGATTAAATTATAAAAGGAGACCCCTATAATGAAATGAAATAAGGCAAGATAAAGCTATATTAATAAATAAAGTATCTAGCAATAAGAGTAAAGATCTAAAGATGGCCCGAAATTAAAGCCAAAATAGCTAAATGGCTTAATACGAAACTCAATGGCAGAAATCGTAATTTTAGGCAACTTCTCAAAAATTTAAATAAAGGGTTTTTAAATGATAAAAGTGAGTTCATTGTGATTCTTAGAGGCCCTGAAAACTATAGGAACCATCAGACTAGTTAAAACTCTTTTGGTGTGCAACTTTGGCAAAGGGTTTATCGAAATTTTGATTTGATGATTTGAAATGGTTCTGAACCCCATAAAATTGGAAGAAAATATCTTTAATAAACTAGAAAACCTAAATTTTCGTATGAAAAAGATGATTCTAAAAAATGATCTAAAACGAACTTAAACAATATGGTCAAAATATAATGGCAAAATTGTAATTACGGGAAAAGTTAAAAAAATCCCCCACACCCATTTTATCTTGTCCATGCCATCTCCTTCTAGCTTTGCTCACGTAGTTTCTGCTCCAAGACTAGTAGCTATGGCGTGAAGAGAAGGGGAGGATAAAGAAAGGAAGAACAAGCTAGAAAGGTATAAAAATGACATTTTTTAATGCTCTTCCCTTCATAAATTTGATTCCTCTCCTTCGGAGCTTTCTTTCGATGGTTTTAGTTCTTTGAAATGACCATCTTTGTGGCTGGTATGTTAGAGGAAGGAAGAAGTTTGAAGAAAGTAAGCTAACCACAAGATTCTCCATCATATAAGGAAGCTATCAAGGTATGAAACTATGGATGCTTTTTGTATTTCTTTGTTCTTCCATTGCTTCATGATCTTGGCTAGCCATAGAACCATATGAAGGGAGTGTGTTTTGCATGGAAACAAGATAGAAGCAAGGGTTTTGAAGTATGAGGAACAAGCATATGTAATTAAAGGCAACTAAAAACCCATAGATTGCAAAATATAGCAACTAGGGTTTCAAATGAACCATATAAGATTTGGAACCACAAAAAGGTATTTTAAGCTATATGAAACCATAATTTAGCTAAAGAGAAGCTAGGGAATATCGCAATAAATCATAATCTATGAAGGAAGCAAGAAAACTCCCAATGGCCCTTCCTTGAAGTGTGTCTCGGCCAAGGTGTGGATGAAGCATCTAGGGAGAGTTTTTTGGGTTCCAATGATTTAAGAAACTTAGATGGAGGAATAAATAATTATGGAACTAATGGATTGAAATTGAAAAGCCCTAGAATGAAAATAGAAATTTTAAGGCCTAAAATGGGGTAAAGAAGCAAGTTGGCTATAGACCACTCTAGCTGAAGATATGATGGCTCAAATGGGCTCTATTGAGATCATGTGACATGTAGCCTATGGGAAATTGGGACCTAGGTGAAGAAAAATGGAAGTTGCTTCTTAATGAGCCTAAATTGACTTTAAAACACATGTCAGACTAAAGTGGAGATAAGTGTTAATAATAAGGCATTAAATGGATTCAAATGGGTTAATTTGTATTATGGATTTATGCTTATATGCCAAACTAAACCAAACATACCAAGTTGTGGGTGTCAAATGGTGGAAAACCAAGATAAAGAACAAGAATAAGGGGTTGGTGGCAATTTGAGCCTCCATCAAGCCTAAGGTAGCTTTCTCTCCATTTCTTGCATTCAATTGAGTGCTTGAATAAGTTGATATACTTGTGTGTATTATTGCTTGATGTTTTCATGAAATATGACCCATTATGTTTTCATATGAGCTTTATAAGTACCTTAAGTTTGTAAAAGGTTTATGTGATGGCTTCTAGCTCCTTATGGCATAGAATTGAGTGCAGTAACTCTTTCTTGGTCCCAGGTTTAGATTGGTAGAGCCTAACTAGTTTTATGATGTTGCCATGGCTAGAAATGAATGAGTTTTCATGTTATATGATGTATGTTCATAGCATTTTCGTACCACATATATTGCATTCACTCATGGCATTCTTGTTTGTATTGATTTAGATGAGTTACGATATTGATATTCTCCCCAATCTCACCCCTTTGCTTCCACTAACCATTTTTAGGTTCACCAAGTAAGGAGAAAGATGTTGATAGAGCTTAAATGATAGTTATCATGTAATAGAAAGCTATTATGTATTACATTTTGGTTTATGTATCAATAGCAACATAGATGATGCTCTTAATGTATACATAACCATTTTGATGTAACATAATGTATAAGATTATTTTTTAGATTGGAAATCAATGTATTAGCATGAGAATGCATGAATGGTGATTTATGGTAAGTTATAAGCCTTATGTAAGTAAATGGCATATGATGAGCCAATGTCTATGTATGCATAAGTGGATGCCAAGGGATCAAATTTTGATCCATTCATTTGGACATCATATTAAATGATTAGAAAAGCCATTTAGGTTGGAAGAAATGTGCTCAAAGTAGAAGAAAACCAATTGGACCTTAAATGGTCCAAATTGGGGTTAAAGTTCATCTTAAAACTTCCATAAACAACTCCTATGTCAAAAGTATTCTAAATGATCTAGTTTAAGCCTAATATTTGGCATACATTTAGACCCCTCCTAGAGCTTTTTTTCAAGTTAAGAAATAAAATTTTTGGAGCAGAATATTTTACAAATTTCCAAAACTGGACAAAAAATTCATTTAGCTCCTGGTATTGTTCACAAAGAACAAATTTAGTGTCTCAGGTTTTTTAAGGGCCAAATGGAGTCCAATACTCATGAAATTTTACAAGCATATAGCTAACATTATAATATTTCTAGGGCCACTAGGTTTTCATAAAAAAGATTTGTATAGAAGAAGTTATGAATTTATGAAATTAAGAGTTTAATAGTGTCTGAGTACTATAGTAGCCACTAATATGCTATGCCTTTCATAGGTCAAATGAGCTTAGATGCTTTTGAAATTTTTATAGAAATTATGCCTCATCTAATCTTTCTATGGCCATTGAGAGCACCTAATTTGGAGTTGTGTATCTTAAGATATGTAATTTCAAAGTTCAGGTATCCTACATGCCTCCATTTTTTACCTATGTTACTTTTCCATTGTATTTGATAGGCAAATGAGCTCAATGTTTCCTAAAATTTTTATAGTGTATAGTTGACATCCTAAGATTTCTATAGAAACCTAATTTGCATGATTTGGAGTTGTATGGCCCAAGTTATGAATTTTCAAAGTTAAGGTAGATTTTGGCATTTATGCTGTCATTTCGAACTCTATGGGAATTTAAGGGGTTCCACAAGTTATGCACCATAAATTGAGAATGAACAAAATTTTTTATGATAAATATGAGTTAAGAAAAGGTAAAAATCAAGTTTAAACCCCTTGTAGCTCAAAACGACCTATAAATAAACCGATTTCGGTGTCTAATTTCATGTAAATGGATGTAATTCTTGTATTTATACTTCATATGTGTATGAATATGCTAGAGAGGAACTAGTTATAACACAAATTTGGCCAAAACTTTAAGAGTTCAAAATTTGACTCTTTTAGGGATGTGGATAAGTAAAACTCATGGCTTAATGAAGAAGTTGTAGAGGACTTTTTGGATAAGCCATCATTTGGCTTCTTGAAGGAGCCTTAGCTTTTTTTAAAAGAAAGGAGAAGGGAGATAGGCATAGAGGAGAAAAATATTGGATTTTGGAAGCTAAAATTTAGGTAAATCACTCCCTTTTACTCTCATATAATTGATATATCCTCTTCTTCTTGCTACCATTTTCTTTTTAGGAAGTATCAGGGATCTTATTGAGCCTTGTGTAGAAGAGATGATCTATGGAGATTATATGATAAATATAGCAATTTTACCATGAAAACACTTAGATTTTGTTTGATAATTCAAATATATGGTTGATGAATTTCTATTACCTTAATCGGATGCTTTGGGTTGCTGATTAACTTGCTAAAGTTGATAGATTGTGGTTGTATGCATGATTGTGAAGAATTTTTCATTTTGGCGTTTGCTATCAAAAATTTCCCTAGAAGTCTTAAATTTGTCAAATTTTGTTTGGAGTCATCATAGCATGGATGTGGCTGAATTTTTTATATGTTATGCCTAACATATGGAAGGTCTTTCATCTTTAATTTCATAATTTTTAAGGCTGATTTGATCTCTCAAATACTGGCCTAATAATGACCTATGTAATATAGTAAGCCATTTTAGATAGCTTTGCAATTTCACAATAAGGGGTCAAATGAGCTATTTGGTTTCTTAAACCTCCATTATAGTTAGTTAACATATCAAAAGGGCTCCATATCAAATTTTACTATTTTAGGAGCTTTGGATTATGAGACATGAATTTTTGAAATTAAGAGAAAAAGTAAATATGTATGAAGTTAAAATTAGTAAGATAAAGTGCTAAGATGATTACTTTAGTTTCTATTCTTTAAGCATTTAATAAATAATAAGAGTGCCATTACTTAAATTCCATGTGTATGTTTAGAGAATAATTTACCCTTGGAAAGCCACATGATTAATTAAAGTTTTAAGGAATCATATATGTTTATAATACAAAGGATAATAAAATAAGTACACATATGTGCACACACACATCTATATGTGCATAATTGAAGACATATTGGATTTTTATGTACTTGTAATTCTTTAATGTCAGAGAATGACCATAATCTTAATAACTATTTATTGATAATTAAAATTTTTATATAACTTAGACGTTTATTAGAATCCTATTGAGCTTAGATCCTGATGAATTATGGACCAATAGGTGGACCTAAAGGCTATATATAGACTTAATTGGACCTTTTAACCTAAGGAATTGTATAAAGACTCTAGAAAATTGTTAAGACAAAATTCTCAAGAGGTGAAATTCCAATGAGGCTTCATCAGCAAAGATAGTATCCTTAAAAGGTGAAGCCTTATAAGGAATTGTCTAAAAAGAAATGTATAATGTAATACTATATCAAGATAGCACAAGTTCTACATCACAATATGCTTATAACATTACTTTTTGTATATTTGGCACTTTTAATAGTAGAAAATATCGTCATTAAATGGCAAATTAATTCATTTTTACTCAAATGAATCATTTCAACTTACCAAACTCATCTTTCATCTTTAATATACTTGTTCATATAGAAATATCACAAAAAGAAGCATGAAATTTGGGTTTAAAGTCAAGCATCACATATTAGAACCATTTCACTATTTTCATGTCATTCCACAATTTTGTCCAAAATTTCAAAAATTCATATCTTGAGTTAGAGAGCTCTAAATTATATTAATTAGGACTCTATAGAAAGCTCAGGACATGAACTAGCTACTGTAAAAATCTCAAATAAAAAAAAATTCATTGGAGTTACAAAAATCTGATGGAATAGTACCACTATCAGTTTTTTGTGCATATATAGACCTAAAAATTTTGAAATTTCATATTTTGAGCTATACAACTCAAAATTGAATGATATTAGTGGCTATAGAAAGCTTATGATTCCAACTATATTTTATAAAATTTCAACCATTAGAGGTCATTTGACCCCTCAAATACATAGAAAACCAAAACTGACCAAATAAACAATGATAAGGCATTTCTGCATAAATCAGCTAACTTTGAAAAATTATAAAAACTTTTACAGAGCTCCAAAAATTATGTTTTTTAACTTTTTGAAAAGGTCTAAGTGAGATCTATATGCTTGCCAAATTTCATGCCAAAATTTGTCCATTTGGTCTAATTTTGGTTTAGGGACAAAATATGGCTCTTTTTAGTACTAATTTGGTTCTAAGTAGTCCATAATGGCTTTTACTTGTGCAAGTGACTATTTGAGCATGTCCAACACAAAATTTTCAACATATATAGGCATCATAACAGGGCTAAACCTCGTGAAACTCAAAATCACTCTCTCACTTGGCTTTATACACACAATTTCCATAGGACATACATACCAAAATTTCACATTCTTCCATATATGCTTCCAAATATGGTTCATACATCATAATGTTATAATTTTACACATGAGTGAGGGTTTATATTCCATAATTACCATATACATACATACTTTGATATCAAATTACATAAAATCCTAGTCTATTGTCAAAGTAACATAAATCAAGCTTCTTGGCCTCCATTCTTTGCTCCATGAAAATTCTCTAAACAAGGCTAAACATAAAGTGGGAAGAGTGAGATTCAAAGAATCTTAATTGTAACACCATATATTCCTTAGCTATTCTCATGCTACATATCATGCATTTCAATGTGGGAGCAAGAAAAAGTGACTAAAATAATGAATATTTTAGCATTGCATCGCGTATAAATTTTTCGTTCGATGTCCCGTGGACTATGTGAGCTGATATATCATATTCTCATATTTAATTACATAGATACAACTCATTTTCATTATCAAAAGTGGCCTACAACTCATGGAAAGCAAAGGGAAGCATAAAATACATAGTTGCATTTTCGGCTAGAAATTTTCCTTTTTTGTCACAAATTTTGAAAAATCATAACTAATTCTAGAAAAATCAAATTATGCATTCTTTGCCATTATGGGAAGCTACACATGTCTGCTTTATGCCAAAAATATATCCAAGGCATAAAACATAACACAAAAGACGTTTGACATTCAAAAAAGTGCAGAAGTCTGGCTAGCTACTGGTACTATCACAGCTTTCTGCTGCAAACTTCAAAAATATTTAATTAATTCCACAAAATTTCAATCTATACAAATGATATCAATCTAGAAAGCTATAGATATTATCTAGAGGAAAAAAATGACTCTAGACTCGTTCAAGCACTCCTAGAACTCAAAACCTAATCAAATAGTACCTAAGGTCAGTTTAAATGCCTAATACTAGGTAGAATTTTTAAAAATTCCTATCTCCATCTCTAGACATTCAAATAGGGTGATTCTAGTTAGCATAAGTCACTGAGAATATCTAGTTCCTTTTTATAAAATTTTATGACAATTGGACATCATTTGGCCCCTAAATGATAGAAATTGATTTCGGACTAATATAAACAGTAACATGACCAAAATTAAATTTTTCTAAACTTTGAAAATTCATCAAATATTCTCTAAACCTCTGAAAATTCTACACTTTAGCTTCTCAAAAAGCTCTCAATAAACTCTAATTGCATGCTAAATTTCAAATCAAGAAAAGCTCATTTGGACAAAAAGTGGTATAGGTTTCCAATATGGTTAATTTTTACCCCATATAGAATACTAAAGTGTCCAAATGATTTTCCTTGATGTTTGACACCTCTTGGATAAGTCTAAAAGCATGATTATGACTTATATGAATTACCCAAGTGATTCTAAACCTCATGCATTTTAATTTGGCCATCCTACTTGCATTTATACATACACTTCCATAATGCAAATTTGCCATTACATAACCAAAATGTGTATTTCCATACATATAGCCTTAGCTCTCATTTATTCATAATACATTAGCATAATTACATATGTTTATGAGGTCATAGGTCTTATACAATATTATATTACAACATTTGCCACTTGTGTGGCCTTAAAGAAGCAAAAACCATGTACTTAGATATCGTACTCTCATTTTCAAAGTGGTTGGCATCTATTACCTTGCCCATGTAGTTCAACTAACATGTTAGATCATTGGAGAGGAAGGAATGAGATTCAAAGAATCCTAATAGCTCAACTCCCTTTCAATCACACACAATATATGCAAAATAAGTCTTGAAAATGCATGCATGAGCATAATGGATGATATGAACATTCAAAAAGCAAGCTTGGCATATGAGTAAATTGTAACATCTGGTCCTTCCGTAAAAGTGAGAAACACAATGTTTGGTTTCTTTGTAAACGTCAGAAATGGGCCAAATATAAAAGGAAGTCCTCGAAATAGAAGGAATTGGGGCCAACTAAAATTATACTAAAATTTTAAATATTAGAAACTGAGGATTTAAGGTTTAAGATGCCCAAAAACTAAAGCCAAAAGAGATCAAAAAATTTACTGAGGGAAGTAGGGGTATTTTTGTAATTTTTGAAAAATTTGGAAAACTCATAGGAGGGATTTTTAAACAAAAAATTTGAGCTTTCTAGGGTTCTCAGAGGCCTTGAATACTATGGGAACCTCTAGAACAGTTGAAACCCCTCCGGTAAGCGATTTCAATTGTCCGTTGATCGAAACTTTGACTGAATGGTTCGGACTAGATTTAGATCCTTTTTTAGTGATTCCAAAGACAATTATTATGATTAAGAGCCTAAGGAATCTGATGGAAAAGAAGGATTTCAAAAAAGAGTTGAAACGAGCCTAAACGAATAAAACTATGAAGAGGGACTAAATTATAAATTTTAAAAGTTGCTTAAATGAATCCCTAGCTTATAAAAATGCCCCTCCTTTGCTCAGATCTCCTCATCCACTCTCTCACCCGTTAAAATAGAAGTAAGAAGGGCTGAGAGTGGTGTACAAAAGGGAGCCCAGGGAAGCAAGAGTAAGCTTTGAAAAGTGTAAGTTTTAGCCACTTTTTCCTACTCCTTACCTTGTTAAACTTCTTCCCCTCCTTTCCTCCTCTCTTCCTATGGGTTTAGTGAGATGTTTAGTTCTATTTTGAGCCCAGAACTGAGCGAAAAATTTTGAAATTCAAGGAGAATGTTGAAGCAAGGAAGAGAGCTCTTGAGAAAAGCTTGGAATCAAGGTGATTTTTCTATCTTGGTTGCTTCCTTTTTCTTGCCCTTTGTGTGTGAAGTTTTGCCATAATAGAACCATCTTGGGGGCAGGATTTTTGTCCATAAATAAGAAGGAATTGTGGGTTTTAGACCATGAGGAGTTAGTAGATGCAAGGAAATTGGAAGAAAAGCTAATGAGAATCAAGTTAGAAAAGTGTAGAGCTCTTGGACACTTTGTAAAAACTGATTTAATTCATGAATTTTCTTGCATGTGTAAATGTTTATTTGAGTTTCTAAGACCCCTAGAAAGCCTCCCAAGTATCTCTCCTATCAAGGAAAAATTAAAAAGCCCATGGACTCCTCCTTCCTCCATCAATTTGGCCAAGACAGAACCATTGGGCTAGGGTTGTTTTAATTTATTTTAGCCTTGGTTTAGGGCTTCTTATAATGGTAGAAGGTGGGAGGAACCCTTGGAAAAAATTTAGAACTCCTAAAAATTGATTTGGTGCCTTAGGTTCCATATTTTGACTTAAAGAAGCAACATGATGCTAGGCACTTTGTTTTAAGGATGTGATAACTCCAAGAGGCTTAAAAGGAGTCAAGAATTATATTTGAGAGTAAAGAATGAGGTTTAGAAATCATTTGAGGGGTGTTGCTTCATTAGGTGCCAATATGGACCATAATGGAGGCTGTAGAGTAATCTAGGGTTTAAGCAAGTTGCATAGCCCTAGAAATTATTTCATGAACTTAATTGACTCCCATAATTTGTGTCTAGGCCAAGAGAAACTATCTCCACGAACTTGTGGGTGTGTGGCTAAAAGAAGAGGCTTGAAAGCTAAGGAAAAAGTGTGTGAATGTAAGCAAGGTAGCTCTCTCTACCTTTTCTCATGCATGGATGTGTGTTTAGCTTGTTTTAGAATGTGTGTATGTGTATTTTCAAGCTTTGAAAAGTATGTTAGCATGCCTTTACATGTCATGATCCCTGATGCCATGTTATGTTTTAAATGAATTCATGATGTTTGTATGAGTTTGCTTGAGTGTGGAGAGGCCAAGCACTCTTCCCTTTGGTAAGGATGAGCTAAGAACTCTTGAGCTTAGTTGAGACAAAGCAAAGAGTCTCCCAAAAGCAAAATGGGCTCCTAAGAGTATGGTTGAGTCCAAAGTGCTTAAGAAGTGGGTGAGGCAAGTCCAAAACCCATGAGAAGAAGTGTGAGGCCAATCTAAACACTTAGTGAGCTCTTGAATGATTTATATGAGTTGTTCACATGCCAACTTTGCTTCTAAAATGTCCATGGCTTGTACTGTCTCCATGCATGCATTGGTAAAGCTTGCTTGCACATATTATGTATGATTGAATAGGAGATGAGCTATTGAGATTCTTTAAATCTCACTCCCTCCTCTCCAATACTCTAACATGCTAGGTGGACCAAGGAGTTATGGTGAAGGGAGCCAACAACCGTGAAAGAAGGAGATTGACAAGCCTAGGCCTAGCTTTCATTCTTTTTGAACCTATAATGAGGCTTCACAAAGTATATGATGTTGTAAATGTACCATGACCCTTGAGGCATGTATAAGTATACCATTATGTGATATTTATATGTATGAATATGATGTATGACCTCTAGCATATGTTTTGAGTATCTAATGCCAAAGTACGGGAATTGAAAGTTTGATGGATATGTGTATAAGTGGGGGTTGAATGACTAAAATGAGATATATGAGGTTTGGGACCATTTGGGTAGCTCACACAAGTCTTAAATATACTTTTACACTTGCCCAAAAGGTTCCAAGACTAAGGGAAATCCATTTGGCAATTTTGGTACTCAATATGGAGCCAAAATTGACTATAATGGAACCCTATGTCACTTTTTGGCTAAATGAGTTAGTCTTGATCTGGAATTTGGCATGAAATTAGGTCTTATTAAGAGCTTTCTGGGAAGCTAAAGATCATAATTTTTGAAGGTTTAGGGAATATTTGATAAATTTTCAAAGTTGGGTTTTTTCATAGATTCTGGTATGGGTACTGTTCATACTGGCAGTTTTATGTTTTGTGTCATCCAATGGCCAAATGGTGTCCAATACTTGTGAAATTTTATATGCATAAACAAGAAGTCATGAGCTTTCTGTGGCCACTGAGATCACCTGGAGGTCTGAGCAAAGAGTTATGTATGTCTGAAGTTAACTGTTATACCAGTAGCGCCCTAGGAGTTTAGTTACTGTTCCATAGGTTCCTGATGCTAAACGTATTTGTTTCATTCTGGAATTATTTTTAGTATCAATTTAACATTTTTATCTTTCCATATTGACTGAATTTGTATGATTTTTATTTTTATGGAATTAGTTATAAATTTCAGAATTTTGTATCAGTAAACTAAACAGCAGCCTAGGCAACCAGCGACCTCTGTAGCTTTTTGAATGTCAAACTTCCTGTGTGATGAATTTTGTGACTTGGGCTATTTTTAGTATACATCCTAAACTTTCCATAATGACCAAGATTGCATGATTTCAAATTTTTTAGATTTAATTATGATTTTTCAAAATTGGGTCAGAAAATGGAGCAAATCTGGCCCAAAATATGCTTGCTTATTTTGAGCTCCATTTCAGTTTCCATGGGTTGTAAGCATGTTTTTGGAATGGAAATGAGTTGTAATGATGGAATTAAATATGATAATGAATAACATGAGCTCACACGGTCCATGTGACACCGATTGCAAATTTTAAAGTATAACGCAACGCAAATAACCCCATTATTTTCATTCCCCTTTTTATATGCTCTTATGGAAATAATGAGGTGAAGCTTATAAATATTATGAAATGAGCTAGAAGTTATGGTATTATATAAATCATACAAGGCATCCATAGACTTGCCAAGTGAATGGATTGGCCTCATCCTTTCACTTATGGATATTGGACTTGCCTCACCCATTTCTTTAAGAGGTTTTTGACTCAACCTCACTCTTGGGAGACTCTTCACTTTGTCTCAACCAATCTTAAGGGTTCTTGGCTCATCTTCATCATGGTTAAAAGTTTTTGGCTTCTCTACATTCAAGCTAACCTAAGAAAGCATAACTAACATCATTTAGAAACATAATGCATCATCATGGTACCATGGCATATGAAGACATGCTAGAATACTTTTCATAGCTTAAAACATACATACACACATTCAAAGACAAGTTAAGCATACATTCATGTATGAGAGAAGGAGAAGTGAGCTACCTTATAAGCAACCACATACTTTTTCTCTTGAATTTGCTCTCCATTCCTCGGCCTCACACAAAAAAAAGGTGTGAAAGTGATTTCTCTTAGCCTAAACACAAATTATAGAAGCCAATTAGGTTCATGGAATTAATTCTAAGGCCACACATCTTTCTTGAACACTAACTTTGTCTAATAACCCCTTTATGTTTCTAAGAATGCACCTAATAAAGCAACACTTATCAAATAAATTTTAGGCTCCATTCTTTCCTTTCATATATGATTCTTAACTCCTTTTAAGCCTCTTAGAGTCATTACACAATTAAAATAAAGAGCCTAACTACATGTTACTTCTTTAGATCATTTTATGGAACATATATGGCCAACTCACTTTCTATAGTTTCTAATTTTTTTCCCAAGGGCTCCTTCAACCTTCTACCATCATACAAAATCCCAAACCAAGACTAGAACAAATTAAAACACTTCCTAACCTATTTAACTAGCCTAGGCTAAAACATAAGGGTGAGGAAGGGTTCATAGACTTCTTGATTTTTCCTTGATAGGAGACACACTTGGGAGGCTTCTTAGAGGTCTTAGAATCTCAATTAAACACTTACATAGCCTAGAAAATTCATGAATCAAAATAAATTTTACAAACTCTTTAAGAATCCTACACTTTGCTAACTTGAAAATCAATGGCTTTTACTTGATTTTCTTTGCATATTCTAAATTCTCACACCCTAATTCATATGATTCATTCTTGGTTTGGCCAGAAATTTAATCCCTCATGGCTAGTCTTACATGTAGGGAAATGAAAAGAAGAGGAACAAGGAGACTTAAGCTTAGAAAGTAGCAAAAATACCTTAGATTTTTGTTTTTCTTGGTTTGTTCTTCACTTGGTTAGCCTCCCCTCATCAAATCCAAAAATTTCACCTCTGTTCTACCCTCAAAATAGATTAAAAAACACAATCAGACCCATAAAAATAAGGAGGAGAAGGAGGAGAAGTAACTTGCTAAGGAGAAAGCTAGATTTTTCATAGAATTTCCTACCTTTTCTTGGCTTTTCTCCCTTCAAGATTGCTTCTTCTTGTATGCCTAAAAGAGGTGGTTCTCCTCTTTGCTCTAGGCAAAAGAAAGATGGTGGAAAATGAGAGCAAGAGATGGTGTGAATTTAAGAAGCTTCAAGAACAAAAGAATTCCAAAAATTCCCATTTCGTCCCTTCATTGTGGAAGTTCCGTTTTAGCTTCATTTTAGCTCATTTTTTAGAATTATCTTTTTTATTATAAAATTGAGATTCTTAATTTAGTAAAATGCCTTTGAAATCACTCAAATCAGAGTTAAAACCTTCTTGAAAGAATCAGTCAAAATTTAGATCAACCAACGTTAGAAAACATACACCGGATGGGTTTTAACTGTCCTAGAACTTCTCATAGTTTTCAAGGCCTCTAAGAACCCTGAAGAACTCAAAATTTTCATTTAAAAGGCCTTTTATGTGTTTTTCCAAAGTTATATTTATTTACGAAAATGTCACTGGTCTTTTGGCAAATTTTTTGAATCACTGTGACTCTAGTTTCTAAGCAATTCAGGGCTCAAATCCTAATTTTTCATTATTTAAAATTTTATTCTAATTTTTTTAGTCTTAAATAACTTATCTCAAAGGGCTTGCTTTGAAAATACATCCATTTCTGTCGTTTAACAAAAATCGGACATTACACTAATAGCTCATTCACCCTTTCAAGAATGCGTATATGGCATGTTATCAAGTCAAGAAAGCAAGTATGCATCCAATACTTCCAATTATCAAACATAATTACATTTTCAAAGTCACATGGATTTATCAAGGTCAAGAGTAAGCTCTAGGGTCTTTTAGTTTAGTCTCATCCAATTACATGGGACTTTTAGATTAGCCTCACTTATTTTAAGGACTTTTGACTTAATTTTACTCATTTTATGAGGCCTTTAGCCTTGTCTCATCCTTACTTAAGAACTTATGGCTTTACCTCACCCAATTCAAGAGGCTTTTAGTATAACCTCACCTATTAAGAATCATCTCATATTTTCAAAGCAATTCAAAAAGTATAATGGTACCTAAACATTAAACTAATAGCAATAGATATATTTCATGATTCAAACACACATACAAGCAGTCAATGATAATTAAATAACTAAGATATGTATACAAAAATGGATGAAGAGCTACCTTAAGTCACGAAGCACAATTCGCTTCCTTGGTTTCTAATTCCTTAGTTTGGCCTCACACATATGAACACCTAGGAGAGGCTTGCTTTGTTTGGCCTAGACACATCAAATAAGACACATATGCATCAATAAAACCATTTTTAGCTCCAATTTCTCACTCAATTGGCCTACACAAACTAATTCTAGCTTATAATATCCATATGGCTCCATAAAAGGGTATAATGAAGCAATTCATCATCTTAGCTCCAATTTCTCACTCAATTTAAGTCACATGACTCCATTTAAACTTATTAGAGTCATTACAAACTCAATTTAAGGAGCTAAATACTAAGTTATTTTTTTATGCCTAATAGAACCCTAAACTTCCAACTTTCAAAATATGGTTCCTAAATTCAACCTAATGGTTCCTTTGTATTTATTATTCATATCTAGACCATTCATAACCTTAGAATCGAAGAAAAATCTCCCTATGTACTTGCAATAGAGCTCAAGCTTAAGGAAGGCACTAAAGGAGTTTCATTCATTTCTCTTGGGAAATTGGTAGCCATGAAGCTTCCGAACTCAAATATGCTCTTACACAAATTATATTATTATTAGAAAGTTTCATAAATCCTTAAGTGCAATCAAAACTCTAATTTTCATAACTTATTATCTATAGCCTCTTTTTGAGTTCTATTACTTTTGTATGATTTCTTAAGTTTCAAAACCCCAATTTCTATCAAGTTTGAATCAAAATAAAATATCCTATGCGGCACCCTAGGTTTGGATAAAATGATGAAGCAAGAGAAAGCCAAAAAGAAGCAAGCTATTGATGGCAAAGTATACCTTTTTTTAAAGCTTGTCAAGAGCACTTTTTTAGGCTTCTAAAGTTTCTTCAAACTCTTCCTTCTCTTTATTAAACTAGCCATAAATCACCACCATTCAAGACATTAAAACCATGAGAAGAAATAGAAGAAAGAGGAAAAGAACTTTAGTGAAGGGAAGAGCATGAAAAAGTGACCAATTCTGACCCTTTTCAAGCTTGTTTTCTTCTCCCTAGCTCCCTCTTCTTGTGCACCATACAAGACTACCCTTCGTTCTATTTTTGGCCAAAAGAATATCAGTTAAGAGGAGAGGGAGAGGGTGGATCATGATTTAAGAAGGGTGGAGGGGTATATTATAACATTTTCAAAATTCCAACTATATCATTAAACTTTGTTTTCTCCGTCTGAGCTCATTTCAAATCCTTTTTTGGAACCATCATTTCTATCATAAAATTTAGGTCCTTTAATTCATAAAATGTCTTTGGGTTCATCCAAATTAAATTTAAAACCTTATTAAACCATTTGGTCAAATTTTCTATCACTCGATGAGCTAAATCATATATTAGAGAGGTTTTAGCCACGCTAGGAGTCCTTCGGTTTTTGGGGCTTCTGAGAACCCTGAGAAACTCAATTTTCTTAAAACTCTCTCCTTTAAGTTTTTAAAAAGTTGTTTGAAATTATGATTTTGCCACTATATTTTCGATTTCTCTATTTTGCCATTTTAGCTTTGATTTCGAGTTATTCTTAATTTCTTAACCACATTTTTAGATGCTCTAATTAGCATCTTACCTTTAATTGGTCGTAATTCTCTTTACTTTAAGGTCTTCTTATATCCCAATATTGATTTTAGTTTAGTTTATGAAAAGCTGAGTATTATATATAATATTATCATCATAACATAATGACTGAGGTAAGACACTAAAAAGGCAAATAGTGATTGAGATAGGGCACTAAACAGTTGAAATAAGCAATTATTTAGTGAAAGGAAATAACCTCTAATTGCATATATTTGTAGATCCACTCTAAGTGATGCCTTAGCCATGTTAACTTCTATCTATGATGTGTTTCGATATCATAAGGACTAGGAAAAACAATCTTTCTCTTTAATGATGTTGAAAATATAGGTTTCACATTAAGTAATATGAGATACTTGGTGGTTTACCTATAATTTTGAAAACCAAGTTTGGATTATGTAGTATAGGATACTTGGCACTACACCTAGGCAATAGTTTTCTCCATTAATAATACTTTCAAGATAGAATCATCTAAGTCTCCTTAAAGAGGGCATGCATAGTGATATGATATGATAATGTATTCATGAAGCACTATTTTATATGAATCAAAGTAAAGCCTTATGCAGGCAATAATGAAGCATGCCAGTATGTACCATGTTTATGTGATACTTAGAAGTAATGAATTGAGTCTGTTGAATATTGCTTAAAAGTGTTACTTATATGTGATAGATGATATTTCAATGAATATATGCATTATTATATTTGCATGTGATTATGTATGATATGTTAATTATTATAGGCATAGTTATATTAATCATGTCATAGACTATATTATTTGAACATGACATCTTGAACACGTTAGTTTATATGAAGAGATGAATGTAATCTGGAATGCATACACGTGTATTTCTCATGAGTCGTTGTTATTGTATAAGCATGGTCTTCTATTTATATTGTTGTTTTGTAACATATTTGTTAGCCTTATATGTTATGGACAAGAGGGGGACCCAAAAAAAAATTTTTTTTTTTTACACAAGCGACAATTTAATCATTACTGGTTTTTAAAATTGATAAATGTTTTTACTAAAAATATAAATTCGCACTATATTTAATAAAATGTTTAGGTAGAGATCATAATGCTATTGTTTGAAGTTGATTGTAGATAGATAAGATAGCCAATAATTAGGCATAGCACAAGGAAGAGAGAAAAATCTTATCTATTATACTAATTGATTTATAATAAGAGATATGAGATGTTTACCAACAGTTAAGAATTCATATTGATTAGTAACTTTGTAATATTTTTGAGATATTAGACATGCAAATTTATTACTTAGTGTATAGATAATTAAATATCAATGAGATTTATCTTGATATTGATATTGTACAATTAGATAAGTGAAATTTTATGATTCAAAATTTTATCATAATTTTGTGACTATAATTCAGTAACAAAATAAGTAATACTTTTAAATAAAATATGTCATTCTTGTTGATATGTTTTTCTTTTGGAAATTTGTACTCTACTTTTATGCTTAATCATTTAAACATGCAAAAAGAAAACTGAGAGTAACCCTTCTTTTTAATTAAAAAAGGGGAAGTAAATTTAAATAATCTTTAAATTATTTTTCTTTTCTAAATTACATTAATAATTAACATTTCATTGTAGGGTAACACAATTATCCTTTCATGCTTCAGTAATATACTTTGCATCCTTCTAATTAGATGGAGCATCTTGTGTTCCAGTTGCATAATGTTTTTTCAAAATTTATTTAAATTTAAATAAAATATTAAAAAATAATATTTTAAATTGTTTAATTTATACTAAGATAATTTAAACAATAACATATTACATTAAAAGAAGTTATCACTAAAAATATATAAGAAAATTTATTATAATAATAATAATAATATAAATATTAAAATATTAAATGAATGGTTTACTAAAAAATTAAAATGACACTTTCAATTATTATATACAAATAAATAAATGAAAATTTTAGATACAAAGAAGAAATGGTCTGAAATTTTAGATAAATATAAAATCAACTAATTATTTTCTTTAATTTAAGCTATAACATATTACATTGAAAAAAATTAAATATATAAAGAAAATAATACATAATTATAATAATTTTTAAGACTTAAATCTTTAGCATTTTATTTCTTAAATCTGAATTATTTTTTTTTAAATAGTAACGGTTACTTTTTTATTTATTTGATTTTTTATGTTTAGTCTCATGACTTGTATATTAATGCAAATAAAAATAAAAAAATTTAACCCAAACAAAGGATTTTTACTATTAATATAAGAAGAGAATAAAAATTATTTAATTTTTAAAATAGTAAAAAGTACTTAATGATTAATTCAAAGAAGATAATTTAAATTGTTTATATTGTACAGACAGAATTTTAAAACCAAAAAAATAAAATTTGAAATAATAAAAATTATCAATTTTTTAAATAGTGAAAACTTATCTTTTTGTAGTTTTAAAATTTTCTTAATACAATTTTAACAATTTATTGAATTGATCATTAAGTAATTTTTATTATTTTAAAAAGTATAAGAAATTAAATAAGTTTTACTCTCTTATGACATTAATAATAAAATTTCTTTTTTTTGGATTGAATTTTCTATTTTTATTTTACATTAATATATGAGTTATGAGACTAAACACACAAAAATATATAAATTAAAAAATTATTAATTGCTATTGATAAGTGAATATTATTCAACTTCAAATAATAAAAAGCTAAAGATTGAAGTCTCAAAAATTATTATAATTAAGTTTTCTTTGCTTTATATATCTAATTTTTTTCATGCAATATGTTACAATTTAAATTAAAGAAAAAAATTATTTTATTTTATATTCATCTAAAGTTTTAAATCATTTATTTCTTTGTATTTAAAATTTTTATTTATTTCTTTGTATATAATAATTGAAAATCTCATATTAATTTGTTGGTAAATTATTCATTTAATATTTTAATTTTTATATTATTGTGATAATAAATTTTTTGTATTGTTTTTAATAATAACTTCTTTCAATACAATATATTATAATTTAAATTATTTTAATACAAATTAAATAATTTAAATAATTATTTTATTTAAATTTTAAACAATTGAAGGAAAAAAAAAGTTATGGAACAGGAACATCCCGCATTCCGGACGCAAAGAGCCTATATATAGCTGTAACAAAAGGGGAAGGACCTTCAGTTGAATTTCCTGAAATCTATCCTTCTACTTTCTCTCTTCTATTGTCTTTCCATCTATCACCTTCTTTGAGAAATTTAGAAACTCTTCTGGATTTCCCACCAAGAAATTCGGTAGCGATCTTGATGACAAAGAAATTCTATTGCAGATTTCTAAGATGACAGAGTCTCCAAGAAAGAAAGTCCTTATGGAAAGGAATGAGCCTGCACGAATTTCATTTTCCTCCGTTGAAGGAAAAATCCCTATTCGAAAGTTAACTTTCGTAGATTTTGTTGAACAGGAAAAGCTTCAACCTTTTTCCATCAAGAAGGAGACAGAGAAGTGTACTAGTTCCATGGTTTCTGAAGGTTTGAAAGCTAAAGGAAAAAGGCTAATTCAAAAGGTAACTTTCGCAGATTTTGTTGAAGTGAAAATGTTTCAACCTTTTTCTGATGGGTTCGTCGAAGAGGAGACAGAGAAACATACGGCTTTCCTAGTTTCTGAAGATTTGAAAGCTGAAGTTTTGCATTCAAAGAATGAAACAGAATCATTATTTGAAGCTATGAATGATAAGCCTGGTTGTGTTAATCTTGATCCATCTTTTAAGCTTAGTCCTATCCCTCCTCCAATTTCATTAAACTCTACCATCATAGCTCCTCCTGACGTCTACCCTATTCCTCCTTATGATCCTATATTGAATTATCTCTTTCCAAGACCTCAGTTTCTTTATTATAAACCAAACCCAAGAGTTAAACTCTACAGGGGAAGGGAATGTATGAAGCTAGATGACAGCTTTTCAGATATAGAACTAAGTCAACTAACAGAGGAGGCCCTACCTGATGGGTCAGAGAAGGAATCAGAAGTTTCTTCGAATGAAATAGTTAGTGAAGAAAAGAGCCATATTTCTGTTGGAGATTGTATCCTAGGCCAATCATTGTATTGCGAACATTGTTTTTATTACGAAATAAGAGTTTTTTTTTATTACATTATTATATTATTTGCATTTTTATATACAATAATATCTATGGATAAATCATTTTTTAGATTATCCAAAATGTCCCTAATTAATCATCTTTTTGGGAACAACGATGAATTAAGATTAGTATAATTTTGATTGATTAAGTGTTAATCATATATGATGATATGAATCAAAATCATAGGCGTGTGTTAGAGAACAGGATGTTGGATAGACCCGTCATGAGATAAGCTACATGGATTAGGTCATAAGTTTATCTCATATATAACCGTGTCATTGATCCTTTGGACCTGAGATCACCATAGATTCCTACATGAAGGACACTGTACTTTGACATAGTCTAATATCACCTTTAACTGGGTGATTATAAAGACTATGATCAGGTATAATGGAATCTATGCAGAGAAAGATGAGTGGTCAAGATGGAATTTATCCCTCTGGTTAATAGAGAGATATCTCTGGGGCCCTCGATGAGTGTGACTAAGAAAATGCATGGCCATGCTCAGTTCCATCTTATATCAATCTGCTCAGAGATCGAGAAAGTTACGATCGAGCAAGTTGAGGATGACATTTCTATACCTCATACTAGATCTAGATATCGTGTGACAAAAGAGATATGATAGGGTTGTAAGATAGATTGCATTGGATCACTGATCTCGTATGATTTGTGTAATATCCCACATCGGGTAGGAAGACCCTGGGTTAAGGCCTTATAAGTGGGAGTGGCACTCTCCCCACCAGCGACGCGTTTTCCCAAGGGAAATGAGAGTACCAAGGGAGGAACAAAACCCCAGCCACGTGGAAACCACGGGGTGCTGTAAATGGGGACAATATTGCTGGAGGCTCTGTGGGGAATTGGTATCAGAGCCGGCCTAGCCGCATGTGCAACCCGAGGACGGGTTAGCCCCAAGGGGGGTGGAATGTAATATCCCACATCGGGTAGGAAGACCCTAGGCTAAAGCCTTATAAGTGGGAGTGGCACTCTCCCCACCAGCGACGCGTTTTCCTAAGAGAAATAAGAGTACCAAGGGAGGAACAAAACCCCAGCCACGTGGAAACCACGGGGTGCCGTAAATGGGGACAATATTGCTGGAGGCTCTGTAGGGAATAAGGAAATGAGAGTACCAAGGGAGGAACAAAACCCCAGCCACGTGGAAACCACGGGGTGCCGTAAATGGGGACAATATTGCTGGAGGCTCTGTGGGGAATTGGTATCAGATTCCCCACAGAGCCTCCAGCAATATTGTCCCCATTTACGGCACCCCGTGGTTTCCACGTGGCTGGGGTTTTGTTCCTCCCTTGGTACTCTCATTTCCCTTAGGAAAACGCGTCACTGGTGGGGAGAGTGCCACTCCCACTTATAAGGCCTTAGCCCAGGGTCTTCTTACCCGATGTGGGATATTACATTCCACCCCCCTTGGGGCCAACCCGTCCTTGGGTTGCACATGCGGCTAGGCCGGCTCTGATACCAATTCCCCACAGAGCCTCCAGCAATATTGTTCCCATTTACGGCACCCCGTGGTTTCCACGTGGCTGGGGTTTTATTCCTCTCTTGGTACTCTCATTTCCCTTGGGAAAACGCATCGCTGGTGGGGAGAGCTTCGCTCCCTCTTATAAGGCCTTAGCCCAGGGTCTTCCTACCCGATGTGGGATATTACATTCCACCCCCCTTGGCATAAGAATGAGCCCAGGGTCTTCCTTGTTGCATTTTCAATGTAATATCCCACATCGGGTAGGAAGACCCTGGGCTAAGGCCTTATAAGAGGGAGCGAAGCTCTCCCTTCCAGCGACGCGTTTTCCCAAGGGAAATGAGAGTACCAAGGGAGGAACAAAACCCCAGCCACGTGGAAACCACGGGGTGCCGTAAATGGGGACAATATTGCTGGAGGCTCTGTGGGGAATTGGTATCAGAGCCGGCCTAGTCGCATGTGCAACCTGAGGACGGGTTGGCCCCAAGGGGGTGGAATGTAATATCCCACATCGGGTAGGAAGACCCTGGGTTAAGGCCTTATAAGAGGGAGCGAAGCTCTCCCTTCCAGCGACGCGTTTTCCCAAGGGAAATGAGAGTACCAAGGGAGGAACAAAACCCCAGCCACGTGGAAACCACGGGGTGCCGTAAATGGGGACAATATTGCTGGAGGCTCTGTGGGGAATTGGTATCAGAGCCGGCCTAGCCGCATGTGCAACCCGAGGATGGGTTGGCCCCAATGGGGGTGGAATGTAATATCCCACATCGGGTAGGAAGACCCTGGGCTAAGGCCTTATAAGTGGGAGTGGCACTCTCCCCACCAGCGACGCGTTTTCCCAAGGGAAATGAGAGTACCAAGGGAGGAACAAAACCCCAGCCACGTGGAAACCACGGGGTGCCGTAAATGGGGACAATATTGCTGGAGGCTCTGTGGGGTATTGGTATCAAAGCCGGCCTAGCCACATGTGCAACCCGAGGACGGGTTGGCCCCAAGGGGGCTGGAATGTAATATCCCACATCGGGTAGGAAGACCCTGGGCTAAGGCCTTATAAGAGGGAGCGAAGCTCTCCCTTCCAGCGACGCATTTTCCCAAGGGAAATGAGAGTACCAAGGGAGGAACAAGATCCCAGCCACGTGGAAACCACGGGGTGCCGTAAATGGGAACAATATTGCTGGAGGCTCTGTGGGGAATTGGTATCAGAGCCGGCCTAGCCGCATGTGCAACCCAAGGACGGGTTGGCCCCAAGGGGGGTGGAATGTAATATCCCACATCGGGTAGGAAGACCCTGGGCTAAGGCCTTATAAGTGGGAGTGGCACTCTCCCCACCAGCGACGCGTTTTCCCAAGGGAAATGAGAGTACTAAGGGAGGAACAAAACCCCAGTCACGTGGAAACCACAGGGTGCCATAAATAGGGACAATATTGCTGGAGGCTCTGTGGGGAATTGGTATCAGAGCCGGCCTAGCCGCATGTGCAACCCGAGGAAATTCCCCACAGAGCCTCCAGCAATATTGTCCCCATTTACGGCACCCCATGGTTTCCACGTGGCTGGGGTTTTGTTCCTCCCTTGGTACTCTCATTTCCCTTGGGAAAACGCGTCGCTGGAAGGGAGAGCTTCGCTCCCTCTTATAAGGCCTTAGCCCAGGGTCTTCCTACCCGATGTGGGATATTACATTGGCATACAACATGTCAAAGGCACAAGTATGCAATCAATCAATTCATGAAGCATTCCACTTTCACATTTTTGTATCACAAACGCATGTCCAGCATAAGAATGAGCTCTAGGGACTTTTGGTTTAGCCTCACCCCATTTCTAGGACTTTTGGATTGCCTCACTCTTGGTTCTTGGGACTTTTGACTTAGCCTCACCCATCCAAGGGATTTTTGGCCTTGTCTCACCCATGCCATGAGACTTTTGGCATCTCCTCACCCATATTAAGGGACTTTTGGCACTACCTCACCCTTGTGAGCCAATTCCACAATTCAAAGACATTCAAGAAAGCATATTGATACCAAAATAGCAACATAGCATCAAGTGGCATGTCTCAAACATACAAATATACACACAAGCACACAATGACATATATGCAACAAGAAAATGCAACAAGAAAAGGTGGAGAGCTACCTTGGGGCAAATTCACGTATTACTTTGCTTGTTCCTTCCCCTTTTCGATTCCACAAACACAAGGAGGTAGGGTTGGATTTCTTTGGCCTATCCCACTGTAACACAGCCTCGACTTTATGAGGATCTACTGCGACCTCATCTCGTGAGATCACATGACCTAAGAATTTCACCTCGGTTAGCCAAAACTCACATTTACTCAGTTTAGCATATAATCTCTTCTCTTTCAAAGTCTCTAGGGCTAATCTAAGATGCCTCTCATGCTCCTCAAAAGATCTAGAGTACACTAAGATATCATCAATAAAGACCATAATAAATTTATCTAGATACGGTCTGAAAACCCTGTTCATGTAGTCCATGAATACCGCGGGCGCATTTGTCAGCCCAAAAGGCATTACAAGGAACTCATAATGCCCATATCTAGTCCTGAAGGCTGTCTTTGGGACGTCTTCAGCTCTCACCCTCAGCTGGTGATATCCAGATCTAAGATCTATCTTGGAAAAGACAGATGCCCCAACTAACTGATCTAACAGATCGTCTATCCTAGGGAGAGGATACTTATTTTTTATGGTAACCTTATTCAATTCTCTATAATCTATACACAATCTCAAGCTACCATCTTTCTTTTTCACGAACAATACTGGAGCTCCCTAGGGTGACACACTAGGGCGTATAAATCCTTTTTCTAATAGCTCCTCTATCTGCTTTTTCAACTCAGCAAGCTCGGTGGGAGCCATCCTATACGCAGCCTTGGACACCGGTCCAGCCCCAGGCACTATCTCTATAGGGAATTCTATCTCTCTCTCAGGAGGTAGGCCACTAAAATCAAAATCTTTAGAAAAAACCTCTGGGAATTCCCTAACGATCGGGATCTCCTCTATCCCTTCTTCTACCTCAGCCCGTATAGAGAAAAAGACTAGAAACCCCTGGCACCCCTACTCTAGGTATCTCTCAGCCTGGACAGTAGTCATGAAAGATAGCTCGGCTCCTATCCTAGGTATGGTCCTACAAGAAGGTACACTTATAGTGAATGATTTTCCTATGATTGCTATGTTTGATTCGGGTGCTAGTCACTGGTTTATATCTTATGACTGTGTGAGACGTTTGGGTCTGGCCATTAGTACTCTACCATTTGATTTATCTGTCACCACACCCACTGGAGGCCACATTCTTACTTCCCATGCTTGTTTGAATGTCATTGTCCAGTTTAATCATTGTCATACTACCATTGACCTAATTTGTATGCCATTCCATGACATTGATTTGATTGTGGGTATGAACTGGATGACTGCCAATAATGCTGTCCTTGATTGTGAACCAATTCCCCACAGAGCCTCCAGCAATATTGTCCCCATTTACGGCACCCTGTGGTTTCCACGTGGCTGGGGTTTTGTTCCTCCCTTGGTACTCTCATTTCCCTTGGGAAAACGCATCGCTGGTGGGGAGAGTGCCACTCCCACTTATAAGGCCTTAGCCCAGGGTCTTCCTACCCGATGTGGGATATTACATTCCACCCCCTTGGGGCCAACCCATCCTCGGGTTGCACATGCGGCTAGGCCGGCTCTGATACCAATTCCCCACAGAGCCTCCAGCAATATTGTCCCCATTTACGGCACCCCGTGGTTTCCACGTGGCTGGGGTTTTTGTTCCTCCCTTGGTACTCTCATTTCCCTTAGGAAAACGCGTCGCTGGTGGGGAGAGTGCCACTCCCACTTATAAGGCCTTAGCCCAGGGTCTTCCTACCCGATGTGGGATATTACAATTTGGGTAGTCACAATATCTTGCTAGAGGCCGCTTGTGATTTGTGGGTCAAACAATACAGTTAAACCACTGCCAACATCATATAGGCCTACAGGGTCGCACACAAGAACGGACCGACTTGGACTAAAATGTCCACATTCATTGAATCAAAAATGTGTCTAGATTCAATAAATATCTAAGATGGAGGAATTATTTATATATATATATAAATAAATAATTAAATTTGAAATATATTATATTTGATATTATATATATATATATATATATATATATATATATATGAATTAGTTTAAATTTAATTCTATTAGATAGATTTAAATTTAAACTAATAAGATAATTTAAATTAAGCTCTAAATATTGTTAGTTTAAATTTAAACTATAAGATATATTTGAATTTAAACTAATAAATATATTTAATTAATTTTGATTAATTAAATATATCAAAAATCTTAGTCTATAAATAGGGGTTTCCATATCAGAAAAGAACATTTAGAGCTGCCTCCAAAAACTTTAGAGAGAGAGACCGTACAGACGTCATGCGGAATTGTACGGACAGGCTGCTAGTACACCGTTTGAGTTGTTGAACCTCGTTCATGTGGATACCAGTAGAGGGAGCCGATCTGCGGTCAGTTCCTATGATCCAAACGAAAAGTAAACAATAAACTCAATCGACAGAATAAGGTAATTCTCTAAACCTATTCGGTTTAAGTGATTTTGACGGATTCTTGGTGGGAATTGGGATCAAAATTTTAAACATTTCCGCTGTGTATCTCCCATGATTCCCAACAGTGGTATCAGAGCCACATCAATAATTGCTTAAATTGAGTACCTGTGTGTTCTAAGAATTTTATCTTATACTCAATTTTTTGCATGTGCTAATATGAGATATGTATGCGATGTTAATTTGATCAAATTATTTTACAGCATGAAATCTAATCTTAGAGATCCTTTTAATGAATCTGTTCATATATATGATATATGTATAGTTTTCAATGTGATTAGGAACATAATTATTAATCTGTTACATATATATATTTGATATATTTTGTACAGATTATATTCTGTTTCAATTCGAATTTGTTTCGCTATGTATGTGATGCACTGAATGAATCCACTGTTGCTATCTAATTCTAGCACAACACAATCTAATTTAAAATTAATTCACTAAATTTACAGCCTTTCATATAAGATGAAATGTTTGTAACATGTGTGTTTGTGTTGTGATTTGCTTAGATGGGTATGGTGCATGATATGCCCCTAAGAGGTATGGTGCATGATATGCCCCTAAGATGCTTATGGTTTGTAATTTTTAAAATACGGCCTGCGTGTCGTGCCTCTCTCTATTCATTCTGAATGTATATTCTTTTCTCATCTCACACTCCCCTCGAATGTTCAAGCGAGGTTTCTCTTTGTATATATAGATTTTATCTTAGAGGAATCCTCTCATTGGCTTGGGAGGAGATAAGATAGATGGGCCATATTGTGTCACATTTATTTTAAGACTTATGATGAGATCATATATATGTATGTTTGTATGCTATTATAGTATATAATTATGTGACAATTAGTTTTGTGAAATAATGAAATAAAATCCCTCGTGTAAAATTTTAAGTTACAATGCCGCCCACTAATGAACATCTGTCAAGACTTTGATCACCTGAATGTTGGTTCCACCAAAGTGGGATACACTTAGGTTATCTTAGTAAGGCAGCTTGGGTAATGGTGATACTCATAAGCTTCATAGTGGTTTGACTTAATTGAAACTATCAAAACGGTTTTGGGTCTTAAGGCATTAGATAGGATTAAACATACTGAATCATGTGATGAATGAATCCCATAAAAAAGATTTAAGAGTTACATGTGATGTAATTGGTAAACAAGTTATCTACCTAAATAGCTTAATTTTAAGCGTCTTACCAAAGCAAACTTATAATTAAGTGAAATCTGGGTCTTAGCCTGCTAAATTAAATTAAGAGTTATTTTAGTGGAAAGTTATTAATTTGATTTTTGCATATTTTGTTGTAGACAAAATGTCAACAAATAACTCTGCTACATTATCATTGCGATTCGTCCTTGAGAAGGACAAACTCAATGGGACAAACTTTCTTGACTGGTTCAGGAACTTGAAAATTGTTCTCGAACAGGAAAGAAAGCTATATGTCCTAAATAAGTCCATTCCTAATGAGCCTGCAGCCAATGCTCTAAGAGCACAGAAGGATGCCCACATTAAGCATCTCAATGATGCTGTGGATGTGGGATGCCTGATGTTAGCCACCATGGTCCCAGAAATTCAGAGAGATCTGGAACTTATGGAGGCTTATGAGATGATTGTGTATCTCAAGGAAATGTTCCAACAACAGGCAAGGCAAGAAAGGTTTGAAACCACCAAGGCCTTGCATTCTTGTAAAATGGCTGAAGGTGCATCAGTTAGCACTCATGTTTTGAAGATGAAAGGCTACCTTGATCACCTTGAGAGGCTCAGATTTCCCATGAGTCAAGAGTTAGCTACAGATTTGATCTTAAACTCACTTCCGGAAAGTTATGACTAATTTGTCATGAACTACAATATGAACAACATAGAGAAATCTGTTTCTGAACTGCATGGGATGCTTAAAACTGCTGAGCAAAATATTAAGAAAAATTCAAGCTCTATTTTAATGGTTCAGAAAGGTAAAGGAATGAAAAAGAAAGGTAAAGGCAAAGGAAAGGGCCCGAACAATAAGTTCAAGAACCAAAACAAGCCAAAACCTAAGCCTGAAGCCAAGAAGGCAAAGCCTCCCAAGGAAGGAGTTTGTTTCTTTTGCAATGAGCCCGATCATTGGAAAAGAAACTACAAACTCTACCTGGAAGATCTAAAGAAAAAAAAGAATAGTGGGGTTATTACTTTAGGTGTCTATGTTATAGAAATTAATCTTTCTACTTCTCCTACGTGGGTATTAGATACTGCATGTGGAACTCACATTTGTACAAATATGTAGGGTCTCAAAAGGAGTAGGAAGTTGAAAAAGGATGAAATAAACCTACGAGTTAGAAACAAAGCAAAAGTTACTACTTTAGTTGTAGGCACTTATGAAATAAATTTGCCCAGTGGGCTTTTGTTAATTTTGAACAATTGCTATTATGTTCCTACTTTGAGTAGTAACATTGTTTCACTTTCTTATTTGGATAAGGAAGGTTTTATTTCAATTATTGGGAATAATAAATGTTCTATTTATCATAATGACATTTTTTATGCTGATGGTGATTTGCATGGTGGTCATTATTATTTAAATCTTAATACTCCCAATAATCAAGATATCTATAATATAACTACCAAGAGGATCAAGACTAATGACTTGAATCTAACCTATCTCTAGCACTGTCGTCTAGGCCACATAAATGAGAAACGCATTTCAAAACTCCATCAAGATGGACTTCTGAAATCATTTGATTTTGAATCATTTGACATATGCAAATCTTGTATATTGGGAAAGATGACTAAGGTACCTTTCACTGGGCACAGTGAGTGGGCCACTGACTTATTGGGCCTAGTACATACTGATGTATGTGGTCCACTAAGTACAACTGCTAAAGGAGACCACTTGTACTTCATTACTTTTATAGATGACTATAGTAGATATGGTTACATCTATTTAATGAGACACAAATCTGAAGCTTTTGAAATGTTCAAAACATTCTAAAATGAGGTACAGAATCAGCTTGGCAAATCTATTAAAGCACTTCGATCCAATCGAGGTGGTGAATATTTGAGCCAAGAGTTTATTGACCATCTTAGAAATTGTGATATTGTCTCACAATTAACCCCACCAAGAACACCACAATGGAATGGCGTTTCTGAACGAAGGAACCGAACCTTATTAGATATGATTCGATCCATGATAAGTCAAACAGATCTTCCACCATCCTTTTGGGGCTATGCATTAGAAACAGCTACATTTACACTAAACCGTGTTCCATCTAAGGTAGTTGAAAAGACACCATATGAGATATGGACTGGGAATAAGCCCAGTTTATCTTTTCTCAAAATTTGGGAATGCGAGGCATATGTTAAGCAACAGACCTCAGATAAGCTAGCACCCAAATCTATAAAATGCCTTTTTGTGGGTTATCCTAAGGAAATTAAAAGATACTACTTCTATAACCCCACTTAGAATAAATTGTTTGTTGCTCGAAATGGTAACTTTTTAGAAAGAGAATTCATCTCTAAAAGAACCAGTGGGAGTAAGATACATCTCGAAGAAGTTCGAGAGCCACAGAATCACATTGAACTGGAGATGGAAAATCAAGAAGACTCACAACAAGTTGTTGAGCCTACTCAAGTAACACAAGGCCCACAAAGGTCTGATAGGACACGACATCAGCCTCAAAGATATCGTGATGTGTTGCTCATTGATCAAGATGAGCCAACCACCTATCAAGAGGCTATAATGGGATTAAACTCTGAGAAATGGCTAGAAGCCATGAAGTCTGAGATGCAATCCATGTATGACAATCAGGTATTGACCTTGATTGACCCACCTGAAGGTATAAAAGCCATAGGGTGCAAGTGGGTTTTCAAGAAGAAAACTGACATGGATGGCCAAGTGCATACCTTCAAGGCACGATTGGTTGCAAAAGGATTCAAACAAACACATGGTATAGACTATGATGAAACCTTTTCACCAGTCGCTATGATCAAATCAATCAGGATCCTTCTCACCATTGCTACGTACTATGATTATGAGATTTGGCAAATGGATGTGAAAACAACATTCCTTAATGGAAAGCTGCTTGAGAATGTGTATATAACACAACATGAAGGTTTTATGTGTCCAAAAGATTCTAAAAAGGTTTGCAAGTTTCAAAAATCCATTTATGGATTAAAGCAAGCATCTAGAAGTTGGAATCATCACTTTGATGAAGTAGTCAAAGATTTTGATTTTATCCAAAATATTGATGAACCTTGTGTTTACAAGAAGGTTAGTAGGAGCACAATTGTATTTCTAGTGCTTTATGTTGATGACATCCTACTTATTAGAAATGACATTCCTGCCTTGTAGATTGTCAAGTCTTGGTTAGGAAAGTGTTTCTCAATGAAAGACTTAGGCGAGGCCAATTACATTCTTGGGATTAGGATCTATAAAGATAGATCCAAGAGGCTAATCGGTCTAAGTTAATGCACCTACATAGACAAGGTATTGCATAGATTTAGTATGCAAGATTCAAAAAGAGGTTTTGTACCTATGTCTTATGGCATCAATCTCAGCAAGACTCAGTGTCCTAGTACACGTGATGAGCAAGAACGCATGAGTAAGATTCCATATGCCTCGGCTATTGGATCTATCATGTATGCCATGTTATGCACTCGACCAGATGTCTCATATGCCTTGAGTATGACTAGTAGATTTCAATCAGATCCAGGTGAGAATCACTGGACTGCCGTCAAGAATATCCTAAAGTACTTGAGAAGAACTAAGGATGTATTCTTGGTGTATGGAGGATTGGATGACGAGCTTATTGTAAACGGTTACACAGATGCAAGCTTTCAATCTGACAAAAATGATTCTAGATTGCAATCAGAATTTGTATTATATTTGAATGGTGGAGCAGTAAGTTGGAAGAGCTCAAAGCAAAGCACTGTGGCTGATTCTACAATAGAAGTTGAGTACCTAGCAGCATCAGATGTGGCTAAGGAAGCTGTTTGGATTAAAAAGTTCATTACTGAGCTAGGGGTGGTGCCTACTATCTCAAATCTGATAAATTTGTTTTGTAACAACAATGGTACAATAGCACAGGCTAAAAAGCCTAGATCACATCAAAGGACCAAACACATACTCAGGCAATATCACCTTATCAGAGAAATCATTGATAGAGGTGATATAAAGATATGCAAAGTACCAACTGATGACAATGTTGCTGATCCTCTTACTAAGCCGCTTGCACAGGCTAAGCATGATCGTCATGTTAGGTCAATGGGTACTAGAAACATTAATAATTAAACTTAGTGCAAGTGGGAGTTGTTGGAGATTGTGCCCTAGGCTAATCATTGTATTGCGAACATTGTTTTTATTACGAAATAAGAGTTTTCTTTTTATTACATTATTATATTATTTGCATGTTTATATATAATAATATCCATGGATAAATCATTTTTTGGATTATCCAAAATGTCCTTAATCAATCATCCTTGCGGGAACAATGATGAATTAAGATTAGTATAATTTTGATTGATTAAGTGTTAATCATGTATGATGATATGAATCAAAATTATAGGCGTGTGTTAGAAAACAGGATGCTAGATAGACCTGTCATGAGATAAGCTACATGGATTAGGTCATAAGTTTATCTCATATATAACCGTGTTATTGATCCCTTGGACATGAGATTACCATAGATTCCTACATGAAGGACACTGTACTTTGGCATAGTCTAATGTCACCTTTAATCGAGTGATTATAAAGACTATGATCAGGTATAATGGAATCTATGCAGAGGAAGATGAGTGGTCAAGATGAAATTTGTCCCTCTGGTTAATAGAGAGATATCTCTAGGTCCTTCAATGAGTGTGACTGAAAAATGCATGGCCATGCTCAGATGGAAAGGGTTCCATCTTATATCAGTCTAATCAGAGATCAAGAAAGTTACGATCAAGCAAGTTGAGGATGACATTTCCATGCCTCATACTCGATCTAGATATCGTGTGACAAAAAGGATATAATAGGGTTGTAAGATAGGTTGCATTGGATCACCAATCTCGTATGATTTGGGTAGTCACAATGTCTTGCTAGAGGCTGCTTGTGATTTGTGGGTCAAACAGTGCAGTTGACCCACTGCTAACATCATATGGGCCTGCAGGGTCGCACATAAGAACGGACCGACTCGGACGAAAATGTCTACATTCATTGAATCAGAAATGTGTCTAGATTCAATGAATATCTAGGATGGAGGAATTATATATATATATATATATAATTAAATTTGAAATATATTATATTTAATATTATATATATATGTATATATATATATATATGAATTAGTTTAAATTTGATTCTATTAGATAGATTTAAATTTAAACTAATCAGATAATTTAAATTTGATTCTATTAGATAGATTTAAATTTAAACTAATCAGATAATTTAAATTAAGCTCTAAATATTGTTAGTTTAAATTTAAACTATATGATAAATTTGAATTTAAACTAATAGATATATTTAATTAAATTAATTAAATATATCAAAAATCCTAGTCTATAAATAGAGGTTTCTATATCAGAAAAGAACAGCTAGAGCTGCCTCCAAAAACCTTAGAGAGAGGGACCGTATGGACGTCGTGCAAAATTGTACGGACAGGCTGCTAGCATACCGTTTAAGTTGTTGAACCCCGTTCATGTGGATACCAGTAGAGGGAGCCGATTTGTAGTCAATTCCTGTGATCCAAATGAAAAGTAAACAACAAACTCAATCGATAGAAAAAGGTAATTCTCTGAACCTATTCGGTTTAAGCAATTTTGACGGATTTTTGTGGGAATTGGGATCAAAATTTTAAACGTTTCCACTGTGTGCCTCCCATGATTCCCAACAATTTCTTGTGAAGCAAAAGGGTTGGCTAAACCCGGCTTTTCTATGAGATCAAAAGCCATTGCTCTGTTTTTAGTTCTCTCAATTGTTGGTGTATCAATCTCATTCACAAATTCTCAAGTCTTTGATCTATTATTTAAAGACCTTACCACTTTATCTCCGGCTTATGATTCATCTGAATTTCCCCGGTTTGCAAGAGCCAATTTTGATCTTTTTTCAGAGGTAGCAAAAGAAAATTTGGATGGATTAGCTCGAAACTTTCATATCTGGTCCTCAATTTCAGAATTGATTTCAACATTTAAAGGAGTGCAGAATTTGGGCCAATTGCATTATTGGAACTTCATTGGTTTCCAAGAAAATATTAAGGTTAATCACTTTCCTATAATTGGTCTTGGTGAAAAGCTAATAGGAGAAGCTCCACAAGTGGAAACGCCAACATTGATTGTTGAGGAGAATGATGATTTCACAGAGACTTGTACTGACGAGGATATTAGAGATATTCCAACACAGCATTATGATTCACCATATGCAGAATAAGAAGGTCAGGAATCAGAACCAGTCCCACCAACAACGAAGATTGTGGATGATAATGATACTACCAAAATGATTGATACTTATGAGGTAGGAATTGCTGAAGTTGAAAGTGCTTCATTTGCTTTAGAATCTGAGGAAGCTAGTAAACCCAATCACTCAGAAGGTGACATTGATTACCCAGATATAGTTTCAGAGACTTGTGAAAATAATACTAAAGGGTTTGAAGCAAATAATTTTAAAGCAAAGCAGGCACCAGAAAAGGATGCTACTATCATTATGGACTTTAAGGATCAGCCAGATTTGAACTTTGAAATTGCTGAAATTATTGAAATTCATACCAATGATCTGCCATATTTGAACTCTGAAGTTGCTGAAATTATTGAAGTTCATACTGATGGTCAGCTGGATTTGAACTCCGAAATTTGTGACATACAATTGAAATCAGAGGAAAAATATATGAGTGTTGAATCTATTATTGTTGCATCTATGCTTCTCTTTTTATCCAAAATTGCAGGTACAACTTTCAGGTGGTCAAGGAAGAAGGATAAAGGAAGAAGAGCAATGGCCACTAGTACTAGTTCTATGGAGCAACCTCACTTGGCTAGGACATTGCATGTTAACCACAGAGAGGAGGCTTCCCTAGAAAAGTCATCTCTTAGGAGTGGCCCTGCAGAAATGGATGTTCCTGTAGAGTCATGCCTTTCAGAAATGAGCACCTTTCAAAAGAGCTCATCCTATTATGCCCAAAGAGTGATGGAAGAGCAGAATAAAGCTCAAAGCCTGGAAAAGAAGCCAAAGAAGAACCAGAAGAGAGAGTCTCTTGCCTCTTTAGAATCCATGGGTGTTTTTGCTTCATATGGAAGTTTTACCATATACGTGAAACTCTCAAGCAAGCATGTGAGTTTTTGTTTTGTTTTGTTTTGGTTTGTTTTTTTTTTTTTTTTTGGGCTCCCATTCATACTATATTGTGATTTGTGAACGAACATTTATTTTTTAGCATCACTATTCTTGTGTGTTTATTTCTATTTGATATATATATATAATTTTTTTTTCAGGGACATGGAGATGCAGGGATTGTTACACTTGTTAGGCGTTCAAGTAGGATTAAACACTTAGCCACTTCAAGAAAATAAACAAAATTTCCTTCTGGTGAACTATTTACTCTATCTCTCTTAGCCTTCAAGGTATTGGCATAAATTAATCTTATATGGTATACTGGAAATCATTCTTTTGTTCTTCCTAGTCTTTGTGCTTTCTCTATCTGATTTAAATTAAGAGTATAACTATGATACAGAGATTACATTGAATTGTCATTTCCTCCTTAAGACTGGCAGTGTTGATGGTCAAATTTATTTTTCTCTCTCATCTCTTTTCCTACTTTTTCTCAATTATTATTTTAATCTCATATGATGTTTCATCAAAACTTAATCTTACCAAATTATAACCTTTACCCACCTTCATAAGAAATTAAACAAAAAGATGATTTTTAGTTACTATCTATGCAGATTCCTTGTATTAGTATATTAAAAGAGTGTTTTTAAACTTTTAGAGGGGTATTCTTCTGATCTTCTTCATTTAAGTGCAAGTTTGAGTAGCACTAAAGAAAGGTTCTGTGAGCTTTAAAGTGATTCACTTAGAGGTGGTCTACTCTAAAAATGATTATTAATTTCAGCATTTCCAGTTCTTTTTTTTTTCTGAAAGACCCATATTTTTCATATTTCTACTTGATGTTGACATTTCTTTCTTTCTTTCTTTTGTTTTTAATATTAAAAAGAAGGTTCTTGCATAATTATTGTATTGTCTCCATATTTTTCAAACATAGATAGGATAAAATAAAACCCTAAAATTTAGGAGTATCATACATGACCATGAAGTTTAAGAAATTGCTTAGAGGAGCAGCATGCAATTATTATTATTATTATTATTATTATTATTATTATTATTATTATTATTATTATTATTTTTATTGTACGTTCATAACTGATAAAAAGCTCTCAAGGAAAAGAATTTCAAAGATTTCAGTTTAAATAAGTGCTTTGTGTTGGTTATAGGCAATCAAAATTTCTCCTTATATAATCATGCTGGGATGACTTTGCAATTTTCATGATTTTTCAGTTTTAGTTTTCCACATCTTTTGCAGGTTGGGGCCCTTGGTGATGTTGTTACCAGTCTATCTTATGTTATTCAGGATTTAAATCATAACATGGACATCATTCCTCCAAAGTATGACTATTTGAACCTTGGCCCTGCAAGCTTCTTTGCTGCTACTTCTGTCCTTATATTGCTTCTTGGATGTTTGTCTATTCCTTAAATTTAGATTTCCTGAGTCTTAAGTTGTCTTATTGAATAGAGCTTAAGGTATATAAATATGAAGAATCATTTGTTAAAGTTCTATGATTGATCAAACTATCTCCTTATACAAGTGAGATTATATACATCTCTATTCCTAAAGCTAGTTAGTGCTTCCTTTAAAAGATATGTAAGGCTATTGTTTTACATATTTCTTTGCATTTGGTTGAAATTTTATTTGTTGTACTTTTGATGTGAATACAATTCTTGTAATAACTGCTTAATATATGCCTTCTAATGCAGGTAAAGGACTTGCAATATTAGAAAAACTATTTCTGGTGTGGAACTAAAATAAAAGTATGGCACGGAAAGGTTGAATGCCTCTCTATTTATTTTTTGGAGCATCAAAATGGGTAACAGTATTTCGATTCCCCATCTTAGATTTCTTCTTGTTTGTAGTTTACTAATGTTTCTCTTCTGATATTATTGAGCTTAATAATATTATGTGATGGGCTTACTAATGCCACTATTGTCACTTGGACTTATAGAAGACGTGGGAAGCAAAAAAGAGGAGTGAAGAAGGAAGAGGGTCTGACATTAAGGTATATACTAGGAGGGCTAAAGTTGATGAGGTGGTTGGGAAAGATACAATGGGAAATTTAGCCCCATAACTACCTTGTTGGTGCAGGTGAAGGGTGGTGATCTAGAAGAGTGTGAAGAGGTTGTTAGAAATTTATTTGTGGGCATTTTGTGGCTGAGGGAGGGTGGAGAATTTTGGGAAAAAAGACTTTGGGAAAGAGCTAGCCTTTTAAAAGCTAGCAACCCTTTTACCATCTTTTATCACTTGTTTCTTTCTTGTTTTCTTCTTTGCGTCTTCTGCATTACTATTATTAGAGTGAGTGGACCATTGTGTAGATATGCTAGAATTGTGATGTTGTACTTTTATTATTGTCTATTGAATTAAATATTTGCATTTGAGCATAATTTTCTTGACATGTTGCATTGTTATGTTGTTTTAAATTTCTGTCATAGAGGAGGTTCTATCATTATGATGGAATTATTCAATAACTAATAGGATGTTTAGCTTTGATTCATTTCCTTATCATAGAGCATTACTCTACTCCAAAATTTTTGGTACTTGTACTTGTGTGTCGTTTCCTATCTTCTTAATTTATGATTTAGGGGTGCCAATATTCGGTGAGTAGGGTTGCAAAAAGGTTTTGAGTTATGAATCAAGTTCAAAATTGTCTAATCTACAGTTGATCTTTTGATTTTCATTGTTTTCATGTTTCTCTATAATTCACTATTTTTTATATTTATATGTTTGTAAGCTAGCATTTTTGAACTTCTACTAGCATGCCATTTTTTATCTTCTTAGTTTATGATTTGGGTGTGTCAATTCCTATGAGTAAGGTAGCATCAATGATTTGAGTTGTGAATCTAGCTCAAGGTGGTCTAATGTAGTTGATCCTTTAAGTTTTCGTAGTTTCTATAATTTTTTAGAGTTCACTATTTTTAATATTTCTATTTTTGTAAGCTAACTTTTGTGGTACTTCTACTTGGTACTTGTTTTTCTAGATCATGATTTATATGTGCCAGTTCTTGTGAATGAGGCTAGAGAAAAGTTGAGTTATGAATTTAGCTCAAGATTGTCTAATCTTGAGATGATCCTTTAAGTTTTCATAGTTTCTATGTCTTTCTAGATTTCACTACTTTTGTTATTTTTACTTTTGTAAACTAATATTTTTGTACTTCTACTTGTGTGCCATTTTTTGTCCTCTTAGTTTATGATATGGATGTGCCAATTCCTATGGGTAGGACAGTAAAAAAGTTTTAAGTAGTGAGTTTAGGTCAAGGTTGTCTAATTTTAAGTTGGTCTTTTGAATTTTTATAGTTTTAATGTCTCTTTAGAATTCATTGTTTTTGGTATTTCTACTTTTGTAAGTTGACTTATTTGTACTTTTACTTGTTTGCTATTTTTTGTCTTCTTATTTTATGATTTGAGTGTGTTAATTTATGTGCGTCAGGTTGTAGGCAGGTTTTGAGTTGTGAATCTAAAGTTGATTCGTTGAGTTTTCATAATTCCTATGTCTCTTTAGAACTAAATATTTTTGGTATCTGTACTTTCCTAAGCTGACATTTTTTGTACTTCCACTTATGTGTCATTTCCTACCTTTTTGGTTTATGATTTGGGTTGCAAAAAGGTTTTTTATTGTGAATTTAGTTTAAGGTAATGTAATCTAGAGTCAATCCTGAGTTTTCATAGTTTTAATGTCTCTTTAGAATTTGTGAATTTTTGGTGTCTCTACTTTTGTAAGCTGATATTTTTGTTACTTCTACTAGTGTGTCATTTCTAGTCTTTTTAATTTATGATTTGGGTATGTCAATTCGTATGAGTAAGGTTATAAAGAGTTTAAGTTGGGAATTAAGTTCAAGGTTGTCCTATATAAGTTGATCCTTTGGGTTTTAATTGTTGCATGTTGCTCTTGGTATTTCTACTTTTGTAAGTTGACATTTTTTGTACTTCTATTTATGTGTCATTTCATGTCTTCTTAGCTCATGATTTGGATGTGCCAATTCTTGTGAATAAGTTTGCAGAAAGGTTTTAGGCTATGAATCTAGTTCAAAGTTGTTTAATTTGGAGATGATCGTTTGAGTAGTGAAATGGCATACTTCCTACCAAAAGCTAATATTTTTGGTACTTCTACTAGTATGCCATTTCATGTATTCTTAGTTTATGATTTTTGTATGTGAATTCCTGTGAGTAGGGCTGCAAAAAGGTTTTGAGTTGTAAATTGAGTTCATAGTTGTCTAATCTAAAGTTGATTCTAGACTTTTTATCGTTTCTATGTCTCATTAGAATTCACTGTTTTTTGGTATTTATAATTTTGTAAGTGGATTTTGTGCCATTTTCTATTTTCTTAATTTATGATTTGTGTTTGCCAATTCTTGCAAGTAAAGCTACAAAAATGTTTTGAGTTTTAAATCTAATTTAAGGTGGTCTAATCTTGAGTTGATCTTTTGGGTTTTCATAGTTTCCATGTCTATAGATTTCCTTGTTTTTGCCGTTTCTATGTTTGGATGTTGACATTTTTAGCACTTTTACTTGTATGAAATTTCTTGTCTTCATAGTTTATGATTTGTGTGTGCCAATTCCTTTAAGTAGTGCTGCAAAAAAGTTTTAAGTTGTGAATATAACTCGTGGTTGTCTAATCTAGAATTGATCTTGTAAGTTTTCATAGTGTCTATGTCCTTTTTAAGTTTACTATTTTTGGTATTTTTACTTTTATAAACTGAGATATTTGATACTTACTACTGGTATGTCATTTCCTATTTTCTTAGTTTATGAATTTGGTGTGCCAATTCCTATAAGTAGGGTTGGAGGAAGGTTTTGAGTTGTGAATCTAATTCAGGGTTATCTAATCAAGGGTTGATGCTTTGTGTTTTCATAGTTTTTGTGTATCTCTATAATTCACTATTTTTTATATTTGTACTTTTGTAAGTTGTTATTTTTGGTACTTTTACTTGTTTGTTATTTTTTGTCTTAATTTATGATTTAGGAGTGCTAATTCTTATAAGTAGGGATGCATAAAGATTTTGCATAGTAAGTGCATGTTTGGATTGGCGTTGGGGAGGGAAGAAAATCATGTTTATAACCCATCAAACGCAGAAGCAATAAAATGATGCTTTATCAAAATGTGGTTTTGAGGCAATGAAACGCTAAACTAAACATACTATAAATCTAGTTCAAGGCTGTCTAATATGAAATTGATCCTTTGAGTTTTCATAGTTTCCATGTCTCTCTAGAATTCATTGTTTTTTGTAATTCTACTTTTGTAAGCTAACCTTTTTTGTTCTATTACTTGTGTGCCATTTTGTTTTCTCAGTTTATGATATAGGTGTGTCAATTTTTGTGAGGTGGACTGTAGAAAGGTTTTGAGTAGTGAATCTAGATTAAGGTTGTCTAATGTAGAGTTGATCTTGTAAGTTATCATATATCTCTTTAGAATTCATTGTTTTTGGTGTTGGGCATATCTAGTTTTGTAAGCCGTCAGTTTTGGTACTTCCACCTGTGTCATTTTTTGTCTTCTTAGATTATTATTTGGTTGTGCCAATTACTTTGAGTTTAGCTAACGATTTGTGTTTTTCTTGTAATGACTGTGCTAGACTTTGTCTTACATATGATGAACCCTTTTTGCACTTAGTCACTTATTATTGTGGTAATTTGTCACCTCTTAAAGCAGCAACAAAGTAGATTATTGTTGACTTGTTTCTCTTTATTTTTTCCTAGTTAAATGCTGGTGCTGATTTAATTTTAGTTCCTTCAATATTTTAGCCATATGGACTAACTTAGCTCACTGCAATGAGATATGTTTCAATACCTGTTTTTAGAAAAATTGGAGGTATATACATTTTTTTAGTAACTATTTCTTTCTTTACTGGCTACCGTGCTTTCAACCTCATTTATCTCATAAGTAATGCTACTTCCTGATTTATGCAATGTTCTGACTTGACCATCACCTTATATTTGGAATATTTATTTTGCTGATACAATTTTCTTTAGTAGGTTTGTGGATTCCTTAATATATGATATCTAAGTCCTGTTTTCCTTTGAAATCATGTCATTCTCCCCTTACAATGATAGGATAAATAATATGGAGGAATAAATGGTCAAGTTTTAGGTTCATTCCACTGTTGAGGACTTGTGGTACATTTGATCATCCATCATCTTATAATTTTGTAGGACTATATGATATTTGTTTGACATTGATCAAGATAAGGAGAGAGTACAAGCACAAGGTCTTGAACCAAATGGATTTAGTTTTTCTATTTTCATTTCCTGAAAACTATTTCCCATTTCAGGTTTTCATTTCCTTAAAAATGGGATTGTTTTACTTTTATTCTCATTTTCATTTCTCTTTCTGCTATTTTTTTATAATTTAGGATTAGATATAATAGTCAAGACTTCCATTCTAGTGTCCTAAATGGCAAACCTGATGAACGTTATTAGGCTGGAGAAGAGCAGTTGATATATTGAAAACTGCAACAGAGGAGGCTTAGGGAGGAAGCTTATGTGCCAAGGTTTGTTTGTTCTGAGATGACTTGCAGATGATAACATTGAGGCTCTAACTTATATATATCACCATCATACGTAAAAACATTTTGAATCACCTGGTTCCGTTTTATTGCCCTTCTATGAAAAATGATTTACATAAGATGGGGGCAGAGTATATTTGTAATTGTTGTCTCTCACATACCTAGGACAAAGCACTTCTTTAATTTTTAACTTTGATCTAGTAGATTATTTAGAGTGTCTTTGGATTTAAAAAATATTTTCTATTTTCATTTCCTGAAAACTATTTCCAATTTCAAGTTTTCATTTTCTTAAAAATCTGTTTGTTTTATTTCTATTACCATTTTCATTTGTCATTTTGCCAATTTTTTTATGGTTTATGACTAGATATATTAGTTTGAAATATACGAAGGGGTTGTTGTTCCACAGAGAAGCAGGCCTTCCCTCCCCCTTTTTTTTTCCTATTCTTGTTTGTGCCTTGTACAATTCTCTATGTTTTCCTATGACCCTTTGGTAAAGTTTAGTTCATCTCTTTATATAAGAATTCTATGAACAAAAAGTGAGGAATTGGAAGAAGAGAGTATCAAAGGGTCATAGGAAACAAAAAGTGAGGAATTGGTTCATCTAAAAAATGCCACTGCCTTTTTATTGGAAACATAAGAAACATCTTTTATCATTTCCTGAATTTCTGGAAATGTGGAGTCTGTTCCCTAAAAAATAAAAGTAGTAAGAACTATTCAAACACTCATTTCATTTATATTTTCAATTTTAAATGGAAATGAAAACTGGAAATGGTTAAGGCAAACACACCCTTAAATTCTTTTGCTGAGCAAGTGCCTAAAACATTATGTTTATCTTGATTTAAAGTTGCGCACATAAGACATTTAATAATGGGTATTTAAGACCCTTTTCTCATTCACTTGACCTTGTTCTTGTTGTAGGTTGAAGGAACAGCACACATGAAAGCAGAAACAAAGGAAAGAACTTTAAAAAGATTTTTTCTTTCCCAAAAGCATATTGTCTAAACTGAGCCTCTTGATGTTCAAGCAAGGAGCCTAGCAATAGTATTTTATAATCCCACCAACACAAATTTGAGTGAAAAACCTTATGTTTGGTTTAGATGTTCATTTAATTGTTGGAATCACTGTAAAGGTCCACTTTCACCTCAGAGAATGTTGCCAGCAGAGAATGGTGCTCACGTCAAAACCTGTGGTAAGTCTCCTCTCTTCATTGATATTTGAAGAATGAATAGAACCTACTGATCCAGCTATTAGCAATATGAGGGATTTTAATGTTTTTTGGTTGCTTGGTTTAATTTCTTATTTTCTTTTCACTTGTTTTTGTTTTAAATTCATTGCACAGTTGTGGCTTGTGTAATATGATCAAGTGTTTGCCAAATGACTTTTGATGTAGGCATTGCAAATTATGTGCCTTTGTTTGGTTAGCAAACTACTGATCTTCCTATTGAATGACTTGTTGCACTAGCCATTTATGTTTTGTCCATCATAATTTGTAAACTAGCCTCTGTCTAAAATTATGAATCCTGCATATTTGTCGTGACAAATGCCACATTAGGAGCTAATATAAATGCATAACTTATGATTGTATTTGGATTGGACTTTCATGGATCTTATATTGTATCATAGTAGCAATAGCATATTACGGTGGCCAATTTTAATATTTAATCTTTTTTTTTTGGGCAAATTTAAAGGTTCGCAACATGATGCAAGGTATGCCTTTTTCAATCACTTTGTGATCTACAGGCAAAAGGACATATTAGTGATTCATTAACTTATACATTTGTCCCCAAAGAAGCTTTATGATTTTGTGTTTTTGCAGTTAAGGTTCCAATAGATACATACATAATGGACTTTGTTTTCTTTGAGAGGGAAGAAGTTAGGGAGTTTGACAACAAATATAGAATGTGTAACAATCGGGAAAAAGAAAAGAAAAGGAAAAGAAAGAAAGTGAAAGCTGGAAAAATTTGAAATCTGAAAATGTTGCTAAGTCTCCTCGCAATAGCGAGAAATGGTCTCGCTGTCGCGAGAATGTCTTCTCGCAATAGCGAACGAGGTTCTAGCTATAGCGAGTGCCGGCAGCAGTCCATACAGAAACTAGGGGGCAGCTCGCTGTAGCGTACGCCATAGCGAGAGTGAGGTCTGGAACTGACGCGATCTCGCCATAGCGAATGGTATATCTCGCCGTAGCGAAGGGAACTGATACGAGCTCGCCATAGCGAAGGTTACACCTCACCATAGTGAAGCCAGATAACACGAGCTCGCTATAGCGAAGGTTAATTTTTGCCGTAGCGAGGGTCAGTCCGAAAGAGAGTAAATAGCGAGAATTAGACTTCATTAAACGCCCAAACTCATTTCTTCTCTCATATCTGCCCTAGACTTCGACCCAAGGAGAGAAAAGAGGCGTGGAGAGTGAGAGAGACCAAGAGAAGGAGGAAGAGCAAGGGAAAGGTAAGGAAACTTCTCCCATTTCTTCTTAGAACTCTGATCCCCTCTCTTTGCCCTCTCTTTCTGCGGTTTTGTTTCTGAAAATGGTTGGATTTTTGGCATGGGTCAGAAGAGGGGGAGTGAAAAACACCTTTGAATCTTTGTATTTTCTTTGAAAATGTTGTTTCCACTACCATGGGAGCTTGAGAGAGAGAAAGAGTTGATGGCATTCTAGAGAGAGAGAGAGAACTCTAGGTTCTGGTATGTTAGGAGAGTTTGATCTGAAAGATTACATTCTAAGAGAGTAATTGCATGCTTTTGTGTGTCTAGGCTCAAGAGAAACACCTCCATCAAGGTGTGATTGTGAACCTAAGAAGGGAGAAGAGAAATTGAAAGGAAAAGCTAGTGTTGACCTTGGCTAATAAGGTAGCTCTCTCTTCCCACTCTTTCTTGTTGCATTCTTGGTTGTAATAGTCATTGTATGTTATGTATATGCTTAATGTGTGGAATATGCCATATGTTATTACTTTGATGCATTGATACCAATATGCTTGTGTGTTGAATTGTGAGAATTGCTTGGGTGAGGCAGCGCCGAAAGTCCCTTGAGATGGGTGAGGTGAAGCCGAAAGTCCCTTGAGATAGGTGAGACAAGGCCAAAAGTCTCAAACGAGTGAGGCCAAGTCAAAAGTCCTTAAACTCGGGTGAGGCCATCCAAAAGTCCCTAAACTCGGGTGAGGCTAGACCAAAAGTCCCTGGAGCCCATTTTTGGCATTGTTGTGAATTCCATAGCATGTACAACGTGTGTTGGATGTTTGAGAATGGCTAAATGCTTATTCATATGCTTTGACTTGTTATATGCCTTAATTGTTTACTTGATTGAGTGCATGAGCTACTGAGATTCCCTGAATCTCACCCCTTCCCCTCCCAACTTAATATGCTAGGTGGAGCTCAAGGAGAACCAAGCACACACCAAGGAGCCTAGAAGCATGCTTAGCTAGTTATTAGCTTGTTTTAGGTTATTTTGATGTAAAGTGGTACCACATTGTATATGCACCCACTATTTTTGAAATGTAAAGGTTGTAACATATGTATATGTATGAAAAGATGATGTATGAACTATGTTTATAGCCAAAGTAATGGAAATGAGGGTTTTGCCCCTTTTGATGAATGAATGAGATAGTGTATTTTTTGCCGTAGCATAGTGAATTTGGAATGTATGTTGATTTGGACCACATGGATATGTTATATAGACTATTTTTGTGCTTTCAAACTTGTCCATGAGTGGCTAAAATGTGTGAGAGGTCATTTAGACCCATTTTGGACCTCTTGGGTGCCAAAACTGGTATTTTTAAGAGCTCCGTCAAAGTATGACTGGATGAGCTCCTCTTGCCATGAAATTTGGTGTGCCTCTAGAGTTTGTAGAGAGCTTCTTGAAAAGCTAAAGTGGGTAATATTCGGAGGTAGAGAGAATATTTGGTGAATTGTTGAAGTTGGGAAAAATATGGTAGTTTGGTCATGTACTATTTCTATAGGGCAAAAATGAAATCTATGTCCTACATAGACCAAACGGTAGCCAACTATCATGAAATTTTATACACATGAACTAGAAAACCACAGAGACCTATACCAACTAGAATCACCTAAATCGGAGGTCTGTAGAGAGAGATTGAACCGTCTGAAGTTCTGTATCAGCATCAAGGAGCTTACCTGACCTCCGTTAGTGTTCCATCGGTTTTCGGGGTGTGGGGGCTACTGAACTTATTTGTACTTATTTTTATCCTCTATTAGACATCCGTAGCTTTCCAAATTGGTATATTATGCCTAGATTGGATTTTTGTGGATTTAATTATGAATTTCCGAAATTCATGACAGTAACCTGGGCCAGAAACAGTGACAGTCAGACATCCTTCCTATTTTCGATGTCAAACATGGTCCAAATGCTGAGATTGTGGTTGGGAATGATTTTTAGTGTAAATTTAACACTTAGATCTTTCTAGAAAGCTAAAGTTTGCTACATTCCCAATTTTTTACAATTAGTTATGATTTTCCAAAGTTAGAGCCAAATTATGACTTTTGGGCACAAGTGAGAAAATGCATTTTTCTGGTTTTTGGCTCCATACCCGTGGCTTATGGTTTGTTTTATGCTATGTATGAGTTGTATCAATGGAGTTTGAGTAGAGAATATAAATGATGGGTTCACAGGACCCACGGGGCAGAAGTTGAGTGTATGAAACCCCGTTTCCTAGCATAAAAATGCCACGGACTAGTGTTATTTCTTTGGAAATCATATGGAACCGAGCCTATTGAGAGGCTAGGTAGCAGTAGTAGATTAAGGTGTCACATTTTTGGTATCAGAGCAATGGTTCAGGCACTTTTGCTCAATTTTAGGCTCTTGAATGATGAGATTGCTTGTGTTTGGTGTGAATGGTCATGGAAGTTGTAGCATCCATATGCATATGTGATGTGATATTATTGTGAACTAAGGGTTGCTACTTCTTTCAGACATGGTTGAGACTAGACGGGGCAGGGGTAGAGGCAGAGGCAGACCGCCCAGGGCTTAAAGAGCTGAGCCAGAGGTTCCTATTGAGACTCTGGATCCTCTGCAGGCCATCATGGAGAGACTTGATCGGTATGAGGCCATGATGGGCCAGCATCAGGAGATGCTGGAATAGCAGAGATATATTGCCCAGCAGCAGCATGATATGATCATGCATTTGTAAGACACCCTGGCTATGCAAGAAGAAGCCAGAAGGGATGCCCCTGTACCTCAACCATCCACATCTAGCATTCCACCTGTACCTCCCCAAGAACCTGCTGCTCCTCAGACCCAGACGCCTATCCAGAAAGTATTGAAGCAGTTTAGGCAAAATAATCCACCCTCATTTGACGGGGAGTTGGATGCGGATAAGGTGGAGGCTTGGGTGATGCAGCTTAAGAAGATATTCTCAGTGATGGATTGTACCACTGAGCAGAAAGCCCAGCTAGCCACCTTCATGCTAGAAAAGGAAGCTGATAGATGGTGGGATAGTGCGAAACCCCTGATAGAGACCAAGAATATACAGATAACTTAGGAGACTTTCTTGGTCGAGTTTTATGAGAAGTATGTCCCAAGTTCGGTGAGGATGAAGAAAGAGATGGAGTTTATGGGCTTGAGACAGACGGATGAGATGACTGTGGATCAGTATGTGGCCAAGTTTATAGAGTTGTCTCTGTATTCCTCTTACCTCCAGAGGTATGATGATGAACCCTGGAGATGTGAGCAGTTTGAGACTGGTTTAAGGCCCTTGATTAACAACAGAGTCACTCCACAGTGGATCAGGAAGTTTAATACTCTTGTGGAGGTCAGCAGGGTGATTGAGACGAATCTGTAAGCTATCATGCCTACTGCGACTACGGCTAGTTAGAAGAGGGTTCCGGATTTGAAAAGGCCAAAACCAGAAGAGGGTTCTAGTTTGACCCCTAGTACTAAGAGGAGAGGCAGAGGGCCATGGAATAGGAAGCCACAGCGAGGTGTGCCACCTCCGCGGGGCCAGTCATCCTTACAGCAGTCTCCGGTGACATGTTACAAGTGCGAGAAGTTGGGGCACATTGCTAGACACTATCCTTAGATGGAGACAGCGCCTCCTCCTAGACCACAGACCCAGGGCCGAGTGTTCGCCCTTACTCAGCAGGAAGCCAGCGCAACTCCCAATTTGATCCGAGGTACGCTGTTAGTGAATGGCTTTCCTGTAGTTGTTATGTTTGATTCGGGTGCTAGTCACTCGTTTATATCTTATGATTGTGTGAGGAAATTGGGTCTGGTCATTAGTGTCTTGCCATTTGACTTGTCTGTCATTACACCCACTGGAGGCCACGTGGTTACTTCCCATACTTGCTTAAATGTCACTGTCCAATTTAACCATTGTCATACCACTCTCGATTTGGTTTGTATGCCTTTCCATGATATTGATTTGATTATTGGTATGAACTGGTTGGCTGCAAATAATGCCATACTTGATTGTGAACACTGAACCATTTCCCTACCTGCTTGTGGGACCATACCTAGGGTAGGAGCTGAGTTATCCTTTATGACTACTACCCAGGCTGAAAGATATTTAGAGTGTGGATGTCAAGGGTTTCTAGTCTTTTTCTCTATTCAGGCTGAGGTAGAAGAAGGGATAAAGGAGATCCCAGTTGTCAGGGAATTCCCGGAAGTTTTTCCTAGAGAGTTTGATTTTAGTGGCCTACCTCCTGAGAGAGAATTAGAGTTCCCTATAGACATAGTGCCTGGTGCTGGACCGGTGTCCAAAGCTCCTTACAGGATGGCTCCCGCCGAGCTTTCTGAGTTGAAAGAGCAGATAGAGGAATTGTTAGAGAAAGGGTTTATCCGCTCTAGTGTTTCACTTTGGGGAGCTCCAGTGTTATTTGTGAAAAAGAAATATGGTAGCTTGCGGTTGTATATTGATTACAGAGAGTTGAATAAAGTTACCATCAAGAATTAATATCCTCTACCTAGAATTGATGATCTGTTAGATCAGTTGGCTGGGGCATCTGTGTTTTCTAAGATAGATCTTAGATCTGGTTACCACCAGTTGAGAGTGAGAACTTAAGACGTCTCTAAGACGGCTTTCAGAACGAGATATGGGCACTATGAGTTCCTTATGATGCCATTCGGGTTGACAAATGCGCCTGCTGTGTTCATGGATTATATGAACAGGGTATTCAGACCGTATCTAGATCAGTTTGTGGTGGTCTTTATTGATGATATTTTAGTGTACTCCCGATCTTTTGAGGAGCACGAGAGGCATTTGAGACTAGTCCTAGACACCTTGAGAGAGAAAAGGTTGTATGCCAAACTTAGTAAATGTGAGTTTTGGCTGACCGAGGTGCGATTCTTAGGTCATGTGATCTCACGAGATGGGGTTGCAGTTGATCCCCATAAAGTTGAGGCTGTGTTACAGTGGGATAGACCTAGAACGATCACCGAGGTCAGGAGTTTCCTAGGTTTGGCAGGGTATTATAGATGGTTTATTCAGGACTTTTCTCGAATGGCCTTACCACTAACGAGGCTAACCAGGAAAGAGACACCATTTGTGTGGGATGAGAGATGTGAGAAGAGTTTCCAGGAGTTGAAACTCTGTTTGACCACTGCCCCTGTACTGATTATCCCTGACCTGAGTGAACCATTTGTGGTTTATTGTGATGCTTCGGGCAAAGGGTTAGGATGTGTGTTGATGCAGCAGGGCCGAGTAGTGGCATATGCCTAGAGGCAGTTGAGACCTCATAAGGAGAATTACCCCACACAACCTGGAGTTAGCTGCCGTAGTGTTTTCTCTTAAAATTTGGAGACACTATCTGTATGGTGCGACCATAGAGATCTATAGTGACCACAAGAGTCTGAAATACCTGTTTGATCAGAAAGAACTCAATATGAGACAGAGGAGATGGATGGAATTCTTGAAAGATTATGATTATGTGTTGAAATATCATCCAGGTAAGGCCAATGTGGTGGCAGACGCCCTGAGTAGAAAAACCATCCATGTAGCCCATATGATGATTAGGGAGCAGGATCTCCTAGAGAAGTTCAGAGATTTGAACCTCTCTTATCAGGTGGTATCGGGTAGATTGTATCTGAGTGAAACCTGAGTTGAGAATATCTTGAGAACCCAGATCTTAGACGCCCAGAGAGAGGATGAGTTCCTGAAACGGATCAGGAATGAGATTACCCAAGGTAAGACCTCAGATTTCAAGTTGTCTGAGGATGGTATGATAGTATATCGAGAGAGAATCTGTGTGCCTAGTCAGAATGAGTTGAGAGAAAACATTCTAGAAGAGGCGTATAAGAGTAAGTATACTATCCACCCAGGCGACACCAAGATGTATCAAGATTTGAAAAAGATTTTCTGGTGGCCAGGGATGAAGAGCCATGTGATGGATTATGTGGCTAGATGCCTAGTGTGTCAGAGGATAAAAATTGAACATCAGAAACCAGCTGGGTTGTTGCAACCTCTGGATATCCCTGAGTGGAAGTGGGATAGTATAGCCATGGACTTTGTCATGGGGTTACCCAGGACATTCTCTGGACACAATGCTATTTGGGTAGTTGTGGATAGACTGACGAAGTATGCACACTTGTTAGCTATTAAGGCTACTCATACACTGGATAGATTGGCCCAGTTGTATATCAGAGAGATAGTGCAACTTCATGGAGTACCCAATAGCATAGTTTCGGATAGAGACCCCAGGTTCACATCGAACTTTTGGAGGTCATTGTAGCATGCCTTAGGGACTAGATTGCGGTTTAGTACTGCATATTACCCCCAGACAGATGGTCAGACTGAAAGGACCATCTAGACATTGGAAGATATGTTGAGGGCATGTGTGCTAGAGATGAGGGGTAACTGGGATGTGTATTTACTGTTAGCAGAGTTTGCTTATAATAACAATTACCATTCCAGTATCCAGATGGCCCCTTATGAGGCTTTGTATGGGAGAAAGTGCAGATCCCCTCTGTGTTGGGTTGAGTTAGGTGAGAGGAGTATGATAGGACCTGAGATTGTGGACCAGACCACCCGACAGATAGAATTGATTAAAAAAAGGCTCCTCACAGCCCAGAGTAGACAGAAAAGCTATGCTGATAAGCGTAGGAGGCCGTTAGAGTTTGAGGTTAGAGACCATGTGTTCATTCAAGTATCTCCAATGACAGGCATAGGTCGGTCAATGAGGGTAAGGAAGCTCAGTCCTAGGTATATTGGTCCGTTTGAAATTTTTAAGAAAATTAGACCCGTGACTTATTGAATAGCCTTACCTCCTAACCTAGCCCAAATCCACAGTGTTTTTCATGTCTCCCAATTGAAAAAGTATCTACCAGACTCCTCACATGTCATAGAATATGAGTATGTCCAATTGCAAGAAGATCTTTCCTATGTAGTGAAACCAGAGAGAATTGTGGATGCTAAGCTAAAACAGCTGAGAAGCAAGAGCATTCTTCTGGTGAAAGTGATCTGGAGAGGTCTGACATCTGAGGAAGCAACCTGGGCATTGGCGGATGAAACGAGGCAAAAATATCCAGAGTTATTCTCTTGAGGTAAGTCTTTAAATTTCGAGGATGAAATTTCTTTTAAGAGGGGTAGAAATATAACAACCGGGAAAAAGAAAAGAAAAGGAAAAGAAAGAAAGTGAAAGCTAGAAAAATTCGAAATCTGAAAATTTTGCTAAGTCTCCTCGCAATAGCGAGAAATGGTTTTGCTGTCGCGAGAATGTCTTCTCGCAATAGCGAACGAGGTTCTAGCTATAGCGAGTGCGGGCAGCAGTCCATACAAAAACCAGGGGGTAGCTCGCTGTAGCGTACGCCATAGCGAGAGTGAGGTCTGGAACTGACGCGATCTCGCCATAGCGAATGGTATATCTCGCCGTAGCGAAGGTTACACCTCGCCATAGCGAAGCCAAATAACACGAGCTCGCTACAGCGAAGGTTAATTTTCGCCGTAGCGAGGGTCAGTCAGGAAGAGAGTAAATAGCGAGAATTAGACTTCATTAAACGCCCAAACTCATTTTTTCTCTCATATCTGCCCTAGACTTCGACCCAAGGAGAGAAAAGAGGCATGGAGAATGAGAGAGACCAAGAGAAAGAGGAAGAGCAAGGGAAAGGTAAGGAAACTTCTCACATTTCTTCTTAGAACTCTGATCCCCTCTCTTTGCCCTCTCTTTTTGCAGTTTTGTTTGTGAAAATAGTTGGATTTTGGGCATGGGTCAGAAGAGGGGAAGTGGAAAACACCTTTGAATCTTTGTGTTTTCTTTGAAAATGTTGTTTCCACTACCATGGGAGCTTGAGAGAGAGAAAGAGTTGATGGCATTCTAGAGAGAGAGAGAACTCTAGGTTCTGGTATGTTAGGAGAGTTTGATCTGAAAGATTACATTCTAAGAGAGTAATTGCATGCTTTTGTGTGTCTAGGCTCAAGAGAAACACCTCCATCAAGGTGTGATTGTGAACCTAAGAAGGGAGAAGAGAAATTGAAAGGAAAAGCTAGTGTTGACCTTGGCTGATAAGGTAGCTCTCTCTTCCCACTCTTTCTTGTTGCATTCTTGGTTGTAATAGTCATTGTATATTATGTATATGCTTAATGTGTGGAATATGCCATATGTTATTGCTTTGATGCATTGATACCAATATGCTTGTATGTTGAATTGTGAGAATTGCTTGGGTGAGGTAGCGCCGAAAGTCCCTTGAGATGGGTGAGGTGAAGCCAAAAGTCCCTTGAGATAGGTGAGACAAGGCCAAAAGTCTCAAACGAGTGAGGCCAAGTCAAAAGTCCTTAAACTCGGGTGAGGCCATCCAAAAGTCCCTAAACTCGGGTGAGGCTAGACTAAAAGTCCTTGGAGCCCATTTTTGGCATTATTGTGAATTCCATAGCATGTACAACGTGTGTTGGATGTTTGAGAATGGCTAAATGCTTATTCATATGCTTTAACTTGTTATATGCCTTGATTGTTTACTTGATTGAGTGCATGAACTACTGAGATTCCCTGAATCTCACCCCTTCCCCTCCCAACTTAATATGCTAGGTGGAGCTCAAGGAGAACCGAGCACACACCAAGGAGCCTAGAAGCATGCTTAGCTAGTTATTAGTTTGTTTTGGGTTATTTTGATGTAAAGTGGTGCCACATTGTATATGCACCCACTATTTTTGAGATGTAAAGGTTGTAACATGTGTATATGTATGAAAAGATGATGTATGAACTATGTTTATAGCGAAAGTAATGGAAATGAGGATTTTGCCCCTTTTGATGAATGAATGAGATAGTGTATTTTTGGCCGTAGCATAGTGAATTTGGAATGTATGTTGATTTGGACAACATGGACATATTATATAGACTATTGTTGTGCTTTCAAACTTGTCCATGAGTGGCTAGAATGTGTGAGAGGCCATTTAGACCCATTTTGGACCTCTTGGGTGCCAAAACCGGTATTTTTGAGAGCTCCGTCAAAGTATGACAGGATGAGCTCCTCTTGCCATGAAATTTGGCGTGCCTCTAGAGTTTGTAGAGAGCTTCTTGAGAAGCAGCTAAAGTGGGTAATATTCGGAGGTAGAGAGAATATTTGGGGAATTGTTGAAGTTGGGAAAAATATGGTAGTTTGGTCATGTACTGTTTCTATAGGGTAGAAATGAAATCTATGTCCTACATAGACCAAACGGTAGCCAAATGTCATGAAATTTTATACACATGAACTAGAAAACCACAGCGACCTATACAAACTGCAATCACCTAAATCAGAGGTCTGTAGAGAGAGATTAAGCCGTCTGAAGTTTTGTATCAGCATCAGGGAGCTTACCTGACCTCTGTTACTGTTCCATCAGTTTTTAGGATGTGAGGACTACTGAAATTATTTTTCTCCTCTAGTAGACATCCGTAGATTTCCAAATTGGTATATTTTGCCTAGATTGGATTTTTGTGGATTTAATTATGAATTTCCGAAGTTCATGACAGTAACCTGGGCTAGAAACAGTGATAGTCGGACATCCTTCCTATTTTCGATGTCAAAAATGGTCCAAACGTTGAGATTGTGGTTAGGAATGATTTTTAGTGTAAAGTTAACACTTATAGATTTCTAGAAAGCTAAAGTTTGCTACATTCCCATTTTTCTACAATTAGTTATGATTTTTCAAAGTTAGAGCCATATGACTTTTGGGCACAAGTGAGAAAATGCATTTTTCTGGTTTTTGGCTCCATACCCGTGGCTTATGGTTTGTTTTATGCTATGTATAAGTTGTATCAATGGAGTTTGAGTTGAGAATATAAATGATGGGTTCACAAGACCCACGGGGCAGAAGTTGAGTGTATGAAACCCCGTTTCCTAGCATAAAAATGCCACGGACTAGTGTTGTTTCTTTGGAAATCATACGGAACCGAGCCTATTGAGAGGCTAGGTAGCGGTAGTAGATTAAGGTGTCACAGAATGGATTATCATATACCTGTTTTTGGAGGAATTGTGAAAGAATCGCCTATGCATATTGTACATATTGCTATTGAGATGGCCCCAGTTGCAAAGATAAGTAAGCCAGTTGCATCAATCTTATCTTAACTTCATCTACATATCTTAGTGTGGACTTATTTATTTAGCTTGTACTTGTGACTTGCAAAGTTTTGGCATATAATGAATTGGATTAAAGAAATACTTCCACTTATCCTTTAGTGTGCTATGGTAAGTACTTTGGCTATAGTTTTAGTTTTCAGTGATCTCTCTAGTATGGAATTTAATGTGTTAGTTGCATTTCTTGTTACTTTAAATTCCCTTATATTGAAAAAAAGATGCAATTAGGTTATATGTATGGTTGAATTTTTAGCATTTTCATTGAGTAAGCATTTGGAGAGGTTTCATGTGGGAATTGTTTGATGGAAGAGAAAAAAAAATTGATTTAAAATATTTGGATTCAGGATTCTATATTAAGCATGTGGGCGTTAAGTATTATGACCTAAACATGTTAAGAGTTCATTATGATCTTTAATATATGAGAAAATAAACAAAATTTCCTTTAAGTGAACTGAATAAAGAATATATCATTGAACTATTTACTCTCTCTCTCTCTCTCTCTTTTTCCTACCTCACCTCCAAATTATTGGCATACATTAATCTTATACAGTATACTGGAAATCATTATTTTGGTTCTTCCCATTCTTTGTGCTTTCTCTCTTTGAATTAAATTAAGAGTATAACTATGATATGGGGATTACATTAAATTGTCATTTGCTCTTTAAGATTGACAGTTTTGATAGTCAATTTTGTTTCTCTCTCTCATCTCTATTCCTAGTTTATCTTAATTATTATTTTAATCTCATATGATGTTTCATAAAGACTTAATCATATCAAATTATAACATTTCCCTAGATTTACATCTTGGGAAATTAAACAAAAAGAAGATTATAAGTGACCCTCTAAATGCATTCTTGTATTAATATTCATGAACTTTTAGAGGGGAATTCTTCCAACCTTCTTTGTTTCAATGGAAGTTTAATACCACTATAGAAAGGTTCTATGAGCTTTAAAGTGATTCCCTTAGAGGTAATCTAATATTGAGTTGATCTGTAATTTTAGTATTTCCTCCTTTTTCAGGAGGACATATTTTTCATATTTCTACTTCATGTTGACATATCCTTCTTTCTTATGTTTTTAGTATTAAAAAAGGATGGTTCTTGCATTATTATTATATTGTCTATATAGTTTTCAAACATAGATAGGGTAAAATAAAACCCTAAAATTTAAGAGTAGTATACATGACCATAAAGCTTATGAAATTGCTTAGAGGAGTAGTCAGAAATTATTATTTAAGAAATTATTATTATTGTTATTATTATTATTATTGAAAATGCATAAATGACTGGGAGCTCTCAAGAAAAATAATTTCAGAGATTTCAATTTAAATAAATAATGTGTGTTGGCTATAGGCAATCAAAATGTCTCCTGATATAGTTATGCTCGGATGACTTTACAATTTTTATGGTTTTTCATTTCTAATTTTCTATATGTTTTGCAGGTGGGAGGCCTTAGTGATGTTGTTACTAGTCTATCCCATGCTATTCAAGATTTAAATCATAACATGGACATCATTCTTCCAAAGTATGATTTTTTTAACCTTAGCCATGTAAGCTTCTTTGCCACTGCTTTTGTCCTTATATTGCTTCTTGGATGTTTGTCTATTCCTGAAATTATGATTTCTTGACTTGTCCTATTGAAAAGAGCTTGAGGTTATATAAATATTTTTTGGAATGTTATAGTGGGAGCTTGGAGATGAGAATATTTATTTTGTCTATTTACAAGGAAATGTGAAGAATTACTTGTCAAATTTCTATGATGATCAAACTATCTCCTTATACAAGTGAGATTATATACATCTATATTCCTCAAGCTACTCAATGGTTCCTTTAAAAGTTATGTAAGGCTATTGTTTTACATGATTCTTTGCATTTGGTTGAAAATTTATTTGTTTTGCTGTTGATGTGGTTATGTGTTAATACTTATTTTTGTAATATATGCCTTCTAATGCAGGTAAAGGACTAGCAATATCAGAAAAACTATTTTTGGGGTGAAACTGAAATACAAGTATGGAACGGAAAGGTAAAAGGTCTCTGTTTACTTTTTCGAGCCTCAAAATGGGTGACAATATTTTGATTTTCAATCCTCAGATTTCTTTTCTTTTCTAGTTTACTGATGTTTTTCATCCATCATTATTGAGCTTAATAATATTATGTGATGGGCATACTAATGCCACTACTGTCACTAAGACTGTGGAAGATGTGGGAAGCAGAAAAAGAGGAGTAAGGATGGAAATAGGCATGACATTAAGGTATATTCTAGAAGGGCCAAAGGTGGTGAGGTGATTAGGAAGGATAGAATGGGAAATTGAGCCTAATAAACTACCTTGTTAGTGCAGGTGAGGGATGGTGATCTGAAAAAGTGAGAAGAGATAGTTAGGGATTTATTTGTGGGTGGCTTGTGGCTGAGGGAGGGTGGAGAATTTTGGAAAAAAGGACTTTAGGAAAGAGCTAGCCTCTTGAATGCTAGCTACCCTTTTACCATCTTTTACCACTAGTTTCTTTCCTATACTATTCTGTGTCCTATGCTTTATTGTTGTCAGAGTAAGTGGAGCATTTTGTAGATGTACTGGAATTGTAATATTGTACTGTTATTGTGGTGTGTTGAATGAACTATTTGCATGTGAGCATAATTTTCCATGTGTTGCATTGCTCTATAGGTTTAGATTTCTATCACCAGGGGGTTTCTATCATTATGATAGAATTATTTGATAATTAATAGGATGTTTAGCTTCCTTTATAATTCATTTCCTAATCATAGGGTGTTGCTCTGACCAAAATTTTGGAAAGGAATGGGAATGGTGGTAGTCCAGCCATATTTGTGAGAAACTTGCTAGCTAGGTTTTGACATATATAATAGAACTTTGTGTGGAACACAAGGCGTAATTGCTTAACATCTTATATTTCTGAAGAACATGTGAGGTTTGGTGAAGTTCATACTTTCCAATACTTAAAATGTCATTAAACGACATAGTTAAATATGTATCAGTATACTGGTTGAATTCGTACATGGCCGACTATTACCATTCTAGATGTCAGGCCTCATTGGATTTGGAGGTTTGAAGTAGTTTATCTCTCTAACACAATCTGATGAGCCCAAACAGTGGTTAGTGATGAGATATCTTATAACAACTCATTAAAACAATCTAATTAAAAAAATTTCTATATCTAAAATCAAAGTGTTGAGTATATGTGATATAAGCATGAAAGCAATAAAAAGGAGTGAAACGGGTTACAAACCAACTCGATTTAATTTTTTAGACCTAAAAATTACATTTATTTACTGTGTCACTCACAAGCTAACAATTTTAAAGTGATTATCATTGACAACATTCTGTTTGGCTTAAATATCCCTAAACTATATCTACACGGTAATTATCTGGATCATTTATTTACAATATCCTGAGGTAGATTTTTTAGTGTATCTATCCTCTTGATAATCATTTCAAATAAGCTGACTTAAGCAGCTTCAACTGTCTCCTAAATGGAACTATCCTTCATCAGATTTATATTTTTTCTTGCAGATTCTTTTGGGTTGGTTGTGTATATGGCCATGGAAATGATGGTGGGAGTTTTTTTTTTTTTTGTAAATATTATGTATGCGTAATTTTGCATCTGTTGGTCTTGAGAGAGTAGCTAGGTATCTGCAATTAGGTCTGGTCTTCCCTATTGCCACATAAATTACATTTTTAGTGAATAGTGATAGATTCTTATGTTGTTGACTGTTCCAGGTATGGTTATTTGCCATGCATATGCATTATTGTGTCCAAAATTTCTTATACATAAATTTATAAACGATAATATGTCACATAAAACAGCAGACTTCTAGATTATCATTTTAAAATTGCATTTATTGGATACCACCATTCCAAGTGCTCAGCTTTCTTTTTGTTTTTGGGGTATTTCTTTATTGGTTTTCTAACTTTATATTTGACTATATATCTTAAAGGTTAAACATGTAATAAATCCTTTTTCTTTTGAAGAAAAAATTATCTTGGAATTGATTATGTGTCTCCTAAAATGTATAGTAATTGATGCTCAACTAATAATGGGCAAGATATCATCCATTAGATTTCTTTTCATTTGTAGTTTACTAATGTTTCTCATCTGTCATTATTAAGCTTAATAATGTTATGTGATGGGCTTAATAATGCCACTACTATCACCAAGACCTATAAAAGGCATGGGAAACAGAAAAAGAAGAGTAACAGAGGAAGTGGGCTTGACATTAAGCTATGTTCTCAAAGGGCCAAAGGTGATGAGGTGGTTGGGAAAGATTGAATGGGAAATTCAGCCCAATAACTTCTTTTTAATGCAGGTGAAGGGTGGTGATTTGGAAGAGTGAGAAGAGGCAGTTAGAGATTTATTTGTGGGCAGTTTGTGGTTGATGGAGAGTGGAGAATTTTAGAAAAAAGACTTTGGGAGAGAACTAGCATCTTAAAAGCTAGCTACCCTTTTACCATCTTTTACCACTAGTTACTTTCTTATTTTCTTCTTTGTGTCATCTGCATTACTGGACTTGTGATGCTATATTATTATTGTTGTCTGTTGAATGAAATATTTGCATATCAGCATAATTTTCCTAATGTGTTGCATTGTTGTGTTAGTTTAAATTTCTGTCACAAGGAAGCTTTTATCATTATGATAGGATTATTTGATAACTAATAGGGTGTTTAACCTCCTTTATAGTTCATTTCCCAATCATAGAGTGTTGCTTTGCTCCAAAACTTTTGATACTTCTACTTGTATGCCGTGTTCTGTCTTAGTTTATGATTTGGGTGTGTTATTTCTAATAAGTAGGTTTGTAAAAAGGCTTTGAGTTGTGAATCTAGTGCAAGGCTGTTTAATTTAGAGTTGATCCTTTGATTTTTCATTGTTTCCATGTTTATCTAGAATTCACTATTTTTGGTATTTATACTTTTGTAAGCTAACATTTTTTAACTTCTAGTAGTGTGCCATTTTCTATGTTTTTAGTTTATGATTTTGGTGTGCCAATTATTATGAGTAGGGCTACAGAAAGGATTTGAGTTGTGAATCTACTTCAAGGTGGTAATATAGAGTTGATCTTTTGAGTTTTCATAGTTTTTATATCCCTTTAGAATTCATTGTTTTTGGTATTTCTACTTTTGTAAATTGACATTTTGTATGCTTCTGCATGGGTGCCATTTTTTGTCTTAGTTTTTCCTGTTAGTGAGGCTAGAGAAAGGTTGAGTTATGAATCTAACTTAGGGTTGTCTGATCTTGAGTTGATCCTTTGAATTTTTATAGTTTCTATGTTTTTTTAGAATTCATTGTGTTTGGTAATTCTACTTTTGTAAACTAATATTTTTGTACTTCTACTTGTGTGCCATTTCATGTCCTCTTAATTTATGATATGGGTGTGCCAATTCTTATGAGTAGGGCTTTAAAAAAGCTTAGTAGTGAATCTATATCAAAGTTGTCTAATTTAGAGTTAATCCTTTGAGTTTTCATAGTTTTTATATCTCTTTAGAATTTATTGTTTTCTGTATTTCTTCTTTTATAAGCTAGCACATTTGTACTTTTACTTATATGTCATTACTTGTCTTCTTATTTTATAATTTAGGTGTGTCAATTCTTGTAAGTTGGGTTATAGAAAGATTTTGAGTTATGAATCTAAAGCTAGTCCTTTGTAATAGAAAAAGAAATCTTTAATATTATTAGTGCTTATGCATCACAAGTAGGGTTAGAAGAATATTATAAGGTAAAGTTTTGGGAGGATTTAGAATGTTTAGTTCAGGAAATACCATTAGGAGAAAAGATTCTTTTAGGAGGGGATCTAAATGGTCATGTGGGAAGTGTATCTTCAGGTTACGAGGGTGTTCATGGAGGACATGGCATAGGAGAAGTAAATGCACAGGGTAAAACTATTCTAGACTTTTCATTAGCGTTTGATCTTATATTAGCTAACACTTATTTTAGAAAGCGTGAGGAACATCTTATCACGTACAAAAGTGGAAGGATATGTTCTCAAATTGATTTCTTTCTTATAAAGAAATTAGATAGAAAATTTTGCATAGATTGCAAAGTTATACTAGGAGAGAGTTTAACTACTCAGCATAGAGTTTTGGTTATGGATGTAAGAGTTAAGAGGAGAGTAAAAAGCAAAGGTGAAGATAGAGTGTTAAGGACTAAGTGGTAACAACTAAAGGGGAATAAAGAAAAGAATTTGCAGAGACGGATTGTGGAGGAAGGACCTTGGGAAATACAAGGAAGTGCTAACGATATGTGGAATGGAATGGCTAAAGAGATTAGAAAGGTGGCAAAGAAAATATTAGGTGAATCAAAAGGTTTTGCACATAGAGATAAAGAATCTTGGTGGTAGGATGCAAGCATGCAAGATAAGGTTAAAGTTAAAAGAAAGTGTTATAAAGTGTGGTCATTATATAAGAGCAATGAAAATTGGGAAAAATATAAGGTAGCTAAGAAAGACACTAAGAAGGTAGTGAGCAAAGCGAGAACGAAGGCATTTGATGGGTTATACCAATCTTTAGGTACTAAAGTTAGAGAAAGAAGTATTTACAAGTTAACTAAAAGTAAGGAAAGAAAGACAAGAGAAGTGGATCAAGTGAAATGTATTAAGGATGAAGAAGGGAAAGTGTTGGTCACAGAACAAGATATCAGAGAACGATGGAAGGGTTATTTTCATAGGCTTTTTAATGAAAGGTACGAGATTTTATTGCAATCAAATAGGCTAGACACTAAAGAAGAGGATCAAAATTATACTTTTGTCGTAGGATTTATGAGATAGAGGTAAAAGAAGCATTAAAGCGAATGGAGAATGGCAAAGCAGTTGGACGGGATAATATACCTATTGCAGTATGGAAGGGTTTGGGAATGAAAGGTATAAGTTAGCTCACAAAGTTATTTAATGAAATTATGAGATCTAAGAGGATGCCAGACGAGTAGAGGAAAAGTACTTTAATCCCTATTTATAAGAGTAAAGGGGACATTTAAAATTGTGCAAATTATAGAGGAATTAAACTCATGAACCACACTATGAAATTATGGGAAAGAGTAATTGAGTAAAGGTTAAGGAAAGAGAGTCAAGTCACGGAGAATCAATTTGGTTTTATGCCAGAAAAGTCAACTATAGAAGCAATATACTTGTTGCGAAGATTAATGGAGAGATATAAGAAGAATCAAAAAGATTTACACATGGTGTTTATTGATTTAGAAAAAACATATGATAGAGTGCCAAGAGAAGTTTTATGGAAGGCTTTGGAGAAAAAAAGAGTTCGTATAACTTATATTCGAGCAATCCAAGACATGTATGATAAGGTTACAACTAGCGTAATAACAAAAGATGGACTTACGAAAGATTTTCCGATAACTATTGGTCTATATCAAGGGTCAACTCTGAGCCCTTATCTTTTTACTTTAGTTTTGAATGTGCTTACTAAACATATCCAAGAGCCAGTGCCATAGTGCATGCTTTTTGCAAATGATATTGTCCTAGTTAGAGAATCGAGAGAGGAAATGAATGAAAAGTTAGAGAAGTGGAGACTAACTTTAGAAGCTCATGGATTTTATTTAAGTAGAAGTAAAATGAAGTATATGGAGTGTAAGTTTAGTACGAGGCACACCACTTCTAGCGTAGAAGTAAAAATTAGAGAACATATCCTGTCATAAGTTACACGATTTAAGTATCTTGGATCTATCATACAATATAACGAGAAAATAGAAGAAGATGTAAAGCATAGGATTCAAGCGGGGTGAATGAAATGGAGGAGTGCTTCGGGTGTTATTTGTGATAGAAGAGTACCACTCAAATTTAAGGGTAAATTCTACTGCACAGTTATAAGACCTACAATATTGTATGGAACTGAGTGTTGGACAATAAAAAGTCAACAAGAAAATAAGTTTAATGTTGTGGAGATGAGAATGTTGCAGTGGATAAGTGGACACACTAGACGAGATAGGATTAGAAATGAATACATTAGAGAGAAGGTGAAAGTCACATCTATTATAGAAAAGATTGTAGAATCAAGACTTAGATGGTTTGGTCATGTGGGGAGGAGACCTATAGAAGTTCTAGTTAGGAGAGTAGATGAGATGGAGACTAGTCCAATAATTAGAGGTAGAGGAAGACCAAGAAAAATTATAGAAAAAATTATTAAGAGAGATTTAGATTTAAATAGTTTGTCTAAAAATATGATTTATGATAGGGGTTTATGGCGTCGATTGATCCATGTAGCCGACCCCACTTAGTGGGAAAAGGCTTTGTTGTTGTTTTTTGTTATTGTTGAATCTAGAGCTAGTGCTTTGTGTTTTCATAGTTTCCATGTCCTTCTAGAATCCACGGTTTTGGGTATTTGTACTTTCATAAGCTAACATTTTTTGTATTTCTACTTATATGCCATTTCTTGTCTTCTTTGTTTATGATTTGGGTGTGCCAATTCTTGTGAATGGGGCTTTAGAAAGGTTTAGTTTTGAATATAATTCAAGGTTGTCTAATCTAGACTTAATTTTTTTAATTTTTATAGTTTCTATATCTCTCTAAAATTCAATATTTTTTGGTATTTCTACTTTTATAAACTAACGTTTTTGTCACTTCTACTAGTGTGTCATTTCTTGTATTTTTAGTTTATAATTTGGGTCTGTCAATTCTTATAAGTAGGACTACAAAGAGGTTGAGTTGTAAATCAAGTTCAAGGTTGTCTAATCTTAAGTTGATCCTTTGAGTTTTAAATGTTTGCATGTCTTTCTAAAATTCACAATTTTTGGTATTTCTATTTTTGTAAGCTAATATTTTTAGTACCTTTATTTATGTGCCATTTCCTGTCTTATAAGTTCATGATTTGAGTGTGCCAATTCCTTAAGAGTAAGTTTGCAAAAAGTTTTTTAATTGTGAATCAAGTTTAAAGTTGTCTAATCTAGAGTTGATCATTTGAGTTTTCACAGGTTATTTGTCTCTATAGATTTCCTCATCATTGGCATTTCTACGTTTGCAAGTTGACATTTTTGACACTTTTACTTATATGCAATTTGCTTTCTTCATAGTTTATGATTTTTGTGCACCAATTCATGCAAATAGTGTTGCAAAGAGGTTTTAAATTGTGAATCTAGTTTAAGGTTATGTAATTTAAAGTTGTTCCTTTGAATTTTCATAATTTTCAAATCTTTCTAGAATTCACCTTTTTTTTGGTATTTCTACTTTTATAAGCTGACATTTGTGAGGCTTCATCATTTCTTGTCTTCTCTTCTTGGCTTATGATTTGGGTATGTCAATTCTTGTGAGTTAAGCTATAAAATGGTTTTGAGTTATAAATCTAGTTCAAAGTTGTTAAATTTAAAGTTGATTTTTTGAGTTTTCATAGTTTTCTTGTCTCTCTTAAATTCAATATTGTTGGTATTTATACTTTTGAATGTTGACATTTTTTATATCTGTGTGCCATTCCCTATTTTTTGAGTTCATACTTTGGCTGTGCCAATTCTTATGAGTAGGGTAGCCAAAAGGTTTGGAGTTGTGAATCTAGTTGAAGATTGTCTTATTTTTAGTTAATCTTTTAAGTTTTCAAAGTTTCCATGTCTCTTTAGAAATCACTATTTATATTATTTCTACTTTTGTAAGCTGACTTTTTTTGTACTTCTATTTGTGTGTCATTTAATGTTGTCTTAGTTTATGATTTAAATGTGTCAATTCCTATAAGTAGACACACAGAAAGGTTTTGAATCGTGAATCTAAATCAAGATTGTTTAATCTAGAGTTTATCCTATTAGTTTTCATAGTTTTCATATCTTTCTAAATTTTATTATTTTTGATATTTCTACTCTTATAAAATGACATTTTTTATACTTTTACTTTTGTGTCATTTCCTATTTTTATAGTCTATGTTTTGGGTATGCCAATTCTAGTGAGTAGAGTTGCAAAAGGGTTTTGATTATGAATCAAGCTCAAGATTGTCTAATCTAGAATTGATCTCTTGAGTTTTCATTGTTTTCACATCTTTCAAGTATTCATTGTTTTTCATATTTCCTAATTCGCACTATGACATTATTGGTACTTGTGTTCTTTTGCCTATCTTTTGACTTAATGATTTAGGTGTGCCAATTTTAGTGAATAAGGTTATAAATTTGAGTTGTAAATTTAGCTTCATGGACATCTAATTTGAAGTTGATCCTTTGAGTTTTCTTAGTTTTCATGTTTTCCTAGAAGCTATACCATATTGGCAATGACAAGCATATCTGTAGAACACTCAAATTGGCCAAATCAAAGGATTGATGTACTAGAAAATTTAAAAATGTTTCTTTGTAAAGTAAATAACTATCCTGGCTCAATTGATCATATTTTTTGCTTATCTTTTAGACCACTACTAAGAAAATTCATTCCAAGAGAATTTAGAATGCTACATCATGACACACTAGATACAAAAATCCATTATCCAAGCCAAGTCCAAAGTTTCCATTAAGCCTAACAATTTGATAAAAGGCTAACTCTAGATTAGGATATTCCAATGAAAGATTCCTAAGATTCATATGTTGAATGTGAAATAGATGGCTAAATAGAAAGCAATCTCTGTATTAGAAAAATAAACCATGATAGCTTAAAATATAAGGACTAATTTTTTTCTAGTCACAAATTTATCCTCATCGCAATAAGGACTAGTAGTGGACTCACATGTCAAAAACTATTTTAATAAAGTAGCGTGTTTGAGTGCAACTCGTAATAATTTTATTTGTCTGTTTGTGCTTAGCTCGTTTCAATTTGCAATTAAAAAAGCTAGTTTGTATCCAAGTTCTAGTCCATAATATCAATGTGTTTTCAATATGAGTTCTTTCTATTACTTTCTTCTTTTAAAATATATTTTTGATAATTTTCTTGCATTTATCTTACCTATATAAATATGCTTCACACTTACTTTTTGTATAAATATTTTGTGCACCAGAAAGTATTGATAATAGATTACAATACTTATCAAAGAAAGTTATCTTGTCTATGAATGTATATCTTAAAAAGGTTTCGAAGAAAATTAAAAGAATTCGTGATTCTAATTGACCAAGAGACATAGAAGGCTTAAAAGGAGAAAGGCTAATTATTTAGACATACCAAAAAAGAATTCTATTAATCATAATTGGAATACCAAAATAGAGTATTATGCCCTTTGTAGATAAGATATAAAACCTAATTCCAAATATTTGTCCTTTGATTATTGCGAAGGGCACAAAAGTAATTTTCTATGTGAATATTATGATATGTTATCTTAAAGAGAACAAGGCAAATTAGATAAGATTGCGAAGCCTCTTTTCTAAAGTTTTAAGATCTTATCCCTAATTTGGTATCGAAGTTGATAATTGTACGACATCACAAACTTAACTTTTTTTAAAGATCAAAATACCTTCACTTAAAATAACTAATTACTATAATTTTTTTTTTTTTGCCTGCTCTCACATACATACTCCTTTAAGTAATTTGACAATTAAAAATATTTTTTTAAAAAAATTGTCAAACATAAACTATTTGTTAAATATTAATAAAAGCACTGATGAAATTATTTTATCAAACGCAATCTATTTTTCTCTTATAGTATTTTTTCTAAAATTTCATTTAAAAAATACTCTTAAAAAAGTGAAAATTCACACCAATATTTAACGTATTCTTTAACAGAGCTAATCACACTAGTTTACTTTTCTAATTATAATGATTAGTTCTAGTCACAAACAAGATAGTTATAATTAATTAAGACTAACTCCATATATTGTGTAAGGTTAACGTTAACCAATATACCCCCAATGTCTACAAGAATTTTGAATAGATTTAATTTATTAAATTTTGTACAACAAAAATAATTGTTCGTAAAATTTTTAAATAAATCCAATATATGAAAAATAAATAGATAAAATTAACTATAATATAGACACATTTTGAAAAAATTCAAACATGCATTATGTATTTGTACACTCAACCATCAGGATCTCTTTTGCATATGCATAAAAAACAATATGTGCATATATATTGAATACTATTGTAGAATTAATGAAAAATATAAAATAAAATACGAATGAGGAGGAAGGAGAGAATAATTCATATTCATTTGAATATCTCACATTTTGAAAGTGAGATATCCAAGTGAGTAGGAATTATCTATTGACTTTACATTTTCAGGTGTTTGAACTATAGGTCCAAAAATTTTACATTTTGAAAATAAATTTAATTATTTTTTAATCGCATCTTTCCTTAGCTAAAAATATCTATGTCTGCATTTTTTAACAAATTTTATATTCAAAATTCTCATTTTGTTGTATTATTTTAACAAAAATATTATATGAAAAAAAATATTGTCAACAACTACATCTTTTTTACTCCATCTTTTTCTTGTAGTGATATAATTTATCAAGATCTCTTTATTATTCTTAAGTAATCTTTTTTGGGGTCTTATGATTAGTTATGCTTTGGTTTTCTTGTTAAGTACTTGCCTCCTTAATATGGTATCTTGGTTATTTGCACTATTTAAAAAATTGGACCAAATCAACTAATGTGATTAAAAAACCAATGAAGTGATTACTGAACTAGTTTCATTGACCAACAAAATTGGTTTGTAAAAAAAATTGATAAAAAAACCAGTCCAATCAATCATTGAATTTTTTTTAAATATTTTTTTCTTATAAAATAGCATAACTTACCTTGGATAGATCTGAAAAATTGTAAAGAAAAGGAAGCAAGAATAATAGGAGATTGAAATAAAAAGAAGTTAAAAAAAGATATATGAGAAACAAAAGGCATATAACTACTTTTGGTGTCCACTCTACATCATACTCTATCTCCTAATAGTATCTCTTTCAAATATTAAAGTATTTGGCGAAAATTGCTCATTCCCTTCTTTTATATGCTTTTTTGTTTTTGTGTTTTTCTTCTTGTTTTGTAATGATAGGTAGAATTTTAATATAATTTAAGAACCCAAAAGTTCAATGTTAATATTTTCAAGTTTTAATCATAGATAGTTTTTAATTTTTAATTAGAAAATGATTTCTTAAATATTTTAACAAATATTGAATTAGTAAGTAAATATTAAAAGTTATTAGTATGTATTTATTATATTAAAATTTTAATATATAAAATTTAAAAAAATATATTTAATTATTATCAATTCAATCACAATTAGATCGATGAATCATAAATGAGTGCATCCACTAGTTTAATGACTAGATTGATTTTAAAAATATTGGTTATTTACTTCTTTTTTGTCTTAGAATTTTTTATCTTTAAAACTGATTAGTCTATTGCACTTTAGGCATACTTACTTTCATTTGTACTAACTAATTTTCTTATTGGAACATTAATTTGGATTTGAGCATTTTACTTGTATATGAGATTTGATAATTCTCTTTAGGTTAATAAATACATTTGGCAGTTGATTTACAATATTTTACAAATAAATTATTTTATAAACCTATAGTTTACATTGCTTTACACAAAGGAAACAATGCATTCCATCTAATTTCTTTTTTTAATTACTTATTATCTCCTCTTAATGTTAGGAAAATTATTTCGTTAAAATAACAATCAACAAACCATGTTGAAAATAAATCCTCTGTTAATAGTTCAAAATATTTAATTATAAAGTGGGGGTTATAACTAAGATATATTCCTAACCTTCTTTGAGGGCCATCTTTGTTCATTGTGGTGAAATAATTAAAATATATACCACATATTCAAACATTTTAAGATAAGAAATCTTTGGCTTTTAACCAAAAGTCATTTGTAATAGGGTGAATTTATGATATCTTATGGGCCTAATGCGTATAAGTACCGTCACATGTAAAATATCATATCCCCATTTGGAAACAAAAAGTTTTGCTCTCATATGCATTGATCTAACAATTAATTGGAGGCATTTAATAAATGATTATACTAAACTATTTTGTGTGTAAATATAAGCAATATGTTTTTTAACCATTATGCTAATTGATATACAATAGTTATTAGAAGCCTAAAATATAAACTTACTAACATTATCAAGACATTATTTTGATTGTATAATCTAAAAATTATATCCTTAATTGAATTCTTTAAGCAAACAATCTCACAAATATCAAATTGTGAGTTGATAATAAATACACATGTAACCATCTTGTAAATAAATTTATTAATGTTTTTAAAACCAGACCGGTCATTGAACCATTGGAGACACTGGTTTACAGTTCATTGATCGAACAGCGGTTGAATCGTGGTCAAATCGATAATAATTAAATAGATATTTTTAAATTTTATATATTAAATTTTTAATGTAACAAATAAATATTAGTAAATTTTAAATATTTGATTATTAACTCAGTATTTCTTAAAATGTTTGAAAAATTAATTTTTAAATAAAAAACAACAGCTACTTATAATTAAAAGTTATAAGTATTTAATATTAAATTTTTGAACTTCTTAAATTGTATTAAACTTCCATTTATTATTAAACAATAATAATTTTAGTCAAATATTTTTATATTTAAGAGAAATGTTACCATGAGATAGGACATAATAAGGAAGAAACACAAAAAATAACTAAATATGTGCTTTTTTTATTTATTTTATATTATCTTTTATATATATTTTTTATATTTCAGTCCCCTCTTTCTTTTAATATTTTTTATTTTTAATTTATCAAATTTATTCAGGATAAACTATCCTATTATATAAAAAAATTCAAAAAACAAAAGAAAATTTAGGTTGACCGGTTCAAATCGATTTTCAGGCGGTCTGGCTTGACCGGTTCAGCCGATTTTTAACCGGTTCTTTAATGGACCAGTTTTCTGAGTCAACCGGACTGTACCAAACTAGGGACTGATTCCCGGTCGAACCGATCGGTTCAGTCCGATTTTTTAATCCTTGAAATTTATCAAAACTATATAATATCTAAATACTACATGGTGGATAAATGAACCCATATATATTACCTTGGATATGTTTAAAAAATATAGGGAATTCAATCCTAACTTTAACTAGTGATGATTTTGTAATTAATTCACCTTGAGAATAAGCAACACATTAGAATTCTTTGAATTAAAAGTTTTTCTAATTCTTTAATAGATATCCATATGATATCCAATGGGCATGTCAGAATGATAAATGCATTTGGTTGTAAACTAACATGTCTTTCAATTGTACTAATTTTTGCATTGTACAAGTTAAAAGATAAGATAGATAATTTTCCTAAAAATGCATTTCTTTTATGATACAATAGCTACAACAAATAAATATTTAATATTTTTCTCATTTATAATCTTAGTATGATATCTATCGTAGCAAATATCTTTATAGCTTAACAAATTTCTTTAAGACTTAATAGAAAATAATACATCATTAATAATAAATTTATTCCTTTAAGTAATAATATAATAATTTTTTTAGAGCCTTCAGTTAGCTTTGTATTACTCAGTATAATATTGACATTGACATTACTTATTTTCAAATAAGAAAAATATTTTTTATCTTCAAGTATGATATTTATTGTAACATTATCTATGAGATATATGTCTCTCTTATATATCTTTTGTTCAACCCAAAAATGGAGAATATCCATATTCTTCATCAAAAGAAACATAATACATTAAAAGAAATATTGCACTCATACACAAAATATATGAAAACTACATTTAAGAAAACACACAAAAAATAAACATAATAAAAACGTAACTTTAAATATTCGTATAATTTCAATATCCAATTCTTTCACCATGATTCTCAAAGAAATCTACTAATTATTACCATAATAATTATAATAAAAAATATGATAATTTTCATTCATTAAAAAATATAAAGGTAGATGAGAGAGGACCTAAAAAAAAAAAATCCAAACGATTAATTAGTTTTCTATGAACCAAACCATTTACTCTTATGTGTAGTTCTTCAAAAACTAATGTATACTATATTTTCATATATATATATATATATATATATATATATATATATATATATATATATATATATATTATGACTATACATTTCTTTTACTCTTTAATAGTTTAGTATTGACTACTTCAATATTACTACTATAAGTGCATATTTAAAGCATAAAAACATGAAATAATTAAGTTTCTTTGTACATTTTTTTATTTGAGAATTTATTTCAAATAAAGATGAATTACATTCACCCATGATTTCAAAAATTTGCAAAATAACCATATTTATAATAGCTCTCATTTGGAAAAAAATATTACTTTTTATGTATGTATTCTTTTTTTAAATTATCTCAAGAGTTATGGAGCCATTTATAGAATATTTTTATCTACTTTTTCATGAAATTAGCTAGAAATAAAAATAAATGCTTTATACATTTTGCAAAAATATTTAATTTTTCCCTTTAAAGTATTTTAAGATTGATAACAATAAAATAAACTTAATATCTAATATTTGTGATACATTTTTTTTTATCATAATGAAAGATACCCATATAAAGAAAGAAAGGAATTGCAATTGGCATTCTCTATTAGGATTTTAAAATTTGTATACAAATTGCCACAATAAAATGCATTACCATCACAATATGACCATTTAAAATCTTATAGTCCTTTAGGTTTCATCGTTACTTTTGACATTTATAAGTTTAAATAATTTATGGCTAGTTATCTAGATGATTTCTAGCCATATTGCAACCATTGGTCATAATCTTATATTAATAATTATGACTAGTCATTATTGGCTTTTAACGGTTAATTTGTGTATAGGTTTTAAGTGAATATCAATTTATTCATAAAACATGTTGAAATTAGGGAGTTTTAAATTAAAGCCTTTTGATGGTATGAGATACATAAACTATTAACTTTCAAAGTTATAATAAAAAAATATTTTATAGTCACTAATTCATCAAAATATCCTATAATTTTTTTCCCATATATTTATTATTTATTTAGACGATGAAGTCATTAGTTATAAAATAACTACAACAAAAAATGATGAAACTATTAGTCATCAAATTATATTTAACCATTTGGTTTTCAAAATATTTGTCAATATTAAATTAATACTCATATTATACATGTGAATAAGATTTAAATTTATAGATAATATAAAATATTGAATCTATGGATAATATAAAGTGTGAACAATTTTTTTTTTGGGGTGTTATTATGTGATGAAAAGCAAGTTTTAAAGATTAAATTTTTACATCAATTTGTTAAAAACTAATATTGATAATATGTTGCAAAACTAATAAAAAATATAACAATATAATAAAACCAAAAGTGATAGTTGAGAGGAGGAAGAAAATGATAATTCTCATTATTTAAATACATTATGCTTTGGAAGCCTTTATTTATAGCTTTTAACCATAAAGATAAATATATGAATTACAATAATATAAATAAAAAATAGTTTAGATAATTATAAAATATAAATCATTTGGATATTATAAAATTTATGCTATTAAATATAAAAATTAATCCTTAAAAGTTATTTATTTGAAAGTTATAAATATTCATATATCTATAAATCATTTACAACAAATATTTTTTTATTAAAAATTTATAAAAATTCATATATCTATATATCATTTACAACAAAAATTCATATTCTAGTTGCAATAATAATTTTCTGAGAACATCTTATAAGGAGTTAAGTCAATTAGTATGACAAAATAATTTTTTTTTTTATCAACATGAACTCAATTTCCTTAAAACATGCTTTAAAAATAAAATCTAAAATATATTAAACCAATGTAAGAAGTGAGATAATAAAATTGGTCGCAAAAAATTTAATTTGGAACAAAATCAGAATAAAACTTTGACCGATCCTAATAAAAAAAAATGCTGAAATGTTAACATGAATTAGTTAATTAAATTCAAGTATTGAAGACGAATTGTGATACAAGAGAAATAATAATAATAATAATAATAATAAATGCCTTTGCTTTTTTCTAAGTGCCAAGCATACTAAACGTATTTGATATATAAAGGAAAATAGATTTTTTTAATACATAAAAAATAAGATATATAATGCTTATTATTGTTATTTAATAATATTTATTATTTATTTAAAAATATAAACATAATTTATAATTTATTATTTATTCTCTTTCTTTGTATATTTTACTTTGAATAACTCTAAAAAGTAAAAACATTGAGATCTTACGGAGGAGCATGTGCTGCAGATGACAGCATTGATGGGGCCCATGTGGAGGAAGGGCATTATAGTAAAATTGGTATTACGGTGGAGTGGAGTACAGTAACAATAACTGAATTTTTAATTAAATAAATTATATATATATATATTTTAAACTATATTGAAATTATATAGATTTTTTTATTTTAAAAATATATAAATTTTTTTGAAATAAAAAATTATTTTATTTTTTAGTCTAATTATTTTATTTTTTAATCAAAATATTCTTCAATTAAAATTTTTAATTTAAAAATATATATTATGTTAAAAGAGGTATTTTAATAAAAAAATTTTAAATTAAATTAAAATACAATATAATTTTTTATTTCAAGAGATGTGTAGAATAATTTTTAATTGTAGAATAATTTTTAATTTTAAAAAATATTTATATATATTTTAAAACTCAAAAAATTATATAGTTTTAACAAAATACAAAAAAAAAATTTATAAACTATACTCTCTTAAATCTATCTTACAAAATTTTGCCATTATTCCAAATTTTCGCCCCGTCTACGTTCGGCGCGGAGCTTCCTGGAAGTATCCCAAGAAAAAAAATTCCGCCATTGACCTGCCAACCTTCCTTTTCGGAAAATTTAGCAAAGAAACGTGGAATTTAGCTCTGCAAAATGCATTAAAAAATAAATCTAACTGTAAAATTTATCTTTCCTTAGGGTTAACGCAACAGATTTACCTCGCATCTGTGAACTGTGAACTGTGAAACGTGAAGTGGGAGTGAAAGTGGAAAAATGAGTCAACTTAACGCAAAATGCTTTCTCCAGCAACGTGGAAAGTACCCTCCGAAGGAAAACGACACAGAACGCAGACACATACACAAATCAAGAATAATATATCGCTTCTTACATATAATTCCATTTCTCAAAAAAGAAATATCAATAATTGATTAATTTCATTTTCCCCAGTGGAAAATCCCAACCCATGTTCTCCTCCTTCCTTCACGGGTACATTCACCTCCTTCCCCTCACTTTCCTCTTTCCTGCTTTTCCTTCATCCCCATCATCCAATGATTTAACTAAGCACGCCTTCCTTTACTCTCTTTACCGGGTGCTTCGGATTTTACTCTCTCTTCCTCGTCTCTGCTCTCAAGGTTCTTCCTTTCTCTATTCCTCATACTCATTTTAGTTAGCATACGGCAAAATCGTCTAAGATTTCTTCTGCGTTACTTTATATATATATATATATATGTGTGTGTGTGTGTGTGTGTGTGTGTGTGTGTGTATTTCTTGCGATCATCTGAGGGGAGATGAAATTATTGATCTATCGTCTGTAATTCGTCTGTAGATGTGGCTTTCGGCTATGTTTGCTATTTTCTTTTGAATTTTTTATAATTTGATTCTTGATTGGGTATTGGTTGTTGAATAGGAGGTAAGGGGGCATAATAGAGAAGGGTCCGATGACTTCAACTCCGAACCCACTTTCCGAAATATCCCCATCGCCGTCTCCGTCGTCTGCGACGGCGCCGGCTTTGGTTCTGTCTAACTCCGGCAAGCGAATCGATCAGGCTGGGAGGAAGAAGTACGTGAAGCAAGTGACTGGACGGCACAACGATACTGAGCTTCACTTGGCAGCTCAAAGGGGAGATCTCGCGGCTGTGAAGCAGATCCTGGCCGACATCGATTCGCAGATAATGGGGACTTTAAGTGGTGATGATTTGAACACTGAGATAGCTGAGGTGCGAGCATCTGTTGTGAATGAGGAGAATGAGCTGGGAGAGACGGCTTTGTTCACAGCAGCTGGAAAAGGGCATCTGGATGTTGTTGAGGAACTGCTTAAGCATTCAAATAAGGAGACAATTTCAAAGAAGAACCGCTCAGGGTTTGATCCATTGCATATTGCTGCAAGTCAAGGGCATCATGGTATTAGGATTTTATTATATATTTCCTATTTTAGTATGTCTGTTCTGGTCCAGATGGTAAACATTGGTTCAAGTATTTTTGGATATTAGAGTTATGAGTAAATATACAATTTGGTTGCTGAAAAGTATATCCCCTTACACTTTAGTCCTTGTATTTATTCCCTTATATGAATTAGTTCTTCAAAGTTTGTGACAATCATGTCTACAATGTATTAAGTTAGTCCTTCAAAATAGAGTAAATATACTATTTGGTTCAACAGAGAGACTAACTTGTAGCGAGTTACATACTTTGAGGGACTAACTCGTGTAGAGAGTTCAAGGACTAAAGTGATAGGAAGTACATCTTTTAGGGATAAAATTGTGTATTTACTTTGGAGTTATTTTCTAGTCATTTTAGAAGATATCATTACTGGAAAATAAAATTTTTTCTAAAAATTGCATATGTGAGGAGGTTTGTTATTTACCAGAGTTCAGAGTTCACAGAAAGAAACTGGTACTCGAGACCAGAGAAATTTTATTAGATCAACGTTTAACAACCACTCTTCTGTCTCTTAAATAGCACATAAGACAAGTCAAGTCAGCCTCCTAACTACCTTCAATAGTTCTGAACTAACTTATAACTAAGAACTTTACCATCCTTTATTATTATTTCTACTTATCACATGTATTAGAAGTTTTTACATTAGGGTGTCAATAATCAGGCTTCACATGAAATCCTTCGGAGGAAAATTTTGGGACATTAGAATTAATCTGTAGCAATTTTGTTTGCAGCCATCGTCCAGGCTTTACTGGATCATGATCCAGGATTAAGCAAAACAATTGGTCCATCAAATGCTACTCCACTTATATCTGCAGCGACAAGAGGGCACACAGAAGTAGTAAATGAACTGCTGTCAAAGGACGGTAGCTTGTTGGAAATCTCTAGGTCCAATGGCAAAAATGCATTGCATTTAGCTGCACGTCAGGGCCATGTAGAAGTTGTAAAAGCGCTGCTTGGTAAAGACCCACAATTGGCACGGAGAACTGACAAGAAAGGACAGACTGCATTGCATATGGCTGTAAAAGGACAGAGTTGTGATGTGGTTAAATTGCTTCTTGAGGCAGACGCTGCTATCGTTATGCTTCCTGACAAATTTGGTAACACAGCATTACATGTAGCCACCAGGAAAAGCCGAGCAGAGGTGATGACATTAATTGTTTAGCATTTACATGCTTTGCATATATGTAGATGAGACAATACGGACTAAATTACTTGAACAAAGGGAAGATGCTATGGGGCTAAAGATGCCTTAGCCCTCATAGCGGAATACCTGAGTGTTATATGCCATATAGTTGTTTACTTACTATTCAAGTGTTGGACCTAGAATGCTAATATTATATGCATTACAAATGCAAACCAAGCTGGTGATATATTTGTTAACTTGATTACATAAATGAACCAATACCCTCCTTCCCCTAAAAGAAAAATTATATGAGCATCCATTAGAGTTCCTCAGGATAAAATTCTTATTTGTGCCTTCTCATTTTCCTCCACAGATAGTGAATGAGTTATTATTTCTACCAGACACCAATGTTAATGCATTAACCAGAGACCACAAAACAGCTCTTGACATTGCTGAAAGTCTTCCCCCCTCTGCAGAGTCCTCGGAGATAAATGACTGCCTTTCTCGGATTGGGGCTCTTAGAGCTAACGAGCTCAACCAACCAAGAGATGAACTGAGGAAAACTGTTACTCAGATTAAGAAAGATGTCCACATCCAGCTTGAACAAACCAGGAAAACCAACAAAAATGTTCATAATATTTCTAAAGAGCTAAGAAAACTCCACAGGGAAGGGATTAACAATGCCACAAACTCGGTGACTGTTGTGGCTGTGTTGTTTGCTACAGTTGCTTTTGCTGCTATTTTTACTGTACCGGGTGGTGATAATGATGATGGCAGTGCAGTGGTAGCAAGTGGTGCTGCTTTTAAAATCTTCTTCATCTTCAATGCTATTGCACTTTTTACATCTCTGGCTGTTGTGGTTGTTCAAATTACCTTGGTTAGAGGGGAAACTAGAGCTGAGAAACGGGTGGTGGAGGTTATTAACAAGCTGATGTGGTTAGCTTCAGTTTGTACTTCTGTGGCATTTATTGCCTCCTCTTACATAGTTGTCGGTCGGAAGAACAAGTGGGCTGCACTTCTGGTTACATTAGTGGGGGGAGTGATAATATCTGGAGTTATTGGCTCTATGACTTACTATGTAGTGAAGTCTAAGAGAATCCGATCAATGAGGAAGCAGAAGCATGCCAAAAGAAGTGGATCCAACTCGTGGCATCATTCTGACTTCTCCAATTCTGAGCTTGAAAGGATTTACGCGCTTTAATCTTGCATATGCGATCGTGGCGGAAATCATTAAGACCAAGTTATGGTGAAAACTGTGACGGGTGTTTTAGATTCGCACTTGGATTACTGCTTCGAGAGTCAAATAAGAAACTCTGTTGTTGACAATGCTACAATATTTTGTATACATTTGTTTATCCTCTTAGCTCCAGCTGTAGTATCATGAAAAATTGGTTAAGATTGGTCTTCATTCCAAGTAGAAGTGTTGCGGAGCTAAGTGTGCACCTGTATCACGATCGCCCAGGTAACTAGTAGCCATTTACGGGTTGATATTGTGATTCGCGGGAAGAAGAAATCGAATAATGCTCGTATTTTCGATTTCTCTATTGATCTATTTTCAAAGTAAGCTGAATATGCATGTCATCCTATTGTCTTGGGGCTAATCAACAAATTGACGAATATTACATGCATCATACATACTTAGCTTCATAACGATGCATCCTCATAGAGAAAATATGCGTTCATTGTAATAATTTTTGGTGGGAGATGAGAATCAGAGGTTGCACTATGGAGATAAGAGTTCAGATATTTGGAATCTACGAAATTTGTCTCTAGGGTCTTTGGAGTTAAAATATTGTCTTTTACAGGCGCTTCCATTTTCAACTTTTGCATTTTTTTTGGGTCAATCAACACATGCACTGAAATTAAAATTATATATAAGCAAAATTACATGGCTCAGCTGAGCTGGTGTTCCCCCCCAAAAAAAAAAGAGGCGAGATCGACATCAAACAGGCTCGTTTAGCTTGGCTTGATTTGATTTGATGAATATATAATATAAAAAAAAATGATAAAAAAAATTTCTAAGAATTATTTTATAATTTTAACTAAAATTTTTTTAATATATTTTATAAATTATAAATAGTTAAAAGATAAATTTTTTTTTGAATATGATTATCACATTTGAATAAAAAAAATAAAGAACATATACTTTTAGAATTAAAAATCAAAAAATTGAAAATCAAGATAATAAACGTGTCTTTTTTTGCAAAAAAATAAGTGGGTCAGTGGCTTGCATCATGACTGTCATGAAAAAATGTCAAAAAAATAAATTGCCGACTATTACATTCTAAGTTATTACTTTTTGAAATTTTATCTTTTACGTTTGTATTTTCTTTCTATTTCATTTCTTGGATTCATGTTTTTTCATTTTCATTATGTATATCTTATAAAGACATATCAAAATAAATAGTTATATATTTAAAATAATTAAGTAATTACAAAGATATAAGTCTTTAAAATTTTAAAATCCTTCAAAATTTTTGAAAAAAATTAGAAAAACTTGAACTGACCCGATTGCCCCACCGAATTTGAGATCAGGCCAGACTTGGCCCAAGCCATGGGCTAGAATTTTGTAGCTTGATTGAAATGGAGCCAGGGACAAGCATAAATTTGACCTGGCCCATGTGTTACGCCCTACATTTTACTCCCTCTAAGCTTAGTTTCCACTTACAAATTTGATGCATAATTTTTGAAACGCAATAGCGCTTTTTGTGTTTTAAAATAAAATGAAACATTCCCTTGAACACTAAACTTTATTTATAAGAGTTATTTTGTTACATTTTAAAGTTTAGATGAGCGAGTTGTTACCTTTTAAAGTCATATATCAATTTAATAGATAAGTTTTATTTTAAGGGTATAATGTAATTTCTCCTTTTACATATTACAATTTGTAGATAATTTAAATTTAATTATAAATAATAATAATTAAAAATTTTATTCTCCTCTGACGTTGTAGAACATATTGACACGGAAAAGTCATTAGAAGCCACATCTAATGGCTTTGCTAGTTAAAATGGTTGAATTTTATGGCTACGTACAAGACATAAAAAGTCTTGAATTTGATGGCTTTCGGTGGCCTTAGAAATTAAAACTTTTGGGTGGCTCTCCAACACAAAACCTTCAAAAACTACTCTTTACATCCACTATTATATGATTATATATGTCAACTGGCGTCACTGAGTCTACGAAGAATTTTTCTTTGAAATTAGGAGACTTTAATAATGTAAATTCTTAAGAGATAGATATGAGGTATTTGAGATTTATTTGAATAGTAAATTCTTTAATACATATGGATTTTGTGTATGTGTGTGTGTATATATATTCTCTGAACTCACGTTATGAATTTTAAAAGAAAAATTGAGATGATAGAAGTAAGTGCTTTTGTATGCGGTGAATATATTTATATATATATATGTTGGAAAATGGGGCGTTTTTTATTTTGGATTGATTTGATCTATAATTTGACTTAATTTTTGAAAAATAAATTAATTAATTAAGTAAAGACTTATTAATTATTAATTACTTAATCATTAAATTAATATTATCTTTGAATTTTGAAATTTTAAATTTTAAACTTTTAAAAAATTAAAACAAAGTTTTTTGTTTGAATATGGGAAACTAGTTAGAAGTTGTAGACATGGTTAGTTTTGGATTAATTGTATAATCTCCTCCATTCTCTCTCTTTTCTTTATAAACAAAAGGCACAAAAAAGGCAATAGGCAAAAGCAAGAAAACCTTCCATGCACTATGTGAATCTGTTGTGGATAAAGGGATGAATTACAAATGATGATTCATTATAAACCTTATGAGACAGAGATCTTGTAATATCCAAATCTACTATAACAAGTAACTACTCAAATCTTAGAACCATAATTTTTTGTCAATAGTAACAGAGCTTGGTTGGCTCATTTTTTCGTTCTTGTATGATCTGAATATAATTATGATTGTTTCTGTTTCATAGAATTGCAATTATATGGGCCTTAAACCATGAAATGCATAATTGAACATAAAATACTGATTAATGGCAAATTTTATAAAGATCAAATTAGGCCACAAAATTGATACCATAGGTAGCCTACATAGTGATGATATTATGGTAAAAATTTGGTAGAAATCAAATTAGCCGTTAGTGAGAAATTTGAACTTGAATGTTCAAAAGATAGAGTGTTAGAATCACCAAATTTTGGCACTTGCGTTTTCACTATAAGCCATTGTTTGATGTAAATAATATATGGTTGGCAAGCTTGTTAAAAGAGCTTTCCAATGCCACCAATTTTGTCTAAAATGGATATGAAATGAGTGAGGTATGACCATTGAAAGTTTGGGGTTTGAATATGTGATTTTCAAAAAATGTGACCAAATACCATTGAGGGTTTTTTCTCTCTCCTTAACCCACTACTAAGTGCAAAATTTATATCCTTAGAAGATCTTTCTACAAGATTTCCAATGATATATAATTTGTCCAATTTGAACTAAAATTGAAGGATATATGGTTCCACAAGGTTGAACCATCGAAACTAGAATTTATAGGATTTTTGCACTTGGAAAAATTTTGGAGGTTGAAGAAAAAGTGGTAAGCCCACTCTTGAAGGTGGCCCATGGCACTCCACCTATCTCCTATGGACCTGAAACTTGCATTGACAGTGAGTGGAAGATAAGGGGAAAGAATGGTGTTAGCCTTTGTGGTCAAAGTTGTGGCCTAAGGTGGAGCATGGCATACACGTACATAAGGTGGCACATATAGGTTGACCTTTTTTCATTTTTCAACCATTTTTTAAAGTTAAAATCTTTGACCAGTGTATAAGGGCACGTGCCAAGGCTATTTTATGGTATTTTGTTTTTAAAAATTCTTAAATTCATACTCTACATGTTGGTATATGTTTGGGTATGTTTGGACATGTTTGTGCACTGTTCAGGCACACGATGCATATTTAGGAGACTTTTTTAAACTGGTCTAAAAATGAAAATTGCTTCCAATAGGTCTCAAGTTTGATCAATACACTCTTAGCTAATGTTTGAGAAACATTCAATCAATGTAAACCTTAAGGAGAAATTTGGACAATTAAATTAAGATAAGAAGCTGTCTTTTAATCAATGTGCATTAGAGACAAAGCTTTATAAGGAACATCATGCTATCAAAAATGTTGATGAGCCAATATACTTTCTCATCTTTTAATATGTGATATATATATATATATATATATTGGCATAATACAAAAAAAAAATTCAATAATACTCTTTATAAAAGAATTGATTAAACATGCGAAGCATATTTTTAATATATATGTTGATGTGACTCTTGCAATTAGGAATTGGCTTGTGATGGCTAAACAAAACTTTTTTTTTTAAATAAACATTTTTAGAGTAAGGTCCCTTTAAGTGTGACTTTAATGTTAATGCAAGTTATAAATACATTGAATTAGGGAAATTAAATTAAAAAAAAAAAGTATCTTATTAAATAAGAGTCCTTAGATTGGTAGACTTGGGCTCATCTAAAAACTAGGTTTAATAGGTAAATGAGAAATACTCTATTAAGTTGAAGCTCTAGTTTAGTAGCTTAAGGCTTATCTAAAGAAATATAGTTTAAACAATATTTATAAATGAATTTGATAAAAAGAATGACATTCTTAGAACACATGTGATAGAAATGATATAAATATAGGTTTCCTCTCATGAATTTAACAATGTCATTATTAGCCTAATTGAAATTAATTGCAAATGTATATGTAGTCACTATGTGCTATATCTATGTAGAAATTATATTATGATTAATGTTGTTAAAACCATCATTGCACAGATTGATAAAAGAAAATAGCTAAATGATGTTAATTAGGAAATTTTGACATCATAACACACAAGAAATAGAATAGGATCTTAAAAAATTATTAAACAATGTCATATAGGAGGTTAAACAAGAAAATACAACTCGACATTGCAAAAATCTAAATTTTTTTATTGGAAACAAGAGAAAACAATATTGCTTGCATAATGGTGCTTAACAACAAGGCTAACAATCTCATGTGTGAGTGTTAGTCATATTTGATTGTTTAAGCCTTATGGATAGCCCTTAAGAATAAATTTGGTTATAAAAGTTTAACCAAACTAAGAGCACTGACAATTAAGAAAATTGAAGCTAATAAGTTAGATTCTTATTAATTAGTTATAAGTATAAACTATCATAAGATCTCTTTCTATTAGCCAAGAACATATGAAAGTAAAATTTGACCCACAAAGAGAGCATTATTATTTTAAAATGATATTGCTCATCATATAGAGTTTGAGGTAAGCAATTAGAAGCTATTGAACCTTCGGGACACACTTATATGATTAAGATTGTTGTGACTTTAAAATTCTAAACACAAGTAGGATAACACTTTCATAATAAGAAAGGATTTGGGTCACATTTCCATGAGGCTTGAAAAAAAAAAAAAGGAAAGAAGAATTAAGAAAGAAAGGCAAATGTGGTTTAAAAAAAATTGATATAGTAAAGTTCAAGTAATAAATCTATCGAAAAGTGGGTAAATTTACTCATGATTACTTCAAGCAAAATGAATGAAATGCCACAAACTATGTAACTAAGGATTAAAAATCTTTTGTAAAATATTGTTGTCTTCTTCTCAAACACTAGTGTGGGAAGGAATGCAAGAATTGAAGCAAAAGAGATTGGAACATGCAAAATTAGTTTTGGTGGGAGACAAACCCTCATCCTACATAATGTTTTATACATTTTAGAGACCAAATCAAAATTTTTGTTCTTGACATTTCTCTTCTTAATCTAAGTCCTTGGTGTTAATTTTTCTATTGTGATTTTGTTTGATTTTAATTTCTTTGAAATGGTATTATTATGCTAAACACCATTATGAAACATGATTGCTTTACCAATACTTTGATTCTTATATAATAGTTGGATGTGAACATTTGGCACGTTAGGTTGAGCCACATAGGCTAAAAGAGAATGAGTAGACTAGTAAAAAGGATAGAATGCTTAGATTAGTGATGACTCCCTAATTTGATACTATGTGGTATATTTTATGATGAAATAGGGATTCATCTAATTATTTTCTTCTAAGTTTTGTATCTTAGTGTAGATCTTTCTTTAGTTAGTATAAATAAATAGAATGTAGTTTTTATGGTTAATTTTAGCAATTTTTCATTTCATTTTGTGTTTATGTTAATTTCAGGAGAGATATAGAGGCCTATTAAAAGGGTATGAAAAGAAGGAGAAGGTTGGAAAATCAAGAGAAAATTAGCAAGTGTCCTTGCAATAGCAAGGGTACCAGTTCACAATGGCAAGTTATGGCTCATTGAAAATCTAGAGAAAGTCTAACAATAGCACAAGCAATAGCGAAAAGACTTAGGGTTTGCAACTAACACTACTTTGGCAATAGCGAGAGGTATTTTTTGCTAAAGCGAGATGTGTCTACTAAAATGCAAAGTTTTGATTTTCAGACTTAAGATGCGAGAGGCAATGAGGGTTTGGGATGGGGAGGCTTTTGGAGTGAGTTTTGAAGGAGAAATGCATAGAGGAGCTAGGTTTTAGATGCAATAAGCTTAGATTAAAAATTGGAGACCCAGAAATCATGCTCCATTGAGTTTTCCTTATCTTCTACCTTTCTTCTTTTATGGATTCTTGTGTTTCTAAACTTTTTGCTTAGTTTGTATTGTTTAAAACCATGTGTGACTAGATATTGTGGATCCTATGTTTTCTTGAACCTTATTGTCATGTAATTGAGATTTTGTGTAGTTAATATGGTTTAAATCTTGGATTTAAGTGCTTGATCTAGTTTGTATTATTCCTTTAAGAGTTTGTCCTCCTCTTCCATAAATTGGGGGCTAGGGTTAGCTTTTGAGAAAGGGAAATCTTAAGAGACTATGAGATTAATCAATTTAGGATTAGATTAACCTTATTTTGTTCTTAGGTATAGAGATATGTCTAAAGAACCTAAATAGTTTAAGAAGATTGAGCATAATTGACCTAATTAATTGTGAGAGAGATCTACAATTAAATAGGATAAAAGTTAGAGTGGTTCGAGAAATGATTTAGGTTAACTTAGTTCCTTAACTCTCAAATCATTAATTAGACCAATTAACTTAACAATTTAATCTTTGGTAGTAAGGAGATAGAAAACCCAGTGTGCTTTTCATTGACATTTCCTGTTAGAACAATTTTAAGAGTTCAGTTTAATCTTTGATTTCATTAACACTTGCATTTTGGTCTATTTCTTCATTTAAACAAACATGAATTTTTCTTAGGCTCAGCTACATCTAAATTAATTCCCTGTGAAATGATCTTGATCCACTCTACTACGTAATTGATTCGTACACTTGCAGAATCTATTTCAAAATTAGTGGTTATCAAGTTTTCTGGTATCGTTATTGAGAAATTAACTTAGATTATTTTAGACTACATAAGTTTTTAATAGTTTTAGTTTAAGATTATTGTTAATTTAGTTAATCCTTTTTATTAATTGGACTTGATTTCGGATATATTGCTGGGCAAGTACCATAGTTTATGCCACCTAAGGTAAAATCCTAATCGAAACCCAAGCCTAAGTTGAAGAAAAAACCTCTAAAGACAAAAAATGTCTAAGAGATTCTAGCTGAGTGTTCACCAATAGAGCTCGCAGATACTAAAGCAGAAGAGTTAGATCAGATTGAGAATTAAGAGAAAGCTCTGGTTGAACCATAGGAGTTAACTCATATTAAAGAATAAGGAATAGTTCAAGTTGAAGAACAAAGAAGAGCTCTAGACATGGTAGAAGATGAATATGAAAGGCTAGGAGTCAATAATTTTCTTAGTCATAACCCCTTTAGGTATCAATCGAGGATTTGAGTCCCAGAGTTCTAGGTGAATAATTTTGAGATCAAACAAATGATGCTGCAAATGTTGCAAATGAATAGATAGTTCAATAACGCCTACCATGAAGACCCAAATAGATATCTCCTTTCCTTCTTAAAGGGTTGTGATTAGTTTAAATAGAATGGGGTGCCAAAGGACATGATCTAGCTACGAATTTTCCCTTTTTCTCTACAAGAGAAAGCCAAAGAGTATTGAACAATTTGTTAGAGGGTTTAGTTGAGACATGAGAGGATCTTGAAAAAAGGTTCCAAGCATGATTTTTCCCCTCACGACAAGATGGTTAATGCTAGAGTTGCCATCACTAATTTTAGACAATGGTCAGGTGAAAACTTATATAAGGTATGGGAAAGGTTTAAATAGCTTGTCAAATAATGCCCCAATCATAATCAAGACAAATGAGTTTTGGTATAAACATTCTATTCACAGTTGAATCCAGAGTCCAAAACATTGATGGATTCTATGAAAATGGAAGTTTTGGCAAGCAACTGGTAAATCATGTGATAAAATATCTAGATGATTTTACAACAGAGCATGCATAATGTTCTAGTGAGCAGTGACTAATGAAGATGGTCGAAAATAATTCGAACGATGCCATTTCTCAAATAGTGGCAATGCTTACATCAATGAATAAGTGGTTTAATCAACTAGAAGTCCAAGTTCAAAGAAATAGTAGCTACATGAGAGTTAATACAGTTTACATGCCAACTATTTCTTGTGACTACTGTGATGAAGTATATCGCTTTGAGTTTTGCCCAACAGGGATACCCTTGAGTCTTGTAATTACACTAGAAATCTTCAACGGGGTCAATATAACCCATATTCCAACACATATAATCCCAATTGAAGAAACCACCCGAATTTCTTATGAAGTTAGGATCCTTCTTTTAATCAGGCATTATCTTCCAGATCTAGACTGACAACACCTATGCGACCATTAAGATTTACATAACAACAAAGACAACAAGTACCCGTTCAAGAGAAGAAATTGAGCATGGAAGAGATGATGATACAATTTATAGTTGAGCAAAAGACAACAATGAAAAATGTGGAAATGCAAATTAGGAAGTTGGCATCAGAGTTGAATATGATAAAGTATGGTGGATTATCTAGTGATACAATACCTAATCCTAAAAGAAAGGGAAAGGAAAAATGTAAAGCAATCACTTTATGTAATGGTAAGCAATTGCTTGAAGTTCGCAAGTCAAGGGAATAATCAATATGTGAGAAGGATCAAGTTGTTTCAAAGAAAAGTGTAGAGTTGACTGATTTGGAGGAGAAGAAGGAAGAGTTGAGTAAAGAAGAGAAAAATAGGGTTGTAGAGAAAAAGATAAAAGTAAAGACAAGATAGTTGAATCTAAAAGAAGAGTGCCTTCTTTACCTCTCCCGCAAAGATTTCAAAAGAAGGCTTTAAAACAGAAGTACAAAAACTTTTTATAGATATTCAAGCAACTCCATATTAACATTACGTTTGCTAAAGCATTGGAGTAGATGCCTTTATATACAAAATTTTTGAAGGAGATGTTAACTAACAAGAAGAAGCTGAATGAGTTGGGTACAATGATGCTTATCTAAGAATGTAGTACAATAATTCTCAATAAATTACCTTCTAAGCTATGAGACCTTGGTACTTTCTCAGTGCCGTGTGTTATTGGAGATAAATTTGAAGGAGGGGCTTTATGCGACCTAGGATTAAGTGTGAACCTAATGCTTCTTGCAATTTTTGAACAACTCTAGCTTAGGTGTGACACCTCAATCTACTATCGCTACCTAGCCTCTCCATAGGCTTGGTCCCATATGATTTCCAAAGAGTCACTACTCTCCCGTGGCATTTACATGTTATGAACCGGGGTTTCATATACTCATCTTTCACCCCGTGGGTCCTGTGAACCCATCTCAAGCATCCTCAACTCAAACTCCATGTATATGACTCATACATAGCATAAAACAAACCATAAGCCACAGGTATAGAGCCAAAAACCAGCAAAATTGTATTTTCTCACTTGGGCCCAAAAGTCATATTTTGGCTCTAAGTTTGGAAAATCATAAGAAATTGTAGAAAAATGGGAATGCAGCAAACTTTAACTTTCTGGAAAGCTCTAAGTGTTAACTGTACACTAAAAATCATTCCCAACCACAAATACATCGTTTGGACCATGTTTGACATCGAAAATGGGAAAAAGGTCCAGCTGTTACTGTTCCTAGTGCAGCTTGCTGTCATGACTTTCAAAAATTCATAACTAAATTCACAAAACTCCATTATGGGCACATTATACCAATTCGGAAAGCTACGGATGTCTACTAGAGGAGAAAAATAAGTCCAGATCAGTTCAATAGTCCCTACACCCCGAAAATCGATGGAACAGTGACGAGGGTCAGGAAAGCTCCCTGATGCTGATACAGAACTTCAGTCAGTTCAATCTCTCTCTACAAACCTCCGATTTAGGTGATTCTAGTTCCTACAAGTCACTTTGGTTTTCTAGTTTATGTGTATAAAATTTTACCACATTTGGAGTCCATTTGGTCTAAAAGTGCCACAGATTTCATTTTTTGGTTTAGATGAACAGTACATGACCAATCCATTAAATTCTCCCAAATTCAACAATTCCCCAAATATTCTCTAGACCTCCGAATATTACCCACTTTAGCTTCTCAAGAAGCTTTCTACAAACTCTAGAGACACGCCAAATTTCATGGCAAACGGAGCTCATCCGATCATACTTTGACGGAGCTCACAAAAATACCGGTTTTGGCACCCCAAAGGTCCAAAACGGGTCCAAATAGCCTCTCTCACATTCTCACTCCACATGGACAAGTTTAAAAGCATAAAACTAATATATCTAACATGTCCATATGATCCAAATCATCATACATCCAAATCTCGCTATGCTACGGCCAAATATACACTATTTCATTCATGCATCAAAAGGGGCAAAACCCTCATTTCCATTCATTTGGCTATAAACATAGGTCATACAATATCCTTTCATACTTCTACACGTGTTACAAACTTTACATCTCAAAAATAGTGGGCACATCTTCATTTGGCACCACTTTACATCATATTTACATCAAAATATCAAAATAAAACTAACATTTTCCTATACATGCTCCTAGGCTCCTTGATGTGTGCTCGGTTCTCCTTGAGCTCCACCTAGCATATTAGTTGGGAGGGGAAAGGGGTGAGATTCAGGGGATCTCAGTAGCTCATGCACTCAATCAAGTAAGCAATCAAGGCATATAACAAGTCAAAGCATGTGAATAAGCACTTAGCCATTCTCAATCAACCAACACACAATGTACATGCTATGGAATCACAACAATGCCAAAAATGAGCTCCAGGGACTTTTGGTCTAGCCTCACCCGAGTTTAGGGACTTTTGGATGGCCTCACCCGAGTTTAAGGACTTTTGACTTGGCCTCACTCGTTTGAGACTTTTGGCCTTGTCTCACCTATCTCAAGGGACTTTCGGCTTCACCTCACCCATCTCATGGGACTTTCGGCACTACCTCACCCGAGAAATCTCACATTTCAACATACAAGCATATTGACATTTAATGCATCAAAGCAATAGCATATGGCATATTCTATACAACAAGCATATACATAATCATACAATGACTATCATATCCAAGAATGCAACAAGAAAGAGTGAAAGAGAGAGCTACCTTTGGAGCCAAAGCTAACACTAGCTTTTTCTTTCAATTTCTCCTTTCCCTCCTTAGGTCCACAATCACACTTTGATGTAAGTGTTTCACTTGAGCCTAGACACACCAAAAGCATGCAATTACTCTCTTGTAATTTAATTTAGAGCAACCCTCTATCACACACAACCTAGGGTTCTCTCTCTAGAATGCCATTACTCCTTTCTCTCTCTCAAGCTCCCATGGTAGTGAAAAACCTCATTTTCAAAGAAAACTCAAGGATTCAAAAGAGTTTTCCACTTTCCCTCTTTTGACCCATGCCCAAAATCCGTCCATTTACACAAATAAAACTATAGAAAGAAAGGGCAAAGGGAGGGGATCAGAGTTCTAAAGAGAAATGGGAGAAGTTACCTTACCTTCCCCTTGATCTTCCTCCTTCTCTTGATCTCTCACACTCTCCACGCCTCTTTTCTCTCTTTGGGTCGAAGCTTAGGGCAGATATGAGAGAAGAAATGAGTTTGGGCATTTAATGAAGTCTAAATCTCGCTATTTACTCTCTTCCAGACCGACCCTTGCTACGGCGAAAACTAACCTTCGCTATAGCGAGCTCGTGTAATCTGGCTTCGCTATGGCGAGGTGTAGCCTTCGCTACGGCGAGATCGGGTCAGTTCCCTTCGCTATGGCGAGATTTACCATTCGCTATGGCGAAATCGCGTCAGTTCCAGACTTCACTTTCGCTATGGTGCACGCTACGGCGAGCAACTCCCTGGTTTTTGTATGGGCTGCTGCCAGCACTCGCTATAGCTAGAATCGCCTTCGCTATTGCGAACTAGCTCTCTCGCTGTGGTGAGACCGTTTCTCGCTATTGCGAGAGGACTTGGCAGAAATTCTGGATTCCGAAAATTTCCAGCTTTCACTTTCTTTCTTTTCCCCTTTTCTTTTCTTTTTCCCGGTTGTTACATTAGGGAAGTCTAATTCACTTCAGTTACTCTTCAACTAGCTTATCAGAGTTTGTCTAAGCCAAAGGATATTATAGAAGATGTGCTAGTCAAAGTGAACAAGTTTATTTTTCTAGTTGATTTTATCATTCTTGATAGGAAGCTACCTCTGTTGTTGGGTAGACTTTTTTTAGCAACAGCTCGAGCTCTCATTGATGTAGAGATGGGTGAGATCAAGTTGAGAGTAAGGGATGAAGATATTCTTTTTGATACGAATAAGGCCATGAAATTCTTTGATCATATAGATGATTATTTTCGGGTTGAGATTTATGAAGAGTGCACTCAAGAAGTACTTGACACATATATAAAGAAAGACTCATTTAAAGTATTGCTATGTGATATGGACATTGGTGAACAAGACAAGGTTGATGAATGTAAGATGGTGCTATATGTAAATCCCTGATGGTCAAGTTCTTCAAGGCAGTTCGAACCATTGGAGTTGGCGTCTAGAGTGGCTCCATCAATGGAACCATCAATTGAAGAACCTCCAAGGTTGGAGTTAAAACCATTTCCTTCTCATTTGAAGTGTGCTTATCTTGGTACAAATAATTCTCTATCGGTTATCATTTTTGCTTATTTGAATGAAGAGTAAGAGCAAAGGTTGATTGATGTGCTTAAGACTTATAAGATTGCTATGGGTTAGACAATTGTGGACATAAAAGGTATTAGTCCTTTAATAATGATGCACAAGATCCTGTTGGAAGATGGGCATAAAAACTTCATAGAGGGACAAAGGAGATTAAACCCAATCATGAGGGAAGTAGTTAAGAAAGATAAACTTTAGTGGTCGGATGCAGGGATCATATACTCTATTTCTTATAGTAGTTAGGTCAGCTTGGTAAAGTGAGTATTTAAAAAAAAAAGAATGACAGTGGTGAAGAATGATTAGAATGAGCTTATCTCCGCTAGAACTGTGATTGGTTGGCATATTTGCATGGATTATAGGAAGTTAAATGCTGTAACACTTAAAGATCACTGTCCCCTCCCATTCATTGACTAGATGCTTGATCATTTGGTAGGAAAGGAATATTTTTGTTTCTTAGATGAATACTTAGGATACAATCAAATAGAAATCACCTTGGAAGAATAGGAAAAGACAACATTTACTTGCCCTTATGATACCTTTGCATTCCGAATGATGCCCTTCAGGCTATGTAATGCTGCTACTACTTTTCAATATTGTATGATGTCAATCTTTGTAGACTTCATTGAACATACAATGGAAGTCTTTATGGATGATTTCCCTATCTTTAAAGAATCATTTGAAGCTTGTTTTACTAATTTGGAACAAGTTCTGAAGAGATGTAAAGAAATGAATCTAGTGTTGAATTGGAAAGAGTGCCATTCATGGTCACTGAAGGAATTGTTTTGGGTCACAAGATGTTTAAATATGGTTTGGAAGTGGATTGTGCTAAAATTACAATGATTGAATAGCTTCCACCACCCATTAATGTTAAGGGAGTTCGAAGTTTCCTTAATCATGTTGGCTTTTATTGCCGATTTATCAAAGACTTTTCAAAGATCACAAAGCCTCTTTGTAGACTTTTGGAGAAGGATATACCCTTTGATTTCACTTATGAATGTTTAAAAGCATTTGAGGAGCTAAAGCAGAGGTTGGTCATCATGTCCATTATAATAGCTATTGATTGGAGTCAACCATTTGAGCTCATGTGTGATGCAAACGATTACATGGTAAGAGCTGTGCTTGGACAAAAGAAGGGCAAGGTGTTTAATCTAATTTATTGTGCAAGCCAAACCTTGAATAGTGCTCAGGTAAATTATTCCACAACTCAGAAGGAAATGTTAGCTATGATTTTTGCATTTGGTAAATTTCATGTTTATTTGATGGGTGCTAAAGTGATTGTACATATTGACCATGTGGCTATTAAATATCTATTAAGTATAAAAGAGTCATAACCTAAGCTAACTAGGTGGGTCATTTTTTTGCAAGAATTTGATGTGCATATAGTGGATAGGAAAGGGAGTGAGAATTACGTTGCTGACCACTTGTCTAGGTTAGTTCAAGATTTTGAATATTTGGATGGTGTTGTGATTGATGATTGTTTTGCTTATGAGTATTTATTCTTTGTTGCAAGCTTAACTATATTCCATGGTATGCTGATATTGTGAACTATCTTGTGTGCAATGTCTTGCCACCTGATTTGAGTTATTACCAAAAGAGAAAATTTTTACATGATGTGACTTGTTATTTACGGGATGAACATTTTCTTTTTAAAAGATGTTTTGATTCTTTGATTAGAAAGTGTGTGCCTAAGGTTAAAAAAAAGGCCATTTTGCTCACTTATCACTCATCTACTTATGGGGGTCATTTCGGAGGTCAAAAGACTACATGTGGAGTGTTAAAGTTTAGTTTTTATTGGCCTACTTTGTTTAAGGATGCTCACAATTTTGTTGCTAAGTGTGATAGATGCCAAAGGACAGGGAATGTTTCAAGGAGGCATGAAATGCCATAATCTGGGATCCTAAAAGTGGAACTCTTTGATATTTAGGGTATGGATTTCATGGATCCATTCCTTTTATCCAGGGGTAATCAATACATACTTGTAGCGGTTAAATATGTGAGCAGATGGCAGAAGCTATGGGTTGTGGAGCCAATGATGCAAACACAGTGATCTGGTTTCTTAAGAAGAATATCTTCGCTTAGTTTGGGTTGCCTCAGGCCATTATTATTGATGAATGCACTCATTTCAATGACAAGTAGTTGAAGACTTTATTGGTTAAGTATGAGGTGTATCACTGGATGTCCCTTGCTTATCATCCTTAGACTAATGGATTATGTGAACTCACTAATAAAGAGATTAAAAGGATCTAGAGAAAATTGTCAATAACTTAAGAAAGGATTGGACTGACAAATTAGATTATGCTCTAAGGGCTTAACAAACTGCCTTTAGAACATTCATTGGAATGTCACCTTATCAGCTTGTTTATGAGAAAGCATGCCATCTACATTTGGAGCTTGAATATAAAGCTTGGTGAGCTATTAAGAACTTAAATATTGATCCTAAGCTTGCTGTTGCTAAAAGATTACTTCAATATAAGGCTCAAGTTGTTCCTTAAGAAGTTTAAATTAAGATGATCAAGCCTTACACAGTCATTTTTGTTGCATTACATGAAGCTATTGAGATCAAGGATGAGAAATCAGGTAACCAGTTCAAAGTCAATGGACAATGACTCAAACACTACTTGGGAGGAGAATGGGACTGATTGAAGATAGTCCATAACTTAACCTCACCTTCTTAAGTATTTATCTTACTAAAAGCTAAAAACTTAGTGCTTCTGGGAGGCACTTGGAGTCTTTTTACCTTAAATTCTTGTTTTTGGTTTTAGTTTTGTTTATTGGTTTGAGTTTTTAATGCTTTACTTATCTTGCAGGTCTAAGGGTCTATGAGAAAGGTTGCATATTTAAGACAACTTCCTTTGTTGGATACATAATAGTGAATCATTTAGTACAAGCAGGGAGTTCATAAGTTAATTGGGCTAATTTGATTATTTTCTCTCATTTAATGTTAGTCTTTAAGCTGAAATGAATTAAATCAAGGGTTGAACAGAGTATGTCAGGGTGTCCTTTTTAAAATTTTTTTAGGTTTCTTTAGTGCCATTTTTTGCTATTGGCTAGATCTAACTTTAAACTTGAAAGCGATTGAATAGTAGACTTATGTCCTTTAATACATAATGTCAGCTTCTTTTGGCGTTGGGGTAAGGGAAGCCAGTACGGCCCACAAGAGAAGTTTCTTGGTGACAGGCCTCTGTAAAGAACAATTGGGCATTTGCGTAGACAACCTAGGGTAAGGGGACTCTTCCCCAAGTTAAGATTTTCAAGAGATAGCCAGGCTAAATCATAAATTAACGAGAAGGCCGATTTGACTATTGAGAATCAAGGTTTCTCACCATCCCATGGGTCTTCCTACCCTACCAGTGAAAAGTGAGTGAGCAGCTTATTCAGGTTCTTAGTACAAAATCTAAAGAATTTCTCGCTATTGCCTGACAATTACAAGCAATTCCATGTTTTAAAAATTCACTCAAGTGTCTTCACTATTGCACAAGTTCCTTCTCGCAATGGTGAGGTCCTTGTTTCTCAGGCCTAGTACAAATTCCAAAGAGTTACTCGCTATTGTCTGAGCTATAACGAGATTTCTCATAATTGCCAAAACCTAGGTAAGTGTTCTTGTTATTGTGAGATGATCAATTTATAGTTGTGAGATTCTTTATTTTTGTTGCTTAGTATATTTTTCCAGAGATACTCTCACAATTGCCTGCGCAATGGCGAGCTCTCTAGTCATTTCAAGTTCTGTAACAATTTTTGGTCATTTTCTTTTATATTTTAATGATTACTAATTAATAATTAAATTAAAAATTCATTTAAAAAAAGGGGAGCAATAAGTAAAATTAGAATTAATAAAAATATTTTAACTTTTACCTTAAGGTTTTCATCAGAAACACTAAAAACATAAAAAATTTTACTCTTCCTTCTCTTCTCTCTTGCCATCACGTCTTTGTCCGTTTTTATTCTTATCTTGCTTTCTTGTCATTACTTAGGGTTTCTCATACATTCATCTTCTTCTGTTAGTCTTTTTGCACCATCAGATAGGTATTTCATTTGTTCTTTTCTTCATTTTCCTGAGTAAAGTTACCATTTTAAGGACTTAAGGTTCGAAAGTTTGATTGCTTTGATTTGGAAAATATAGGTTAATAGGGTTGCAATAACTAGTTATGGTGTGCTAGTCGAATCTTTTTGTGTTTGTGGTTAAACTTTTGCAGGTGTTTTGAGTTTAAAATTGCAATTCTACAATTTTTGGTTCTTCTTCACTATTGTAAAGATGAACTCATAATGGCGAGTTTGAACCAAATTTGTAGAATTCTAGTTCTTATTTCCTTGCGCCATTTTAATTACTTTATTTCACTTTCTTCTCTTAGAATAAGCTTACTTATTCTTGTTTTAGCCTTAATTAATTGATTTTGGCATAGGATTACTTGATTCTCACCTTCTTTTTACCTCCATGGCTGACCTTTACTTAGTATGTGCAAGTTTATAAATGTTTCTGCTCATCATGCCTAATTGATTGTTCTTATACTTTCTTTAAGTTGTTTAGACTAATGAAGTTGTCTTTTAAAAAGAATATATTTATTTCCCATTTGTTTTAGTTCATCGTGCTTTAATTGATAGTATTTGGTATAATGATTGGGCTATAAGTTGATTATCATTCAATGATAACTTTCATGCTATTTTCGTTTGTTGCAATATTTGTGTAATCATTTTTTTATACCTTGTGTGCACTTGAATGTTAGTTAGATTCATTTATGTTGAAGGGAGTACATGTTCATATGCTTTGTGCTTAAGTGTTTGTTTAAACCTATTTACATAGTATTTTAATTTCTTACACTTTATGCATACTCAATGGCACCTAAAAAGTAGGCCAAGACAACAGAGGCTTCCGCATCCAGACAAAAGAGGAAGAGCTATGACAAAGACCAGTTTGCCTTCATGAAAGCAGAATCTCATTTTGATCAGAGGTTTTTTGATCGAGGACTAATTGAAGATCAATACTATGAACCTAATTCGCGTGATCTCACTTACAATGATTTTGATTGGTACAATCTACAAGGCTTTACCTTCCAATGATAATCCAAGAGTTTTATGCCAAGTTTGAAGACACCAAGGAAGATGAAAATGAATATTATTGTAGGAATGTGTGGGTTCAAGTTAATGAGAAAGTTATTCAAGACTTTTATAACTTGGCTGATGTTGAATATTTTGTATTCGAAACTTGTATGGAGGACTAACAAAGCATTCCTTAAGATGTTGAAGCCATGATAGCTAACCAAGGGTAGCTTCAATTGACAAACCAAGTGTATACTACAGATTAGTTGAACAAGCAAACAACATTCTCATAAATTCCCATGGTTCTGACATGACTTAGGAGATGGCCCATCTCACCTACTCTTTTATGACAAGAAAGCGGGTAAATATTCCCCGTATTATGATTCTTAACTTCAAGCAGGTTGTAATATCCGATTTTTGTTAAACGACGCAAACAGATGTATTTTCAAAGCAAGTCCCTCAAAATAAATTAGTTAAGGTTCCAAAAAATTTGAATAACATTCTAGACTCCTAAGAATGAGAATTCTAAGCTCAGACAAAAAGAAAAATAGAGCTAGAATGAAGAAACAAAATTTAACGAAAAACTAATAAAACGTAATGACATTTTTGTAATTTTGAATAAATTTTGGAATTCACACAAGAGAGCTTTTTAAATGAAATTTTTGAGTTCTCCAAGATTCTCAGAGGTCCTGAAAATCATAGAAAGCCTAGGATAGTTAAAACCCTTTAGGTGGATGTTTTCCAACATCGATGTACTTGAACTTTGATAGATTCGTTTAAGAAGGTTTAACTTCGATTTGAGTGATTCCAAAGGCATTTTACTAAATTGGGAACCTAAATTTTATAATAGAAAAGATGGTTCTAAAAAAAGAGTTAAAACACATTAGAAATAAAAATGTCAAGAAAGAAGGGCAAAATGAAAATTTCTGAAAAGTCTTTATTCCTCCCACCTATATATATAGGGAGCCCCACTCTCCCACTCATTTAGCTTCATATGTTTCTGCCCCAAACTAGAGACAAAACCTTAGGAGAGTGGCACACAAGAGGAAGACAAAGAGGAGGAGAAATCAAAGGCTTTAGGTATAGATTTTTGGTAGTTTTTCATGCTCTTTCCTTTCCAAACCTCTTGTCCTTCATTTTCCTTTCTTTCTTATGATTATATTGAAGTATATGGATCAATTTTAAGGGAGAAATTAAGGAAAAAATTTGGATTTGAAGAAGGGAGGATTCAAGTGAGAAAATAAGGAAAAACAAAGTAATTTCTTCTTCTATGATTGCTACCCCTTGCTCCTCTTCTCTCCATGTTTCGCCCTACTTAAGAAGAAATAGGAAGGCTTGAATTTTGGGTAGAACAAAGGGTGAATCTTAAGAAAAAGAGTGTGGAAAATAAGAATACGCAAAGGGAATTAACAAATAACCATGAAAATTCAAGATAGAAATTCTAGGGTTTCATGTAATCCTTGTAAAATTTGACTTAATACCTTAATTTCTATGCTTAAATGAAAGTTTAAATGAGCTCTTAAGATTACTAGAAGTCTACCCATGTGCTTCCTCCATTAAGAAGATAAAGCAAAGTCCATGAAAGCCATTATGCTTTATTGTCTTGGCCTAAGAGGGTTACCATACCTAGGGAGAGTTTTAAATCTTTCTAAGTCTATTTTTGAGTCATATATGATGAATAAAAATAATGGGAAGTCTTAGGAAAAATTTAAGAAGCTTAGAGAATGAATTGGTGCCTTATGTTCTATAATATGACTTAAAGAAGTAACATGTAGTTAGACTCTTTGTTTTAATTGTGTGATAACTCCAAGAGGCGTAAAATGAGTCAAGAATCATATATGAAAGGAAAGAATGAAGCCTAGAATTTATTTGATGGGTGTTGTTTCATTAGGTGCATTCTTGGAACCATAAAAGGGTTAATAAACAAAGTTAGTGTGTGAGGAAGATGTGTGGCCTTAGAATTAATTCTATAAACCTAATTGGCTTCCATAAATTATGTTTAAGCTAAAAGAAATCATTCCCACACCTTTGTGTGTGTGAGGCCGAGGAAGGGAGAGCAAATTCCAGAGAAAAAGTGTATGGTTGCTTCCAAGGTAGCACACTCCCCCTTCTCTCATGTATGAATGTATGATTGGTTTGTCTTGAATGTATGTATATGTAATTTTAAGCCTTGAAAAGTATTCTAGCAATGAATTTTATTCCATGCTGCCATGATATTACAATATGCTTTCATATGATATTTGTTATGTGTGTTTGGATTTGCTTGAGTTTGGTGAAGCCAAAAACCCTTAGCTATGGTGAGAATGAGTCAAAAAATTTTAAAGTTAGTTGAGACAAAGTAAAGAGTCTCCCAAAAGTGAGATTGACTCCCAAGAGTAAGGTTGAGTAAAAAACCTCTTAAAGAAATGGGTGAGGCAAGTCCAAAATCTACAAGTGAATGGGTGAGGCTAATCCAATTACTTGGCAAGCCTATATATGCTATGTATGACTTTTTCAAATGGCAAGAATGCTTCTTGAATGATTTGCACATATCAATATGCACATGCATGCATTGACTTGTTTTGCATCTTTTATGTGTGATTGAAAGAGAGATGAGCTATTAGAATTCTTTGAATCTCATTCCCTCCTCTCCAATGTTTTAAAATGCTAAGTGGACCAAACAAGGCAATGAGAGCCCACACTTTGGGAGATAAAAGTATGACATTGAAGTGTATGGAATTTATTTTTTTTAAGGCCATATAAGTGGCAAATGTTGTAACCTATTATTATATATGACCTATGATCTCTCGAGCATGTGTAATTATATTAATATATTATGTATAAATGAGAGATTATATTATGTAAATACTAGAATGTAAATTGAGCATGTAATGGCAATTTTAGTTTCTTGAAGGCTTGATGCATTAGTGTATAGGTGGAAGTGAAATGACCAAATTGAGATACATGAGGTTTGGGACCACTTGGGTAGTTCATATAAGTCATATTCATTCTTTTAAACTTGCCCAAGAGGTGCCAAACATCAAGGAAGACCATTTAAGCACATTTGGTATCTAATATGGAACAAAATTAAACACATTAGAAACCTATACCACTTTTGTCCAAATGAGCTCTTCTTGGTCTGGCATTTGGCATGCAATTAGAGCTTGTTGAGAGATTTTGGAAAGTTAAAGTGCAGAATTTTTAGAGGTCTATGGAATATTTGATGAATTTTCAAAATTGAAATTTTTTTTGAAATTCATTCAAGGTACTGTTCACTCAGGTCCAAAAATGAATTCTGTCACTCAGGGGGCAAATGATGTCCAATTGCCACAAACTTTTATAGGGAGAAACTAAACATTCCTGGTGACTTGTGCCAACTAGAAGCACCTCATTTGGATATCTAGAGAGGGAGATATAAATTTTTGAAGTTTTTATCTAGTATTAGGCATCTAGACTGACCTAGGTTATTATTTGATTGATTTTCGAGGCCTGGACGTGCTTGGATTAGTCTGAAGTTATTTTTTCCCTTTAGCTAACACTTATAGCTTTTGAGATTGGTATCATTTACATAGATTGTGTGGAATTAATTAGACATTTTTGAAGTTTATAGCAGCAACCTGTATTAGTACCAGTAACCAGTCAGACCTATGCACCCTTTCAAATGTCCAACATCTTCTGTGTGATGTTTCATGACCTGGACATATTTTTATACAAAGTAGACATCTGTAGCTTTCTAGAATGGTAAAGAATGCATGATTTCAATTTTTCTAAAATTAGTTATGATTTTTCAAAATTTGTGACAGAAAAGGAAAAATTCTTGCCGAAATAGCAACTATGGATTTGAAGGAATTGTATTTATGTAATTAAATATAAGAATGTGATATATAAGCTCATATGGTCCACAAGATATCGAATGAAAAATCTATATGCTAGACAACGCTAAAATATGCATTATTTAATACCTTTTTCTTGCCTCTTATGTGAGTGGCATGGCTTTAGGCATGAGAATAGCATGAAATGAGCTAAGAAATTATGGTGTTACATAGGTTGCCTATTCTGAGAGGGCAAGTTTGGTCTACCCCCATATGTTTATTGAGCTACTTCAAAGGAGGCTAGTCGAGTGTTCAAAACTGATGTACAGTTTAAGCCTAAAGGTGCATTCAAGTATGAGAATATGAAAGATGAGCCTAGGAAATCCAAATGAACTCGAGCACAACAACAGCAACAGCAATAGGAGATACCTCCACCTCCGTAAGGTTAAGCATTGCAGCCCATGGCTTAAGATGCATCACCTCTGGCACAATTTAAGGGTTGGGTGAGAGACTTATTTGAGTGATTAGAAGGTCATGTGCTCTCTATCTAGGACCAGTTGCACATGTTGATTGACTATGTGATGCCCAACCCTCCACCACCACCTATACAAGTGTCTCAGTCTTTAGACATTGTCCTCCCATAAGACCCTACTTCTCAGGATGTCATTGGACCATTTGATCCTTAGTTCTAGAGTTCTTTATTTGCTATACTTTCTTTTCTTTCCTTTTATTTACTTAGACTAATGTATTAGTTGTTACTTTAGTGCCTTTCTTTTTGTTTTTATATACTAGTAGAACTTTGTTTGCTTTTTGGATAACTGTATGGTATGGATGACTATATACCTCACTCTGGCCTTCAATTCCTTTCTTGAGCATTAATGTTGCAATCTTTATTAAAGATATTTGGATTACACTCACCCTGTGTTTCTTGGTCTTCTTTCTTTTTCTTTCTGACAAATATAGGTCTTGCTAGAGTCTTTTTTTCTCTTCTCTTTGGTCTTTCTGTCAAAGGAGTCTCTGTCTTTGTCTCTACCCCTCTCTCTCTCTCTCTCTCTCTTTTACTTATGTCTTTCTTTAGTAAGTTATATCTCTCCTTAACATTGAGAACTATGTTAATTCTAAGTGTGAGGGAAGGGATAAAATTTGGAAACTTTTGAGTTGGTTAAGAATTTAGAGTTTGTACATATTTGAGTCTCTTTTAAATAATTTTTATATATTTTTGCTTAAAAATAATAATAATAAATAATTCAATAGTTGATTAGGGTACATAGTTAAACAAAATATTTCTACAATTTTTAGCCAATTAATTTAGATTTAGTTCTTCATTTGCACTTGATGAATCCGAGATGTGATATTAGGAGGTTGAGTAAACTTGAATCGAATTAATTAATTAATGCTGTTATTTTAGCCAATCTTTATTGGTTTTCTATAATTTGAGCACATATTCAACTAGATGGTAATTGTGGTAATTCAGTATTTTTTTAATAACCACAATTATTTTTCTTTGGTGAATCAAATGCATTTACTCATGAACGGATGTCTAATTGTTAGTTAAGAGAGAAATGATTTGATTGTGTAGTGGATATTTGTATAAAAGTTAAAAAGAAGAAAATGAAAAAATAAAAAATGAGAAAAGGAATGAAAATACAACCAAAGAATAGAATAAAGTCTACTCCAATGGTTGAAGCTACTTAGTAATCTAGGGTTTGGACCAAAAAGTGTAAACTTTCATGTCAAATAGTGGTGGAAACTAAGAGTATGCAATAAGCACTCCCAATCTATTTCCTTAGTCTAAGTAATTAGGTGGCTTCATCACCAATGTTGTCATTCATGTAAAAAAGATCAAGAGAAATGAGGAGGAGAAGTTGAGAAAAAGGAAGGAAAAATATATAATTGTATCGTAATTGATATGTTGATGGTTAATAAAACTAATGATCTCTCTTGATTAACTTTGATAATTGAAGTTAAAGTAGACGATTTGAATTACTCTTAGAATTATAATGTGGTTATTAACAAGATCACTCGGTTGCTTCAAGAACCATCTGTTGAATTTCTCACACACTTTAATCCTTTAGAAAAGGTTGTTATGATTGCATTAATTATTGAATTTAATTTGAGTTTAGTTGATCTCCTAATTCTAACTCTGGTAATAATTTAAGTGTGAGGGAATTTTAAATCTTTGTTGATTGGACTTAATTTATGGAAAGTAGATATGTTAGTGGTCATTTTGTTTGTCATTTTGAGGATTGCTTGGGGACAAGCAATAGTTCAAGTATGGGAGACTTTGATGAATTCCTAATTTTGGTACTATTTGGTACATTTTATGGTCGAATAAGAAGTCAAGTAGTTGTTTTATTATAAGTTTTGCATCTTAATGTAAATTTTTCTTTAGTTAGTGTAAGTAAATGGAATGTAGTTTTTGTGATTAATTTTAGTAGTTTTTCTTTTTATTTTGTGTTTATGTTAATTTCAGGAGAGAGATAGAGGTCTGTTAGAAAGACATGAAAAAAAGGAGAAGGTTGGAAAATTAAGAAAAAATTAGCAAGTGTCCTTGCAATAGTAAGGGTACCAGTTCGCATTGTTGAGTTATGGCTCATTGAAAATCCAGAGAAAGTCTAGCAACAATATAGGCAATAACGAGAAGACTTTGGGTCTGGAACTGACATTGCTTTCACAATAGTGGAAAGTATTTTTTACTATAGCAAGATGTGTCTACTGGAATGCACAATTTTGATTTTTAGACTTAAAACGTGAGAGGTAACTAGGTTTTGGGATGGGGAGGCTTTTGGAGTGACTATTGAAGGGGAAACGCATAGAGGAACTAGGTTTTGGATGCAAGAAGTTTAGATTGAAAATTAGAGACTGAGAAATCATGCTACCACTTACTTTTCCTTATCTTCTACCTTACTTTTTCTATGGATTCTTGTTTTTCTAAACTTTTTGCTTGGTTTGTATTGTTTAAAGCCATGTGTGACTAGATATTATGGATCCTAGGTTTTCTTTAACGTTATTGTCATGTAATTGAGATTTTATGTAGTTAATATAGTTTAAATCTTGAATTTGAGTGCTTGATCTAGTTTATATTGTTCATTTAAGAGATTGGCCACCTCTTCCATGAATTAGGGGGGGTAGGGTTAGCTTTTGAGAAAGGGAAATTTTAATGGACCATAGGATTAAACAAGTTTGGATTAGGTTAACCTAATTTTGTTATTAGGTATAAAGATATTTTTAAGGAATCTAAGTAGTAGAGGATTGAACATAATTAACCTAATTAATTATGAAAGAGATTTACAATTAAATAGAATACAAGTTAGAGTGGTTCAAGAGATACTTTAACTTAACTTAATTCCTTAACTCTCAAATCATTATTAAATCAATTAATTCAACAACTCAATTCTTGGTAGTAGAGATAGAAAACCTATGGTGCTTCTTATTGACATTTTCAGTTAGAACAATTCTAAAAGTTTAGTTTAATCTTTGATTTCATTTTATTTCATTAACAGTTGCATTTTGGTCTATTTCTTAACTTAAACAAACATGAACACTTATTAGGCTCAACTACATCTAAATTGATTTCCTGTGAGATGACTTTATTCCACTTTACAACTTAACTGATCCGTACGCTTGTAGAATCTATTTCAAAATTAGTAGTTATCAATTACCCTTCATTTTAAATGTGTCTCTGTGTGAGCATTAACTAATTGGTGAGGCAACTAAGAAACCATTTATAAAAAGAACTAGAGTAAGAAATCTATTGCTATAAACTCATTCTAATTTATGTGTTCATTGGCAGAGTAAGAGTAAGACAATTATTCGCAATATAGTCAAATCCATTTAATCTTCTATAAGTCAGAAGCATTTAAGTGTTTTAAACATTAATGATCATGGTTGAGAATCAAACGGACAAGAAAATTAAAGCTTTAAGTTGAGACCAAGGATGTGAGTGTTTGTCAAATTAGTTTAAGAGAACTATGAAGAGAAAGGACTCATGAGATTTAAAAAAAAAAATTACTTTGACGATTCTTTAATGTTTTTTAGTAAATAGAGATGCTGAGGGATAGAATTAAAAAAAAAAAACCTAAACTTTAAATGGTTAGGATTGGTGATGGCTCAAGCAATCTTACTTATTTGAGGTAATGAGTTATAAATTAAAGCTTTCAAACTTAACCAAGTGCTCTCTAAGTGAGTTACCTCCACACCTTATGATTTATGGTCATAATGATAAGTTGTTTTGAGCATACTAAGACCATATGGTCAGACACTCATGTGTATGATAATTCTTATGAGTATGAGAATTAAATTTAAAGAGTAAGGTATGTATCTTTATAAAATACCTAAAACAAGTAAAGGGATATATCTTCATTAGTGAAAATAAAGGTAGAAGTATAATAGAAATTTAGTCAAAGAATACCACATTTAAAGAATGAATTTCCTAATAAGGAAGAGATTGATAAGTACACATCTTTGTATGAGATACAACATCAAGTTAAATGAGGACAAATAGTTGTATCTTAACCTATTGATCTAAGTGGGAGCTTGGTGTAAAATGAGAATATTGTATAAACAACTTCACTATTCTAAAGTAATCATAAAAGTGTGCCAAAATATCTTTTTGAGATCGAAGGGCTTAAAGGTACTCAATTAAACAATGAAATGAAGAGTCGAACATAGTTCAAGAGGCTTAGTTAGACCTTACTGAAGAAGATTGGATAAGTGTGATGAAATAAGAGATAAAACGAATGAGAACAAACCATCTTTAGAACTTAGTTGACCATCCATATGATTGTAAGGCAATTAAGAACAAATGATTCTTGAGACTTGAAACCACATTAAATGGATGTGAAAGCCACATTTTCAAATAGAGAATTAGATAAAGGTAGCATATGGAACAATAATCATAATCCATTAAAGAAAAAAAAGGAATAGAGCATAAAATTGGTAAGCTCTAAAAGCCTATTTATGGACTGTTACAATCATTAAGAAAGTGGTATATGAAATTCCATCAAGTAATCGCCTCATATGAATTTTAAATGATTGATAACGCCTACTATATTTATATTAATCAATTTGAGAAAAGCGTTGCAATATTATCCATTATGCGGATAATATGCAATAGGGAATTATCAATATTGTTTAATTAATAGTTATTAAATAATATTTATTCTTAAATTTTAAGATGAAGGATATAGGTTAAACAGAGCATATCCTTGGAATTAAAATCGAAGGGAATTGCTTAGAAAAATTAATTACTCTTACATAAATGAATTACAAATAGAAAGTTCTTAAGTAGTTTAGCATGAAAGACTATAAATCCACCAATATTCCTATAGCAAAATGCGATGGTCTAAGTGGTAAAATATATCCTCAATTTGAGTGTACATTGAAAATCATGTAGAAAGTTTCTTATTCTATTGTTGTTGGATATTGTATACATAAACATACATGAGCAAGTGATCTTGTGAACTGGTAATAGTCAAATTCCAGTCAATAACATCAAAGTGCTATTAAGAGAATCCTTACATACTTGTATTGTAAACTAGGTATTGTATTGAAGAAGAGCTCCATATATGCAAAAATCAACTTTTCAAATACACTTTCTTGTTGAATAATAATATTTTTTGGAGTAGCCAGTAGTAGACATGTATAGTATTATTTAGTATGGAAATAGAGTTTATTGCATATTTTGTAATTGTGCAAAAAGCTATAAAGATAAAGAGGATTATAAAAAAATAGCGGGAATCACTAGTGGAATAATGAATCCAAAATTAACTAATTGTAACAGACAAGAAACTATAGCCTACAAGAAAGTCTTTAAGTATTATAATAAGAGAAAATACATAGATACAAGAATGAGAAAAATTAATAACACAAAAATGTATTACTTTGGAATATATCCTCGTATAAGATTTTAATTGATCCCCTAAGAAAGTCCATACCTAAAGATATATATGAGGAAGATGTAAAGTCTCTTGATAAAGCGTATGACATAGAGTATCACATCATATGTACAATTCAACTATTGACAAAATAGACTTGTTATGCCATAATCATAAGTGTCATATACACAATGGTAGTATGTCATACATGTTGATAAGGATAGCTCTCTCACACTAGCAGCTATTTTTAGTGCTCATGGGAAATGAGCTAATATGGAATAAAGAAGAACACAAAATATAAACATGTCACCTTGACAAAAAAAGAAGACAAAAGTTAAAATGAGATTCAAAAACATAAATACCTATGGTTTACATTATGGATTCCCATCATCCATAATACTTATAGAAAGATGTGAATTCTCTTCTAAGGCACTATGGAAAGCAAGTAAAATGGTAGAATTTAAGTTAGATATTGTGTGTATATAGACTAAGATCTATACAATGTTAATAAATAAATTAAATCAACAAACACTTTTAGAAATAAAAGAAACATCAAAGCATACAAATCATACTATATATGTTTAAAAACCACAATTGGGAAACAAGTTAATAAATCCCTATTTTATTGCTATGTAAGTCTTAGAAAGGAATAAATCCTTTCATTAGATACCCTTATGACTTTAACAATATCATGAAGACATGAGCTAGTATCTATTGCTAAATAAATTAAATCGATAAACACTCGTAGAAATAAAAGAAACATCGTAGCATACAAATCATACTACATATGTTTAAAAATCACAATTGGGAAACAAGTTAATAAATCCCTATTTTATTTCTATGTAAGTCTTAGAAAGGAATAAATCCTTTCATTAGATACCCTTATGACTTTAACAATATCATGAAGATATAAGCTAGCTAGTATCTGTTGCTTTAACATACATCCTATGATTACAATAATTTGATATAAAGAATTGTTATTAGAAAAGCAATCGATTCTAATATGGGTAAAAGAATGATTAATAGAGATATACACAACTATGTTAATATCTTCGGTATACCCATTATAGAGTTATGATCATAAATGTGGATACTATACGTATGAAAAAAGTAATCTAAGTAAAATTAAAACTCAAGAGAGATTAGATTTGTCATGAATATAGATTATAATATATATGGATAAATCTAGGGCATCTTAGGCAAACAAAAAAGTGTATGACATATATCTAAAGGATTGCAATTTCTAGTGTTAGAGCTCCCAAAAGATTGTGCCCAAATAGTCACAGCATAGCACTTAGTATTAAAGTAAAAAAAGAGCAAAGAATTATGTGTTGTTCATCCCATAATATGCGAGTGGAAAATGTTAAAAAATGAGACGCCCCTGATAGGTTAACTTGACCTATGACTTGACCCAATTTCTTGAAAAATTAATTAATTAATTAGTAAATAAAAGGTTTATTAATTATTAATTAATTATTAAATTAATATTTTTTTTTTTGAATTTTGAAATTTTGAAATTTAAAATTCAAAAAATTAAAAGGGAGTTGTTTGGTGAATAATTAAGGGGGAGCTGACCAAAAGTTGTAAACACAATTAGTTTTGGATTGACTATACAATCTCTTCCATTTTCTCTCCTCCCTTTAGAAACAAAACGCATAAAAAAGGCAATATATAAAAGCAAGAAAACTCTCCATGGATTATGTGGATCTGCTATGGATAAAGGGATGAATTCCATATGGTGATTCATTCTAAACTGTGCGGCATAGAAATCCAGCAAGATCCATATCCACTATAACAAGTAAGTACCTAGACCTCATAATCATAATTTTCTGTCAATATATATATACACTTCTTTTTGAGTTAGGGATATAAATCTCAAATTTCAACTGTTATCAATTTAGTTTGTAAGTAACAGTTGAACAGTTGACTTTAGCCCTTTATTAGATTAATATATATCTAATTCAAATGTATTATTAATTTTTTTATTAAGATATATCCAATCTAATTTTTTGTTTTTGGAGGCTTTGTATGTTTGATAAAACAAATCATATATGTACTTCACTTTTACTACTTAGGTCATAAAGATGGTCTATATCCAATCCAAATTTAAGAACTATGTTGTTCGGGTCCATTTGGTTTATGAAATTGTCAATGATGTAATAGGAAAGGGAATTCTAAAGTGAAAGGTATTGCATAGTTTATATTTGGTATGACATGAAAAAAAATGAATACTTTTACAATTGTCTATTTGGTAAGATAAAAAAAAGTATCGAAATGAAAAGTAAGTTACACAAATTGGCCAAAATATCCTTGATAAAAATTAGAAAATTTTGATATCTACACAAAACAGTGATCCAAAATCGCCAAATCCAAATTTGTAACAACTAAACTCACATCCTTTTTCATATTTGACATTGGAGAGTATATAGTTCTCATGATTTGAGTTCTATAGACAAAGGAGAAGCCATAAAGTGATGAAGAAGAATAATAATAAGAAGAAGAAGTGTGTGGATTTGCAATTTATGATACCATTCTCCAATCTTCATTTGATTTGCGATTTCATCATTTTGTAAAATTTATGCAAAAAACTAGTCATAATTTGTGATTTCAATTGCAAAATTTGTGTGAAAAACTAGTTGTGATTTGTGATTTTAGTGCAAAACATGTACTATTCACTCAGCTAGGGGGGATGAAGCCAACTTAACTTCCTTGGCTAGTCTTCTTCATTCTTCTTGTTTCCTTGCAACATCATCCTCCCCTTACATGTGAGAATCACTCCCAACATTGTGAGGATCCACCCTTCAACAAATCAAAAGTGAGACTATGATGTTCACATCCACAGGGCAACATCATTGGTTGGGAATGGCAAATCCAATGTCAAGGTCAATTGTAGCAGGTAGTTTCTAGCTTGGGTTTTTCTATGATGGCAGGTTTTGCTAAAACATTGATAGGTGATCAACTTTTTTTGGAAGCTAGTGGCAAAATGGGTTTCAACCATTTTGGCTAAAAAATTTTGTCCTTTGCACGTGCTTGGGGTCAAAATCCAATAGCAAAGCCCTCAACCCAATGTATTCAACATTTATAACCAAACATATTTTTGCAATGTAATACAATGATGTTTCCTTCTACTAGGCTAAACCAAATGGGCCCTTGCAACTATCTAGAAATATGATAATGTTTATTATAAGGGGATGTTGGAATGTTAGATTGGCTGCCAAAGGTATCTATCCAATAGTAGATCCTTTAGATTCAACGTCAACTATGCTACAACCTCAGATATTATCGCAATACAAAATGATTTTTGTCACAATAAAAATAATTACTCACTCATCTTTTATTATTTTAAAAAACTTTGATTCATCTTTTATTCAATCTTCAAAGTCACCACACTCACAATTATTGCCAATTCAAATCTTTTGCATTTAAGGGGTAAATGTATAGTGTCCAATTAGAGAAAGATAGATTCAAGAAAGCCAAGAAACTTCTAACATTAAAGGCTAAAGAGAGAAGCTTCCAACAAAGAAGCTTTTAGTCTTTCTCTCTCCAACTTTACTATGTATAGCTAAAAAATATCCATTTGTAACTATTGTCATTAGGGCTGTTCATAAGCAGGTTGGGCCGGACATCTAATAGGCTCAATGCCCGACTCAATTAAGACATCGGCTTGCTTTTTACACTCGTGGTCCGACCCAACTCGAACAAGCTCGGCTTTATGTTAGGCTAGAGTGGGTTAGGGTTGCCTATGTCTTTTTTTTTTCCCTTTATAAACTGATACTTGTAATATAAAAATATTTTTTTACAGATTCACAAGTATATATTTCAAAATAATATGCTTTTAGAATCTTTATATTTTTATCAGTGATAAAAAAATAGTCTGGTATTGTCAAGTAAAATATAATCTATACTAGTATAATTAGCCTTAGATAAACATATATTTTTTCATTATTTAACAAAAGAAATATCAGTAAACATATTCATTAATGATGAAAATAATTAAGAAGTGGGGAGGGTTTTGGTAGGTAATCAAAGTTACAGTATGTAGAGAGAATTAGATGAAATAAGAATTAAAAAAAAAGATGGCAAGATGTTGATAACTTAAAAAAAAGTAATAATTAGGGTAAGTTTGGCAAAATATATTTTTTCCAGTGGCCCAGTCTGACCCAATATAGTTTTGTTTAAAGTTTTATCAATTTATATTTTTGGCCTGACCTGACTAGACTAGGTTAGGGCAGGCCCCTAGAGTTAATGGGCCAATGAACATCCTTAATTGCCACTACCTTTGTCACCTTCATTTCCACCGTCTTCACCTCTACCGTCAATCTAAATATTTTGTATTTATAAGACAAATGCACAATGTGTAGTTTGAAAAGAGATAGACTAAGGGATACTATGGAGCCAAGCAACTTGGTTAGTAGCTTTTTAATATTTTTCCTCTTCAATTATATCTTGTGTAATACTATAGGGAATTCATTTTCTAATACCATCACTATTATTATTAATTTTTTAATAAAAAATATTAAGTTATAAGCAATTTATTTTTATATTACAAAAGAATACAAGACCTTAGAAGTTTGAAAGTGAAAAAAGAAAAAAAAAGTAAGAATCAAATCCAAGTACATTAGGATACCTAGCACTTATGTTTTAGAGAAGTGTCATTTGAATTAAAGATCTTGAGCTTATTGATTTTATTGATAAAAAATAATAAAAAACCTCTTTGAAAATTTATCTATAATTCTTAAAATTGTTAAGATTGAACAAATATAATATTATTAAGAATGCCATGAAATAGTTCTAAAAACATTTTTGAGTGAATTCAATAGTTGCAATAAGATTTTTGAGAATGCAATTTATAGAGATAAATTAAAAATCTACTCTGTACCAAAGGCATCTTTAATCTTCACTAAGATAATCTAAAGAGAGCCTTCACCAATTGTCCAAAAATAAATAAATAAATAAATAAATAAAAATTCACCTAAAAAGTAGGTTTTGCCTCTAACTAAAGGATTTTCTCATGCTATTTCAAAGGAAACATTAGAGTGCAAGACCTTAAATCAATGATATTTATGTTAAAGAATTTTAAATTTTAAATTATTCAAAAGGATCCAAAAATAAAAAATTTTAACTTAAGATTTTAAATTATAATTTTTTAATGCAATTTAAATTTTTTGATCTTTGAATCATTCAGAATAATTTCAAATTTTAATATTTTTAATATAAATACATTTAATTTAGAATCCTCAATGTAATTTTTAGTATTTCAAAAGTAGTTTCGTTTCTTTTGCTAAGTTGGAGTACTTTTAACCTTTGGTATGTGAAGGGGACTTGCCTCTAACTTTTGTTTTTTTCTTTCTTTTTTTTTATTATTATATTTAGCAATTTATTTTATAGTCCAAGATTTTTCTTCGTTGCTTATAATCAAAATAATAAATAAAATGTCTCATAGTAGCCTTGGGAAGTAGGAAGACAGATAGATAAGATTCCACTGCTAGCATGTGACCGTTAATTGTTAATTTCAATCTTTCATGATTAGCAGAGTCTTAATTAATAAACAAGAAGCCTTTTAAAACATTTTCAATTGTCCAAGAAAACGTGGTATACAGAAATTATATATTCTTTAATTGAGGGCTTACTAGATATTCAGACTTTACAGGTAAGCAAATTAGAATATAGCATCTCGTGATGATAAAATTGTCTCTTTATTATTTCTTGTTATCACAATTGAGCACACAAAGCTGAAATTAGGGTTCATTGACAGAAATGTACTAATGTGCCTATTCTCTATTTAATAATTGTAGATATTGTTATTTTTCACTTAAGCAAATGATTTCTTTTGGCCAAATCGCTCTTTCATATATAGGATTCGTGCCATGAGTATACCCCAACGATATTTTATTTCTTGAATGACAAAGTAATTAGAGAAAACGAATCAAGTTATTGTTATATATTCAATAGTTGAGTCCCACATGTGACCCTGCATGTCAAGTAATTGGATTTGGATTTTTTTTTTTTCATAAAAAAGTAACCATGTCAATTTTCGAGAAAAAAATTGACACATGTGGGTGGGCATCACAAAAAATTGAGAGAATTCAAATATCAAGTACTTAATGTTAGCCATTGTTTTTTCTTTTTTCTTTTTAAAATATAATTACAACTCGCCTTTTTTGTAAGATATAGATATTAAGTTGGAAAATGAGTTTAAAGTTGCATTATTTATTATGTTAAAGATCTTAGAATTTTTGGAAGCTAATTAAGTAAATATTTTTCATATAATAATAGTTTATATTCATGCATTCTCTCATGACTCTAGAGTCTTCAAAGGCTCCACCTTTAGACTTAGTTATCGTGTAATATCTTGCTGAGAGTTTAGAGCTTATATTGGGTATTTCGGCCTTATTTGTGAGTTCGATATTATATCTTATATAACTGAAATTGAATTTGTTCTGCATAATGTTTTAGTTCTTTTGAATAATTTTATGAAGTATGATTTTCCTATAAGAAGACGTCATGTGATTTAGAAATTGAGATTTATGTAATGTATTTTTTATTTAATTTATTTAGTTGTTCAAGATTGACTTATCAGAAGTCAATTTATGAATTTTGATCTATTTTGAATATTATTACTGAGCTATAGATTTGTGATTTCTGCATTACCACCACTTACATTTCTGGCGCAAGAGGAACCCTCACATATAGCTTTCAAGACCAAAATGTGTGTTTGGGAGACGGGAAAATTCTTGGGGGAGAGCGATTGCCCAAGGTGAAGGGGGAAGGGGAGAAATGACCAAAACGGCCTCCTATGACACTCAATTGCATGTGGTACGGAAGTGTTTTTCTGAGTTGGCCCCTTTTTAAGCTTTGGTGGATAAGTCGTGTTAATTAGGGTTATGGATGAAAATGTCAACAGACCAATTGTTGTATAAAATTGGGAGTCTTGAGAGTTTATCGTCAATTTTTTAAGATGATGGTGTAAATTGCATAAATCCCTAAATTGAAAGAGATTATATGATTTTTGACTTTAATATGATATTAGAAATTGGCCAAAAAAAAGTATAATATTTTAAATTATTTGTACTCATTCGAAGCATATTATTATACTATATGAGATTTCGTAATCATAAATTATTTATAGAATAAAAGATCTTGTTGCATCTCAAACATAATTATCAACTTCAGCTGCATGACATAAATATATAAATTGTGTGCGCGCGTTAGCATGTGTAAAGGTCTGTGTAGTGTTGAGGAGGGTAGCATTTTGTATTTTGGACAAAAAAGTCTTCACATTTTTATTAAAGGACAAAATAAATGTATTAAGTATTTAGGTCATTTTCTCGTAATATTGTATTTATTATGCATAAAAAGAATAATATAAATACTTTTGTATTAATTATATTTTTATAATAAAATGATTTAAATACTCTTATACTTATTTTGTTTTTTAATAAGGTGAAGAATTTCTTATCCCTAACACAAATGTATCGAATTATGTTATAATCGTAAACGAATTTTATTAATGTGAACTTACTATATATAATTTGAGTTGCTCTCAAATTGTGTAAATGTATCTATTTTATTTTGTATCATTCACTAAGTCTATGATTCATCCCATTACATTGCCTTATATTTTTCACAATAATCACAAGGTAATTTAGAAACCCAATGGCAATTTAATGTCATTAATGAAATATGAGAGTTAATTTTTAGTAAGGTTTATTTTTTTGAAGATACATTCTTAGATACAAGTCAATAAAAGAAAAAAAGACATAAAATTTGGGTTTCAGCTTCGATATGTCTACTACATGTCAATTTCTCAATTCTCAATTTGATCTATACGTAGTTTACGTAATTGAAAAAAAAAAAAAAAAGTCTATTTCAAGAGAGAACTTAATATTGTCCGAGTTCATTTTATTTGGTTTTGAGTACTCACTATTATTGCTATTTAAATTTTATTACGTAATCTAATTAATTCTTTTTTAATAAAATTTACATAATTTAATTTTAAATAATAGTTGAGTTGATTTTAAATTTTTGACAAAAAGTATTTATTAATTAAAATATAAATAATAATAGTACTGTATTTAATGACCAAAACCTTTAATGCTTTATGTAGACAAAAACTTTTGGCAGATTAATTGCTTTCGTCTGCTGCTTCTAAAATTTGTGCTGGGGAGCTACTTTTCATCAACATTAATTACTTTGAAATGAAAAGATAATATATGAACGAGCCAATGTGAGATAAACTACTATTATTTTTATTCACTATTAGTGACTTCAAATTTAGCTTCGCTGTTTCTTGATTCGATTAAAAAGGATGAATACTAACATGAATACACACAAAATACAGCATATATATATACACACACACATATATTAATTGCAAACAGATTATATGTACAATTTGGAATATCTCATCATGTTCAATATACGTATTTTACACATTGCTACTGTTGGTTACATAGATATCATAAAACGACAGGATATATAATATTTAGATACAATTTAAAGTATTACGTCAAATATGATACTAATAGTGGATTAATATCGGACATAATTTGATTTTTTTTTTGAAAAATCGGTTCTTCATAATTCATAGAGTCTACTATGACACTTGGCCAATGGCGTGTGCTATGGATGTGTTTCTTCTCAGTTGGCCCCTTTTTTAAGCTTAATTAAGTTGATAAGTGACATTAAAATTTTGGACAAAAATGTAAACAGAAAGATCATGTTACATAAAATTGAAAGTTTAAAAAGTTTATGTTCAACTTTTAAAATTAATAGAGTAAATTGCATACAACCTCTCAAATTAGAAGGGGTTTGTACATTTTAGCTCAATATGATATTTGAAATTACCAAAAAAAAAAAGATATTTTAAATTATTTGTACCCATTCCAAGCATATTATTACACATTTTGAAATCATAAATTATTTATAGAATAAAACATCTTAGTGCACCTCAAACATAATTATCATCTTAAGCTGCTTGATATAAATATATGAATTGTTTGGGTGCGGCCTCGTGCATGCATGTAGGTGTGTGTAGCGTTTTGGAGGTCAGCATTTTTCTTGTATGTATTTTGGATAGACAAAACTTTTTCTTTTTTATTAAAAGATAAAATAAGTATAGGCCATTTAGGTCATTTTTTCATAATATTGCACTTATAATTGTACATAGACAAATAAACTAAATAGTCTTGCATTGATTATGAGTAAATTATACTCTTTTCTCTTAAAAGATGTCTAAATTATATGGCTTTTTTTTTATATTTTAAAAATCTACACTCCTATCCTCTAAAATCGAAATATACCCTACACTAATTTCTTCTATAGCAAAAGAACTACAATTACATCTAGTTTAACCACAATCTCATATTTATTATTTATATAATATAACAAGTATTAGTAAGTATATATTTGACTACTATAAAAAGGATCAATTTTTTTTTATTTAGAATAAATTATATTTATAATTTTTAACAGAAAGTAAATAACATTGTAATAAAAGTTTAAAAAATATATTTTTTAAGTAAGTTATATTTTTAATAAAAGAAATCAATTTTATTTTTTATGATATTTGTTCATATTTTAGTTTTAAGAAATTTGTGTATCTTTTTTTTCATAATAGAGAGAATAGTTGTATAATTTAAGTATTTTTCAAAGGAGAGGAAAGTAATTTACTCTTAATTACATTTTACAATGAAAAATGATTTGAATATTCCTGTATTTATTTCATCCTTTGAAGACTTTTATATCCATAACACAAATGTGTAGAATTGTTATGTGACCCGTATACAGGATTTTTTTATGTGAACTTGATTACTATATATAATTTGATTTGTTCTCAAATTTTGTAAATGTTTCTATTTTATTTTATATCATTCAATAAGTCTATATGACTCATTCCATTATACTTTTCTTCATATTTTTCACAATAATCACTAGGTAATTTAGTAAACCAATTGCAATTTAATGTCATTAATGAGATATGAGAGGTAACTAGGTTTATTTATTTAAAGAGACATTCTTAGATACAAGTTAATAAAAAAAAAGATATAAGATTTGGGCTTCAACTTTGATATGTCCTCAATTTTCATTAATTTGATCTATTCTCATAATTTAAATGAAAAAAAAAAAAATCCTAATGAGATTCTAATCTCAAAGAAAAAAAGAAAGAGGGGTGGGGGGTGTTGGGAAATTGATTGATATTACGGACTTAATTGGATTGAGCTTTGGTATGAAAACCTACCGAGTGATAACTTTCAATAGTGTAGTTTAAAATTTGATATTATCTCAGTTCATTTTGTATAATTCTAAGCACCTACAAATCTAATTTATATTTTGATAAAATATACATAATTTAACTTGAAATAATAGTTGAGTCAAATTCTAAATTTTAAATGAAAATTATTTGTCAGTCAATGTAGAAATAAAAATAATACTGAGTATTTAAGGACCAAAAGCTTTAAGCAGACTAAAACTTCGAGCAGATTAATTGCTTTTCTTCTGCTGCTTCTAAAATTTCTGCTATAGAGCTCCTTTTCATCAAAATTACTTTAGAAAGGAAAGACATTAATATATGAACGACCAAAAAAAAAAAAAAAGCTACTTTTATTTTGATTCACTATTAGTGACTTCAAATTTAGCTTCGCTGTCTCTTGATTCAATTAAAAAGTATCAACAGTAATACGAACACGCACAAGATACAATACATAAAAGCAGACAGGTTACATATACAATTCGAAATATCTCGTCGTGTTCGATATATGTATTCAACACGTAACACAATTTGAGATACAATTTCATTTTTTAATGATCGTGATTCTACTTAAGAAGCCTCAAACATTTGGTGACACGACGAGATGTACATTGTTTAAATACAATTTAAAATATTATATCATATTTGATACTGATAACGGAAATATATATTGAACAGACATAGTACGATTTTGTGTTTGAAAAATCAATACTTCATAATTCAGAGTCTCGCTAATTGAAGTACCGCTGAGACTGCTTGCAGTGTGCAATTGCTCCCAGGATCGAATTTCCTATCTCAAGTCCTTGACATCCATAGGACTGGTTTGGAAGCACTGAAAATGAAGACGAGCCATTGAGAGATGACTTACTGTTTGAACGCCCTCTGACGCCCACTGCAAACGATCTTCTTTGCCGATTACTTCCATTCTCACTCGCTATATCTCTGATCACCTTTTCTTCGTAGGTGCTCGGGACATAATTGCAGGATTTGAATCTGTCTGATCTGTGAATCTGTCCAAATGGACATTTCTTCCCCACTTTGACATGCTGCTTATTCAAACTCTCCCTAGCTTTTGAAACTGAACCTTCATCAGCAACTTTTGTTACATACGCTAATTCACATTTGCAGCTAGCTTTTCCAAACCAAGCCCTTAACTTTGAACCCAGTGAAGAGTACTGCTTCAGTTGTTTTTTGGTCTTCTTCTGGTCTTTTTCAACAATGACAAATCCACTTGTATTTGTTGAGCAATCAAAATCATACTCTTCTGGGTTTAGTATCCCACTAACTTGGCATGACTCAGAAGGTGAGACATTGCAGGATTCAAATGGGGTTATTGTGGTTGGTGTTGAGTTAGCAGTGTTTAAGGGGGTGCTATAGAACTCTTCAAAGCCATGATCTTTTTCTTTTTGGTTAATTTGGCTCCAAAAGAGATTCGAGCTCAGATCCTTCATTCCTAGAGACGACTCTAATACGTCTGAACCAAAGTTCACTGGTAAGGCATAATCATTTTCATTTTGGAGGAGGTTCTCCACCATTTGTAAACGTGGGGGGAGGTGAAGAGGAAGGAGCTTGCCTTTGTAGAAAAGCTCGTCAGCTGGTGAAGTTAAAGAAGCTTCACTGTCTTGAAAGATTGAGGAGGAGGAGGAGGAGGAGCACATTTGGAACTCAAATTCTATAGGCTTTGGAGAATCATGGGAGGGGAGGAAATTGGAGTATGAGGTGATTTCCATGTCAATGTATTCATCGTCATCTGCTAGGAGTACTTCTGCAGCCATTTTAGGTGTTAATTCTCAATCTTATGCGAAGCTGAGCTTTTATCATGGAGAAATGATGATGAGAAATATTTCCATACACTCACCTGCACCCAACCTATTTGTGCACCGATGGAGCCAATCAAGGTCCATGCATCTTGTGTGTTGATGGAGCCTACCACCACCTTACTTGTTTTGGTGCACTCAAAATTTTAAAGGCTTAACTCTTAATTTTTTTAATTTTAATTATAATTTGTTAATTTAAAAGTAATTAATTTTTTTATTTTTAAAATGAGTTAATTCACCCATTATATCATTCATAATTTAGACGATATTTCTTATTGGATATTATTAATTAATTCAAATTCTAATTTGACCTTCAAGTCAAAAAACTGTTTAATTTAATTTTAAAAATATAACCAAAAGAATTAAATTATTTAAGAAAAAACAAAAGAGAACAACAATACTTGCTTTTAATCTGAAGGGAAAATTAGAGACAAAGATACATTTGAGCCTAATTTTAAGTTAGGATAACAGGGATGCGATTACAATTGTGATGATGGAAAAAATACTTAAAAATATAGAAATATAAAGTTGTGAACCGTAGTTATTTATTTAATTTGATGCAATGATTGCAGAACTTATCAAAATAATAACAGTACGCCAATAATTACAGTTGCATCTAAAAGATCATGGAAATAAATAAATACTACTTTTGAAAGTATATATGATATGATGCCGTAATAAAAAAGCAGTACTCTAGAGAAGTAGTGGTATTATTTATTTGTCTTCTTGATGTCTGTCGTCTGTTTGCATCCAAATAAATTAAACTAGGACAATGAAATTTTTCTCATGGGGACCAGGTAACTTAATATGCCTTCTCATTAGCATTGCTATTTTTTCTATATTGGATTAAAGTTATGTTAAATTTTTAAGTATTTATTATTACTTTTTTCTTCCTTTTTTTGTCTTGGCTAATGGCAACTAACCCTTTTTAGTCATTAGTATTAATTTCGATAGTTAAGTTCTATCATAGACAATGACAGAACTTAATTGGCATGATGGAGTTGCGTCAATACGAAGAGTTTTCAATTTAATCAATTAGGTTCTTATTAATAATTTCCTGTTGGCAAATATACATCAATTATGTGTCTCGGTAGTTAACTAGAATAGCTTTCCGAGTATTGAGATTTTTGTTTACCCAAAGAAAAAAGTTGTGACAAATTAAATTCACAATCTTAGGTAGAGGCTTACAATCACAATTGAGATAGTAATGTTGTTATTACAATGGACTTTTGTAATTGTTGTCGATTGGTAACTTGGTCAATTAGTTGATCCGATTGGTAACTTGGTCAATTAGTTGATCACAAGATATGGAGAGCTGTATTTTGACGCGTCAAGTCAATGAAGAATCTTAAAAACTAAAAAGATTGAGTGAAAACAACACATGACTTATGGAGGGCTGGTCCTGTTTTGATGAATATGTCGATGAACCCCTCGAAAGTATGTTGGTCTCTTCTCGTACTAGGGCGGAACCAGTTTGATAGATTAATTCCATAGCGGGCAACTCGCAAGCAGGCAATGAGATGGTCGTCTAAAGATCGGTCTTCTGTGTGGCAGGCTATGTGGCAACTATGTTGGTCCCTTGAGCCATAGGCTTACAGTGTAAACTTGGCCTCAAATCTAAGCCTTTCCGATTCAAATCAAACTGGATTTTGGCCTAACTCAATATCCAACTCAATTTTAAAGGGTTTTAAATCTAAAGTTTATTGTTTGGATCCAACCCGACATGATTCAGTATCTGATAAAATTGAGTTAATATCAATTGACTTAATTTTTTTTAAAATTATTATTAAAATTATAAAATAACTCAAAAATATTTTATATAAATTCTTATAAAATTATATTTTATCATTAAAAAATTAAGATTTTAATATAAATCTTTATAAAAAATATTTTTTAATTGTTTTCTTTAATCGAACCTAGTTAATATAGCCTTTAGAGTTGGCCCTAATTTATTATTAAAATTATAAAAAAACTCTTAAAAAATATTTTTATATAAATTCTTATAAAATTTTTAATATAAATTTTTATAAAAAATTATTTTTTTAAGTCAAGTTGGATCAATATAACCTTTAAGGCCAACTGAATTTTTTTTCTTTTGCACCCAGCTCGATTTGGCCAAATAAAGTCGAACATATTGAACCTTTGCGCCCAATGAATGCCTGTACTCAAATCAATATCATCAATTGTATAAAGATGCAATTGCAATCTTTTTTATATATATATATATATATATAAACTTTATAAACTATAGTTTAATTATAATTTTGATACATGAATTTTAAAATCTAATATTGTACTCTTTTGAATTATTACCAAAAACAAAAATATAGACAAAGACAGAATTCAAGAAAATGATAAAGATATAAAGTATCATGTGATAATTTCATAATTTTTGTCGCAATCATAACAAGCGCAATTTAAGACTAAGTCGTGTTATAATTAAGTTGGAAAAGTATTGGATGAAATGCACAGAAAATTGAAATGAGAGAGGCAATACAAGAGCCGACAAGCAGTGGTGGGATGAAGAAATGGAGGCCACAATGCTTTTCAAAGCTCGAGACTTTGGTGTGCCTTCTCTTTTAACACCCTCCTCACATTTTGGGTTTACTTTCTTATAATTTCCCTTTTGTAGTCTCACACAAAAACATGAGGTCCTCTCCTTTTATTCCTATGTCGCAATTGTTGTGTCACATTATGTTCTGTCCAAACACAAAACTCATGGACAAGACAACCATCTTTTGGTTCAACTTTTTGTTGTGATTTGGACTCCTGGAGAGTTATTTAGTTATATTAGGGATTTGTACATTATAAGCTTTTCTTGGACATAGTTATCTCGTGGGCATTCAAATTTTTATTTCTTATGTTTAAGTAAAGTATGTTGAAGTTAAATAATAATAATAATAATAATAATAATTATTATTATTATTATTATTATTATTATTATTATTCAACTCAACTCAATCTAGTTGTCCTTAAGCTGATGTTGAATCAATGAGCTTAAATTGAAGCACAAGTATTGAACTAATATAACTCTAAGGTTTGATGATACATGAGTTAGGCTGATCGAGCCAACAATTCAAGTTCTCACTGTAACTACTTCATACCTTCGAACATGAAAGATTTATCTTTCGATAATTATCCAATGACCAACAACTATATTCGTCCCAAGCCATGAACCTGATCCACTAGCTGGCCTGGCACATGAAAAGATTAGAATATCCTTGGAGGGATTGCCAACTTCTTTTCTATTAATAGGGCTGCCCTCCACATTTTCGTATTCTTTTACACCCAGTCCATATACAATTTAAATTTTCTCAAGTGAATAAACAATAAGATATTTCTTAAGTGGAAAGAAATAAAAAAGAATAAAAGAAATGATTGAAAAGAAAAGAAATTAACTCGATATACTTTCCCATTCCTTATGTTATTCTCTTTTCACTTAAAAAACACTTTATTATTTACTCAATTAAAAAGATCTAAGTTTCTTATGCAGATATACTTCAATTAATTGTAAGTCAATGTGTAGCGCGATTGAATGCTACTCACTAAAGTTCAATTGACCTTGGCTCATAATAACTCAACATTATTATCAATTTATTTGGTTCTTTTATATCCTGTTTTATAATTGTTTTTTTTATATTTTCTTTTATTTTCTTTTTATTTTCATTTTTAGCCTATAAATTTATTTATTCCGATCTAGTCTAGCCGTTGAACAAAATTGGGTTAAGTTCTTATAATCAAACAATATGTATGCATACACACGTAAGTGTTCATTGAACTTCTTTAAATAAAAAAGCCAAGAATTCCTACTGTATAGGGGTTCAATTCAACTTCTCCTTTCCTGATGGGAAATCAAGGGGTAGCATGATCTTTACAGCATATATTAAATGATAAATGATGGCACAATGCCTGATAGAAGCAAATAGCTAACAAACGTTATAGGAATGTTAATTTGTTACTTAAACAGTATGTCTAACCACAAACACAATAAACTAATCCATACAACAACGCATTTGAGTTGAAGTACAAATTAAAAGTTTTTGCAAACTTGAATCATTAACTCAAAAATAGGTTGATAAAACAAAATTTTCACAAGAGTAAAAGAATGATAACACTCACAATCGGAGAAATATTTAAAATAATTCTATTACTTCTAATCTCATTATAAATAGAGGCAAAATACATATATTTATACTGTAAGTCAAATTTGTCTATTGGAAGAAAACTAAAAAAACTAACTGCATAATCTTAACTGAATGACCTGGAAATCAATAATACAAAATAATCAAATCTTTTTAAAAATAGAAAAGGAAAGAGAATTCTGCTTAATTAATTATAATTTTCGTCCAAATATATAAGGTTTCTAAAAATCAGCATATTAAACCCATAATAGCATTATTTAAGTCTAAATAAGTAAATTTATGCATAACCCTTGATTCAAGCTTTTTAATTTACAATATTCTAACCCAAAATAGTTCCAAGGATCTTTAGGTCAAATAATATTGAGGACATCTTATTTAATACTTGAATCAAATTTGTCTAAATTTTATTTGGTTCACGTCTTTTAAACAAGTTCACTCAATGCTTCTTTAAATCTTTTAACCATTACCTTTGTAATATATCCAATTGAAAGATGCAAAGAATTATTTAAAATTTTTGAATTAACTTGTTCTTTTAACCTATCTAATTTTGTCTTATGATTTGTATTAATATCTTTCTCAGCTTGAGCTTGGTTCATATCACTTCCATTTCTTGAATAGACCCTCAATAGAATCTCCTTACCTGTCATAAAATTTTGCTTGAGTTGTCAATACAAACCAAAATGGCAAAATTACCATTCATTTTTAAAGAAGGTTTCTTTATTAATCTTGGCAAATGAATCAAAGAAATTTTTGTACATGGATGTAATTGTTTAAATTTAATCTGCATGTAAGCATTACATGTATGGACTATGAATTAAATTTGAGCAGTTGCATGTGTACCCAAAAATAAAATAAAATAAGCGGAACGTCCATTTATTCTTTTCTCATTAAAACAAAAAGAAATGTTACGGGTAAAATAAAGAGACAAAATATGAGCAGAAGTGTTATAATCTAACTGACCCACCATCCACAAATTCAGGTTCAAAGAGCACCTTGGTTCAAAAATATTTCAATCAAAAAATCTGCATTGCTGGGTATGTTGGAAACATGAAAGAAAAACAGAAGGAAGCAACCATAAACAAACTCTTTTCACAAGTCACTCTAGAAACTGCTTTAGATAAGATATTGTTTATAAAATTTCATTCCACTAGCATCTGTCCCTTGTACCTGAGGCACATAGGCCCTGCACAATGATGATGCTCTTCAAAAGATAAGACAAATTTCTACTTCTATATCTGGAAAGCTTTCTTGATAACAAGATTATCTTTGGGTTTTAGTCCATCACAAGCAATGGCCGTAGGCCCTTTCAAAAGAACAAAAAATTATGGCCACACAAGGTCTAAGCAGGTCTGATTCAGAATGAGATTGGAGCTCCTAATTAGAATTGACAAAGCGTTGCCATACTTATTAGTGTTAGTTGGTTCCACTTGGTTGGCTTTTGGATTTCAAAAACGAACCAATTAATTTACTAAAATATTCAATTTTCTTTTAAATGACTCAACCAATCTAATAATTGGTTTAGTTCGGTTTAACCTAGTCAAATTTGATATTCTTATTTTTTATCAATTCAAGCTCAATTAATTATTATTAATTAATGTTTACTTTCTCAAAATTTATATATGAAAAGACATTCTCTAATTTGTTATAAATGAAACGATATACAATTCAAAACATTTAATCTTAAAACTAATGTTTAATAAATAAAAATAAAAGTAATTATAAAATATAAACAGAAATGAAAATTATAAAAATATAAATAATAGTCGGTTAGTTTGGTTTATTCTTCAACTGAAAACTAAACCCCAACGATTTTTATCACTTTAGATCACTTTTTTATGGTTTAATTGATTTGATTTATTGGATTTGGGACACTCTCAATAATCATAATTCAAAAGAAAATCATACAAAGAGGCTTTATCATCTCCACACGACACGAAAATTGAATTTCAGCAATTCCTTTCAAAGTTCTACACAAACACCTATGATTATGAAATGAGACTAGGATATTTCATGGTCGCATAGCTGCAATATGTATTTGATAATCAATAGGGTAAAAGTTGGTTGCTCACTATTAATCACAACTGAGAAAATTATTCTTGTAATCCTTATATTTTCACTCAATTTTTTCCCCTATAATTTAAATTTTTATTATTAAATTTTACAACTTAAACAATTTTTTTAATTTAGCATCTGCTTTTATAGTTTTGTTAATATTTTGTTAACTTTTGTTGATGTAACTAACTATATATCATCTTATCATTTTAAATATGCCTGATCAAATTAAATTCCTCAAATCACTTAAACGAAGTTGCATCACATGCTACACATATAAGTAAATTTTATTTCATTATCTTTTTTTTGTTAGCATAAATAATACATATTCAAAATATTAAGATAACATAGTTAATTACCTCATTAAAATTTAACAAAATTTTAATAATAGAGACTAAATTGAAAACTTCCTAAATTATAAAGACTTAATTATCCACAGTAAGCCGTAATCGGATGAGGAATCACCTACAATTAATTATAACTAAATAGCAAAAGCGTTTAGCACATCACATTGCTTGAACAGATCATTTCTTGTTCGTCGGCATCTATTAGGTCTATCAACAAAGAATCATTAGCAAGAATTAAATGTTTCGTAAGAACACAATTTGATTCTGCTGATTATTCGTAGTAAACATCCACCAATTGCTGTCTTGAAATTTTAATAACTAACCTACCTCCTAATTTTTTTCCGTAAAGAAATATATAATCTAATTGTAGGAGCACGGGGTTTATTTCATCTTGCCCCAAAATATGAAAATATACATTGTAAAGTATCAAATTTACATCCAAACTGCCTTCCAAGCTTCAAATAATTTGGTATCGGCATGTCACAAATTCCGTAATTTACATAAGAATGGAGAAATTCAACTCTTTACTGTTACAAATTTGAACGCAGCTTGATACAACTGCAGCTTCAATAACCGCACGCACAGCTTGTTAACTTATATCATACTTGCACATCATTATAAAATTACAACAGCTAGTATTAATGTTCCAGGAGTATATATTGCCTTAATGGCTTGCAGCTGAATTACCAGATGTCAATTCCTTCTCAAGCTCATCAAATTCCCAATCACCAATTTCCTCTGTGGAGTATTCTTGACCAACCTTTCCAAACTCAGATTCAAGCTTTGCCAGTTCTGCTTCATGGTCCAAGACATGATCTGACTTGGCAACAGGAGATTTCGGCTTTTCATCTGTCTGTGTCTTTGAAAGGGCGGTACCTTGAGTCGGATCAGATGTATCATCCTGCAGTTTCTCAGTGGGTGGCGTTTCAGTCTTTGGTGTTGGGTTCTCCAATTCAAGATTTGGCCTCTCGATAGATTCAAACTGCGTTCGTAACCTCTCAATGGCATCATACAGCTCCATAACCTTCTGTTCATCTTTCCTGAAAGAAAAAGCCAAATATTAAATTTTCAGGAAGCCAAATGGAAATAATATAGTTTAGCAATTATAACAGGCTAGCAGTTTATCTCCCCCCCCCCCCCCCCTCCTCTCTCTCTCTCTTTTCCCCCAAAAAAAAAAATAACAGGCTAACAGCCAACCAGGAGACTGGAGAAACCTCTTCTATAGATAGGATTATATGGCAATTTCTCATAATTTCAGTAAACACTAACAATTTATAAAGCCTATTGGGGTCACAATTCTAAAGAAATTTCAAAGTTATGGCTCAATCTACACATCAGAATTTCTTTAAACTCAACCGATCCACAAGTTGGCAGAGCAAAGCAACCCCATAGAGTGCTTTAGAAAGGAAATACACAAGGTCACACCGAGAATAAAAACCTGGAAATTTTGCCCTGTTGAGCATAAAACTGCTGTTTCATGTTATCCACTACACTGAAGGTTGTTATAATCTGAAACAAGGAAATAAAGCCATCATTAAGTACAAGAACACCAGTTACTATTCCCTTTGGTTCATAGACAATCAAACATACAACATATAACAGAACAGAGGCAATTTCAAACAGATGTTACCATACCAATTAGACAACATAATGGACATTCACTATCAAGAAAGTTAGTATTAAAACCTCAAGCAGTTGTGTTTATCAAATAGTGAGGCAGCATTTCAAGGTAGTCACCATTCACCAAGCTAACACACGGAAAATAAACTAGGACGCAGGTATACTTCCTAGGTGACAATATATAAGAAAGTTCATGGATGAACAAGCAGTTGTTGATTTCAAATTACTTCTAGTCGCATCTATACCTTGGCTTCATAGGCCAAATATTCCTCCTCAAGATTTTTCCTTGGATTTAATACTTTTGAATCCTCAGTATTTGCATTGGATGACATCCGTAACCTGTCTCCTCAAGCAAAAAAGTTTATACATGTATGAATGTAAACTTAAAAATATACACTCAAATAAGAATTTGCATTTAAGCTCTAAATAATTGCATTCACAAAAGGAAATTTACAACAAATTGCCATAAGACGAAATGACCAATTAGACCAGATCAGAATAAATACAAAACGAACATTACCCCTGACTTAAATTCTTGAGGTTCTCCACAAATGTTCCAATATGGATTATGGAAGGTTCCAACTCTTTCTGCACATAACATACCACGTCATTTTACAAGTATTGTCTAAATTAGTAAAGGAGAATCAGTACCTTGTAACCAGCAAGATGTTGAATGACCAAGTTCAAAAAATAGTCCTCATGTCTCTCCAATTCATCACTATAAAACATGAATTAGAATAAGTAACAATTTATGAATAAACAGAAATAATGGCAGAATTATTATATTTTTAAATTTTCTGGTTGAAGGATATCAAAACTTGTCATCATTACTCGTGTTCAGTAAGTTTGATTACATACTTGACCTGCTTCTCATTGATTGCAGCATTTGATCGCTGGAGAACCCAGGTATCTTCCAGAAAGTTAATCCAGGTTTTGATAACATCTGCTTCTTTCTTACATGAGGTAATTGAATTTGAAAGTTCATCTTCCTGTTAATAACAGCCAAATCATTATTTATAGACAACTGAGAGCTGTATAGATAAAGAAAATCTTGAAAATGGATTACAAACATTATGCAGAAACAATAAGTAAACGAATATTTACCTTTGTCTTCAAATGTTCAATTATCTGATTGTTTGCTTCCTCAAACTGGTCCCGTTCTTCCCTCGCAATCCGTAATCGTGCTTGAGCAGCAGCCATGGAAGTATTAACCTACAACTCATAAACCAGATTTCAATTATTTACTAGGAAGAAAGGTAATGGCAAACAGCTCCAAAATAATACCCATACAGGACTAATTAAAACAGGAATCATAGTGTATTGAATCCTCCACAAGTTTTGGCCATGGAAAGTTTCCTCAACAAACATTAATACATTATTCACAAATCACAACAATGCATCCAAAGTTATAAACTGTAGGTTACAAGATGTAGCAAATTATATAGAGGAATACAGATAAACCAACTAACAGATAAGGATCCTACTAAAAATATGAAGGGAAGATAAAAATAAATCACTCTTCAAGCAAATTGTAGTTTATTCTTCTGTGAGGCCTAGAATATATATTCTTGATAAACTGAGCTACCTTAGCAAGAGTACTAAATGGGAATGATAATTATCACTTTGAAGTGAAGGTGCAACATCTCATGATAGAAAGATTTAATAGCTGTTTAAAAATCATAGATAAAGATTAAATAAATAAAATAAATGAAAATGAGAAATAGCAGGAGACCAAAATCTTGAGACAGAGTTCAATTGAAAATTTCAAGCTTGCCACTAAAATGGCAAAATAAGACAAAAGCATTGAAGCCAATAATGTATAAACACTGCAAGCCCAAAATTCTTCATAATCAATTTAGATCTGCAAGCCCCAAATTCTTCATAATCACTCTAGTTCTGATATTTATATCTAAAGTTTATCATTTTAGAAGCATCATTGCTAGCGACACGCAGATAATAAAAACAAAGAGAAGATGATAGCTAACCATAAATGTCAAAAGAATCACAGAGGACATGATTGTATGTCTGCGTACAAATAAATAATAAAAGGAAGACAAAATAAGAAGCTAAACGTAAATGCCGCTAGCATCAAATGACATGACTGTAAGACAGCATATATAATATGGTTTCTTAAACCCCTCCCCCCTCTCTCATTTCCCCCTTTTCTCTCTTACCCAAAACCCTCTTAATCAACTGAAGATAGAGGACTGATACCTTGTTCAATTCAGCTAAAAGATCATCCTTTTTCTGTTTAAGTTCTGATATCTCAGCTGCCAGTTCCTGAGAATGGAGGAGGAAAAAAACAAAAACATAAATTAAATCTCTTTACAACAGATGGAACACCAAGTACACATTCAATGTTTCAGCATGACCTTTTCTCCTGTAAACACAAAGAAACCAAGCATCCCTTTTAAACACCCCAAAAAATAAAGGGGAAAAATATACTGGATAAATACTCTTACACATCCAAAAATGATGAAGAATATGAAATACAGAACCTCTGAGAAATGAATGCATGCACAACGCAATATAGAAACCCCAAAATAAATAAACTATAAAGACACGGAATAAAGACATAAATAATATAGAAGTTAAAACAATTTCTAAAGGCAATGAAACAACCATGCTATATGGATACCATCACACCATCATAATGGCCATATATTATGTAGGCAAAAATGAAAATATCCCCTTTTAACTTTAAGCCATTCATAAACACTCCTTCAACTTTGAAAACTGAAAAACACCCCCTTCTACAATTACCCTTAAGGATTTAAGACACAGTTGGGATTACTTTAGATTTCTGCTTATCTTGAGACTTTTTTTCTTTTTGGGAGTGTAGTGTCTGTAACAAAGAAGCAATTAATGTTTGGCAAAATCATCTAACAAATGCTTTTATCAATATTATTGTGCTGGGCCAATTGTTCAAAAAGTTACTTCTAAAAAACATTAAATTACTAAAAAAGACATATATAGCAGCAATGACTCTCCAATAATACTGCTTGAATGGATAAATGATTATGGTTACTTTAAATTAAGTTTCACAATTTTTATGTAATTAAAATATAAAATATTTTAATCAAATAAATATATATAATATATAAAATTGAAATAAATAGGGTGCTTGCTCTTAGTGACAGGTTGATGGCAAAGAGAAAGGAGAGAGGGAAGACCTAGGTCATATAAGATAAGAAATATAGATTATGGGCCAAAAACAATAAGAAACTAAAATAAATACTTCTCTTTTAAAAAAAATACGCAATTCTTTTCCCCCAAAAAATAAGGCCAAATAGGTCCCTAATTCTTTTATTTTCTAGTTAACTTTGTTAATAGAAATGCCACCTCCTTTGTCACGTGGTACAATCCCATTAGTCTAAAATCAATGACAGAGTCTAAGATGGCATCCCTATTGGGAAATGGATTGATGGGCACCCAAGCAAAGTCGAGAACCCTCCTCCGAAAGCTAGCTATTGAGATGGAAGAACTATCCTACTTAAGTATCTCATTGAATATCTCATACTACTCAATGTAAGACTTTGGCATCCCATATTATTTTAGTCTCCATCAATTGGCCGCCCTCAGAGAGCTAACGTCCTGATAGCTACATTCTGTGACACTTCACTCAGCTTCCCGCTGGTCAAAACTCCCTATCGGTCAGAACCCTCCATAGGTAGCCTTTTTCGGAGCCACCAACCACCAGCTCTGATACCAATTGATAGGCAACCAAACAAGGTGGGAAACCCTCCCCTCAAAAGCTAATTATTGAGATGGGAGAACCACCCTACTTAAGTATCCCATTGAGTATCCCATACTACTCAATGTGGGACTTTGAGATCCCATACTACCTTGATTTCCATCATGGACAAAAGGGTTTACATCCTCAAGATTTATAGTTGAAGGGGGAATTTTCTAGCTTTTAAAGTTGAAAGGGCATGTTTGCAAATGGCTCAAAATTGAAAGGAGGAATTTGAATTTTTCTCATTATTATATTGCCCATGTATAAATAGCAACAGCAGCCTATTCAGATATATTTATAGCCACAAAATCCTGTTCAAATAAGTATGAAATCATCCTTTCATCGATAAAGTCCAGCAACTACTGACATGGTCAATGCAATGCTGGTAAACACGTTACCTTCTCCTTTTCAGTAGCTTCACCAGCTTTGGTCACACGAACTTTCAGTGTCTCCTCTTTTTGTAGTCTGGCAAATTGTAGGGAAAGAAAAAATACAATTTAGTGTCTGATATTCAAAGAAAATTGAAATGCAATAAGAAACTAAATTCCTGTTAACCAAAGTTAATTTTGTGAACTCATCAGCACAACATGACCAAGGCACCAGAATTCTAGCCAGAGCACAGAGTACTCTTAATGTTGGTCTCTTGTAAGTTTTGTATGCCCACATCTAATCAATGATGTCACGGAATTTTTTTTAAAAGGGGAAAAGGCCTTCTGGCATATGCAGGGTCCACCTTAAAATGCAATTGAATCATTCATCAAAAACTGAATAGAAATAAGTCAATTTTGAAACAAAATGAGATGCTTTTATCAAATGCAGTTTCTTCCATGAGTATAAACATGATTTCAGAGGACAGGTAATTATGTGAAGAGAGAGCACAAGAACACAAAAGGTCATGAATTGACTTTCTACCTGTTGTCTGCAATACGCTTTTCAGCTTTTACAGCAGAGTTGGCAAGAGATTCTGTTAAGACCTTCAACTTGTCGACCTACATATAAACATGACTATATTGGTACAAACAGAAGATTAAAATAACCTATGAAACCTTGTTTACCAATTAACTATTTAGAAGTGTAAAGAGACCACAGAACTGCATTTAAATAAAAATATGATTGACAATATTACCAAAATAAAATATCTAATTACACTGACAGTATAATCAAATTCAAAAGCTATCATTCCCAAATACAAGTTCCATTAATTTAGCTCCAACTAATAGATGTAGTAGGACAGGTGGACCAGCTTAGGTGGTCTTAGAGTGACAAAAATTAGTCAACATAGATAAGCATGTAGTTTAATAGTGAACAGTACTGCCGATGACCTTTTCCTTTTTCTTCTTTTCAACTAAAAAGCAGAATGGCTTTGCACTTGACCCAGATATAGCATATTCATGCATTACTGAATTGTCATACTTACCTGACAAAAATGACTTCCCATGTTCACTCTTTCCAAGTATCACCATGAACATAAACTACTGTTAAGCCAAACGAGTTGATATTTTAGGCCAGGGAGACAGGCTATTTAGGTAGATGGGGCAAAGAGAAGTAAAAATGGGAACATTGAATGTCAAAAGCGAAAAAAAAAAAAATTAGTATTCTGTGTCTCGTTTCTAATGCCTGTGCTACCTATATCTATTGCTGGGCATGATTGAAGTGGAAGCCCCCTTCAGGTCACCGTATATACACTAGAAATGTAGTTCACAGGTTAACTTTCTGCTCCAAAACAGCTAAACCGTATGACCACCAATACCCATACAACCTAGAAGACTAATATAGATCTTGCCAAAAAAATGAGTGCCAAAAAGGACTCATCAATTACACTAAATTGCTGCAGTCTCATAAGGTTGAATAGATCATAAAATCAATCTCATCATATAACCTGTCCATGTACTGTACAGATGATCCAATGACCTGCAAAGTGTGTTTTTTCTGTGGGTTTTGGATGTGCGATTAGCATTACTCTTCTAAATATTTCAACAATCTCTACATAACAGCAGTCACGTTTAGTAGAGTTATCGGGTATAAGCCTTACATACCAAGCAACTTATCAAACAATATATAGTTCATTGAAGCAATCATTTTTAATTTTATATTTTGCAGTATAAATGACTCAAATGACTAACAAAGGCTCACCACTTCCACTGTGTTCCATTAAATTTTGACAAGCACTATAAGCAATGGACATTGTACACCAAAAAAATATTTCAAAAGTATCAACACATAACAGCACTCTGTTCAGTAACAAGTCAATAGTATATAAACCTTTCAAACCAAACAAATAGTCGAACTATATATAACTCATGTGAACAATAATTATATATATATATATATATATAGTGCAGATGGCAAGAGGTAAATTGCAACATGCACTATGAGCAATGAACATTGTACACTACAGAAAAAAATGCATATATTCAAGCCGCACTGTACAAGTACATGATTACCATTCCCATGTCTATTTGATATATGTTTACCATCACAAAACAGATCTCCATGGAAGAAAACAGCAGTGAAGCCCATATAATAAGAGCATGAAAGTATCAAACTAAGACTATAGACCTATAAATACAAGGTTTCATGTAGATCAGTGGTCACTGACTACATTTCCCACAAGGGGCTTTCTCTCCCCCTCTCTGTTATTTCTTACATGCCAAGTATCAAACTACGGCTCTATTTGGGAGGGGGAAATATAAGAGGAATGAGAATGGAAAATTAGAAATTAAAGGCATGCTTGGTTAAGAAAATATTCAGTTTTCATTCTCTATGTTCATTTACATAGACAATTTTCATTTCAGTTATTTAGTTTTGAAACAGTGTTACCCAATTTTTCATTTTCAACTACAAGCGGCCATTCTCCATTTAGAAGCATAGATAGACTTGCAAAAATGCCACTGCATTTTATATGAAAACAGTGGATACATCTTTTTGTTTTTCCTAAAATTTCTGAAAATATCTCCTTTCCCTAAGAAATGAAAATGGGAAAAGTCATCCAAACATGTTTTCTGTTATCAGTGAAAATGCAAACAGAAAATTATGAAAGAAAACAAAATCTAATTTTTACCTTGTTTGGACTTCATAAAAATGGACAAAATGAAAATGAAGAGAAAATAGTGGAATTAAAAAATTAAAACCATGACCATTTATTAAGATGATAATCAGAAAAGGATAATTCTGCAATTTGGAAACACAAGAAGCCCTTGGTTTAATTTTCTCTTTATTTTCTCTTCCCCTGTTAGAGATTAATTTTAGTGGACTTAAGGTAAGTCATTCTCATTTTCATTATTCCATATTCTTCTTAACTTTGCAAACAAGGTAAGAATAGGACTTTTACCCCTCATTTTCATTCCTCCTTAAAGAAATTCTAAGGAAAGAAATGATAGTACCTTCTGTGCATGAACCTCTGGAGAATCTCCACTGTTCAAATTTTTTTTCTTCAGCAGTAGTCCTTCCAGTCTGGAACAAATTCGAATCTGTGCCAGGGCTTCTTTTAAAGCCTGCAATATCATTTCGAAATGGAATTCAAAAATATCTGCATTTCGGAATTCTAGTGTATTCGAGTGGAGTAATGTATTATATGGATAATATAGAAATCGAAAATACTCTTTCAATTAAACAAATATTTGAATTATTCCCATGTTCGTATTTTTAAAGTCAAGGGAATACAAATAATAGGAAATTTATTCTAACCGAATTCTTTCTAAAATTTAGATTTCGATGAACTGGCTCTTACCAAAGTTATATATGGACAATGAGGAACCGCGGAACCCGTTTTTTATTTATTTTTTTATCTCCCCCCCCCCTTTTTCACTTTTTTCAAAGAGAAAAGAAATCCGTTTTTTTATTAGTTATTAAGCGGATACACACTTTCTATAGGAAACAAGATAGACATAGTAGTTGTCTAAGGAGATACTACACATAATAAGATATTGCCGTTGCCTTAGGCGAGTCACATATTACGTGCTTACCGCTTGTTTTATTATTTGGTTTATTATTTTAGTTTCGAAATTGGATTTATGCTTTCATTTCATATCACGGTTCAAACGTTAAAAATCGGTTGGGTTTTACTAATCTTTTCGAAATAGGAAAAAGTTTCCCATAGAACCCCTAGATCATCTGAAGAAGAGATGGGAAACATGCTCAATATCATTTGATTGAATAGTTGACCCAGCTCCTTGTTGTTTGAAGAAACCCTCCACTTCAATTGGTATTTTTTCACGAAAAGCAAACATGAGATAATAAATCCAGTCTTTCACTAAGATTTCGAATAGCTGTCCCGAATTCAAGTTCCATAGAACGAATCGCACTTTTACCACTAAACTATACCTGCTCCAATGCAATTATTGTAACGATCTGGGCACTGTCTCGGAGAGAGGCTCGGTGAAATAGACATGTCTGTGAAGATGCAGACTACCTGCACCTGGTAATGATAGTATCTTGTACCTGAACCGGTGGCTCACTTTTTCTAAGTAATGGGGAAGAGGACCGAAACATGCCACTGAAAGACTCTACTGAGACAAAGATGGGCTGTCAAGAACGTAGAGGAGGTAGGATGGGCAGTTGGTCAGATCTAGTATGGATCGTACATGGACGGTAGTTGGAGTCGGTGGCTCCCCTAGGGTTTCCTCATCTGGGATCCCTGGGGAAGAGGATCAAGTTGGCCCTTGCGAACAGCTTGATGCACTATCTCCCTTCAACCCTTTGAGCGAAATGCGGCAAAAGGAAAGAAAATCCATGGACCGACCCCATTCATTTAAAAACTTCCATGATCTCTTCCCGAACCAAACATGAATCTTTCGATTCATTTGGCTCTCACGCTCAATTACTTATGGGAACTTCCCATATCTTTTTTTTTATGTAATGAACCTATCTTCTCTTCTCTATTCATATTCCAAAAAAAAGATCGAAACTTATTACTAATACAAGACCAGAATATTCGGAGGACTCTTCTGACCAAACAAATAATTGTCAGCAAAGTTGTAAATGAATATTTGTGAACACTGTGGATATCATTTGAAAATGAGCAGTTCAGATAGAATCGAACTTTTGATTGATCCAGGTACTTGGAATCCGATGGATGAAGACATGGTTTCTGTGGATCCCATTGAATTTCATTCGGAAGAGGAACCTTATAAAGATCGTATTGGGATGATAAATGACCTACTTAACTCAGTGGTTAGAGTATTGCTTTCATACGGCGGGAGTCATTGGTTCAAATCCAATAGTAGGTATAGGTAGAACTTATTAGATACCAGAGTCAATGGTATCTAATAAGTTTTTCTACTCACCCTTTTCTTTTATTGATTTTTATTGATTTTCTATCTTTTCCATCTTATCTTACTCTTCTATTTCTTTTTTGTTCATTTTTTGAATTTCCAATTTTTTCGTTGCATTAGAATTCGATTCCACTATTTGATTCTATTCAATCAACAGAAATCCAAATAGGTTGTATAAACAGAAGTTTTGTTTATACAACCTATTTGGATTTTTAATTATTTTATTCGGACGCACCAACTTGTTACGAAATCATATTGATAGCCTCTACTTTACATATTTAAAACATCAAAAAGGTCATATACATACGAGAGGAAGTCCCCTTCCCCCAGGAAAATAATAATAATAATGAGTACATCACTAGTCAACCACGCATCTCTAAGTGGTTGGTAGATAGTTCCCACTTCATGTAGCATGATTTACACATAACATCCTTGTTTCTAAAAGATTGAGGTTAATTCACAAAAACACGATATCACTTTTCCATTCAAACATTTTAGTGCTTTTGCCAAAATGCATTATTGATTCACAAAAAATGACAAAAAGAAAAGATGTAAAGAAGCAGACCTCTATTGTCGATGTTGTTTCTTCAGCTGATTTATCATCACCTTCTTTCAAAGGCCTCAGAGATGTTGTCATCTCATTAAGCTTTCTCCTAAGACTAGAGGCTTCAGCATCTATTCTGCGGTCATAAAGCAAAATAAGAAATGACATGAGTTGAAATGCCACCAAGTGTTCCCACTATGTACTGTTGCAGCAATCACAGGTCCACTAGCGATAAGTAAAATCTAAAGGATACCTGATTTTTCTTCTTTAATGAAAAAAGAATTTACTGATAAGAAGAGAAAACTATACAAAGAAAATAATAAAACAGAGGACAAGGGATCCTCCCCAGACAAATGAAAAAACAAAGAATACAACTGGGACTCTTTAACTCAAAAGACCCTTCCAAACCTTTGAAGATTCATCAGGAACAACCCCCCTGAAGAAACCATTTGCTGAAACCTACCTAGAGGACATAAGAATAATCCTCTCCCAAAGAAGACATGACTGAAGAAATCTCTAATGAAAAACTCTAGCATTCCTTTCTAACCAAAGGCACCACAAACAAGCAAAAACTGCAAATTGCCAAAGAACTTTATGCTTCTTTTGCCCCCCAAAATCCATAGATTTGATAGATTAAAAAGCCCAGAGATCAACTGGACACACCCAGCTCTCATCAAAGAAACCAAACAGCCCAATTCAGATCTGCCAAGCCACTTCACAATGTTAAAAAAAAGATGGTTATTCGGAAGATTACATGTAAGGAACCCTACATGTGAAGCCTCATATATTTCTCTCCCTATTCTTCAATTTTTCATATCTTTTCTCACTTTAAAGTCTCCCAGATCTTTTTCTTTTCTTGACCAGAGTCAAGCCTTTATTAAAAATTGTTTCTCTTAGCCCTTAAAGTATTCTTGGTTGAATTTTCCCAAGAACATAAAATACTTATGGCTAATAACTTATACAGGTATTTCCACAGCCCTTATTTTGACATTTACTTCTGCTCCCAAATCAACCATAACCCAGCACATCATAAATAACCATCAAATTTAAAGTTGGTAAGTTCCATCCTCAATCCTTGATATAAACCTAACTGCAAACTGCTAAAATACTATTCCTGTACCATCCCATATAATTTGGCTATCAATCAACCACAAGTCAATCATATGGCACCATATATGATGCATAGAGAGCCAACAGCTGTATAAGCCCATATTGGGTACTATACTAACATGGTAGGGCTTTTGTTGGATACATGTCCATAATTGTAAATATATTTATGTAAGATACTTCCAGATATGAGAAATTCTTGTGCCCATATATTGAACCAACTCACTTGTACAATAGCCAATAGTATCAAGACAACTCATATAACTTTACATATCATGTGTGGCCCCTCAATGCAGTATTTATTAGGTAGGAACTAATGGTAACATCTATTAGGTAAATATAAATGGCTAATTCGCTTAATGGATGGGATTTTTGGCTTAATTAATGAATATGCTTCTGATTTCAATATTTAATCTTTTTATTCCTGAAATGCCCTTGGTCCTTGCACTCTTCGGCCTAATATTTGTGTTGTTAAATGGGTAATTATTATTGCCTTAATGGGTGATTATTATAGCCTTAGTGGGTAATTATTTGCCTTAATTATTCTGACTGTTGCTACCCTTCCTGTCTGTGCTTTTATCTCCTTGGGCTGTCTTTAATCCCTTGATTTGAGGGATTAAGGTCAACCATTTATTTCCCCTTTATTTCCTATTTCATTTCTGTCTTTTCCTTAATGTTCTATTGTATTTAATTGTGTCTTTTTCCTTTTCTGAAGCTGATTGTAACAGACAGAAGCTTACTTGCCCTGAACCTATTTATTCTGTAACTCTCTCCTGCAAATAATAATAAGAAAAGTATTATTCACTGTTATTCTTCTTTCTCTTTTTCATGGTATCAGAGCCATGTCCAACCCTATTGTATTCAGTCAAATGAAGCCCCTAAATGCTGAAGCCAGTGATCAGCAAAACACCTCGGCTTCAAGCACCACCATTGGCAACCCTAATACTGCTAGGGATTCCACCGGTGGTGCGTTGCCTTCCAATCCCAACTCCAACGAGTCACCAGTGATAATTACTGGATATAGACTCACTGGAAATAATTACATAAAATGGTCTTCTAGTTTCATGGGTTGCTTCCCAAATATCTTTGGTGGCTTTTAGGAGAATGAGATTTTTACCAACACCTAGTGTCATGGAATTGATTAACTATGATATCATCATATTATTCTTCGCATCCTAGACCAAGAATTTTGGATCAGAGGGACTAGGTTAAGGTGTGGCTTCAATGAGGTGGCCATATTTTGCTTTACCCCTTCATGACTTGAGACAAGGGGAGTCAACCATGATTCAATATGCCTCTCTTCTCAACAAATATTGGCAACAACTTGATGTTTTTGACACAACTACCTGGAATTGTAATGCTGCTAATTATAGACAAATTGTTGAGAACAAGAGGACTTTCAAGTTCCTACTTGGCCTTAATGACAAATATGAAGAGGTACGTTATAGCCTCACGGGAATCAAGCCTTTTCCTACCTTTCGTGAAGCAATTTCAGAGTTTAGGAGGGAAGAAAGCTGTAAGATATTGCTTCATGGAACTTACAATGCACAGAACAGTGTTGAGCACACTGGCTTAGCCGTCCGTGGCCCTCCAAGACAAATTTTAACTATAAACAGAAAGGGGACAGTAGGCCATGGTGTGAACGCGGTCAAAAATCTATGCATACTAAAGAAAAGTGCTGGAAGCTTCATGGCAAGCCTTCAAATCTGAAATCCCAACCTAAAGGTGAAACAAAAGGGTACAATACTACTACTGAAACTACCTCATCGAGATTCAGCTCAGAGCAGCTTGATCTGCTTCAAAACACCACTTCTAGTGAATCTCCTAAAACAAGTCACTACTCGGGGAATATTGCCCAGTCAGGTAAAGTCTTTGCCATAAACACTTGCATGCTAAATAATCATACTTGGATAGTGGATTCAAAAGCATCAGATTATATGACTAATGACACATCTTTATTTGATCATATTTACCTATGCACTACACCGTTGGAAGTAAAAATAGCAGATGGAACACATGCACATATCTTGGGTGTTGGTACTCTTAGGATATCAGATCAATTACTCCTCAAAAATTTTATTTTACTTCCAAGTCTTCAATGCAATTTACTGTCCATTAGTAATGCTCTAAAAGATAACGATTGTGTTGCTAATTTTGTGCATGGTAAATGCACTTTTCAGGACTTAGCATCCAAGAGGACACTTGGCAATGCTAAGGAAGTTGATAGTCTCTATCTTTTGGGCATGAAACCTACTTACCTCTTCCAACTCATTCATAGTGATGTTTGAGGTCCCTCAAAAGTCCAAGGACATTAAGGAGTCAGATGGTTTATTACCTTTGTGGATAATCACACAAGAGTAATGTGGGTATATCTAATGAAAGAAAAATCTGAGGTACCAAAAGTTTTCAAAAATTTCCACCATTTTATCAAAACTCAGTTTCAAACTCCTATAAAAATCCTTCACTCGGATAATGGCAAGGAATATTTTAAAAACTATCTTGGTACCTATTTGGCTGAAAATGGTATCCAACATCAAAGTTCTTGCATTCATACCCTCAGCAAAATGCCTTTGCTGAAAAAAAAAAAAAAAAGCACTTGCTTGAGGTGGCTAGATTTCTCATGATCACAACCCATGTTCCTAAAATTTTATAGGGGGAAGCTATTTTAACCTCAGCCTACCTTATTAATAGGATGCCCACTAAAGCTTTAAACTACCAAATACCTTGCACTACCCTTCTCAATGCGTTTCCACACACTCAAATTATCAATTCCTTACCCATCAAAGTGTCTGGGCACACTGCTTTTGTTCATTTGCACAACACTGCTTTTGTTAAGGAAAAGGTTTGCCTCTTAAGATGTCACTTTTTTTGAAAATCAACCCTATTTTTCTAAGGTCTCCATTCAGGGGGAGAACATGAATTGTCATGGGGAAAGGAGCCTATGTATTGATTCTCACATTAAACCTCAAGATCCTGTTATTGTTTCTGCCACTGATACTATCCCTACCACAATTACTGGTACCGTAACAGAGGACAGAAGTAACTGTGACAGAAATGACTGTCCTAATAGTCCCAATACCACTCTTGAGGAACCCAAAACTGTTATGGGTCAAAATGAGGAAAATCAAAAGGATATTATCACCTATGCTAGAAGGAAAAAGGCCCATGAGATTGAGACCATTCCAAACCTTCAGCAAAGCATTTCCTCTAATGCTAGTCCAAATAAGAACATAGACACAAGTCATGGTACAGGTATAATGTCTCAGCCTAATAATTTGGATTACAATTTAGATGTCCCTATTGCTTGGAGAAAGGGTGTAAGAACCTGCACTAAGCACCCCATTGGGAATTTTATTGCATACAATAACCTCTCATCATCTTACCAAGCTTTTATTGCTAAGATTTCCAATGAAAAGGTACCTCAAACTATCTATCAAGCTCTCAAGCAAAAGAAGTGGAGAATTGATGTCAATGAAGAAATGAATGCCCTTTAAAAGAACGGCACTAGGGACATTGTAGACCTCCCAAAGGGTAAAAAAGTGGTAGGATAGAAATGGATTTTTACCATCAAGTACAATGCTGATGGTATAAGGCCAAATTGGTAGCAAAAGGGCCACCCAAACCTATAGGATTGATTACCAAGAAACTTTTGCTCCTGTGGCCAAATTTAATTCCATAAAAATATTATTATCCCTTTTTGCTAACCTTGATAGGCCTTTGTACCAATTTGATGATAAAAATCCCTTCCTAAATAGTGACTTGCAAGATGTCTACATGACTATACCCCTTGGTTTTAACATTGTAAACAATGGTAAAGTATGTAAACTCAAAAAATTCCTCTATGGCCTCAAACAATCTCCTAGAGCATGGTTTGAAAAATTCAGTATAGCACTTAAAACCCAAGGGTACACTTAAGGTCAAGCTGATCATGCTATATTCACTAATTTTTCAACTAATGGAAAATTTTCTATTCTCATTGTATATATAGATAATATCAGTCATAGGTGACTTTGAAGAAAAGATGTAACCTAAAGAAGGCCTTTGCTGGACAATTTGAAGTCAAGGACCTTGGAGCACTAAAATACTTTCTTGGAATGGAATTTGCCATATCCAAGGAAGGCATTGTCATCACCCAAAGGAAGTATACTCTTAATATCCTTAATGAGAATAAAATACTGGGGTGCAAACCAGTTGAGAGCCCTATGGAAGGAGACTACTACAAGTCAAATTTTATACAAGATAGCCCTCCTATTGACACTAAAAGATACTAGAAACTAGTGGACAAGCTGATTTACCAAGCCCACATTAGACCCGACATAAGCTTCCCTATCAATGTTGTTAGTCAATTTATGAGTAAACCAACTGAAATCCACATTGAGGCCGACAAAGGTATCTTCTTCAAGAAAAATACTAAGAGGGATGTAGAAATAAGTTTTAATGCGGATTGGGCCAGATCCATTACTAATCAAAAGTCCACTACCAAGTACTGCACCTTTGACTAAGGAAATTTAAGACCTGTTTGATTTCCTGTTTCTAGAATAGTTTTTTTGTTTTTAAGGACAAAAAAATAAAAAAACTTGTTTGATAATGTATTTTTAATAAGGTGTTTTGTAAAACATAAAAATAGAATTGTGTTTTCGAAAACAAAAAAATCAGAATATTTTTACATATTTTGTTAACTTTTATTTTGCAGAATCAGGGAAAAAACAGAAAACAACGATTTTTCATAATAATAATTCAAACAGATATTTTAACTTTTTTTGTTTTCAAAATTTGTTCTACAAAACATCTGTTTTAAAAACATTAAAACTAAAACAGAATCAAACAGGCCCTTAGTATCTTAGAAGAGTAAGAAATAGTCTATGGTTGCAAGAAGCAATGCCAAGGTAGAGTATAGGGCTTTGGCTCAAGATATATGTAAAGGATTATGGATTCAAAGGATTCTTGCAGAATTAAAGATTAATTGTGATGGACCAATGAAGATTCTTTATGACAACGTTGCTGCCATCAGTATAGCAAAGAACTCTATTCAACATGATAAGACTAAACATGATGAAATAGATCGTCATTTTATCAAAGAAAAATTGGATAATAATCTCCATTCTCTTTATCTTATATTCCCACAGGCCTTCAAGTTGTTGATTTTTCTCACTAAATCCCTTACAAGGGCCAGATTTGAAGAACTTGGAAACAAGTTGGGAATGAGTAACATCTACTCCCCAACTTGAGGAGGAATGTTGATAAATGGGTGATTATTATTGCCTTAACGGGTGGTTATTTGCCTTCATTATTCGACTGCTGCTCCCCTTCCTGTCTGTGACTTCATTTCTTTCTTGGGGTGTCTTTAATTCCTTGATTTAAGGGATTAAGGTCAACCATTTATTTCCTATTTCATTTCGGTCTTTCCCTTAATGTTCTATTGTATTTAATTGTGTCTTTTACCTTTTCTGGAACTAATTCTAACAGGCAAAAGCTTGCTCACCCTAGACCTATTTATTCTGTACCTCTCTCTTGCAAATAATAATAATAGGAAGAAAAAGTATTATTTAGTGTTATTCTTCTCTCTCTTCTTCAATTTGGAACCCAACTTGTATAAAAAATCCACAAACATGAGTATCAAAATATGCAGCCACAACAAAGATTAATAAGTATATGAGAAAACAAATAAGAATGAAACAAAGGGTCCAATGTGCGAATACAAACAACTGTTAGAAAGAAAAATAGAAGAACATACATGTAGATAGCAATAAGAAAGTTAAGATAGGTGCAAGGACAATGGCATTTTAGGTATTATAAAAAATTCTATGTTGAAAATTAAAAGTATGTCCATTATTTAAGCCAAAGCTCCCATTCACTAAACAAATTAGCCATTTATTTTTACCTAAAAAATGCTGTATTGTGGGGATCACATGATGTGCAAAATTAAATGAGTTGTCTTGATATTATTGGATATAGTACAGATGAGATGGTGCAATGTATGTGCACAAGAATTTTTCTATATTTATCGATACAATGGAATTCATGCAAGCAAATGTTACCCCCCACCCCCCCCCCCCCAAAAAAAAAAAGCCAATACATTTTTGGATAAAATCAATAAAAGCAAACAAGACAATAGAATTGAAGTTGTCAGTTGTCAATAATTTTTCAACTACCTTTAAAGTTCTAACTTCATGAACCCCTCACTTCCCCCATAAATCCAATTATTTTATGCAATTAAAAATTGAAACATGGATATGATTGACTTAAAGATGGAAAACTTTCAAATACAAACATTCTATTTATCGTTCATCATTTGCTGTATTTTCATCCCTAGGATCTCTATGTTATGACAGTTTAAATTATTTGTCTTTATTCTACAGTTATAACCATATACAACTTTTTTTTTAATCACTATCTATGTGTCCCAGCTTACCCTCTCTCTAAGTTTTAAAATAAAATATTCTTGTTTTATAGTAACATTGGGAATTTTTGAAACAGGCAAAAGATAGGGTTTGGTAATCTCTTTCCATGACATAAGATCCAAAAAATTCATATTATCATTTAGTACACTTAGATAATAGAATGAACAAGTACACTTAGATAATAGAATGAACAAGTACACATATAACCAAAATTAAATAGCAAAATCTTTAGAATTTACTTTTTCTTTTTTTTCTACTCTTTCCATCTTTATTAAATGAATTCTGAAGGTGAGCTTCTGATTCTCATTCTAGCAGAAAAATGAACACTAATGGTATAAGATTTCAAAACCATCATCAATAAACCAGTATGTTCCCAGCTATGAAGCACAGGTAGGCTAAAAATCAAGCCGTACCTGTATCAGATACGTATGGCTTGCAGGTAAGCCTGGGGTATGGAATCTGTACCCCTGTAAGTATCCATCTTTTGAAAAAAAAAAAGGGAGAAGAAGAGAGGTTGAATTGCAGAGTTAGATATGGCTATGGGTAGAAGAGTTTAAGAAGGGGACTATATACCCATATATTAAATTTCCTCTAATGCAAACCAGAACCTTTAACTTCATTATGTGATTCTATCTTAGCAAAACTGCAGCACTCAGTGGATTTCTCTTATTCTCTCTCTAAGCTCTACATGGTGTTGCGAAATTGTGTTGATAGTGGTGGTCTAACCAGTTGACAGTCTTCTTGAGCTCAACAGCCAGGTACACCCAAAACTATTAAATTATTTTTAATCAATTTCATGGCAGTGCTTTCCAGCTAGCTAAGCAACTGCCTTCTACTATTTTTACTACCATTTTTAAAACAATATGTTTAATTAAATAAACATTAATTAACTATTTTCATTAATTATGTATTATAAGATATTTATTATTTATTTTTATGATTAACATAATACATTATATATCATATATTTATTATTTTATATAAATACATTTCACCGTACCCTATATTTGTAAAAATTTGTCATATTCCTTACCTATACCAGTACCCATACCAATGCAACATAGTTTCCCAGGCTCCTAGCACTGCAATATGAAAGACATTCCAACCCAAAGTTGCCATCCAAAAGCAACCTTACCATTTCTTATCAGTGTCATAAGTACAAAGCTACGTGCCATTCAGATCTCAAGATGTTCACTAGAAGAACCTTATCGTGAAAAAAAAAATAGCCTTATAAATTATTTTATTATGTAAGAAAGATTATTACTTATTCAAGATCAATATACTATGGTGAAAGAAAAAATAAAACCAATTAATTGAATGGTAACCCAATTTTTTAATATGCCAGTAACAATTTACAGACTACGCAATATAAACTCCAAATCAACTTCATAACTCAAGTGTTTCACAGAAAAAGTATGAAGAAAATGACAATGAAAACTCCTTGCTTCAAACTGACCTTGCAAGTTCAGAATTGATTTTCAACCCAGTTATGGCACCTTGGGCAAACTGAAGCAATTCCTCCCGTTTCACCTGAAGTAAAAGTAAATATTCACATAGTAACAGTTTCATTTAAAGAAAGAAAAAAAGAATAACTCTCAGCTATAAACCTTAAATTGGAAGCACTGATGGTCTTATATTACCTGCAGATTTTGTGGTACTGCCCTTGTGGTCCTTTTTCTTTCTTTTTTTTTTTTTAAATTCTATTCTTGTTTGAAAGACTAATTGCTATCATTTTTACGCATAAGACTAACTTCTAAGGTAGTGTGATAAATAATTTTAAGGTCCAGTCACTTTTTCATTTAAGCTACTAGGTTTAGATTAATATCTGTCTACAAACTACAGACAAAGAAACTTGTATGCTAAAAATCTACCATTAATCATAGAATTTTTCTAATTGTTGTTAGGTTCTGAAGTTTCTAAATGCTTCTGAGCATTAAATGCCTAATATAAGGACCCAAATCACATTTCCTTTCTTAGGAATTCCTAATTCTATCAGGAAACGGTTTGACAAGGAAACTATATGCGTGCTAAAACAGTCAAGTTGCCCAATATCACACTTCCTATTCATAGTATAGCATTACTGCTAAAACCACTTGCATATTGTTTGTAAAAGCATCAAAAACCATCAACAAATTTTTGCAGTAGATCTTCAAAATTTTGCTAAGTTTAATATTCATGGTTCAATACTTTCAAAGAATTTTTATTATTATAAATACTTTCTTACAACAGCAAGTGTAATCATTAAGATAATCTTCTTCACTGTAGATATTCAAAATTTTCAAAATCTAATTATTCATAGTGCATTACTTTCAAAGACTTCTTAAAATTATTTTAAATACTTTAGTGCATGAGAAAATTAGCTTAATCATTTAGATAATCTTCTACAATTAAGACTCAAAACTCTGTCAGTAAATGCTGATCCAAAAGTTCAAAATGTACATGTACTTAAGAGTTGAGACTCAAGATGTAAACGTGAATATTGATTATCATGCAACCTCCAAAGATCTCATAAAGTTACAACTGAACTCACAATAGAAAATTAAGCAAAGATTTTCAGAGGGGATGGGTTATAAATAGGTCACATTCATACTTACCAATACTTCATCTCGATAGCTTGAAATAGCTGTTGCCAGATCTTGTATGCTGCTTACTATGGCATTGTGAACTTCTCTTCCCCCAGTAAGACAAAGACTATAGATAATGATGGTTATAAAATGATCAGGTCTAAGTTAGGCAAAACAGAAATGTTACATTGTAATTATTTTATATTGATTCCCACAATATTGCAGATGAAATTCAGAAACTAGCTGGGTAAAGAAATTGTTTTCATAAAATATAATGAAAACATCATACTTCCTAGGAAGACAAATATTGATCATTAAGCCCCACAACGTATGCAGCCAAGGGTTTCAAATTCCAGAGTCAGTAGAACCCAATGCCATATGCATCAAAAACTATGGTGTCAAACATAGGATGTATAACAATTTCAAGCTAGTATAATACCACATACAAGTAGCAACTTTCATATCACAATCAGACACTCAGGAAATAAAAAGCTAGCAGACTCACCCAAACATTTCCAGGAGAAGAGAAACCTCTTCCTCATTAGGAGCTTCAAGAATCTGAGGCATAAAAAAAGTTAACCCTGCGGTTAACCTCCATAATCAGCAATTACAAAATGACTTAGACCTATTAATTAAAACATTCTTTTACACTTGTGATGATACTATAAAAAAGGTTTTAAAAAATATTTACATGTTAAAATTATTTTGGACCTTGAAATCTATAACTGTCTTTCAAAACAAAAATTATAAATAACATACACTAATTTAAGCCTGAATTTCAAATTTAGCCATCCCATATAAATCAGCTTCTACTGGGAAGTAAATCAAGATGATTAACCTAAACAGGTCCCGCTTCTAGCTTCTCAGCCATACACTTGCTTACTTTTCTACAGTCTACACTTGCTCATCAGCAACTGATCCTTTCCAACTCATATATATATATATATATAATATTTTCTCTCCAATTGCAAACACAATAAATTATATTATATTTGTGTGTTATAATTTGGATCAAGACAGAGTGTATTTATACATAATTAAATATAGAATTCTAAACTCCTCCATGCCCACGATAAGAGAAAGGAGAGGCAGCAGAAAATTTAAATTGGACCACTTGAACTTCACATCCATACAAATTCTAAATCTGAAGCTTACACTCCGGCTTTCATCAAGCTAACACAATGCCTCACATCACAAACATACTTCTGCCTCATATCACAAGTATTCTTTTGGAAAAAAGATATTCCCTTTGGCTTAAACTTCTTAATATGATTACTGAGCACTTCTTAGTACATCTATAAACATTTTTTCTCTACAAGATTTGTAACTTACTTGATAACACCACTTTAGTTGGTATGCAGTGATGCTTCCCATTTTTAAGCCTGAGTTCTCCAACTTAATCTAGAGACATACTAAGGCAATTGGGAAGACAGCATAATATGAGTAGTCTACTAGTGCATTTGAATATAAGAACATACAAAATGGTACTTTTCTTTTACATAACAAAATGTGAAAACATGTCTGTGTAGCTCTAAAAAAATAATTGTCATATGTTAACATACCATTGATATTGCTATACCCTCCAAAGCCTGACTTCGAAGAAAAACTTCGCGAAAGTTTATTGGTTCACCTCCAACATCAGTATCATAATATAGAATCTGACAATTGCAACAGTACAACAAAGACAAACAGCTTAGGTAAAAGGATGCCTTACGTTTAATATCAACAGTAAGATGTTTCTTGCAGTATGTGAAACCTTTGCAATCAAGATACAGCATCCAACAGCCTTTGCAAGATAATGTGCATGAACTCTAAACTTAAAATGACCCCTACTAATTGGATAAAATGTGAAAGAAGCTAGGACTGATGTAATTCTGCATAAATACCATGATAGCTAATGAATGCAACTTTTCCACCTACATAACTGAACATAAGAGAAAAGCTCCTTCTGTGATAGAAAAAGCAAACAACCCAGGAACCTTATTATCACCTGTGAACAACAGTAGTACAGGCATAAAAAGGGCTTAGATACACCAAATAGCAGAGCTTCGGTGCTAGACTTTGTTTAGGTAAAACAGAAACATGAAAAGAGCCTAGATACACCAAATTACCATAATTCCAGAGACACTACCCAATCATTAAAGTTATAACCAAATCTCCAGAAACTTGGGAGAGTGTAGTCGCCAAAGATCAATCGGAGTAAACTAAAAATATTACATGAATGGTATGCGAATGGTATGCAGAAAGTTACTAACCATAGATGGTTTCCTTGGATTCTCCGTTGGATTCTCCGTTGCCTCATCAATAGCAACAAGCTGCTCCAAAGTCTTCTCTTTTCCTTCAGCCAGAGCTCCAGACGATTTCTCAACCTCTTTGAGCACAACCAACCATCTTCTAAGCAACTGTACTCTTTCAGGGCCCCTGAAGGATATAGCAGCTTCTTCCAGTCTTTTAGCCGTTTGCACAACACTTCTAAAATTTCGAGCTGCCTATAAATGCCCACAAGATACAATGTCAAATTATCAGCAAAATATCTGATATGACCTTGTCATTGTCATCATTTTAAAATAAGCAACATTATACCATAATGATACAAGAGCACTTTAATTGCAACAAGATAACACATAACTCGCTGAGCATTTAGAAAATTAGATTATATGCAATATGAAGAACTTATGAGCTCCTCCGCTTCCATTTGACAGTGAAAGTCATGCCATAAAATTCTAACACAGCAGGGGAGACCCGTCCTCTATCCCTTCAAAACGTTTGAGGTCAAGAAAGTGGGTTTTTCCTTTCAAGGAAATTAAAAAAGAGGAAGAGAAAACAGTTGAAAAGAAAACAGGTCACCGAAGTCGCAAAAAACACAAACTTAATGTTAGAAACCCTTGTAAGCAATTTCACCACAGATTAGCATAATAATATACCCAAGAATACAGTGTAAGTGACAAATACATCTCCAATAGAAATTGAAAAGCAAAAAGTGACCAATTTGAAAATAAAACCGGAAATACACAAAACAACCATATACAAGTGGTCAAGAAATTAATCAGTGAAACAATGGAATACAAAAAATTACAATGCGATCTTGAAGAATCTTGGCGCCCTCAGCGACAGCTTGACCGGCTTGTTGAACGACAGAGTCAGCATAGTTCTTGACAGTGCGAGTGAGGTTGTTCTTGTTGCCAACCTCCACTGCTTTGTTGACCGCAGATCTCAGCCAAGACGACATTGCTTGGGTGGCTCACAGCTTTCGCTCCCGAAAACGGGAATATCTTTGAGGATATAAATGAAGAAACTGAGAATGTAAGAAGGGAAGAAAGAGAGATAGTGCATACAACAAATGTTTTGGAGGGTTTGGTCCTCAGGAAGAGGTTTGAAAATGGCGATGGTAGAAACGTGTTTGTTTGTTTGGGGATACATCCGGATCAGATGGACAAGGGGACGAAATGGTTAGCTTGTAGAAACGACACGTTTCGGGACTTGGAGCGGCGTCGTTTTATGGGAATTGATTTATTGATTTATAAATAATTCTGTTTCAAATTAATGGGAATATTGATGAACGTGGATGTCTGCAATAACATATACTATTGTAGACGGTGCAACAATGGCAAAATATTGTTTTCTATATTTTATTTTATTTTTTATTTTTTAGTATTGGATTTAAAAGTTAATAAAAAACATAAAAATTATAATTTTAAAGACATAAAATTTATATTTTAAAATTTTTAATTATTTTATAAAATAGCATTTTATTATTATTGCACTGCATGGTCTACAATAACTTTGGCAAGCGAATATTGATTAATATTTTGTCTTACAACTTCTATATCATGTCCCATTTAGCAAAAAGTGTAAGTTCAATTAAGCGAGTTAGATAGACTTGACTAACTAAGCTGACATGATATTTAATTGTGTGGGTGCATGATGTAAATTAATCAATATGAAATCAAAAACTAAATTAAGAGTGAATTAGAATTTTGGTCATCTAAATAAACATATTTTTCCAATTTTTCCCTCTAAAATTTAATCATCTCATTTTGAATAATATTCTGTCATCCATATTGTCCTCATAATAAAGTCATTAACAAATATGAGTAATATGTTTTAACATGAAGTTAATAAGATTGTTAAATTCTCAATTATCACTAAAATATTCCATAATAAAATGTCAAGTCACTTAAAATTGTGAAAACATTATTTCATTTTTGTGCTTTATCAAGGCACATTTTAATAACAACTGAAAAGTTAAAAGCTAAATTAACTTTGGGTTAAATCATGGCGCCTTTCTTTGCAAATTGTTTGTTTAAGAATTTCAATTTAATGTGAAAATGATATTAAAAGTAAAATACTTTTTGAAAGAATGATATCTCACTCTCATCATTCTTTTTGTTTTGGGGGAAGACACACTTGGTGAGAACATTTTAAAGGAAAATTAATTTTAAAAGAATTTTCTAAAAGTAATTGTATGGCACCACCATCAATATTTTTATACGAAAAAAAAAATACTCTGCAAAAACTTTTTTTAAAAAAAAATTGATATCTGCGAACCAAATAAGATTCATGAGTCAATTAAGTATAAGAAATGCCACCCAAAATTTAATCACCTCATTTTAATCTTTTAAAGAATATTTCATTGCCTATATTGTCCTGATAATAAATTTATTAACAAAGATAAGTGATATGTTTTAACATAAAGTTGAGAAGATAGTTAAGATCTCAATAATCAATAAAATATTTCATAATAAAATACCAAATCACTTAAAATTGTAAAAACATCATTTCTTTTGGGGCCTTACCAGGGCATATTTTATTGACAAGGCCCCGGTAGCTTTAGGTTAAATTATGTCATTTATCTCTATAAATTGTTTGTTTAAGAGTTTAACATGAAAACTATATTGAAAATAATATCTTTTTTGAAAAAATAATATTGCACTCTCATATTAAAAAAAAAACTCACACACATACTTGGCGAAAAAGTTTTGAAAGAAAATCAATTTTGAAAGATTTTTCTAAAGTTAATTTTATGATGCCACCATCAATGTTTTTAGTCTAAAATAAAACCTTTCAAAAACCTTTCTTTAAAAAAATGATGTCTGCAAACCAAATAAGCTTCATGAGTCAATTGAGTATTAAAAAAAAAAAAAGCATTAGACACCCGCAAGAAAAACTTAACATAAAAAGAAAACGCCTAAATATCCTATTATAAGAATCAAATTCCATATAGCTTGCAACAAATATTTTGTTAGTGAAATGAATATAATTTATTGTTTGCCAATAAAAAAAAAATAGCAAAATGAGTGCCTTTCAAAATACAATTTTGCAAATGTTGAATGAGTTTTAACTATGAAATTTGACTAGCTTTACAACATCTTTTTTTTTCTCTTTTTGATTTTTTTATTTTTTGAAAATGCAATTTTTATTATATTATTTTTAAAAAAATAATTTTCTATTTTTTTTAATTTAAAAAAAAAAAGAAGAGTATGAATTTCTTATTAGATTTTTTAGAATGAAATTTTTTTTAAAAAAAGTCTATTTTCTAATAATTTCACAATGGACTTTTAAAGCCCAAAATTATATGAAAGTGGGTAGTTAAAACTCACTCCTTGAAGACTTTGGTGATGCGCCATCTAACTGGTATTGGAAATTTGAGGAGGATTCGAAATTTCTCTAAGGAGTAGGTGGACATTGTCCACTTAAAAGGGAGAAATGACAAAAGAGATGAAGGCTGAAAAAAAAGAGAAAACAAACTTTATATTAAATTGAATCTTTTATAGTCAATAATTGATTGTATAACATATAATTAAGGAAGGAGAATAATATAAAAGAGTGAAAATGTATATAAAATTTATTTTTTTGGGTATTTATTTTTTTTCCGATCGTATACCATGCAATAAGGTTTTTACTACAAAGAATCTAAATTTGATCCCATATATGTTATTACCCTTTTGAATTATCCTCTCTTCTAGTGTATATTATGCAATATTATAGAGGATCCATACACTTAGACTTACACCAGACAAAAAGTATCTCATGGTTTCATTGGTTGGTGCACTATCTACTTGAAGGAACATAAGGTTTCATATGATAACCTTAGAAAGATGAAAAGAATTAACAATACTATTAATAAAAATATGAATATTAGATAATATGTTTGTACATGGTTGCAATAAAATAAAGAGTATCAGTTACATAGACCTTTGGTTTTTATTAAAATTATATAGATTTTTTATATTTTTAAATTATATTTTAAAATAAAAAATTGTGTTATACTTTAGACTAATTTTAAATTTTTTGATTTTAGTCAAAAAATTTAAAATTATATTATATTTTTTAAAAAGATAAGAAAGACTTGAGTAATTTTAACAAAATTTAAGAAAAATCTATATAATGTACTTTAAAAAATTATTAGGGCATTTAATCCAAACATACAAAAAATTAAACTTGCACATAGATTGCTATTTTAAAAGAGTACATGCCCAATTGTTGTCCTCTTGAAAATTAAAAAAAGCCTTTACTTCCTGCCAAAGGTATCCAAAATGTCCTAGTTGGAGGCACATCTTCATTTATGTTTGTTTTCTAAGACTCAAGCTCCCAAATTCTTGGTACCTTATGCTCAAACAAAAACAAAAAAGCAACAATTAATGAGCTGAAGGATTCAATAATTAAAAATATGATTGAAAATTAAAAGCCTACATAAGAACTAGAAATAAAAAGTGAACAAAGTGTTGGAATATTGTAAATTTTAAAATAATTGGAAATCTAAAATATTTGAATTTTAAAATGTATAAATGGTCCTTATTATTCCACACAATTACAATTTTGCCGTTACAAAATATATGTGAGTGAGGTTATAGCTCATTCATTTGAAAACTTTACTGGCATTGATGGTGTAAAGGAGAGAGTTGATATTAGTTTTTTGTGAGAAATGTTCTTGATTGAAGGCTATCAATTTTTGCTCTCCTTCATATTAATTGCTCAATCGATTAAAAAGAATGCTCTTTGATTAAGTGTTTCTTTTCATTTTGCTTCTAATTTTTCTTAGAATTTATACTGTAGTTAGGTATTTATGAATTAATGATATTGCTGTGTAGATTCCATTAGCTTTCATGGATATTCAAAATAATATTCATAATATCCAAATGAAGAGAAATTGAATAAAACATGCCTCCAATCATTGTTTACATACTTTAATTTTCTGAAAGATGCTTTATAAGTATAAAAGTATAGGGGATACTTTTAAGCTCTGGTTATCACTAGGTGATAGCATTTTATTCAGATGTGTGTTACCAAGCTAGGACCCTAATATTTATAAGCAAATTTTCAACGGCAATTCCCATCACATTACCGAAGAAAATGCAACATTCAGAGGTGGGGTGTACATGTCCTAAATCATTCCACGAAGCCCACAATTTTCGAATCACAATTAAGCTGTCGTAAGTCATGTTCAGATATGCAAGGTAGGTTCTGATATGCAACGTGGTTTCTTTCATGCAATGTCTTACATTCTCCTACTTAGTTCAAAAATCATTATATATAATGGCTTCTTAAGATTCAAACATTCAAATGAAACCAATTGCATAAATCATAGCAATAGTTTCTCTATAGATGAAAATATAGCCTAATGTTGATTTTCTGTAAATCAATGCATCCAGCCAAATCCAAATCTAAGTAGCCAACTACCTCAAGATTGTTAGTCTATCTATACATCATCATGTAATTCTTGGTATCCTTAAGATATCTCATTATCTTCTTTGCAACTCTCTTATAATCTGTACCTAGATTACTCTGATATCTATCTAATATTCTAACTGTAAATACAATGTCAGATCTTGTACAAACCTAAGCATATATAAGGCTTCTGATAGCAAAAGTATATGGAATGTTATACATTTGTTCCCTTTTTAAATCGTTCTTTGAACACTGATTCAATTTGAACCTGTCACCCTTTACAATAGGTACTATACTTGGTAAATAATCTTTCGTCCAAAATCTCTCCAAGACCTTATTAGTATAGGTTTCTTGTAACAAACCTAAAATACATTAAGTTCTGTCTCTATGGATCTTAATACCAATGACATAAGATGCCCCACTCATATTTTTCATATCAAAATTCTTATAAAGAAAATATTTCACTTCATATAGCAATCCTTTATCATTGGTTGCAAGTAATATGTCATCCATATACAGCACAAGGAAACATATTTTATTGCCACTGACCTTTCAGTATATACACTAATCCATGATATTTTCCACAAATCCATATGAGAATATAACATTATGAAATTTTAAGTACTATTAAAGGGAGGCCTGTTTCAATTCATATATAGATTTCTTAAACTTGCACACCAAATATTCACTGGCACTAGAGAAGAATCCTTTAGGTTGTCTCATATATACCTCCTCTTCCAATTCATTATTAAGGAATGTTGTCTTCGCATTCATCTGATATAATTCTAAGTCAAAATATGCAATTAATGCCATTATTATATAAAGGAAATCTTTCTTAAATATAGAAGAAAAAGTCTCTATGTAATCAATTCCTTCCTTTTGAGCAAATCCCTTTACCACAAGTCTCATTTTATATTTCTTGATGCTGCCTAATGAGTCTCTTTTCATCTTATAAACTTATTTACATCCAATGGCCTTAGAACCATTAAGCAACTCAATGAGATCTTAAACTCCATTAGACACCATATAATCCATCTCTTTTTTCATGGCATTGTATCATAATTCAGATTCTCTACAACTGATGGCTTGTGAAAACATTTTAAGGTTATTTTTAGCTCTTATATTGTAATTAAATTCTTGTAGATATACAACATAATCACTAGGAATTACTGACCTCCTCATCCTAATTGATCTTCTTAATATTGACTCAACATTATTTTGGGGAGTATATTATTCAACTATTTATTCAACAATCACTAAAGGCTATTCAACAATCGGATCAACTGGTCATGGTTAATAGGTTGTGGATCTTAAATGATTGGTTGTTTAATGCCCTTTGGACTTGAGGGGCATGAATCACAATCAATCTATCACTTAATGTAGGAGTTTGGATATCATATTGATCATTTTCAGAACCTAAGTTTTTGAATTTAATCACTCTCATTAATCAAGTCATTTTTAAGAAATTTTATATTTCTTGATTCCATAATCTTGGTGCTATGGGATGGATAATAAAATTTATAACCTTTAGACTTTTTAGCATAGCGAATAAAATGGCCACTGATGATCCTCAAATCCAACTTCTTTTCTTGTGGATTGTACATTCTAACCTTAGATGGACAACTCCAAATGTGCATATGTCTTAAACTCAGTTTTTAACCTTTAAACAACTCAAATGCCCTCTTTTTAACAGCCATGGTTAGAACTTAGTTAAGAATATATACTGTCATCTTAAAGGCTTCAATTCACAAGGACTTGGGAAGTTTAGAGTTAGCCAGCATGCTCCTCACCATGTTTAACAATATTCGGTTTCTTCTTTCAACTACATTATTTTGGTCTAGTAACCCAGGCATGGTGTATTGGACAATAGTTCCATGTTCTTGAAAAAACCAAGCAAATGGACCCAACATTTATCCATCCTCAATGTATCTACCATAATACTCTCCACCTCTATCTTATCTTACTATTTTGATTTATTTACTACATTATTTCTCTACTTCTCCTTTAAATATCTTAAAGACATCTTATGTCTCATTTTTATTATTGAGCAAATAGAGATACATGTATCATGAGTAATAATCAATAAAGGTGATGAAGTATTTCTAACTACTAAAGTCTAAATTTAGACTACAAATATTTGTATGTATAATTTCTAATATGCTAAAACTTCTTTAAGTACTTTTCTTAGTCTTATTAGCTTGCTCTCCCTTGATATAGTCTATCAAGTGTTAAAATCAATAAAGTCAAAAGTATTGAGTATTCCATCTTTTACTAATTTTTTCACTCTTTCTATTGAGATATAACCAAACCTACAATGCTATAACATATAGAAATCTTCATTAATAACATTTCTTTTAATACCTATACTACTAAAAACATACATTGAATCATAAAAGTTACTATCTTGTAATTGAATTTGGAATATATCATCGTAAAGTGTACCACTGCCTACAATATTAGATTTATAAAATAATTTAAATTTATTACTTGAAAATTCAAAGCGATATTCCAATTATACAAGTTTGGAAACAAAAAATCAAATTTTTAGAGAAACTTGGTACATAAAATGTCGTCTCCAAATTCAAAACAAAACCAGAATCAAGAACTAATCTAAATGTTCCTATGACATCAATAGTTAAGCCCATCTTATTTTCTAAATAAATATGTTGCTCACTACCCATCGATTTCCTTTGGTTTAGAAAGCCCTGCAAAGTGTTAGAGATGTGAATTATTGAGCCAGAATCAATCCACCATATGTTACTACTAGCATCTACCATATTAGATTCTTGACAAAAATATGAGATTGAGTTTCCTTTCTTTTGAAGCCAAGCTTTGAATTTGCCACAATTTATCTTCATGTGTCCCTTCTTTTTACAGAAAAAACATTTAGACTCTTTTTTAATGTCATTAGGGATGGGAACCTTACCCTACCCAAGTCTTAGCCTTTCTTTTCTTCTTTCATTATGTTACTGTGTATGTACTTTCACCCATATCTATTATGAGCCTTCCTTCTTCTTGTATGTACATGATTAGAAGTTCATTGATTAACCATTTTTTCCTTATATGTGTTGTTGAAGATTTTGAAAGGCCCATATAGTTGTGGTGAAGAATTCAACATGTAGTGCATAAGGAAAGATTCAAACATCTCAATCTCGAATGTTTTTAATTGAGCCATTATATCCTTCATTTACATGATGTGCTCTCGTATACCTTTTACACCAAAAAGTTTCATGGATGATAACTTTGTCATTAAAGTGCTTGCCAAATGTAATACCCCAAAATTAATTAAGAATAATTATGATTAATTAAAAATTAATATGAGTTTAATTAGAAAAATTAATTAAGAGTAGTAGACATTAATTTAGGTCTTATGATCAATTCAATTATGCTTTGGGGTAAGTATAGAAGCCCAATATTAGCCTTAGAAAAATCCAATTCTATTTCTTATAGGTCCAACATTGATTTTTTGCAAACCCAATTTAAATGAACTCTTATAACCACTTAAAAATCTAAACCCACTTGGATTTAGGCCTTTGAGTCAACCTAAGACCCAACTTAAACTCTAAAAATCCTTCTCCCTTACTTTATTTTGTAGAAACACTTAGAGGGAAAAGGAATTTTGGAGGTCTAAGGTAGAAGCTAAGGTTTTTATATGTTTTCATCGTTTCTCCCTTTTAGAGTCAAAATCAACTAAGGTAACCTTCACGAAACTTAATCCTCTCTTCTTCCTCTTTAATTTAGCCTATTTGGTTTTTCATTTGAAACATTTTCACGTACACCCAAATCTAAAATGTGTTGTTTGGTGTTCTCATGGTGGAATTTCAAAGGTTAATGTTAGAAATGTTGTTAAGTAAGTCTTTTTTCCCATTTTGATGCATTTTCTGCTAGTTTGAAATGCTTATGGCTGATTTATAATATGGGCATTAATTTTGTGTGACTTTACTTAAAAAATTGAAAGGTATCTTGAGGTTTCTGGTGTGGGGAACACCAAATTCAAATTTAGAACATCTTAATGGCTGGGTAAGTGCCTTAAACCATTTTGTGAGTTGTATGTACTGAAATTTTATTATTTAGGTTGATTTCTGGTGTATGTCTTATATATGTGTGAAAATGGAGATATGAAGAGTGACTTATTGTGAGTTTTGATGTTTTGGCCTTGAATTGGTGTAATGCACTATTTGAAAGCTTGGGTAAGCAGTTCTTAATGGATTCATGATAAACTTGATCAATGGATAGGAAATTCCTTACTAATGAAAGTTAAATGATGATAATTATACTTGTTTTAGGCTTGGTGTACATTTGGATTATAATGGTAACTAGAGAAAGAGTAATTGGGCTTCATTGAGGTAATCAATATTAATTTTCTAATTCTATGTATATGCTCATTTTAATATGATATTTGCTATACATGTATGATTTTAAAATGTTAAATGATTAGTTGGCTACTTGATTGTTATTGTTGTGGACCTTGAGTGAGTCCTTGGTGGAGCTATGGTACGGCTACCACCCATACATCGTACTTTGATCGGCATTGGGTTGTGATTAGACCCTTAAATGCACTTAGCTAAGGTTGTGCTCATTGGGGAGTTGGTGCCATAGACAAACCTCTCTGGATGTTATTAGCTTTTAACATGTTGTATATGATTGCTGGTGTGGCTGGTAGCTTAACTAGTCATTTGCTAATTAAATTGATAATTTTGGTATCTGATGATATGAAAATAATTATGTTAATTAATCTATACATATATATGAAATTTTTCTCTTGTTACTAAGATTGTAAATCTCACCCCGATTGTGGATTAACATTTTTAGGGACTAAACTTTTTAGTAACAAGGAGAAATTAATGGAAGCCTATTGTATGGTTTAATAGCCATAGGTTTGGAGACCTTGTAAGATTGGGTATGTGTAATAAGAATACTAGTTTTTATGTGTTTGCCGTATTGCATCAAAAATTGCTAAGTATAATGACTGTCTATAGAATATAATAATCATGGGATTGAACATTGTGATTGTAATTGACTAATAATTAATTAATGACTTGATCTTTTATGGCCATTAAGCATTAGCCCTATAAACATTCATGATCGAACCATTTTTGATATCATGGAATAGGGTTGACTGATATGAAATTAAGTTTTGATTGCTTTAATTCAATCCTAGACCCCTAGACAATAAGGATTAGTGAGTTATGATATTTGGGAGTTAAAAGGTCTAGGAAACCATGCATGTTAGTCATGGAAGCTTTAAAATTCATCTAAAATAAGTGGTAAGGGGTTAGTAATTATGAAAATGATAAAATAACATCAAGAAGGGCAAAGTTGCAGCTTAAAAGACTTGAGTTGCGGCTAAAATTGAAGTTCAAGGTAACAGAGGTTAGGAGCGCCGCGGTTAAGGTGATTTGAGTCATAGCATAAGGTAAGAAATTAGCTTTAAGGGGTAATAGAGAGTAGTTTCACCACAGTGAGCATCGAGAGTCAAGCTTAGAGAGCTTTAGAGGCCCTTTCACTACAGCAAGACATGCTAGCCTCAACGAGAATCATGAAAGTATGAACAGTAGGTTCCCAATGGCACCTTCACCACAGTATGAAAGGCATGAGTCGTGGCACAAGGTTTATACTTTAGATTTTGAGTTCCAGTAGTCATTTGTGTCGCAATACGAGTATAGCAAGTCATGGTAAGAGTCTTTAAACTTGATTTTTAGGTTCTAGTAATCAACTTAGTCGTGATAGGAAAGGTCCAATTCATGACGAAGGATTCCAAACTCTTATTTTAATTTGGAAACCTTGGATTCTCCCATGATAATATTATGTGATGACTTGGAAACACTTACAAGAGAATTTGTAAGTCAAAGTCAGTAGTACCAATGAATCAGAGGTCTTTAATTGACAACTAAGATCATTTGTGGATTTAAATAGCTGTGTTGGTTTGATTAATAACCTTAATAATATCAATATTCAAATTCCCTCATTTTTTCTTAGTTTAATTAATTATAATGACTTAGACCTTAATTTACGATCATTAATTATGTAATTAAACTTAATCACTATAATTAGGAATTAGGGTTGTTACATTTGGTATTAGAGTAATGGTTTAGAAAAGACCATATTAAATTAAATTTTATGGTTAGAAACTTGGCAATTATGATGTATATTTGGCTTAGTATTAGTTCAAAGGAGTAGCTAATTATGTGAACATGCTTTTGTTGCTCTTTACCTGAAGAAAGAAAATATAAAGGTATAATGATATGAGGTTTGTAGTGACTACTAAAACTAATGTTTCTTGAATGTTATTTAAAAGATTATCTATCTTAACAAGTATGTCCTCTGGAATAATAAAATATAATAAGATTATATTTCATGTTGCTTTAATAACACTAATTTTTTAGACTTGAGGTTGTTAATGCTAATGAAAAGACTAAAATTTTACCTTTCTTTTTCTAAAATGGGGTTATTGGTCTTAATCTAGATAGTTAATTGGTTTAGGCTTGTTGCCAACTGGCTACGCTGTAAATGCACCTGTCACTTGTTGTGAGGTACTGGTTGATTGGATGAACGAAACCAAATAACTGATAAGAATGTTGAACAGATCTATTAATAGTATCTGTGATCAGTTGATTACTTTTTTTTTCTAAGCAAGTTGACTAGGTACGGCTGACCAGTTGACTAACATATTAAAGTAGTTAACTAATCACAACAAGAGTGGCAATTCCTTACCTAAGTAAAATGCTAAGCTTTTTAAAGGCCATCTAGAGTGATGTTGAGAACTTAGAAGGCAACGGTACAGAGTAGAACACTTGACAAATTATAGAAGCCTTATAGAAGGATAAGATGTTAGCCTTACTTATGATTGGGAAATTGACCATGGAAGTTTATGAACTAGTGTACAATTAATTAGTATGATAGACCAAAAAGATTTAAGGTGATGTACAATCCATGATAAGTGAGAATTATGTAGGCTTTGAAGGGGTCCGCAAAGCTGAGGCTTTGTAGGTACAGATGTCCTAACCCACATGCTTGATCCTAATTAATAAAGAATGCAATTACTCGATCTTAGCTACCATATTTTGGGCCTAATGAATAAGGGAGATAAAAGCTAAAGAATATTTTAAATAGTTTCGTTCAAAATATTAGGGTGAGTAAGCTATCTTTTATTGGTGATAACAAGAAAGGAGGGCAAGAAGCCCTTGAAATTGTGAAATCCATTTCTGAATAAGGAGTAGCAACTTTAAAGCAAAAGATTAAGGGAGATGATATTTTGAAAGGAATCTTGAGAACTTTGAAGCTCTTCCCTTAGTGTAACAAAAAAAAAAAAAAGAAATTGTGATAAGGAAAAGACAACCCCCTAGTGTGATAAACGTGAAGTGCACAGGTATAGGGTGCTTATGCATGTTGTCTCTTTTAGACAATTTAGTTTACTTATACTATGTGTTGATACAAATTTAGGTGGTGGTTAGAGGCATTTCACGTGCATATTACACTCTATAAGTGTAAGGTAAGATTTTGCAACACTTTGGTGCCAAAGGCACGCGGGATGTTCTTATTCTACTAGTGCTTTGGTATGAGAGGTATATGAGGTATACCACTTATCATATGATTTGATGAGTTTTGACCACTAAATTAGCGTCAAACTAGACTAGGTGGACTTTCCACCTATAAGGTAAAGATAAGATCTTAATGATATGGATCCACTTAAGAAGAGAATAATCGGTCCCCTGTGCATACTAGTGTATGAAATATAGCCATCATGGAGTGGCAAAAATGTTTATGGTCAAAGAAAAGATTTGCCGTTAATGTTAAAGGCAATGTTTGATCGTACCATCAGTACTTTTATTGTCATGTATCACATGTGGTGTAAATAAAGGAATAGAGACAACATGGGGAATCTGAAAGGGGCTGGTATTTAATCTAGTGGTAAAACTCCTTAATTTTGAAAGAGAACTCCTTGATTAGAATAATAGTTTTGGGAAAGTGAATGAGAGGTGGTAGCAATGTAATTAGTTTATGCTATTACAATAAAACCTTAGTATAATGACTAACAGGGAAGGATGACTCACTAGTTGTAAATGACACTAGAAATTTCTCATTGGGAATCCCTACTTGATCCATTGATAAGTGGAGAATGTTTGATAATGAAAAGACTTATTAAGTCTCCTTACTATGTTAATTTAACTCCCAATAGTCAAGTATAAATTGAGGCATAAGAACTTTTAAAGGAGTGGAAGAGTTAGTTATGCTTGGCACATATCATCAGATAAAGACAAAAACTATCATACCATCTCATACTATATGCTATAACTTACTATCAAAGGACCTTGTACTTGCTGTCACAGAACCTTATTAACAAGGTCTCAAATTTCACAATACTAAATACAAGATCTTGTTAACAAGATATTATCTCATTACTCTTTAAGAATTATTATGAATTTCTAAATTATAGGATATTACAAAATTTAGTTGTATATGAAGAAGTTAGAAAGAATCTGGAGCATCGTGAAAAAAATGTAAGAAGTATGTTATTTGAAGTATGATTATACTTGTATGAAAACACCTCAGTTAGGTGCAAAAGATACAAATGAGCAATCATTTGGGACTATATAATGGCATAAGATCCAAAGAGATATTTAGTTGATTTTAAACAAATATAGATGCTATTAAGTTAACTACTAATGCTTATAGTAACTGAGAATCAAGATGAAACACTAGGATCCATTGATCATGGTTAGAATCATATGTATGTGATTGTGGTGACACCTTCACAGGTGCAAACCAAAAAGAGAGAGAAAGAGAATAGGTCTACTAAGAGTTTTCTTATGTTGGTTAAACTTACGAATGATGATTAGATTGTCTATAATGAGCTATCATCATGAATTGAAAATTCTTAATGTTATAGGCAAGTTATTGAAGCTATGTCATCTAATAGAACATCCACTTGAACTATGGCTTGTAAGATTTAAGGAAACTCATTCCTAAGTCTTAAAAGATTACCTTGATACTCTAAACAAAATATTCTCACCCTTAAAATTAGGTCTTATCAAGGAATATAACTAGTACTTGAAGGATCATGTTTATTTTTGCTTGAGAGATTATATTTGACTTTGATTATGTGGAAGGTGACCTTATAGTGTTTGAATGCCTCAAATGGACTAGTCATAAGATCAAACTTTATATTAGTTTCAACCTTCAGGAATTTCAATGAATGAGAAGGAGGAATCTTGAGTATTGATTAAAAATGAGAGGGGATTTTATATGTCTAATAAAAATAATAGACTTTTGACTAGTGAACAATAAATGAGGATATAATGTGTGCAATAATTTTATGAGATAGTTAAACATAAAACTTAGGAACTTAGACTAGATGACCTTGTAAGGGGAAAGACTTGCTTCAATTAAGAAGGTTGGGCTAAAGAAATGTGGAAATTAACTAAGTGAAGGACGAATGAACCTTCATTATGAAATAAGATTATTTACTTATGTTGCTATTAGTGGAATAAATACTATAAAGCTAACTAAGTGGAATCCTTATAGGCTTTAATGTCAACTATTAAGGAGAGTTAGACTAAGCAATTTGGAGTTATTCCTTAAATGAACTGAGAGTTAAAAAGGAAAGGAAATTAACATGAAATTTAATGGTTAACTGTTGGTACTAAGAAAAAGGGAGAAGAAAAAAGAAAAAGAAGAAGAAGAAGAAGAAGAGAGAAAGAGATAAAACAGAACAAAACTAGAGCTATAAGGGGAGAGAAATTAAGGCTTAATTGAGCTAGGTTCATGGAACTCACTGAAAGATGATTCGTGTGGAACTTGGTCAGGATCTTTGTAGTTGTAGACAAAGAAAGAATACAGAATATGTAGGTTTACATGTTATTTGACCCTGATTGACTAGAAGAAATAGAATTGTGGATACCAAATGAGATAGTAGCATAATAAGAACGTCCTTTTCAAGAAAGTAGTAGGGAAAGGACTAATCTCTAATAAAACTATTTGAGAAACTAAGGGACCAATGATGAAGGATTAGCCAGTGCTTTATGGAGTAAGATATGTCTAATTTTGAGGATAAAATTTCTAAAAGGAAGGGAGAATGTAACGCCTTGAAATTAATTAAGGATAATTATGATTAATCAAGAATTAATGAGTTTAATTAGAAAAATTAATTAAGAGCAGTAGATATTAATTTGGGTCTTATGATCAATTCAATTCTGCTTTGGGCTAAGTGTAGAAGCCCAATATTGGCCTTAAAGAGATCCAATTCCATTTCTTAGAGGCCCAACATTGATTTTGTGCAGACCTAATTTAAATGAACTCTTATAGCTTAGCTTAATCACCTAAAAATTTGAATCCACTTGGATTTAGGCCAGCCCAAGACCTAACTTAAACCCTAAAAACCCTTCTCCCTGACTCTATTATACATAAACACTTAGAGGGCAAAAGGAATTTCAGAGATCTAAGGTGGAAACTATGGTTGTGATCAAACCTCCGAATATACTAAGCTCAGGTTGTGTTCATTGGGGAGTTGGTACCATGGACGAGTTATCCCGATATTATTGACCTTTAACATATTGTATGTAATTGTTGGTATAAGACAGTAGTCACTAATAACTCAATTAGTTTATTTGCTAATTTCTAGTATTTGATGATATGAAAATGTATTACACTGATTAATCTGTACATATATATAAAATTTGCTTTATGTTACTGAGATTATAAATCTCATCCTGATTGTGGGCTAACATTTTAAGAAATCGGACTTCTTAGTGGTAAGGAGAAATTAATGGAAGCCTAGTATATGATTTAGTAGCTATAAATTTGAAGATCGTGTAAGATTAGGTTTGTGTAATGAGAATAATAACTTTTATGTATTTGCCACATTGTATCATGAATTGCCAAGTATAAGAACTATTTATGTAATATAATTATCATGAGATTAAACAATGTGATTGTAATTGATTAATAATTGATGAATGACTTAATCTTTTATAGCCATTGAGCATTAGTCCTATAGATATTTGTAGTTAAATTATTTTTGCTGTCATGGAATGGGGATAACTGATATGAAATTAAGTTTTGATTGCTCTAATTCAATCCTAAACTCCTAGATAATGAGAATTAGTGAATCATGATATTTGGGAGTTGGGAGGTTTAGAAAACCATACATGTTAGTCATGGAAGCCTTAAAATTCATCTAGAATAAGAGATAAGGGATTAGAAAGCATGAAAATGAGAAAATAGCATCAAGAAGGGCGAAGTTGTAGCTTAAAGGACTTAAGTTGTGGCCAAAATTGAAATTTGTAAGATCATAACCATCTAGTCTTTCTTTCTCACAAACAAGCCTCATACATGAGATTCATGAAAAAATGCAATAAAATAATGCATTATTTTTGTATTATGTAAGACCCTGATTGTCCATTTTATGCCTTATAGATCATATAAACTCATTTATATCATTCTCTACTCCAAATACATTCCATGCTTCCTGAGTTTTGAAGCCCCACCAGAAGACAAATAAGTTGGCCACGGGTTCCAGTTTTTAGTTTTCTATCATCAATTTTGCAAATTCATAATTAAATTTAAAAAAAATTGAAATCAAGTTAATAATAACTTTTTGAAAAGTTTTGAATGTCAAGTATAGGTTATAAATCATTCCAGGCCATGAAAACATTAATTGAACCACGATTGACAATAGAAAAGCATTAAAGGTCTAGTTGCCTAAGTTTGCTATCACAAGTTATTGATATAAAATTCATAACTAATTATAGAAAAATCAACACCTAGCAAACCATACTATTTTAGAAATCTATGAATATCTACTAGAGGCTAAAAATAACTCTAGACCAAAATAGATGCTTTTATCTCATGAAAATTTATGAAATAATACTAGAGGTCCTGCTATCATGAAATTTTAAAAATTTATGATACTATCATGAAATTTTAAAAATTTGGTTCTCCCTCTATAGAGCTCCAAATGGGGTGATAGCAGTGGCTATGCAAATTTTATGATTTCTAGTTTATCGTTGTAAAATTTTATAGCCATTGGATACCATTTAGCCTATGAGTGATAATGAAATAAAATCTAACCATATGAAAGTGCAACTTACCATTCAACATATTTTTTCCAACTTTAAAAAATTATAATGAATTCTCTTGAGCTCTAAATAATGTGATCTTTAACTCTATAAAAATTTCTAGATAAGACCTATATTGATACCAAATTTCATGAAAAAATTCTTTCATTTGGTCAACTTATGACATAGGATGCCAAAATGGATCATTTAAGCACTAAATAGGGTCAAATTTGTACTAAATGTTCTCCCACCTTGACCATAACCTCTTAAGTACATGAGAATGGCCAAAAATAGTAGGAAAAACTTGTCCAAGAGGTCTATACTCATGCATGATAAATCCACTACCTCACTTGATCTTATACACAAGATTATACAAGCACAATTAAGCATATGAAAGTAAAAAACATACATTCTCATTCCCTATGCTTCCAATTTCAATATATACATCATATGTCCATATATTTATTTGTGTTCAAATGTCTACATACTATATACAACATGAGATTACATCATTTGATAACATTATGTCCATAAAATGGCTATTTAGTAAATTCTTTATCAAAGTTCTTGTTTTCAAGAGTGGTGGCTTCCATTCCTTGGCTCACTTAGTCTGTCTAGACATTGTTAGATATTGGAGAGGGAAGAGTAAGATTCTAAGAATCTCAATAGCTCTTAACCATTTCAATCATACATAATAGTTGCATTTTCAAGTTAAAGTATGCATGCATGAAGGTCAAGCTACTTGTAACTATACATAAAATTATTTTCATATTCAAGAAGCTTATACATATCATACATTGGTTTTCAAGAGTATTAGTTTAGCCTTACCCCCTTTCTTTAGAACTTTTGGACTTGTCTCGCCCATTTTCAAAGGACTTTTGACTAAGCATCACTTTTCTTGAAACTTTTGGCTTCACTAAACTCATTCAAGCTAAAACACATTCATAAAACACATTTTATGCACATAATGGTACCATGACATGTAAAAAATAGCTATGCATATTTCTCATGGCATAAACATACATACATACATCCAACGACAAAAAAACAATTAAGAATGCATGAGAGAAAAGTTAGAGAGTTACCTTGAATACAAATACACATACTTTTCCTTGATTACTCTTTCCCTCTTTTAGTCACACACTTGCAAGTGGATAGAATATGATTTCTTTGGCCTAAACACATCAAATAGGACCTAATTATATTCTTCAAACAAGTTCTAACACCATACACACACTATGGAAGCCTACTTTCTTAAATGGTTCAATTATGGTTCCATAAAACTACCTAATAAAGCAACTATAAGAATTCATAATCTTAGCTCCATTCTTTCCTTTAATCTATGATTCTTGACTCTAATTAGACTCCTTGGAGCCATCATACAATCATTTTGAAGAGCCTAGCTATATATTACTTCATTATATCATATTATGGAGTCTACACCTCTATCTCACCATCTAGGCTTCCTAAATTTTTTTCCAAGACTTCCTTTGATGTTCTTCCTTCATATTTAGTCCTAATTTAGGTTTGGAAAAATTTAAAACACTCTCTAAATCCTTTATCTTTGTTTGGCTGAGCCTATACCTTTAGTTTAGACCCATAGAATTTGTTTTGTTTTCTTAAAGAAAGAGGCATTTGGAATGCTTCCTAAAGGTCTGACGGGCTTGTCGTACAACCCTCAAAATAAAACTAGGTTGATCTAAAAATATAGCAAGTGGCACAACCTAGGTCATCTCCCTTGGAATTGGAATTCAATGTTTAATTAGGTTCTCTAAGTGTTCTAAGATCCTAGAACTATCTAGTTTGGGGGTTTTTGAATGAATTAAACTATCCTAAACTGAATTGAAACAAATTTCCTAATGTCTACCTAATTAGATAAATTGTAAATGATAATGGCTTGTGACTAGTTTAGGAATTATCTCTTGGTATCCACTATCCTTATCCTATTCCAATTGTGATTAATTCTGGCTTAAGAATTCCTAATTATGTTCATTACAAGTTATCTTGAGTTACCACACAAGAATCAAGAGATTAACAATCTAATGTTGAATTGAGACGTCAATCCCGCATTAAACCGTTAACTCTTGTCTTTACGATCAATGAACATCTAATTTGATTGATTAACTGATTAATTATCTTCTGATTCATCATCCAAAAATGTTTAATTAACCAACTAAACACTAAGGAATTCTCAATTAAACATTTAAGCACATAACCTCACTCATGTATTTCATCGAATACCTTCGTGGCATACATGGGAGATTAGAGAGAGTAATGAAAAATCATATTTAATTCCAACCAATTAATCTACAAAAAAGGTTTCCTAATCAGTGTCTAACCAGCCACTAATTAATTACACAAATTCCTAATCAAATATAACTCAACCGAGATTATACAAGAAAAAGAAAAAGTGTAGGAAAAATAAGAAAATCTTAGCCAGAATTTATTGTTCATCCATGGATTCAAGCTTCTACTCAAGAGCTTCCTCCCTTGCTAGCCTCAAGGTGAATTAAAGCTTCATATTGGCGTGGAATGGAGATGGAGAATGGAATGGAGATGGCGTCGTGTGGAGAGTGCTGGACGAAGGGATGGATGTGTGGATGGAGGCGAGATGAGTGGTTGATGATGCGTCGATCAATAAAGACGGAGGTGAGGGTTTTAAAAGGCCAATGACCGAAGGAATAAGGATTAATGAGGCGTGTTTGAATGGGTTGCTGGCGTCGTTTTGCTGGACGAATAATGAATGCATGCGTGGTGAATGAATGACGTGAATGGTAGCCTCTCCTCGTGCTTCATTTATTCTCACGTGCTCTCTTATCTAATTTTAATCGGCTGAAGCTTGCATGTGCATGTAAGGTGGGCCCCATTGTTAATATAATAATCCACGTTATTGCTTCTTTCATTCTGCCCAAGCTTCGTGCTTTGTAGTTCTGCTGGTTTGTTTCTCCACGTTGGTTTCACGTTGCTGTCCAGACTTCAACTTGTTGCTTTCTTCTCTGTTCAGCTCATAGTGTTGGAACCCGAAGCTTCTTCCTCGTGTTTCTCTGTTCGTGTATAGTACTTCCACGTCTTCTTGTTGCTGCCAGTACAGTTCGTGTTGCTGTCCAGCCTTCAACTATTCTCCATGCAAGCTTGTTTCTCTTTGCAAAGTATCAGAACCCGTGGCTGCCTTCTTTCTCTTCGTGTTTCTGCAAGGCTTCTCCTTTTCATGTTTCCTTTCCTCTCGTGAGTTCCCACGCTGCTTCCATGTACCAATCTCCACATGGCTCTTTCTTCTTTCTCGTTTTGTGCTGCTGAGCGTCCTTTCTCTCTGCTTCAAGTTTGCTTCATGCATCATTCTGCAGCTTCTTCACGTGGCTGTTCTCGAGTTCCAGCCTTGCAAAGCAGCCCGAGAGTGCTTCCACGTTAACTTCTGCATGAGTGTGTGAGCTGTTCGTCCTCTTAAGCTTCTCCTTCCATGTTTCCTTTCCCCTGCTTTGTGTATTCTGTAGCAGGACCCATGGTTTCTCCTCATGCAGAACCCAACTCGAACCTTTCTTTCCTTCTCTTTCAACGTAAACCCAAGCTCAAGCTTCTCACGTGACTTTGCTTCTTTCTTCCTTGCTTCTTCTTTATGTGGTTACAACCCTTTTGGTTTGTGGTTTTCCTTCAAAGCTCAAATTATCCAACAAAAATCTGCATAAAAGAATGAAAGAGATGGAATAGAAAATTCACAAAATTCATTTAAAATGATTTATGCATTAAAATTCAAGAATTTTGCAATTTTAATTCCTAGAGTGCAAAAGTGGCTAATGAATTCAAATTGAATCTAATTAAACCCTTAAGACCATATTCCATCATCAAAATGCCAAAGTTAAGAAGATTAAAGTGCATAAAAATCATGCTTATCAAATTCCCCCACACTTAAACCTTTGCACTCCTGGGCAAAGCTTAAAATCCAAGATAAAGAATGAATTTGAAACACCCGGCTAGTAGAATGGCAAGTGGAAAATGAAAATGGAAAAGAAAGTGTAAAAATCACAAGTTAGAGACTAATCATAACTCTTCAACACTTCAACAATCTAAGTTAACTTCACTTGCATCAAGAAATCAAACTCCATAGCAATTTCATTTGAAAAGAATGAATTGAAATGCATAGCCTCTCATGGATTGGTTTAGTGTTTACTCTCAAGTGTTTAAAGGGATGTGTTTCACTCAAATTTCACCCGTCAAAGTTCACTATCATAAGCTTGTCAAGCTTCTAAATCTCCACCACCCATGCTAAATGCAATACACAAATCAAAGGACTTTATTTAGGGTTGTAATGGGGTTAGGGGATGAAATGAATGGATAACAAAAACAAGGAAAATACAAAACAAATGGATACCTTAGAACCTCAAGAGCACTCAATGACAATCTAGGATAGAGAAGAGTGTGCATTCAAGGCCTTATTTTCCACTAGAACAGCAACTATAATCCCAATTTGAAACACTTTTTTTTTTTTTGACTTTCTATGGCTTCCTTTTCTTTCTTTTTTTCTTTTTTTTTTTTTATCTTTTCTTCTCTTTTCATTTTTTTTTTTCAAAACAAATTCTTTCACTAACAATGGCCTTAATGGATGCAAAGCACACATTCTCTCATCCCAAACAAGTGCAATGCTCCTTGAAATCTCTAAGGCATCTTAAAACAAGGTGGAGATTTTTTTTTTTTTTTATTTGGCTATGGTTTAACAAGAAAAGAAAATCAAGGCTCGAAGTGGCTAAAACAATGGATAAAATGTATATAAGGTTGGCTTTTTGGCTCACTAGCTAAAATAGAAAGGAATGCCTTATCATTTTTATGTATGCAAATGCAATTATGGTCTCAACAAAGAATCAAGACAAGTTCTAGAGTGAAACAAAGATAGGTGAAAACACACTAGAATTGAACAATTAAGGCTCAAATCCTCACCAGCTAATGGCTATCAAATAATTCATTAAAATCAAATTCATTGCCACTTCACTTAAATCAAAATACAAGATCCATCACTTGTCATGTCTAAGTGAATCCAAGCTAAAATCATCTTAACTTGCAACTTTTACAGAAAAATTGAAGAAAAATCACGCTATTTTTCAAAAATTTTTAGAAAATTTTTTGAAAAAAGATGGATGGAATGGAATGAAATGACTCTCTCCCCCACACTTAAATGTTGCATTGTCCTCAATGCCAGCACACAATCCAGTAAACAGATAAACAATACAATGTAAAGAGTGAAAAGAGAGAGTACAACCGGATGAACTTGCCAATGAAGATCTCAAAGGTGGCTAAGATGTTCATTGTAGCTGGCTAGCAATTTATTTCCTACAAAATAGAAACAAAAGAAACTGTAATGCGAAAAAGAAAAAGAAAACTAAATCCTAAACTAAAAAGAGCTCTATCAGAGATTGACTAATCATAAGTATCAAAAACTAAAATCAAAACTACTTTATTCCTTCTTAATTGGACAAATTTGAGTCTAACCACTTTAAAACATTTGGATTGATCATGCAGTGTTGACTCATGGACTTTCTCAACCATCAGTAGTTTAGGAAAGTCATTTTCAGCAAATTTAGAAATAAGAAAAGAAGAAAAATCAAATTTAAGACAATTAAAACTAAAGAAAGAAAATTTAAAATCAAAATGAAACTTTGAACTCCCTAAAAATCTATCAAAACCAATAAAATCTATCGGACTCTCATCAGTAAGAGTCACTACATCCACAGAAAAATCTAATTGCAACTTCTCACAGCCTTTTGAGTTCAGGATATTCAAGGTATCTGGCAATTGCTTTTTATTATCTTGGAGAGTCTGTGGCTTGCTAGGAATTAGCTCAACAACTTCAGGAATTTGTTTTGGACTCTCCATAAGAGAAATAACATCTTCCCTGACCAAAGAGACATCAGTAGGCTCACAAGATTCTAAACAATGACCAACAGCAAAATCAAGCCTCCCACTAGTATCAACAATAGTACAAGCATTGATAGGATTTTTAACATTAGCATTATCACTATGCATGCTATCATCAAAACTAGCATGATCAGTGGAATTAGTCTCATCAATCATTTCAGTGCAGGCAAAGGATTCCATGGATTCAACAGACTTATCAGACTTCAGAAATTCATTAATCTCAGCACATATAGGACATGTATGCATATCATCACATAAGCATTGTGAATTAGAGTCTGAATTATCAACAAGTTGCTCAACAAATTCAATGTCTATATCATTATCACATGCTACATTCACTATCTCAACAGGCACACTATCACAGGCTAGTGAGGAATTATGATTATCAGAATATGTGATGGATTCACTAGTTTTAATGGAAGAATTAATTTGGGAGTATTCATCACATATAGCAGATTCAACACACACATAGTCAAGAGATGCATCTAAATCAACTATGTCACATGATCCAAATGGCATGTTATCCCTAAACTCAGTAGATGCATCATTAATAGGCTTATCAACTAATTCCAGACAAGGAATAGCATGATCATCATATTCTAAGTCACCCCCACACTTATCTACTACCCTAGACTCAAGAGATTCATCATTAACAGGCTCAGAAATAGAATTATCACTAAGATCACAGCTAGGTGTAGACATACCAAGTGCATCAGTACACAAGGATTCATGAACATCACAAAATGTGTCAATTTTGTTCAATGAGCTACCACAATCAATCATATCAGGGGATTCAACAATTATTTCCTCATCAACAACATCATCATGTAATTCAGAATCAACAACATTATATGCATCAGTAATCACAGTGCTATCAGGCAAACTAGAATCAGTTCCAACAAATTATAAGACATTAGAAGATGGAAGGATATTACCCAATGAATAAGACTCTTCCTCCTCTATACATTCCCTTCTAATTTGCTCTTCAGTCAATTCATTAGCACTTGAAGTCGGTTGATTCGATTGAATTCCTGAATCCTTTAATTGTTAGTCAAAGAGTTGCAGCCGTTCAGTTATCTGTTGGGCCATTTGCTGCATTTGCTGCATTTGCTGCATTTGCTGGTGTTGAATATCACAAGCTTCCATTAGCTGCCTCATCCTTTCTTCCGAACTCGGTTCCCTCTGGGGCTCTTGTTGCATGTACCCCTCATAGTAATTGTAAGGATGATAGTTTTGCTCTTGCATATGGTAATCAGGGTATGGCTCTTGCATATGGAAGTTATGATATAGCTCATGATGATGGTGGTAATTTGGATGGATCTCATATGGATTGTGGTATGGTTGGTAACTGGGGTGAACTTCATATGGATTGTGGTGTGGTTGGTAGCATGGCTGTTGGAATTGTTGGTATTGTTGTGCTTGTTGATATTGTTGGGCTTGTTGCTCTTGTCTTTGTCTTTCAAGAAGACCTTGAAGCATTGACATGGCATTATCCAACTTCTGAGAAATCCTATGCTCTCTACAGGGATCATACACACCTTGATTAGAATAATATTGATCCATTTATAAGCAAGGAAAAATGAGAAGCACAATCACTTTAAGCACAAGTAAAATCACAAACAGATTATAATTAAAATTAACTCAAAATCAAGAAAATAAAATTCAAATAAAGATAAGACTTACCTAACTATGAAAAATACTCCTAAACAGAGGTTAGTCTTATAAAATAAACTCACAAAAAATAAAGAAATTAAATCCAGAAAAATTGAAAAATTCCTAAAAAATTCGAAAAAATACTAAAAAATTAGAAAAAGTGCCTCAAACGTTGGAATTCGGCCAAACAATGGTGCACCAAATAGCTTTGCTATTACTTTTGCTCAAAACACCCAAAAACCTTGAAAAACAAAGTATGAGAATTTTCTGGGTACTATGAACGAAAATTCCAGCAAGCACTCAAATTAATATGCAACACCGAAATTACCCGATTCCAAGTTCGAAACAGAACAAAAATCAAATCAAAACAGAACTAAAACAAAGATAAAACAAAACAAAAACACTTAGAAAACTTTCTTAAACAATTGAAATTCCAAATTCCCCGGCAACGGCGCCAAATTTTTGACGGGCTTGTCGTACAACCCTCAAAATAAAACTAGGTTGATCTAAAAATATAGCAAGTGGCACAACCTAGGTCATCTCCCTTGGAATTGGAATTCAATGTTTAATTAGGTTCTCTAAGTGTTCTAAGATCCTAGAACTATCTAGTTTGGGGGTTTTTGAATGAATTAAACTATCCTAAACTGAATTGAAACAAATTTCCTAATGTCTACCTAATTAGATAAATTGTAAATGATAATGGCTTGTGACTAGCTTAGGAATTGTCTCTTGGTATCCACTGTCCTTATCCTATTCCAATTGTGATTAATTCTGGCTTAAGAATTCCTAATTATGTTCATTACAAGTTATCTTGAGTTACCACACAAGAATCAAGAGATTAACAATCTAATGTTGAATTGAGACGTCAATCCCGCATTAAACCGTTAACTCTTGTCTTTAAGATCAATGAACATCTAATTTGATTGATTAACTGATTAATTATCTTCTGATTCATCATCCAAAAATGTTTAATTAACCAACTAAACACTAAGGAATTCTCAATTAAACATTTAAGCACATAACCTCACTCATGTATTTCATCGAATACCTTCGTGGCATACATGGGAGATTAGAGAGAATAATGAAAAATCATATTTAATTCCAACCAATTAATCAACAAAAAAGGTTTCCTAATCAGTGTCTAACCAGCCACTAATTAATTACACAAATTCCTAATCAAATATAACTCAACCGAGATTATACAAGAAAAAGAAAAAGTGTAGGAAAAATAAGAAAATCTTAGCCAGAATTTATTGTTCATCCATGGATTCAAGCTTCTACTCAAGAGCTTCCTCCCTTGCTAGCCTCAAGGTGAATTAAAGCTTCATATTGGCGTGGAATGGAGATGGAGAATGGAATGGAGATGGCGTCGTGTGGAGAGTGCTGGACGAAGGGATGGATGTGTGGATGGAGGCGAGATGAGTGGTTGATGATGCGTCGATCAATAAAGACGGAGGTGAGGGTTTTAAAAGGCCAATGCCCGAAGGAATAAGGATTAATGAGGCGTGTTTGAATGGGTTGCTGGCGTCGTTTTGCTGGACGAATAATGAATGCATGCGTGGTGAATGAATGACGTGAATGGTAGCCTCTCCTCGTGCTTCATTTATTCTCACGTGCTCTCTTATCTAATTTTAATCGGCTGAAGCTTGCATGTGCATGTAAGGTGGGCCCCATTGTTAATATAATAATCCACGTTATTGCTTCTTTCATTCTGCCCAAGCTTCGTGCTTTGTAGTTCTGCTGGTTTGTTTCTCCACGTTGGTTTCACGTTGCTGTCCAGACTTCAACTTGTTGCTTTCTTCTCTGTTCAGCTCATAGTGTTGGAACCCGAAGCTTCTTCCTCGTGTTTCTCTGTTCGTGTATAGTTCTTCCACGTCTTCTTGTTGCTGCCAGTACAGTTCGTGTTGCTGTCCAGCCTTCAACTATTCTCCATGCAAGCTTGTTTTTCTTTGCAAAGTATCAGAACCCGTGGCTGCCTTCTTTCTCTTCGTGTTTCTGCAAGGCTTCTCCTTTTCATGTTTCCTTTCCTCTCGTGAGTTCCCACGCTGCTTCCATGTACCAATCTCCACATGGCTCTTTCTTCTTTCTCGTTTTGTGCTGCTGAGCGTCCTTTCTCTCTGCTTCAAGTTTGCTTCATGCATCATTCTGCAGCTTCTTCACGTGGCTGTTCTCGAGTTCCAGCCTTGCAAAGCAGCCTGAGAGTGCTTTCACGTTAACTTCTGCATGAGTGTGTGAGCTGTTCGTCCTCTTAAGCTTCTCCTTCCATGTTTCCTTTCCCCTGCTTTGTGTATTCTGTAGCAGGACCCATGGTTTCTCCTCATGCAGAACCCAACTCGAACCTTTCTTTCCTTCTCTTTCAACGTAAACCCAAGCTCAAGCTTCTCACGTGACTTTGCTTCTTTCTTCCTTGCTTCTTCTTTATGTGGCTACAACCCTTTTGGTTTGTGGTTTTCCTTCAAAGCTCAAATTATCCAACAAAAATCTGCATAAAAGAATGAAAGAGATGGAATAGAAAATTCACAAAATTCATTTAAAATGATTTATGCATTAAAATTCAAGAATTTTGCAATTTTAATTCCTAGAGTGCAAAAGTGGCTAATGAATTCAAATTGAATCTAATTAAACCCTTAAGACCATATTCCATCATCAAAATGCCAAAGTTAAGAAGATTAAAGTGCATAAAAATCATGCTTATCAAGGTCTCAAAAACTCACTTATACTCTCATATAAGCTTGAGCATCCTTGGACAAAATCAAATTTTGGCATATGTCTTTGAATCCCCAGCTTTGCTATCTTGGATTTTAATGGTTTTCCTTTAGGATTTTTTTGCATTTCCTAGCTTTCCATAGTTTAAATCCTAGGTTTCTTACTTGTTCTTAGTTAGAATAAATTCCCTCTTAATTGCTCTCTCCTTGGCCGAACCAACCCACCCAAGAACAAGGAGAAGGAAGCAACAAAAACAAGAAGAATTACCGTAGTTCCTTGGCTTCTTCAAAGGCTCTTTCACTTGGTATAAGTTTCTCTTTTAAAGTCTAACCTTTTCCTCTGAATCACACCCAAAATAGAACCATATCAATAGCCAAAACTATGAAAAGAAAGGTGGAAAGGAGAAAAACAACATTAAAGAAGGAAGAAACTTGAAATTTCCATAATTTTCATACTTTTCTTCCTTATTTTTCTTCCTCTTCTCCTCCTCTTTTAGTGCATCTCTCTCCTAGTCTCTTACTCTATTTTAGGCAAAAAAGTGGTTGGTTAATCAGATTGGGGGAGGGCCACGTACTATATGCAAGGGGAGGAATCACTTTAACAACTTTTTACTTTTGCATTTAGTCCTTTTTTCTTGGTTTTTTCATTTTAGGCTCATTTCAACTCTTTTTTGAAATTTATCTTTTCCACCATAATATTTAGGCTCTCAATCTTATAAATTGGCTTTGGAATCACTCAATTTAGATTTAAAACTATTTCGAACCGTTTAGTCAAAGTTTTGGTTAGCTAACAGCCGAAATTGCTTACTGGAGGGGTTTTAACTGTTCTAAAGATTCTTATGGTTTTCAGGGCCTTTGAGAACTCCAAAAAAACTCAAATTTCTTGTTAAAAAAAATCATCCTGTGAGTTTTCCAAATTTGCTAGAAATTACAAAAATACCCCCACTTTCTTTCACAAATTTCATTTGGCTCAAGTTTTCTTAGACATCTTAGACTTTCGATCCTTATTGTCCATTATTTTAAATTTTATTCTAATTTTAGTTAGCCCTAACTCATTCATTTTAGGAGACTTGCTTTTCAAACTGACTTATTTCAGTGTTTTTACAACAAACCAGATGTTACAAAATTTGAGGTAACAGAGGTTTGGAGAGCTATGGCCAAGGTGATTTGAGTCACGGTGCAAGGTGAGAAATTAGCTCTAGGAGGTAACAGAAAATAGTCTCGCCATAGCACAAGGGAGGCTTACCGAAGGGAGTGTCGAGAGGCAAGTTTGGACAACTCTAAGAGGCTCTCTCACTGTGGCGCCACATAGGCTCGTCGTAGCTAGAATTGTGAAAGTGTGAATAATAGGTTCCCGAGAGCATCTTCGACACAACACAGAAGGCCTGAGTCACGTCACAAGGTTTGTATTTTAGATTTTGAGCTTTAGTAGCCATTTACACTATGGCATTGGTATACCAGGTCGAGGTGGGAGTCTCTAAATTTGGTTTTTAGGTTTCAATAACCAACTTAGCCATAGTAAGAAGGGCCCAAGTTGCGGCAAAGGATTCCAAATTCTTATTTTAACTTAGAAACCTTGGATTCTCTTATGATAATATCATGTGATGACTTGGAAACACTTACAAGAGAATTTTGTGAGTCGAACTCAATAGTACCAATGAATCAAAGGTCTTTAATTGACAACTAAGATCATTTGTAAACTTAAATAATTATGTTGGTTTGGCTAATAACTATAATAATATCAAGGTTCAAATTCTCTTATTTTTTCTTAGTTTAATTAATTATAATGACTTTAGACATTGATTTATGATCATTAATCATGCAATTAAGCTTAATCACTATAATTAAGAATTAGGGTTGTTACACCAAAGCCTTATATGAGGATTCAAACTGTTCATCAATGGCTTTAAACAAACTTTAAATGTTCTGATGCTCTTTGATTGATCCATGAATACTAACCAATAGTTTAGTCTTATTGTATATTATACTAAGGTGATTAGATCGCTACCAGTGTTCATAAAGATTTATAACTAATACACTGCTAGTGTCCATGGGTTTAAGAAGTTCATCCTTCTTAATTGCATCATCAACATCTATCCACCCTAATTAAAGAAGTATTTTATCTTTTTAAATATTATGGTTATTTTCAATTAATTCAAGAATTTGAAAATTAAAGATATTTAAAGGTTGAAAAGCTGTACAAATTTACATGTTATGTCAATAATTTGAGACAAATAAATATTTTAAATGACATTTCATGCCAATGCCATGCATGCCAATTCAAACTATAAGTTTGTAACAAATAAAATTACTTGTAGGCTAAGTTTTATTTAATTAGACTCATACACTAATAATAAAACTAGTAAATTATATTCTTCTTTTAATTCGTATGGGCAAATCAAGAAAAGAAAAACTTACTATTCCATCTTAATTAATCATATGAAATATGATAATATTCCTGTGGGATAATGATTATCATATTAAATATGATTAATTACAATTTGATATTATTTTTCCTTTATGTGATTAAAATGCTTAATGCATAATTTTAAAATAATTAAAGATGTTGTGACTAAACTTTAATTAAATTAAAATTATACAAATCGCATGACATCTTAATTTTAAATAAAATGCTTGTAAGTGACCAAATATTAATGCAAAACCAAGCTTAATGTAATGAGAATTAAAAAATTAATAAATTTTTCAACTAAACTAAATTTGACTAATTAACTAATTAAAATTCTTCTCATTAGTTTAATATTAATGTGCCAAAATAATATCTAAGTAATATCCAAATATGAGGCATAAAATTAAATGACACCTTTATTTTTCCCAAAAAAAAATTGACGAAAGTTTCATAAAAATTGTCCAAAAATAATTTTCCAATATTTTGGACAATTAAAGTAATTTAGAATGATTTTTGGAAAATTTAATTTTTAATTAAATATTGGCACTTACATATAATTATTAACAGAATAAACAAAATTATAAATAAATAAAATTTTTTTTGGAAAACACCTATATATTATAAGTTGAAATAAATTCAACTGCCAAAACCACTGCACAACTGGCAATACTGTGAGCCCTATTATTCATGGTCTCGGGTTCGAGTCTATAGCGTGCCAACTTTTCAAAAATTTGTTTAGGTGTAATGAAAATAGGCCAAAAATAAAAATCCCAATATGCAAAAAACAAAAAACAAAAAACAAAAAGAGCTCTATGCTCTAGTCCAAATCAGAGGCCCAAATGAAATGAACAACCCATCACCCCTTTAAGTGAAATGATTCGTTTCACTTAAATAGAAAAACGACATGTCATTTAAGAGGTTCAAAAGCATGGCATAGCCAAGATTGAAATAACATGTCGTTTACACCAAATGCCTAAACGACTTGTCAATTGAGTCGTCTTCAACCCACAGTCAAGTCATGCGACCCAACCTGAAAATAGACCAATCGCATGACCTGTTCATTTTTTGTGTTTCTAAGCTTTGTTTTAGGTGGTTCAAGAGTCCATTTTCATCAGAATTTTAAGAGGATTAATTTTATGATATCAAAATGATGAAAAACTAGCTTTAAAAACCAACCTAGATTCACACAAAATTTTAATGTTTAAGCTTGAAAAAACTCAACAAGGTAGAGGCTTTTACAACTCTGATACCAACTATTAGCTTTCATGGATATTCAAAATAATATTCATAATAATCAAATGAAGAGAAATCAAATAAAACATACCTCCAACTATTGCCTACATGCTCTGATTTTCTGAAGGACATTCTGTGAGTATGAAGGTATAGGGGATACTTCCAGGCTTTGTTTATCACTAGGTGATGGTATTCTATTCAAATATGTGTGTTAATCAAGCTTGGGGACCCTTATATGTATAAGCAAATTTTCAACAGCAATTTCCATCACATTACCCAAGAAAATACAATGTTCAAAGGTGGGGTGTACACATCCTAAATCATCCCACCAAGCCTACAATTTTCAGACCACAATTGAGCTGTTGCAAGCCACATTTAGATGTGCAATGTAGGTTTTTATATGTAACATGGCTTGTTTCATGTAATGTGTGACACCATAATTTCTAACTCATCTTATGCCTTTAATTAACTCAATTCGATGAATCATATGAGTTTCCAATACAAAAAGGCAATAAAATAATGAATATTTTCACGTTGCGTCGTGTATAAAAATTTCATTCAGTGTCACGTGGATTGTGTGAGTTTATACAATACATTTCCATATTTAATTACATGAATATAATTCATTTAGATCATGAAATTTGGCCTCCAACTTATGGAACTCGAAAAGAAGCTTAAAATATCCATACACATTTTTAGACAGAATTTGGCTCATTTCTGTCACAATTTTGAAAAATCATAGTTGAATCTAAAAAAATCGAAATCATGCATTCTTAGCCATTCTGGAAAGCTACAGATGTCTACTTCATACAAAAAATATGTCTAGACTATGACATCTATTATAAAGGACGTTTGACATTCAAAATGGTCTAGAGGTCAAGTTGCCTACTGGTGCTGTCACATATTTCTACAGCAAACTTAAAAAATATCTAATTAATTCCACAAAAATTTAATCCATACAAATGATACCAATCTAGAAAGCTGTGGATATTAACTAGAGGGAAAAAATAACTCCAGACCAGCTCAGGTACGCCCAGATTTTGAAATCTAATCAAACAGTAACTGAGGTCAAATGAAGCTCTTGATACTGAACAAATTTTTTAAAAATTCATATCTCCCTCTTTAGACCTCCAAATGAGGTGCTTCTACACAAATCACTGGGACTGTCTAGTTTCTCTATATAAAATTTCATGACAATTGGATATCATTTAAGCCCTATGTGATAGATTTCATTTTTGGACCAGTATGAATAGTGATATGACTATAATCAAAAGTTTTGCTAACTTTGAAAATTCATTAAATATTCTACAGACCTCCAAAAATTATATTCTTTAGCTTTCCAAAAAGCTCTCAACAAATTCTAATTTCATGCCAAATCTCAAATCAAGAAGAGCTCATTTGGACAAAAAGTGATATAAGGATCCTTTATGGTCAAGTTTAGCTCCATATACAGTACCAAATTGTCCAAATGACTTTCCTTGAGTTTTAGCACCTTTTGGGCAAGTCTAAAAGCATAATTGGGACTTGTGTGAGCTATCCAAATGGCCCTAAACCTCATGCATCTCATTTTAGCCATTTCATCCACATATATGCATAATTCCATAATGTCATTCATGAAGCCACCTTGTCCATACATACTCAATTTACATTCTATCATTCATATAACACATTCTCTCATTTCTACATCATATATTATTATAATTACATATGTTCCAAAGGTTATAGACCATATACAAGTATGGGTTACAACATTTGACATAAATATAGTCAAAGTAGCAAAACTCAAACACTTTGTTGTCAAACTCTTTCCTTCAAGGTGGTTAGCTTCCATTATCTTGTCCACTTAGTCCACCTAACATGTGAGATCATTGAAGAGGAAGGAATGAGATTTAAAGAATCCTAATAGCTCATCTCCCATTCAATCATACATAATGGATGCAAAGAAAGTCTTGAAAATACATGCATGGATATAATAGATGTCATAAACATTCAAGAAGTAAGTTTGGTATGTGAATAAGTCATACAAGACATTCAAGAGCTTGCCAAGGGGATGGATTGGCCTCACCCTTTTTCTCATAGATTTTGGACTTACCTCACCCATTCTTTAAGAGATTCTTAGACTCAACCATGCTCTTGAGAGCCCACTTTACTTTTGGGAGACTCTTTACTTTGTCTCAACTAATTTTAAGGGTTTTTAGTTCATCCTCACCATGGTTAAGAGTTCTTGGCCTCTCTACACTCAAACAAACTCAAACAAATATCATAACATTATTAAAAAACATAATATATCATCATGAAATTATGGCATACTTTTCATAACTTGAAAATACACATACACACATTCTAAGATAACCTAAACACACACCCATACATGAGAGAAGGTAGAGAGAGCTACCTTGCGCATAATCACACACTTTTCCCTTTGAAAGAATGCTCCCTTTTTTAGCCACACACATACAAAAGTGTGGGGATACTTTCTCTTAGCCTAGACACAATTTATGGAAGCCAATTAGATTCATAAACTTAATTATAAGGTCATACAATTTGTTTAGACACTAGGTTGGCTTATAACCTCATTATGGTTCCATAAATACACCTAATGAAGCAACACTTCTCAAATAAATTCTAGGCTCCATTCTTTCCTTTCAAATATGATTCTTGACTCATTTTAAGCCTCTTGGAGTCATCACACAATTATAACAAAGAGCCTAACTACATGTTGCTTTTTTAGGTCATAATATGGAACCTAAAGCACCAATTCACTTTCTATAGGTTCTAAATTTTTCCCAAGGCCTCCCCTCATTTTTATTCATCATATATGATTCAAGAATGAGTTTAAAAAATTTTAAAACTCTCCCTAGCTAGGAGAACCCATCTAGGCCGAGGCAAGGAGCAATTTTAGCTTTCTTTGTTTTCTCAAGGGGAGAAGCATATGGGGAGACTTCTAAGGATCTTAGAAACTCATTTAAATTCTTATTTAGGCATAGGAATTATCATACAAAGTCATATTTTACAAAGTACAATTGAAACCCTAGAAATTGCATCTTAAAATCTAATGATTTTTTGTTAATTCTCTTCGTATATTCTTCATCTTCACACCCTTTTTCTTTAAATTCATCATTGGTTCTGCCTAAAATTCAAGTCCTCCTAAAGTTTCTCATGCTAGAAGAAATGGAAGAGGGGAAGAACCAAATGTATCAACCATAGGAAGAGAAATTACCTAGTTTTCTTGCTTGAATCTTGCTTTCTCCAAGCTCCTCTCTTCAAATCTGAAATTTTTTCTAAGTTTCTCCCTTAAATCAGATTTGTAAACTTCATTTTAATAAAAGGAAATAAAGGAGAATGAAGGAGAAGAGGTTTGGATGGAAGAAAGTATGAAAAACTATCAAGAAAGCATACCTTAAAGCTTGGATTTCTCCTTCTTCTTCTTCTTCTCTTGTGCACCTAAAACCTTAGCTCCCTTCTCTAAAATTGGGCAAAAATTTCTGAGTCTAAATGAGGGAGAAAGTGGGGCGCCATCTATATATAGGGGGAGGAGGAAGCATTTTTTGAAATTCTCATTTTGCCATTCGTTCTTTGCATTTTCGTTTCTCCTTCGTTTTAGTTCCTTTTTTATAACTGTCTCTTCTATTATAAAGTTTAGGTTTCTAATTTAGTAAAATGCCTTTGGAATCACTCAAATCTGAGCTAAAACCTTCCCGAATGAATCTATCAAAATTTAGGCACGCCGATATTAGAAAACGTCCACCAGAGGGGATTTAACTGTCTCGGGGCTTCCCATGGTTTTCAGGACCTCTGAGAACATTAGAGAATTCAAAACTTTTATTTAAAAAACCCTCCTATGTGAATTCAAAAATTTACTTAAAATTAAGAAAATGCCATTACGTTTCGTAAGATTTTTGTCAAAATTTGTTTCTTCATCCTAACTCCTTTTTTCCTTCTATTTGAGGCTAGGATTCTCATTTTTAAAAGCCTAGAATGTTACTTAAATTTTTTTGGAATCCTAACTAATTCATTTTGCGGGACTTACTTTGAAAACGCGTCCGTTTCTATCATTTAACGAAAACCAGATGTTACACAATGTCTTACAGATTCTTCTTATGATATTTTACAAATAAGAAATTCATTATGCTTGTCAAATTTTCATATTTGTTTGGTTTGTATATTATTTGAATAGAAGAATTGTAGAGCAAAAAATCTATTAGAAGAATTCATAGATTATGATTTATTTATGATTATGACCTTACACAAAGATTTAAAGATAAAACTTGACCATAATAAGAATATTCAATAGAAAAAAATCATTGATTTGCAATGAATCTTAACTTACTAAGATTTCATGCCCAAAAAAAACCTACTAAGATCAAATAATTTGGCCAGTTGTACATCAAGTTATAAATTAAATAGTACACAAATGTCAAAATCACAACATGTGTAGGGAGCATATCATGCATTAATTCAAAAACATTAATGGGAATGGCTCAAATGCTAGAAATTTGCAATAATTGAATGTTCTTGGTATGTTTTCATTAAACACTAGAATAAGGTCAAAATTTAACCCCATAACTCAAGATATCACCTATTGGATGCACTATATTCAACAAGTCACAAATCCAAAGCAACACAATATGCTTCAATCTAGAAGGATCAACAACATAATATTTGAGTTCAAACAAAATTTAAATCATAAAAAAAAGTAACTCTAGATATAGGTGAACGCATATCCTGTGTACAAAGTAAAGCGAGAAACGACAATGAAGACATGTGAATTTCCAAACTTTATTACATAAAATTCATAATAAATACAAGTATCAAATTTGGTTATGTTGTAGCCTTGTATATCATTATGTAGCAAAAATTAGAATCATACGAAAATAAATTTTATGCCCTAGATTCTCAAGATGCATTGAAAGCTATAAGAAAGTAGAAAAATAAATAAATTAGCTTACATTGTCTTCAACCTTCGAGGCTAGATTTCTCTTGTACGTGAGAAAAATTGTTAAAGCTATGTGAAAGAATTAGAGGGAGTGCTTATGGTGTGTGATTGATAGTGAAAGATGGTAAGCTAGTAAGCTTTTTTTTTTTTTCCTTAGGGAGCCTTTAAATTAAAGTGAGGAGAGTGAGTGTTAAACATGCCTAGAGGTTAGGGAATCTCATTTTGGAGAGTATCTGTTAGAGATAAAAAGAGAGAGAAAGTATGGGGCAATCCTTTCTATATGAAGAGTATTTGTTGGAAAGAGAAAGAGAAAGGAGGTGTAGGTCCTATGTCTCTTCTCTCTTTCACTCTCCCGTGTGATTCTCTTATATGCAAAAAAGATTGTAAAAACTATACAAAAGATTGTTTGTTAATATTATTAGTAAATCACATGCTTGTCATATTTTAATTAGATAACCTAATAATAAAAATATAAATAACTACATATAAATTTTTTTTCTTTATAAACTTATAATTTTATTATTAATAATTATATTTTAATATTTTATAATAAAGATTAAATAATATTATATTACTAATATAACATATTATATTCTAAATATTATAGTTTGTAAAACTAAATCACCCCACCCCCTCTATTACATGCCTTCTTGGTCAAAATCCCCATAAAAAAAGGGTTTAGTTTCCATTTATTAAACAAAAGTATTTAAGGGAATGTAGAGTGCCAAAAAATTTGTTTATTGAACATAAACTTCAAAAAAAAAAATTGTTATATATATTGAAGATAAGTTTCATAGGTTATACATAAATATTAATTTTTTGTTATATATATATATATATATATATATGTCAAAATGTCGTGCCTATGGTGTGTGATTGATAGTGAAGGATCGTAAGCAAGCGAGTTTCCCCTTGTTCTTTTTTTCTTCTCCTTAGGTAGCCTTTAAGCTAAAGTAAGAAGAATGAGTGTTAAACCTACTCCAGAGGTTAATAGATCCTTTCTTGTATCAGAAAGTATCTATTAAAGTGAGAAAGAAAAAAGAGGTGTAGGTAATCCTTTACCATACTAGAGAATATGTGTTGGGGAGAGAATCTAGGTTTACCCAGAAGGCAAATATAAAGTGGATGGTGAAAAACAAAAAGAAAAAATAATTTTTTAAAAAAATCAACAAAGTCCTACTAGACTTTTTATTTGAGAAGGAAAACGTTGGAAAAAATTTTCATTTGGAAAAGAGTGATCTACATATGAGACAAGGTTCAAGAGTATGAATACATGTGAAAAAGGTATTAGGTAATCTATAGCTTTTAATTAACTAGTTATCCAATATTACTTTATATGAATCTAATTTATCACTATCAATCACACCCCATCAAAAAATTCAAAGCCAATTAAATAAAGGTGTGAAATATTTACAAAAAAGTATTCAACCTAATAAGGTATTATAGAGCTTAATGGTAGAATCATGTTGCTTTGAAGATGGGCATATCTCTCCCTTCCCCCTTCAATTTTTCAAAATTTTTAAAAAGTATTGAGTTTTGATATCATGCCTCCACATCCCTTGAAAAATTGAACCTACTAGATGATAAGCATAAAAATTACATATTTTATTGGCTCTGAAATTAGATATCTAAATCCAAATGACTTAATTCTAACACAAATTTTGCATGCTTTAATCAAGAGTTGTCATTTTAGTTGAAGAAATATTTTCGAGCAAAAGTTAGGCCTTTTGAGCTCATACATGGCCACCATGCATTCTCACATAAGCCTGCAACATACAGCTCGAGAGCTTGCATGTGACCTTACCATGTGGATTAACACAACCCTGTAACCTATGTTTAATTCCTTCAACCTTGCCATATGATAGGGGCAATTTTACATAGCCTAGTCATGTGTGTAGCTTTTAAGCCCATTAATTGCCAAATGTGAAGTCTAGGGGCAAATTTGGAAGGAAATAGTGCCCTCAATTGTTTATTATATAAGTTTTTCAAAAATTTGGGAAATTATGAATTAATTTAAGGAAAGAGCTTTGAATCATTGCTAGGACACCATTGGAGATTTAAAGAGATCATTCTAAAGAATTGCTACAATCTTTAGATTTGCATTTCTATTCTTCTCTTTGCATTATGAATTCATCTTGTTTAACGTATAGGTTTTTATTTTTAGTCATGAGCAGCTAAATTGATAATTTTGAGTTTTAAATGAATTTATTCACCAAATAAGTCTATTTAAATATACTCTTGTAAAGTTTTTGTTCAATATTAATCTATTACTCTATTTTAACTTCTTCTGAATGGTTGCCTACTATTTTAATATTGATCTATTGTGAAAGGACTGAGAGTTTAATTACAATAGTTGATCACTAAAGCAGTAAACTTAAGCAATGATTCTATAGATATATAAACTGTGCTTGACCGATTTGTAGACTGTGTGCATGCTAAGTCACTACACACAGGCTTACTTTTGATTCTTTGTGTTTAATGGGTTCATGTTAAGTATATGATCACAATGGTGGACTTAGACTTAGGCTTAGCCAAAATATGTTTGATTTACCTTGAAAAAGAATTCCATATAATCTAGGGAGTTATCATTAATCAAAGTAAATTCGATTACAAGAATTAATCTTTAGTTAGGCTCAGGAACTAAATAGAGGATTCTAAATTTCAAAACTTTTAATTTGATATGTAAGATCTATTAATTTTAGTTTTGAGTTAACTCTTAGTTTTAGAGTTAATTAATTTGAATTGGCTATTTTTCTAAATAATAATAGTAATTAGGAAATTGATAATTGATTGGCATTTCCTATAAGGCAATGCTCGCTTCTTATCTGTACTATTTGTTCAATTTGCACACTTGCAGAAAATAACCTATACTAAACCCATACTTATATATAACTTTTATATGATTGGGTTATGTGATTTTTTTTTTATTTTAACATTTTAACTTGAACACAGTAAAAAAAAAAAATCCATTCTTCATCCTTTTTCTTATTTTTCCCCACTTTTCTTCTTCTTTTCTCATTTCCCCTTCACTTTTCTTCTTCTTTTTTCATTTCCCCTTCACTTTTTCTCTTTCCTCAAATTGCCCTTAACTTTACTCAAACATTACACTACTTCTTTCTCCCTGTGCTACTAGTTGCCTGATTCTGCATTCATCCCATCTCAATGTACACTACTTCTTTATTTTTTTATGCATGCAACTATGCAAGAGCTTCAGTTGTTTGTCCCTCATTCATTGATTTGTGACTACACTTTTATGCCTTGTTCTTCGTCCCATCTCTACTTTTTTGTTCACAACATCTTTTCTTGGTTACTAGCTATTGGCTTTTGCATCCTCGTCTTTGTGATGACATGAGTCCAAGAAAGAGACTGAGAGAGAAAGGTGATCTTAGCTCCTTCTTCCATTTCTCATGTTCCTCCTTTTCCTTCCTCATTAGCTTTCAAAATTGTAGCTTCTTTCCTTTTCTCAAATTTGTCGTTATGGGTGAGCTCAAAATTAGGGTTTTTCGATGTGAGCATCTAAATTGTGATACCTACATTTTTAATCTTCAATCTTTAGCTTTTTAAGATAATCCTTAAGTTCAATTTGGAATTTGGGGGCTCAATGGGTCCCAAATTGTTCTCTTCTTTTGATTAAAGAAAAAAAGTTGATTGAATTTGTCAAATTTTATCTATGTGAATTTTCTTCAATTGATTTTGTAATTCTTATGATCAAGGTGAGACATATATCATTGATATGCAAATTAGTATTGAATTTGCCTTTCTTAAAGGAATTAGTAGTCTTGTAGAGAAATTAATGAAGATTTAAATACATGTTATTTATCCATTAGCCAAAGCCCGAAAACCAAAGCCAAAGGAGCTCAGACAATTTTTACAATTTATGAAAAATTTTAAAAACTCATAGGAAGGCTTTTTAAATTAGAAATTTAAGATTTTCAAGATTCTTAAAGGCCCTAAAAATCATAGAAACCTCTAGAGCAGTTAAAGCCCTTTCAGTGAGCGAGTTCAGCAAAGGGTTGACTAAAATTTTGACCGAATAGTTTAAAATAGTTTTAGTTCCTTTTTGAGTGATTCCAAAGGCAATTCTTATGATTAAGAGCCTAAGGAATATGATGGAAAGACAGATTTTAAAAAAGGGTTGAAATGAGTGAAAATAAAAAAAAAGTGGAAAATAGGGACTAAATGCAAAGTGAAAAAGTTACTTTTTGCTCTCTTAAAACATGTTCTAGCCCTCCTCAATCTGCACCAATGTTTTACCTATTTCTAAAACTTCTAAAAACTCTAACTAAGGCATTGTGTGGGAGGAGGAGCAACGAAGGAGAAGAAGAAGCCCAGAATAGGTATGAAAGTGTGTGTTTTCTTCCTCTTGTTTTCACAATAAATATTCCCCTCCTTATCCTCCATATTTCCATGGATTCAAAATGTATTTTGATGCTATTTTAGTTCTAGGCTAGCAAGGAGAAGTTAGGATTTGAGGGAAGGCTTGGTTGCAAGAGGAAGCCACTTGGAAGAGCAAGAATTTAAGGTAGGTTCTCATTCCTTTCCATGGCTTTTCTTGAGTTTTCCTTTCCTTCATCAATTCGGTTAGCCCTGAACATTAAGGGAAAATTTTAATTATGATCTTAGCTTGGTGTAATTAAGTGATTAGGAGTATGTGAAGAAGGTTTAAGTTAAGAGAAACCAAAAGGGAACTAAGGAAACTAAGTTTGCACAACTTAGGGTTCCAAGGTTCAACATTAAATCTGATTTTTCCTAGGCATTTTTCAATGCATGTGAGGGTTTGTATGAGCCTAATTGACCCCTAAGAAGCTTCCCATAAACCAACCGATACAAGAAAGTAAGCCAATTCTATAGGTCCATGTGTGAGTGTATGGTTCAGCCACTTTGGGGTTTTCATACCTAAGGAGTGAATTTTTGTGTTCTAAGGAAATTAGAGGCTTAGATATGAATTATACGAGTTAGGGAAACCAATGGTTTTAATTTAGGAGGCTTGGTTTGAGAGATGATATGTTAAGGTCTCAATTTAGGCATAATAAGCAACATGGGCTTGAACTCCTTATAATGAGTTTATGAAGGCTTCAATGAGTTTATGTGGAGCCAAGAGATCTAGAAAGAAAGGAAATAGGGAGCCAAAATCAAGATTTAAAGTAGTTGCTTCATGGTATCTTAAATGAGCATTATATGTAACTTAGAGCCAAACAAGCTAGCCTAGCCTTCCTTGAAGTTAGAATTGGTTCCTAAGCCTAATTTATATCATGTTTATTGTGTCTAGGCCAAGAGAGGTAAGAGCTCCCTTCTTGCATGTGCTTGAGCCGAGAAGAAGGAAGAAAAAGTAAAGGAAAAGTATAGTTTTTTCATAAGGTAGCTCTCTAATCCTTTCCTTCATACATGTATGCATTCATGACTTGTTTTAGATTGCTTGTATATGTGTTTGATATTTGAAAATTTCTTGTAGTTATTAGATGAATGTTTTAAAACTATGACTTGTTTTATGTTTGCAAAGTTATATGAAATGACTTGAATGAGTGTGGTAAGGCAAAAGTCCTTTGAGGAGGGTGAAAAGGAGCCAAAAGTCCCTAAGAGAGAGTGAGGTAAGGCCAAAAGCCTCAAGAAAAAGTGAGGCCAAGTCAAAAGTCCCAAGATATGGTTAAGGCAAATTCAAAAGTCCTAAAATTATGGGTGAGGCTGAGCCATTGCTCTCTTGAGTCCATAATGTGTTATTTGTTTATGTATGATATGAAAATCTATGGCTATGTATCATTTGAGAACATTATATGACATACTTGCATTCTTTTACACGCATGAACATGTTATATGTATATGTGAAAGGGATTTAGAGCTATTGAGATTCCCCTTTAACTATGCTAGGTGAGCTGAATGGAAAAAGAAACGGAAGCCAACCCCTGAGGAGTGCATGATTAATGGATTGGATGTATAGAAATAGGTTTTGAAGTGTACTTTGTAGTCAAATGATGTACCCAAGCTATGTATTTGTAATGTAAACTCATGGATAGCTTATATAATGTATATGAATGATGTATGAATCCCTTTTGCACTTATGTGAATGGAAATGTGTAAGTTTGCCACATGGTAGCCTTTATGTGTGAGTATGGATGTGTGTAGGGCAAGATGAACCTATGTATACAAATCTTATGGCTAGATAAGTGTAAAAATAGATATGCATGATGAATGTAATCTTAGAAGAGTCATTTAAACACATTTGTGCAAAAGTTGTTGTTGTATGCCTAAGAGAGAGTATGGAACTTTAGGTATGAGTTCGAGTTAGGAAGTGAATCTGAGCTCCATGGTTTTTTGAATTAGTTGGCATGTATATTTAAGGTGTTATGGTGCTTTTGGATGTGCCAAAGTGGTCTTGGTTCAAGGGGAAGACCATTTGGCACTTAATTGAACCATTTTAGGACAAAAAATAGACCAATTTGTGAGCTAAATCCCAACCTGATCAAATGAGTGATTTTGAGGATAAGATTTTGCACTCATATAGATCTCATATAAAAAAATTTTTTGATATAAGAACTACATTATTTGGAGGTCTATAGAATTTATTATGATTTTTCAAAGTTTATATCAGAAGTTGGTTTTGGTCTGTGCACTATTCACTGGGTTAGATTGTATTTTCATGTCATTCGAAAGTCAAATGAGGTCCATTGGTTTTGAAATTTTACATGGAGAAACTACACACTCACAGAGAGCTGTAGCAATTGGAAGCATCTCATTTGGAGGCTTGTAGAGAGAGAAATGAATTTTTGCAATTTTGCATAAGTAACAGTAGCGCTAGCTGACCTTGTGTACTGTTTTATTATAATTCAGTTCTTAAACGAGCTTAGCATGATCTAGGATTATTTTTCCCATAGATTTAACATTCATAACTTTCTAGAATGGTATGTTTTTTTAGTTTTAATTTTTCTAAAATTAGTTATGAAGTTTTGAAATTCATATTAGTAACCTATGACAACAAACCTAGGCAGTTGGATTTTTTATGTTGTCCATTGTTAATCATGGTCCAGTTGATGTTTTCATGGCTTGAAATTATTTTTAACCTATAGTGAACATTAGAGCATTGCAGAAAACTATCATTTACTCAATTTTGATTTTTTTTAAAATTTAATTATGAATTTTTAAAGTTGATGACAAAAAACTGAAAACTAGAACCTGTGGCAAAAAAATTCTGATATGTGTTCCAAACCTTCAAACCCGAGTTTCTTAACCTAAATGGCTATGAATCTAGTATGTTTGAATATGTTATGGTTTAAGATGAGTTGAGGATCAATTTATGGGATTTGAAAATGATTCAATACCGAGCTAGAGATTCTTGGTAGTGTGCTTCCTATTGTTATGTATTGTATGTGCAAGTAAATTGTGTGAAAAGTTCAAGTAGTGTGAAATGAACCTCAAGAGCTAATGGAATGATATTCTTGCTTTGAATGGATGTTGTATGGATATTATATGGATAAAAATGATTAAACCAAAGTGGGATTGAACCGTGTGGGTTTGTTTCCATGATTTCGGTCCATATGCTACACTTTGTGTGCAAGTATAGGTGTTTATTGGTTGAATGCTATGATATGAGTATCTTGGGATTAAGATATGACAAAATCTACTACTATTGTCTCTATGGGAAGGATTAAAGTTCATGTAATTTATAAGATTTAAAATTTAATCAACCTTGCACTCATTTCTCTTTTCATTTTTCATGTATTTTGTTTGAATATGAATTTGAGAATATGAACTTTAGAAATGATTTTAAATTTGAGAATTTTATATTATCCTTCCTTTCTTATAACAAACTCTCAAATCAAGAAGATGTTTCAATGAAATATTGTCTTTTCCTCCATTATCTCCTGTCAAAGCATATCCTTAAAAAATAACTCTCCCACCCCCAATTGATGAATAAGTAATTTTCACATAAAATTTAGGATTTAATTTAATAAAATTTAAAATTATATTAGATGTCTTGGACTAAAAAAAAATTACATACCAATATATATATAATAGCAATATCGATTATTCTCGATTACAAGAGTATCAAAATTGAATTCATAAGATGATAGGTGCCTATTTTTGGAGTGTCTTTATGTGAGTGAAGTTTTAACTTTTAATTGAGGTGTATATAGATGTATGCAACTGATCGGGCTTTTTCCCTTGGTGAGCTGCGTTAAGTATATGCTGTGAGGAAAGTTAACTTTCATGGTTTCCAATTTATTGAATTTTTTCTTTTTTTTGGGAGAATGTTTGGTGAGGTTTTGCTTTCCCTTTGGGTGGGTGTAATAGAAGCTAATCAAGGATCCAAGATGAAAGAGAAAAATTCCCAAAGGAAGGCCCAAAAGAAACAAGGAAATTAGTCCAATTTAAGAATAAGACCCCAAGCTAATATCCCAAAGACCAAAAAAAGATAAAAAGATAAAAAAAACAACATCAACAACATCAAATAACAAACAAAGAAACCTAAGTTGAAAAACTGGCCCCAAATTTTAAATCCTAAAAATCTAATAGAATCTAAATATTAATTGAAGGGTAAACCCCAAAATAAAACCCAAAGCTTTGTAATGGGTTCCCAACAATACATGTTATTGTTGCGGGAGCAAAATCGTACTTTGAATTCGATAGCTTTAAATTTGATAAGTACACAAATATGAACACCACTCATAACAGTATATATACAGTGGCAGGGCTAAGATGTTAAATTATAGGATAAAAATTTTTCTTTTTAGTAAATTTTTATATTTTATTTAAAAAATTAGGTTTTTATAATATATTATTTAAATAAAATTTTTTTTTGAACTTTTAAATTAAACTAGATAAGATTAATTTATTAATAATATTTTGACTTTTTTCTTTTAAAATTTTAAACAAATTTGAATTTAAATAAATAATGTATGAATAATTTCTCTTCATATTAATTAATATCAATAATTTTCACTATTTATAATTCTATATTTATTTATGTAATGTATAACAAAGATATGAAAAATATATATATATATATATATAATTACTCAATAACATCATAATATTTCAATAAACATCTTAGAATAGTATTTTGGAAAAAAAAAATTATCTAATAAAGTACAAAAATTGATTACTAGTAATTTATAAAAACCTACATCTACAGAAAGCAATAAACACTATTTTATTCAACAATATTTCAAAAGTTTTGAAGCATTTTCAAAGCAATTATTTTAGATTCAATTAAAAATAATATATTGATAATTGAACTTAGTTATATTCTGTTCAATTACTATTATAATAAAAATGTATAGATTAAATATAAATTGAAAAGTAAAAGAAATGTTAGGCAAAGGGCAATAGGAGAAGGGAGAAAAAGAATTGTATAAAGTCTAACAAGTTAAGGATGACTTGAAAAAAAGAGAGAAAATAAGGAAGAAATGGGAAAAGAAGAAAAAAGATAAGAAGAAAATAGGAAAATGAGAAAAAAATAAATAAAAAGAGAAAAGAAAACATATATGTAGATTTAGTGGATTTAATTTAAAATGTTAAACAATAAAAAGAATACATATATGAGTTTAGTTAATTCAATAAAGTATAGTGGATTTAAAATTTTAAAGAATATAAGAGTATATTACCAAAATTCAATAATATATATATATTTTACAAAATTGAAAAGGGCAATTGGCGTGTGTGTATTCAATTATATATATATATATATTACAAAATTGAAAAGGGCAATTGGCGTGTGTGTGTGTGTGTGTGTGAGAGAGAGAGAGAGAGAGAGAGAGAGAGAGAGAGAGAGAGAGAGAGAGACTTTGAAATACAATATCCAATGTAAAGTGATTGAAAATTTAGTCAATACATTACAAAATTTAGTTAATAATATTATAGAAATTAAAAGGATTAGTTAACTATATCTGATAAGTGTATATAAACAAATTGTAATTAACTATGAATTAGTGAGAGCAACCCAAATAAATAAATATTATTTTTACACTTTTTGCATCTCATAGTAGGATATAATTTTTATTGATTCAAAAATTAAATCAAAAGTAATTACTTTCACATCAAATTTTATAAAAAAGAAAATAACTATTAGTTTATAATTAAAAAAATAAAATTTTCTTATATTTAAAATATATATATTATATGTTAATTTTAAAATTAAGTGATGGGATAGAAAATTTTAGATTAATTTTAAATTTTATGAAAATAATTTTTATGATAAAAAATATTAATCCAGTGATATATTTTGTGAAGAATTCATCCTAAAAAACAATTATTTATGGTGTAAAATTAATTATAATTGATATTATTGTCAATTTATCCCTTATATATATATATATATATTTGTATGTATGTATGTATGCATGTATATATGGGTCTGTATGCATATATATATGGGTCTGTATGCATATATATATATATATAATGCTAACATCTACATTAGATGTGTGTAGGTTACCAACTTTTATATTGGGTATTTTGATTAAAAAAAGTTTATATGTAATCTTTTATATCTTTATCATTCGGTTTTATTATTAGGTTTTTCAATTAAAATTGTGATAAATATATAATTTTTAATAATAATATAACAAATGTAAAATTTTTATAATTCTACATTACATGATTAAGTTTTTTAATTTTTTTTACATATCTTATAATTTTTTTTAAAAAAAAATTGATAACCAAAAAAAAAAAAAAGAACTGCACTTAATTATTCTAGTCCTTTGGCTAAAATACTCTTACACTTTTGTTAAAACACAAAATAACTATAGGGTTATTTAAGCATTTCTTCATCACCTTGATAATTTATTGTGGTGTATGAAAAATGGCTTAAATATTCTTATATTAATAATACTTTCATGATGAAATAACCTATATACTCTTATAATTATTTTGTGTTTCAGTATACAAAAAAGGGTAAAAATATTGTGATCAAACTCTCCAATGTAGAGATTGATGACAAGCAGTTGCTAAACAATTAACCACTGCAAAAGGCTATTTTTCTTGTAGGTTATAAATATAAATTTAGCAATTATGAGAGTTGTAAAATATTTAATTATGTATAATGTGTGTATGTATATATATATATATATTTATTTATTTATGATAATAAAAAAATCAGATTTTAACTATCCATACACTTGGTCAAGTGTTCAAAATTGATCGATAAACAACATCACTATTGACAAAAATGATCGATAATTGAAATATATATATATATATATATTTGCTAATATAAGTTACTTATACTTAGTAATTTTTTGAAAAAAGTATATTTGTTGATATAAGTTCCTAATACTTAATAATGTTATGAATTAATGAAAATGTTCTCAATTCTTATATCAAACCCATAAAAGATCCATCCTAACCTATGTTTAGAATGCCAAAAAAGATATTAAAAAAATAGATAAATAATAACACTTATATTTCTCTTTTAAGAAAATAATAACAAAAATATCATAAATATTTACTATAATGTACCTTTAAATTCTTATCCTATTTTTCTCACAAGCCACGTTTTGTCCTATGACAAGTCCTGGACTCCTATTTCAGTCATATACACGAATAGTATGTTTGGATGGACTTTTGGAAAGAGCAAACTATGGTTTGCAAGGAGCAAACTACGTTTTATAAGAAGCAATAAATAGCTGTTTCTACATAAACGTGATTTTCAACTGGGTTTCCAAACACACTAGAAGTCGTGCTGCGTGCCATCATACGGAACACGGGGGAAGAAAGTTGCGGCAAGAAAAATATGGAATGTGTGTCACGTGTTCGTCCACGAGATGAATCGAAGGGCCAAAATTCACGTACTTGACCACGTAATTGACAGCATGAGGATCTGCATTACGTATTTCGAGGCTCACATCATTTAATTTTTTAAAGAAATAATATTTAAAGACTCAAATATTATACAATTTATAATAAAAAAATTTAAAAATTAAAATTATTTTAAAAAATTATAATTATTATCATATTTTAAAAAATTTACTATTAAGTTTTAAAAAAATTATTATTATATTTAAAAAAATATCACTTTTTAAAATCAAATAATAATTTTTTAAATTCAATAATAATTTTTTTAAAATTTAATAGTAATTGTTGTCCTTAATTGTAATTATATTTTTAAAATTTTTTATTACAAATTTTATAAAATTAGGTCTTTGAATTTTTTTTTATTTTTGTTTTCACCTTCTGTCACATAAAATATTTTATTAAATAAAGTGACACAAATTACTTATTAGGTCACAATGCAATCTCTTTCAATTTAGGGTTGTACAATTTACTTATCTTTTTTTTTTTTGGAACAGATTCTCACATGATCCATCTACCTATAAAACTAGTTTTCTTAATTTTCTAAATAATATTTTATGTGTGGCTTGATGTCATTCCGCTTATAATTTTTTTTTTAAAGCTAACAAAGAAAAATTCAAACAATTAGTCATTATTGAAAGAAAACGCTTTGTAATAAGTAAATATATTCAAGTATGTTGACAAGTCTAACCTTTAAGGCTAAAACCAAAGAAAAATAAATAAATAAAGAGAGGGAGAAGATACAAGCAACTATCAGCAATATATATAACTCAAAATTGGTTGCCTACCTTATTTTTTTTTAAAAAAAATTGATGGCCCTCATTTGTAGCCTCGATCTTCTACATTTATATAAATATATTAGGTAAATTTAAAAAAGACACAAATAAAGAAAGTAAGTAGAATCATACACTCTTTTTTTGTCTTTCTTTTTTTCAAAATTTTTTCAAGATATAAATTTCTGGGTTTGAGGTTCAAAAATAAGGGTATAGGTTTCATACAAGTAAAATATATTGCTTATTAATTTTTTCTTTGTTTAACTGTACATTGTGTAATATTTAAGAAGATCTAGATGTTGGAGATTGTGCCCTAAGCCAATCATTGTATTGCGAACATTATTTTTATTACAAAATAAGAGTTTTCTTTTTATTACATTATTACATTATTTTCATGTTTATATATAATAATATCTATGGATAAATCATTTTTGAATTATCCAAAATGTCCCTAATCAATCATCCTTGTGGGAACAACGATGAATTAAGATTAGTATGATTTCGATTGATTAAGTGTTAATCATATATGATGATATGAATGAAAATCATAGGCGTGTGTTAGAGAACAAGACGCTGGATAGACCCGTCATGAGGTAAGCTACATGGATTATGTCATAAGTTTTTCTCATATATAATCATGTCATTGATCCCTTGGACCTGAGATCACCATAGATTTCTACATGAAGGACACTGTACTTTGGCATAGTCTAATGTCACCTTTAACCGAGTGATTATAAAGACTATGATCAGGTATAATGGAATTCATGCAGAGGAAGATGAGTGGTCAAGATGGGATTTGTCCCTCTGGTTAATAGAGAGATATCTCTGGGCCCCTCGATGAGTGTGACTGAGAAATGCATGGCCATGCTCAAATAGAAAGGATTCCATCTTATAATCAGTCTGCTCGGAGATCGAGAAAGTTACGATCGAGCAAGTTGAGGATGACATTTCTATGCCTCATACTTGATCTAAATATCGTGTGACAAAATGGATATGATAAGATTGTAAGATAGGTTGCATTGGATCACCGATCCTGTATGATTTAGGTAGTCATAATGTCTTGCTAGAGGCCGTTTGTGATTTGTGGGTCAAATAGTGTAGTTGGCCCACTGCCAACATCATATGGGCCTGCAGAGTCGCACACAAGAACGGACTAACTCGGGCTAAAATGTCCACATTCATTGAATCAGAAATGTGTCTAGATTCAATGAATATCTAGGATGGAAAAATTATTTATATATATATATATAAATAATAAAATTTGAAATATATTATATATATATATATTATATTTGATATTATATATATATGTATATATATATGAATTAATTTAAATTTGATTCTATTAGATAGATTTAAATTTAAACTAATCAAATAATTTAAATTTGATTTTATCAGATAGATTTAAATTTAAACTAATCAGATAATTTAAATTAAGCTCTAGATATTGTTAGTTTAAATTTAAACTATAGGATATATTTGAATTTAAACTAATAGATATATTTAATTAATTTTGATTAATTAAATATATCTGAAACTCTAGTCTATAAATAAGGGGTTTCTATATCAGAAAAACGATAGCTAGAGCTGCCTCCAAAATCCTTAGAGAGAGAGACACTGTACGGATGTCGTACGGAATTGTACGGGGAAGTCATACGGACTATACGAAAAAAATGTATGGATAGGCTGCTAGCACACCGTTTGAGTTGCTAAACCTCGTTCGTGTGGATACCAGTAGAGGGAGCTGATCTGCGGTCAATTCCTGTGATCCAAATAAAAGTAAACATCAAACTCAATCGACAGAAAAAAGGTAATTCTCTGAACCTATTCGGTTTAAGCAATTTTGACGGATCTTTAGTGGGAATTGAGATCAAAATTTTAAACGTTTTCCGCTGTGTGCCTCCGATAATTCCCAATACTAGAACCCTAGTTTCAAGTGAATAAAAAGTAGTTCTAAAATGAAAACTTTTAAATATATAATATTCTAGATTTTGCATGGACTAATTCCAACACACAAAATTCAAACAATCATGGAAGTAGTATTGAAAGGGCGCATTATAATAAGTAAATATATTTAAGGATGTTGACATACCTACCCTTCAAAGCAACCCACCGGCAATATATATAACTCAAAATTGGTCACCTATCTTTTTTTAAAACAAAATATTTGGCTTGATTTGTATCTGGATCTTTTCCATTTGTATAAATATATTAGATAAATTTTGAGAAAGAAAAAAAAAGAAAGTGATTGAGACCCATATATTATTTCTTCACTCTCCCTTTTTTTCTCTCAAAAATTTCTCAAGATTCAAATTTCTTGATTTAAGATACAAAAATTTTGTTTCTTTGTCACGTAGACAAATTCTAATTAGGGAGAATTATAAATAAAGACTCAAAATTACAAAAAAAAATTATTACAAAACTTATCATCATTATTTTAGAATAAATTATTGTTTATTTTAACTAAAATTAATAATACCTAATGATAACAAGTCTCACAAAATAATATTTTTTAACTGTAGATCCTTATTTATAATTCTCTTCTCTAATTACTTTAGTTTTACAATTAGAACTCCGTTTTGTTGCATGCATTGTAAAAATATTCCTTTTATATTATTTTTGTAATATTTATTATATCTTTATACTTATTATTTTATTTATCAAATTACCATTTTAAAAATAGAGATAAAACATTTATTTTTTATCTTACCTATCTTCATTTACTCATATTTTATATTTCTTTTACCATTACATCTTTTAATCAAATAGAGTATGAAAAGATAAAATTGAAAATATGGAGCCATACAAATAAAGTCTATGGCTTTTTTTTTTTTTTAATTTCTTCAATTGCATCTTTCACAATATTTGAGGAGATCTAAAACCCTAGTTTCAAGAGAACCAAAAAAAGTAGTTGTAAAATGATAACTTTTAAGTATATAATATTCTAGATTTTAGACTATGCACGGGCCAATTCGAACAGAAAAAATTCAAACAATCATGGAATTATTATTAAAAGGAAATACTTTATAATAAGTATATATATTCAAGTGGCTTGGCAAGTCTACCTCCAAGGCATCCCACCAGCAATATTATAACTCAGATTTGGTCACCTAACTTTGTTTTTTATTTAAAAAAAAAATGATTGGCTCTGTTTGTAATGTAAATCTTTTGTATGTATATAAATATATTAGACAAATTTAAAGAGAAATAAGAGAGAGAGAGGTGAAACTATATACTTTCTCCTCACTCATACACACACTCTCTCTCTTTTACTTTCAAAATTTGAAGTTCAAAAGTTAGTTTCTTTATTCCATAGACAACTCTAATTATTGTAATTTCTCAACTTAGATCTTTTGCTCTAATTGCACAAAGTGCCATTGAAAAGAGATATAAATAATGATGTGGGCCTTATTATATAAATAAAATTTATTACTTTTTCCTCTTTCCAATCGCATTTTATTCTATATTTCAAGGCATAAAATCCTAGTTTTAAGTCATCAAAAATTAGTTGGAGGATGAAAAATTTTATTTTAGGTATAATACTCTAGATTTTAGACTTTGACCGGGCTAATTCACTAGGCGCAAGTCCCTTTCGGTGATATATAGACCCCTTGTCTTAGTCTATAGGCGCTAGTCAATCCCAAACAATAATACGGAAAAATTGGTCGATAATCTTAAATTAAATATATTTATAGTAAAATATTTTAAATTTTATAATTATTTTAAAATTTTAAGAATAAAAAATTAAATTATTAAAAAATTATAATTTAAGATCATAAATTAAATTTTTTATTTTTAAAATTTTAAAATAATTTTAAAATTTAAAATCATTCAATATAAATTTTTTAATTTAAGGTGATAAATTATATTGTTTTTCAAATAATAATAAAAAACCTAGTCTATGCCAATTCCCATGTTGTTGCCTTCTTATACTTGTCGGCACGCCCATGGTACACCATTCATTGTTCTGTGGATGTTACTCATTTTTAAAGCTTTAGTAAGTATATAATGTCTATAAAAATTTATCAAAATGAATGTTTGAAATGGTGACTTCATCACTGTGATAATTTTCTGATCACTATTTGCAGCATTAACTAAGGCAAAAAGCATCTTTAATTTTTTTTGTACAATTATTTCTACAGTAATTAATGATTTTTATGATTATTTTATTAGTTGAAAAATTTTTAAAAGGCGAGATCACTTAAATTCATATTGATTATTCATGCAATTTCTGTGAAACTATGACGGTAAAAATTAATGTGATATATTTATTGTACGGACATATTAATTGTTTTGTAAGAAAATGTTAATTGGATTTTCGTAGTATTGAATTTTTAATACTATTTTTACTTATATTTTAATAAAGAAGTAATTTTTGCTTAAAAATTTAATATTCAGCTTAATCATAGTTTAAAATTAAATTACATGACTTTGACCAAAATACAAATTAGACTTTATGATAATATATAAATAAGAATAATACTAAATAGTCAGTTGATACGGAAAATGAACAATACTATTGATACGGGAAATGAACTCCTGCGCAAAAGCGATGGTGCCATCTCTGTTATTCAAATTTTCTTAAAATATTACATAAATCGGAAGAAAGAAATTTATTATGTTAATTTTTATCCAAATTTCGATAATACTGTTGCATTATTATTTTCTAATCATAAATGGACTGTATTCGTACTATGCATAGTCATTATTGTAACAGTAAGGTAATTAGTATTAATCATTATTTTAAAACAAGCCTGGGATATTAATTTAAAAAAATAATAACATTACAATTAATATTTTTTAAATAAATACACATATATACATGTACACACACCTTTAGATGTGATTTTGGTCATTGATTCAAGTATCACAAAACTCGCCCGAAGAAAAAAAGTATCATAAAAGTTTTATAGGAATTTACCTTTTTTAATTGTAGTTCCACCTAAAAAGTGTTCCGTATGCATAACTATGCGTAAGGGTGAATTTAATTAAAGAGCTTCATTTATTTATTTTGTTTAGATAGAATAAATGACTTGTCAGTTTTTGGAATTAAACTATGCTTTTTTTTTCTCAATATTTTAATCAAGATCGTTAAATTCGCAAAGTTATACAAGGTTGTAAAGATGAGATAAATTTTTGTAACATTAAACTCATAATATAAACTTGTAAAAGTTTATCTCTATTATTAATAAATAATTATTGAAATATATAATTGTATTATACATAATAGTTAAAACTTCATGTAGTTGAGAAGATTTATTCTAGACCGGGCTTCTTATATAGTTGTATGAATTTTTTGAAGTTTTTTATTTTAGTTGAATTGACACAAACTTTTAGGCTAGAAAAAGGATATCTTCAAACTCACCTAACTTATTAATCAACTCTATACAAGTTAATTATGAGTTACACAAGTTAGTTTTGATTTTCAATCTATAAATTAACTCATGAATTTAACAACTATGATTTTAACTTCTACATGAATACATTGTCTTTGATCATATTAAAAAGATAAAGTAAATAAGATACATAAAATTTGGACTATAAATAAACATGACCTAATTAATTACATTATAATACATTTATATTCAAGATAATGAATGTCTTTTAGTAATGTCAAAACCCAAGAGAAGTCTGGACCTCCACACTAATTAGCCTGTTCAGGTTATCTACTGAACGAACCTAATTTTGAAACCTAAAAGCTTGATTAAATGCAGACCTACATAGGAAGTAGTTCTACCTACTTAAAAAGTGTTACATGTGACTAACAGCGTGCAAGGGTATATTTTTGATTAGGTAGCTTCATTTATTTATTTTGTCTAAATATAATAAACGACGTTGTCCTTTTTTTTTTTGGGAATGAAACTTTACTTTTTTTTTTTTGAATATTTTAATCAGACATAAATGGATTATTTTTTATTATATTAAGAAGATAAATTAATTAAAATGCATGCAATTTGGACCAAGCAAACATCACCTACTGACAATATGATCCATCCTTTTTTTTGGCCAAAGACAATATGATCCATTGATATTCAAGATAATGAATATCGTTTAGTAATGTTAAGAGCAAGTTTGGCTTATTGTTTAGCTTATTTATGACCAACCTAACTTTGAATTCTAAGCTCAATTAAACGCAGGCTTAAATATTTTATTATTTAATTTAAAAGTATTATATTTTATAAATAAAAATAAAATATATAAAATGGGTCAAAAACGAGTTAGCTGATTTAATTCATTATCTTTTTTAGCCTGTTTAATAAATGAATTAGCCGCTCTTATTGTGATTTGTTTGAGTAACTTGTGACGGGTTAGACTGGCCTCTTTTACTCTACTAATATCATTCAAGATAGTAGAGTTTAATAAAATCATACTATTTTAAGTGGTATCATATTTAGTATTACTCAAAATTGTGAAAATCTCCCATCATATCTAAATATTATTAACTTTTATAAAATGTCACTTGTATCATTTTTAAAATCATTTTGTTATTATCATACTAATTATAAATATATTAGATACTATGATATTTTATATTTTATATCTTATAATATTCAAGATACTGTAAGATAAGAAATACTCAATTCGTGGTAAGTTTTGTTGCACCTAATTGTGCATCAAATTGTAGGGATAGCCCGTTCCACCTAACTAGTTCTTATTTTGTTTGTTTGTTTATTGAGTCCACTGCACTTGATTAAATGATATTCAACCATAATTTGTGCATCACGTGCATCATCAAGCTACCAATTCAACCAATTCGCAAAATCCTGAGGTCATTCTATTGGACTAAATGAGGTTGAAAGATATATAATATTTTCTGCAAGGGATCTTGCATTTTATACAGGATTGATATATATATATATATATATATATATATATATATATATATTAGCCTAAATTTGAAGTCAAATTATGAGATGGACATTTTTTATTGTCTATAATGCTCAATTTGATAATGTCAATAATTGGAGATGGTAACTTGTAAACATGGGTTAATGTTCGAGGAAATATAGGTTTTATCTATGAAAGATATATATAATATTTAGATTTTAAATTTTAGAAATATGTGATTCAGTCTCATAAAGATACATACTTCAATTATTTTAATTTTAAAATTTAAAAATTCACTTTTTGGTTCTAAAAAAATTTTAATTTATTATTCCTTAGTTCTAAGTAATACATTCTTCAAACACTAATAAGTAGTAACAAAAAATTATTTAAAGATTAAAGCATTCATTTTTAAAATTCAAACATCAAATAATTAAAGTGTGTGTGTATATATATATATATTGTAAGAACCAAAAGCTACATTTCCTCTCAATTTTTCTAATTCTCACTTTTCATTAGTATGGAAAGACCCTCATGAAAAATTTTCGTTGAGTTTTATTAAAATTATATAAATTTTGCATATATTTTTAAAATATATACAAACCTATTATGAAATAAAAAGTTATTTTATATTTTAATTTAATTTTAAATTTTTTTCTAAAATACTCTTTATTAGCCTAAATATATATTTTCAAATAAAATAAAAAATAAAAAGTATTTTGACTAAAAAAATTTAAAATTAAACTAAAGTATAGGGTACTTTTTTACTTCAAAACATATTTTTATTATCTTAAAAGTATATGTGAAGTTTGCATAATTTTAATAAAATTCAAAAAAAATTATATAACTTACTCTACAAGTTATTATAGTCATTTCAACATATATAACGTTAATAGTATAATCTCAATTCTCATGTCCATATTTTAGGCAGGAGAAAATACTTATTATTCCCTTGAATGGGACAAACCCTGGAGAAATTTCTTCCAGAAGAGAAAATTAATTATATACCATCCCTACAACCACAAGCAATGACATCATCAGAGAGAAACTCTTTAATTAAATTGGATACATATATAATATTCTTTCATACATACTCATAAGTAAAGGAAGTAATCGATTTCTTTATAAGCCATCGTTGTCCATTGAACCTAAAATCGGCCCTGGTTGAAGGGTAGGCAGCCGCCCCATAATTTCAGTCTCAACAAATTTATATCACATCAGATTGAAAACTAAAACCCCCATATCACATGACGCCCTCTATATAAACCCTCTTTGTACATTTTCTTAAACGACGTACAAAAATCACACCCTTCACAGTACACTCTTCCATTCAACTATGGGCGACCTAGCACCATCCCTCACCGGAGTTAAGGTGGAATTCCTTGAATTCTCGGCAACGGTGACGCCTTTGGGATCCGTCAAGCCCTATTTTCTTGGTGGCGCAGGTTCTTGTACTCCATTCAAATTGACTCGTTTATTATCAATTGTGTTATATATAAGATGTGTCATGATCAATAAACTTTGATTTAGTGATATTGGAGTAATTTTTAGAATTTAAGAATCTAAATTCTAATTCCAGTCAGAGCTAAATTAAAAAAAAGAGAAATGCATCATGCAGTTGAATATATACAAAAAAGTTAACCATGTTGGTGATTTCTCTAAAGTGTGATGCACCTTAGTGGGTAATCCATCCTTGGTGAAAAAACTAAAGGATTTGATCTACACACACATCTTCAAGTAAAGTGTTGGAATATCTTTTTTCTTCGTATAAGTTGCCATCCCATCTGAAAAGTCTAATATATGTAGAAATTTGAATTAAGTATTTATTTTATAAATTGAATGGGATCAAAATTATGGAAATGGATCACTTCAGCTGAAGTGAGGAGAGAGACAGAGAGGGAGGGTTGTGTGGGACCCACATGCCAGAAGTGGGACCTACTCCTCCCTCTCTGTCTCTCTCCTCACTTCAGTTGAAGTGTACTGTAGAGGATCTAAATCCCAAAATTATCCATTTTTCACTTATTTCTGTCTCAATTCTATTTGTTTTGGTTCCTACTAGGCATATGCCTCTTCTTCTCTTCTTGGTTTTGCTGCATAATTGAGCATACAACAGTATATCTTATGTACATACTTGATTTTTTTTTTAATAATAGATATGTTGCCAGCTATAAAATAGCGAAGATACCTATATGAGCTGAGCTGTGCTTTAATAAGACTGCCTGTTTATTTAAATGAGCAAAGATGCTTTGGGACAAATCCTTTATAAAAGCGAAATTACCGTTATTGTCAATCAAGATTATGACATCCACCATAATTTAAAGATGCGTTTGTCTTGATAGAAATTATGTATTTTAAAAGTATAATCTGTGACAATTATTTCTTTTGAAAAATAAGTTAATTTTCTGTTTTGGATTGACAACATAAAAATATCTTTTCTTATTTGGTGCATTATAGGAAAAATTCAAAGCTAAATATTCAAAGCTTATATTTTCAACTAGGACTCTGTTTGTTTATGGAAGAAACTAAATTTTTAAGGAAAAAATGAATTCTATGGCTAGAAAACATTTCTTTTTCAATGAGTTCATTGACTATTGTTTGAATAACATAATAGAAAAAATTTGTCATGACAATTTGATGTATGAAAAATTAAAAAAAAAACATTTTCTATGACGTTAGCCTTAGAAAACAAGGTAATATATACTATTCTTAAATTGTATAAACTTAATTTGTGAACTTTATATATTTGTTTGTGCTTTTAGTAGCAAAAATCATAATTTTATCTTTGATAATTCTTTTCAGTACTGTTTTTTTTAATGCTCTTGGAGATGACTCCAGGTGATTTTTTTAAAAGTTTATTTGTCAATAAAAAGAAATTCTTTAAAAGTAAATCAACACTAGTATTAAAATGATAATATATTTTTATTTAAATTTTTTTAGATACTCATAATATTTGTTATAATATATTTTATATATAAAACAATTTATCAATCAATATATAATTCATAGTAGTTTTAATTATATTTTCTGTGGAACAAAGAAGAGATTTAAATGTTCTGCATTAATAATTGTTTCACAACATGTACTATGCAATAATTTAAGTAATTAGAACATTATTTCCATACCAGGTCATATTATTTTTCTTAAAGTGTTTAGTTATAGGTAAATGTATAATTTTAATGTTGCTTTTTATTAAACTCATTTTATAAGAAATAAAAAAAATAGTCCCTAAATTTATGAAGATAAGTTATATCATTAATAAAAAAGTAAAATACACACAGTGTTACTGAAACTATACAGACTTTTTACTTATTTTCAAAACATACACAGACTTTTCTTAAATGTTGTTGAAACTATATGAATCTCCTTTTATATTTTTAAAACTAACACAACTCTCATAAATTCTGTTAAAATTACATAGATATTGGTTGAGTTTTTTTTTTGAAATTATATAAATGTTCTCTTTATTTTAAAAAATATACATAGAGTTTCTTTGCAAATGGAAGGGAGATATGTGTAATTTTAGTAAAATTCAAAGAAAGTCTATGTAATTTACTTTTTATTTTATAAGAAGTTTTGAAAATAGAATGGAGTCTCACGTAATTTTAGCAAAATTTAGGAGAAATCCATATATTTTACTCTTAATAAAATAATAAAATATATCTACTTTAATGAATTAAAAATATATCTTAATTTGTACTATACATTACTTATTTGTGTTAAATTTGTAGGGGAGAGAGGGTTGGTAATTGATGGAAACTTCATCAAGTTCACTGCCATAGGAGTTTATTTAGAAGAAAAGGCATTGCCATTACTTGCCTCCAAGTGGAAGGGAAAAACTGCAGATGAGTTGTTGAACTCCCTCCAGTTCTTCAGAGATATCATCACAGGTTATTTTCTTCTCAAACAATAATTAATGTACACTTTTTAATACCAGTCTGATTTTGACGCAAAGTTTTTTTTCCCTAAATAAAACTTATGTTATTAAGGATGGATTCTATATCTTATTATCAATTGAAGTAATACTTTATACTATATTTGGTTTTATATATAACAAACAAATAATTAACTCATGAGAATTAAGAAAGTTAGTTAAAAGTAATTTTTTAAATTTTGCCTCAAATAAAAATTATATTTTAAAAATGTCCTTATTTAATGTGCATACTATTTTTTTTAAAATTAATGATAGTTATTACTCATAATTTAAAAGACTTATTTAATGAAAGGTATAATTAGAATATTATAATTAATATACTAGATATTAATGGTTTGTTTCTTATATTATAAACTAAATCAAATCTCATAGAAGCTTTTTATATATTAAACCAGAAGTAGTATAAACCAGTTAAGAACATAATATAATAATTGCGTCAAGCTAATGAAGTGTTTTTTTGCTCATTCTTACTATTATTGAAGCAATGCCTATACTTGAACATTTCTCCAAATCTGCTCCCTCCTCAGATATTGTCCTTCCTCATTTATTTTAAAATTTTATTATTTGAGATAGTAACAAAATTAATAAATAATATTTAAATATTTAGAACGATTTATAGTCTTACTAAATTTTTAAAAGTAAATTAAGATTACACAAAAAACGTACTGAATGTATGAGCTGCATGCATGTAAACCCACCAGTTTTAACTACTCTTTCTGTGCTTTATATAATAGTAAAGCATTCTATATCAAGATTTACTCATATATAATAAAAATAATAAAATTTGTCACCAATTAATTTGGTCAGATTTATCATTCAATAACGTTAAATCAATTAATTATTAAATTTAGTGTTAAATTTTATAAAAAATAGCTAGTAAAGGTACGTAACATTGTAATTAAATTGAAATAAATAATTTATGCATCAAATTCAAAATTCACTTATACCAAAATAGGATTTTCTTTTTCTAAAAACTTAAAAGATTATCCACTCCTCAAAAGAAAATATTATTAATTGGGTTATTGATATTATTAAAATCGAAATTATTAACCATATCTCCATGACTTTTTCAAACATATGTTGTGACTTTTTCTTTCAGCTAAGTTGACATTGTCTTCTGATTAAATTTACTAAAAGCATCATTTTCTCCCGTCGCCGCTGGCTCAGCTGATAGTGATTCATGAGGAGAATATTGAAATAAAGTAAAATAAATTCCTGATAAACCTGTTCTTAATATAATTTTTCTAGTGCTTTTGAATTTTATCTGAGAAAATACTTTTCAAATTTAATATGCTTAACACCGAATGCTTTTGATTTTTATTTGAGTAAATTAATAATATATTTCTTAAAAGATTACTTTTCTTTTAATTTAACTTTTCAAAGATAAAATTACTTAATTTAGTTTTTGAAAAATTATTCTCTTCTTAATTTGATCATCTAAAACTAAAATCTTTTAGTTTAATTTATACATATTTTTTCCTCATAAAAATGGCCTCTTGGTAAGGCTAAGAAGGACGCTATTTTTGTATTGGAGAGCCTAAAAATGCTCTTTGAAAGGATTACTTTAATAGAAACAGAATGTTTGAAAAACTAAATTAAAATATTTTATCTTTGTACGATCAACATGATAGAAGAATGATTTTTTATAAAGTAAATTAAGAAACTTTATTTTTTGTGAACTAAATTAGAAAAGAATATTTTTTAACTAAATCATTAGTTTACTTAATTTACTTAATTTGGTTTTTGCAAGTTTCTATGAAAAATTAATCCAAGAATTGAACGTATTGTCAATATTATAAAAATGCAAGAGACTATTTTGACATGTTTTAAATTTAATGGAGTTCTTTTGAAACATAAAATTTAAAACACTATATAAAAAATACATATAAATGAATTTTTTTAGTAGCAATTGAGAGGCAAAGCCTTAGGAGTAGGAATGCAAAAAAGGACGACATAAAAATTGAATTTATATACATTAAGACCTTTTGATACTTATGTTTACAAGGTGTCATGTGAATCAATAGTCTTGGACCAACAGATATGAAATTTAATACTGTATATTGTAGCATATTAAATTGTTTTAATAATGAATAATTATGAGAAAGATTATAATTTTTTTCTGCAGGTCCCTTTGAGAAATTAATTCGAGGGTCAAAGATATTGCCATTGTCTGGTCAAGAATATGTGAGGAAGGTGTCCGAATCTTGCATGTCCCACTTGAAATCTGTTGGGACTTACAGTGATGCAGAAGATAAAGCCATTGGCAAATTGGTTCAAATCTTTAAGGATCACAACTTCCCGGCAGGCTCTTCTGTTTTTTACAGACAATCACCCAATGGAACATTAACGGTTAGTATAAAACAATTAAATTGCATGTTAAAATGTTTCTTTGTAAGAATATCGCAATTTTATATTGAGATTTTGATAGTTAAATAAAAAATATAAATAATTAAGGTTATTAAAATTTTAAGTAATTAATTAGCTTCTAATATTAGTCAGAGTAAATTATCACATGTTTGAATTCTATATTTGTTAGTCTTTGATTAGATCAAAGAAGATTGAGACTAGTGGCTTGACATGCATTAACATGTAAACTAATTTTTTATTTTTGTTTGAGTATAAATATTTTTTTACAATTATTTTTAACTCCATATCAAAATATCAGAAAGTGGCGGCATAGGTTATGCAAAGTGGGCGTGTGCATGTGGCATTTATCACGTAATTAGTTGATAATGTATATTTGTTTTACAAAAAAGATATAGCGCGTTAGAGAGTAAAAAGTGGGAAAGGGAGTAGGGTAGGGAGCGGATTTACATGCATTAATAATACAATACTTTTAAATAATGAATATTTTTTAATTTGATGAAGATAATTTTTAGAGAATAATTATGCTTTATATGAATTTTTTTTTGGGGTGAAAAACTAAACAACACCAAAGCCATATTAATACAAATACGAGTTATTGCAAACTTTTCTTGATACAATTATATAATTCACAAACTTTTACAGTAGTTATACATAATAATTGCAACTAAAAATCACAACATCAAACTTCACATAAAACCCCAAAGGGGTTAAAAAGATGTATTTTTTTATCTTGATTATTTGAATTTAAATTTTAGTGTCAGACTTTTAAAGAACATAATTTTTTAAATGTACTTGGCCAATATGAGGGGTGTCCCCTCAAAATTGCTTGAGAAGATACCTAATCTCACTTGACTTGCAAACTACTTCTATACTTTTATCGTAATCAAGAAAACAAACTTCACTTAAAAATATCTTGATTACTATCTTGATGTACTAAAATCTTAATTAGAGTCAAAATTAACAAAAAACAAGTTTCATGTATTTGACTTTTTCTTTAAAACCCCAGATTAGTTTCTCTAAAGATGGGACACTAGCAGAAGATGTGGCTGGTGTCGTAGACAACAAACCAGTTTCAGAGACAGTGTTGGAGACCATGATTGGCGAGCATGCTGTTTCTCCTGCATTAAAACAGAGTTTGGCTTCGAGATTTTCTCTGCTATTCAACGAGGCCAATGTCAACAATTAAAATTGAGACCACTAGTTCAAGAGATACCAACATCTTAAGTGATGTTATAATTTTATTTACCAATAATTATTATACTTTGTGTTATTGTGTGCTAATAGAGTGATAATAGCCTCGTTTCATAACTTGTATGTTGTTTTTGCATTATTTATGAAATTAAAAAAATGTATTAATATGTGCATTATCATAATTAAAATAAATTGCTTAATATGTTCATTACATAATTAAAGATATATAGTATGACTCGATGTGTGCATGGTCATAATTAAAGATGGTATGGCTGGTCCTAAAAAAAAATCATGTGCACACTAATCATATGGCACTAATACTTCACAATATTAAGACATGAATTTGTTCAAAATAAGCATGGCATAAATAAAATTATCATCCTTATCAATATATCATACTAAAATTGATATCAGTAAATGTAATTAAAATAAAATGTTTAATGTGTGCATTATCATAATTCAAGATGATGTGCCTGCTTCTTGAAAAATTAATGGCACACTAATCACATGGCACCGATTCTCAAAATAATTATGACAGAATTAAATTATCATGCTAATAATGTCTTAATTAATAAAATAGATTCAAAATGAATTGAAATTCTTGACTAAATAAATTGTCCAACCTATTGTACAAATAAATTGTCTGTAATCACAAGTAGGTAATATAAAAAAAAAATTATTACTATATGTTCAAATATCACATCAAGAGAAAACTTATATGTCAAATAAATTGTCCGGAGCCGGTGACTGTGCCGGTGCCGGCGAAAGGCTGGATTCTTGAACCAGAAAGATAAACCAAATAGTACCACTGTGACTGTCGGTGGCGGGAGGGTCAGATCCATTTTCTTGTTATTATATTAAGGTTCCTCCTTTAAATCTACTAAAGTTGTCGAACAATAATTAAATCCTTAACCAATCATTCTTGCGCGCATTAGGAAGTCTAGGCAGGTTTGGTATACTTTCCACATGGGAGAGGGTGTGAAAGAGCTTCTTTATTATTTCTTTTAAAATAAGGACATATGTGTCATTTTATATAAAATTTACCTATTTTTTTCATTTATTTTAATTCTATTTCTTCTCATATAATACCAAATGTAGCCAATTTGATTCTAGAGATCCTTGCCTTATAGCAAGCTGAGAGTAGAAGAAAACAAGTTTCCAATGGTAGAAGTTAGAAGCCACAAACCACATGACAACGTCAACACATTTAGCTAGTCCCCATTTTCTCCATCCCCAAATAGGAACAAAAAGCAAGGGGGGGATTTTATTCGCTTCCATCCCCCAAAATTCTGCGCACCTCACTACAAGAAAAATGAAATTTAACAATAATTGAAAAAATTTCTATTAGACTAAAATCTTAACGGCAATTAAATAAATTGTCCTCAAGACAAGGACCCTAACGACAATTCGGATAAAACCATTGTTAAGCCACTCAATAGCTTAACTATGGTAAGTCCTATTTGCCGTTAGGACACATTGCTTAACAGCGATTATACCTAGCTATCATTAGACCACAAATATAGTAGTCAGTCTAATTTCTCATTGCCTCACGGTGGTTATGCCTAACATGGCTTAAGGACGATTAGACCTTATTATCGTTAGGCCAATAGACTTAATTGTGATCGGTTCCAACCATCATTAAGCCCATTTAAAACCAAACCTATTCCCCTTCTCCCTCGTTAAATTTACTTCAGTTGTTGCCCCATCACCATCCGACCACCAGGTACATCATTTATTTTTTTCAGTGAAGTTATCTGCTCCGTTTTTCTGGGGTATAATATATATTGATTGTATGCTGGGTTTTAGGAATTTAGTCGCCAAGTAGATAATCTAGTTGCTGAATCAGAAGTTTTTCTTTTTTCTTTTTCCCTTGACCCCTTCATCTTGCTAGTCAAAGTGTAAATTTATACAAATTTGAACTTATCTTGTTCTCTATGTTAATTTCCACTGGAATGATTTCGGTAACTTGTGGAAGCTGCAAGCTTTAAGTTGCTAGCCAGGTAGATCAATTATTCTTTAATTTCCTGAAAAAATTTATGAGTTTGCAAGATCTTGGTATTAATACTGATTTTTTCCTGAACACATACATGACTTAAAATTTCAAAAATGGCCTCAACGTATATAAGAAGTGGATAAATAATATACAAATCTTCATTTGTGACGGTGGGTGAACTTGGTGGCTAACTTAATTCTAGATGAAAGCAAGGCACTGTCTTCTCTTCCCTTAAGCAAACTCAAATTACATAATTATGTGCCATTTGTGCAAGTAACAACTGATACTACACATAGATCTGTATTACTCTTTATTCAATATTACCAAAATAATTTGCCAATTAACCAAACTTTACATTAAGTCCTCACACTGACAAATTAAAACTTTTGCTATATCTAGAACTTGGCATTGTACTGATGCTTTAACTTCGCCTGGCTCTTCTAAGATAGAAAATTTGGATTAGCTAGCAATCTCTACCAAGTTTTTTTATTTTTTATTTTTTTCCTTTTCTTCCATGATAGCAAAGAAAGTTTGTCCCATGTCTTACTTAATGAAACAAAGTTAACCAATAAAATACTAGGAGGTATATAGAAGCATTATGCAAAGATAAGATAAATTTCAATGCCAACTGTTGAAATCAAATCAACCAGGGACCCACTTTCTGGATCCCCTTGTCATCAATAAGGAAATGCCAACCCATTATTTGATTTGCATCAAACAGTACCCTTTGTCTTCCTTCAGAGACAGTAACCACAGATTATGAGAATCTCACTGCTTTCCGCATTGACACAGTCCAATACTTACAAACACATCATTGAAGTTTTTACAAACACATCATTAATTAATCCAAGAATTCTTGCACGGTAACTCCTCATATCTTTCGTTACTTAGACCACGCATAATGATTTCTTCTTTGCAGTTATGAGTTTGTGAGATGGTCTGTACATTGATTAAAAGCTTAGTTGTAAATTTAGTCCTTATAATTTATTCAAGAGAGTAATTTTGTTCTTTTAGTTTTAATTAAAATTTATTATCCTTCTAGTTTATTTATTATAAAAATCTAGTCATTCATTTTTAATTAGATCAATATTACACTTCTAATTAAGTACTTTTATTTAATAAATAGAAAGATAACATTACTTAACACTAAGTGAATTAATTTGACTGTGTCATTTAAACTTAGATCTTTTAATTGACTCATTTCATGTATATAAGTATCTTTATTATTTTTTGTGAGATAAGATATTATAATGTTGGACATGAAATTATAAAACACGGTAGTGCATCTCAATGATATAATATGAAATCAAATTTTGGAGGTAAGCCAAGGTGGTCCTATTAATTTATTCACCATAACCTTTGCATCTAATTGGTTTATTCCTCCCTTTCCAGTTTTTCTCTTTTTTCATTTCAGTGAGTTTTCTACTTGCGCTAATTATATAATGTGAAGGGTTCCGTGTCATTCTTAACCTCTAATTCTAAATAGTAGACTGCTTTTATTCAATTGAAGATAGATGCACGCTACGCTGCCAAATCAATTGAGTAGCCTTTTCACATTTTATTGATAGAATTGTTTAAAATATTTTGAGAGATTATGCTTCCATCTGCCAAACTTTTCAGTGGTTTGGTAAAAGTAGTGTGATTGTTTTTCTGGTAAGGTGATATTGACATGTTTTATAGGATAGATTCAAAATACAAGTATGAATTTCTTATAAACAAAACTATATGATAATCTCACATAACTTAATTGAGACTATATATAATAGAAACATAAAATTTAAATAATTTCCACCATGCTAGATGAATTTGAAGGAGAAACTCAAACTTGACTTTATGATCTCAATAACTGAAATTACAACCAGAAGAGAAGGATTCGATTTTGCCAGAAGTTTTTTTTTTTCTTTTACAAGTTGGGAGATCTTATTGATGGTAATTTTTTTTGGGAAGCCTCTTTTGTAAGGGAACCTCTCAAAAACTCAAAATTGGTTAGTCGTGAAAATAACTTATTGTACCTTCCCATCAAAGAGTACAATGAAATCAATCCTTTAAAAAACAACCAACCACTAATCCACTAACCACATTATCTAGCAATCTTAAAAAGTAGGAGATAATGAAGATCATCTAAAAGATATATTTTAAAATTCAAATAAAGAGACTATTCAAAATAATAGAATAATTAGAATATTCTATTTTTCAAATATAATTTTAAAAATATTTTTTAATATTTTTCCACTTGATCCGAGTATGAATTGCTATATACTATGTTTATGAGTAAATTAAACACATACTACAAAAATTATAGTGGTAAGTTCCTTGAAAATAGATATTACCTTTCACATATCACATGTAATATGTTTAGACTTTATGGTATAATAATGTTTAAGAATAAACCTTAAATGTTTATTCGATTCCAAACTCAAATATTTGTCAGCCTCACAAAGATGTATGCAAATATATATAGAGACAACAAATCATAATTCAAAATTTCATTACTCTAAGGATCTCATTAGACCAAATATGGTCTAAGACTTATCTAATGCATGTGATCCTTAAACTCTTTCGAATGCATCCTTTTAGTTAAAGGATTAGTTAATATTTCTTTCATCCAAATGTTCTCTATGATCATTTGATAAACTTTAACCCAATTTTTTAAGGCTCAGTACTTAATTTTGATGTGTTTCCTTCGACTTCCACTTTTATTATTCTTAGCCAAGAAAATAGCAACTGTATTATCACAATTCACTCTAATGGGCCTAGAGATTGAATCTGCAATCTTAAACTCAATAATGAAATTTCTTAATTATATACCTTATAAACTTAAATTTCTTAATTAATTACTAAAGTCGTCGCTAATAGTATATTAATATTGTTGATAAAAGCATATATTTAGCGGCGACTAACGTCGTCACTAAAGACATATTTAGTGGCGACTACGTCGTCGCTAAAGACATATTTAGTGGCGACATAAAATATTGATGCTAAAAGAAAAACTTTAGCGGCAAAAGAATGATTTGTTGCAAAAATAAGCATTTAGCGTCATCAAAATATTTCCTCACTAAAAGTATATATTTAGCGACGACAATACTCACCACTAATTTCTCTAAATACCCATTGCAAGGAATTTCGGCTACAAATGTCGTTGTTAAAACAACATTTAGTGTCAAGGTACATGTCGTCGCTAAAGATCCCCACCAAATAAAAGGATTTTTGCGACGAAAAGGTCGTCGTTAAATCTTTTAAACTAAAAGGTCGTCACTAAAAGTATGCATTTAGTGACCACAACTATTGGCAAAAAGTCGTCGCTAAAAGTTTTTAGTGTCAAAAGATATTTGTTGCCGCTAAAACCATATATTTAGTGACGACTTTTTTTGCCTCTAAAAATATTTTTTGTCGTCGTAAAAAGTCTTTTTAGCAACAACAATTTTTTGGCCACTAAATTTCTTTAGCAACGGCTGTAATTGTGGCGACTTAGCGACGACTACATTATCGTCGCTAAATAGTTTTAGCGACGACTTTTGACGTTTTAGTGACGACTTTTGTCGCCGCAAATTCTATATTTTTTTGTAGTGCTTGCCTTAAACAAACTCAGCATCCATAATGGAGGTAGATATCAGGGACTACATTGCACTTTTCTAAGAGAGAGCTTTCTTAACTGGGAAAAACATATATCTAGATATAGATGTCTTTATGTTAACACATTTTGCCAAATCTAAATTTGAATAATCAACAACCTCTAAATTATCAGTTATCCTATATGTAAGCAATATATTCTTTTGTACTTTGAAGTTATCTCATAACTTTCTTTGCATCTTTCTAATGGTCAATCCTCAGATTACTTTAGTATCTACCCAACATGCCCATAACATAAGGCTTCCAATGGCCAAAGCATAGGAGAAATTCTCCATCTCTATTCTTTCTAGTTTATTATTAGGACAATGAAACAAACTAAATTTGTCCTTGTTTATAATAGGTATCACACTGGGTACAATTTTTCATCCTAAATTGTTCAAGAATTTTGTTTATATAGGTTTCTTGTTATTGTTTCAAGATATCTTAAGACCTATCCCTATAGATCTTAATGTTAATGACATAGAACATCTCACCCATATCTTTCATTTCAAGATTCTTGAACATGAACTATTTTACTTTATATAGCAACTCCAAGTGACTTGAAGCAAGTAGTATGTCATCCACATATAACACTAATAATATGATCTTACTTCCACTGACCTTGTGATATATATATTGACCCATGATATTTTCAACAAAACTAAAAGATGTGATTACATCATAGAATTTAAGATACCATTATAGTGAGGCTTCCTTGAGTCCACAAATTGACTTTTTTTTTTCTTAAAGAAAAGCTTGCACACTAAATTCTCACTGGTATTTAAGGTAAAACCCTCAATCTATTATATATATACTTCTTCCTCAAGATCACCATTAAGGAGGTGATCTTAACATCTATCTGGTGTAATTCTAAGTCAAAATAGGCTACTAGTACTATGATGATATGGAAAAAAATCTTTTTTAGATATAGGAGAAAATGTATGTATATACTAAATTCTTTCTTTTTTGGTAGAACCCTTAGTAACCAATCTTGGCTTGTAATGCTTAATGTTTCCTAATGAATCTTTTTTAGCCTTAAAGACCTATTTATAGTCAATTAGATGGAGCCTGTGCTAATAGCATGGGTCCCAATATAGAAAAAGTTTAAATTTTAAAAATAGATTAAAAAAAAAAAACAAACATGCACAGAGCCTGAAACATAGGAAGCCATTACTGTTTCGAAGCTGATGAATAGTGATAGCTTTCTACAAAGTTTATAATCTATATAGATTATTTCATCCCTACTAAGCAACTTTATAAGTTCTCAAACATTATTGTTTACTATGAATTCCATCTTATTAACCATGGCATCATGCCACAATTTAGAATTCTCACAACATTACAGGGTCATCCTTAACACTTATGTCATTCACCTTAATAGGATAGGTGTCATATAAAACTAATGTTCCATCATAAGTGAAGTAGTTTGCTATATGTAATCATCCTTGTAACATCCAATTTTCTAAAAACGAGAGAAAATGCGAGAAACGTAATATATAAATTTTTTCATAAACGAATAAAATTCACTGGATATAAAAAGAAGTCATTTTAAATGATGTAGTTAAGGTATTAAAAAATTTGGAAAGCATTCTAAACTCCTAAAAATGAAAATCCTAGGTTCAGATAGAAAGAAAAATAGAGCTAGAATGAAGAAACGAATTGTGACGAAAGATTAATGAAACGTAAGGGTATTTTCATTATTTTGAGCAAATTTTGGAATTTTCATAAGAAGATTTTTTAAATGAAAGTTTTGAGTTTTTCATGGTAAGCCCTAGGACAGTTAAAACCTCTTCGATGAACGTTTTTCAATGTCGGTTGACTCAAACTTTGACTAATCCGTTCAGGAAGGTTTTAGCTTCGAACTGAGTGGTTCCAAAGGTATTTTACTAAATTAGGAACCTAAATTTTATAATGGAAAAGACAATTCTAAAAAAGGAGCTAAAATGAACTGAAAATGAAAATGCCAAGAGTAAAGGGCAAAATGAGAATTTTCAAAAAGTGCTTCTTCCTTCCTTTTATATATAAGTGGCGCCCCACTCTCCCCTTCATTTAGCTTTATATGTTTCTAATAAACCAAAGAAAGAAGCCCTAGGATGAGGTGTACTAAGAGGAGGATGAAGAAAGGAAGAAAACAAGGTAGAAAGATATAGATTTTCATGGTTTTTCATACTTTCTCCTTTCCAAACCTCTCCTTCTCCATTCCCCTTTATTTCTTATGATTAAATTGAAGTATATGAATTTATTTTGAGGGAGAAATTAAGGAAAAAATTTGGATTTGAAGAGAAGAGCTCAAAGAAGACAAGATTCAAGTGAGAAAAGTCATGAAAATAAGATAATTTTTCCTTCCATGGTTGCTATCCCTTGCTCCTCCTTTCTCCCTATTTCACCCCACTCAAGAGCCATAGGAGCGCTGAAATTATGAGGAGAACCAAGGGTGACTTCTATAAACTTAAGGGAGGAGAGTAAGAATATGCAAAGAAAACCAAGTAGAAACCATGAAATTGCAAGATGTAAAAGTTAGGGTTTTTATTGCACCTTGAACTCTACCATAAACCCTAGCTATATTTTATGATGTTTATGTATTCATATGAGTTATTAAGATACTAAGAGAGCTTCCAACATGATTCTCCCATAGAAGGAAGCAAGAAAACCCCATTGGTGCCTTATGAAAGCATAGCTTCGGCCAAGGAGAGTTCATGCACCTAGGGAGTGTTTTAATTCCTTCCAAGCTTAGTTTTATATCATGTATAATGGGAGAGTATGAGAGGAAGTCTTGGAAAAAGTTTAGAAACCATAGAAAGCCAAGATGGCCTTATATGTTCCATAACATGGTTTAAAAAAGCAACACCAATGTAGGCTTTTAGAATTGATTATATGATGAGTCCAAGATGATGATTTCTTAAGGTTACTTCATTAAGTGCATTATGGAACCATAAAAGAGCCTTATGAGTCACCTAGCTTTTCTAATGATTGTGTGGTCTTAGAATTTGATTTAAGAGTATAATTAGCTTTTATATGAAGTGTCTAGGCCAAGAGGAATGATTTCCACCTTCTTGGGGATATGAGGTCAAGGGAGAGGATTCAGAAAATAAGAAAAAAGTATGTAAATACAAGCAAAGTAGCTCTCTCCATCTTTTCTCATGCATAGTTTTGTGCTTATATTGTCTTGAATGTCTGTATATATGTTTTAAGTCATGAAAAGTATTCTAGCATGATTTTATATGCCATGGTACCTTGATGATGCATTATGTTTCTAAATGATATTTATGATGCTTGGTTTGATTTGCTTGTGTGGAGAAGCCAAGAACCCTCTAGCCATAGTGAAAATAAGCCGAGAACTCTTAGAATTGGTTAAGACAAAGTAAAAAATTTCTCAAAAGTGAGGTTGACTCCCAAGAGTAAGGTTGAGTCTAAGAACCTCTTAAAGAAATGGGTAAAGTAAGTCCAAGATCCACAAGTAAATGGGTGAGACTAATCCACTTACTTAGTAAGCTTATGTATGCCATGTATGTCTGTTTCAAATGCCAAGAATACTTTTTGAATGATTTCACATGATAATATGCCAATGCATATATTTGTGAGACTTGTATTGCATGTTTTATATGTGATTGAATAGGAGATGAGCTATTGAAATTCTTTGAATCTCATCCCCTTCTTTCCAATATCTTAACATACTAGGTGAAACAATTGAACAATGTATGGGAGGCTATCAAGCTTAGAAGAAGAAGATTGGTATCAAAGTATATGAATATGCCTAGTTTTATTCCCTTTAAGCCATATACATTGCCTATGATGTAATCCCTTGATGAAATTGTTATGTAACTATATGAGCATGTGTAAATATATTAATGTATCATGTATGGATGAGAACTAAGGTTATATGCATGAAAATGTACCATATGGACATGTAATGGTAGTTTTGCCTTATGGAAATATATGCATAAATGGAAGTGAATGGCCAAATTGAGATGCATGAAGTTTGAGACCACTTGGGCAATTCACATAAGTCATATTCATATTTTTAAACTTGCCCAAGAGGTGCCAAACTCAAGAGGAGGCCTTCTGGAATAAAGTGACTCTTAATGGGAAGTAAAAATGACCATTTCATGAGGCAATGCCAATTTTTGACCAAATAACTTTTCTTGATCTGAGATTTGGCATGAAATTAGAGCTTATTGAGAGCTTTTTTAAAAGTTAAAGTGCAAAATTTTTGAAGGTTTATGGGATATTTGATGAATTTTCAAAATTGAATTTTTTTTTTAAAATTTGGTTTGATGTATGTTCACTTAGGTTCAAAGATGAAATCTGTCATTCAAGGGGCAAATGATGTCCAATTGCCATGAAATCTTATAGGGAGATTTTAAACACTCCCAGTGACTTATGCCAATTAAAAATACCCTATTTGGATGTCTAGAGAGGGCGATATGAATTTTTGAATTTTTCATCCAGTATCAAGCATCCAGACTGACCTCAAGTACTATTTGATTAGTTTTAGATGCCTGAACATGCCTAGAATGGTCTGGATTATTTTTCCCCTATCATTTTTATAGATTGGATTATTGTGAAATTAATTGGATATTTTTTAAATTTGTTGCAGAAATTTGTGACAATACCAGTAGCCAGCTTGACCTGTACCACTTTTTGAATGTCAAACATCCTCCGTTCTATGATTCATGGCTTGGTTATATTTTTAGAATAAAGTAGATATGTGTAGCTTCCCAAAATTGCAAAGAATACATGATTTCAATATTTCTAAAATTAGTTATGATTTTCTGAAATTTGTGTTAAAAAAGAGAAAATTCTGGCCGAAATTACAATTATGTGTTTTATGCTTCCATTTTCTTTGCATGAGTTGTAAGCCAATTTTAATGATAGAAATTATTTGTATTTATTAAATAAGTATGAAAATGTATAGATGAGTCCATATGACCTACGAGACTCCGAAAGAAAAATTTTACCCATAAAGAAATGCAACTTATCTATGAGAATTAATATCATTATGTTGCCTCACATAGAACAAGCATGAAATGAGGCATGGGAGTTGCATAAATTGAGTCTTAGAAGTATGGTGTTACAATCCTTAATGGCTATGTCATGCAGTTTGATCACTCCCACTGATTATGTTATTTTAAAGAAATTTAGCATCAATAAATTTCATTGAATGTGAAGGACAACAGAACTTATGTTAGACTTCTCTGTATAGCCAACAGAATATGCAGTGATAATTTTTAGGTTTAATTTCCTTTTATATGGGTTATATCCTCTTACCTTTATAAGACAAACCCATATACATGTATTATTCAAGTTAGGTTTCCAATCTTTCTAGATTTCAAAGGGTGTCTTAGATATAACCTTTGTTGGAACATTATTCAAGATATACACTGTTATCTTAAGTGCATCTCTCCAAGAAAAAAAAAAAGTTTGAAGTTACTAAGAATATTTCTTACCATATATAGAAGCATCTTATTCCTTTTCTTAGCCACACCATTTATATCAGGTAAACCAGGTATGGTGTATTGTGCAACTATATCATGTTCGTCAAGGAACTTAACAAATGGACCAAGTTCCTATCTATCACTAGTGGACTTGCCATAGTATTTATCTTCTTTATTAGATTCCACAATCTTAATTTGTTTTCTAGTTTGTTTTTCTACTACTTCTTTATGCTATTTAAAAACATCTAATGTCTCACCTTTATTAATTACAAAGTAAATAGATGTACGTATATTGTGAGAAATCATAGTAAATGAGATAAAATATTTTTGACCATTAAAACATTAATTAGGACAACATATATCAGTATGTATGATCTTTAATATCTCAGAACTTCTTTTAGCCCTTTTATTTGACTTGTTGCTTCGCTTACCCTTAATGCAATCCACATATAAACCAAAATCCACAAAGTGTAAGGATTGGAGAATCTTATCTTTTACTAGCCTTTTTATTCTTTTATAGAGATATGTCCCAATCTTTTAAGTCACATGTTAGCAAAGCTCTCATTCATCACATATCTTTTAATTCCCAAAATACCATGTATAGTAACGAAGGAATTAGAGACATCATTAAAGCCTAAATAAACCATCAGATAAAGAAACTTTTTTAACAAGGATAGAATTTTTCAATAAATTAAACATTATTCTAGAAATATTTAAAGAAAATCCTAATGGAACCAATTTAGAAATTGAAATTAAATTCTTAGAAAAAACTAGAAACATAAAAAGTATATTTAAGATCTAATACATATCTTGAAGACAAAATAATCCTAAATGTTCTTATAGCTTCCACATTTAAGCCAATCCTATTTCTTGGAAAGACTTTATGTTCATTAGCATCTGGATTCTTGATGCTAAGAAAGTCCTACATAGTATTCGAAATTTGGATCATTGATTTAATATTAATCCTCTATGTGTTATGACCAGTATTAATTAAATGAGATTTAAAATATACAAAGGGTAGAGATATACCTTATTTTACTAACCGAGCTTTCATTTTTAAGGCAATCCTTCCTAATGTGCCTTTTTTTTTTTGTAAAAGAAGCACCTAGTTGCATCCTTATTCCACATAGGAATAGGAGCTATGCCTTTTCTCTTGCCCTTTCCTTTTTAGCCATTCTTTTTAGAGCCATTAGCTAGATGAGCCTCATGTGGTGCACCATCTCCTTTAATGACTAGCCTATATTCCACTTGCACATAAATGAATAATAATTTATCCATTGTCTATTTCTCTTTATGCATGTTATAAGAAATCTTGAATGTTGCATAATAAGAGGGTAGTGAATTGATAATTAGTTGCACTAAAAAAGTTCATTAAGCTCCATCCCTAAAGACTTCAATTATGACATTAGGTTCCTCATGTGCATAATATGTTGGCGTACCCCTTTAGTGCCAATTAGTTTTGTGGTGTATAGCTAAGCCATCAATGTACCTGCTAGTGACTTATCTAAGGAAGCAAATTGTGTGTTAATGGCCTATAATCTTTGACTATATGACATCTAGAAATGGATCCATGAATACTACTCTTTATGCATTATGTCCTAAACATCATGTTAAGACGATTAGATTGCTTCTAGAGTTTATATAACACTTTTGCATCTTTGTCACTATCATTTGTGGGTATTGGTGGTTCATCCCTATGGAAAGCAAGATCATAGTCAAGACACGTCAATTAAAGGAAAACATCCTCCTTCTAGACCTTATAATTGCTTCCATCAAGAATGTTTTTTCTTGTTTGTTAGCTACTAGTAAATGAGATATAGAAAAGGTAATTACAAACGTTAATAAAACTTACCAAAACATTATGAGACAATTAATTATTACATTTTATTAATGTACACTCATAAATGTAAGGCATATGAAATACAAAATATTGTACCACTAAAATTTTTTTGTGGGTAAAGGCATTATCATATCATATATTCATGTATCATTTGTTAAGATGCATTCATGTTCTCTAATACCTACAAGCTACTTAGAAAACAAAGTAATTTCTATTTCATCCTAATCCATCATGTAGTTATAATATCTATCTATGGGCTAAGACGTATCATAGCTACATTTTCTCTTGAAGTATCTGTGAATATTTAGAGAGACTGAATGGGTTCATGCGTTTTCTAATGAAAGTGTTAAGAATAGAATAATATGCCCATGTCTTAGATGTTTAAGCAATGATAGATTACGGAAGTTGTGTATGACCTCTAAATTGTTAAACTATTCCCACAAGGTACATTTTTTTCGATTAAACATAAGGAGAGAAGAAGAATGTTTTGCAAACTCTTCATCAAGGCCACAAGTTAGAGAAGAATGGATTTGTAGGGCATGCGTAGGATAGGATTTATAAGACATTGAGGGTTTATCATGAAAAAAAAATTATGGATGAGGTTGAGGGTCCAATTCCACCCTTTAACCTAATGAGGAATGAAGATGCTAAATGATTTTACTAGTTAATTAAGAATGGTAATAGAATATGTACGAATGGTGTGAGAAATACTTGAAATTATTATTCTTAGTAAAATTGTATCACATCAAGTGTCTTTGTGGAATAAGTGACAAGGCTGTGCCAACATTTCTATAATTATTTGTAGATGCCTTTACATAAGTAAAGATTTCACCTTCTTTCTATGAAGCCATGAAAGCCATCAATAACTGAGGCTTAACTATATAAAAAACCATGCAAGTTTGAATGATTGCATCTATATTAAAAGGAGGATGAGAACATGGGTGTTTGTAAAAAGTTTAACACATTTAGATGGAAACCAAAGAGTGAGGGTAAAAAGCGAAAGAAGTAGCCTTGAAAAAAAATCCTCAAATACTTTTCACTAAAGCCAACGTTGTAAAAGTTGTTTATGTCCTCCAAAACTACTAAGCATATGAGATGACATGCTATAGAGAGAAATAATAATGGCATGATAAGGCATTTAAAAGACTTAGAGGCACGGAGGATATTTGACATAATGAATTCTCAATTTGCTTCAGATCCTTAAAAGTATGCCTAGGGTTGGCTATTGATGTTTTCAATCCATGAGGTAGCTTGAGTACAAATTATGGCATCTAGCTAGCTATTTTTATGCCTTACAACTTGCCTCTTTTGATGTGTATAAAATAGAATTCATTAATTGTTTTAAAGATTATTCTAGGAAGGTAAGTATTGGGGAATAATATAAATGTCTATTTGCAAATGCAAATAGAAGAGTTGATAGGTTTGTGGAATGTAGGTGTTGAAGCTTTTTATTCTTACACTAATGCATTCTTCAATATATGGACTGTTAATGATTTTCCAAGGCTTCAAACATTAACTAGGTGGAAAACGCATGTTGGGTTAGCATATCCATCTTGTAACTTTGACTTAACTCATTTATGCCTTTCTTATAGTTGAAAGTGATGTTTTATGAGGCATTAATGCTATCTTGATCTAGGATATAAATTTAGATTGGCCCAAAGTCGGTTTGATGGAAAGGAAGAGAAGTGAAATGCCTTAGTAGCAATAATTAGTTTAGAATTCATAAGACACTTTCATAATATTGATGTTGCATTAGGAAAAGATATGAAAGTTAAAGGTCATAGAAGAAGACCTTAAGGAGCTAGTGGTATTAATGGTGACACTTGTAATACCATAAACTCTAGCTCATTTCATATCATTCTTAAGCATTATATCATCACATCCATCAAAGAAGTAGAAAAGCTCTCTTAAAATAATGAGTTTAATCACGCTGTGTCATACTTAAAAATTTCATTTGATATCACGTGGATTATGTGAGCTCATGTTATATATTCTCATATTTAAATACATTAATACAACTCATTTATGCCACAAAATCATACCCACAACTTATGGAAACCGAAATGGAGCTTAAAATAACCAAGTGTATTTTCGGCTAGATTTGCACTTTTTTCTGACCAAATTTTGAAAACTCATAACTAAATCTAGAAAAATTAAAATCATATAATCTTGGTTATTCTGGAAAGATATGGAGTTCTACTTCACACTAAAAATATGCTTGGACCATAACATTTATCACAGAGGATGTTTGATATCCAAAATGGTCCAAAGGTCAGACTGCATCCTGAATCTGTCACAGAATTCTGTAGAAAATTTTAGAAATATCCAATTAATTCCAAAAAAATCCAATCCATGTAAATGATACCAACCTGGAAAGATGTGGATGTTAACTAGAGAGAAAAAAATATCTCTAGACCAGTTCATTAAACCCATACCTCGAAATTTAATAGGATAGTACCTCTGGTCGGGCAAAATCCCTAATACTGGATAGAATATTCAAAGATTCATATTTCCCTCTCTAAACATCCAAATGAGGTACTTCTAGTTGGCTTGAGTCACTGTGATTGTCTAGTTTCTTTGTATGAAATCTCATGGAAATTGGACATCATTTGAGACTCATGTGACAGAATTCAATTTTGGATTAAATGAGTAGTATAACAGACCAAAACCATAAAAATTGTTAACTTTGAAAAATTATCAAATATTTTATAAACCTCTAAAAATTATAATCTTTAGGTTCCCAAAAAGCTCTTAATAAGACCTAATTGCATGCCAAATTTCATATTAATACTAACTCATTTGGCCAAAAAGTGATATAGGATTCCATTATAATCAATTTTAGCTCCATATGGGATACCAAAATTGTCAAATGACTTTCTCTTGGTGTTGGCACCTTTTGGGCAAGTCTAAAAGCACATTTAAGACTTGTGTGAGCTACCCAAATGGTCCTAAATCTCATGCATCTTATTTTGGCCATTTAATCCACACTTATGTATATTTCCATCAAACTTCCAACTTGCATACTTTGACATTACATACTTAAAATATATGCTAGAGGTCATACATTATATCCATACATTTAAACATCACATAATATCATATTTACACATATCTCAAAGGTCCTAGACCAGTTACAACATCATATACATTATGAAGCATCATTATGATTCCAAAAAGAATAAAACTAGGCATATGATTGTCAACAAAAAGAATAAAACTAGGCATATGATTGTCAATCTTCCTTCTTTATTGTTGTTGGCTCCCATCATCATAACCACTTGGTCCACCTAGCATTTTCAATCATTGGAGAGGAGGGAATGAGATTCAAAGAATCCTAATAGCTCATCTCCCTTTCAATCATACATAATATATGTAAAGCAAGCCTTAAAAATGCATACATGGACATAAAATAAGTCATGAACATTCAAGAGGCAAGCTTAGCATATGAACACATCATACAAGACATTCAAGAGCTCACAAAGTGTTTAGATTGGCCTCACACTTCTCCTCATGGATTTTAGACTTACCTCATCCATTCTTTAAAAGCTTTGGACTCAACCATACTCTTGGAAGCTCATTTTGCTTTTGGAAGACTCTTTACTTTGTCTCAACCAAGCTCAAGGGTTCTTGGCTTATCCTCACCATGGTAAAGTGTTCTTGGCCTCTCCACACTCAAGCAAACTCAAGAAACATCATACATTCATTGAAAACATAACATGACATCATGAAATCATGGCAAACAAGATCATGTTAGCATACTTTTCATGACTTGAAAATACATATACACACATTTTAAGATAAGCTAAACACACATCCATACATGAGAGAAGGTGGAGAGAGCTACCTTGCACACAATTATACATTTTTCTCTTGGAATTCAAGCCTCCTCTTTCGGTCACACACCCACAAATTGATGGAGATAGTTTCTCTTGGCCTAGATACAATTTATAGGAGCCAATTAGGTTCATAAAACACATTCTAAGGTTACACAATTTGCTTAAACCCTAGATTTCTCTATAATCCCCATTATGGTTCATATTTGTACTTAATGAAGCAACACCCCTAAAATGATTTCTAGGCCTCATTCTTTCCTTTCAAATATGATTCTTGACTCCTTTTAAGCCTATTGGAGTCATCACACCATTAAAACAAAGGGCATAGCATCATATTGCTTCTTTAGGTCATAATATGGAATCTAAGACATCAAATCACTTTCCATGAGTTCTAATTTTTTTCCAAGGCCTCCTTTCATTTTAATTCATCAAGTATGACTCAAGAATGACCTTAGAGAAATTTAAAACTCACCCTAGCACCATGAACATGGTTTGGCTGAGACATAGCATGGTTTAGGGCTTCTTAGAGATTTCTTTGTTTTCTTGAAAGAAGAAGCTTGTGGGGAGCATCTTAGGTGTCTCAAGAACTCATTTAAGCTCTTAACTAAACCTAAGAATCATCACACAAATTCAGAATTTGGAAGGTGCACCTAAAACCCTAAGTTTTGCATCTTGAATTCTAATGACTCTTTCATGGTTTTCTTTGCATATTCTTATTCTTCTCCATATAATACCTAAGATTCATGCTTGGTTGGGCTTGAAAATCAGATCCTCCTAGGGTTCTTGGTGTGTGTCGAAGTGGAGAAGAAAGGGAGATCAATATAGCTACCATAGGATGCAATTTTACCTTATTTTTTTGGTTAGTTTGGCTTGAATCTTGCTTTCTCCAAGCTCCTTTCTTTAAATCCAAAATTTTCATTTCTCCCTTGAATTAGATTTATAAACTTTGTTTTAATCCAAGGAAATAATTGAGAAGGGAGGAAAGGAGGTGTGGATGAAGAAAAGCAAGGAAAATTATCATGAAAACATACCTTAAGCTTAGTTTTCTTCCTCTTTCTTCTTCCTCTCTTGGGTGCCCCTCCCTTAGGGTTTTGCTTCTAATTTGGGTCTGGAAAATCTGATGCTAAATGAGGGAGAGTGTGAGGCGCCACCTATATATAGATAGGGCAAAAGAACTTATTCAAAAATTCTAATTTTGCCCTTCGTACTTTGCAATTTCATTTCTCCTTCGTTTTAGCTCCATTTTGAGAACTGTGTTTTCCATTATAAAATTTAGGTTCCCAATTAAGAAAAATACCTTTGGAATCACTCAAATAAAAGCTAAAACCTTTTTGAATGAATCCATCAAAGTTTGGGCACACTGACGTTAAAAAACGTCCACCAGAAGAGATTTAACTGTCCCGGGGCTTCCCATGATTTTCAAGACCTCTGAAAACCCCAAAAAACTTAAAAATTTGATTTAAAAAGCCCTCTCGTATGAATTCCAAAAATTACTTGAAATTACGAAAATGCCATTACGTTTCGTAAGATTTTCATCAAAATTTGTTTCTTCATTCTAACTCCGTTTTTCCTTCTGTCTGAGGCTAGGATTCTCATTTTTAGGAGGCAAAAATGTGACTCAAATTTTTCAAAACCTTAACTAATTCATGTCGGGGACTTGCTTTGAAAATGCATCCGTTTTCGTCGTTTAACGAACATTGGACATCACAACACTCAAGAATGGTATAAGAAGAGCATATCTTTTCAACTTTTCTACTAGGTGAGCCATTTATATGCCATAGTCATGACATAATGCATCTTGAAAAAATGTCTGTGATAATATGATATTCACTTTGGTCAAAGAATATAAAAGATTAGAAGACCATGTCCATGCATGAAGAGACAAACAAGAAATGGGTATCAAACTTGATGTCAAGCTTGATGAGAGAGATAGGCATCATCCTACTTTGTTTACACTGACCAATGTAAATAAGGATAACTTTCTTAGGACTTTCAAGAATATCACCCTACTAGATGAATATTCAAGTAAAATTTCTATATGCATTGATTTGAGACAATGTAAGATTGAAGGATTGAAAAGTCATAACTCATATGTTCTTATAGGGTCGCTTCCATTAGCCATGGGAAAGATACTTCTAAGCAAATGTCTACAGTTTTAATTATTTGTATTATTGATTCTTTAAACAATTATGTAATATCGTGTTAAATGTGAATGAACTTGAACAAATCATAATAGAATTGTTCTCACATTTTGCCATTTAGAGATGTCATTCTTACCTTCGTTTTTAATAGTCATAGTTCATTTGATTGTACACTTAGTTAAAAATGTTAAACTTGGTGGCTTTATCCAATATCGATGAATATACCCTATAGAGAGATAAATGTACATAAAAATTTCAAGCTTTTCAATTCTTTGAAATGTCACTTAAAAAAAAAGACTTTTTTCAGCATTTTTTTTCTTGTTTTTAATAATGGTTTTAATTGTTGTTGAATGAATCTGGGGACAACTACTTAACTACCATTGTTGCACTTGTTGACATGCATTCTATGCCAGTTTTTTTTTTTTTTCCAATTGTTGGAACAACAACCACTAAATGTTTAGGTGGAGGTTGGCATTAATTACTAGCAGTTTTGTGACCGTCGACAATTGGTTCAAAGATTTAATGGCAAATTCAATATTTTTGGCAATAGCGGCAGTTTAAATTATTATTAAAATCTTTCTTTTTTTTTGAGGAAAAAAATTTGGCAGCCTCTTTTATTAGAATTTTTTATCAATTGGAAGCTTGATTATGCATTATTAAAATCCCTTTTAAAATTATCAACCAAACATTGCTAAATTACCAAATCATATATTTAATATGAATATCAAAGGAGGACAATTCATACACTCATTGAAATAAAAATGGTCAATGATACAAAATCTTAATAATAAGTTAACAAACTATTTGTTTATAATATTGTTTAGCTAAACATCCTAAAATGCCAAAAAATTATAAGTACAAATCAATTTCTAACTATTTGAAGTATGCCTTGAAGAAGACGTCCTTATATGTAGAGTTCCAAAATATGTAACTATAGATCTTATCCAATGCAGAACCTCTTGGAGCAATAAAATAGTAGAAATAAGGGAAATTGAAAATAAAGCAAAATTAGAGACAAGTTTATAAAAGAAACCCGCACAAAACCATACACACTTAAAATGGGGGAAACAAATTATATTATATATAATATATAATATATATTATAATGTATACACGAGTCCCCTTTTACAAAATACCAGTCGTACCTATTGAGTGAAATAACTCTGAAATCTTGCATTAGGCTCTTCAAAGTTTGAGTAATATAACATAAATTCAAATGATATTCATCTATGAAATTATACACAATTCCTTGTCCTTACTAGCACTTAACACCAAAAAAAGAAAAAAGGAATGAAGTAGTAAAAAAAAAAGGTTGACCTGTTCTCCTTAGTCACCCTATTTTAAGGGAAATTCATAGATAGGAAATTAAACTGTCACTCATTGTTCTTTGATCCAAATGATATTTAACTAAATAGGGACACTACCAATACCCAACACTTCTGATGATTATATATGGATCATACTGTCATTTTTCAATTGATGAATGAAGAACATCCCTTCTAATCAATGTAATCACTTGAGATCAAACTAAATGATCCTTGTCATTTTGCTCCTTTTGTCTTTTCTACCAATTTTAAGGGCCAATATACCAAGTACAAGATATTTGAATCAATCATAACAAAATCAAAAGATACCACATAGCCTGCAATTATAGACTGCTATTTTACTAAATGACAAGCATACCAAGATACATAAGTGGACCAGTTTTGCTCCAAAATGAAATTCTTTATGAAAAAATTAGTGATAAATCAACAGACTCAAATTAGCTTGTAAACTTACCTAATCAAATAATTTTTGACCAAAACCGTCTCTCTTATCAATGTAGAATTCCTTAAACTCCAAATCAACTTCAAAAGTCAAGTGTTTCACAGAAAAAGTACGAAGAAAATGATAATGAAAACTCCTTGCTTTAAACTGACTCTGCAAGTTTAGAATTGATTTTTGATCAAGTTATGGCACCTCGGACAAACTGGAGCAATTCGTCCCGTTTCACTTTAAGTAAAAGTAAATATTCATACAGTAACAATCTTATTTAAAGGAATAAAGAAAGAATAACTCTCAGCTATAAACCTTTAAATTGTGAGCATTGATGGTCTTATATTGCTTGCAGATTTTGTTGCATTCCCACTGGCACTGCCCTTATGGTCCTTTTTCTTTTTCCTTTTTTAATTCTATTCATGTTTGAAAGATTAATTACTATCAATTTTACACATAAATCTAAGGTAGTGTGATAAAAAGTTTAAGCACCAGTCACTTCTTCATTTAAGCTCCTATGTTCAGATTAATATCTATCTATCTTTAATCATAGAATATTGTGCTTCCTATTTAAATAGTCACAAGATCTTCGTATTTCAATTTCAACAAAGCAACAAGTAAGAGATGAAGATTGCACCAGAAGACAGTTTGTTCAATTGCATTTCTTTGGGAGGGTAAATATAGAGTAAGAGAGCAATTTAAGATGGGTTGAATGCATAAGAGACAAACGAAAGGCAAGAAATGAGAGCTGTTTACTTGTTTATTAATAATAGAGAAGAGGCAAGTAGGGGCCTTGCTTGAAGAATCTATAATATATATATATATATATATATCTTCCCCATGAACCCTAATACGCTACTCATTCTTCATGCTGCTACTTCACCTATTCCTTGTATACAAAGTGCCAAAACAAATTCAAATCACCATTCTTATATCATTTACTATGTGTTTTATGGTCCTTCCACATTTTTTTCCTTTTAATTTCTTTCTATTTTTGTTTTATAAAAACTTGTTTAGATTTAAAAAAAAAAAAAGGCATTGTGATCATCGATAAGGGTTATAAATAATCTAAATATCACATCTTAAGTCTTGATGCATGTTATCTTATTTTTTAAGTATTTTCAAATTAAAAGAGTCAATTCACCTTTTGCAACATGAACATGCATAATGGGAAAATAAAAAAAGGGTATTTTCTTACAACAAAATCTTAGATATTATATCACAAATTAAAAAAAAATCAAATCAATATTGATAGCTCTGCTGCTATAGCAGGCACGCAAGCAATAAAAGAACTACTAAATGACAAGAATAAGCACACAAATCCAAATGAAAATTACTGCTCCATTTAGGGAATCATGGGCATATTGATTTAACTCTCCAATGCCTATCTTGATGGAATTGTTTATCCATAATTTAGGAGAAGTGGTCATCCATAGATCTTTCAATCTATTCATTCTCAACTAGCCCTCCATTTTCTGAATCATTTTGACTAATTCCACTAATTAAACACATCAACGAGCTATCTTAATGTGCCTCTTAAACCAAGTTATCAGTATTAATTAATTCATTCTCTCGCTTTCTATCTCTAGTTTTGTTGTGGATATTAAAAGTAAAGTACAAGTCTACAACATCTCTATATGCTCTGTTTCGTGTTAGCTAGACAAAGAACAAGTGCAGTGAGAGCTTGAAGAAAAATGACCATTGCATGAAATATTACCTTGTCCCATAATTTGAACAAGAGAACTTTGTGTATTCATTTGAGAAAGGCCCTCTTTCTCTAAGTGCTCCCTTCCATAAAGCAAAATGCCAAGATATTTGTACATGTTACTTTAGATCATGAACTTGATATCCTGCTGCTCTTCTGTGGTAAATCTGTGTATATCAGAAAGGCAGAAATACCTCAAGAGAACCCGGTTAGGTTGTACCACTTAAACTAATAAAACTCATAATCAGGGAGGAAATCCAATCGTATTAACATGATCAACAATAGATGCAAGTTCGAACAATGATTGCTTACAGTTTATGAAGGAACTAGAGAAAACATCCTTGGTCAAACACTTTCATATTAAGAGTTTAAAATAGCTATCAATAAGCTACTGGTATAATTAGCCAAAATGCAAATAACCCCCCGAGATTTAAATCAGTTGCACATAACCCTCCTTACCTACAAAAAATGAACTCCCATGGCTTCCATTTTTTATCACATAATCCCCTTCTGTTCACTAAGGGAAAAGTGCCACATCAGACTTAACCTGAACACGTGGTAGCTAACATGGATTCAGGGGCATTTAAATCTTTTCCTCCAAGACCAAAACTCGTAGCATCACGTAAGGAGTAAAATGTATTTTTTTCCATTGAAACAAAATGCACAACACCACTCCAAATTTCTTGCTTCTCCTCTACTCGACAATTGAAGCCACTAGATTGTCTTCTTCACCTTCATTCGGAAAGAAAAAAGCGTAGAGCACTCTTCATCCGCAACATTGTCATTCAATTGCTACATTGTACGCTGTCACTATTTTTCTATTTATTTGCTTTTTTAAAAGCACATACTTGAGATTTCAAAAAATAAAAGTAAATTAAAAAATCGATCTTGAAGCAGGCCCACTATACTGTTTAGCAGAAGTAGACACATCTTGAGTCGTAAACATGGTGAGAGGATGCTTCAGAGAATGACAATATTGCAATTGAAGAGTGTTCTCTGAAGCACTCTTATTTTGGAACACTCTTCAACTATAAAAGTTTGATACTTTATTGATTGCAAGAACTTTAAAAGACAAGAAAAACATAGAGAAAAGGAAATAAAATGGAGTTACCCCACCTCAAATGTCATCGAAGAAAGAGCATTTCTCTTATTGAAGGTGGTCCTAGAATTTGGTACCCTAGCGTAAATTATACAAGCCAACGAACTGAACTGGTTCGAACTTAGTGAGTCACCGACAAACATGATATTCTTCGCCCTGTATTTCTTGAGAAAATTCAAAGAGTTGAATCTATAGAAAAATTTGCACCCACTTAGCTATTAACTAAAAACCATAAATACTGACACACATTCACCATACGATGCAATAAAATATATAATATTCAAGACCAATTTGTCATGTTTGACTCGAGTGTACTCCTTTAAGTCATATTAATTGCCAAACATATAAAGGAAGACATAGGAAGAAGCGACCTAAAAATGCATTATCTATTATCTGGATTGTGTTGCAATGATATATTTTAGATTGACTAAGGTGGTTCTTAGGCTTTGAAGTTTTATCTGTTGGCAACTTCGCATGTATTATACATGATACAACTCTATTTTGGAAAGATTAACACTTCATGAACTAGCAATGTGAGAATAATGGAGAGAAAATGTAGAGACAGAGAGAAACAGAAGCATGAATGATGATAGTACCTGGGCATAGGACATGAAAATGGCTACCACTTATATTTCTGGTATAGTTTATCTGGGTGACCGTACTTTTAGCAATTGAATTGTGGATCTATGAACGAACAGGAAGAGGGGTCGTAGAGAGGATAAGAAGCATCGTACACCCAGTTGCCTTAGAACCATTTCCATCTTCTTCTACCTGCGAGCTTTCTGGCAGTACTAAAAGTAGTTCCGTTACTGAAGGAATCAAAATCCTCTGCTTTTGTTTGGTGGAAGGAAAACAAAAACAGACTAAGGAAGAATAGAGGTCGTGCTTCAGAGAATGATGATTTTACAGTCGAAGAGTGTTCCAAGCTTTGTTCCATGCGAATGGAGGTGAAGAAGGCAACCCAGTGGTTTCAGTCATCGAATGGAGGAGAAGCAGGGAATTTTGAGTGGTGTTGTGCGTTTCTTTTTAATGGAATATTCTGCTCCCCTATATGATGCTACGTGTTTTGGTCTAAGAGAAAAAGACTTAAATGCCTCTGAAGTCATGTCAATCGCCATGTGTTTAAGTTTATTGTGACATTTTTTTATTAGTGATTAATCACTGACAGAAAGGGGTTAGGTACTTAAAAAATGGAAGGTCAATGTTCAGTTTTGAAAGTAAGAGGAATATCTTTAACTTACCTAAAATTCAAAGGATGCATTTGGATTAGTATAATTTAATATAATTTTCTAATTTGCTCCACCAGAAAATTTGCATTGATATAATTTCCAAATTTTTAGTTATTTTACCAACAATTATGAGATCAAAGAGTAAAATGAAACAGAAATAAATTTTAACGAAGAGTTATTATTGATTACTATCGCTGCTTTTCTTGAGAGATTCACTTATTCCTGTGCTGGTTGGTTACAAAGTGTCATCCAAATATGTTTTCCATGGAAAATGAAATGATTAAACACTGGCATGGAAATTACAGGAGAGATTTAGAAAAAACCAAAAAGCAGCTCACTGGAAGTTGAACGAAGAAGTAGAATTGAGAACGGATCTGTTATAAAGTAATATATAGGAATAGGACAAAGAAAACGTAACCAACTTTTGGGCCCATCCAATCATAGCATCCAACCATTAAACAAAAATAAAATTGGATTTAACCATTAAACAAGGGGTAGGGACGATTTAGAGTCAGGGTTCCACACACACAGAAGATACTAGAAGTGTTCATAATCAAGAGAGAGAGAGTTATTCAATGATGATGAGTGGTGTTAGCCTCCTTTTCTTTGCATTTTCCTTGCCAATGGTGTTGGTGAAGATTTTGCCTAGATTTTATTTACTCAAACAGCAATCACACACCAAAAAATAAAAAAGTTACAAATTTAAAGGAAAGAGCTCTTACCTTTCAGATCTTTCTATGTTTATTACTTGAAGCTTTTGTGGAGTGTTGGGAAAGAGAAGGAAAAGGAGGGGCTTCTCTTCTTCAATGGTGGCATGGGGGAAGATTAGATTGAAGACCAAGTAGAATAGTCTTACCTCGGTTGGAGCCTCAATCTGAAAGCCAACCTAGTGTGAGAGTAGGAAAGTGCAAGAGTGAAGGGATTTGAGAAAGAGAGAACATGAAATCGAGAAAGGGAAAGGACATTTTGTATAAGGAAATTGAACAGAAAAAAAGTCGCCATAGGGCTAGACAAACACCAAAAAATACTACAAATTGTGGTGATTTTTAAAAAATTGTTGGTAAACAACCATTGGTAGATTGCACCTTCTGAGTAGTGTCTTTTTATTTGCATCTTTTTAATGGTGCTTAGAAAAATTAAAATCTTATGTATGAAATAAGGCTCAACAAGAATAACTAAATATTACATGGGTAAAAGGTTTTTAATTTTTGGTCAAGGTGTTTAGGTGAAATAGAGATAGTATTTAACTTTTCAAGACCTATTGATGATCAACCTAATGTTGGATCATTTAATGATGGCATTATGTTCCCCCACTAATTGGAAATTGGTTGCTGGTTTGAATAGTTCACTCTTTTCCTTATGAGAAACTACAAGTATATTGACATGTGCTAACTAACTATATAGAAGTGGATCATTTTCTTCATTAAGTATATTAGAGTTATTATAATAATTGTTTAATAATCATTGCAATTACATACTTACTTGTGTATTTCATATAGGGAATTCATTGATGTAATGAAGAAACAATTCAAAAACCATACACAATCTTTTTAGAAATAGACAAGATGGTTTAAAGAGAGTTTGTTGAATAGTTTTCTTTTCATCTAAGTACATATACACCCTCTTTTATTGTTCCATTCAGAAGCATTTATATAATAAGAATATCACTTTCTTTTCATTAAGATAAGATATGATGTCAATGGATCCATTTTTCATTAAGATAAGATTTGATGTCAATGGATCCCTTCTAGTTGATATGAAGTTACTTGACCTAGGTCTAATTGATCAAGTAAAATGACATAGCGTATACAATGTTAACAAATTTAAATTTTGTATTTTAGAACAAGACCAAAGGTCAAAAATTGAAAATTGTGTAATCTTTAGGATAAAATGTTATGCATGTTGTAATGTCCCACATCGGGTAGGAAGACCCTGGGAACGGCCCATATAAGTGGGAGCGAAGCTCTCCCCACCAGCAGTGCGCTTTTGGGAAATGAGAGTACCAAGAGACAAAACCCCAGCCACGTGGGACGTACTCCACGGGATGCCGTAAATGGAGACAATACTGCTGGAGGCTCTGTGTGGTGTTTGGTATCAGAGCCGGCCTGTTCGCATGTGCAACCCGAGGACGGGTTGGCCCCAAGGGGGGTGGAATGTAATGTCCCACATCGGGTAGGAAGACCCTGGGAACGGCCCATATAAGTGGGAGCGAAGCTCTCCCCACCAGCGGCGCGCTTTTGGGAAATGAGAGTACCAAGAGACAAAACCCCAGCCACGTGGGACGTACTCCACGGGGTGCCGTAAATGGGGACAATACTGCTGGAGGCTCTGTGTGGTGTTTGGTATCAGAGCCGGCCTGTTCGCATGTGCAACCCGAGGACGGGTTGGCCCCAAGGGGGGTGGAATGTAATGTCCCACATCGGGTAGGAAGACCCTGGGAACGGCCCATATAAGTGGGAGCGAAGCTCTCCCCACCAGCGGCACGCTTTTGGGAAATGAGAGTACCAAGAGACAAAACCCCAGCCACGTGGGACGTACTCCACGGGGTGCCGTAAATGGGGACAATACTGCTGGAGGCTCTGTGTGGTGTTTGGTATCAGAGCCGGCCTGTTCGCATGTGCAACCCGAAGACGGGTTGGCCCCAAGGGGGGTGGAATGTAATGTCCCACATCGGGTAGGAAGACCCTGGGAACGGCCATATAAGTGGGAGCGAAGCTCTCCCCACCAGCAGCGCGCTTTTGGGAAATGAGAGTACCAAGAGACAAAACCCCAGCCACGTGGGACGTACTCCACGGGGTGCCATAAATGGGGACAATACTGCTGGAGGCTCTGTGTGGTGTTTGGTATCAGAGCCGGCCTGTTCGCATGTACAACCCAACGGGTTGGCCCCGAGGTCCCACATCGGGTTGGCCCTGGGAACGGGGGGGTGAGCTCCCCACCAGCATGCTTTTGGGAAATGAGACAAAACCCCAGCCCACATCGGGTATGGGGAAGAGCCGGCCTATTCCTGGGAACGGCCCATGTAAGTCCCACATCGGGAGCGAAGACCCTGGGAACGGCCCAGCCAGCGGCGCGCTTTTGGGAAATGAGAGTACCAAGAGACAAAACCCCAGCCACGTGGGACGTACTCCACGGGGTGCCGTAAATGGGGACAATATTGCTGGAGGCTCTGTGTGGCTGGGGTTTTGTCTCTTGGTACTCTCATTTCCCAAAAGCGCGCCGCTGGTGGGGAGAGCTTCGCTCCCATTTATTAAACACCACACAAAGCCTCCTACAGTATTGTCCCCATTTACGGCACCCCGTGGAGTACGTTCCACGTGGCTGGGGTTTTGTCTCTTGGTACTCTCATTTCCCAAAAGCGCGCCGCTGGTGGGGAGAGCTTCGCTCCCACTTATATAGGCCGTTCCCAGGGTCTTCCTACCCGATGTGGGACATTACATTCCACCCCCCTTGGGGCCAACCCGTCCTCGGGTTGCACATGCGAACAGGCCGGCTCTGATACAAATTCACCACACAGAGCCTCCAGCAGTATTGTCCCCATTTACGGCACCCCGTGGAGTACGTCCCACGTGGCTGGGGTTTTGTCTCTTGGTACTCTCATTTCCCAAAAGCGCGCCGCTGGTGGGGAGAGCTTCGCTCCCACTTATATGGGCCGTTCCCAGGGTCTTCCTACCCGATGTGGGACATTACACATGTAGTAGTGATGGTCATATGCATTTCAAAGGTATGCCTTATTATTGAAAATTGGTAAACATTATTAAGTTAAACTATCAAGGTTGATTTATAATAACCTTGTTTAAATGTATATAGGCTAATACAACCAATCTTAGAAAGATTATAACTAATGACTTGGAATTTACATCTATCAATTTTTTGCAGTTTATACATATCTATGATAATGAAGATGATGAGCCATATATTCAAGCTTTAAAAGCTTAACATGTATATTATGTGGAAGATGAGTTGGATAAAAACTAAAGTGTCATGCATTTAAAGCCACTAGACTTTATATGACATGGATGAAAATGATAAGGATACTACTTATGAGAGTGATTCATACTATACTTAACACTTGGAAAAGCTATTCCCATATGGATAAGAAAATGTATGCTTGTCTAGGTTTAATGTCTCCCATGTTCTTCTTATGCTTGTATTTTATGAAATGTGTTTCTTTTTTATGCTTAATTAGTTGTCTTATGCTTGTTTACCTATGTTTTATGTGTATAAAATATCTTATGCTAATTTTTTTATTTGCAACAATCCTAAAGATGATGAGGTTCATGAAGAAGACTAGATTAAACCTTACTCATATAGATGATGAATCTAGTACTAGAAGTGCCTTGTTGAGTCTAATGGCTAGTGTTGGTGGACAACGAAGGTATCTAAATCTAATATTTAAATCACCATCTAGTGATTCCACTCTTGACATTTGAGTTATCTAGCCAACTATTAAAGATATTAATGATTCTTTTACTAAGGAATACCTAAGACAACTTGTACAATTTGGTCAACCCATATGGCCATAATGACAAAGAAGTTACAAAGTCAATGTTATTAGTAAGTAACATAACAAGTGTTAATGCATTAAATTAATTTCATCTAAGTTTGTGCACTAACTTTAATATTATAGATGAGCAAGGCAAGATAAGGCCTAAGCAATTAATAGTGTAAGATGTTTTGGTCCTTTTTCAAAGGAAAAAGATAATTGTGCCCTTTAACAACCATGGCTAACCCATTAGAGATGGAAAAAGATTGTTAGGTGTTTTCTTAAGGTGTGTTAAGATAAAATTCATAGTATTTTCACTTAGTTATAAGAGCTGGAAGGTAGTTCCAGTTGACTACAAGAAGAACATATTTAGGGACATTATATAGGTAACACATAATTGGTTATTTAATTCTTTTATGGCTTGTTTATGTTTATTTATTAATAGTTGTATTTTAAGTTGCTAGTTAAATTTTTTATCAATGATGAGTATACAAGTTCCATTCTTAAGTCAATTAGAACTAAGTCGTTGTAGGGTTGATAGGATTTGTATAATTAAAGACAAGATGGCATAAAAACAAGAAATGGGCATTTCAAAAGATCAATTGGCTATGTATGTAGACTACTATCTTGAACCAAATATTGTGCTAATAATAGTTCTTTTAAAACATTTGTAGTAATCTTGATATTATTAATATGTTTCTTGAAGACTACCAAGAAGCAAAAAATTCCACATACTAGTGGATTGAAGAGCCTTACACAAAAAAAGGTTGAGATAATAAGTTTACTTTGGTAAACAATACAATTAAACTTTTGATATAATTTGAGATATTTTACATTTGTTTTAAACTTTTTATGAGCTTAAGAATCACCTAGACTACCATATATAAATGGTTGATGAATTTTTCATCAATGAGGAAGTTAGACTTATTAGTGTAAGTGTTTTCATTATGTGGGAATAAAGTGTTAACTCTTGAATTAGTTAAAAAGATGCATTACTAAAATAATTTATTGCTTTTTATTTTGCTTGAATTTGTAAGAAAAGATTTTTAATGTATCAGGTTGACGGCTCTTTTTTTAAAGAGATTTCAAGTCAAGATTCATTAGCTTTGGCTTTGGCTTTTAAAAAGCTAGGAGTACTCCTATTGAGTTTAAGGATTCGAATTAGATGTTTACCCATCTCAAGTGTTCGGTTATTCTACTTATTTTCATGGTGGGATTCTACTTTTTGGGTCTTCTTACTCAGAGTTGCAAAATGTGACATAGTAACTTAAATCATAGATGGAAGAGAGATGCAAAAATGGCTCAAAGACAACAACAAATGAAAGCTACTATGGTGTTTCTCTAAAACTTACAAGGTTAAGTGTCACTTAAGCTTGCTATCATAAAAGCTTGAGCAATAATTTTATGAACTTTTTATTCTATTTGAATCATACTAAAGAACACTCTTTCCTTTTGGTCTTTAATTTGTTACTAATATTATTTCACTTTGAATTTCAAGCACAAAATGATCAAGATAATGGACACCTTCCCTTTGGAGTTGCAACTTATTCTTCAAAATCTTGTAAAAGGAATAAGTAGCTTAAATCAATTTTAATTTTGCTTGTTCTTGAATTTAAAGTTATTGTATTTGCAATTGAATCTATTAGAATTTCAATGCCAAAATGGTCTTGATTTATCAAAAATTTATTTGTACAAGTTTAGATATTTGTTAATATATATAGGAAACAAAATTTTAAACTAAAATAAAAAAATTTTTAACAGCAGTGAAAACAATAGCAAAATCTTTCATACATTTTAATAGTAGCTTTGTAAACTTAGGCTTACCAATAGTTTGTGAACAACCATTGTTTAATGGTGGTTGTCCCTATGGTTGCTAGGATCTACCATTAAACCCTTTAATGGTGATTTTACTATCATTAAGATGCCTTTTTTTCGTAGTGCTTACATATTAAGGAAAAAAAAGAACAAGGGGAATTTCATTTATTTCATTTGCGTCCCCCGATTTTCTCCATACCTAGATAGTAAAGAGAAAAAAGTAATGGGATTTCATTCATTAAGTGAATCGAGCTTTGCATTATGGCTACTTCATCATTGGTTATGGCTTTTTGATGAGAATTTCTTGTGTTTATAAGACTTTAAATTTCAATTCGTAGATTTTAAAAGAACATATAAGATGGAACCAAAGAAGAAGATGCTGATGGAACTTTTTTACTTTTTATTTTTTTAGTGTATTCAAATGTGCTAGATGGTAATCAAATATTTTTTATCCTTTAGGTAGGAACTTAATTGCTATATAGGAAGTGGATCATTAATTTTTATAGAAGTTTTTTTTAAATGTCAGCCATTAAGAGCACATTGGGAATTTTCACAAATATATAGGACAAAATTGATGCAAAATAAACATTTAAGATGAAATCAAATCTAACTACAAGCTTACAGGACAAAAATAATACTTTTGCAATCATACTACCCTCTGTACTTCCTCAGAAGTCAAAACACCATTGCCATTGAGCAATTGGAGAAGGATTGTTTATAAGGAGTTCAAGCACTCCATCATTCAATTTTCTTGAGATTTGTATGATTGTCTCAAATTTTGTAAAAGAGTGGTATTTTACAATTATATACGAATTCTAAGGAACGATTAGATAATGGAGAACTCAAGCTATCCATATACTTACCTATTGAGGATGGTGTATGGCAACCACAACAAAGAGATGGCTTTAGGGAGAAGGAGAGAGTTGTATAGCTTAAAGATGAATATATCATAATAAGAGTGCTATAGTAGTGAGTAGTTCAAATGTTGTGTAAGCTAGGAAGAATTGTGTCTTGTAAAATGCAACAGTGGGCCTTATTTATATAAGGGGAAAAAGTAAATTAATAATGACTTCGATCAAGTTGATGTATCTCTCTAGCTTAGCCATATTACTCAAACCAACTTATTGTTGGTAAAACTGCATTGATAAAAACAACTTACTATTTTAGTACACTGTATGTGGCTTTAGTAATGTGGGTTAGGCAATTTTAGGCATACGAGGATTTACGGCCTTTAAGACACTCATAACACTTACCATCAAGCCCATTAGTAAAGCTACAAGCTAAGTGGACTTAGAGAAAAGGTTGAAATTTTTGTTGTCTTTTGTTCATTTATATCCCCTTTTCTCCTTTTTGCCTTTTTTTTTTGGCTCACGTGGATCCTCTTAAGATTTTTTTAAGCCATGTAGACCAAGGGTTGTGCAAACCAATCATAAGTCAGGTTGCCTGGACCCATCTTCTTCAAGGTTATATAGATTACAAGATCCTATTGATTTATGGCTATTTTTTTCTTGACTAGTAAGATTTGTAATTTTTACAAGATAACTAATTATTGTTATGTAACATCATGCATACCTATTGTCATATGAATTTCTACCATCCTCTGAGGGGTCTTGATTAAGTGCTTGAATATATAAAGGACAATTATGTACCTTTTTCTTTTTTGTAATTTTTTTGGCTTCTCTTTCCTTTGTTAGGGTCTTATGGGCCATCTATAATCTTTTGGTCACATAGGCCTATTACCCTTAAGGTTGCATAGATCGTCAAGTCTCATTATTGATTTTACTTGGTGAGGTCGTGTAGATCTATTGCTTTTAAGATTACATAGACTGTAGAGAGATGGGGTTATGTAGACCAATAACTCCTAAGGTTGCATAGATCATGAATGTCTTTTATTTTCCTAAGGGATTGTTGCCTTCCTTTTTTAATAAGGGAATGTTTATTTTCCTAGCATTGTTTTGGTAGAGCCACATGGACTGTGTGAGGGCATGCATCTACTTACCAAGTGCTTTGGTTATCTCTGCTTGATTGGCTCATTAATAGAGGTTGTTGATTTTCCTTGTGAAATCACATCCTTGCCTAAGTCATTTGTCATTGGGGCTTTTTGGATGCTATATGTTTTGACCTTTTTGACCTTTTAACACTTTCCTTGCTAGCTTTTATAAAGTGATGAGGTCATCTTTCATTAAATAGTTTTTACCTTCTACTAAGGAGTTAGACCTTTTTTATTAAAGGAAATTGTTGAAGTGCTTGAATTTGAAGCCTTAAGGTTAGAATTTGGTGGAGTCTTCAAATGAGTGTATTTCCATATACATAAATGTTGTATTTGCTATTACAAAAGTAGTTTCATATGAGGGAAATTCTAGGTTAATAAGCTTTTATTTTGTCACTGGAGGAAGGACAAGATAGGGCATAGATTAAATGTTTTTGTTGTGTGTTGCTTAAGATTCTAATAAAAAGCTTTAAATAGAGGATTTCCACTAGCATTTTAGGAGTGGATCTCTATAAACAGTGGCCATTCCTTTGGCATTGCATCCTTTTTTAGGTCAAGCTCACTTCTCGTACCCAATGTTTTATGTCCTGTGTTTGCAATTGTTGTTGTTATATTTTGTATAACTTTCTCTTTCTTCTTTCTTGATAGGATTTATTATGGCTCCATGAAGTGAGCATTTAAGGTTCCTTGTAACCCTAGGAAGCTCTTGTAAAATCTTTTGAGGAATAAAAGAGTTTTCTTTTCCTTTCCTGTGTTGATTTTCTCTTCTTTATATGAGTATCTTTTTGTGAGGTTGTTAATACCTATTATATGCCAAGTTATGTGGACTTGAAATTGTTATATGCTATGTTAATCATGTGCATTTATTTCTGTGATGCTCATTAAGGCTTGTGCCTGAGAAATTTGGTCATATTATCTTTGTTTTTTTATGTTGAGTTTAAGGAAAAGATCATTTATATATGTACATTTACACACACACATACACACACACATCTTGATCTATCTTTATTCAGCTAGTTAGGCATTGGCTGTTCCATGGTTTGTTATAGTAGGGAAGCCATCTTTGCACTTCTTTTTAGAGGAGCCTTTAGTCTATCCATTTGGCCTTGAAGATGTTGGCAAAATCCCATTGATCTCTAGGAAAGGTCCTATGGGACAGGCATTCCTAAGGCTCAATGGAGGATGAAAGAATGGCTTTATAGAGTTAACACCCTTCTTAGGCAAGGTTAAATCCTCTTTAAGCGATTAGGCCCCTCCATTGTCATAACGTATCTAGACAAGCTCCTTTTTATTTTCTAAATATATATTTATTTTTATTTTGCCTTTTTTTCTTAATGATGCAATTTGACATAAATGACAATTTGAATGTTGCTTTGATATATGGAGAAAGGGTGAAATAGCAATTATTACAGTAAGTTGAATGTTACCTTGGCATATATTTTATGGGTCAAATATTGCCTTACCTTATAATGTAATAACCTTAATTTCTAATTACCATGATTAAGATTAAGGGCATGATCAATAATTGTAAATAAGGTCTAAAGTCATTATAATTAATTAAAATAAAAAAAGGTGAAAAGTTTTTGAACCTTAATATTATTAGGGTTATTAGTCAAACCATCACAACTAATTGAACCCATAAGTGATTCTAATTATCAATTAAAACTTTTGATTCATTTAACCACTAATTTCACCTTGCAAAATCCTCTTATAAGTGTTTCCAAGTTATCACATAACATTATTATGAGAGAATATAAGGTTTCTAAGTTAAAACAAGAGTTTGGGAACCTTCATCAGGACTTGGACCTTCTCCACCGTGGTTAAGTTAGTTAATGGAACCTAAAATCCAAGTTTGGAGACTCATGCCATGACTTGGTATATCCATATTACAGCGTAAGTGGCTACTAGAGCTAAAAATAAAAAATACGAACCTTATACCATGACTCAAGCTTTTTGCACTATAGCGAAGGTGCCCTCTGGAACCTATTATTCACACCTTTGTAATTCTCGCATTATGGCGAGAGAGCCTCTTAGAACTCTACAAGCTCATCTCCCAATGCTTGCCATGGCAAGTTTATTCTCTACTACTCTTTCTGAGCGAATTTCTTGTGTTGCACCATGGCAAGGAATCTCGTGTCATGGCGTACCTAGCGTTTGGAACACCCTTGGCTGCAGCTTAACCCTCTTCTGCACCTAAAATCCTTAAATTTTGTCCCTCACATACCAAACCTCCCTTTAGCAAAATCCTAGGGTCATTTTACCTTAATTTGTAAAGTTCTAATAGCATCATACTATCCTAATTACTCAGCATGCCAATTCTAATCAAATTCAAAACTTAGGGATTTTCTCTACCTATTTATAAATCATATATTAGCAAATCATGAATCTTAACATCAAGGGATGCAAAAGCCATTACTATTACCATGCAAATGTTAATTCCCACAGACGTTCCATATATTGCTAGTCTAAATCAACATTTAAGGCAACACATGATTACATTCTTAGATAATAAGTCATATCTTAGGGTCAACAAGGTTCCATATCAGATTGTAAGTAAATGGCTACATCAGATTCTATAATAATTATATTGCATAACTAGTATCTATACTTGGAAATTCATAATGAAATGTGGCAAATATATAAAAGCTAATATTTTTATTACATAAACCCAATTCGACAAGGTTTTCAAACCTATATGCTACTAAACTATACATTACACTTCTATTAATTTATTTTTGCCAGTAAGAGGTTCGGTCTTTGAAAATGTTAGCTCACAACTGGTGTGAGATATACAATCTCAGTAATAAGAGGTAAATTATATATATATGTACAAATTAATCGACATAACATATTTTCATATCATCAAATACCAAAATTATTAATTCAATTAGCAAATGAACTAGTTGAGGTATAAATGATTACTATCCCATACCAGCAATCATATTAAAAATGTTAAAGGCCTGTAATACTGGAAGAGGCCCATCCATGACACCAACTCCCAAATGAGCACAACTTGAACTCAGTGTATTCAAGAATCTGATCACAACTTAGTGCCCGATTAAAGCACAATACAAGGTGGTTGCTGCACCATAGCTCCACCAAGGACTCACTCAGGGTCCACAACAATAACAATCAAGTAGCCAACTAATTATTTAGCATTTCAAAATCATACATATACAACAAATATCATATTAAAATGAGCATATATATAGAATTAGAAAATTAACCCTAGTCACTTCAATGAAACCAATTGTTTTTTCTCTAGCTACTATCATGATCCAAATGCACACCAAGCTTAGGATAAGCATAGTTATCATCATTTATAGCAACAAATCATATATCCAAAGAGTTAAACTACCAATAACCACTAAAGGACACTTACCTAGCCATTACAAGATTCCAAATTCGGATTTGGTTATCCCTACACCAGTAACTTCAGTATACCATTCTAAATTCTGGGCAAATTCATACAAAATCCATGCTTATATTATAAATCAATTATATGGATCTTAAACTAGTAGAAACTACCTCAATATAAGAAGGAAATACTTATCTTATCACTCTTCTAGCCTTTACCTTCGAAAATCCACCATGAGAACACCAAAAACACATTTCAGATTTGAGTGTGGGTGAAAATGCTCTAAATAAAAAATCAATTAGGCCAAATCAAAGAGGAAGAAGATAGGGTTAAGTCATATACAAGTTACCTTAGTTGAATCTTTCTTTAGAAGTAGGAAAAGATAGATTTATGCCAAGAACCCTAGCCTCCCTTCTTTAGGTGCGAAAATGAACTCTTGTCCAACAGAACCAAATGTTTTGCTCTCAATAATCTAGTGTGGCTGCTGGACTGTTACACCTGAAAATACGACTGTGTGGCACCTTAAAAAGAACTTCAAAGAATTTCATTTGATTTTCAGAAAATGAAAACCGAAATCAAATAGTAAAAGTTATGGAGTCATTACCAAAATTTTAATTTTTTTAAAAGGTAAACTTTTGGAAAAGACTTTTTATTTAAATAAAATAGTTTGCGAACCAAATTTGGATTTAGGAGTTGATTGTGAGTAGGGAAGGTGTTAGGCACTCACTATACCCATTCATAAGAATGGTTACCCTAAGTTAGTTGTACAAAATCATCATGACCTTTAATCTATTTTAGTTTTCCCTAACAAATCACATGCAAAATATGGAATAAAAAAATTAAAAGAAATAAAATTAAGAGTAAAATAAAAGAAAAAAATTAAGGAAATAAAATTAAAAAGAAAAAAAAGTTTATTTACAAGGGTGAACTTAATCTAGGATGAGAGCTTAAGGCCTATGTACTTTATAACAGAGATCAAAGTTTACGTAGTTCGGATGGTGTTTGATTATTTGTTTTATGTGTGTGTGTGTGAGTGCTTTTTTTTTGTAATTGTTTTTTTTAATATATTTTTTTTCGTGGTGAGAAGAGAAAGAATATGAAAGTCATTGAGGCTTTCACAATCAAAACGATTTCAAAATTAGCTTGTATGTTTTAATTTATGAAAACTGAATTAATCCCACATTTTTACGCTTTCTTCCATGTTTAATCTTTTTTAATATATTTTAATTATATTTTTTTATTTTTTATTTTTAGTTTTTTGGCTTTTTAATTAATTAATTTTTTGTTTGTTTTGTTTGTTTTGGTTTTGTTTTTTTTTTGTCCTTTTTTATTTCTTATTTTTTTATTTTGGTTTTGGTTTTGGTTTTTTTTTTCTTAATGTTTTTTGTGTTTTTTTTTTTTGGGTTTTGTTTTGTCATTATATTTTTATTGAAAGGGGAAAGAAAGTGAAAATCATTTAGACTCTTGTAGTCAGAATAATTTTCATATTGGTTTGTGTATTTTAATTTGCGAAACCGTGAATTACTCCTACTCCTTAATTCTTTCTTCCCTTTTTGATCTTTTTGATTATTATGTATACTTTTTATTTTTTTCTGCTTTTTTTTAATATTTTCTTTTGGTTTTGGCAAACTTTTAAAAAAAAAGAAAAGCTGAATTTTAATTTTGAAAACATTTTATTATTTATAGAGAAAGACTTCTTCTTTTTATTTTTTTGTTGTTTTTTGTTTTAAAAGATTTAAACTTAATTCATAAATAAATTGATTTTTTTATTTTTAATTTCGTTGATTACCTTTTTCAAGGATTTGGAAAAATATTTTATCATTTCTCATTTTTTTCACAAATAAAAAATTATTTAAATTTCTTTTTTACTCTCTTTTTTGTCAAAAGCCTAAATTTGATTTTTTTTTCTCTTCTTTTTTTTTCTTTAAAATTCTTTTAAAAATAAAATTACATGTGGCCATTGAAACCTAAGACTTATTAAAACACAAATTTAATACCTAATAGATATCAGGGAGGCTTATTGCCTCACATGATCCTTAGGTTCCTATGTGCCTGAGGAGACAAAAAATGTCACACAGCAATTCTAACAAAATAAAATGAAATGAAATAAAACCCAAAATAGGTAGTGTACACAATAATTTGTGATAGTGTGTGTCCTATGCACAGCCAACAAAATGGCATATGATTTCAAGCAATGATTACAAAAATAAAAGGAATAGAACTTTGCAAGAAACCACTTGTTTGTATTTTTGTATTTCTCTATTTCTCACTCCTTTGCGTCTGATCATTGCTGCCTCCCTTTAAGCATCTCCTAAGTTTTTGCTCTTCCTCAATTCTTCGCCATCCTCAAATGGGGCCCATGTAAAAGAGACAAAAGGAAGAGGGGTTAAATTCTAGACAACCATTTGCTTTCTAAAAGTGATCAAATAAATTAATGCTTCAATATTTAAACACATACTCATGTAAAAAGGGAATCATGAAAATTAGCATTTTTAAAATTCATAAGTAAATCAAAGCATATGTTGTTGGCCTAAAACAACAACAATATGACTAGACTTTCAGAGCAATAACAAACTGAAGCATCCGTGATATCAATATCTGATATGGTGCTTTGAGCAGCATATCCAAAAGATTTTCCCTTTTCCTTTTAAACCTCTCATTTGAAATTCCCTTAAATGTTTGTTATAATAGTTTACACAACCTATGACTCAGTTGCTTAGACAAGTAACACGAAACAAGATAAACTTTAAAGTGAAAGATAATGCTCACAGCAAGCTATATTCATCCTAGTCAAAATGTCCCTAACAATGATAGGACTCCAATCAGTTTGAGAGACACACTAAGCGACCTTGAGAAATATATATATTCATGCAAAGCTTAATTCTGAAACATACATTTATTCTCCATGAAAACATAGCAGGGGAAGGTTAAAGTAAATGCATATGACTCTATCAAACTCCACAGATTTAGCAACCATGATCAAACACCAAAGCTCAACCCAACCTTCTAGCAAGTATTTCATCGAGCACCTATTGTGCATGTAACAACCAAGAAAATTGCTGAAATTTCTGAAATCCTGAAATTTTTCTAAGTCTGCTAGCTATAGCGAGAAATGGTCTAGTTATAACAAATGTACCTGTTCGCTATAGTGAGAAATAGTCTAACTATAGCGAGAAATAGTCTAACTATAGCGAATGTGCCTATTTGTTATAGCGAGAATGCTTCTAGCTATAGTGAGTACGGGTATTCCATACAAAAACTAGAGAGTTCCTCGCAATAACGGGTGTCGTGGCGAGAACAAGGGTCTGAGACTGATATGTGCTCGCCGTAGCGAGGGTTAATTTTTCACTATAGTGAGGGTTAGCCTGGAAAAGAGTGAAAGAAGAGAATTTTGTTTCTTAAAACGTCCAGATCCTTTCCTTTTCTTCTAACCGACCTAAGCTTCGTCCAAAATGGAGAAAAGGGCTTGAGAGAGAGAGAGAAACCAAGAGAAGCTAAGAGAGAAGGAAGAAAGAAAGAAAGAAAGGTAAGAACCTTTAAAGATCTTCATGCTTCTTCTTTTTGAATCTATTCTTCTCCTTCTAAGCTTCCTTTCCATGGGTGATTGAGTAAGATAGCTTTGTTTTGACCTAGAATGAGCAAGAAAACCCTTGAATTAGAGTGTGGGAAGTTAAGAAATACCAAGAAACTAGGAGAATAGCTTGTGAAATTCTAGAGAGAGAAACTAGGGATTTTTAGATCCTTTGTAGGATTTGCTTTGATGAAGAACCCCCTAACTTTGTAAGTGTTTATCTAAGTTATGAGAGAGTAATTGCATGCTATTTATTATGTCTAGGGTCAAAAAAAGCAGCTCTGTCTAGTTGTGATTGTGAAACCAAGAAGGGAGAAGAGAAATTGAAAGGGAAGGCTTGTGTTGGCTTATAAGGTAGCTTTCCACTCTTTTTTGTTGCATTCTTGTGTAATAGTCATTATATGCTTGTGTATATGCTTGCATTGTGAGACATGTCATTTGATGTTGCATTGATGCATTGGTACCAATATACTTATGTGTTGGATTGTGAAAATTACTTGGGTAAGGTAGTACCAAAAGTCTCTTGTGATGGGTGAGGTAGAGCTGAAAGTCCCTAAGGATGAGTGAGACAAAGCCAAAAGTCTCATAACTGAGTGAGGCTAAGTCAAAAGTCCCTAAACTAAGGGTGAGGCCATCCAAAAGTCCTTAAAATCAGGTGAGACTAGACCAAAAGTCTCTAAAACTTATTTTTGGTATTGATATAAAATGATATTCCTGGCATATAAATCATGTATTGTATGATTGTGATTGGTTAGATACCTATTTGCATGTTTTAACTTATTTATATGCCTTGATTGCTTCCTTGAATGAATACATGAGCTATTGAGATTCCATGAATCTCACCTCCTTCCCTCTCCCATCTCATATGGTCCAGGTGGAGCTCAAGAGCCTAAGAGTGGAGGCCATGAGGTATAGAAGGCCTTTGTTTTAACACTTTTTCATAATTTGATGTATAGGAAAGCCAAAGTGCTTATGTCTACGTATTCTTTTTGAGATGTAAACATTTGAGCAAGTGTAAATGTATGTATAAATGATGTGTAAACCATGTATAGATCCAAAGTAATAAAATTATGAGACTTGGCTCCTTTGTGGCTTGTATGTAGTGGTGCACTTTTGCCTGTAGCATAGTGAGTTTAAGATGTATATTGGTTTAGATCACTTAGGTAATTTATATATGATGTGTTTATACTTTAAAACTTGCCCAAGAGGTGCTAGAGCATATAGGGGACCATTTACCCCCATTTTGAACCATTTATAGTGTCAAATTCGCCAAATCCGTGAGCTATGTCAAGATATGACTAAATGAGCTCTTCTTGATATGAAATTTGGCATGCCTCTAGAGCTTGTTGAGAGTTTCTTGTAAAGCTAAAGTGAATAATATTTGGAGGTCTGGGGAATATTTGACGAATTGTTGAAGTTAGATAATTTTCTGGTTTTGGTTATTGTACTGTGCAGCTAGTCCGAAAATGAATCTGTGTCATTCATAGACAAAAAAATATCCAATTGTCATGAAATTTTATGGTCATAAACTAGACATTCACAGTGACCTATACCAATAGAAGCACCTCAATTAGAGGTTTGTAGAGGGAGAAATAACTGTCTGAAGTTCTATGTCAGCATCAAAGAAGCCATCTAACCTTTGTTACTGTTCCATCAATTTTCGAGACCCAAAGGCTACTGAAATGATCTAAACTTATTTTTTTCCTCTATTTAACATCTTTATCTTCCTAAATTGGTATAGTTTACCTAGATTTGATTTTTTTGGGACTAGTTATGAATTTTGGAAGTTCATGATAGCAAGCTACATCAGTACCAAGGACAGTCGGACCTCTATCTCTTTTTTGATGTCAAACTAGTACAAACACTAAGATTATGGTTTGAAATTATTTTTAATGTAAATCTAACATCTAAAGCTTTAAAGAAAGCTATGGTTTGATTAATTTCCATTTTTCTAGAGTTAGTTATAATTTTCCAAAGTTAGAGCCAAAAATCTGACTTTTGGGCCCATTTGAGAAACTACACTTTCTTAGTTTTTGGCTTCATATCCGTGATTTATGGGTTATTTAAGGCTATGTATGAGTTGTATAAATGGAATTTGAGTAGAGAATGTGATTTATGGGTTCATGGGACCTACGAGGCAAAATATGACTGATTAAACCTTAACTTAAAGTATTAAAATACCACGATTTTGGTCCTTTTCATTAGAAATCATATAGAATCAAGCCTAAAGGGAGATTAATTGAGGTTAAAACATTATGGTGTTACAGTGCATACCTAAGGATATATACAGAACATGCCCTTTCAAACTTCATCTATGCCTACTCAATATGAGAACATGACCCAATCCTCCATTCCCATTTCGCATTAGCAGTAATTGCAATGAATTTCATTAACAGGCAAACAAAGCAAGCAAAATTCATAGCTTACCTACAGGTACCACAGTAGAAGAATGGGTGTCTTTGGATTTCTATCTTCCCCCCTCAGACACTCTTCCCCTTGCTTTCTTTGTCAGTCGCTGCGTCCTGGTTCCCTTGATTCTCTTCTACCCTCTAGCTCACTCCCAATCTCTCATCTTCAATCTCTCACTCTCTCTATTTCCTAATCTCAGCTCCCTCTTTTTTCAATCTCGAACCCCCTCTCGTTTTCTCGCTGCCTCTGCCCTTAGTATTTTTTTTTTAACCTCTCCTTTAGTCTTAAGATCCCTTTTTTTTTTTCGAATCCAAAAAATCCTCCCCTCACTTGTTGCTTCTCTGCTTATATATATTGTTCTCACCCTTAAATAATCCGTCCAATTTGTTCTTCCCTTTGACACTCTCCTGCTTTCCCTCGAATTGTATCTCCATCCTCCCTTTTCGTTTTTGCATCTCCTTTTCTCGATCTCCGATGGTGAAAGAGACAGGTCAACTCCTTGAGCGCACCCTTGATCCTCTACTTCTCTTTCTGCTAGTTCTCTAAAATGTTGCTTGCTCTTTTTATTCTCATATTCTTCTGAGATGTTGGTCTGATTTTTGCCTCTGTCCTATTTTCCCCTTTCGTGTTTTGTTTTTTGCCTTAGTCTCGTTCTTTGTTGGCGGTAAGGAACGCAGTGATGAGAAGGGGTTAGGTCAAAACGTAGGACCTTTTCATTTTTTTTTCAAGTACTATATATATATTGTTTTTATTTCTACTTTATTTCCTTCTTTTTTTTTTTTTGCTTGGAGCTAATGGACCTGATTTAGGAAAGTTGGGCTACAGATTTTCTTTAATTTGGGCCTTTTTTTTTTAAAAGCTCTCTTCTTCTTCTTCTTTTTTCCTTTGTTTTTTTTTGCCTATTATTATTTTGCTATTTCTTTCTTTTGTGTTTTGATTTTTCATTCTTTATTTTTCTTCTTTTTCTTTTTCAAGTTTTTTATTTTTTTCTTTTTTGCTAATCTAATTATTTTTGGAGTCTGTCTAGATAAAATACAGTGTTCACAATTACCTTTCTTTACTTGTTTCTTAGGCAAAGAAATTAAAAATGTAATTTTTGATGTTTTTGCATAAGGAACAAGTAAATATAAGAACAAGTATTTTGTCTAGGGTGATTTGATTATCTCTTGACAACAAATAAAAGAAAAAAAATGAACCAAACAAAATATGATGTTTATAAATTGCCCCTCTTTACTTATTTTTTAAGCAAGGAGATCAAAATGTAACTTTTGATATCCTTAAGTTAAGAGTAAGTAAGATGGAAACATGTATTTTGTTTGGAAAGCTAAAAGATAAAGGTGAGCCAACCTACCAAAAAATGCTGGAACTTGATGATAGGTAAAGATGCTTGCCAGTATAAGACTTTTGGGTGTATAACTGGCTTGAGCAAGGTTTTTAGGTGGCTGGTCTATGCAGGTCTTTGAGGGGTGCCTGGTTTATGTAGGGCTTTGAAGTGTGCCTAGTTTGTGCAGGACTTGGGTGCCTATTCTATGCAAGACTTGAGTATCTGCTCTGTGCAGGACTTACGGGTGCTTGTTCTGTGCAAAACTTTAAATGCTTATTTTGTATAGGATTTAAAGGTGTCTATTCTGCGTAGGACTTAAAGGTGGCCATTCTGCATAGGACTTAAAGGTGCTTATTCTATACAGGACTTCTGGATGTCTATTCTGTACAGGACTTTTGAGTGCCTATTCTGTACAAGACTTTGGGTACATGTTCTGTGCAGGGTTTAGGCACGTTTGTTCTGTGCAGGACTTTTGAGTGCCTGTTCTATACAAGATTTGAGGTGCCTGTTCTATGCAAGACTTAAAGGTACCTATTTTATGTAGGACTTAAAGGTGCCTATTTTGTGCAAGACTTGAGTGCCTATTCTGTATAGGACTTAAAGGTATCTATTCTGTGTAAGACTTTTGGATGTTTGTTCTGTGCAGGGCTTAGTGTGCCTATTTTGTGCAGGGCTTAAAGGTGCCTACTCTGTGTAGGACTTTTGAGTGCCTATTTTGTGAAGGACTTAGAGGTGCTTGTTTTGTGTAGGACTTTGGATACCTGCTTTGTGCAAGGCTTAAAGGTGCCTATTCTATGTAGAACTTAGAGGTGCCTATTCTGTGCAGGACTTGGGGTACCTGTTCTGTGTAGGGCTTAAAAGTTCCTGTTCTATACAAGACTTTTGAGTGTCTATTTTGTGCAGGACTTAAAGGTGCCTATTCTGTGCAGGACTTGAGTGCCTTTCTTGTGCAGGACTTTGGATGTCTATTCTGTGTAAAACTTAAAGGTTCCTATTCTGTGTAAGACTTAAAGGTGCTAATTTGTTTTACAATTTTTTTTTTAGTTTGGAAACTCTCTTTTATTTGCTTAAATTTATGTAAGATATGCACTCATATGAAATGTGTGATATGTGTGGAATGCTTTACTTTCAAGCTTAGTAACTCAGTTTTGCCCCAATATAAATCAGGGTCCATGCATGCAAATGTAGGAAGCATGAAGTATGTGGGATGCTATAACTTATGAATTTTCTTTGCCCTAATATGAACTTGGAGGCCTACATAATGTATGGACATATGGGATATAAGAAGCATATGAGATGTCTTATTTCATGAAATGCAAAAAAAAAAAAAAATTTGTTTTTACTTGCCCCAATACGAGCTAGTGCAAGTGTGGAATGCATGAAACATGTGATGCATTATTTTGTAAAACATAAATGTTTTGTTTTATGAAATGCATAGTTTGTTTGCCTGACATGAATTAGGGTCTATATTACGTATGCAAATGTGGAATGCATGAAACATGTAATGCTTCCTTTCATGAGATGCAGATCTTTCTTTTGCTTGTCCCAATATAAACTAGGGTCTATGTGATGTGTTCAAGTATGGGTTACATGAAACATATGATGCCTTATTTCATAAAATTCAAATTTTTGCCTTTACTTGCCCCAGTGTGAGCCTAGCTTAATGTAATGTACACATGTATAAGACACATGATACATATGGGATGTTGCAGTTTGTGGAATGCACATTTTTGTATTTTCCTTGTTCCCATTATGAACTTGGGATCTACATAATGTATGCATATGTGAAGCATATCATATGCCTTTTTTTGTTTTGTGAAATGCAGATTATGCCTTTTGTTTGCCTTAATGTGAATTTGATTCAACGTAAGGTATGCATATGTTTGATATGTGAAGCATATGAGATGTGAGTTTTTTTCTCTTTTTCTTCCTTTTTTTTTTTTTGAAATGCAAGATGTATGTTTTCCCTTACATCTGTATGAACCTGGTAATAGGTAATGCATATAGGATGCAAGTTTTGTGTTTTTTCTTTTTTCAAGTTTTTTAAATTAAAATTTTTATTCCCAAGATATGTACAATTTTATGCAAACAAAGTTAACTGCAGATAGAGAAAAAGATGAGGACATTATCTTTAAACATCCTTTAATTGATTTTGAGTTTTGAACCCTCCTTTTTTTACAAGGTCACCTCAAAAGAAAGAGGAAGAAAGAGAGCATTATTTCTAAATGCTTTTCCATTGATTTTGAACTTTGAACCTTTTTTTTTCTTTTTCTAAACAAAATCATCTCACAGGAAAAAAAGGGAAGAGAAGGGGCATTATTTTTGGATATCTTTAAACTGATTTTGAATTTTGGACCCTTTTTTCTTTTAGGAAAATGAATTGATGAGAAAAAAAATGATCTTCTTTTTTTAGTTTATTTTTTAATGAATTGATGAGAATAAATGTGATCTCCTTTTTTTTTGTTTAGTTTTTTTTTTTAAAATTAATTTGTCTTGAAAGGAAAAATATGCTTTGTCTATGTACAAATTCAATGCAAGCATATGATGTATGAAAATTCTCAAAATTTATAAAATGTAGGATTTTTAGCCCTTTGCCTTTGAAAAAATTTCACACACTAGCTCTTCACCTGCCCTAATAAAAAAAAGTTGGACTCTGTCACTAGGATGAATGGTTTTGCTAAGCTAAGAAGACCTAGGACTTCTATTTTTTTCTTATTTTGAATGGGTTTTCTTAGGGTGAGTTTATTTGCCATTAGCTTAGAATGATTAATCTAATATGACAATCTTCTTTCATCAACTTTTTATTGTTAATGCTTGAAAGGTTAATAGGCTAAATCCACTCTTACTTTAGTTAACAATGTCAATGCTATCATATATGATGAGACACAAACTTATGAGCTTGGAAATAACGAAGACCTTAAAATTGAAAAAATGCAAGGAATGGTGATGCATGTGGTCATGTAAAATGGTTTGAGAGTGGAAAAGTGCAATAGACAATGTCTAGACACAATGTAACAGAATAAGAAGATACCCCAATTCCACACTTAAAGTATTTTTCTTTGAACAATAAGGAAGTGAAATACTAAAAAAAATGGATATAGTAGGTTAAAGAGAAGTTTCACTTTTGGATTTGAACTCTTTTTAAAAGAAACAATTGATGTAATTAAGAGAATTTGTTCTGAATCAAACTTTTTACTCCAGTTTCAATTATTCTAATTTTTTAAAAATCATTCTCTTCAAGAAAATCTTCCCCATTATTTTTTAAACAAGCTAAACCTCAACAAGGACTTTTAATGTTTGTAATGTGGCCTTGGTAAATGGGTTTATGAAATGAGAGATATTAGGCTCAAGAATTAACGTACCCCCGCCAAGTCTTCTGTTAGTCTCCTTTTCCTATTGCTTTAACAAAATTCTATACTCGAAATTCACTTAGCAAGAGAGGATGTCTCAAGGTTGTAATAGGGCCTAATGGATAAGAGTGTAGCTTAAAACAGAAAGGTAAAAAGGCCCAAATACTCATATAGGTTCATAATGAGAATTTTGTTCTAGTAACTGCATCCTTTTAGCAAGACCGATTGGTTCATGACAGTTAGCTTGAGCTTTTCTTTTTAAAAGATCCCTTCTATTCAGCTCAACTCTCCTCTAAAGGACTTTCTTTTGACTTCTCATGTCACATAAAACTCTTCTTTGAGGGTGTTACCCCTTAATCACATGCTAAGGTGAAGCTCCATTTTGAAAACTTTTGCTTTCTTAAATTTTAGTCTTTAAAAGTTTCCTCTTTGCAAAATTCTCTCTTTTTCTTATGACTTTTCTTTTCTTCCTTCGATGACATTCCTTGAATATTTGTCTTTGTTTTTTTTTATCCTCATCTTTGAAGGAATCCATTATAATACCAAGATCACATTTCTTTATATGAAATTCTCATTGTTCCTCAAGTTTAATCCATGTTAGGTATTTAAAGAGTGTTGAAGGCTTAAAGTGGCTAGCAATAGTTAAGTAATGTCTGGATAGATGAAAAAAAAGGTGATACTCTCCTAATATTTGAATTATCGGCATAAAAAATCTGTTAAAGGCTTCCCATCCCGAATGTTTCATGATTAAGGGTGCAAGAAATAAACATTACTCCTGGCTCAATTAAGGTGACTAAAGGTAACTCTTTCATGTTTTAGGAAAACAAAGAATGCCTCGTATCTTGGGCATGATTTGCTTATAAGACATGCATTTATGGCTTTGATTTGATTCTTCTTCTTTTTCTTTTGAATTGAATTTGGAAAATGTAATTAGTTTCAAATTTGACCTTTTTCACATTAAATGAATTTTTTCATAATGAGTTTTGGACATTATTATTTGTTTTTGGTTACTTAGAAAAGACATGTAAGAAAAGAAGTTATGTCAACATAACTGATAAAATGGGAGGATGCACAAAAGGGAGAATAAAAACACGTGACCACTATATTGACAAAGTTAAATAAAATAAGGTCCAACAACATAATCAACTTTTGCTAGCCTTGGACTTTAACTAGACAGAAGGGTATTGACGAAACAAGCATTAACTGATTATAATATGACAACCAATTTCTTTGAGAGCTCAATCACCAAGAAATTCTCATGAAATCTTATTTCTTGTGTCCTTCTACACTTCGTTCATGAAGAGGTTGCAACCCTTTTTTATGGAGTATTCCATTGTCTTAAAATTAAGTTCACAATATTTGGATAATGCCATTTTAGGTGTGAAGGTTAAACACTAGTGAAGGAAGCGTCCTACTTTTGTTAAAGTTACTCATGTGAAAGTTAGGCAAATAACTAGTATCATAATTAAGGCAAATGACAAGTGTCTTGATTATGATGGCTTATGGTGCTTTGCATGGTCAAGTTTAATAGGTGTTGATAAGTTTTGAGATGAATGGTCCAAATTTCTTTAAAGTGGAGAGGATGGTGGTGGGCGATAGTCAGAGTTGAAGGATATGGTGATATGAAAGGTTAAAAAGTAGTAATTAACTTTATCAAGACCTTTGACATCTTCCTTTTGCCTAATCAAGTGACACACTTTCACCTCTTTCAACTGTACCTCAGTTTCTCATCTTGACCATCAATGAGTGTAGCTTCTTATTTGAATTTTCAAATTAAGTTAATCTTTCCATTATAAAGGACCAAGAATCCTATGTTTTATAAATTTCAAGATCTTTAACATGAAATGCTTTATGGCAATGTATGGATGCAATTTTATTACTTGTTTGACCTAAAAACTAATGGGTACTTTGATTTAGCATGAAGGTCTTTCAAGATAACTGATCTTTATTTCCTTTAAGGAATTTGTTAGCCTATGAGGTGGGCTAGAAATAATAATTTACTCGAGAGTTAAATTAGAACTTTTCCACTTGGTATTGCCCTTATGATAACCTTTTGCTTTTAATTATTTGACCTTTTATTTTTCCTCAGATACTTATTGCACATAGGGATAAATAAAGTTGACAAATCATCCTAAGGGAATAAGCTAAGTTCCACATGGATGACATCTGTGGGGAAGTCTAGCCAATTTGCATTTTTTTTTTACAATTTGCAGAGTTGTTTTCAAATCTTCCACTTTTCTTTAAGACCTTATTATTTCACCATGAGAAATGAAGTTGACCTAAATTGACTCACAAAGTATTTCAATTCTTTTGCGAGCAACTCAAATTAGACCCCTAACTAACTTAACTCTTATAGCTAACTTGATCCTTATTTATTTTGAAATGAGACATATGGTATTGTGCCAGAATTTGCTATCTTTGTGTAAGTCACCCAAGATTGGCTTTTCTAATTAATCAGTGGATTAGTAGTATTAGTTAATATTCTTCTACATTCCCCTAGAAGCCTATTGACCCATTGAGAGTCGTGGCTTATTATTCAGGTTAGGAAGGGATAGTCCCTACCCAATTGATACTCAGAATTTTGGCTTTGATGGTATTTGATAACAACAAGTCAATCAAATGATCCACTGATATATGATGAATATAGTATTGCATATTCACTCGTACACCATTGAGAATTACATCTTGGTATAAGAAAAGGAGAAAAACTTTATACTTTTTCTCGAGAAACTTATTACTTCATTGGAGAAAAAGTAGTTGACCATCAAACTAAGAGAAATATGCTTTTTTACACGATTGATGCCCAAAAAACAATAATTCCAATCCCTAACCAAGACATGATACTTAATTGTTGATGCTTCAAAACTTATGGATATTATGATTCCCCAAAATTTTGAAAGTACTCATTTTCTGCAAGAAATTTGTTATTTTGCAGGGATAGAAATTTTAAAGAAAGAATTTCTTTTTTATATATAAAATTGGATTGTGCATCCTTTATTATTTTATCCTATCTCTCTTTTTTTGTTTTGTTTTGTTTTGTTTTTTTTGTTTTTTTGCATGTGCATGAAGTAAATAAATGCCTGTTAAAGGTTTCTCTTCTAAGAGATTTATGATAAATATGATCATGGCCTTTTCAGGGTTGGAAACCTACTAGGCAAGGGTTAGTTTAATTAACTTATACTTTCGTCATAGTTAACTTATGTCAACTGTGCAATGGCATCTCATTAACTACTCTAGTAACTAGCGACAAAAGATCCTAGGCTAAGATCACTAGTTTACAAAAGTCTAGCTCTAACTATTTAGGAGGTATCTATGGTTTGACTATCAGTACATGTTTCTAAGGTAGATCTATGACTCCTAAAACATTGGTCCCCAAATTGCTCCAGCCATAAGGTGAGAATCTTGCTATCTAAACTTGACTTTGAGAGAAAAAGTATCTTATACAAGTCAAATCTATATAACAAGGCAAAATTTAGGTGAGATTTTCATGATAGCTTCAAGAAACACAAGGCTTCACAGGGAAATCAATATAAACCTCTACTAACCTAAGGTGTATTAAGACCCAGGTATAGAGCCCATAATGTATGTGAAGTAATTGTGTATTAGTGATGTGTGTGAGGAGAACATTTATCTTTTCATTCTATAAACTACCTAACCCTCATTTGCTAGGCAGATTGGTAGAACAAAAAGCAAAGAAGTATAAACTATAAGTAAAAGAAGTAAAATATATACACATATGGTCATCTACCCTAAGGTTTTATTCCACATGTTATCTATCCTAAGCCATATTATATACACAATCAATGAAACAAAGCAAATACATGAATGGCATATTATCTACCCTAATCATGTGAGATAAACACTAAATAAAAAGAGAACCAAAATAAAGGAAGGTCATAATATTTTACACAATTAACTTAAAATTGGGCTTAACTTTCAAATTATCCCCAGTGGAGTCGCCAAACTGTTATACCTAAAAATGTGACTGTGTGGCACCTTAAAAAGAACTTCAAAAAATTTGATTTGATTTACAGAAAATGAAAACCAAAATCAAATAGTAAAAGTTGTAGAATCGCCACTAAAATTTTAATTTTTTTAAAAGACAAAGCTTTGGAAAAGTCTTTTTATTTAAAGAAAATGATCTACGAACTAAATTTGGATTTAGGAGTAGATTGTGAGTGGAAAATGTGTTAAGCACCCCACTATACCCATTTTTAAGAACGGTTACCCTAAGTCAGTTGTACAAAATCATCATAACCTTTAATCTATTTTAGTTCTCCCTAATAAATCACATGTAAAGTACAAAATAAAGAAATTAAAAGAAATAAAATTAAAAGTAAAATAAAAGGAAATAAAATTAAAAAGAAAAAAGGTTTATTTACAAGGATAGATTTGACTTAAGATGAGAGCGTAGGGCCTACGTACCCTATGACAAGGATCAAAGTCCACGTAGTTTGGACAGTGTTTGATTGCTTGTTTTGTGTGTGTGTGTGTGTGTGTGTGTTTCTTTTTTGTGTTGTTGTTTTTGTTTTTTTATTTTTTGTGGTGAGAAGAAAAAGAATATGAAAGTCATTTAGACTGTCACAATTAAATGATTTCACAATTGGCTTGTATGTTTTAATTTATGAAAACTAAACTAATCCCACATTTTTACTCTTTCTCCCATTTTTTATCTTTTTAAATATATTTTAATTATATTTTTTTGTTTTTTATTTTTATTTTTATTTTTTGGCTTTTTAATTAATTAATTTTTTGTTTTAGATTTTTTATTATTTTATTATTAATTTTTTGTTTGTTTTTGTTTTGTTTTGTTTTTGTCCTTTTTATTTTTATTTTTATTTTTTTTTTGGTTTTGGTTTTTGTTTTTTAATGTTTTTGTGTTTTTTTATTTTTTGGGTTTTGTTTTATCGTTATATTTTTATTGAAAGGGGAAAGGAAGTGAAAATCATTTAGACTTTTACGGTCAAAATGATTTTCATATTAGTTTGTGTGTTTTAATTTGCAAAACCATGAATTACTCTCACTCCTTAACCCTTTCTTCCATTTTTAATCTTTTTTTATTTTTTTATTATATATACTTTTTTATTTTTTATTTTTTAATATTTTCTTTTGGTTTTGGCAAACTTTTGAGAAAAAAGAAAAGCTGAATTTTAATTTTCAAAACTTTTATTATTTATAGAGAAAGATTCCTTCTTTTTGTTTTTTGTTATTTTTTTTGTTTTAAAAGATTTAAACTTAATTAATAAATAGATTGATTTTTTTATTTTTAATTTTTTTGATTACCTTTTTCAAGGATTTGGAAAAATATTTTATTATTTCTCATTTTTTCAAGAATAAAAAATTATTTAAATTTCTTTTTTGCTCTCTTTTTTGTCAAAAACCTAAATTTGATCTTTTTTCTCTTCTTTTTTTTCTTTAAAATTCTTTTGAAAACAAAACTACATGTGAGCCATTGAAACCTAAGACTTATTAAAATACAAATTCAATACCTAATAGATGCCAATGAGGCTTATTGCCTCACATGATTTTTAAGTTCCTATGTGCTTCATGAGACAAAAAATCTCACATGGCAATTTTAACAAAATAAGATAAAATAAAATAAAGCCCAAAATAGGTACTAGTACATGATAATTTGTGATAGTGTGTGTCCAGTGCACAACCAACAAAATGGCATATAATTTCAAGCAATGATTACAAAAATAAAGGGAATAGAAATTTGCAAGAAACCACTTGTTTGTATTTTTGTCTTTCTCCATTTCCCACTCCTCTGCGTCTGATCATTGCTGCCTCCTTTTAAGTATCTCTTGAGTCTTTGCTCTTCCTCAATTCTTCGCCATCCTCAAATGGGGCTCATTTAAGAGAGACAAAAGGAGGAGGTTAAATTCTAAACAACCATTTGCTTTCTAAAAGTGATCAAATAAATCAATGCTTCAATATTCAAGCACATACTCAAGTAAAAAGGGAATCATGAAAATCAGCATGTTCAAAATTTATAAGTAAATCAAGGCACATGTTGTTGGCCTAAAACAACAACAATATGACCAGACTTTTAGGGTAACAATAGGTTAGCCCATTAGCCTAAGATCCAATTGGGTTTATTCCTAATTGTTAGGCTAAGGTTTGATGGGTTGGACTACAGAACACTTAAGGTTAGGATGGAATGTGCTGACCCAAGGCCCAAAATTTACTTAAATTCATATGTGAACTTATTAGGTCAGTCAATTGATAAGCTTATGGAGTCCTTAGGTTGACTTAAGGGTCCATGTTTCACTTGGGCCCATTTTTTGAGTTTTGGGCTCCTAAGAATTAGGTTAGGCCAATGCGAAGTGGGTTCCTTTAGTGCTAAGCCTCTTAAGATGAGATTGGGTCATATTAAAATAAAATTGAGCCTTTATAAAAATAAGACTAGGCTTCTAATAATGTTCTTGGCGCACATAAATTAATCATAGACCCAAATCATACTTAAATCTATAATCATTATTTTACTTCCCTTAAAATTATCCAATTAATAATTATTATATTAAAATACTCAAAATTGCCATTTCCCTTAAGACTCCTATCTCATCATAAATTTTTCTTAAATTCCTCTTAATAATTTCATAATCCCTAAATAATTATTATTAATTATTTTCGAAGTGTTACATATAACATTGATTTACAAGTGTTTCTTCAGCTTATGGTGAAACATCCTCCACTTCTTTCAAAGTAATAAGTTGAGGTCACATAGACTGTGAAGAAATGAGGTCATATAGATTGTGGAGTTGCATGGACTAATAGATCCTAAGGTCATGTAGATTGTGAAGAAAGGGGGTCATGTGGACAAATGGCTTTTAAGGTTGCATAAACCATGGATAAATATGATTGTGTGGATTGTTGGCTCTTAAGGTTGCATAAACATGGAAAGATAGGGTCGTGTGGACTGATAGCTTCTAAGGTTAAGTAGACCATGAAGAGATAAGGTCACATGGACCTATATAAGATCTTCCTACTTTTGTCTTACAAAATTTACAAATAAATATAATTGACAATTATGTACTTAACAATCTTTAAGTTATAGATGTCGTAATATGTAATTACTAGGGTCTGGTGTCCTTTTTTAGTTTCGGTAACCCTGTTTGCTCTTAAGGTTTTTTAGATTATGGTTAGGTGGGGCACATGCGCCTTTATTTTCCTAAGGTTGCTAAGACTTATTTCTATTAAGATTGTTAGATTGTGGAGAGGTGAGATTATGAAGACCTTTGTTTTCTTAAGGTTGTATAGACCTATTTCTTTTAAGTTTGTTAGACTATGGATATGTGAGGTTGTATAGACCATTATTTTCTTGAGGTTGCATACACTTATTTCTCCAAAGTTTGTTAGATTATAAAAGGGTGAGGTCATGTGGATTTATACTATCTTAAGGTCACATAGGCTTGTTTCTTCTAAGGTCATTAAACAATGGAAATATGAGGTTACAAGGAACTATCTTCATGTAAGATTTTTACGTTGCAAAGTTTGACACATAAATATGATTAGTGATTGCATACCTTTTGATTTCCATGTTTAGTCTATTTAATTTTCCTATCTTTGGCCTCCTATTGTTGTAACCTATTGAGGTTAGATGATGAGATATCTCTTTAGCCCATTTTAGGTTCTAGTTTTATCATTCTCCTAGTGTAACAACTGGGAAAAAGGGAAAAGGAAAAGAAAAAAGAAAGCTGGAAATTTTCGAAATCCAAAAATTTTGCTAAGTTTGCTCACAATAGCGAGAAATGGTCTCGCTACAGCGAGAGTGCCTGTTCGCAATAGCGAAAGTGATTCTAGCTATAGCGAGTACGAGCATTCCATACAAAAACCAGGGGGCTGCTCGCCGTAGCGTACACCATATCGAGAGTGGGGGTCTGGAACTAATACGATCTCGCCGTAGCGAAGGTTAAATCTCGCCATAGCGAAGGGAATTTATACATGCTCGCCGTAGCGAAAGTTAAATCTCGCCATAGCGAAGGTGATTAACACGAGCTCGCCGTAGCGAAGGTTAATTTTCGCCATAGCGAGGGTCGGTCCGGAAAAGAGTAAATAGCGAGGAAATTGACTTCTTAAACGACCTAACTCATTCTTTCTCTCATATTTGCCCTAGACTTCGACCCAAGGAGAGAAAAGAGGCGTGGAGAGTGAGAGAGACCAAGAGAAGGAGGAAGAGCAAAGGAAAGGTAAGCAAATTTCTCTCATTTCTTCTTAGAATTCTGATCTCCTCTCTTTGCCCTCTTTTCTTATAGTTTTGTTTGTGAAATTAGTTAGATTTTGGGCATAGGTCAGAAGAGGGAAAGTGGAAAACACCATTGAATCTCTTTGTTTCTTTGAAAATGTTGTTTCCACTACTTTAAGAGCTTGAGAAAGAAGAAGAGTTGATGGCATTCTAGAGAGAGAGAGAACTCTAGGTTCTTGTATGTTAGGAGGGTTGCTCTGAAGATTACATTTTAAGAGAGTAATTTATACTCTTTGATTGTGTCTAGGCTCAAGTGAAGCACCTCCATCAAGGTGTGAGTGTGAAACCAAGGAGGGAGAAGAGAAATTGAAAGGGAAAGCTTGTGTTGGCTTATAAGGTAGCTCTCTTTCCACTCTTTCTTGTTGCATTCTTGGATGTAATGGTCATTGTATGTTTATGTATATGCTTGTTGTGTGAGATATGCCATATGTTATTGCCATGATGCATTGTTATCAATGTGCTTATGTGTTGGATTGTGAGAATTGCTCGGGTGAGGTAGAGCCGAAAGTCCCTTGAGATGGGTGAGACAAGGCCAAAAGTCTCATAACCGAGTGAGGCCAAGTCAAAAGTCCCTAAACTCGGGTAAGGCCATCCAAAAGTCCCTAAACTCGGGTAAGGCTAGACCAAAAGTCCCTAAAGCTTATTGTGGCATTGTTGTGATCTCCATAGCATGTACAACATGTATATTGTGATTGAGAATGGTTGGATGCCAAATTACATGCTTTGACTTGTTATATGCCTTGATTTCTTACTTGAATGAGTGCATGAGCTACTGAGATTCCATGAATCTCACTCCTTCCCCTCCCATATTAACATGCTAGGTGGAGCTCAAGGAGAATTAAGTACACACTAAGGAGCCTAGGAACATGTTAGCTAGATGATAGCTTATTTTGGTTATTTTGTTGTAAAGTGGTGCCAAATGAATATGCACCCACTATTTTTTAGATGTAAATGTTATAACAAGTGTAAATGTATGGATATATGATATACAAACTATGTATAGAGCCAAATTAATGGAAATGTGGGTTTTGCCCCTTTTGTTGAATGTATGAGATAGTGTATTTTTGGCCGTAGAATGGTGAGTTTGGAATGTATGATAATTTGAACCACTTGGACTTGTTATATATACTAGTTTCATGCTTTTAAACTTGTCCATGTGGAGTGAGAATGTGTGAGAGGCCATTTGGACCCATTTGAACCATTTTGGGTGCCAAAACCGGTAATTTTGTGAGTTCCATCAAAGTATGACCGGATGAACTCTTCTTGTCATGAAATTTTGCATGCCTCTAGAGTTTGTAGAGAGCTTCTTGGGAAGTTAAAGTGGGTAATTTTTGGAGGTCTAGAGAATATTTAGCGAATTGTTGAAATTGGGAAAATTTAAAGGTTTAGTCATGTACTATTACTATAGGCCAGAAATGAAACCTGTGTCATTCATGGACCAAATGGAGTCCAAATGTGGTGCAATTTTATACACATAAACTAGACAACCACAGTGACCTATATGAACTGGAATCACCTAAATCGGAGGTCTGTAGAGAGAGAATGAACCTTCTGAAGTTCTATATCAGCATCAGGGAGCCCACCTGACCTCCGTCACTGTTCCATCAGTTTTTGGGATGTAAGGGCTACTGAACTGATTTGGACTTATTTTTATCCTCTAGGACATCGGTGGCTTTTCAAATTGGTATAGTGTGCCCAGATTGGATATTTGTGGATTTAATTATGGATTTTCGAAGTCCATGACAGTAAACTGCGCTAGAAACAGAGATAGCCGGACTTCTGTCCCATTTTTTATGTCAAACATAGTCTAAATACTAAGATTACGATTGAGAATTATTTTTAACGTAAAGTTAACACTTAGAGCTTTCTAGAAAGCTATGGTTTGCTAGATTTCCATTTTTCTATAATTAGATATGATTTTCCAAATAGAGCCAAAAATTAAACTTTTGGGCGAATGTGAGAAATTGCATTTTTCTGGTTTTTGACTCCATACCCGTGGCTTATGGTTTATTTTATGCTATGTATGAGTTGTATAAATGAAGTGTGAGTAGAGAATATGAATGATGGGTTCACAGGACCCACGGGATAGAAGATGAGTGTTTGAAACTCCGTTTTATAGCATGAAAATGCCACTGATTGTATTGATATTGGCTCTTTGGAAATCATATGGAATTGAGCCCAGAGAGAGGCTAGGAAGAGATAATATATTATGGTGTTACATTTTTGCTATCAGAGCCTGGTTCAGGCACTTTTGCTCAATGTTAGGCTCTTGAATGATGAGATTTACTTGTGTTTAGTGTGAATGGTCATGGAAGTGGTAGAATCCATATGCATATATGCTAATGATAATATTGTGAACTGAGAGTTGCTACTTCTTTTCAGACATGGTTGAGATTGGACGGGGCAGGGGTAGAGGTAGACCGCCCAGGGGTCAGAGAGCTGAGCCAGAGGTTCTTGTTAAGCCTGGGGATCCTCTGCGGGCCATCATGGAGAGACTTGACCGATATGAGGCCATGATGGGCCAGCACCAAGAGATGCTGGAACAACAGAGGTATATTGCCCAACAACAGCATGATATGATCATGCATTTACAAGATACCCTGGCTAGGCAAGAAGAAGCCAGAAGGGATGCCCCTGTACCTCAGCCATCTACATCCAGTATTCCACCTGCACCTCCCCAGGAGCCTGTTGCTCCACAGACCCAGACGCCTATCTAGAAAGTATTAAAACAGTTTAGGCAGAATAATCCACCCTCGTTTGACGGGGAGTTGGATGCGGATAAGGTGGAGGCTTGGGTCATGCAGTTAAAGAAAATATTCTCGGTGATGGATTCTATCACCGAGCAGAAAGCCCAGCTAGCCACTTTCATGTTAGAAAAGGAAGCTGATAGATGGTGGTGTAGCACGAAACCCCTAATGGAGATCAAGAATATACAAATAACTTGGGAAAGTTTCTTAGTCGAATTTTATGAAAAATATGTCCCTAGTTCAGTGCGGAAGAAGAAAGAGATGGAGTTTATGGGCTTGAGACAGACGGATGAGATGACTGTGGACCAGTATGTGGCCAAGTTCATTGAGTTGTCTCGATATTCCTCTTACCTCCAGAGGTATGATGATGAACCCTGGAGATGTGAGCAGTTTGAGATTGGGTTGAGACCCCTGATTAGCGACAGAGTCACTCCACAGCGGATCAGGAAGTTCAATACCCTTGTGGAGGTCAGCAAGGTGATTGAGACTAATCTGCAAGCTATCATACCTGCTGCGACTACAGCTAGTCAGAAGAGGGTTCCGGATTTGAAAAGGTCGAAACCAGAAGAGGGTTCTAGTTTGACACCAAGTACCAAGAGGAGAGGCAATGGGCCATGGAATAGAAGGCCACAGCGAGGTGTGCCACCTCCTCGGGGCCAGTCATCCTTCCAGCAATCTCCGATGACATGTTTCAAGTGTGGGAAGCCGGGGCACATTGCTAGACATTGTCCTCAGATGGATACAGCGCCTCCTCCTAGACCACAGACCCAGGGCCGAGTGTTTGCCCTTACTCAGCAAGAAGCCAATGCATCTCCCAGTTTGATCCAGGTACGCTGATAGTGAATGGCTTTCCTGTAGTTGCTATGTTTGATTCGGGTGCTAGTCACTCGTTTATATCCTATGATTGTGTGAAACAATTGGGTCTGGTCATTAGTGTCTTGTCATTTGACTTTTCTGTCACTACACCTACTGGAGGCCACGTGGTTACTTCCCATACTTGCTTAAATGTCACTGTTCAATTTAACCATTGCCGTACCACTATTGATTTGGTTTGTATGCCCTTCCATGATATTGATTTGATTATTGGTATGAACTGGTTGGCCGCGAATAATGCCATACTTGATTGTGAACACCGAACCATTTCCCTACCTGCTTGTGGGACCATACCTAGGGTAGGAGTTGAGTTATCCTTTATGACCACTGCTTAGGCTGAGAGATGTTTTGAGTGTGGATGTCAAGGGTTTCTAGTCTTTTTCTCTATTCAGGCTGAGGTAGAAGAAGGGATAGAGGAGATCCCAGTTGTCAGGGAATTCTCGGAGGTTTTCCCTAAAGAGTTTGACTTTAGTGGCCTATCCCCTAAGAGAGAATTAGAATTCCCTATAGACATAGTGTCTGGGACTGGATCGGTGTCCAAAGCTCCTTACAGGATGGCTCCCGCCGAGTTTGCTGAGTTGAAAGAGCAGATAGAGGAATTGTTAGAGAAAGGGTTTATCCGCCCTAGTGTCTCACCTTGGGGAGCTTTGGTGTTATTTGTGAAAAAGAAGGATGGTAGCTTGTGTTTGTGTATAGATTACAGAGAGTTAAATAAAGTTACCATCAAGAATAAATATCCTCTCCCTAGAATTGATGATTTGTTAGATCAGTTGGTTGAGGCATCTATGTTTTCTAAGATAGATCTTAGATCTGGGTACTACTAGTTGAGAGTGAGAACTGAAGACGTCTTCAAGACGGCCTTCAAAACGAGATATGGGCACTATGAGTTCCTTGTGATGCCATTCGAGTTGACGAATGCGCCCGCTGTGTTCATGGATTACATGAACAGGGTATTCAGACCGTATCTAGATCAGTTTGTGGTGGTCTTCATTGACGATATTTTAGTGTACTCCAAATCCTTTGAGGAGCACGAGAGGCATTTGAGATTGGTCTTAGACACCTTGAGAGAGAAAAGGTTGTATGCCAAACTTAGTAAATGTGAGTTTTGGCTGACCGAGGTGCGATTCTTAGGTCATGTGATCTCATGAGATGGGGTCGCGGTTGATTCCCATAAAGTTGAGGCTGTGATATAGTGGGATAGACCTAGAACGATCACCGAGGTTAGGAGTTTCCTAGGTTTAGCAGGGTATTATAGACGGTTTATTCAGGACTTTTCTTGGATGGCCTTACCACTGACGAGGCTAACTAGGAAAGAGACACCTTTTGTGTGGGATGAGAGATGTGAGAAGAGTTTCCAGGAGTTAAAACTCTGTCTGACCACTGCCCCTGTACTGATTATCCCTGACCCTAGTAAGCCATTTATGATTTATTGTGATGCCTCGGGCAAAGGGTTAGGATGTGTGTTGATGCAGCAGGGTCTAGTAGTGGCATATGCCTCGAGGCAGTTGAGGCCTCATGAGGAGAATTATCCCACGCATGACCTGGAGTTAGCCGCCGTAGTGTTTGCTCTTAAAATTTGGAGACACTATCTGTATGGTGCTACCATAGAGATTTATAGTGACCACAAGAGTCTGAAATACCTGTTTAACCAGAAAGAACTCAATATGAGACAGAGGAGATGGATGGAATTCTTGTAAGACTATGATTATGTGTTGAAATATCATCCGGGCAAGGCCAATATGGGGGCGGATGCCCTGAGTAGAAAAACCATCCATGTAGCCCATATGATGATTAGGGAGCAGGAGCTCCTAGAGAAGTTTAGAAACTTGAACCTTTCTTGTCAGGTGGTATCGGGTAAATTGTATCTGAGTGAAACTCGAGTTGAGAATATATTGAGAACCCAGATCTTAGATGCCCAGAGAGAGGATGAGTTCCTGAAACGGATCAGGAATGAGATTACCCAAGGTAAGACCTCAGATTTTAAGGTGTCTGAGGATGGTATGATAGTATACCGAGATAGAATCTGTGTGCCTAGTCAGAATGAGTTGAGAGAAAGCATTTTAGAAGAGGCACATAAGAGTAAGTATACTATCCACCCAGGTGCCACTAAGATGTATCAGGATTTGAAAAAGACTTTCTGGTGGCCAGGGATGAAGAATGATGTGACAGATTATGTGGCTAGATGCCTAGTGTGTTAGAGGGTAAAGATAGAACATCAAAAACCGGCTGGGTTGTTGCAACCTCTAGATATCCCTAAGTGGAAGTGGGATAGTATAGCCATGGACTTTGTTATGGGGTTACCCAGGATATCCTCTGGACACGATGCTATTTGGGTAGTTGTGGATAGAATGACGAAGTCTACACACTTTTTAGCTATCAGGGCTACTCATACACTGGATAGATTAGCCCAGTTGTATATCAGAGAAATAGTGCGACTTCATGGAGTACCCAGTAGCATAGTTTCAGATAGAGACCCCAGCTTCACATCGAACTTTTGGAGGTCATTGCAGCATGCCTTAGGGACCAGATTGCAGTTTAGTACTGCATATCACCCCTAGACAGATGGTCAGACTGAAAGGACCATCCAGACATTGGAAGACATGTTGAGGGCATGTGTACTAGAAATGAGGGGTAACTAGGATGCGTATTTACCGTTAGCAGAGTTTGCGTATAATAACAGTTACCATTCCAGTATTCAAATGGCCCCTTATGAGGCTTTGTATGGGAGAAAGTGCAGATCCCCTCTGTGTTGGGTTGAGCTGGGTGAGAGGAGTATGATAGGACATGAGATTGTGAACCAGACCACCCAACAGATGGAATTGATTAGAAAGAGACTCCTTACGGCCCAGAGTAGGCCGAAAAGCTATGCTGATAAGCGAAGGAGGCCGTTAGAGTTTGAGATTGGAGACCATGTGTTCATTCGAGTATCTCCAGTGACGGGAGTAGGTTAGTCAATGAGGGTAAGGAAGCTCAGTCCTAGGTATATTGGTCCATTTGAAATCCTTGAGAAAATTGGACCCGTGGCTTACCGAATAGCCTTACCTCCTAACCTAGCCCAAATCCACAATGTTTTTCATGTCTCCCAGTTGAAAAAGTATTTACCAGACTCCTCACATGTCATAGAATATGAGCATGTGCAATTGCAGGAAGATCTTTCCTATGTAGTGAAATCGGAGAGAATTGTGGATGCTATGCTGAAACAGCTGAGGAGCAAGAATATTCCTCTGATGAAAGTGATCTAGAGAGGTCTGACATCTGAGGAAGTAACCTGGGAATTGGCAGATGAAATGAGGCAAAAATATCTAGAGTTATTCCCTTGAGGTAAGTCTTTAAATTTCGAGGACGAAATTTCTTTTAAGAGGGGTAGAAATGTAACAACCGGGAAAAAAGGAAAAGGAAAAGAAAGAAGAAAGCTAAAAATTTTCGAAATCCAGAAATTTTGCTAAGTCTGCTCGCAATAGCGAGAAATAGTCTCGCTACAGCGAGAGTACCTGTTCGCAATAGCGAAAGTGATTCTAGCTATAGCGAGTGCAAGCATTCCATAAAAAAACTAGGGGGCTGCTCGTAGTAGCGTACGCCATAGCGAGAGTGGGGGTCTGGAACTAATACGATCTTACCATAGCAAAGGTTAAACCTCGCCATAGCGAAGGGAATTTATACGTGCTCGCCGTAACGAAAGTTAAACCTTGCCATAGCGAAGGTGATTAACACGAGCTCGCTGTAAGAACCGGAGAAAAAAAAAAAAGAGAAATTGAAGGGGGGTTTTATTATAAAATTAATTATTATTATTTTCCTTTTTCTTTTTTTTCCTTCCAGCGTTTTGTCCGTTTTGCTTTTCTGACCCTCGTTTCTTTTTTTTTTCTTCTCTTCTTATCTTTCTCTGCTCCTTCCTTTCGGTAGCTGTTCCCTGGTCTCCGTCGCATCCTCCTTCCTTCCTGCGAGCTCGTGGGTCTCTTCCTCGTAGAGTGCAGCGCTCTCCCTCACCGGCGAAGTGATTTCCGGCGCTGCACAGAACCTCTCGAGCTCCCTCCATCGTCGCTGCTCTCTCCTTCTCCCTGACGCGTGCGAGCTTCCTCCTTCGAGCTGTCAGCGCTTCTCCTCCATTGAAGGACCCTCGCCGGCGTCGCAGGAGCTTCTCCCAGCTCCCTCGCTGCTGCTGCAGGTCCGGCGATGCGAGACAGCAAGCCAGAAATGCCATCAGTTTAGGTGAGTTGTCTCCCGTCTCTCACACGCCTCTCCCTTATTTTTGTTGTTGTGTTCTGCTTTAATCTCATGAATTTCGGCCATTCCCCTCCGTTTCGGCCCATCCCTGCTCTAAGGAATGAGAAGGATAGTAAGATCCTTCCTTCTCTGGCTTGGCTGGCCGATAAAGGGCAAAGAAGGGGGATTTTATTTTTGAGGCTTTCTAACTACGTTGGATGTGCATAAATCCTTAATTTTTACTCCCTTAGAATGACGTATGAATTTAAATTATGAAATAGGATTCATATGGGAGGATTCAAGTTAAGGGTTGTTGTATGCATGTGAGTGTGGTTTAGGGAATAAAAATTGTTTAAGCGGCTGTTATGAAATTATATGTATGTAAGGGTAATCATCATGAACCTCTGTGATGATTTGGTGGGTTTGTGTTTGCCAGGAAGCTCCATGAGCATTGGCAGTGAAGGAAACTAAACTTTCAAGGAGAAACAAGTAGCATACTAGCGTTGGACACTGTCTGTGAGTAAATAGTAGATTTCAAAGCACTTACGGTCACCATAACTCTTAATACTATTACCTTCTGCTCAAATTGCTCTGAATGGGATAGAATATTGCTTAGTAGCTATATATATATATATATTTGTGTGTATGTGTAGGCTTGTTTTCTTGGCAATAACTTTAAATTAAGGGAGAAGTTGTTGAGGAGTAAACCTTTAGGTATTTAACTATTTTTGTCTTATCCTTACTTGTATTTGTGTGTTTACTTTCTCTTCATTATTTTTATTACCATTGGTCCTAATGAGTTGTTAATATATATTTACATATATATATATATTATAATTTGAGGTGTTGATATTGATTGATCTATTTGCTGTTGGTTGAACAAGTTTGATCTCTTTTAATTCAACTTCCTTGTATAAGCAAGCATTAACAAAAAAATATATATTAAATAGTGGTATTTGGCTAATGACGTATCTCTATATATATACATACATAGGTATGCGAACTTAGAATTTTGGGTCTGGGTGTGTCTCGCTTATGAGTGTATGCTATTGTCCTTCATTAGACCAAGTCATGTGTTGCAAAGGAATCTGGGTGGAAAAGGAGCTACCAGTTAGGCGGAGCCACCCGAGTGAGGCGGGTAAGGGCTGCCAACGAGGTGAAGCCGCCCTCGGAATAGAGGAATCATGACCTATGAATAAGAAATGTAGAAAAAAGGGGTTGCCTGTTAGGCGTAGCCACCGGAGTGAAACGGGGAAAGGAGCTGCCAACACGGTGTAACCTCTACTTAATCTGACCTGGGGGTAAACCTTCACCAGGAGACCACTATAAGAAACTCATGCCTAAATGGGTCCTCTTTCATAGGACAGGTTGTGGGATTTGTTAAATGGTGAAGCGTGATGGTTTAATTTCCTACACTTTAATTTATTGACTATGAATCTTGAATTAAATTTTGAAATCTATTATCTGCTCACTGAGTTTATCTCACCCTTTCAAATTCTAAATTTTTCAGATAGCGCCTCTGGACCTGATCCGCCTCCCTCATCTTAGGGCTGAGGCGTGTGGTGGTGAGCCTCTCCTTTGGAATTAGAGGCTCGACTAGCTTTTCTTTTGGTTTGGTATCAGTTGTAATGAATTGGAATTTATTTTGTAAAAGTATTTTGTGAGTAGGACAAATAGATGTAGGTTGGTTTCCCCCTTCCCTATTTTTGGGTTTATTGATGTTTGTTGACTGGATTGAAGAGAGCGGAGCTCTCTGTTATTGTTTTATTGATCTCTGGCTGTTTGTAAAAATTTTGGGATATCCTATTTACAGGGGACACTCTGCCGAAATTTCTATAAAAAGCTAGTGCCTAAAAGAAAGTACATTTTATATATCCAGCAAGGCAGGATTTTATTTAGTGTACTGCTAATTGGTAGGGCCTCTTAAAAGTTGTCTTAGCATAGCAAACCAAGCTATAGATAAAGGCTTCATATAGATCCCTCGTGTTGGTCATCCCCTTCTCTTGGAGGGACAAGGGGCGTGACACTCGCCGTAGCGAAGGTTAATTTTCGCCATAGCGAGGGTCAATCCGGAAAAAAGTAAATAGTGAGGAAATTGACTTCTTAAATGACCTAACTCATTCTTTCTCTCATATTTGCCCTAGACTTCGACCCAAGGAGAGAAAAGATGCGTGGAGAGTGAGAGAGACCAAGAGAAGGAGGAAGAGCAAAGGAAAGGTAAGCAAATTTCTCTCATTTCTTCTTAGAATTCTAATATTCTCTCTTTGCCCTCTTTTCCTATGGTTTTGTTTGTGAAATTAGTTGGATTTTGGGCATGGGTCAGAAGAGAGAAAGTGGAAAATACCCTTGAATCTCTTTGTTTCTTTGAAAATGTTGTTTCCACTACTTTAAGAGCTTGAGAGAGAGGAAGAGTTGATGGCATTCTAGAGAGAGAGAGAGAACCCTAGGTTCTTGTATGTTATGAGGGTTGCTCTGAAGATTACATTTTAAGAGAGTAATTTATACTCTTTGATTGTGTCTAGGCTTAAGTGAAGCACCTCCATCAAGGTGTGAGTGTGAAACCAAGGAGGGAGAAGAGAAATTGAAAGGGAAAGCTTGTGTTAGCTTATAAGGTAACTATCTTTCCACTCTTTCTTGTTGCATTCTTGGATGTAATGGTCATTGTATGTTTATGTATATGCTTGTTGTGTGAGATATGCCATATGTTATTGCCATGATGCATTGTTACCAATGTGCTTGTGTGTTGGATTATGAGAATTGCTCGGGTGAGGTAGTGCCGAAAGTCCCTTGAGATGGGTGAGGTAGAGCCGAAAGTCCCTTGAGATGGGTGAGACAAGGCCAAAAGTCTCATAACCGAGTGAGGCCAAGTCAAAAGTCCCTAAACTCGGGTGAGGCCATCCAAAAGTCCCTAAACTCGGGTGAGGCTAGACCAAAAGTCCCTAGAGCTTATTATGGCATTGTTGTGATCTCCATAGCATGTACAACATGTATATTGTGATTGAGAATGGTTGGATGCCAAATTACATGCTTTGACTTGTTATATGCCTTGATTTCTTACTTGAATGAGTGCATGAGCTACTGAGATTCCATGAATCTCACCCTTTCCCCTCCCATATTAACATGTTAGGTGGAGCTCAAGGAGAAGCAAGTGCACACCAAGGAGCCTAGGAACATGTTAGCTAGATGATAGCTTATTTTGGTTATTTTGTTGTAAAGTGGTGCCAAATGAATATGCACCCACTATTTTTGAGATGTAAATGTTATAGCAAGTGTAAATGTATGGATATATGATGTACAAACTATGCATAGAGCCAAATTAATAGAAATGTGGGTTTTGCCCCTTTTGTCGAATGTATGAGATAGTGTATTTTTGGCCGTAGCATGGTGAGTTTGGAATGTATGATGATTTGGACCACTTGGACTTGTTATATATACTAGTTTCATGCTTTTAAACTTGTCCATGTGGAGTGAGAATGTGTGAGAGGCCATTTGGACCCATTTGAACCATTTTGGGTGCCAAAACTAGTAATTTTGTGAGTTCTGTCAAAGTATGACCGGATGAGCTCTTCTTGCCATGAAATTTTGCATGCCTCTAGAGTTTGTAGAGACATTCTTGGAAAGTTAAAGTGGGTAATTTTTGGAGGTCTAGAGAATATTTAACGAATTGTTGAAATTGGGAAAATTTAAAGGTTTGGTCATGTACTGTTATCATAGGCCAGAAATGAAACCTATGTCATTCATGGCCCAAATGAAGTCCAAATGTGGTGAAATTTTATAAACATAAACTAGACAACCACAGTGACATATAGGCATTAGAATCACCTAAATAGGAGGTCTGTAGAGAGAGAATAAACCTTCTGAAGTTCTGTATCAGCATCAGGGAGCCCACCTGACCTCCGTCACTGTTCCATCGATTTTTGGGGTGTAAGGGCTATTGAAATGATCTAGACTTATTTTTTTGCTCTAGTAGACATCTGTATTTTTTCGAATAGGTATAGTGTTCCTAGATTGGATTTTTGTGGATTTAATTATGAATTTTCGAAGTCCATGACAGTGAATTGCGCCAGAAACAGAGACAGCCGGAATTCTGTCCCATTTTTGATGTCAAACATGGTCTAAACACTGAGATTACAATTGGGAATTATTTTTAGCAAAAATTTAACATTTATATCTTTTCAGAAAGCTATGGTTTGCTAGATTCCCATTTTTTTATAATTAGATATGATTTTTCAAAGTAGAGCCAAAAATCAGACTTTTGGGCGAATGTGAGAAATTGCATTTTTCTAGTTTTTGACTCCATACCCGTGGCTTATAATTTTTTTATGCTATGTATGAGTTGTATAAATGAAGTGCGAGTAGAAAATGTGAATGATGGGTTTACAGGACCCACGGGGTAGAAAATGAGTGTTTGAAACCCCGTTTTATAGCATGAAAATGCCACGGATTGTATTGATATTGACTCTTTGGAAATCATATGGAATCGAGCCCAAAGAGAGGCTAGGAAGAGATAATATATTATGGTGTTACACCTAGTCATGGGTAGGTTGAGTCATATTTATGGGGACACTCATTTCTTCATTTTTACGTATTAGTTTGGAATTATTAAGGTGTTCGTGCTTTGTATGTGGACATGTGCCTTGTTGTTGAAATGCTTTTTCTTCTTCAGGGATTGTTAACATTTCCCTATCTACCATTGTTACTGTCTTACAAAGCTCTTGTATGTGATATGGTGGTACCTTTTTGCCCCTACCCTGAATGTTGATGTAGGGATGGGGAGGTTAGTTTTTTATCTTTGCATTATAGTTTTTGTCATAAGGTTTTCCTCCTTTTGTTGTTGTAGGTTTTTCCTCCTTTTTGAAGAAATCTTAACCGTTTTTTTTTCTTGTCTTGAGTATATTTTTTATGCTATGACACTAGGAGATCATTTGAATATGAGAGCTATAGAGTATATTTTTGTTGTTGTAGGTTTTTCCTCCTTTTTGAAGAAATCTTAACCTTTTTTTTCTTGTCTTGAGTATATTTTTTATGCTATGGCACTAGGAGATCATTTGAATATGAGAGCTATAGAGTATGGTGCAAAAAGAGGAAAATGAAAGGGGAGCGACTTGTCTTCTCCATGTAGGCTCTTATGGCGATTTTGGCCTCTTTAAAGATAAGCCATGTCGATTAGTTGGGTTTTTTGACAAATCCCAATTATAATTACATTTTAATATCTATTTTAGGGACTTTTCATAAGTTTCTAGTTAATTTTATAGTATTTTGTTATATTTTTCTTCATTTTTATATTTTGTGTAAATAATTAATAATTTTAGAATTTTAATTAATTTTTAGTAATTAAATAAATCTAATTAGGGATGTGCTTATTTATGTAGGAAAGATACCGGTTACAAGTTGATATCTGAATAAAACATAAAATTGAAGGGTGGACCAAAAAGTTTCTGCAAAAATGAAAGAAGGATTTGCACAATTATGGTGTGAGAAATTTAGAAACCCCTTAAAAGATTGTTACATAGTTGTGATAAAAGGATTTTGTGTAGCTAGGATAGGGCACCTTCGAAACCATAAAACTCAATGACTTACATAGCTATAGAAGCTTCATCTTCTCCAGCTACAATACATGACAAAATTAGAATTGACTGGAGCCAATGCCTCTCTCTCTCTCTCTCTCTCTTGTGCATATAAATAACCCATTATGATGTGAGAAATAAGGGGAGAGACATTAGTGGTGTTCCATTACATGATGCGATCTCTCAATGAATAAGGATAATAATAATAATCACAAGTCACAACATTAACAAGTGCAGTAATTGTATAAGTAATAAAATTGATAATGATACGAAGTATCAATCCCATAAGGATTGTCGAGAAATAGTGATGATTTTTCAATACCATATAATTAAAGAATAAGGAACTACTTAATTATAGCTAATTAAGTTATATATTGGTATTTCATGTCACTTTGAGTATTAAAGATTGAGTATAAGTGTTATGGACAAATATAGTAAGCATAAAATAAAACAAATAAAAGACTTAAAACTCAAAACTTAAAAAGGAAAAATAGGCTTAAAGGTGGACAAGATATTTGATACTAGCTTATTAAAGGTATAGAGGTCATTATATTATGTTTTATTATTATAAATAGCTTATTTTTTATGTGATAGTAGCATATTAAAGTAAACCTCTTATCCTATACCTTAGCCTTCCCCTAAAAAGCTGGATACATAACACTTTAAGTTGGGCTAACCTTAGAACACAATAAGCACAAGAATTCCTATTACATTAGTAGTCAACAGAGTGAGCCTATTGAACTATCCAATAGCTAACTTCCACTTAGTTGACTAGATACATATTACACCTATATCTGCTTACCTATAAGACTTCATGAAGTTTAATGAATTTAGGATTAACTATAAATGATCAAAATCCCACTTGGATAAATTCAAGTATATTAATCTTAAGCTACACTTATCATATACAATGGATGGTATGCATCCATCATTAATCATTCATATGCATCAACCAACAAAGCGAACCCAATAACATATAGATTCAATAGCAAGATCATTCCAAGTTAATATTAACATCAATATTAACATCACTATCTAACCACTCTAAAATTGGACCAAATTAAATAACAATAATCAATTTAACTAAGGAATAATAACAACAAAGGTTTTAAGTGCCAATGCATACTTCATATGATAAAATCTTAACATAAATCACCACAACAATCCATACATTAGTATTAAACACACTAATCCAAAATGTATATAATAAAATAGAAGATACAAATAGAAAATAAATATGGAGAGAAAAGGGATACATTATTGAAGATAGATGTTCTAAGTAATTGATCACAAGAGACTATAGATCTTCAACCTTGCACAGCTTCTATGGGTCTTCAGGCATTAAAAATGGTTATGATTATTTGATATGCACTTTGGTAGTGTAATGACATTCCCCTGATGTCCCTCCCTCTATTTCTCACGTCACTAAGGGGTATTCATAAGCCAAAGAGGGAGAAAGGCAATTGGCTCACATCAAACATGATTTTGCATGTATTGCTATTGTGGAAGATGTAGCTTCCACAGTTGCACAAGTCCTTTAACATTTAAGGTTTTCAAAGTGTCCTATATCATAGCTATGGAAAATCCTTTTATTATAGTTGCAATGATATCTTTCTAAGGTTTTGCTTAGTTTGAATCACAACTATGGAAAATCCTTCTAATATAGTTGCATAGACATCATTTTAGTTTTTTCATTTTCTTGCATTACAACTGTGAAACATCCATTCTTTGCAATTGTGAAACTTCTCTAGTTAGCCTTTTTTACTTATAACTAGCATCCTTCCTACACAGATAAACATAAACCCAATTAGACTTAATTAATTGCTAAAAATTAATAATAAATTCCTAGTTAAATAATTATTTGCACAAAATATAAAAATGATTAAAAACCTAAGAAAACACTAGAAAATTAACTAAAAACCAATGATAAGTCCCCAAATTATATATGAAAATATAAGTATAATTAAAACTTATCACACCCCTTAAACTTTACTTTTGCTTGTCCTTAAGCAAAACTCAACAATTAAGCGAAAAAAAGAAATAAAACGGTCATCCTATGAGGGGCTCCTCTCATTACGGCAATAGTTTATCATATACTTATGAAGTGTATATCCCAAGGTATCAATCAGGAGACATAAGTCATGTAGCTAATATTAGAGCATACAAGATAATAAAGATCTTTCCTTACTCTTAATGTGTGTGTGTGTGTGTGTGTGAGTGTGAAGTCATGCATCAATCTAATTATTAGTGTTAGCATAGAATTGTAAGACAAACTATACTATAAGTTCTTAGTTTAGAAATTTCATATGCTTGTTTCCTTTTCCCTTTCTAATAATATGAACTATGCATAACCCATAGATCATGAGGTCTTTATAGCTTGTAATGTGACCAAGGTTCAAGATTATCACAAAGAAAAGGTAACGAAAAAATAATGAGCAAAGTTTAAGAGAGAACAATATGAGAACAAAAGTAAATATATAAACTCTTTCTCACTCATATATACACTCATCACTTCTTACCCTTTTTCTTCCTTCAAACTATTCTTTTCTTTTCTTTGTTTTATTTTTATTTTTTCCTTTTTCTAAATAACCCCAAACTTTAACTTTTTTTTTCCATTATTTCTTTCTTTTTTGTTGGGGTATTTCATTTTTTTCCTTTTTCTTTTCTTTTCTAAAAGTATACAATAAGGCTAAAATATTTAACTTACCTAAAATTGATATATATATTTTAAACACATTATATTTTACTCAAGTAAAATGTACACCCTCTCAAAAATAAATATGAAAATTGTAGTTTCTTGAAAACAAGGGTAATGTTATAGTTTTTCAAGCTAGGTAAAATCGTACAAGTAAAACAAAAACAAAAAAAAGAAAAAAAAAATCTACACATTTAAATTGCATCAATCATTATTAGGCTAAAAAAAGAGCTAGTGACTTTTTTTTTTGGGGTAGCTTAACATGCTCAACATATCAAATAATGCCTAAATTAAATCCATAAATCATACATAATCTAGGATTTCAACTTAAGGTTATGTATAGTGGGTTCTAGAGTTCTAAATTCAAAAGTTATCCCACGGCCTCTAAAACATAAATTATCCATTACCAATAACTAGAATCTGCAATGCATAGCACATTCGCTCAGATTAGGAAGCAAAGAAAAATTGACATTATTAATTATCCTAATCAATTGACATTGTGCAACTTACCTTTCTAATCAATATCTAAAAACATACATAACATTTTTCTCATCATCAATACCAACAAAAAGCCAAAAAAAAAGGTAAAAGACACCCTAAGTAAAACAATCTCCAAAGGTAAACAAACACTAGAAAAGTACGGGAGATTTTAAAAAATTTTGAAAATTTACATAAGAATAATCAATGAAGAACATAAAAATACAAATTTTCCAAAAATTTGTAATTCCTTACTTCCAAACCTAAAATAGACATTGTCTTCAATGTTTGATATGTTGAAACACAAAGTAAAGAGAAGGGTAAAAGAACTCCCCATTAAGTGTTGAGAAGACCCCATATTCCTCTTATGAATTAGACTACCAATATTTATTGCATACCTACTCACAATAGCAAAAGTCAACAAAACTCTTTTTGGAGTGACCTTAACAAGGTGAGAGTTTTGAGATAAGTCCAGCACACACGAACTGGTACTAGGTGGACCTCTTAGTAAATAACTTAGACAGAGAAAACTTATCAGGTTGGTAAGTTATATGTAACACCCTAACATTAATTAAGGTGTTAATTATGAATTTGGGTTAATTAAGAATAATTAATATGGAATAGTCAGGTAAGTTAAGTGAATGAAAATTTTGAAAGATAAATTAATAATATGAGTTAAGAATTAATTGGGATAAAAACTTCATCTAGGCCTAAATTAATGTAAGAAATCATGATAAGAGGCTAATGGAGGCACAATGAGTTAGGTGCAGACCCAATTTGATTCAATGTGATAGAGGCCCAAGATCTACCTTGTATAGGCTCTTATAAATGGCCCAATAAACCTTGTGCAGACCCAAGACCATGGAGTTCTTAAAACTAAGTTTGGCCCAATAAAATTCTACAGCCTAACATCTTAAAGCTGGCCCAACAAAGCTAAAATCTAAAGCCCATTTAGAGTTGGATCTTGGAGCAGTCCATAACCTATAGAAAACCCAACTTAAACCCTAAAAACTAACCTAGCCACCCCCTATTCTACAGAACCACAAGAGACATACATAAAATTCAGAGGTCCAAAGGAGAGGCTAGGGTTCTTGGCATGTTTCCACTTTTTCCTACTCCTAGATCAAGATTCAGCCAAGGCAATAGTTATATAACTTAATCCTCTCATCTTTCTCTTTAATTGGACCATATTAATGTTCCAATTAGAGCACTTTCACCCACACCCAAAATCTGAAACTTGCCATTTAATGTTTCTATGGTGAAATTTCGTAGGTTAAGGCTAAAGCTGACATTAGGTAAGTATAAACTCATCTTCTTGATGTATTTCTGCTGGTTTGAGACCCCAATAATTGGATTATAGTATGGGTATTAATTTTTCATGAATTTGCCTACGATTTAAGGTGATATATTGAAGTTTTTGGTAAAGGACACATCTATTCCGAATTTTGGGAATTTATAGTAGCTGAGGAGATTTTTGTACCATTGGTGGCTTTTGCAATTTGTCTACAAGTGAGGTAACTGGGACTATATAATTCCAAGCATATATTTATTTTAATTTCATGTTTGCTGTACATGAATGATTTGAAATGTTGAATGAATTAGTTGGCTATCTATTGTGTTGTGATTGGACCTTGTGAGTCCATGGTGGAGTTGTAGTGCGGCTGCCACCCGTACATATGCTTTGATCGGGCACTGAGTTATGATCAAACCCCAGATGCACTAAGCCCTGGTTGTGCTTAATAGGGAGTAAGTGTTGTGGACGGGCTTCTCCCAGTGTTATTGGTCTTTAACATGTGAAAATATGATTGTTAATACGGGATAGTGATCATGATAGCCTAATTATTTCATTTACAAGTATGACTGGTATGTTTTCTGATGCTTATACTAAATCATGCATATATATTGATTAAACTGGAATATATGAATGGAATTTATTTTGGTTTCTGAGATTCGCATCTCATCCTGTTTCATGGGATCAAATATTTCAGGTAAAGGTTCTTCGGGTAAGGATAAGGGGAAGCAAGTAGATAAAAATTCATGAGCTCCAACCGTATAGGGAAAATGCTACACTTATATTGGTTTATTTAGAATAGATGCTAAATTTTGTATTCCTTTTTGTATAGCATCATCATGTAATCATGTTGCCAAGTATAGGCTTTTATATTTTGATTACTTAAGATGTATTTATTGAGGAGTTAGGCTTCATCATAACTTGATATTAGATGTATGAATCCCATAACACCTGATGTATGAATTTTACTAAATTTATGATATGGTATACTGTTGGAGATATAATTATGTGATATATTAGATATTGATATGAATCATTGATGTATGAAACCTTTAACAGAATATGTATCAAATGTTAATTGTCAATAGTGCATGAATTCTTGTTACTATTACTCTATGGACTTGCTGATATAAGGTAATTAGAGGAGTGAAAATTTACATTTAAGTTTTGAATTAGTAATGGTAGAATAGCTGGGTGAATAGGGTAGATAAACACCATTAGAGTCATATAAAATAGGAGGAAGTAGTCCTAGGGTATTCCTAAGAAGAGAATTAGAGTACATGGGATGAAATGTAGGAGATATAGTTACAGGAAGAAGTCACGCCACGACTAGGAAGGCCTCGCCGCGGCTTGAAGAGTGATAGTGGTGAGGGATGCCGCGGCTTGCAAAATATCACCGCAGCGCAGTGCGAAAAAAATTGTCCAAGAGGGTGACAGAATGAAACCTCGCTGCGACGTAATAGGTCCTACCGTGGCGCAAGTCAAGGAAACTAGTTAAAGAGAGTACAATAGCAAAACTCGTTGCGACGCAAGTGTATTCCACCTAGGCAAGAATCGTGGGACTTTAAATAGTAACTCCAGGAGGCATCTCCGACACGGCGCCACGTAGGTTGGTCACAAGGAAATTCAAGTAAGTTACCAAAGATTCTAGATAGCCACTTAGCCTCGACGTTAAAAGGTCGGGGCTTCGGCGCAAAGTGAAAAACTTAGTTTTTGAACTCCAGTACCTAACTTAGCTGCGACGGGAAGGTTTCAAGTCATGGCGTGGGTCCCCAAACTCCCACCTTTAGCCTAGAAACTCTAATTTCTTCAATGGTAATGCTAAGAAATGATATAGGAATACTTGTGGGAAGTTTTTGTGTGTTGAAATTGATGGATGTATGAATCATAAACCCCTAATGATAGTGCAATTCCTTTTATGCATTCTCCCATATATGGTTGTTTAGTTGATGACCCTAATAACATCAAGATTCAAATTTTCCTATATTTTCTTAATGTAATTAATTGTAACAACTCTAAACCTTGAACATTAATTATTAATCATGTATTTAACCATAATTACCTAGATTAGAAGTTAGGGTCGTCACAGTTGGTATCAGAGCAATGGTTCAGACAAGTGTGTTTAACTTATAACTGTGTTGTTATAAAACTTGGCAATCATGATGCATGCATGATAAGGATAGGAGCATTGTGACTTAGTGATAACTCTTATATATACATGTACCTATCATAAGTGGAGTGTGTTTTGTTTGCCTTGGGCTGTAACTTAATGAGGGATGCTTGTGGTTGTGCTTGTAGCATTAAAGAGTTAGATGGCTACACGTAGAGAAACAACTGAAATGTTAAGAGAGATGTAAGAGGTCATGGCTGCAATGGCCAACCAAATGAGAGAACAAGTCGAGACCTATGAAACTACAGTTAGGGCAATAACTGACCGGCTTCAAGAGCAAGCCGAGGCTCATGCAGTGACTATGCAAGTGCTGTAACAGCTTTATGTGAACATGAATAAGCTGAATTAAGAGGTGCCAATGGAAAATCGTGTGGGGGCTGGTCATAACCCTGGTGTGGGACACCAAGGGGAGGATGGTGACCTCTCTATTGTGTTGGCCAAATTCAGAAAGGGTGATCCTCCATCATTTTTGGGGGAGTTAGACACTAAGAAAGCTGAGAGATGGCTAATGCAACTGGAGAAAATCTTTGAGGTTATGACCTGCGCTACAAAACAAAAGGCAAAGTTAGCCATCTACAAGTTGGAGGGTGAGGCTGAGCAATGGTAGAGGAATGCCTCCAGACTATTGATTGCAAAGGAGATACCCTTGACTTGGGAAAGTTTTCAAACTGCTTTTGAGAGCAAATATTTCTCACCATCAGTGAAGGCTGACAAGGAAGCTGAGTTTAACTTCCTTGAGCAAGGAGACATGAACATAGATCAATACGCAGCCAAATTTATTCAATTGTCTCGCTTCTCCTCCTACTTGAAAAGATTCGATGATGAGCCATGGAAAGCTAAAAAATTTGAAAAAGGCTTGAGACCAGAGATTAAGGATAAGATTGTATCTTTATAGATCTGCAATTTTGATGAATTGGTAGAGAAATGTAGAGTAACAGAGAGGGTTATGATGGAAAGTGATGCCAAGAGGAAGAAGGCCCTGGAGGGTAAGCATGACCGGGGCATGGAGCCCTTTAGGGGCGGAACCAAAAAGGGAGCCAATAGTAGGAGTGGCTCTTAGGGTAGGAGACCACCCCTAAGGAATGTCCCTCAAAGAAAAAGACAGTCTATCAGGATAAGAAAGCTCAGTCTTCGTTAGCTGGGTCCTTTCCAAATCCTTGAAAAGATAGGACCCGTGGCCTGTAGGGTTGCTTTGCCTCCAAACTTGGCCAGATTACATGATGTGTTCCATGTGTTCCAACTGAAAAAGTACTACTCGGACCCTTTGCATGTTATTGAGTATGAAAATGTGCATCTACAAGATGATTTGTCTTATGTGGTTGAGCCAGAAAGGATTGTGGACTCAAAGGTCAAACAGCTGCGTAATAAGGACATCCTCCTAGTAAAGGTAGTATGGAAGGGACTTACTCTAGATAAAGCAACTGGGGAGATGGAGGAGGCAATGAGGAAGGATTATTTAAGTAAGGTATGTCTAATTTTGAGGACAAAATTTCTAAAAGGAGGGGAGAATATAACACCTCAAAATTAATTAAAGTGTTAATTGTGAATTTGGGTTAATTAAGAATAATTAATATGGAATAATCGGATAAGTTAAGTGAATGAAAATTTTGAAAGATAAATTAATAATATGAGTTGAGAATTAATTGGGATAGAAATTTCATCTAGGCCTAAATTAATATAAGAAATCATGATGAAAGGCTAATGGAGGCCCAATAAGTTAGGTGCAAACCCAATCTGACTCAATGTGATAAAGGCCTATGATCCACCTTGTATAAGCTCTTATAAATAGCCCAATAAACCTTATGCTGACCCAAGACCATGGAGTTCTTAAAACTAAGTCTAACCTAATGAAATTCTGCAGCCCAACACCTTAAAGCTAGCCCAACAAAGCTAAAATCTGAAGCATATTTGGAGTTGAATCTTGGAGCAGCCCATAACCCATAGAAAACTCAACTTAAATCCTAAAAACTAACCTAGCCACCCCCCATTCTGTAGAACCACAAGAGATACACATAAAATTCAGAGGTCCAAAGGAGAGACTAGGGTTCTTGGCATGTTTCCACTTTTTCCCACTCCTAGAGCAAGATTCAACCAAGGTAATAGTTATATAACTTAATCCTCTTATCTTTCTCTTTAATTTGACCTAATTAATGTTCCAATTAGAGCACTTTCACCCACACCCAAAATCTAAAACTTGTCATTTGATGTTTCTATGGTGAAATTTCGTAGGTTGAGACTAAGGCTGACATTAGGTAAGTATAAACTCATCTTCTTGATGTATTTCTACTGGTTTGAGACCCCAATGATTGGATTATAGTATAGGTATTAATTTTTCACGAATTTGCCTAAAATTTAGGTGATATATTAAAGTTTTTGGTAAAGGACATATCCATTCCAAATTTTGAGAATTTATAGTAGCTGGGGAGATTTTTGTACCATTGGTGGCTTTTGCAATTTGTTTACAAGTGAGGCAACTAGGACTATATTAATTCCATGCATATATCTATTTTAATTTCATGTTTGCTATATATGAATGATTTGAAATGTTAAATGAATTGGTTAGCTATTTATTGTATTGTGATTAGACCTTATGAGTCCATGGTGGAGTTATGGTGCAACTGCCACCCGTGTATGTCTTTGATTAGGCACCGAGTTATGATCAAACCCCAGATACACTGAGCCCTGGTTGTGCTAAATGGGAAGTAGGAGCTGTGGACGAGCCTCTCTCTGTATTATTGGCTTTTAACATGTGAAAATATGATTGCTAATATGAGATAGTGATCATGATAGCCTAATTGTTTCATTTACTGGTATGACTGGTATGATTGGTATGTTTTCTTATGCTTATACGAAACCATGAATATATGGTAATTAAATTGGAATATATGAATGGAATTTATTTTAGTTATTGAGATTTGCATCTCACCCCATTTCATGGGATTAAATATTTCAGGTGAAAGTTCTTCGAATAAGGATAAAGGAAAGCAAGTGGATGAAACTTCATGAACTCCAACTGTGTGAAGAGAAAGGTACACTTAGATTGGTTTATTTAGAATAGATGCTAAATTTTGTATTTCTTTTTATATAGTATCATCATATAATCATGTTGCCAAGTGTAGGCTTTTATATTTTGATTACTTAGGATGTATTTATTAAGGAGTTAGGCCTCATCATAACTTGATATTGGATGTATGAATCTCATAACACCTAATGTATGAATTTTACTGAATTTATGGTATGGTATACTGTTGGAAATATAATTATGTGATGTATTAGATATTGATATGAATCATTGATACATGAAACCTCTAACAGAATGTGTATCGAATATTAATTATTAATAGTGCATGAATTCTTGTTGCTATTACTCTATAGACTTGCTAATATAGGGTAGTTGGAGGAGTGAAAATTTGTATTTAAGTTTTGAATTGGTAATGGAAGAATAGTTGGGTGAATAGGGTAGATAAATACCATTAGAGTCATATAAAATGGGAGGAAATAGTCTTAGGGTGTTCCTAAGAAGAGAATTGGAGTGTATGGGATGAAATGTAGGAGATATAGTTACAGAAAGGAGTCACGCCATGGCTAGGAAGGCCTCACTGCAGCCTAAAGAGTGACAATGGCGAGGGACGCCGTGGCTTACAAAATATCACCACGGCGTAGTGAGGAAAAAATCCCCCAGGAGGGTGACAGAATGAAATCTTGCAGCGGCGTAATAAGTCTTGCCGCGGTACAAGTCGAGAAAACTAGTTAAGGAGAGTACAGTAACAAAACTCATCGCAGTGCAAGTGTATTCCGCCGGGGCGAGAATCGTGGGACTTCAAACAGTAGCTCCAGGAGGCATCCCCACCATGGCACCACATAGGGTGGCCACGAGGAAATTCGAGTAAGTTACCCAAAGATTCTCGAGAGCCACTTAGCCGCGGCGTGAAAAGGTCGGGGCCGTGACGCAAAATGAAAAACTTAGTTTTCGAGCTCCAGTACCTAACTTAGCCACAGTAGGAAGGTTTCAAATCATGGCGCAGGTCCCCAAACTCCCACTTTTAGCCTAGAAACCCCAATTTCTTCAATGGTAATACTAGGAAATGATATAGGAATATTTGTCGGAGGGTTTTGTGTGTTGAAACTGATGGATGGATAAATCACAAACCCTGGATGATAGTGCAATTCCTTTTATGCATTTTTCTATTTATGGTTGTTTAGTTGATGACCCTAATAACATCAAAGTTCAAATTTTCCTATATTTTCTTAATGTAATTAATTGTAACGATTCCAAAGCTTGATCATTAATTATTAATCGTATATTTAACCATAATTACCTGGATTAGAAGTTAGGGCCGTCACATTATATATTTAAAATGAGTTTCTATAGAAAGGCATACTGTAGCCTTCACCATTTCCTAATTAGCTTCTCTCTTTTGTAACTTTACATATTCATCTTTATAGGTTGGGACTTTAAAAACAACATTAATTGCGACTAGCCATTCTCTCACATAACACTAATCTTTTTCTTGATCTAGAATATTGGTATAGAATTCTTTCGTTAATTATAGTGTACTATGCCTTAGTGGGCTTTAAAATTGATCCATAGTAATTAAAATAGGATCGGACCAATCGATTCAACTGGTTAGTCCAAGAACTAGCTTATTGTAGAATTGGTTCAAAATTGGTGGGTTGATGAACTACTCAAACTCGATAAAAAATCTAGTTAAACTAGGCTACTTTTTGCTAAAACGAAATAGAAAATTGTTGGTTGAACCAATTCTTCATTTTTTTTTTTTATTGAAGCAGTAAAAGCAACCTCTTTGGATTTAGAACATGCACCACGGAGAAAGAGAATCTTGTGCTTTTCACCCTTCCAACATTGCTTTCTTATCATTATATTACAAACAAATATATATACATCTAAATAAAATAATATAACAAAAACTATATATATATATATATATATATATATTTAACTTGGTTAAATTTTTTATTTGATAAATAACTTTTTTGAATTTATTACTTCTAAACTCTTTCCTTTTTATTTTTTAATGACAAATGAAATATTAATATAATTTGAGGATCTTAAAAGCTTAAAACTTAATACTCTTAAATGTTAATTATGGGTAATTTTCATTTTTAATTAAAAAATAACTTATTAAACATCTGATGAAATATAAAATTAATAGTTTAATACTTAAAATTTATAAGTATTTATTTATTATATTAAAATTTTAATATATAAAATTTAAAATATATATTTAATTATCACCAATTTAACCATAATTCAACTATGATCAAATTAATAAATTATTAGCTAGTATTTTTAATAGTTTAATAACAAGTTCAATTTTAAAAATATTGATTGATACCATTTTCTCTTTGCAAGTGTCACACCTAACAACCTATAGGATGTCGAGTGTAATATGAATGGCTAAAAAGAAAAAAAAAGAAAATTAATTTCTAAAAATGATTTCAAAACCTATTTATTTAGAGTCGCTATAAAAATTTAATTGAAGAGCAAAACTTTAAAAAAATCTTTTTCTAAAAAAAATAAAGATAATCTACGAATTAAGAATGGGTTTAGAAGTTAGTTATGCATGAGGAAAGTATTAGGTATTGCACAGTATCCATTTTTAAGAAGAGCTACCCTAAGTCAACTTTGAAAATTAATATGACCTTAATTTTATTTAAACTACTTTAATCAAAATGTATGAAAACAAAAGGAGGGAGGAGATAGAAAAAATAAAATAATATTTACAAAAATATTTATGAAAGCATATAAAACAAAATAAAATATTTATAAAAATAGAGAAAATAAGATATTTACAAAAGTAAAAATAAAATAAAATATTTACTATACGAGAAAAAAAAATATTTAAAAAAAGAACTTGATCTAAGAATATAATTTGAAGCCTTTGTAATTGGTGAAAGGATCAAACTCCACATAGTTTTAATTGGTGTAGAAATGTATACCATTAAGTTAGTAACCTTTAATTAATTTTTTTTTGAGTGAAAAAAGTAGAAAAATAAGAATAACTTAGTTTTCACAAATAAAACAAATTTGTTGTTGGTTGGTGTATTTTTAATTTCTAAAAATTAAATTGATTACATCTTCTTGCTCTTTTCATTTTCTTTCTTTTCTTTTTTTGGATTTTTTGAAAATAATTTTTTTCATTTTTTTATAAAAAAGGATTTAACTAATTTTTAAAATTGATTTATTTTAATTTTGATTTAAACAAAATTACATAACTAAACCAACATTGAATAAGAGACTTATTATCACATTGACATTCTATCCTATATGACAATTCTAAAAGAGAAAAATAAAAATTAAAAACACACACATACAAAGTCAAGCGTGCAATAGTCCACATATTTAATTGATAGGCCCAAGCTTAGATCATTATAGCTTCCTAAAATGATTCAAGACCTCCAACGTGCCATCACCTCAATAAAGTAAGATCCCACAAGTCCATTGATTGGAAACTTGATTTAACAATTGATGATTTCGTATATGTTTAGTTCAGTTTTTTTTTTTTTTAAATTATGATTTTGACCAAAATAACAAATTATAATTTTTTTATTTTATGATTTGCAAACATAATTTTATCTACTTCCAACGTTAAACCCAACATGCACAAAAGAAGGTGAAATCACGTGTGGCAACGAGGCAATAAGAATTGTTGAGCCAATAATAATTATCTATCAAGTAAAACATACGGCTAACTTCATGCATGGCACCAAAGCAAGTCCTCATCCATCAAGTAAAACATATTACTAGATTTAAAAATGACAGCAAGGCAAATAATCATTTATCAAGTAAAACATATGGACAACTTCATACCCCTTTGCATCTAACATCTAACAATACAATAAGACAAGAATTTTAGATTTAAAAAACCATCCCGCGATCACAACGTTCCCTTTCCCCAGATTGGTAGAAAAACAATAAGAATAATAAATCAGAAATAGATTCTCAGAGGTAAAAGTACACTCTCTCTAAAAAATGATTATATATACACGAAGGGTTACAGATAATAGATAATACCTTTTTAAGATATAATAAAACTTTTTTAAAAAATACTCAAAAAAATGTAATACTTTTAATTTTAAAAAAATTATTTATAAATTTTGAATAATTATATTTTAAAATCATATCTTTTTATTTCATTAATAGATATGTTTATTAGATATACTAAATAAACTTATATTTATATATTTTTAAATAATATCTTTTCTAATTAAAATTTTAAATTTCACCCTATATTACAGACACTAATAAAATCAAGCCCCAATCAGAACTCTCACGTATATTCATTCAAAACACAGTCTTATGCCTCTTCATCCAATTTTGCATTGATCTCAATGCCCATCAATTGGGGAATAAAACACCCACAAAATAGAACACCGCTTTTTTGAACAAAAGTAAGATGAAAACCTGAAACGTTTGCCTTGGTCTGCACTCAATTCGAAGTTCAGTGAAGAAAATCCCCCCACTGTGCCTACCTTCTATTTTCTATTTGGCCGCCACTCCTTTCTTCTCTTCCAATTTCGTTTCTCTAGCTACTCTCTCACTCAACTTCTCAATCTCTTTGCGTCTCTTTCTCTCTCTCATGCTCTTCACTCTCTGTTCTCGGATCTGTTCTCTCTCTCCTTACCTCCTCTGTTTTTGGCTGCCTCCCTGGGCAGGGTTGGAGAGTTCCTCAAAACTTTCCAAATCTGCTTGAATCATCACTTCACAAAAATCACGATGAAAATTTGAATCCCAAATTTTTGACTTTCTTTCTCTGATTCTCCTTAAATGCGAGTCATGGGATCTTTTTCTGACTTTCCTATTCTTCCTTGATCCTCCATTTATCCTATCCTGCGATTCTGGTCTTCTTCTTTCCAAATCTGGTCTCTACGATTAGACTCTGCGTTTGGGTGCGCTCTACAAAATAAGGTATTGAACCTTTATTTGACTTTTTTTTAATATTATTTTATTAACTTAAAATTAAAATTGATTAAAAATTAAATTTAAATTTCAACAACTCACTTGTTATTATTATTATTATTTTGACAATTCAAAATAAAATTAAAAATTTAGTTAAGAAATAATTATGACTCAAGTAATTCTAAATTAAATTAAAACTTAAATAGAACTCAAAAAAAAAAAAAGAAACATACAAAAATAAAATTACTTGAAAATTATTTTAATTAAATAAAAATTTAAAATAGTATTTTTTTCGTTATATGTTTGGAACTATTCAAATAAAATATAGTGTTGAAAGCAAACACATCAAACAATGCAGGATTATATCCCGGAGTAAAGTCAAATCTTCTCTTTAGCACTGACCTTTTGTTGCAAATGAGAGAGTCATAATGGTCCTGGGCTTTTTGGGAGACAAATATGAAAGAGCCATAAGTATTTCGGAATTTCTTTGGAGCCATTGCAATTTGCAATTAATTCCAAGGTGATGGATAATTTCTATTTTAAATCATCTAGTAATACTAGGTTAAAAACTTTTTCTAATTCTAAGACCAATATCCTAGAATTATTATTAAAGGAATTATTGAAAATTAAGAAATGTAAAAAAATAAAAATAAAAATTGGAAGTAATTATACTATTTCCTAAATTTTTTAAAATTATAATTTGACCCCTAATTTCTTTGAAATTCAAAATTTGACCCTAGAATTTTCAAAAATTGGCCCAAGACTTTTGAATATCATAGATTAATCCTAAAATCTGAGAAAACAATAGATTAGCCTCGCAAATCCAAAGACTCCTTGCAACTCAGACCTCATAGCAAAAATCATCAAAATACATCTATTAAATTGTTTTCAACATGATTTTTGATCCATCCCTTATGAAAAGCCCAAGAAAATTAGCCTCAAAGTGGTCGAAAATCAAAGAGAAAAGTCTCGGAAGCCACGATTTTAAAGATGATGAAAACTGGGTTTTTGATCCTCCAAAATGCTTCCCAATGCTTTGAAACTTGTTTTAATTAGTGAAAATATGAAAAATTCAAAAATTTTCCTACAAACTCTTAAACCAATTTTTCTTTTGTTTATTTTTCAAATTTTTATATTTTCTTTTTAAATTTTCTAAAAATCTTAAATTCTTAATATTAATTCCTACAATCTTAAAGAATCCTAAAAATTAGTTCCTGGGCACTAAAATCTCAATTATGTACAAATGATTGCTAGAATAGCAATCAGATCACCATTACTACGATTAAGCACATGCTCTCTTTTTAGTCCAAAACTAGATTATATTTTTAGTGCACACACAATGAGAATTCGTAATATAATGAGTCCCAACGCTCCTCAGCGATTAATCGTTCCTTTTACAAAACTCAGGACCATCAACAATTTTGAGAGGAATATTATAACACACCAATATGTTGTAACTAATATTGTGCTAATAGTAGCTTAATTTAGGAATTATCCACATCTCAATATATGGATCACAACTATGCAAAAATTGTATATGCATTCAGATATCCACGAAAAACAGATCATTTACTGGTCTACACTTCAGTATATAGACCATAACAATCTACAACTATTCTACTCCTAAATTTTTTTATGATAATATTTTAATGACGATTAGACTAATTTAAGCAAGCATGCAATTGTCAAATTAATCTTCTATCATTAAAATATTTATCAAGAAATTATAGAAAACATTCATCGCAATAATTATAGAACATAAATAAAAGTAAAGGATACAAATACTCATAAAATTTTTGCTTGATTTATAGTTCGGAGCTGGACTCTTCATCAGTGATTACTAGAAGTGAGAAGATAAAGCAAAATCACTAGGCTTGGTGTTGTCCTTTATATCTGCTTCAATAAGAACCTACACCATTTGTCTCAGTCAATCTTATAACCCCTTAATTATCGACTCTTGATTTGTTAGTTTGGTGTTCGTTGCTGTCATGCACATTTGTACTCTTTCTGCAACTAATAACAGATGTGTCTAAGGTGGCATTTCAGAGGTCGATGCAGCACTTGCAATTTGAGCAGTCAGTGATTCCTTCAGCTCATCCAACTTCTTACTTATATTACACAGCTGAACTGCTAGTGCCAATACCAAATGTAATCCAATTCTTCCAGTTACAGTTCTTCCTCCATTATCATAAATTTGATTGGTTCTTGTTACAGATCTTCGAAAAGCACAAACAATGCATTATGATCTTCTTGCTCTATTGGCCTTACCAATGTAATGTCTATGATGAACCGGTAATGAGGACTTAGCCTATTGTAAAATGATTTCACTTGCTCCCACACTAGCAATCCATGATTAGGACAATCACTTAATATAGCAGTAGCCTACGGCATGCATCATACATCTCGTTTTTAAATGAATACTAGGATTTCAATCCTCTTCCTGATGTCTTCAGTGGATGAATAAAATCTATTCATGGACTTTTCCTTTAGTTGTTCCCATTGACTCGGATGGAACCAATTAAAACCAAACACTAGCAAGATCCATTAGCGAAAATGGGAACAACTATAGATGAAATTGGTCCTCGGGAAAATCATACGGTTTAAATCTATTGCAAATCTTTGAAAAGTCCTCCCCATGTACCCTAGCATCCTCAGATGGTGATCCCCTGAATTGTAATCTGGTCCTTATGACATTTAGTGCTCCCAATTTCAAAACTTGTTCTCTTTGCCTATCTAATGCAGCTTCCAATTCACCATCAGCCATTGCGCAGACTTTGAATTCTTTCAGATATAATTTCCTTCACATGTACTTGAGACACTTTTCTCAAAGTAGATCTGCATCACACGGAACAAACCATCAACAAAATAAGTGTTCGCCAATGTGAAATAGATAATCAATCAAAAGATCATCCCATATAATAGCATATAATTGAATTCACAGGAGAAATTACATATATCATGAGCATGTAATTCATCATATATACCAAAGAACGAGTATAAAATTTTAACTCCATAACTATCCCAAAAAATCTAGCATTGTAGCTCTTATTCATATTCAAAGAATAAAAATAATTATTAAAATAAAATACTAATTCAATTAAATGAAAAATAAAAGAATGAATCAAACAATTAAATTCACATGATCTATAGTACAACACTAGGATTTAATTCAAGAAATATTAGTGTAAAACAAGCATATAATACAAGAAAAATTAAAAAAAAAAAAAGGTTGGTACCCCATCACGCAACAACTTTCAAGTACCGATATTTTTTTGGCAGACCATTACACAAAAAAAAATATTAAATTTTCAACAATTCCCATCAATGATGCCAAAAACTTGATGTGATTTCTCGATGATTGTGACTTAATTTGAATAATAATAATATTATTATTAACATTAATAATAATCATAAGTCACAACACTAACAAGTGTATTAGAGGCATAAACAATAAAGTGAACAATGAATCTAAATATTAACTCCACAGAGATTGTTAAACAATAGTGAAGATTTTTCAATACAAAAAAAAAAATAAAGAATAGGGAATTGCTTTACAACTAATTAAGTTATATGCTTACTAGTACTAAAAACCAAGTATAAGTGTGTGTTATTGACAAGAATAAAAGTAGAAAATAAAACAAATAAAAAACTCAAGACTTAAAAAGGAAAAGAAAAAAGACCTAAAAGAAGACTAGGTGTCAAATACTAGTTCATTAAAAGTATAGAACTCATTATACTATGTTTTATTATTGTGGATAGCTCATCTTTGATGTGATAGTAATTAATCAAAGCATACCTCTTATCCTATCTTAGACATTAACCTTCCCCTAGAAAGGTAGATATAGGCACTCTAAGTTGGGCTAGCCTTATGATGTATTAAGCACAAAAATTCTTACTGCATCAGTAGCCAACAAAGCAAGCCTACTAAATTATGCTATAGCTAACTTCAACAAGGTGAGCCAGATACAAATCACACCTATATTTGCTTAGTTAAAAGACTTCATGAAGTTTAGTGAATTCAGGATTAACTATAAATGTTTAGACTCCCACTAGGATGAATTCAACTATATTAACTTTAAGCTACACCTATCATAGACAATGGGTGGTTTACATCTATAATTAATCATCCATATGCATCAGTCGACAAAGAGGACTCAATAACATATAGAGTATATTACATAATTATTCTAGAGTCAATATTAACAACACTATCTAACCATTCTTAATCAAATGAAATTAAATAGTGATAATTAATATAACTAAGGAATAATAATAAGAAAAGCTTTAAATGCAAATGCATACTCCATATGATAAAATCATAGCATAAATTATCATAACAATCCATACATCAACATCAAACACACAAATCCTAAATTAATACAATAATATAAAAGATACAAATAGAAAATATACATGGAGAAAGAAATGATACATTGCTTAAGATAAATGTCTTAATAACTTGACCTTATGAGACTATAGATTTTCAACCATGCACAGCTCATATAAAGTCCCCAAGCATCAGTAATGGCTGGATCATTAGATATACACTTTAGCAACATAATGGCACTCCAACGATATCTCTTCCCCCATTTCTCATGTCACTAAAGGGCATTTATAAGCTAAAGAAATAGAAAGGTGGTTGGTTCACATTAAACATGATTCTACCTCATATCAAAACTATGAAAGATGCATCTTTTGTAGTTATGCAACTCTTCCAGCGTCTAAGGTTTTTAGAGCACCTCATATCATAGCTACAAAAAATCCTTTTAATACAATTGCGTAGACATCTTTTTAGGGTTTTTCATTTCCTTGCATCGCAACTATGTAACATCTATTCATCACGGTTGCAAAATCTCTCTTATTAACCCTTTTGGCTTGCAACCAACATCCTTTCTACATGGATATGCACATCTCCAATTAGACTTATTTAATTACTAAAAATTAATAATAAATTCCTAATTAAATAACTATTTACACAAAATATAAAATGATGAAATACCTAAGAGAATGCTAGAAATTCAATTGGAAACAAATTACTAGACCCCAAAATAGATATGAAAATATAGGTCTAATTTTCTCAAGGATTTCAAACGGACCAATATACCTAGGACTGAGCTTCCTTACCCTCATTGACCGACCTACTACCGTCATTGGAGATACTCGAATGAACACATGGTCTCCAACCTCAAACTCTAATGGCCTCCTATGCTTATCAGCATAGCTTTTCTGTCTACTCTGGGCCGTGAGGAGCCTCTTTCTAATCGATTCTATCTGTCGGGTGGTCTGGTCCACAATCTCAGGTCCTATCATACTCCTCTCACCTAACTCAACCTAACACAGAGGGGATCTGCACTTTCTCCCATACAAAGCCTCATAAGGGGCCATCTGGATACTGGAATGGTAACTGTTATTATAAGCAAACTCTGCTAACAGTAAATACACATCCCAATTCCCCTTCATTTATAGCACACATGCCCTCAACATATCTTCCAAGGTCTGGATGGTCCTTTCAGTCTGACCATCTGTCTGGGGGTGATATGCAGTAATAAACCGCAATCTGGTCCCTAAGGCATGCTGCAATGACCTCCAAAAGTTCGATGTGAACCTGGGGTCTCTATCTGAAACTATGCTATTGGGTGTCACACCCAAAAATGTGACCGCGTGGTGCCTTTAAAAAGAGAAATATCAAAAGTAAAAAGCTAAAGAAATAAATAGGGTTCAGGAGTCGCCACTAAAATTTTATTTTTAAAAAGGCAAAACTTTGGAAAAACCTTTTTTATGAGAAAAATGGTCTGCGAATCAAAGAATGGATTCGGGAGTCGATTGTGAGTGGGGAATGTGTTAGGCACCCCACTACACCCGTTCTTAAGAACGGTTATCCTAAGTCAGTTGTACAAAATTATATGGCCTTTAGTCTATTCTAATTCTCCCTAACAAATCACATGCAAATAACAGAAGGAAAAATTTAAGGAAATAAAATTTAATGGAAGAAAGAAAATTAAAAACAAAACAAAAAGGAATTCAAAGAATAAAAAATAGAAAAGAGAATAAAATAAAATTAGAAGTAATAAAAGAAATAAAATTAAAGGAAATAAAATGAAGAGAAAATGTTTATTTACAAGGGCGGACTTGACCTAGGATGAAAGCCTAGGGCCTACGTACCCTTAGGAGGGATCAAAGTTCACGTAGTTCGATCGGTGTTATGTTAAGGTTTTTTTTTTTGTTTTTGTTTTATGTTTTGTTTTTATTTTTGTTTTTATTTTTTTTAATTTTTTTAATTAATTTTCTTTTTATATATTTTTTTTGTTTTGGTTTTTTTTTGGTGAAAAGACAAAGAAAATAAATTACTTTTTTTCCTTTAACAAATAAAACAAGTTTTGAAATTGGTCGATGTATTTGATTTGCTAAGGAAAAATTTAATTTAATTTTCCTTGCATTTTCAATTTTTTTTCTCTTACTTATTATTATTATTTTTTTATTTTTCTACCATTTTCATTCTATTTTTTGTTTTTTTATTACCTTTTTCTTTTTTTCCTTATTTTGATTTTTTTCTTTTTGTTGTTACTTTTTTTTGTTTTTCAATTTTTTTTATTTTTAATCTCTTTTTGGTTTTTCTTTTGGTTTTGTTATTGTTTTTTTTTTCTATTTGTTTCTTTTTTGGTTAATTTTTATTTTTGTGCTCTATTTTTACTTTTTTTTTCTTCTCTTTTTTTTTTTGTTTTTAGTGTTATCTATTTTTGTTTTATTTGTGTTTTTTTTTTTTGCTTGGTTCTTTTTTTTGTTTTATTATTATTATTATTATTATTATTATTATTATTTTAGAAGAGAAAAAGAAAATAAAATCCATTTTTAAAATTGATTTATATGTCTTAAATTATGAACACTACTAAAATGATCTCATTTGTAAAACATGTATTTACTTCTAATTTTATTGAATGAAAGTTAGAGAAAAGCTCTAAAGTTTACAACAAGGGTTTAATTATTTTTTTTTTTGCTTATCATCTTTTTTTTTTTCATTTTTCACTTTCTTTGTCTTTTTTTTTTTGTTTTTATGGAATATAATTTTATTAAAAGAGACTTTGGAAAAAAAACAAAATTCATAAGTCTCAAAAAGTTATATTTTTGTTTGGTTTTGTCTTTTTTTTATTTTTTATTTTTTTGAAATTTTTTTTTATTTAAAGAAAACCAATTTGCTTTTGACGATTGAAACCTAAAATTTATTAAAATATAAATTTACGACCCAAATAAATACCAAGGAAGCTTATTGCTTCACATGGTCTATTTGGTTTAATTCCTATGCGTCTGAGGGGACAAAGTATCCCACACGACAAATTTTAAAAGAGAAATAAAAGTAAATATAATGAAAGTAAAAAAAACATATTTACAGGCACATAAAATTTGGGTGATTGTGCGTGTTTTGTGTACAGCCAACAAAATCACATATTATTTTGAACAATGGTTACAAAAATAAAAGGAATAAAAATTTGCAAAAAAAAACCACTTGTCTGCACTTGTCCATTTCCCACTTCTCTGCTTTTGACCATTGCTGCAGAGTCTTTGATTTTCCTCAACTCTTTGCCATCCTCAAACAGGGCTCATGTAAAAGAGACAAAAGGAAGGGGGGTTAGAAATCAATCCAAGATTTAAAGAAACCAAAAGCATTGTCATGGCATTATCTAAAGTACACATAAAGTTATTATTTCAGCCTCCATCAATCTACTTTTCACAAATCACAATAAAATTTCTTTCAGTAGGAGTGCAGGTGCCTTCATAACACTATTCCGCATCTTGGCAAAGATCAGATCACTTACATGCATCTATTGAAAAGCCTTATTCAATTAATCAAATTTCATTAAGGTTACAGACAAAAACAGATCATCACTTCAAACTCCTAATTCAGGGCGAACCAAAATTGAAGCCAGTCAAAGTTTCAATTTTCCAGGTACAGCATTTGCAGTTCTTAATGGCAACATAGGTGACCGAGTTAAGGCTGCATATAAGTTGCTATTGGTAAAACCAAATCATACCATATAAATGAATACCTTTAATTCACAAATTGCACGTGTATTCTAATCCCATTTCCAAATCTACTTATTCAAACTTGACCTTTTTATTGAGCACCATCTAATCTAACTTATTACCCACATATGGTTACAGCATCTGGATTGTAAATTCCAATCACACATTGGAAACTTTTAACACCAGCCAAAGCAATACAGGGAAGTAGACGAGATTACATCACCTAGGCAGTGACTTTGAGGAATTTATCACTTTTGCAATAACCAATTCCATATGTCAAAGCCCAAACCCACATAAGTTCCAAAACCCTCAAAGTCCAAAACTTATACCCTCTTATCCACATACAGTTATAGTATCCTAATCAGGGACATCACAAAACACGTTCATGTGAAACAGAGGCCAAGAGCCAAATGTAATTTCTATGACCGAGTGGCCAATAAACCCCAACTATTTGTGATCACAATGAAGCGACATGATAGAATATTAGCAGCAGCTATCAACCAGACCAACCATCAGCATATAAATTCAAACACAAACAACAAAATCTAGCTATACAACGCGAGCCACAGTCTAAACAGAGTGAAACCTCAAAATTATGTCTAAATAATAAACAAAAACACACAGAACATTTCTCATCAAAAGCTGCCTACTAAACAGAGGAACATTCCCAGAAAAAACGACAGAAGTCTTATTCCATTGATTGGTACAAATCCCTACTCTAACCCAAAATGATTCTCGGCCAATGCGAAAACTAAAGACAACTAATGTGTAAGCTTTCAGATGAGGAAGGAACATGGAAGTAATATACCTCTCAGTATATTTTGAGTTCTGTTCAGAGTGCTCTCTGTCTTTCTCTTGCATGATTTTCTCTTCAAAGCTATGCCTCGCGTAGGTGCTCTTGCGGGTCTATGCCTCTGTGTCTGTCCATTTGTTTGCGTCTGTGCGTTATGTATCTCCAGCAAGCTGGTATTCTTCACTCTGCCCCTTCTCCTCGCGCTCTCTGCTTCACTCCTCTTTCTCAGTTTTCTTTTCTTTTCTTTCTCTCGTTTTCAGCCTCCCTTGATTCGACAGCTCTCTGGTTCCCCTCAAACTCTCTCAGTCCACCGATGTACCCTCACTTCTCTTTCACCGAATCTTCCTACTCTTTTCTCGCGTCTCCCTTTGTCTTGTTTGTGCTCCTCTTTGAATCTGGAAATCTCCTCGCTTCTCCCTGTCTCTTTCCTCTCTCCCTCGCATTCTCTTTCTTCGTCTTCCTCTCTCGATCTCTCTCTCTGTGTCTTTACTCTCGGCTCCTCCCTCGGCCTGGCTTCCCCATGGATTCGGGAAGAGGCACGCCGGGAAGCGAGCAACTCCTTCGGTCCCCCCTCCTGCCTCAGAGTGTCTGTCTCTCTCCGAAGCCCCTTCTCTCCTTTATTCTCGTCAGCCTCCCCTCTCAGCTCTCTCTTTTTGGACCAGAGGCCTCTGTCTCGCCCTCGACTCCTCTATCTCAGAGCTCCCCCTCTATCTGCATCCTCCTCCTCCTCTTTTACCCACGCTCTCTGTTTCTATCCTTTCCCCTCTCTCCTTCTATGTGTCTCCGTCTCTCTGACGTCTGCGTTTCCGTCCTCTCTGCCCCTCAGTCTCTCTCAACCTCGCGTGCTTTTACTCTCAGCCTCCCCCCCTCGGCCTGGTTTCCCCATGGATTCAGGAAGAGGCATGACGGGGAGGGAGAAACTCCTTCGGTCCCCCTTCTGCCTCCGAGTGTTTCTCCCTTCCCTTCTGAATCCCCCTCTCCTCGCGCTCTCTGCTTCACTCCTCTTTTTTTCGTCCTCTCTCTCCCTCAGTGCCTTTTGCCTTCCTCTGTCTGTTCGTGTCTCCTTTTTTTTTTTATCCTTTCCTCTTGTCCGCGTCTGCCCCAAGAGAGAATGAAGGGGGGGACCAAAGGGACCGGGTAGGGTTCCAGATGGATCTGAGAAAATGGGTCTAAGGTGGCGGGTTATGGGCTTCAAGTTGGGTTGTAAAAAGTCCGAAAAGCTGTTGGCCCAAAGGAATGGGCTTCTGCTGTTTCCTTGTCTGGCCCAGTTCTGAGTTGGGTTTTTTTCATTTTGGTTTTCTTTTTTTTTCTTGTCTGGCCCAATTTTGAGTTGGGTTGGATCTTTCTTTTTTTTCTTTTGTTAGCCCTTTTTATCTCTATTATTCCTTCATTGATATTTTTTTTTTGGTTCCCATCTTAGGATTAATGGGCCTCTTTTTGTTTTGTTTTTACTTTTATTGTTTTATTTTGCTTTGATTTTTTTTGGTATTAATTTTAGTTTTAGTTTTTTTTATTATATATTTTTTTATTTTCTTTTGGACCAATGTAACTCGAATTCTTCGTTTATTTATTATTACCATTTTCTTTTTTCTTTTTTCTTTTTTCTATTTTTTTTTATTTTTATTAGTTTGATTTTTATATTATTTTAAAATATATCTAGACAAAATACGGTGTTCACATTGGGTACTCCATGAAGTCGCACTATCTCTCTGATATACAATTGGGTCAATCTATCCAATGTCTAAGTAGCCTTAATAGCTAAAAAGTGTGCAGACTTCGTCAGTCTATCCACAACTACCCAAATAGCATCGTGTCCAGAGGATGTCCTGGGTAACCCCATGACAAAGTCCATGGCTATACTATCCCACTTCCACTCAGGGATATCTAGAGGTTGCAACAACCCAGCCGGTTTCTGATGTTCAATCTTTATCCTCTGACACACTAGGCATCTAGCCACATAATCCGTCACATGGCTCTTCATCCCTGGCCACCAAAAAATCTTTTTCAAATCTTGATACATCTTGGTGGCACCTGGGTGGATAGTATACTTACTCTTATGCGCCTCTTCTAGAATGCTTTCTCTCAACTCATTCTGACTAGGCATACAGATTCTCTCTCGATATACTATCATACCATCCTCAGACAACTTGAAATCTGAGGTCTTACCTTGGGTAATCTCATTCCTAATCCGTCTCAGGAACTCATCCTCTTTCTGGGCATCTAAGATCTGGGTTCTCAAGATATTCTCAACTCGGGTTTCACTCAGATACAATCTACCCGATACCACCTGACAAGAGAGGTTCAAATCTCTGAACTTCTTTAGGAGCTCCTGCTCCCTAATCATCATATGGGCTACATGGATGGTTTTTCTACTCAAGGCATCCGCCACCACATTGGCCTTACCCGGATAGTATTTCAACACATAATCATAATCTTTCAAGAATTCTATCCATCTCCTCTGTCTCATATTGAGTTCTTTCTGATCAAACAGGTATTTCAGACTCTTGTAGTCACTATAGATCTCTATGGTTGCACCATACAGATAGTGTCTCTAAATTTTAAGAGCAAATACTACGGCAGCTAACTCCAGGTCATGTGTGGGGTAATTCTCCTCATGAGGTCTCAACTGCCTCGAGGCATATGCCACTACTCGGCCCTACTGCATCAACACACATCCTAACCCTTTACCCGAAGCATCACAATAAATCACAAATGGTTCACTAGGGTCAGGGATAATCAGCACAGGGGCAGTGGTCAAACAGAGTTTCAACTCCTGGAAACTCTTCTCACATCTCTCATCCCACACAAAAGGTGTCTCTTTCCTGGTTAGCCTCGTCAGTGGTAAGGCCATTCGAGAAAAGTCCTGAATAAAATGTCTATAATACCCTGCCAAACCTAGGAAACTCCTAACCTCGGTGATCGTTCTAGGTCTATCCCACTGTAACACAGCCTCAACTTTGTGGGGATCAACCGCAACCCCATCTCGTGAGATCACATGACCTAAGAATCACACCTCGGTCATCCAAAACTCACATTTACTAAATTTGGCATACAACCTTTTCTCTCTCAAGGTGTCTAGGACTAGTCTCAAATGCCTCTCGTGCTCCTCAAAAGATCGGGAGTATACTAAAATATCATCAATAAAGACTACCACAAACTGATCTAGATACGGTCTGAATACCCTGTTCATATAATCCATGAACACAGCAGGCGCATTTGTCAACCCGAATGGCATCACAAGGAACTCATAGTGCCCATATCTCGTTCTGAAAGCCGTCTTAGAGACGTCTTCAGTTCTCACTCTCAACTGGTGGTAACCAGATCTAAGATCTATCTTAGAAAACACAGATGCCCCAGCTAACTGATCTAACAGATCATCAATTCTAGGGAGAGGATATTTATTCTTGATGGTAACTTTATTTATCTCTCTGTAATCTATACACAAACGCAAGCTACCATCTTTCTTTTTCACAAATAACACCGGAGCTCCCCAAGGTGAAACACTAGGGCGGATAAACCCTTTCTCTAACAATTCCTCTATCTGCTCTTTCAACTCAGCAAGCTCGGCGGAAGCCATCCTGTAAGGAGCTTTGGACACCGGTCCAACACCAGGTACTATGTCTATAGGGAACTCTAATTCTCTCTTAGGGGGTAGGCCACTAAAATCAAACTCTCTAGGGAAAATCTCTGGGAATTCCCTGACAATTGGGATCTCCTCTATCCCTTCTTCTACCTCAGCCTGAATAGAGAAAAAGACTAGAAACCCTTGACATCCACACTCTAAATATCTCTCAGCCTGGGTAGTAGTCATAAAAGATAACTCAGCTTCTACCCTAGGTATGGTCCCACAAGCAGGTAGGGAAATGGTTCGGTGTTCACAATCAAGTATTGCATTATTTGCAGCTAACCAGTTCATACCAATAATCAAGTCAATTTCATGGAAAGGCATACAAACCAAATCAAGAGTGGTATGACAATGGTTAAATTGGACAGTGACATTTAAGCAGGTATGAGAAGTAACCACGTGGCCTCCAGTGGGTGTAATGACAGACAAGTCAAATGGCAAGACACTAATGACCAGACCTAATTTCCTCACACAATCATAAGATATAAATGAGTGACTAGCACCTGAATCAAACATAGCAACTACAGGAAAGCCATTCACTAACAGCGTACCTCTGATCAAACTAGGAGATGCGCTGGCTTCCTGCTGAGTAAGGGCGAACACTCGGCCCTGGGTCTGTGGTCTAGGAGGAGACGCTGTCTCCATCTGAGGACAGTATCTAGCAATGTGCCCCGGCTTCCCATACTTGTAACATGTCACCGGAGACTGCTGGAAGGATGACTGGCCCCGCGGAGGTGGCACACTCTCGCTGTGGTTTCCTATTCCATGGCCCTTTGCCTCTCCTCTTAGTACTAGGGGTCAAACTAGAACCCTCTTCTGGTTTCGGCCTTTTCAAATCCGGAACCCTCTTCTGACTAGCCGTAGTCGCAGTAGGCATGATAGCTTGCAAATTCGTCTCAATCACCCTGCTGACCTCCACAAGAGTATTAAACTTCCTGATCCACTGTGGAGTGGCTCTGTCGCTAATCAGGGGCCTCAAACTAGTCTCAAACTACTCACATCTCCAGGGTTCATCATCATACCTCTGGAGGTAAGAGGAATACTGAGACAACTCTATAAACTTGGCCACATACTGATCCACAGTCATCTCATCCGTCTGTCTCAAGCCCATAAACTCCATCTCTTTCTTTTTCCTCATCGAAATTGGGACATACTTCTCATAAAATTCGACCAAGAAAGTTTCCCAAGTGATCTGTATATTCTTGGTCTCCATCAGTGGTTTCGCACTATCCCACCATCTATCAGCTTCCTTTTCTAGCATAAAGGTGGTTAACTGGGCTTTCTGCTCAGTGGTACAATCCATCACTATGAATATCTTCTTAAGCTGCATCACCCAAGCCTCTGCCTTATCCGCATCCAACTCCCCGTCAAATGAGGGTGGATTATTCTGCCTAAACTGCTTCAATACTTTTTGGATAGGCGTCTAAGTCTGTGGAGCAGCAAGCTCCTAGGGTGGTACAGGTGGAATGCTGGATGTAGATGGTTGAGGTACAGGGGCATCCCTTCTGGCTTCTTCTTGCCTAGCCAGGGTGTCTTGCAAATGCATGATCATATCATGCTGCTGCTGGGCAATGTATCTCTGCTATTCCAGCATCTCCTGATGCTGGCCCATCATGGCCTCATACCGATCTAGTCTTTCCATGATGGCCCGCAGAGGATCCTCAGTCTCAATAGGAACCTCTGGCTCAGCTCTCTGAGCCCTGGGCGATTTGCCTCTGCCTCTACCCCTGCCCCGTCTAGTCTCAACCATGTTTGAAAAGAAGTAGCAATCCTCAATTCACAACACTATCACAACACATATGCATATGGATGTTACAACTTCCATGACCATTCACACCAAACACCAGCAAATCATAGCATTCAAGAGCCTAACATTGAGCAAAAGTGCTTGAACCAGGCTCTGATACCAAAAATGTGACACCTTAATCTACTACCGCTACCTAGCCTCTCACTGGGCTCGGTTCCATATGATTTCCAAAGAATCAACACTAGTCCGTGGCATTTTTATGCTAGGAATCGGGGTTTCATACACTCGTCTTTTGCCCCGTGGGTCCTGTAAACCCAACATTTATATTTTCAACTCAAACTCCACTAATACAACTCATACATAGCATAAAACAAACCATAAGCCACGGGTATGGAGCCAAAAACCAGAAAATGCACTTTTCTCACTTGTGCCCAAAAGTCTTATTTTGGCTCTAACTTTGGAAAATCATAACTAATTATAGAAAAATGGGAATCTGGTAAACTTTAGCTTTCTGGAAATCTCTAAGTGTTAACTTTACACTAAAAATCATTTCCAATCAAAATCTTAGCATTTGGACTATGTTTGACATCGAAAATGGGAAGGTGGTCTGGCTGTCACTGTTTCTGGCCTAGGTTACTGTCATGAACTTTGTAAATTCATAATTAAATCCCAAAAAATCTAATCTAGGCACACTATACCAATTTGGAAAGCTACGGATGTCTACTAGAGAATAAAAATAAGTTCAGATCAGTTCAGTAGCCCCTACACCCCGAAAATCGATGGAACAGTGACGGGGGTCAGGAGAGCTCCCTGATGCTGATATAGAACTTCAGAAGGTTCAATCTCTCTCTATAGACCTCCGATTTGGGTGATTCCAGTTGGTACAGGTCACTTTGGTTTTCTAGTTTATGTGTATAAAATTTCATGACAATTGGCCACCGTTTGGTCTATGTATGACATAGTTTTCATTTCTGACCTATAGGAACAGTACTTGACCAAACCATGGATTTTTCCCAAATTCAACAATTCACCAAATATTCTCTAGACCTCCGAATATTACCAACTTTAGCTTCTCAAGAGACATGATTTTCATTTCTAACCTATAGGAACAGTACTTGACCAAACCATGGATTTTTCCCAAATTCAACAATTCACCAAATATTCTCTAGACCTCCGAATATTACTAACTTTAGCTTCTCAAGAAGCTTTCTACAAATTCTAGAGGCATGCCAAATCTCATGGCAAGAGGAGCTCATCCGGTCATACTTTGACGGAGCTCTCAAAAATACCGATTTTGGCACCCCAAAGGTCCAAAATGGGTCCAAATAGCTTCTCACATGTTCTAGCCACTCATGGACAAGTTTAAAAGCATAACAATAGTATATTTAACATGTCTATATGGTCCAAAGCAACATACATTCCGAATTCACTATGCTACGGCCAAATATACACTATCACATTCCTTCATCAAAAGGGGCAAAACCCTTATTTCCATTACTTTGGCTATAAACATAGTTCATACATCATCTTTTCATACATATACACATGTTACAACTTTTACATCTCAAAAATAGTGGGTGCATACTTATTTTGGCACCTCTTTACATCAAAATATCCAAAATAAGCTACTATCTAGCTAAGCATGCTTCTAGACTCCTTGGTGTGTGTTCGGTTCTCCTTAAGCTCCACCTAGCATATTAAGTTGGGAGGGGAAGGGGTGAGATTCAGGGAATCTCAGTAGCTCATGCACTCAATCAAGTAAACAATCCAGGCATATAACAAGTCAAAGCATGTGAATAAGCACTTAGCCATTCTCAAACTACCAACACACGATGTACATGCTATGGAAATCACAACAATGCCAAAAATGGGCTCTAAGGACTTTTGGTCTAGCCTCACCCGAGTTTAGGGACTTTTGGATGGCCTCACCCGAGTTTAAGGACTTTTGACTTGGCCTCACTCGTTTGAGACTTTTGGCCTTGTCTCACCTATCTCAAGGGACTTTCGGCTTCACCTCACCCACTCAAGGGACTTTCGGCGCTACCTTACCCGAGCAATTCTCACAATTTAACACACAAGCATATTGGCTTCAATGCATCAAAGCAATAGCATATGGCATATTCCACACATTCAGCATATACATAACATACAATTACTATTACAACCAAGAATGCAATAAGAAAGAGTGGGAAGAGAGAGCTACCTTCTCAGCCAAGGTCAACACTAGCTTTTCCTTTCAATTTCTCTTCTCCCTTCTTAAGTTCACAATTACACCTTGATGGAGGTGTTTCTCTTGAGCCTAGACACACAAAAGCATGCAATTACACTCTTATAATGTAATCTATCAGATCAAACTCTCCTAACATACCAGAACCTAGAGTTCTCTCTCTCTCTCTAGAATGCCATTAACTCTTTCTCTCTCTCAAGCTCCCATGGTAGTGGAAACCACATTTTCAAAGAAAACATAAAGATTTAAAGGTGTTTTTCACTTTCCCTCTTCTGACCCATGCCTAAAATCCATCCATTTTCACAAACAAAACCGCAGAAAGAGAGGGCAAAGAGAGGGGATCAGAGTTCTAAGGAGAAAAGAGAGAAATGTACTTACCTTTCCCTTGCTCTTCCTCCTTCTCTTGGTCTCTCTCACTCTCCACGCCTCTTTTCTCTCCTTGGGTCGAAGTCTAGGGCAGATATGAGAGAAGAAATGAGTTTGGGCGTTTAATGAAGTCTAATTCTCGCTATTTACTCTCTTCTGGACTGACCCTCGCTACGGCGAAAATTAACCTTCGCTATAGCGAGCTCGTGTAATCTGGCTTCGTTATGGCGAGGTGTAACCTTTGCTATGGCAAGCTCATATCAGTTCCCTTCGCTATGGCGAGATATACCATTCGCTATGGCGAACTCGCGTCAGTTCCAGACCTCACTCTCGCTATGATGCACGTTACAGCGAGCTGCCCCCTGGTTTCTGTATGGACTGCTGCCCGCACTCGCTATAGCTAAAATCTCTTTCGCTATTGTAAACAAGCACTCTCGCTGTAGCGAGACCATTTCTCGCTATTGTGAGAGGACTTAGCAGAAATTCTGGATTTCGAATTTTTCCAGCTTTCACTTTCTTTCTTTTCCCTTTTCTTTTCTTTTTCCCGGTTGTTACAATATGAGGCTTGTGTTGATCAACTACCATTACATTAGAGATAACCTATATAATAATAAAACATATGATAATGAGCGTTGCAATATCAATGAACAAGTATTAGATATCTAGTCTACCTTTTGATTCTTTTTCCTTTTGAGTTAGAGTCCTTGAGTCTTAAGTCATTTGTGTTGTTTTGTTTTATTTCATTATACTTGTATATAACACTCTTATATTTAGTCACTAGTACTTAGGGAGACTTGAGATATTAGCATGTAAACTAGTTAGATGTAATTAAGTAGTTTCCTATTTTTTAGTTCTTTGGTATTGAAGACTTTTCCTTATTACCTGACAATGCTCACGAGATTAATACTCAGACTCATTGTCCACTTTATTACTTATGCAACTAGTGCATTTACTAGCTTTGTGACTTATTATTATTATTATGTAGTGCAAGTTCATAATCCTAAATCGTATTATGTTCTCTATTTAGGAAGCATTCGTGCTAGTTTGACGAGGCTTGTGTTTGTATCTTCTCACATACTACCATAAGCCAATATTTGTAATGTCACACCAAAGCAAGCATTAATAGTCTATGTGATTATGCAAGGACATCATTTACAAGAATATCTTATAGTATGTTAAAGAGATAAATGGAAATCTCATATCCATCCCTGATTATTGCACTATGTTAGAGGAAGGAGTGCTAAATGCTATTCATAAAAGAAGAATGTAATGCATAAAGCCAGTTGATATGGCATTGTTAAGGAAGGCTTTAAACTTAAGCTCAATGTTGTATAGTGAACCCTGCCTTTCCACCCTAATTGATGATGCGAGGTTGCAAAAGATAAAGGAGCAAGGACAAAGGAAGGACATATTCACTTATTAGTTAGGGAAAGCACTGTAAAGTGATATTGAGCTTATAGCACAAGTAGTAAAGTCCTGATGATCTATAGGTTATGCATAGTTTACATTAGAAGAGAGGGAATAGAAAACTAGGTGTATGAAACTTCGACACTAAGAATCTATTATGTAGTCCATCTTACATATTCTACTCTAACACTAAAATTGATGTATGGCTTCACATACATAATTAAGAGTGAGAAAAAATTTATTATTATCTATTAGAAACTGATACTGGCTGCCCAACTTATGTTCCCTCAGTGATATCTTAGGATACACATTTTCTAAGTGTATAGTTGACTTTTACAATAGATTAAAGAGCCTTTTTGGGGAGATAATCTATTTATTCCTTTTTAGGTTAACTGTTAAGTTTGCTTAAGGACAAGCAAAGCTTAAGTTTGTAGGTGTGATTATTCCCGATTATACTTATATTTTTTTATCTATTTTCGGGGCTTATCATAGGTTTTTAGTTAATTTTTAATATTTTTGTTATATTTTTCTTCACTTTTTATATTTCATGTAAATAATCAATAAATTAGGAATTTTAATTAATTTTTAGTAAGTGAATAAATCTAATTGATGATGTGCTTATATGTGTAGGAAGAATGCTAGTTGTAAGTCAAAACCTAAAGAAAACAAAAAGCCAAAAGGTAGACTGAAAAGGTTTTGCAGGCGTTTGAGCATTGGTCCCTTGGTCCAAATCTTTTAAGAGGACATATCCTAGGTCAAAGTTTATATCTTCATTCACCCTTCTCCTTGTATTGTCTTTAACTTAACTAGCCAACAATCACTCTTCATTGCCTTACTGTATATGTGCACCATCATCTACTTGTACTTTTTAGTGCAAGATCAAGAATTGTTTTTGTAAGTCTATGATGGACTATTGATATTGCTGTAACATTTGTAGCACTAAGTAATTAATGGTGGGCTAGTTAATAGGGTTAGCCACTTGTACTTGGTGGATAGTGTTACTTGCTCACACATTTCTAGTTCTGGCTTTGATGCTAGCATTGTTTTGAAAGGCAGGGTTTTCTGGATGTCTTCTTGTTTCAATATGGTCATTTTGGCTCTAGAAGTGGACTATGCTTTTAACTAAGGCACTTTGGGTGTTGTTTTATTACTAGAACAATTTTTTCTTATGGGGGTCATGGTCCTTAATCAAACAAAGGAAAATAGGGAAAATCCCCCTTCTTGGCAAGCCAAATGTTGAGGATATTATATGGAAATAACAATAAAAAGTTTGATTTAGAGAGAAGGAGAGAGTTGTATAGTTAAAAAATGAAGATATCACAAAATGAGTGCCAAAGCAGTGACTAGTACAAGTGTTGTGTAAGATAGGAAGGGCTATTTCTTATAAATTGCAATGGGGTCCCTATTTATATAAAGGAAATAAGTAAGCTAATCATGACTTCAATAAAGTTGGCATATCTCTTTCAGCTAAACTTTATTACTCAGAGCAACTTACCATTGGCGGGTTTAGAATAGCTTGTTGTTTTAGTAATTATAGGTGATTTGATGGGATTTTGAGACAATTTGAGCCATAATAATGTGAATTGGGCTAATTTTGGGCCTATAAAAATTTAGGACCTATAAAACACTTATAACACTATCCATCATAGAATGCAATATTTTAGTGGAATCTAAAAAATTGTGCTTAATATTTTTTTATTGGGTAATTTGCTAGATTTTTTTAAAATATATCTTAAAGTTGATTTGTATTTACTCCACTTGTATGATTTAATTTAAATGGAAAGAAAATTCAAACAGTGCTGGGGACCACAACCATATTATATTATTGCATGTGCTCACCAATGCACCGCAACGTCTAATGGTCTCTGTATAGTGCATCAGTTGGGGTTTGCCACGTGGCCCATTTCCTGGTGTAGGACATATAAAATGAACCTTCTACCCCTCAGGAGTTGACTATATAAGGACAGTGCTGTCTACTTGTCTTTTATCAGTGCTTTATACTAACTTAACCGTCAGACGTTTTATGGGAGCCCTCGGCCTCCCTCTAGCAACTGAGGGACTACCATAAAAGATCCAGCCCAAGTCACCATTCATCACTTTTAAAGCTAAATAAGTGGGTTTTTGTAATTTTCCATTTCCTGGTTCTCAAAAGATACATTTTTCTTAATTAAATCCACCAAAAGTTTGACATTCCATTTTGTTCTCCAAATTTCTGTTTTAAAACAATCATTAATTAAGCTTATTAACAAATAGTTGACGAATGCTAATAGGATAAGTAACATGGCCTAATAAAATGGGTGACGTGGCTATCAAGACGTTGTAGCATTCTTTCAAAGTGCATGTTTAGGCCTCAAAGGACACACCGTTTCGATGGCCATATAAGCATTTTACAGTCACGTCACTCATTATATCAAGGGATATTACTTGACTGCGGTCACCGTACGGCGGGGTTTCTTGAGGGCCATGCAAAGGTCCACCCAGAATATTAAATTTGACTTCTCTGAAAAGCTTTTTAGAGATAGCCGGCGTGAGGGCATACAATATTAAAATTGCCTAGGAAGAAAATTTAACTTGAATAAAGTCTAAAACTATTCTTGATGGAAATAAAAATAAAAAAGAAAAAGCTTTACATAAGCAAATATATTTGATGGCATTGACAAGACTAATAAAAAACTTTAAATAAAAGAAGAAAGAAATTAATTTATAATACAGGATAAATTATTGACATTCAAACAGGATAAATTATTGACATTCAAATTATATGTTTCTCTCCTCTGTTTAGAAAAATTACACTCTGCTCTTTAGAAATTGAAAAAATGCATTATATTTATATCCTTTATAATAAAAGATAAGTAACAATAACATTTATTTTAATTAAAATACCTTTGTATCTATTACTTATATAAAATAAAAGGTATTAAATATATATTTAAATATTATAATATAGTTAATTTTATAAATTTAGTAAAATTATTAAATCATTTGGTTAAAAATAAATTATTATTAAAAACAAAGAATATATTTATGAAATAATGTTTTAAGATTAGCAAATTTAGAGATGATAATTTAATTTCAAAAATAACATTAGTATTAAACATATTACTAAACATAAGCATTGTCATAAATTTAATAAATTTTTTTAAAATTTAAATTTTTAATTTTTAAAATAAAATAAATAATAAAATAAAAATTTAAGAAATATTTTTAATGAAAGGAATTATTATTATTATTTTTAGAGTATATTGTTCATCTTTCTAAAAAAGTCTATATATCTATCTATATCTATAATAAAACTTAGTTTTTTTAACTATTGTTCATACTAAATTTATGATTTGATTTTTTTTTTCAAATATGGAATCCACCTTGACAAGACATTTTTTTTATTTTTTTATTTTTTGAAATATTTTTTAAAATTTTTTGCATATGGAGTCTACTTTCTTTTATATATATATATATATATATATATATAAGTTATACAATTTTGGTATTATTCATGTCAAGAAATAATAATTTTCTAAAATCATTTACATACATGTATTACATCCACTTTAGTACCTATAAATCCTAATAATATAAGTTTTATATTAAAATAATTTCTTAATCATTATGATTATTTTATGTTTTAAATCAAGAGATTTTTTAGAGAATAAGTTTTTAAAACAAATCCCTAATCACTGTAGCCCCCTGGCACCTACTCTAAACATCATTTCCATTAAGCAGTCGTGGAAGAGAATGGATTTGGCATTGCACAGTACGGTGTTGTGTAGTACCAATATCCCTTAGATTTAAAAATTAAAAATTAAAAATTAAAAAAAATCTAGCCCTCTTGTATGAAGGGTTAGGATTTGCACGGCACGAGCAAGCACAGCATTTTACGCAATAGAAAAGCCGGACAAAGTCACAGAATACAATAATTCAGGGACATATTCAAAAAAATTATGCTTAATTTTTTTATTATATATAAAAAGTGATTTGTTAGTTAACAACTAATACATAAAGACAAAGTTATAATATAAAATCATTATCTTTTTTATATATAAAAATCCGTGAAACATTTACTGTTTATTATTATTTTTAGCATTGTTTACAATGTCAAATCTCTATTTGTACTGATGCTTCTTTTTAAAAAAAATTTTTTTTTAAAACTTCTTTTTAATATGTATCTCACAAAAATTTTTTAAGTTGCTCACGAGCAGTACTATTAATTTATATATATAAAAAGTCATAAATTTTTACTGTTCATTTGTGCTGTTTATAATGTCACATCACAGGTGTACCACTTATTATTTTTGCATTATTTATGTACTATTTTTTGTATTGTTTATTCATGCTTTTTTTCTTCATTTTTGGTGTGGGGCCCACATTTTTTATAAAACCTCTGGATTTGTAGGAATTAATGAAAATAAAGTATATTTTTTTCATAGTGTTCACCAATATACCTTAAGGGAGTGTTTGGTTGGGGGTTTTTGGAGGGGAGGGGAGGGGAGGAGATAGGGATAGAGTGTTTGGTTGGATAAAATTGGAGGGGAGGGGAGGGGAATGAGGCCAATTTTGCCTCCCTTCTAAATTGGGGAGTTTTGGAAGGGAGGGGAGGGGAGGGGGAGGGGTGGGGTATTTTTTAAATGTTAATTTACCTTTTTATCCTTTTTAGTTTTTTAATATTTTAATATATTAATATTTAATAAAAATTAAGATAAATTTTTTTATCAGAAATTAAAAATAAAAAAAAGATTGAAATTTATAATTTTTTTAAAAAATTATTGATATAAATAATTTTTTATAAAAAATAAAATTAAAATAATATAAAGGATAAATTTGTCCAAATATAATTACCTCCCCTACTGAACCAAACAATAATCTCTCCTTCCCTCCCTCCCCTCCCTTCCAACCAAACATAACTCATTAAATCCCCTTCCCTCCCTCCCTCCCCTCCATTAAAACCAAACGGAAGCCTAAAAAAGAAGAAAATGCAAAAAATACGGCTTTGTGCAGCTTTCTTTTTTGATTGATAAACCAAAAAAATTCAATCAATTAATCAATCATATTTTTAGTTTACATAAATTAAAATTTGGCATACATAATTTTTATAAAATCAAATCTATTTAAAAATCTTTCAACAATTAAAACGTTCGCGAGAGAGGGTTGTTATACTTCTACCTAAAGTTGCTTTACGACTATATATAGCTGGGGTTTTTCCCCCCTATTTTTTAACTAATTATACTGCCAAATCTGTTTGCATCCAAATAACTGCATCAAAATATTATAGATGCTAAAAATTGGAACTCATGAATCCAATTTTGGGGCTTTAAGAAACAAAATTAGAATGGTTATTGTGGTGTAATAAAAAAATCATTATTGTATAATTAACTAATTAAATTAGTTATTATTAGTTTGTTAGATAAGTGAGTGGTATAATTAAGAAATAATCATTATTGTATAATTAATAAGTTAGAGTTAGTCATTAATTTGTTTTAGAGTTAGTTATTACTAGTGTGTTATATATAACAAATATTGGTTATGCAATAATTAATTAATAAATTTAGTTGCATAGTAAATAATAATTATTAATATATTAAATAAATTAAATAAATAAAGATAAAGAAAATGAAGAAAATTATATGAAAATATAGTTAAAAATACAAAATATTATATGAAAAATTTAAAACAATATAATATGTTTTCATATGTATGATAAATTGAGCTAATATCACAGAAACTATTTCTTATATTATGTATATAAATAATTTATTTGATTATATATATATATATATATAATGGTAACTGTCAGTGTCAAAACGAGTTATTTTCCTTTCATGTTGCAATCATCTTTAACCCATAAGTTCTTCATATTCTTGATTTGGTAGATTGTTAATAGGAGTAAGTAGTAAAAAATTTAGATCAAATGTAAGAGAATGCAGTGAATGAATCAAATGCTGAGAAGTCACGAATTCATAATGTAACGATTCTCCAATTTCCAAAAATTAACCATCATATTTAATATTAAAGAATTTAGTGCTTTCTTGATTTGGTGAAGAATTTAGATCAAATGTTCTTCATATTCTTGATATTCATGATTTGGTGAAGAATTTAGATCAAATATAAAAAAATGAAGTGAAGGAATCGAATGATTAGAAGTCACAAATCTATAATATAACAATTTCTCAATTTCAAAAAATTGACCACTGTACTCAATATAAAAAATTGTTGGATCATCAACTATAAATGCAAACATAATAATATAGCAAAGAAATACATGTAACCAAAATAAATATAAACAAAATAAATATAACAAAAAAATCAATGTAAACAATATAAATATAAGAAACAAAAATATAAGTGCAAACATAATAAATATAGCAAAAAATGTTATCAAAATAAATATAAAAATAAATGAAAATATAATAAATATAGCAAAAAAATGTAACCAAAATAAATATAAAAAATAAATGTAGACTAAGTAAATATAACCCAAAAAATTTAATGCAAACGAAATAAATATAACGAAAAGATAAATGCAAACAAAATAAATTCAAATAAAATAAATATAACAAAAAAATTAATGCAAAGAAATTAAATATGAGACAAAAATTAAATGCAAGCATAATAAATATAGCAAAAAATAAATATAACCAAAATAAATGAAATATAATAAATATAGAAAATAAATAAATGTAATTAAAATAAATATAACAAAATAAATACAAACTAAATAAATATGACAAAAATGCAATTAAAATAGATATGACAACAAAATAAATGCAAATAATATAAATATAAGACAAAAAATGGATGCAAATATAATAAATCTAGGAAAAAATAAATGTAACCAGAATAAATATAAAAAATAAATCAAAACATAACAAATATAGCCAAAAATACATTTCACCAAAATAAATATAAAAAAATAAATGCAAACTAAATAAATATAACAAAAAAATTAATACAAACAAAATAAATATAACAAAAAGATAAATGTAAACAAAATACATATAACAAAAAAAATGCAAGCATAATAAATATAAAAAATAAATAAAATAAACATGACAAATAAATAAGTGCAAACAAAATCAATATAATACAAAAAATGCAAAAAAATAAATATAATAACAAGTAAATGAAAACATAATAAATATAACAAAAAATTAAATATAAAAGAATAAATATAAGAAGAAAATTAATGCATAATAAATAAATATAACAAAAAAAATAATTGCAAACAAAATAAACAAAAAATGCAAAAGAAATAAGTATAATAAAAAAAATTAATGCAAAAATAATGAACATAACAAACAAATAAATGCAAATATCATAAATATAGTAAAAAATAAATATATAAAAAATACAAAATAAATAAATATAAGAAAAATTAATGCAAACAAAATAAATATAACAAAAAGATTAATGAAAAGAAAATAAATATAACATAAGTAATTTATATAAACAAAATAAATATAACAATAGAATAAATAGAAACAAAAAAATATAACCCAAAATAATAATTACAACTAAAATAAATATACCAAAAAATAAATATAAATATATAATTTAACTAATAAATATTTATAAAATAAATAAAAAATTACACTAATCTTAATACATGCATACTTAGCCTCCAACACTAAAATTAGGCCCATATGGTCTGACTTTAGCTAATTTAAAAAAATTAGTCATATGTATTTAAAAAAAATTAATTGGAGTCCCACTATTTATTTTAAAAAATACAATCAATTTTTTTAAAAAGAAAATTTAATTATTAGTTCCAACTTATAATGTCTTGTCATGGTGACCATAATATGCTTTTATTTATACCAAAAAAAAAAAATTTTAAGAGAAAGTCAGTTCTAACTTCCATAGTACTTATAGCATTTGAGTGAAATACTTTGTACGATCAATTATTTTAAAAGAATTTAATTATTGGTTTCAACTTCTAATATCTTGTCATGGTGACCATGACATACTTTTATTTATGCAGAAAAAAATTTTTAAGGAAAAGTTGGTTCTAACTTCCATAGTACTTAAAGCATTTGAGTGGAATACTTTGCACGAACATATATTTTACAACTTTTTTTTTCCAAATAATGAGATTCAACACAAAAAGCCGTAGTTGTGTACACAGGGAGAGTTTAACTTAACTTTAATTAAGTGTCATCATTTAAATTTTTTTAGATAAAATAAATTATTATATTTTTAGAAAAAATTATATTTAAAGATTCAAATTTTGTAAAATTTATAATAAAAAGATTATATTAAAATTATTCCCGAAAACCAAAATTATTACCACTTACTATTAGAATTTAGAAAAATTACTTTTAGATTTTAGAAAAGGTACTATCAAAGTTATTTAAATTGTAATTTTTTTAAATCTAATAGTAATTATTTTAAATTTAATAATAAATCTCTTAAAACTTCATAATAATTTTATTTTTTGAAAATAATTTTAATTTTTAAAACCTTTTATTATAAATTTAGAAAATCTAAATTCTTAAATATATATATATATTTAAAGTCAAGATGTAAGAAATGTTGGTGTAAGGCCCCGTTGGGTTCAAGATGTAGAAGAGAAATGTAAATGCATTATGTTGCTTTTTCACGTTTAGTTCGCCGCTTTAATGTCAACCATGGAATGGTCAGCTATAGCGTTCACCTTCACTATAGCATGGCAAAAATTGAAGTATTTGGAGTCTTTTGCCCTTGCCTTCATTAATGGAAAAACTGATCATGTTCACACTCACTGTAGCTGGAATGTTTATCTTTCTTGAGCCTCCCTTTGCTTTTCCGCTGCTCATGGTGGCTCTGGCTACTGAAGTCTCCTCAAGATAGACGGCGGCGAAAATTTCTTGCTTTGTTGCTGCTCATGGTGGCTGCGGGTACTAGTATGTCTTGGGGTATTGGGATTCCAATGATGAATCTTCTTCCACCCTCAAATGAAACTCTGTCCCTTTCATATCCATCTTCATTACCATGAAATCCCAAGACGTACAAAATCTTGTAACCAATTTGCAAAATCAAAACCTTGAATCTTACTATTGTCATCACCCATATGAATGGAAGACATTTGAACTGGATTGATTCAATTGAATCTAGTCCTTTTCTTCATTACAATCAAATCAAAACCCTGAATATTATTATTGTAATCACCCATAGGAATGGAAGATGTTTGAAATGGATTGATTCAATTGAATCTAGTTCTTTTCTTCGTCACAATCTCAAGAACAAACGGTAAGTCCACACTATTCAACTTGAGAGACTTGGTGGATTCACAACGTTTGAACAACGCGAGAAAAGAATTGAAGCTCTATGCATCTTTGGCTGCATGGACGACGAGGACCTACCAAAGGAAAAAAAAAATAATTTTTAGTATAAATTAATTTTTTAAAAATTGAGGACATTTTTGTCATTTGATTAGTCGTGTATTTTATTTTATTTTACTAAATATACAAATGCGAAGCATTCTAATTTTATTAGATGTCATGCCAAATATAATAAAAATAATTTTATTTCCTTTCGCATTCCGTTTCAACTTAGCTGAGAATTTTGTAAACTAATTAATGAGCTCTGAATCTTTCACTATGTTTGGAACAAAGGAAATGGTGGATAGGGAGAAAAGGAAAGAATAGAAAAGAATACAAATTATGTTCGGTAAGTTAGAATTATATTTTCTTTGAAAACTATTTAATGGAATGTGCTCTACTTTTCAAATGTTTCTTCATAATTAGGTTTGAAATTACTGTTTCTCTCTGCATTTCAATTAACTAAACCTAATTTATTATTTTTTAACCATGAGTATTTTGATCTTGTTATTATTGTTATTATTATTTTCTATTTTTATTTAATCAAATATAAAAATAAAATAACATTTTTATTTTTTAAAATATACTAAACATGCTTCTACACTACATAATTTTTTTAATTCTCATTTTTATTTCCATAAAAATCATTCATGTGTATCAAACAAACACTTTATTGTAAGGATGGATAATTTACTTTTGACAAAATAAAAATAATAATAATTGAGATACATATGTTCAATTATTAGCATCCCCCATTTCTTTCGGGGGCCATTATTGGCATGCAAGGATAGCCGATTCCACTTTACTTAATGGTTGTTGTTTTTTGGTCACTGATGACTCAAATTTTAGAATACTTTGGATTTTAAGTTCTCAATTATTATATTATTTTAATATTTTTTTATAAATAATAATTTATTATTATAGACTATCAAGCAATAAAATAAATAAATATTATGTATATTTTTAAAGTTAAGACATAAGAAATGTTGGCGTGTATATATATATATATATATATATACACACACACTCTATATAAAATATTCTCAGGATCATTGTTCACAAGCTATTCTTCATAGTGGCTTATTTTGGATTGCGCGAACAAACTCACTTTTTTTATTAATACTGTTTTTTTTGAAAATCCGTACAAAACATGCCATTCCAGTTGTTCCAAAAGGTGGATAAATATACGTTGGCCGAAAAAAAAGTAGATAATATACTTGTGACAAAAAGAAAAATAATCAATATATATATAAAGTAAAATTTTTTAATACTGTGTAATAAGATATGACCTTTTTTTTTTCACCGTCGGATTCCCTAAATTTTTGTGGCAGGGCACACACTGGTTGAAATATATAAATACATATATATATGCACAATTATTAGTATGCCTTTTTTTTTTTTGGGCCATTATAAGCTTGCACACCCTGAAGTCATGCATACGTAAGGATAGCCAATTCAGTTTAACCTATAGTTTTTTTTAAAATCATTATAAATATATTTCATTATTATAGACATATCAAACGATAAAAATTTTAGGTTTGAAAGCACTCCAACTCTTCTTATAAATCTTTTTCTCTTTGGGGTTCTTAAAGTGAAATCCAACCAGATTTTGAACATCTCATGTGGCCTACCAATTTTGGCCAGAAAAGTAAAGTGTGGCCTACCAAGCTTCTTTTCTTGAATCTGTTCAACTCTTTAGATGCTGATGTTATGATTTTCTAGAGACTGGAGAGATATTACGCTATGTTTAGCAAGGGAATTTGGATTCATACATTGGACATAGCCTTTGAAGTCAAATTGGATCTGATAATGTCCAAGGCGTGACCTTATCACAAAATATGTCCTCAGCATTTTTTTTATATTTATTTATTTGCTCCAGCCGTACTCAAACCGTTAATAAAAGGACGAACATAATTGATTTGTTACAGGGAAAAATTATATTTTATTTCATATAATTTGATGTAAAATTAGTTTGTTCACTTGTAATTTAAAATATATTATTTAATATCTTATGAGACAAAAATAATTATGTAAATCTTAAAATAATTAATAATTTTATTATTAAATATCTCTTTGAAAGAGTTATGAGATGGTTGCTAAGATTAAGTAAATAATTTAAATCTTAAAGTATTAGTTTAGTCTCGTATTAGTTGTGAAAGATTATGCAATCAATTGTTCACAATATAATTAAAATTACTCATTTTTTATAATTATATAATTTATTATTTAAAATTTAAATAATTAATTTGACTAAAATTAAAAAATCACAGAATAATTAAGTAATAATAAAATAAATTATAAGAAAATTGAAGGAGCCGCTTTAGATTGAACTTCCTATATACGCCGTCTCTGACTTCTTATCATCTTGGAAGACACACCTGGTTGGCCGTAAGAAAGAAAAAGTCACTATGATCTCAATTAATTAATCTTAAGAAATATTCCCATATGAGAAATTAAAACGTGTTTAGGAAACCACATGACCTTTGACTCTTTCCTTCTCTTCCAACTTGAATGAATCGTCTACCATATATATATATGTATATATATACACATACACCCACGCACACATCGCTCACACCTACACAAAAACACGCTTCTCTCCCATTGTGATAAAACCTTCTTAAGATATGGCGCCAGCACCAACATCCCTCACCGGAGTGACGGTGGAGTTCCTCGAGTTCCCGGCAACCGTGACGTCTCCGGCCGGCTCCGGCAAGTCCTATTTTCTTGCTGGCGCAGGTTCTTCTACTACACTGCATATCTCATTGCAAAACCTTGTTTACTATACATTGATTACATTGTAGATCTGAGATCATGGGCTTGAATAAAAAACTAATTAACGTAGTATCTTTCATAAATTGGATCTGATTCCTCTAAAATATTGCTGGTACAATTTATAAAATTAAGTGTAAGTGAATTAATTATTAATGAAAAAATTAATAACTTTCGTACATTTAATTTCAAGTTAAGTGCATGTAGAGGAATTTTTCCCCCCCTGTTATCATCATCTCATCTAAACTACACCTATTTCCACTACTTCCTCTCAATTCTCTTTTTATCTTTTTCTATTCTTATTAATTAAGCTTGCTTTTGTGTTCTCTTATTGTTCTAATTAAATATACTCTTAATTACTTGTATAGTTGCACTTTAATATATTTTTTCAAATAAAAATGTAGTTTGTTATAAAAATAAAGGCTTAATGTAATTTTTTAGTCTCTATATTTTTTACTCATTTTTTAATTTGAATATTATAATTTAAAATTTTATAATTAGATTTTTATAATTTAAAAATTTGTTTAATTTGGTCTTTACTATTAAATTTTTGTTAATCTTCTGTTAAATTTTCTAATGTACATATTAACTATTTTAATAAAATTTAACAAAATTATTTTGAAAAGAAAATTACATAAATTAAATAAAAAATTCTTTTAATCATAAAAATAAAATTATAAATGAGTTAAAACTCTAGAAATCAACAAATTAATTTAATCAACATAGAAAAATCACAGCTTGGGAGCCGAGCAAGTGGGCGGTGTTTTAAATCTAATTAAAGAAACTGTCTTTTCAACCCGCTTTTACATATCTTTTCACATTATAATGAGGGAGAATTATATTTAAAGATTTAAAATTAAAAAAATTATTTTAAATAACCTATTATTATTATTTTAGAATTGATTATTATTGATTTTAATAAAAAATAATTAAATTCAGTAATAATAATTTTTTTTTTAAATTTTGAATCCACCTTTATAATTCTCTCCCGTGATTGAAGCAGAAAGGTCGTTTTGCTTTGACTAAAATAATTTTGTTGGTGAATAACGTGTGCAGGGGTGAGAGGGTTGGTGATTGATGGGAACTTCATAAAGTTCACGGGCATTGGAGTTTATTTGGAAGATAAGGCATTGCCATCTCTGTCCTCCAAGTGGAAGGGGAAGAACGAAGATGACCTGTTAAATTCCCTTGATTTCTTCAGAGATATCATCACAGGTACGATGGATTTAATTTATAAATATTGCTGTGGTGAAGTGTATTGGCTCAACAAAAAATGAATAATATTAAAGAGAAAAGGAAAATTTGAAATTTGAAATTTTTGTTATTTCTAAAATCATTTTTATTAATTTCAAATTAAAAAAAAATCTAATGATGGGGTATTTAGATTTCAGAGAGTTCGGTCTCTCTATAACTTTTCATCCTTAAAAAAACATGGGGTACTTTTTATACGAAGTTTAACCTTATGATAAGTGCAGCTATATTATATTTTTATTTAATATTTAATATTTATTGGATAAAATAATATATATTTAATTTTTTAATAAAGATTAAAATTTAATGGGGCACTCAATGAATTGTGAGTATTCATTTCAAAGTTTATAATTTTTCTGCTATTTTTTGTTTAGTGGAAACAAAAAATAAAAGATAAAATTTTATTAATTAAATGAATGACTTTTTACCCAAAGAAAAGTATGATTGCATGTAAATACATTAATTAACCTAATTCTTTGCGTGTTTTATAGATAAATAAAACATTCTGTATCAAGGTTCATTTTGTAATATGAATGATGAATTTCAGATTACTAATAATGTTATTCAAAAACTCACATTACCCCATTATTATGATAAGAGAAAATTACATTAAAATTTCTTGAAATTTAGCTAAATTATAAATAACATTTTTTTTTAATTTTAAGAAAATTAAAATTAAATTAAAGAATGAAATTAAAACCTAAAATAAAATCATAAGAAGAAATTAAAATTAAATTAAATTAAATAATGAAAGTAAAATTTAAAATAAAATTAAAAAACATTTTAACCTATTATGATTTTATTTGTAAAATAACAATAAAGATAAATATTTTTATTTTACAAAATATATTATATAAAAAATAATTTTGCTGATATAAAATTAATTAAAAATTTCATAAAATTTATCAAATATAAGGAATCAGATAATATTTTTTAAATAAATATAAAATAAAAAATTAATGTAATTTAGTCTTATATTTTTTATTAACCAGCCCACGACATATCAGTTTTGTTTGACAAAAGCAGACGTGTGTTGAAAATAAAAGGGACATTTGTCTACCCAGGACATGTGTCTTTTGCCGACAAAAATAGTGGTGTGTTATGGTGATGAAAGGGGCATATGTCTATTGATGTAACTTGTTTTTCTGTTTTTTTAATATCAAATAATAAACTACTCAACTCAGCTCAAAATTCTCTACTCAGCTCAAAATTATGTTTCCCCTCTCTCTCACTGTTATTAAGTGAAACCCCCCCAAAAACAGATCGAAAAGGGAAAAAAAAAAAATTAAGTAGGGTGTATTATTGGGACCTAAATCTCCTCTATTTAAGAGTTAAATGCTTCTCCATTGACAAATTAGATGAAGAACATTAATTTAAAGAGAGAAAAAAAAATAAAACTCATTTGATAAGTTTTATATTGTCTCTCTTCTTTTCTTACTTTTTCCGTTTTCTATAAACATTCTCTTTTGTTATTGAAAAAGATTAGTCGCCCGTAATTGGGATTTAGTTTTTGATACATTAATTGATAATGACTTGGAATAGCGACAATAACAATGATTTTAAGAATGAACTAGTCGTTGAACTAATATAAATACTTGTTTATAATTTATTGGTCAAATTTTGATTGAATCATAATTAAATTAATAATAATTAAATACATATTTTTAAAATTTTATATATTAAAATTATAATATAATAAATATGAGTAAATTTTAAATATTTGATTACTAATTTAATATTATTAAAGATGTTTGAGAATCTAATTTTAATTTAAAACCAAAAATTATTTATGATTAAAAGTTAAAAATACTTGATATTAAATTTTTGGAGTTTTTAAATTATATTAAAATTTTACCTATCAGTAAAAAAAAAAAAGCAAAAAGCAAATAGTAAATAATAATTTTGGCCAAACATTTTGATATTTGAAAAAAATAATATTATGAGATGAGACATGATAGAAAGTAAACACAAAAATAATTAAGACATTTCTTTCTTCTAGTGTTTTTTATTTTTTAAATTTACTCAAAATGAATATTCTATTATATAAGAATAAATATTAAAAAAAACTTTAAATTGATTCAAACTAATTTTTGATTGGTCCAATTTTGACCAATTTAATTAATTTTTGATTGATTATTTAGTTGATTAATTTTTTGGACCAACTAAATTAGATAAAAAACTGATTCTCTCTTTAACTAATTTGGCCTGACTTTAAAAACTATGCAAGAAACTTGATAGTGAGATATGATGAAATTTAGTATATTTTATTTTATGCAATTATTTAAATCAAATTCAAAGTAAAACTAATGAACAAATTTAAATATGAATTAACAAATTACTCACGCTTTTAATTTACTTCCTTTAACCTAGTTTATAAGAGAGTAATATTGTCTTTTTATTTTGTTTAAAAATGATTCTATTTTATTTTATTTTATATTTATTCAAAATTTAATGTTAAATTTACATTTTTTTTTAACTTCAATGTCAATATTGAGTTTGAGATGATAATACCAAAATTGTTTGATTTGGTAAGCCTTTTCCTTATCATACTTTTTTACAGCGCTTTTGAATCTATCTTACAAAATGCTTTTTAAACTCAATATGCTGACCAATCTAATCAATTTTTTGTCAATTTCTTTTTGATTTGGCCGTTGTTTTCATCCGTGACTCTTTTTCTATGTTGCATTTGTTGAAGCAACCAAAATACACCATTTCATAAAATTAAAAAAAAAACATATCTTGAGCAATCAAAATTATTTTTAGAAAAAGATATCAAACTGTTAAAAGCTGGGAACTTGACAAAAAATTGCTAGAAAAGAAACGGAGAAAATCCAGATTCATGAATGAACGGTTTGCATAAGGAATAGTATTTATTGAAAAGAATTTTGATTTGCTTTCTGCAGGTCCCTACGAAAAATTAACTCGAGGGTCAAAGATATTGCCTTTGCCTGGTCGAGAATACGTGAGGAAGGTGTCAGAAAACTGTGTAAGCCATTTGAAATCGGTTGGGACTTACGGTGATGCAGAGGCTAAAGCCATTGAGAAATTCGTTCAAGTCTTCAAGGATCACAACTTCCAACCAGGCTCTTCAGTTTTCTACAAACAATCACCCAATGGAACACTGACGGTCAGTTATACAATTAAATTGCATATAAATTTTTTTTTTCCTAGGAATATCAAAGTTTTATATTGCGATTGTAATCATTATACAAATAACCAATGAATTTTAGTACTCAAGTCATATCCAAGCTGAAATAATCGCACTTGAACCTAACTCAGAGCTAATTTAACAAACAAACAAATAAAAGATAGATAGTTAAAATTATATCAGAATTTTGTTTTGATCCTCAACAGATAATTCTCAATTTAGTTTTTCATACAGATTCTTTATACGTGGGGTATATTTTAATTTAGTTTCTTTCATATGAATATTTTTTTAATTTAATTCCTCATAAATAAAAATATTATCAACAATATTCTTTTATCAAATCTACTATTAATAAAATTAATAACCATTTTTTGTTATTTTACATATTTTATAATGGTGAATAAGCAGTAATCTGTAAAAAAAATTTGTTACATGTCATCATATTGATTAGTTTCAATAACAATAAATTCACATAAGAATGTTATCGATGATGATTATATTTGTGAGAAATCAAATTGAAAAAACAATTCTATGAAAGACTAATTTAAAAAATATTTTATCTATAAGGAATCAAATTGAAAAGACAATTCTAATGAAAAATCAATTGAAGAAATATTATATTTATAAAAAACCAAAATAGAATTTTAAACTTATCATAAACTCTATGAAGTCGACTCAGTAACAAAAATCAGTGACTGATTTGTGGCTAGAAAGAAGTATTATTACGAAATTGAATCTTAACTTTATCAATTCTATCAAATTCGGCTACGAGAACAGATCAATTGAGATATCCTTATTGCAGACTTAAAAATTTAACTTGCTACTAATACAAAGTTTATTAAATTAATAACCATAGTTGATACTACAAACAACAATTAAGTGCTTTAATTTCTCATGTATTTGACCTTTTTTTAATTTCTTTTTAAATTATAGATTAGTTTCTCTGAAGATGCCGCGCTACCGGCAAATGAGGCTGTGGTAATAGACAACAAACCACTTTCAGAGGCAGTTTTGGAGACCATGATTGGCGAGCATGCTGTTTCTCCTGCATTAAAACAGAGTTTGGCTTCTAGATTATCTCAGTTATTCAAAGAGGTCAATGTCAACGCTAAAAATTGAGAATTGGACCAGAAGTCGGAGACTTATCAACATCTTAATTGATGTTATAAATCTATTTACGCATAATTGTTTTACTTTGTGTTAATTTTATGCCAATAAAGTGAGAATAGCATTGTTTTATAACTTGTATTTTGTTTTTGCATTATTTATGAAATAAAAATGTATTAAAATCTCTACAATTAAAATTATAATTGCAGTCACTTTCAAAAGGTCAATGAAATTTATATGTAATTTGTATATATTTATTATCAAGTCCCCTAATAAAAATATGATATGTTACTATATTATGTAGTTTCACGTTAGGTTTTTCAAATATATACTCAACAAGAAAGTGAGGAAATAGCAATGATTCCTAGTGCGTGTTTGGATTCCCATTTTATAACCACGTTTGTGTAGAAGCAACAAATTGTTATTTCTTGAAAAATGTGATTTTGACCTATATAAACGCAGAAGCTCTAGTTGATTTTCCATGATATGGAGATAGAAAAGGCACAAATGATTGTACCAAATTTTGTGATAATGTAGTGATAGAATGGCAACAAAAATTTTTCTCATTAAACTATATTTGTCGCTAATAGTTTAGAGGGAAAAAAATATATAATTAGCAAGGTATTTTTCCCTCACTTATTTGTTACTATTTTAGATATAAAATCTCCCTTCTCGGCTTACACATGTACGCACTTACATAGCTCGGAATTCCTTCCCTCATTCGCCCTTGGCCCTTTATTCACAACTTACATTGAAATTTGGAGGGGTGAAAATTTGAGTCATAACATGTTAATTTTGTAATTATATCAATTTGTAGGTCACACAAAGCCCAAAAAAAAAAAAAAAAAAGGAGACCTTCATCTCCTAATAGAGTTCCTTTTATTTTAGAGAAAAAAGTAAGGGCATACGTAAGCCTGGATGACCCAAAAACTTGGCCTAACCTAACCAAATTGGGCTGAGCCGAAATGGGTGAAAAGAGGAATAGGACAACATTTGAGCAATAGAGTTAGGTTGGATGACTGGGTCGGGCTAGCCTTTGGGTTAGGGCATTAAACATGTTTTACTCAGTTTGGTTCAATAATTATAACTTTTTTTTGTTTTTTGTTTTTATACTGATGAGTGTGCATTAACTTGTAAGTGTGGGGAATCATTCATGCACATGAAATTTGGTGCATTAATCCATGTGTCTACCATGAGTATGATTGAGAGAGAGATATATGAGTCTACACCTACGTGTATGAAATAGCCATCCCTTTGTGCATCAATAATCCATGCATTCAAAGGTATGACCTGGTGGTGCATTAGTTTATGTTATTCTCATGCATCCACGTCCCACTTGGAGGAGATTGCATTGTTAATCTGGCCATGCATTCCATTTATACCTCCTTGCATATTTAGATGTCCCTGTATATGTGAGTGAATAAGTTTGTGATTTGGGGCCTGATGCTGTACCTCTTTTAGTGATTGAACCTAGTGTATTAATGGCCGTGTGTAATTCCAAGTGAGGGAGTGGGCCATGTATTAGATCTGCTATTGGTCGCCTCATATGCCTATGGCTTTATCTCCCTTTTTCTAATTTTTATTTTTTAAAAATTTATTCAAAAAAAAAATCTACGTTATTGTTTCGTCCTTTAAATTATAAACATATATCTTCCACCTTTAAATCTTGGCCCTTGATTCAATCTTGTAACCTTCAAATTATTCTCCATCATTTTATTTCCATTTGCCCATAAAAAATTTGCACAAATAATGAAAAATATTAAGTAGGAAAATTTATAAAATCATTTAAAAAGAATTTATACATTAAAAATCAAGAATTTTGTAAATTGATTTTTAGAGTGCAAAAATGGACAATAAAATCAAATCTCATCTAATAAAATCTATCAAGTCATAATTCATTATTAGAAAGTCCAAATCACAGGGAATAAAATATATAAAAATGATATTTATCACCTATATATTGTAAAGCACTTTCATTGAAGGCATTAATGATTTGTATTAGAGAGATTGGATTGTGGAGAGAAGACATAAAAAAATAATTGAAGTAAGCCCTAGCCATAAGGCTTTCATTTTGTGTCCTCACTATTAATTATTTCAATATTAATTATTTTAATGCTTGCATATAGGAAACTTTGTGTTAGAGTTGTTACCATCGCTTCCTAATTTACTTTAAGATTCCATTGAGATTGTAAGATTGCATCCAACTTTCATTTTGTTTCCTTGTTATTCTTTTTCCACTCCTTTTTGAATTGGTCATTAAGCTACTTTTATTATTTTCTAGTTTGCAATGGGTTTGAACATGCCTGCAAAAACTATTGTGTTTAAAGCTATTAAGAAGTGGGATGGTGATAGTAACTGTTATATTGGTTTAGTGAATATATCTCGGTGAGTTGAGTTGTTATTCATTCAAGATATTTACAATTTCACTTTCATGATTTCATCATTATTGAAATCTTGCTGCTTGTAAATGAATATATCTTGGATCTACTAAATAGCTGAATATATCTTGTTGCCTATAGCCAGGAATGACTAGAATTTGTGAAATGAGAAAAAAAAATATGACCCAACTTGGTTTCTCTAGATCTGATATGTAATTGGGTTGGGTCTTGGGTGGAGAAATTAAACTTGACCCCTTAATTGGGTTGGGTTTCAGGCTAGATCAATACCTAACTTGGCTCGACCTTTGTATAGCCTTAGAAAATAGGTATTTTTCATTTGTTATACTTATATCTAACTTTGTCAAATTATTTACTCTTCTTAAAAAAATAATTACTCAATTGATAATTATCATAAATGTGATTTGTGTACAACATAAAAGGATATAAGCTATCTATGATTTTGTATATGAGCATGTTTGTTCCAGGTGCCATTTGATTTTTCATTAAAATATACTATTCTCATTTTATTGAAAAATATGTTGTGCTAGTTTGCTAAAATTGGTCTATATTTGCTGAACGTGAATTGATAGTTTAAAAAGCATTATTCTAAATTTTAGGACATACATTTTCTTTAGGGAAATTCTTCTAAAATTTTTGCAAAAATCTAATAGTATATGTTGTAGTAAAACCTTAGTTTTGCATTCAAGATTTGATATAAGTGAGCATATGTATGTTTGAAGACATGTGTCAATGTATTGAATCTTGATTGTCCAACATTGGATAGATTGGAAAGACTTTTTTCTGTCACATAAATAGTAGTACTTACAAAAATGTTATATGTTGTACTTCATGAAAATTTCGAACATTACATTTCCTTTTGTTCTCCAAATACTTGATCAGGTTGGGCGTCGTTAACTAGATTTGGAAATATGCCTTCTTAAATAGGATAGGGCCATACCTTGTTATCATAGAGCTAATGATATTATGTACCAATATGTTTCAAAGCATTTGATTTTGAACTAATTTTTAACTACTATGAGACTTGATTGAAGTTGGATGCTAAGAAGAGATCCCACAGTTAACAGAGTAATTGTAGAGTTTAAAGATGGGGATGATGATTTCCTTAAATTTGCATATGAGCATGAAGGAGTGGTGGATCATTTACGTTGCATTTCATGTCAAAACACTGAGTTCAAGAACATTATTAGAAGGGAATCATATTAGGTAGAAAAACACTTATATACTCATGGGTTTATGGAAGGATACAATGGACACACCAAAAGGAGGATAATTAAGGAGATAATGGTTCAATAATAGACATTGTTAATGCCGAGCCAATGAACATGAATCCTTAAGATGAAATGGTGATAGAAGCATTAGGTTACAATACAAACCGTGATGATAGGGAGTTTGAAGAGGAATTAGTCATCACAGAAGTTCTTTGAGTTGTTAAAAGGACACTAATGAACCACATCGAGAAGGTTATGTGAAGGATAATAAGTTGTCAACAGTAACATAAAGTCCTGAATTTGAAATCAAAGTTCAATGTGAATTAAAGTTGTTATGATTGGACGATAGTCATAATCAAGAGTATGCTTCTAGATTCATAGAGGTTGTTAAAAAACTTTTATAAATCTAAAAGAATGATGGATGGGTTGGGGATAAGCTATAAGAAGATATATCTATGTCCTAATTGTTGTATGTTGTATTATAAAGAGAACAATGAGGAAACTGTTTATTCAGTGTGCTAATGTTAACGATTCAAATCAAAGGGTAGGAGTGGAAGGAATAAAAAGGATATCTCATTCTCAGTGTTATGGTATTTTCCCATTGTTCGAAGATTTAAATGTTTGTTCATATCCAAGAACATTGCACAATGGATACATTAGCATTTGAAAGGAGTTAGTGAAAACGAATCAAGTATTACTCATCCATTAGATGTAAAAGCCTGGATACATTTTGGTGTTAGCCATATGATGTTTGCCATAGAGTCCTAAGATGTTCAACTCTACCTCTGCACGGATGAGTTCCATTTGTTTGGTGCATTGGCCAAACTATACATGTGTTGGCCAATTTCTGCAACATTATATAACCTTCCACCCAATGTGTATGAAGAGGAAACACATATTTCTTGCCTTGGTAATTTTTGATCTAAAGCCACCTAGTAAGCATTTAAATATATACATAAGACCATTGATTGATGACTTGAAAATGTTACAAGGATGGAATCAATGCATATGATGTTGTAAAGAAGTAAAATTTTAACATGAGCATAGCATTGTTATGGACTATTAGCAACTTCCCAGCTTATGGGATGTTGTCTAGCTAGAGCACACATGGAAAACTTGCTTGTCCATATTGCATATAGAATACCAAGTCTTTTACATTAAGCTCGTCAAAAAATATTATTAGTTTGATTACCATTACTAGTATCTACCTCTTGAAGGTTCATTTCACTGTGATAAAAAATTCATTCAAGAAATCCATAATGGAGAAGTCTTTGCTGCCTAATTAATTAAGTGGAGTGGACAACTTTAATATGGCACAACAACTAGAGGAAATTGTTTTTGGGATATAATCAAGTCTATAGAGGCTATCTAGCTTCCAAATAGATCAAAACTAGAGGAAGAGAAGTATATTATGGGAATTGCCTTATTGACACACAAGCTTAGTACCATATAACCTTAATGCTATACATGTAGAGAAAAATGTATTTGAAAATACCTTAAACACCATTAAGGACATAAAGGCAAGACAAAAGACAATGCAAAGGTGGACTTAATTAGAGCTTTCTATTGTCGAGACAGATGTTATACTAAATTGCAGTAAAGTTGACCCTAATCTTTAGTAAGTTGCATATATATCTTGGTTCATTAGGATAATCTATCTATATCTACCTCTCATAATTCGTAATTTTGTCACTAATTTTATCCTTTCCAATCATTCTCACTTTCTAACAATGAAAATCCAAATCAAATGGGTGAAAGTGCTTTGGATGTTTGGACTTGGTTATGAAGGAAAAAGTATTATGCATTCTCAGGTATGGGCCCCATTTTTGAACCATATTGTTCATGTATGGATTTTTAATATAAAGTCTCTACTTTGGATCTCTTTTGACAATCACTTTAGATGGATTTGAATGTTGGGTGTTATGTCTTTTGTGATGATTCTCTATTGCTTGACTTTAAGTGATCCAAAACATAGCAAGATAATGCATGCTTATAAGGCCATATTGTTCCATTTTGTGGCTTCTTTTTTAATGATAAAATAATTCTTATTTCCAAAATTAAAAAATAGAAAAGGAAAAAAAGAAATAGAGAAATAAAGTAAGTTTAACTCGATTTTAAAAATTAAAACACACCTAACCATATTTCATTCATTTTGTTTATGAAGTTAAGACTAATTTTAGTTTCTTATCTTTTTTGCAAAACTAAATAAAAGTTACAAATCAAATGACATCATTTTTTACCTATTCAAACTACATGGACTTTGATTTCTTCACCAAGTATGTAGGCTCTAGGTCACATTCCTAAGTCAAGTTTACTTTTGTAAATATTTTTATTTTTATTTTATTTCCTTTTTGTTTATTCTTCTTCTTTTTCCTTCTCTTCTCTTGTTTTGCATATGTTAACTTAGGGTAATTGCTTTTAAGAACAGGTGATATAGGGTGCTTAACATATTCTTTACACACAAATAGACTCTTGAACCCATCTTTAGTTCATATACCACGTTGGATTTTTTCAAATGGTTTTCCAAAATTTCTCCTTTTAAAAATTTTGGTGGCAATTTTAAGTAAATTGGTTTTTATATTTATTTTCTCTTTTCTTTGTGCCATCCACATTATGCATGTCCCTCAATGAGTTCTTAGGTGTGAAGAGCAACCATGTTTTTCGTTTGGTTTAGGCATATTTGAAGACTGCTCGATTAAACCAAGCTTATTTACTTTTAGTTTTTTTTTAGTCATCCTTGTTTTGTGGTATTACATTGACGGTCTAGTTTATGTTTAATTATTGAAGATTAATGATTCAAAGTTTTAGTTCTATTAGGTTTGATATTCCAATTGATTATTGGCTCTAAGCAATACTTGTTGGAATGTTAATTAATTATGGATCAACGTTAATAAATTATTAGACTAATTAACATATTTAATTTTTAATAATATGAAATAATTAATTTTGATTATACAACTATATAAATGGATGGGGTTTATGCATTATAGATAGCCTGTAATAGGCTAGGTTATCTATAAATCCATTTAGGGAACAAGCTTAAACTCACAACCCATTTAAAGTTAGTTATCTTATTTATACTAAATAGGGCTTTGCTTTTACCGTTGACAAATTTTGACAAACTATCACACCCCTTAAATGGAGATGTGGTCAACACAAATTACAAGATGAAGCTCATATTCGTAAATCTCACAACAAAATCACACATCATACTTCCTTAAAGTACCAACATTATTCCATAAAGGAATTAGAGAATTTGAATTTTCATTTAACCTTTGGAAATAGATACATAATCAATCATTTGACTTTTTACAGAAATTTCAACAAAGTTTCCCTTGAAAGTAAGACATCCTTAAATTTCTTGTAAATAGTCATATTTCAATCAAAACAATAATGAGATCTTTACACTAAATGCAATCTAGTAATCAACAATATCTGTCAAAGAAAGGGTAGGGATCCTACGTATAGACTAGTGGAACATAAGTCTAAGAGTACAAAATATAATCAATTACAACTTCCAAAATATAAGACACTGTGCAAAATAATATGAGACCTACCAAAAATGAAAGGAAGGCACTTTTATGCTATTGAGGTAGGTTTTGGGTCTACAAAGTTATTTGGAAAAATGTTAAAGGAATAGGGGTGAGTAATGACACTTTGTGAGCAGATAATATTAACTACATTAAGAAAAGATAGGTCAAGGCACAAGCCATTACATAATAAAAATATGATGATCAAATAAATAATGAAAGTTTCATGTCATCATTTTTCTATTTAAAATAAGACATTAGATACAAGTCAAAGCTAAGATATTAAAGTGTGCTCAAGTTAACATTTGAAGATCAAATAAACTAGTAATGTAGCCAAACATAATTGAAATATCATCATAACAAACAACAGGGGAAAATGTCCAAACAAAATCAAATTGGATGGGAGCACAAAGGCCTACAATATATCATATTAGATGGGAGCATGAAGGCCCACAATATACTGATCTTAGTGCACCAAGGCTAACAATTATTGATATTAATTGTAGGGTTTTGTACTAGAAAACTTCCTATAAAAATTTCTTTTCACAAATTTATGTTTTACACAAAATTAGACATAATTCAAGAATATATGTCCAAATTAGAAAATGCTATAATTTCACTATTCTCAATGTTCAAATCACTATCAACTATGTAAATTCCTATTAAAACAAATTTACTTACATATCAATGAGCCAACCAAATCATTCATGAATAAAAAATGTTAAAATTTAATCTTTAACATATTGAAAATGTTGAAATCAAAGAGTCTATCCCAAGGCACCAAAAACACTTAAAAATTATTATTTTTTAAATAATTAAAATGAGGCAAAGTATGAATAAAAAGGAACGAATGAGTATAATAAATATTACCTACTTATTGAACAAAAGCTACACTATGCAAATTCCTATTACCTCCTTCAACTAAGCATCCGATGTGAGATTGACCCTAAAACTTCCTTATGGAGCTTGATAGATGAAGAGGAAAGTGTGAATTAAATACCTTGAAGGTTCAATCATAGAAGCCCCAATTTGAGAGCATAGCCATTGCAATAGTGAAGGGTGAAAGCTATAGTAAATTCCAAGCTTTAACAAGAGTGGAAAAAGGAAAATGAAGAAAAGAAGATAAGGGAATAACCACTTTCACCAATACTTACACTATATACAACCAAGCAATACACAAGAGAAAGAAGAGAGGGAGACGGAGTTGTCGCAAGTCATGGAGTACCTTTGGTAACACAACCCATTGAAAAGAGTAGGAAGATGATGACTTAGGCAAAGGATGGTGACTTGCAGCTAGTTGGAGCAAAAATGGGTGCTGTGTTTTCTTAAAGGAAGAATGTTACATAATGGAGAGGAAGTGTAGAGTGTGTTTGGTGAGAGAGAAGAAATGAGAGAAAAGAAAGAAAAAAGGTTAAAAAAAAAAGAAAAGATAAAAAGAAGAGTAGGTGCAAGATATGTTTTACTAGGATCAAAATAAGATGCAAGTACAATTGTTTTTACACATTTGAATTGAAATAAAACTCCTCAAAAAATTTGAATTCTTAAGGTTAACTTAAGTTTTTGAAAAATAAAAGTATCCCAACAAATGCAAGATAAATGCTCTTTAAGATAATTTCTTAGCTTTATAATTATTCTAAAACTATTTAATCTTTGTTGTCTACATTAATATGCTTTATTTTATATTAATAACCATTATTTATAATTCCATATTCAATTTTTAATTGTCATGAATCTCACTATAAATTAAAATTTTAAGGTATTACACAAACTCTCTTGCTTTCTTTAAAGTATTGTGGATTGTAACCTATCCATGCTCTTTTATCTAGTATGATCAATACTTATCTCCTAATTTATCTTTAGCAATTGGTATCAGATCATCCACTATTCATTATGCTTATGTTTTATGAAAAATTTTGCATTTAAATATGTATGAATGATATGGATTTTTGTTCTTCTTTTATAAGATTTAATTTGATCTATTCCAAGGTTCTTGAATCATGTTGCATTGGCATTTTCAAAAAGAAAAAAAAAAGTTTCAAAACCATGAATTTGTATAGCTTTTTTGGAAGTTTTTGGTTTGAATTTCATGTAAGAATTGTTCTTCACATGTTTATAATGCCATTAAATCCTTTTAATTGCTTTTTAAAAACATAAATATATGCAAATTGAAGTAAGAAGTTTTTTTAGCTCTAGATTTAGGGCTTTTGGATTTCTTAGTATATTGCATTTCTTCTTTTGATTTTTGCTTGAAACTTGCTTGTAAATGCTTCTTAGTGTTTTTCTATAGAGAAGTGACATTAAAATGACTATTTTTAAAGCTCCCTAAGCATTGCCATGCTAAAAGTCCACCATTGAAGAGGCTTCAAGCTTTAAGCTTGAAGATAACTTGTTAGGACGAAGCCCACTCATGACCCATGGTGTGTGGGGCCCATTCCTTGGGCCTTCATGGTGTAGCTTTAATCCACTAGCCTCCATTTTTTGTATTCTATTTGATGGTTATTTATTTGAAATTTTTTGAATGCCCAAAATATGAGTTTTCTAATTTTCGTAATATTTCACATTGTGTTTAAGCTATGTACTCTTTGTTTTTTGGGTTGAAAATTTTTATGCATAATTTACATGCATCTTTGTATTATATACTTTTCTTACTCTCAGTAGTGATGTATGTCAAATAATTTCTTAATGATTTGTGAATTTTTATATTTTTTATTATGTTGAAATTGATGTTTGAGCTTAATTTTGGTGTGGTTTTTTTTAGGATTTAATTATGGTAACTATGACAATGAAAATTTGACACTTTGTGGTAATAAGCTCACTTATCATGGGTTTAGTCAAAAGAGTGTCTCAGTGTACCTAATTAGCACAATAACCATTTTTTTGACATGATTTATGGCTAAGCATGGTTTGTTTTGCAATCCTAACAATTAATTATGTACCTTCAAATACCATGTCATTTGATTTGCATGCTCACACTCTTGGCACACTATTATTATAAATAATTGTTAGCGTTAATTATTGTTGAGCATGATTGAGTGATTTTGCTTGTCATAACAATCACTTTAACTATTGATATCTTATGATTGTGTGCTCATATATTGTAAGACTAATCATAAGGGTATTTTTGGTTAATTTGGTTGTGAGATTTATTTTAGTTGATATGTATATACCTGTGCTGGGGGGAGTAATGCCTCTGTTGTATTATATTATGTAATAATTAATGGGTAAATTACATTGATGGTGAATAAATTATATTGATGTAGCATTGTTAATGTAATATGTTATTATTGAGACATATTTAAATAGATGTCTTAATGTTTCTTGTACCTTATCTATATAGAGATGTTAAAGACATTAGCTAGATCTTGTAGGAAACATTGTTTTGCACATATGATAGGTTTACATTCATTTTTTTTTTCTATTTTAGCTTCTATATTTATGCAATTATCATATGTAAAAACTATATATGAAACTAGTTAGGACGTCTGGAAATAATCCCTAAATGTGTACTTTGGCAATTGCACTATTAGCCTTAGTCTTATAGGTAGATGTTGTAACATCTATAAAAATTAAGATTTTTTAATTTTTTAATATTTTATGAAATAAATTTATTAAGCTTAAATAAGATGAATTTGAACAAAATAACTTTATATATGAAAAGCATAAGATGAATAGGACCTATGGAAATTTTAAGAGGGGTCCAAGGGACCCAAGGTAAAATTGCCATTGGTCACTTGGACAAACTTTGATAATTTTTTTGAAAGAATGAGGAGTCAAGAATCAGCCTAATATATATATATATATATATATATATCAATAGTTAAGAAATAATGCACATAAAATTATAAAATTTGTTTCGTAAAATTCTGAAATTGTTATGATCAAAAAATAGCCTCGAACATTTAAGAGTTTATATAAAGATGAACTAAACCCTAAAGCTTGAGTTAATTATCTCAAAAGATTTTGTGCAGAAAGATCTACCAGATGATGGTGATAGAATTCAAAGATATGGAGTTAAGATGGAGATATAAGAAAAAAATGAACAAAGGTGCTTATCTATTACATCACTACCAGGGGCAAAAAGGTCATTTGGACCTTAAAATAATAATATATTAGAAAAATAAATAATAAACTATATGATTAAAGATATTAAATGAGACTCATATAAGCTGAAATAATATTAAAATATAGTAGAAAACCTATATAACGCAGGTTGAATAAAATATTATGGAGAACTTACAAATAGATATCGACGAAACGGTTGCAATTTTGTAAATTTGTGGAAGTGCTAACATGGCACCATGAGTAGGGAAAGTGTTGATGTGGCATCATGAGCAGGGAAAAATGGTGACATAGTGCTATGTATAGGAAATTTCTAAATCTCACGTTTTATGAAAAAGATTACCACTAATGTTAGGATGACATAGATGTTAACCCAAGTAGTAATAAATGCAAAGATTACTTTCATGAAAAACAAGAAAAGTAATCATGATTAAAATTAAAATATTGTTAAATCTAATGACTAATATTCATCTGTAAAACATGATACAATCTTAACCGTTGATGCAATCCAATGCCCTAAATTTTTTTACTTCTTAAGATCAAATCACAATCCTTGATCTAATCTAAAGGTTCACATTTAATCTCCCATTTCAAGACTTAATTTTAACCATCCATTTGATCCAAGGGTTAAGATCTTCCATCGTAAAAGTTATTCAATCCTAACCATCTATTTGGAAATAAAATTTACAAGAACACACACATTTATGCCACACATACACAAAAAAAAAAAAAAACACACACACACACACACACACCCATAGCAAGGAAAAAAAGGGAGAAGAAGACTCACGGCCAAGGAAGAAGGAAAGAAAAGCTACTGTAGGAAAGAAACATCATAGATTTAAAGGTAGCATAGATAAATCTCTTCTTCTTGGTTTTTCTTCTATTTTCTTCCATGAATATTCTCTTTTCTTCTTCTTCATGATTCAGCCATGGCAAAAAATAAAGGAGAAATTTTGTTGTTTTCATGAATCCAAGTTAAGAAAAGATAGATATATAAGGTTTATGAATTCATGTGATTCAAGAAAATTTTTATTCTTGGCAATTTTCCTACAAACTATGGGACTTGGAATTTCAAGAAGTCATGGAAGAAATTGAAGAGAAAATAAATGGGAGAATAATAGGAGAAAGCCTAAGGAAGAGATAGATTAATATAACCTTGATTTTCACGAAAGTTATGGGAAGAAACCCTTGAATTTCATTTTAGTAGAAGTATACGAAATACATGGAATTTCTAGAAATTATTTTAGGGCTTTTATTCATCTCTCTTGAATATGTATGTATAGCAATTGGTGACATGAAAAGGAAGCAACCTCACATACACTCCTTAGTAGATAGGTTCGGCCAAGCTCATTAGAGATACCTGGGAAAGAGTTTTCTAAAATCTAACCAAATTAGGTTAATCTACATTAAAAATAAGACCCATGGTGAAATTTTAGTGAATTATGGATCACTATATAAGAAGTTTGGAAAAAGTGTCGACCAAGGGCTTTTTGAATTTTTTTCTTATGTTATTTGATGTGTTTTGGATGATTTATGTGGTATAATATGTTTTATATGTTGTCTGGATTATGCTGATGGTTATTTTGTAAAATTTGGAGCCTATCTGTGATAGTTAGAAAGATATGAAACATTATGTCAAGAATGCAATATACGATAAATATATATTTTGGATTGTGTTGCTTGCTATACTGATATACTATTTACTGTCCAATTTCATAAATATGGGTTATTTGGTAAAGGACTAGCATATATATATATATATATATATGATGGTGGAGTTGCCTTGTTTAGGGGATGAGCCCTATGTGTGTAGAGTTGGCCACTAGATAATTGCTGTTGTAGTAGATGTCTAATTTTAATTAAGAAAGATATTTAAAAATACCTAAAATACTAATTAGGACTGTGAGGGTCATTCGGATATTTTGGACTTGTTTGGACTTATTGGATTTTATTGAGTCTCCTATATACTTGAATGAGCCTTTTTATAGCTGTACTAGACTTTATTCTGTACCTTGACGTTGAACCCTGATTTATGAACTATTTTGGACACTGGATAGGCCCTAGGACAAATTTGGACTTAGAAAAGTGAAAAGATAATTTTAAGTATTTAACTATAATTTTTTTAGATTTTAGTATGCTGTTATGCTATCGTGATTATTTATTTATGTACAAAGTTTTGTAAGGCAGTTCTTTCCTAAGTATACCTATTATGTCTTAATCAAATGATGACTTGAATGACATATTATTGTAATATTCTTATATGACTTTCCTTGAGTACCTATTAGGGGACACCTTAATAAAGGAAGTAGGGGTAAACTTGCTAAGTCATGGTAGTGCAATAGGATTTTGGTATTAAGCCTACCAATGCTAGTGCAACATGATCTGGGTATTGAGCTTAGCAGTTTCCAAGGCCTAATGGTCAAGTTGAATAATATTGTTTGTTGTACTTTCTTTACTATCTGTGTAATTACTTGTAGTACGCGAATGCTGAAAACTATTGATAACCTCTTTATTATTTGTATTTAAATCATGCTTTATTATTATATGGGAAATCCTAAAATTTGTATGATGTTCATTGTTTATGTGTTCAACAGAGATTTTTGTTATCTTTTGTATTCATTATTTTGTATCTATAATAAGTGTTTTGTAAATAATATATTATGCTTTATTTACGTTATTATGTGAAATTCAATATTTTTCATAGAATATTTCATTTATTTTTTCCATTGTTTGTCAAATTATTACTTGACTTTTCTTCATCCATATTATTTTGTATTAATTCTATCTATGTTACTGAGAAAATTATTTTTCATTCTATTGTAATTTATATTTTTCTTAAATGTCTGTCTGTAGAATAACATTAGAACTCTGGGCAGAATGGATCCAGTTCCTAGTATGGGGATGGATGTTTGTCGTCTATAACATTAGAGTTATCTCGTGTGATGATAAGGAGAATCCCTCATTCCTAGTATGGGGATGGATGTTTGTCGTCTATAACATTAGAGTTATCTCGTGTGATGATGAGGAGAATCCCTCATTCCCTACAGGTGGGATGCCTCCTCTGTTTCCATGAATGGAGACTTCAAACTAATCTTAATATAATCTTTTTATGCAAATAGGGGACTAACCTTTTTGGTTCCTTTTGTTATTTGGGACTTTTCTTTTTGAATAGTTCTAGGATAAATCCCTAGTGATATGATGTGGCCCATACTTATATGACCCTGCTCCCCTATATCTAGACTCTTTGACTACATGTAATAAAAGTAGTTTTATTTTCATCGTATTTTGCACTTCGCTATGTTGTATAAGTTAGTTGACATGCAGTAAAGAGTTTCTATTTTAGAGAAGATCAAAAAAATAAAAAAAATGATAACTAAATTGAATAAAATTAAATTTTCTTAAAGATAAATAAATAAATATAAATAAATATAAATGAAATATGTGGAATGTAAGAAAGGTGTTATAGATGCACTTATTGCATAGTTGCTTTAATGCTGTTGGTAAAACCTTTTATAAATAATGGCACATTTTGACAAGGAGAGCTTAGGCAATGGATTCTTAAAAGAGAAATTGTGGTGAAATTCTTGAGGGCTATTAGGAATAAGGTTTAGTTAACTTTTCAAGACTCAAAAGAGCCATTGCTTTTCCTTATTAGAAAATACCCATTGTGATGGAAGGCCAAGTGCTCAACGAACATATCTTAACGATCATGCTTCACTGCAATGAGCTTAAGTCCTTTGATGTTGCTTTAAAAGGTGGCTATCATGTTTGGCAATTTTAGTATACCTCCTATCTTAGTCTCAAGTACTTAAAGCTTCTTATTTTGCCTAACAAGTAGAGTGGACTATGATCAAAATATTGAGATTGTTCTTCAAAAAGAAAAAAAGTCAAGGAAAAGGGTAATACCCTAGCTCCAACTATGAATTATTTGATCTTGGATCTAATAGTAAGTTTAATGTAAGTTTATTCAAAATTAAAACCTAAGTCCAATTTTATGATAAGAAAGTTGTTAGTAAGTTACAGGACAATTGTGTTAGACATCTAAGACCTTTAAAGGTCAAGTGTGATTTTGTAGTTAACTAGATCATAAGATAGTGGACTATTACATTTATCCCTTTAGCTTAGCTTGTTTGAATCTATTGTTGTTGAGATCCATCTTATTCTTGGTGCTTGGATTTCTAGCATCATTCATGTTAATCTATCTTATGGATATGTTGTAGAAGTAAATAACAGTTCATGTATCTCTTTTAGGAGGAATTTGATTTTTGTTTTTGTTTTGGACGAGTGTGGTGAAACTATCATTGACTATGATTATTATTAATGGTCTCATTTAGCTGACTGGTAATCTACACGTATTAGATTTAAAATTCTTACTTGTTGAGTCTAGTAATTATATCACTGATGGATCTATTGAATGCTCTTCGATATTATGGCACAAATGTTTGAGCAACATCTCTTAAGAAAGGTTAATAAGATGAGTTAAATAGGATGTTTTGCATGGTCTTGTTTTCTTTGCTTTTGGCTTTTCTATATACTACATTAAAGGGAAAATTCCTTGCTAAAGTTAAAGTAAAAAGGAAAGTAGAAACCCAAAAGTTTTGGATTTGGTTATTTAAATGATTGTGGACCCTTCTCTCTCAATGTAAGAAAATTTGTGCATTTTATCACTTTTGTCGGTAACCACTCCTAATATGGTGGATAGTTCTTCTACAATTGAAGTCAGTTTTATTGGATGCTTTTAAGGCATTTAAGATTGCTGTTGAGGTAAAAAATGGTAATTGCCATAAAAGTGCTCGATTTAACAAAGGTGATGAATGTTATAATAGATACTTTGATATTAATAGAAACCTTGGGTCCTTTGTTATGTTTCTACTAAAATGTGGTGTTGAGGTTCAGTGTATCATGTTGTCACACATTTGCTAGTATAAGGTTGTGAAACAAAATAAGATATATTATCCTCAACTTAAGAAATTGGATACAAAATTTGTTAATGGTTTATATTCATTAGTTATTGTAGAAGCTCTAAGAGGCAAGAGTTTAGTCCTTCTAAAAGGAATGTTGATATTTAAGATGCTACTAATGATTATAGAGAACTACCTATTATTGATGCTATGGATCCTCTTGTTATAGTTAATAATATTCCTTTGAGATGGTCTAACTAAATCTATAGACTTGTAATTTTTTTTTTAGTGATTACATGATTTGTTTTTGGAACATGATTTTGGTTGACTAATATTTCAAATCCACTTTCTTATCTTATCGATTATTGATATTTTTGACAAATCTTTTTTTATCTATTCTTATTTTATTTGATAATTGATTACTATTATCCAAATAGGAGATTGTTAGAATATTAGTTAATTATAAATTAACATTAATTAATTATTGAAATAATTAACAGATTTAATTTTTAATAATATCAAATACTTAATCAATTATTGTATACATAGATTGATTTATATATCATAGATAGTTTGTAATAGGTTGAACTCTCTGTAAAAACATTTAACAAACATGCCCTAACTTACAATTCATTTATAATTAGTTATCTTATTTATATTAATTAGATAATATATATATATACTTACCTTTAAAGAATATTGATAGACTTTCTTGCCTTTTTAAAGTATTATAGATTGTAATTTATTCCTGTTCATTCTAAACTTATTATTCAATTTATTCTTAGTAATACATGCTCCCAGGACTGAGGGATTTCTACCATAAAGTATACAGTTACCTCATTTACAGATATAGCATTGGCGGTGTAGGTGACATGATCTGGATTCGTAGTTCCTGAAATTTGCATGGTCTAATTACTTGAGAAAATTACTTATGTGATGTCTTAGTATGTGTCCTATGCAACAAATGAGAAATGGAAAAATAGTATGTAGTGGTTTTGTGTAAGAATGAAATTGTTATTGCAAGAAAGCATGCTATATCAAGATGATTTAAGATTGATTTTGCCTAGTGTATATAAAAAGAACATAAGATTAAGTTAAGGGTTTTTTTTATATATATGTTTGTCATCCCGTTAAAATGACAAAAATATATAATTTACTTATTAAAATTTTTTTGTCTTAATTTTATCAAAAAATTGATTACTCAAAATTTTCATTTTAAATTTTTAATATATATATATATATATATATATATATGACACTTAAACTAATGTTGTGTTTTCCCAGATTACAAATTTAACCTTATGAAACTGTAGTTACTTAATTTTTTTTCTTAAGAAGGGAGTATAGTTTTGTCTCAAAAGGTATTCCAAAATTACATTTTAACTACTATAAAATCTGAATTTACTAATTAATATATTAAATCAACGATTCAGTCCCATTATGCAAGTATAATATTTAAGAAGCAGATAAATTTATCTATTGACAAATGGGATTCTTCTTCTTCTTCTTAAATTTTGATTTCAATTAATTCCAAGTTGTAACTATGCAGGCTGTCAATGCTCTTTCTGCTTCCGCTAGGATTCAAGCACGATTAGCCCTCCTATGCCGCATTACTCTACAAGCTGGTTCGATCTTGAAGCTTTAAAGCTGTTGAAACTGTTTTTTCATATGTTGAAGACAGAGGCATACATTGCAATGAAACCATTTTTGTCGCTTTGTTTCAGCATTACAGTAATGCCAAATTTCCTGAAATAGTTGTCGAACTTTTTCATAGAATGCCTCACATTTCAATAGCGTCCGCACGTTGCAGTCCTTCAGTTCTGTTTTTAATACTTTAATCAACAATGATTGGTTTATCGAAGCAAATGATACTTTCAGAGGATCAATATAAAATGGGTTTTCGTCTAAACGTAGTTTCATATAATAATCAAGGGATGGTTGGCAAAGGATGAGTTTGATAAAGCATGTGATGTGTTCGTTGAAATGCTGATGAAGAAAGTACAGCCCAGTGCTGTGACATATAATAGTCTCATTGGGTTCTTGTCTAGAAAGGGTGATTTAACTAAAACAATGGTGTTGCTTGAGGATATAACCCAGAAAGGAAGATACCCAAATGAAGTAACTTATGCATTGTTGATGGAGGGCTTTTGCTTCTTGGACAAGTATGAGGAAGCTAAGAAACTTATGTTTGAAAGAGAGGAAAGATCGAGGAGGCAAAATCTTTACTTCACGAGATGAAAAAGGGCGGTTGAAGCCAGATGTCGTAACCTACAATATATTAATAAATTATCTATGCAAGGAAAGTAAGACAGCTGAAGCTTACAAAGTCTTAATTGAGATGCAGTTAAGGATTGTGAGCCAAATGCTGCTACATGCCGGATGATGGGCGATGGTTTCTGCGAGATTAGGAATTTTGGGGCAGGTTTGAATGTTTAAATGCAATACTACCAAGCAAACATTATCCACATTCAGAAACATTTAATTGTTTGGTTATGGGCCTATTAAGCTGTGGGAAGATTGATGGTGGTTGCTCTGTTTTGAAAGAGATGAAGAGAAAGGTAGAATTTGATTAAGCCTTGGGAAACTATTGTGAAGTATGCTTGTGGTGAGGAAAAAAATGCAAGTTAGCTTGTAGATGACTTGATATCCACTCATCAACTGCATCAGATAAGGGACCAGCCCCAGCGTGGATCTTTTGTGGGGACTCTTTTGCTGTGGCTTGATATCTTCCCCCTATATTTACTCCATATTACATTGGTTATTCTCAGAACTTCCAGGATAGGGAGTAATTTTTTTTTTTTTTAATTATTGAATGGGAAAAAGTTGGTGTCAAGTGTGACGGAAGGTGGGCGTTATTTGCTGGGCAAACATGAATCTAGAATCTTGGGAGTCTATTGATGATGATGTTATTATTTGAAGTTTGTATCTGATCCTTACTAACTAGTTGGTTCAAAGAATGCTTTGCTGAAAATTGAAAAATCAAGTCTAACGTGATTGTGACCAGAAAAAATTTCAAGAGCCTGTTTACATTCTCTGACTCTTTTATGTTGGCAAAATTATGGGAGTCATTCAAAAGTGAAAACTAAATATGAGGCAATGGTGAAAAGCTTGATCTATTCACTGTAAAATAGGTCAAATATATACAAGAGAAAGAGGAAGGGGGAGAGGGATTTGACTATCATAATTACAATTAAAGAAATTAAATCAAATCCCTAAAGAATAGGAAATAAATCAAATAATCTCTAAAGAAAAGGAAACTGAAAAGAGGCAAATAGGAAACTCATCAATCAAATTAATTACAATTAACATCCCCCTTAAACTCAAGATGGGGGAATGAAAGCCATCTTGACTTTGTTCATTAATATTTGAAAACATCCTGGTTGATGTGACTTGGTGAAGAGGTCGACTGGTTGTTCAGATGTCCGAATGTGAAGTAATCAAAGTGTGCCTCGGGTGACATGTTGCCGAGTAAAATGACAGTCAATTTCAATGTGCTTGGTTTGTTCATGAAACACATCATTGTAAGAAATTTGTCTGGCACTCTAACTATCATAATAGAGATCAGTAAAGGAGGTTTTTGAAGCTCCCATATCAGCAAATAACCATCGGAGCCATAGAATCTCAGAAGTAGTATCCACTAGCGCTTGATACTCATATTCAGTGCTAGAGCAAGAAGCCAAAGTCTGTTTCTTACTTCTTCATAAGATTAGAGAGTCCTCAAGGAATATGCAAAATCCAGTGGTAGAACGACGATCACTATAGTCACCTCCCCAATCAGCATCAGAATAGGCCTGTAAGGTAGGGGAGGAGTTGGCAGAGAAATATAGGCCATAAGATAAGGTGTTGTTAACATACCGAAGAATGCAAAGGACTACTGCATAGTGGGTGGTCCAAGGAGTGGACATGAACTGGCTAACAATATGAATAGTATATGTAATATCTGGATGAGTCACTGTAAGGTAGATGAGACTTCTAGCTAGCTTGCTGTAATGAGTGGGGTTTTTCAGCAAAGTGCCATCAGTAGGTGTGAAATTCACATTCGGTTCTATAGGAGTATTTGCAGTTCCATCATTAGGAATTTAAGCTTGGAAAATCAAATATGATGCATACTTAACTTGAGAAAGAGAAGTATCATCAGCCGTGGGAAGTACTTCTAAGCCAAGGAAATAGCTCAAGTTCCCAAGATCTTTCATTTCAAAATGTTGCTTGAGAAAGTCCTAGAGTTCTTGAATTCTTGTGATGTCATCACCAATAATAATCTATCATCAACATACAAGAGCAGTAGAACAATCTCATGATTAGTTTTGCGAAGAAAAAGTATAGTATCATGAGGACTACATGAAAATCCAAGTTGATTGATAGCGGAGCTGAATTTGGAGAACTAAGCTCGAGGGGCTTATTTGAGGCTGTATAGAGCATGATGAAGGCAGCAGACTTTGTTTCTCGAGTGAGTGTAGCCAGGGGAAGGCCTCATATAAACCTCTTCTTCTAGATGACCATTCAAAAAGGCATTCTTGACATCTATTTGATGAAGAACCCACTGTTCGGCAGCAGCAACAGCAAGTAAACTTCGGACTGAAGTGATACGAGCAACTGGAGCAAACGTCTCCTCATAATTGATGCCGTATTCTTAAGTAAACCCTTGTGCCACCAAGCGAGCCTTGTATTGTTCCACAGATCCATCAGAATTAGTTTTTATTTTGTAGACCCATTTGCTTTCTACTAGAGTTTTGTCAGGTGGAAGCTCAACCAAGTCCCAAGTATGCATTTTCTCTAAAGCCTGTAATTCATCTTTCATTGCTTGTTGCCAACGAGGATCACTAGAGGCTTCTTTATAGGATTGAGGTTCATTTAGAGAAAGAATAGTAGAAAAGTAATGATAATCACAAAGATAGGAAGGAAGATGTCTTACTTATGTTGGACGGATGGTAGAAGATGAAGGCACATCATGTGTAGGATCTTCAAGAGGGGTAGAGTCATTGGTGAAGGATGAGTCATCAAACGCATGTGTGACTTGGTTAGAGGATTCAATACTTGTATCACTAGGAAAAAGATCAGTAGAGAGATTTATGAAAAGAGGAGATGAGGTAGGTGGAATAGAGGAAAATTGAGATAGACTGGAAAACATGACATGCTCCCAAAATATAACATGGCGAGAGATACGAATGTGATGAGACAGAGATCTCAACAATGATATCCTTTATGCTTAGGATCATAACCTAAGAAACACCAAATTTAAACGCGAGCTCAAATTTGGTAGACTCATGAGGAGGAAGAAGAACAAAACAAGTATAGCCAAAAACTTTAAACTCAGTGTAATCAGGAGAAGTATTATAGAGATGTTCAAAAGGAGAGATATTACTAATAATTGAGGATGGAATGCGATTTGTAATATGAACAGCTGTGAGAGCTGCCTCTCCCTAGAAGCGCTCAGGATAAGAAGAGGAGATAAGAAGTGCTCGTACAGTGTCAAGAATGTGGCAATATTTTTGCTCTGCCCGACCATCTTGTTGGGAGGTATAAGTGCAAGAGTATTGAGATAGAGTGCCTTGTGCATTAAGAAAACTATGAAGTTAGGAGTTATGATATTCCATAGCATTATCTCGTTGAAAAATTTTAATAGTTTTAGAAAACTGAGTGCGAATCATATTTGCAAATTTAATATAAATTGCAAACAATTCAAAACAATTTTTCATCATGTAAATCCAAGTAAAAAAAGAATAATCATTAACAAAGATAATAAAATAACAGGATCCTCCTATAGAGGAAGGAGGAGCAGGACCCCAAATATCAGAATGAATCAAATCAAAAGGTGACTCAGAAGCAAAAGTAATTTTATTAAATGACAACGCATGTTATTTTGCAATTTGACAAGAAAAACACTCTAAAGATTTTTCAATGACATTGCCTAAAAGACCATTCCAAATTAAAGATGATAATTTGTAGATAGAACAATGACCAAGATGATGATGCCATAACTCAAAAGAAATAGTAGGGGAAGCAGCACATAAGTGAGGTGATGTGGATGGAGGAACATGCAGGAAATTGAGTTCAAACATATGTCCAACTTTACGCCCCGTTCCAATGATCTGTCCTGCCCGAGGATCCTGCACATGACAACTATTAGAAGAAAAGATTACATCGTAACCAAGATTAACTAATTGACCAACAAAGATAAGATTAAAGGATATGGCAGGAATAAAAAAAACATCATCAAGGGATAGTATGGATAAAGATACAGAACCATTGTTACTAATAGACATTAAGAAACCATTAGCAGTATTTATTGCAAGGGTAGTAGTGCTAGGTGACTAGGAAGAAAAGATTTCTGACTGACCAATCACGTGATTATAACAAGCAAAGTAAAAGTACCAAGGAAAGTTACCTAAGGGAGTAGCTAAAGCAGTAGGTGGAGGGAAGGTACCAGAAAGTAATTACTTAAGGAGGGCCTCAAGGTCACTAGAAACTAGTAAAGTGCCTGTAGAAGTAGATGTATCATCAGCAGTAGTAGATGTGGAGAAGGCAGGCTTGGACGGTTGACTAGGTCGTGTGAAATTTTTATTCTGATCAGATTTAGGAGGACGAATAGGACAGTGCTTGATGACATGTCCAGGCTTCTTGTAAGAACGACAGAATAGAGAAGAGCAGTTTGTACTAATATGTCCCTTCCTCTTACAGGTGTGACATTCAATTAGAGGACACTTAGAGAATAGATGATTGGCCTGGGGATAGTGATGACACAATTTAGAGTGTTTCTTGGTTGTTGTAAAAGCCATATTGGAGCCGTGCCTCAAAAGTGCCAATCAAGTTTCTTCTGACTTCAACTAAGGGAGTGCATCCTCAAGAGTAGGAAGTAGACTTTGGTGCAATAGAAAGGCACGAATAGGTTCAAACTCATCATTAAGTACCATTAGGAATTGAATAAGTCTTAGACGATCACGGTAAGATGTAAAAGCATTAACATCTTCATCACACTTGAATTTTGGCTCAAAGTATGCCAATTGATCTGAGACAAATTCTATCTTGGCAAGAAACTAATACACAGGTTGACTAGGTTCTTGCTTTAGAGTACTAAGATCTTTTTGGAGCTAAAATTGATTGGATAGATTAGAAGAGATATAACAACTAGCAAGATGATCCCATACCTCTTTAGTAGTCTCATATTGTCCAAATTGTTGATTGATACTAGTGGTGGAGGTGTTTCGAAACTATGTGATAATTTGGTGATTTTTGTTGTCCCAATCTTCCAAATGCTTAGCAAACTTAGTATCAGTTTTTGATTCATTACGAAGAGGATATTTTATGTTACCTATGACATATCACCATGGTTTGCGACTTTTAAGGAACTCTCGCATGCTCTCCAACTAGTGATAGTAATTGGATCCATTCAGAAGTATGAAAATAGGCTGTGTAACATCATTCTTGTCCATAGCAGTGATATAACTCAAAATACAATTGGATTTTGCAGAAACGGAGGCCAGAAATGGAAACAACATACCTAAAAATCTTAGGAACCAGTTCAACTCATTCAGAACTCGGCCTAGAAATTAGCAACTTTGACAGACAAAGAAAACTGGAATTTCGGCAACCCAGCTGCAGTCTAGCAGTGCGTGGCAGCTTTGTTAGCCTTGAAATTTTGACGGCGGCATCTCAGGACGATGGCAAACATGGCAGTGTGTGGCATGGATGGAGCACAACATAAGCACAAAGCAGAGGCAAACAGAGATTGAAATAGAAAGAAAAGGACTGCAGCAGAGAAAAAATTGCAAATCTGGATTGTTCTTTGAAGAATGAACAATCAGGCGTGGGAGAGATTCAAGAAAAGCTCTGATACCATGAAAACTAAATATGAGGCAATGGTGAAAAACTTGATCTATTCATTGTACAATAGGTCAAATATATACAAGAGAAAGGGAAGAAGAGATATTTGACTATCATAGTTACAATTAAAGAAATTAAATCAAATTCCTAAAGAATAGGAAATAAATCAAATAATCCCTAAAGAAAAAGAAACTGAAAGGAGGCAAATAGAAAACTCATCAATCAAATTAATTACAATTAACAAGAAGCATGTACAATACCTCACCTCTATATCATACTTCTTCTTCTTCTTCTTGAGTTTTGAGATTTCATTTTATGATAACAATTACTGATTAGAAGCTCTTGATGGACAGAACCTAGTTAATGCTTGAGTATAGAAACACCCAGTTGTAAAGGGCAATAAAAGTAAAGAATGGCTTCCAAATGAGCTCAGATCTTGCAGCTATATGTATATATTTTAGCAATATGGTTTGCAATTGCATCATTTTTCTACTTTTCATGATTAAAGCTTATGGTTGCGCTCTTTAGTTGTAACTAATAAGGACCATGGGAATTGAAAAATGAGAGCATCAACTCCTCCTCATCCCCTCCATCACTTTGTTCCCTATGGTCTCTTGAATTCCCTATTATATATTCTTGTACTAATAACCTTCAGCATCCCATCTAATAGTAATGGAGTGCACAAAACTCAGGTGTCAGAGTCATGGCTTGTGGTGATCGGAGGGACGGGAAAGTATGTGAATGATGAGGGATAAGCTGTTGTGATGACATTTCCTGTGATCAAAGATTAGCAATATAATAGTGATGGAGTGGAGACTCTGCTTCAGATCACTGTGTATCTTGCGGACGAGTGTTTTTTTTATTATAATTAGCCTTTTAAGATGAGTGGTGGTTTTAATTTTTAACTACGCTAAAGCGTTCCGTCTTATGAATGTGATTTTCTAAGCATTAATGTTGTATTCATCAGAAAATGTTATGATTTAAATGCCTATGCAGAAGTTTTCTTTCTCTTTATATATATATATATATATATAGATATACATATATTTCCCTCCTCTGTCTTATAAATCGCAACATAAAATTCAGAAATTGAAGGTGCTACACTGGACATTAAATGTTTTTTTCCCCATATATGCTACAGAAATTTGCATTGGTATATAGTTTTAGATTTTTGTTAGACTTGCAAGTGTAAATTGCCCGAGGGCAGACAAGCATGACCTGAAGAAAGTAACCCTGTCCAAGAAAGTTGTTTGCTACTATGAAGCAGAAAGCTAGCTAAGAAGGTATATATGGATTTCGAGATCATTTTTCTTTGGAGGAGGTATAGAGAGATTAAAAACAGAGAAAGTTAGAACTATCACACCCTGTTCACGGATAAATTTCTAGTTCTATATATTATTGAACTAAATTATGGTCAAGCATAATTTTGTGTTTCGGTTGTTTATTTACTTCCATAACCTAAAACAGTTTTTATGAAAATTGTATGACAGAAAATTATCTATCAAAATTAGTATAATGTTGTTACCAAAACAAAAAAATAGTATAATCTCTCCTTAACTTTCAAAAGTACATCATTATCATCATAATTTTGATCTACTTCATATGTAAACGTAACTACTTAGTATCTTGGGTTATACTAACAAAAGGCCATTAAAAACATATATATCAGCCAATAAGAAGGTGCCTTTGGGAGTTAGGAGGGAAAAGGAAGGAAAAGAAATCAAAGAAAACGGAAGAGGAGAGATTGGAGGAAAATGTAAGGTTAAATGGTAATTTTCTGTCACCTTATTTGGGAAAAAATTTGTTCCTTTAAAATCTTTTAAATTGGACAAACTTGAAGAGAAAGCACTCTTCTCCTTGGTTAAAACAAACTCTTAAACAAAAGAGATGTTTCAATGAAACCTTTTCTTCCCCATTTATTCTCACCCATCCAAACATGCCCTAAGTTATTTCACTCTTGTAGTAAAAAATTTTAGTGAGCTTTTAAATAAAGGCCTCATATGGTTAATCATTATATAGTAACTGTACTAAATCAGTAGCCAAGTGAAGATATTAACTCACAAAGTCGCATATGAATAGTTTACTTTCTGAGAAGGAAAAACACAAATTTCTTATTAGCCAAAATGGTAAACGACAAAAATAAATTAATTACTATAATTTAGGTTAGGGACTCGAATACAGAGTGAGGTAAACAGTAGTCTGAAGAAATATCTCCACCCCACCACTCGTTTGTTGATCAGGTAATAGATGGAGAGTCTCAAGTTTCGCATACCCTTCTGCATTTCCATATTTTCCAATTCCTCCAACCACAACAATACAAGATTCAATCTCAGCCGTTCGATGCCCTCCGAAGAAACCAATAGTATCCTCCTCAACACCAAATAACACAGTGAATGCCATAGTTTTGCAGCTTCCGTCCCAGGAATCTAGCCAAACGAATTCAATGTGCCTTTGCCAGTAACTTCCGAACCCAAATAACGTCCTTGTGTAACCTTATAGTCAATAACCGTTATTCTCCCAAACAGAACCTTATCCAGTAGAGTTGCTCCAAGTGGTAGAGTACCAGGTTTCACATATGGAAGCATGTTCCTGATATCAATAACAACGTTGTTGCGTGTACTGATGTTGCTTATCGCGGTTCTTGTGTTTAAGGGATTTGGATTATTATTGCCAATAGTAGCGTTGGACTGTCGGTATTATCAACAAGTGGTATGCCAGTCCTTTTGGGTTAAAGTTTGTGATAATTAGGGTTCATATTGACTGAAACAATGGACATGATGTCCTTGAAAGAAGGGTTATAGCCTGTAAGCTTTGGGGTGTGTGTGTGTGTATATATATATATATATATATGGGTTTAGAAAGGTACAGTACTGTAGAAAAGAGGAGCAGATACGAGGTGACGTTGAGGTTCTTGGACTAGTCTTTTGGTCTTGGAGTTGTTCCACTTCCCCTCAGTATTGCTGCTTGGAGGCAATATAATGATATATAGATAAATATATGAAAGCGAGAGGCCTATACGCTTTACCTATCACTTCGTAGAAATATTCAAAGTCGATGACTCTATCCACGTTTAAAATTTAAAAATAATTTTGTTGGTTGATTGGTTTGGAGTCCCCACTATTGCATAACCCTGTTGAATTCATGTGTGCCCCAAGAGAATATTAAAAGCAATTACAAAAATACGATACAGATCATTGTGGATAGAGTACTATAATGTTCAAACCAGTTCTTCCAGTTGAAAATACAAGGTCATTCATGGCGACTTATCACCAACCCAAATCCTAGGTGTAGAATGTTTTATATTATCGAATGCATATGCACCCAAAGTAGCTTAAATAAAAATTGACTTTTTTTCTTTTCGGGCGTATGACACTGCTGTGACTTGCGATCCGTACCAGTAAAGTTTATCATCATCTTTTCATAGAGAGCAAATTAATAATTCAGTTTTTGAATTATTAAGTTTATTTAATTTTAAACTTCAAAAACAATAACAAAACGATTTAAAGAAATAATAAAGTCTTTTAAGCTGCTGTAATAATTTTGTTATTTTGTATTCTCCAAGTTTTTGAAACTAAAACTAAATGCCGCTTAATACTTGAGAAACTAAGGCTATGTTTGGTATATGTTGGGAACAAATTTTTATTTTCTACAATTAAATATTTAAAATGTTATTTTAAAGAGTAAGTTTTGAAAACAATTTTCCAAACTGTAGTTTTCCAACTTATACCTTCACTAGCCATGCAAGCATTCACTATCACAGAAAAAAGATGTGGTGGCGCATACTCATTGGCTGTTTTCCAAAATCGTCAATGAAACACTTTTGTTAGCGATTATTAAAAAGACTACCAATAAAAACTATGAATATAATTGGCCATTCATATAGAACCACAAACTATATGATTATAGTTGGCGGTTTTGAAACTACCAACTATACAATTTTTTATAAAAAAATATTTAAAAATACAATTAAGTTTAATTGGCAGTTTTACATTAACTGCTAATTAAAAACTAATTAATATTGGTGGTGTTTTTATAATCGCCAACTAAAGTATATTAAAGTTGGTTTTACAAAATTATTTTTTTGGTCAGAACAGTTCATAAAACTTTGTTTCTAGTGTTCTTTAGGTAGAAGCTCGCACATAGTCATGACCTTCCACCACCCCAACCCATTGTCTTTGGCACCATTCCTCGGTGGTTCTCTCCCCATTTTTGGAGGCTTTCTTCCTTTTCTTGGGACTTCCACAGTAGCGACATCAGTTTCGCACCCCACTAGTTTATTTGGCCTCCTCTATAGCTTGTTCTTTTTCACTCGTTATCTTCTTGGGAATACAAAGGTATTTCTCAACTCTCTTTCTACCCTGTATGTAAATTTCTTTTTTTTTTTCTTTTGTTCTTTAATTTTGAATGATTTTCTAGTTGTTGTTCATGCCATAAATACATCATTTACTAACATTTTCCAAAATGTGTGTAGAACATATCAAGTAGCAAGTTCTTAGTTGATTGCTTGGCTTTTATGTGTGTTGTAGAGTTTAAAATTATAAAGCATGAGTTTCTTAACACTTCTTGTCATTGCTCTGTTATTATGGACTACTCAAATATTATAGTTTTAGTTTGAAGAGAGGGCTTAGCCTAGGAAACTTCCTATTTTAAGTTGCTATGCTGTTGATTTTTCTTTAAGATATAGATTGAAACAAAAGGATAATTTGAAAACTTGTATAATTGGGCAATATTTAGTGAAGTTATAGGTAGGAGTCTAAGCATATTAGGAGTTACTAGCCACATTCTACTCAAATTGGTTCTTGCTAGATCTAAAAGGTATAAACTGGTGATAGATGTCTACCAATCATTTGTCTAGGGACTATGAGGATGAAGTGAAAGTGTTTATTAGGTTTACAGTTAAGCATGCAAAAGATTTGAGTAAAATTATATGCCATTGTTTAAATTGCTACCATGTGAAGCAAATTAGTGCAATTGAGTTGGAAGATCCTTTAGTGTGTAATGGGATTGACCAAAGTTATACATGTTGGACAAAGCATAGCAAGACAAAGGATGTACATAGTAACTGGAAGTATAGTGGGAGTTGTGCCTCAAATGAGTTCAACACAAGTACATATGAGGTTGACCATCTTGAAGAGATAGCAAATGTGGTTGAAAAGGATCTTCAGGGTTGTCCTAACATGTTTGAGAGGTTGAAAATGATGCAGAAAAGCCATTGTATTCTGGCTATACTAAATTAACAAGAATATCAGTGGTGTTGAAGTTGTACGATGTAAAGTAGGAAATTAATCAAGTGATAAGAACTTTACATAATTGATTGCTCTTTTGAAAGATATTCTTCCAGAGGATAATGACCTTCTTAGCAGAACATATGAGGCTAAACAAATGTTATGCTCTATTGGCATGAGCTATGAGATGATACATGCTTATCCCAATGATTGCATTTTACTTCGAAATGAATATGCATTATTAGAGAAGTGTCCTAAGTGTAATGCCTTATGATATAAGAAGAAAGAATCAAGTTCGGCAAAGGTAGTATGGTATTTTTCCATCATACCTAGATTTAGATGCATGTATAGTAGTGCAAAAGATGCGAAGCACTTGATATGGCACATAGATGAAAGAATTCAAGATGGCAAGTTTCGACATCCTACATATTCTCCTCAATGGAAAAAAACTGATCATGATATCCTAACTTTAGGCAAGAAGATAGAAACCTAGACCTTGCATTACCTACCAATGGAATGAACTCGCATGGCATCCAAAGTAGTACCCATAGTACATGGCTAGTGATTTTGTTGGTTTATAACCTACCTCCATAGATATGCATGAAGCACAAGTTTATGATGTTGTTTATGCTAATTTCTGGGCCCAAGCAACCTAAAAATGATATAGATGTATATTTGATTCCTCTAATTGAAGATTTAAAGCTAATGTGGGAACAGGGAGTTGAGGTATATGATGTGTATAGGGAGGAAAGATTCAATTTGTGAGTTGGGAAGAACTACTAGGGAAGGGATTATGGGAAATGAAATAGTTAGCATCTTAAGTACATTGTGGGAGCAAGCACACCTATACATTATGCATAACTCTGAATGTTAAATTGAGATGGTTGTCAAGAGGTCTAAGCCTACATATCCTCTCTTACATCGGTTATTTCATTAATGGCTATACATTTTATACAAAAGCACAGGATGATCGGAGCACAATGCAAAATAGTGGTGTAACTCTTATAGCTTAATCTATGCATGTTTCTAGTGCTAAAGACAAAAATTCTATCTATGCGAACATGTCATACTTCAAGATAATTGAACACATATGGCAGTTAGACTACATTTTGTTTCGGCTGCCGACCTTTGGTTGTAAGTGGGTTGACAATAAAAAAGGCCTTTGGATTGATGAGTCAGGATTTATCTAAATAGATCTTAAGAAAGTGGGGTACAAAGAGAAGCCTTTTATTTTTGCATCCCAAGCTCAACAAGTGTTCTATGTCCCTGATCTTGGTAATAAGAAATGGTCTATTGTTCTGTTGACAAAAAAAATAAATGAGGACAAAGATGATGTTCGACATAGTCAAGATACCGATGTTAAAGATGATCCTTTTTTGGGGACATTGCTTGAAAGTGATTCTATTGAAGATGATACCCTGTATATAAGAGATGATCATAAAGAAGGTATTTGGATTCTAAAGAAAGGGCAAAGAAGTCTAAATCAGAAACAAAAAAAAAGATTGACTTAAATATGTATGCTTTTTTTTATTTTTCAATATCCTTCTGTGTCTCCTTGAATGTCTTAAATATTTTTACTTTTAATCTTTGAATTGATTTTGCTGGTAATTTGCTATTACTAGTTGTATTTAGTGGTATTAATTTGTAATTTTCTATTATTAGTTGTAAAGATAAGGTTTAAGACCCGGGGAATATCTAATTTTAAGTTATATTGCTAATTTTTCTTTAATATAAAATTTGTTTTAAAATAATATTTCTAAAATTTGATCATCATTATCTAGTTATATAACTTCAAATTATTTGTTTTTTCATTTTGTAGTACTTCTTGAATTCATATTGCAAAGAATACTTTAATACTCAAATAGATGAATCCAGAGAAAAGTGGCCTCAATACATGTTCCAACAATGTCTGTTGGTTTAGTATTAACTTGTGTTAATTTCTAACTTTATTTTAATTTAATTATTGATTGTAATTGTTCTTTGATTGATTAATACAAAGAAATAAGAGTTTTCTAATTAAATGACTGTAATTGTTCTTTATAATTCTTCCTCTTAAAAGAATAAGAGTTCTTTGATTGTTTTGAGTTTCTAAATATTGATAGCTGGAATCAAATAAAGAATAGGGACAAACCAAATGCCAAATGGCACTCCAGGTGTATAAACTATATGATGAGAAAAAAAAAAAAGAGAAAACTGGTGGTTCAAAGTAAAATCACCAACAAAAATAGATTTTTGTTGCCGGTTACATTATATTCGCCAACAAAAATGATACCTTTGTTAGCGGTTCATTATAATCACCAAGAAAAATAATACCTTTGTTAGCGATTTTTAATTAATGACCAACAAAGGTATCATATTTTCTTGTCGATTAGGTTAAAATCACTAACAAAAATGAGATCTTTTATTAGTAGTTTGTAATTAACCGCTAATAAATAACCACTTTGTGTTGGCAATTATTAAAAGTAACAACCAACAAAAATGAGCTCAAGCTGGTTAGCTTTGTTGGCAATTTCATTGTTGGTAGTTACTATTCGCCAATGAATGTTAAAAATAACTGCCAACAAAACCTTTTCCTGGCATAATGATTTCAAATATTTTTTTTAAGAAAAAAAAGACATGGAAGATCTACTTAGGAGTTCACTTAGATATTTTCTATGAAATTTTAGATAGTGTTGGAAAAACACAAGGAACGACAGAAGATTCATTAATAGACTCAAGTTTTGTGTTCAAATAGTACTTTTTTTTGAAAATAAGTACAAAAATATTTTGACATATATATGTCGGTTCAAATTTATGCATAACTTACTTCATTTGGATTACTTTCAAGCAACGCCAGGGCTCTACTTAAATAATCCTTTCTAGAAAAATTAGTTATTGAATAAGATTACTTCATTTGGGTATTTTTTCATAAGCTTTCCAATGACATATAATTTGTCCAATTTGGATGAGAAACAAAAGAGATATAACTTCGTGAATTTGGCCTCTCGAAACTAAAAATATGAAATGTTTCTGAAATTTTCTTAGTCTGGAAATTGAAAATGAAATGGGTATTACACTCTTGGGGATAGAGAGCATGGCTCAACCCTACTTCCATTGGGCTAAGTGAGCATACCAATAGAAAGAGGAAATTAAGAAAAGTCTAATGGTGGTTGTCCTATCATTGAAAAATCTTAAGTAATGCTCATGCGCCACACTAGGCAACTGGGCATTCATATTTTTTCAATTTTAAGCCATTTTTTTACCTAGAATCTTCTTAAGACAGGTGGGGTTGTATGCCATATGATTTTGAATAATTTTTGTTCCTAAAAATCCTAAAATCATGCTCTATGTGGTGGTATATGGTTTGGATTTATTTAAACATGATTTGGTACTATTTAAATACATGACAGACACTCTGGAGACCTTTTAGATAGATATAAAGATGAAAATAACTTCTTAATGGATCTTAGGTTTGATGCTTAGTAAACATTAATTAATGAAGATATCAGGGCGAAATATGGAGAACCAAATTAAAACAAGAATTTGTCCTTTAATTGGTGTATATCAGAGATAGAGCTCTATAAGTAACATCATGTTAACATAAGTGTTGACAAGCCATTTTGTTTTCTCAATTTTAATATGACAAAAAACATAAATAGGAATGCTTTAAGCATTTGCACATGAATAAAGTATTCACTATAAGAAATTGATCAAACATGTGAACCATATTTCTCAATATATGTTGAAGTGACTTTTGCAATTGAAAATAGGCCTGTACTAGTGGAAGACAATTAGTAACAAGCTTATGATGGCCAAAAAGAAAACATATTAGGAAAATAAATATCTTTAGAATAAGGTTCCTTTAAATTTGACTTTAATATTAATGCAACACATGAATGTGTTAAATTAAAGAAATTAAATAAGAGGAATACTTTATTGAGTAGGAGTTCTTGCATTAGTATATTTGAGCTCATCTGAGAATTAAATTTGATTAACATAATTAATATATATATATGTATATATATATATAAGAGATGCTTTATTGAATGAAAATTCTTAGATTGGTAGCTTAAGGCTCATCAAAAAACTATAGCTTAAACAATATTTGCAAATCAATGCAATAGAAAGGTAATGACATTCTTAGGACACACGTAATAGAAATAAGACAAATATAGACTTTTGATAATGAACCTAATAAGTTCATTATTGGTCTAGTTAAAATTTACTATAAATATATACATAGCATTGTGTATATGTAATCATTCTGTATTATGTTTATGTAGGAATTAGGTTATAATAATGACAATTGAAACATCATCTCCTAGTGTAATAAAAGAGAGAAGTTAAATAGTGTTAATTAGGAAATTTGCACTATAAGGTTCTTATATCCTAGAAGAAGATAAAATGTTAATAAACCATTGAACAATGTCATATATGAGTCTAAGAATGGAAATATAATCTAGCAAAAGAGAGATCCAAAAATTTTTTGATTAAAAAAGGAGAAAATCAATATTGCTCATATAACAATGCTGAGCAATATGGTTGATAATTTTAAATGTAAGTGTAAGTCAGCCATGAGAATAGCACTTAAAGATAAGTTTTGTCATACTGTTGTAACTAAATTGAGAAGATTGACAACCAAGGAATTGAAGTCAGTTGGTCATATCTTCACTGATGAACAATAAGTTTAAGCTAGCATAAGATCTCTTCTTATTGGTGGGAACATATGAAAGTCAATTTGATCCACAAACATAGCATAATTTTTTCTGATGTCACTCATTATATATTGCTTGGGGATGAGCATTTAAAAGCTACCAAACCCCTTGGAAATGCTTATATGACTAAAAAGGCCTTGACTTTAAAATCTAAGCACAAGTAGGATAACACATTCATAATAAGAAAAGATACTGGCCAATGTTTCAATAACGTCTAAGAAATAAATTAAAAAGAGAGGCAAATGTAGAGAAGACAAGCTTGACATAATAAAGGCCAAGTATTGTACCTATCAAAGAATGGGTCACCTTGCTTATGATTACACTAAGTGAAATAAGTCAAAGGTCATAAACTATGTAATTAAGGATCAAGAATCTTTTGTAAAACATCGTTGGCTATTTTCAAAACCAAAAAGCTTTATGTAAGAAGAAATGTAAGAATTGAAGTAAAATGGAATCATAACATACAAAACTATTTTGCATGAAGGATGAATCCTCATCTTATATAGTATTTTATGCACTTTAAAGATCTAATGAAAATTAATAATTATTATTTCTCTTCCTAATATGAGATTTTAGTTCTAATTTTCTAAACAACTCCATTGAATTAGAAAAGGGACAAGGAATACAATTCTAGTTTCCTTTATGATGGTGTTATTGTGTTAGACATAAGGCTATGTCTTATAGGCCAAAAGAGAATAAGTAGTCTAGTAAAAGAAGGAATGCTAGGATTATTCTTTGGTTTAGAAATGTCTACATGTGAGCATAGCCCAACGGATAAAGAAACTAAAAAATTATTTGAAAAAGGAACTAGAACTAGAAATCCATTGCAAATAAATTTATTCTAATATATATGTTCAAAAAAGTAAGGGTAAGATAATTATTTGCAATATGGTCAAGTCTATTTAATCTCCTAAAGTCAAAAACACTTGAATGAATTAGACATTATTAAACATGGTTGAGAATTAAATAGATAACAAAATTTAAACTTTAAGTTGTAAATCAGAATGTGAATATTTGTCAAATTAGTTCAATGTGCTCTCTAAAGAGAAATGAATCAATTGACAATTGACAATTGACAATTGACAATTTCTTAACACTTTATAGTAAATTGAGATGTTGATAAAGAGAATAAAAACCTTATTCAAAATAGTAAAGATTAATGATGGATAAAGTAATCTTACCTATTTAGGATAATGGGTTATAAATTGATGCTTTCAAACTTAATTAAGTACCTTCTAATTAAGTTACTTCCACCACATCTTATAAAATTGTGAACATAATAATAAGAAGGTTTTAAGCATCCTATGACCATTGGATTGACTAGTTCTCATGAACATGAGAATTGGACATAAAGAGTAAGAAAGGTATCTTTACAAGATACTTAGAGTAATTAAAAGGGTATATCTTCATTAGTGAAAATAAAGGTGGAAGTATAATTAAAATTGAGTTAAGAAATACCACACTTAGAATGGATTTCTTAGTAAGAGAGACATTAACAAGCATACATCTCTATATGACATATAAGATTAAGTTAATAAAGACAAGTTGTTATACCTTGACCTATTAATTTAAGTGGGAGCTTAGTGCAAGATGAGAACTTTTTATAAACAACCTCACTAGTTTAGGGTTAATATGAGAGTGTGCCAAAAAATTTGTTTAAAATTGAAGAGGCAACACTTAAAAGCACTCAACTAGTCTATGAGTAGTCAAATACAATTCAAGAGGCTCAATTACACCTTATTAAAGAAGATTGCATGAGAGCAATGGAATAAAAGATATATTTAATGAGGACAAATATGTCTACGACTTGGTTGAATATCCATCTAATTAAAGGGTAATTAAAAACAAATGGTTCTTAAGATAAAGAGAAGGAAGATGGATAAAATTAAGAGATAAAATACATGTTTAGTCGCTAAGGGCTATACAAAATAGAAAGTTACAGATTATGAAAAATACCTTCCCATATGTTATGTGGTTCATTTCAATTAAACTAATTCTAGCTATAGTTACAAATTTAAACTTGGAACCATATCAAATGGATATGAGAACTGCATTCTCAAATGAAGAAATAGATGAAGAAAGTATATGCAACAACCATTGGGGTCCATTGAAAAAGGAATGGAGCAAAAAGGTTTATAAACTTCAAAAGTCCATTTATAGACTAAAACAATAATCTAGATAGTAATCTTTAAAATTTCATTGAATAATGACCTCATATAAATTTCAAATAATTGAAGAGACTATTGTATTTACATTAAGTGATTTGAGACAAATGATGGATTATTATCCTTTATATGGATAATATAACATTAATTAGGAATGGTCAATGTTCTTTAATGGTCATTAAAAAAATATTTATTTTGAATTTTAAGATAAAGAATATGGGTAAAACAAATATATCATTGGAATTAAGATATAAAGGAATCATTTAGAGAAATTAATTTCTCTTTCATAACAGAATTACAATTAAAAAGTCTTTGAGCAATTTAGCATAAAAGATTGCAAATCCATCAACACCCCTATAATAAGAGGCAATAGTCTAAGTTGTATGATATATACTCAAATTGAGTCTACATTGAAAATCATGTAAAGATCTTTTACTCTCACATTGTTGGATATATGTAGTGATGTGTAGAAGGTTGGATATTTGTTAACAGTTAGCCTTGTGAATTTAGTAATGGTCAAATTATGGTCAATCTCATTACAAAGCTATTAAGAGAATTTGAAGATACTTATAGGACACTATAAACTAGGCACTGTATTGGAGATCCAGGTACATGAAAGTAGAGTTTATTACATGGCTAAAGAGAATTGTGTAAAACTTAAGGATTATTGGTGGTGTGTTGAGTTCAATTTTTTTTACCCATTGTGATAGATTAGAAGCCATAACTTACACTAAAGTTTTTAAGTATCATAACAAGAGTAGACACATAAACATAAGAACAAGAGAGATCAATAGTGCAGAAAAGTATTACTCTAAAATATGTATACACATAAAAAGTCAATTGTTCCCTTGATGAAATCCATACTTAAAGATGTGCATAAGGAAGATATTAAGTCTCTTAGTAGGCATAAAATGTGGAGTAACACACCATATATATAACTTAATTGTTGAATAAATAGATGTGTTCTACCATAATCATAGATAGCATATACACAATGATAGTATATCATATAGGTTGATAAAATTAATTCTTTCACATAAGTAACCACTTTTGGCGCTTATAAGGAACGAGTAAAGATAAGACATCTGTGTTCGCCATGTGAGGTAGTAAAAGTGCAAATATGGAATAGAAAGGAACACAAAATGTAAATATGTTGCCTCGACAAAAAGAGAAAATGAAGGTTGAGATGAGATCTAAACACATAAATATATATGGATCTAATTTATGAATTCCCATCATTCATAATACTTATAGCCATATGCAAATTCTCTTTTAAAAAATTATAGGAGGTAAGTGGAAAGGTAGAATTTTAGTTAGATACTGTATATGTCTAGACTAAGATTTATACAGTGTTAATAAATAAATTAAATTGGGTATGGCTTATAAAATAAGAAAAACATTGTAACATATAATTCATTTTACATGTGTTTAATAATTGCAATTAGGAAGCAAGTAGATAAATTCTTCATTTCTACGTGAGTCCTAGAAGGGAACAGATCCTTTCATGGTGACTTTTTGACTTTGATAATATCAAGAAGAGATGAATCAACGTATGCTATTTTAGCATACATCCTATGACCATAATAATTTGACCTAAAGGAGTATTATTAGGAAAACAACTTATTTTGATATAAATGGTATGTGAGCAAAAGTAAGATTACTTGATATACATAATTATGCTACTATATGAGATATACCTATGATGAAGTTATTATGTTAGCATCATAAATGTAGATACTAAGTATATGAGAAGGTAATCTACTAAATTAAACATAAAAGGGATTAGATTTGCCAATAAGTATAGAATATTCTATATATGGGTAAATGTAAGGCTTTTAAGATATATAAACAAGTATGTAAAATATATTTAAGAGATGCATTTCTTATATTGCTTCTATGATGAGATTTCTAGTGTAAGAGCTCCTAAAAGATTATGCTTGAGTGGTCACAATAGAGCACTTGGTATGAAAGTCTGAAAGCTATGAAAAGTTCTATGTTGTACATCTTATCATGTACAAGTGGGAGATATTGGATTATTGGGCCTCTTATGACAGGCTAACCCAAATTCATAAACCCAAAAAATTAATTAACTATTAACTATTTAATATAATTAATTAATATTTAGTTTTTATTTTGAATTTTGAAATTCAAGATGTTGGTCAATTTATTGTGGGAAAATTAAAATGGAAGACTAACCAACACATATGGGGGTGAAAATTTTATCATGAGAATATTGGTGCATCAATTTTCTTAGCAGAGATAGACATAGATAGAAAAAAGAGAATATAGAAAGAAGAGTTTCTCCAATTTCTTCCTTCTTGGACTAATGTGTAATTTGTAGTGGAACAAGGACTGAAATTGCAACTTGGTGATTTCACTTTGAACTGTGTGGGACATAGATCTGACAAGATCCATTTTCACTTCAAGAGGTAAGTACTTGATAAATTCCCTTCATAGTAAGAAATGCATGACATGCATTTAAAAAGAGATAGAGAGAAAAAAAATGGTATGGATGGAAAGAGAGGAAGTAGGTCCCATACATAATTATGCTCTTTTATGTCATTTTCTCCCCTAAATGCATGGTGCATCACTATAGAACATCCATGTCCATGTTGACTCTATTATTGTGTCTTCTAAATATTTAACGATGTAACTTTAGGTTACTATTTTCATGGGATGTGTTGCCTCATATATTACATCTTGTTTTCTCATAAGGGCATATTTTAAAAGATATATTTACATGCCTTGGTGCCACATTAATGATATTTCTCCTCCAACCTTATATATATATATATATATGTAGATGTTTAGGGTGATCAAAAGTCAAATAAGGAAGTTGAGAGTCAAAGTGAAATAGGTACTAGGAAGAGATGAAGAAATCATATTTTGGGTGAAAAATTTCATCATAATTAATGGGCTACCAAGGGTTACTTTTGGGCTTGAGTCTAAGATTGGGTTCTTTTGATAAAAAATTGTTTTGTTTTGTTTTGTTTTTGTCCCCCCAAAAAGAGACATTTTATGCCTTACAATGATAGCCAATAACAATTGAACTTTTCCATAAAAAAATAATAGTTAAGCTTTAGTTCTTGTTTTTACTTTCATTTCAATATGTCCCTTTAAAAAGAATTGAAGATTGTGTTATTAATACTTTCTTTAAATATAAGATATAAGAGTTAATGAAAATGGTTTTCATTCTCCACAATTGTATGGTCAAAAGAGAACAAAAATGCTTCTACCATTGACACTTTTATTCAGACTTAGTTATATTCATCATGACTAATAAAATTAAGCAAAGGCAACTTTAATTTCTGTTCTGCACTTTCCCTCTAATTGTCCTCTCATGTCCTTAAATTGACACATTCATGTGAAACATCTTGAAAGTGTGGCCACGATGTCTAAATAGAAATGGATCATTTGTATTTACTGAAGTAAATGCACAACATGCATTTATTAAATTAATAAAATTAACAACCAAGGTGTCTAATTGTAAAAATACATTCTAGTTTGTAGATAAAGTTGTGGATGAATTGAGTAAGCAAGTAATGGATTTTTTTTTTGGGAAAAAGAGTTTGTACAATGAGAATGGTGATTGTGCATCATCCGTTCATGAATACATAGCACAAGTAAAATGATTCAAGAAGAAAATTGGTCTAAAGAGCAAGAGGGCTAAAAGAGTTGAGGTGAGTTGAGTTGAGTTTCAATCTAAGAGTAGAAGAATAACTCCACATGTCACAACTTTACAAATTCACCACTCTATAGTATGACAATTTATGCTTGTATCTATTCATTGAAGCTACTTTGTTGCTTTTCATTCTAGAATTCATAATTTTTCACATTCTTCTTGTAGGATAATGAAGCACATAGTCAATGCAATCTGGACTGTCTTGTTCAACAGCTCTAGCACCTCAAAAAACAAAAGCTTTTCATCATTTATTGTTGCACCTGAAACATATAAAGCAATCACCAAAAGGCTAGCTCAAGTGGTTTAGTACATTATTATTAAGGAGGCACTCTTCAGTGGCAATACCTTCATCTTCCAAAGTTTACATCATCAAGGATGTGATCCATTTTCACTTTGTTTCAATAACTCTGATAATCTGGTGGCCACACTATGTCTTGCTGCAGGGGAAACGCCATTCTTCCTTATAATTGACTCAAGCACAGACTCTGAAAGCAATTTGTTCTCTATTACTTGAGCCCCAACTTCTGGTATGGATCCATCTTTAGAGAAAGTTATCTGTTTATAATAATAATAATAATAATAATAATAATAATAATAATAATAATAATAATAATAATAATAATAATAATAATAATCTTACATTTTGAAAATTTGATATGAATAAATTTATAAATAACTAAGAAATATGCCCACAAAATTGAATAGACAAGGAAAATTGATGCATTTTAATTAGATCAAATGTCAAATTTATAGGGTTAAACAAATAAATATTGAGTTTTTTTTCATAGCAATTAGGTAGTGCTCGAGCTAGCTTGCTCACACTTGATTAATCTGTCATTGGCTAAATTTATGCCATCTACATGGCATTAAGGGATTTATAAAGCCATTTTCTAGCTTAAAAAAAGAAAAGGAAAGACAAAACTAAGGTTTACACAAGTGACAATATTTCTCACCTCACATGTTCACTTTTAAGACATTCTAAGGGAATGATGATAGTGAACGAATGTCAGTGAATTAATAGCTCATATGACATTATCGACTTTAAGATTGAGGTAAGTTTATTGTTGATGTGTTGAATCCCTAACCTACTTTTCTCCAATCTCCATTTCTCAGATTTTGGCGAAAAAATCTTGTAAAATTTTTTATTGTAAATTTTTTGTAAATTTAGAGAAAGAAAGAGGAGTGTTTGGGTTGACATTGTGGGTCCTCTCTTTTCCTCTCTTTGTCTCTCTAATTTTACAAGAAATTATAGCAAGAAATTTTAGAGAATTTGAACTTTAGTTTTTGAGGCAATTTGGATCCCTTGCATTTACTCTCTTAAATGCAGGGGATAAATTTGGAGAGAAAAAAAGAGGAAGAGAGAGAATAAGAAGATAGTGTATAGGACTCATTGGTTAAGTCTCAACCACACTCTCTCTTCTTCTTTCTTTTTCTTACCAAATTTATCCCTTACATTTGAGAAGGTAAATGTTGGAGATCGAATTACGTTTTGAGTATCTCCTCTCAAAAAATAAAAAATAAAAAGGAAAGACGATATATGGTTCCAATTTTTGGCATGACTAACCGTTAGTGATCCTTTGGGAGATTGTGTGAAAAGGATAGAGAAGCCTGGTGGGAATGTTTCATCTTTGAAGGTTGACACAAACTTTTCAATTGCTTTGCCTTCTTCATCAGTGTAAATTCCAAGAGATTTCCAATGGCCACACAATTTTCCGATACCTTCTCTGCATATTGCTGACCAGTCATTGGGAAGATCATGGTAACCTGAATAAATTTCTCGAATGCACCTGCGGAGAAGATAAAAGTTAAGAGGAAAAAAAAAAATACTTCTACAATAAGTTTTCACAAATCATTCATAATATATGCAGCATATGAATATATATATATATATATATGAAGTTTCCATATACCCCTGTCGTAATTATATACTCTACCATAAGAAAAAAACGTTTAATTACACTACATGAGCTATACTAGTCAAAAGCAACCAGAAACCGTAGAGAAGAGGAAGAAGAATTCAGCTGGACAAATGAAGCCAAAGCATATATCATATTACCATAAATTATGGGCAGAGTTTAAGAATAGCAATAATTTCGAGCATTCTGTGCTTACGGCCAGAGATGTTGAGGAAAGATTCTTAGGATAATCCACCAAAAGAAGGTAATTAACCTAATAAAAAATAAACATAAAAATATGTTAATAAAAAATTAAAAAAAATGGATAAATTCATTATAAAAATAATAATTAAATCAATTATATGTGAATATGTGACTATGACGTCAGACGAGAATGTCACTAATAATTAAAGCAATGATTTTAAAACAAGATCGGTAATTGGGTTGGAGAGAAAGCAGTGTAACTATAGCTGAACTATGATGTTACTGAAAATTATTAAAAAATAAATAATAATAATTTGATAAAAATAATATAATATATTAATTATATTAAAATAAATTATTGATTTCTACTCCAGATTACCTTTTTATTATATGTAAGATGGATTATTACTGCATCTATAGTTATTATTTGGGTAAATTGGCATCCTCTCCCATGAGATATGTCAAAATTATATAGTTTTTTTTTATCTATTTTAAAAGTGTACATTTATTTCCTATGACCAAAATATCCTCAAAAATAATATTGATTTCTTTTATTAAAAATATAGCTTATTAAAACATATATTTAAAACTTTTATTCCAATATTATTTATTTTGTGTTAAGAACTATAAATTTAATTTATTTTAAAATTTTATTTATTTATTGTAATACTTGTATTTATTAATATATATATATATATATATTTTAATACAAGTGTTACTCTTTAAATAAAATTATTATCTATAAATTAATTAAATTAAAAAAAAAATCTTTTGTGACAGAGATAGAAGTCTTAGAAGGAACAAAAAAGGAAGGGGGGGGGGGGGGGGGGAAGAGAATATTATATTGCAGGGTACAATAAGAGTAAGATTTTATAAGAATGAGATTGGTATGAATTGATTTGCAGAATGTGTCCTAAGTTTGCCTTAGTCTAGTTTATTTATACGCTTTAGAGATGTAAGACAATTTGTGACTTTTGATCAAGTAGGCATCGTATTTCGATTAAGCCGTCTAATTCAAAGTTGCTTGCTTAAGTTGTAGTCTTTTGCCAACTTGCTTTGTTGGTAAATATTGTATACATCTTAGGGCTGGATAACTATAAAATTCCTAAGCTCTAGTCATTTTGGGCCTACAAAAATATTAAGCTCATAGCATACCTAAATAAAAATATTTTAATTAAAATAAGTGTACATTGTAATTTATTTGTTGTTATAAAAAAAAGTACGTATAACACATTTTTTATTTTAAAAAAAGAAATTTTATATTTTTAAAATTAAAAAAAGAATCATGCAATTTGAATACTTCTCATATGAGTAGAGAGTAACATACTCTTATGATTTTAAAAGTTACCGTTTTTAATAAATAATATATGAAATTTAATGCAACTTATAACAACTGATAGCACTAAAGTAATAAAAAACAGGGTCGATTTCTTTTACTCTAAAACCATTTAAAGATTTATATAAAATAGATTTTTATTATTATACACGAATCACAAACTCAAACAAGCCATCCCTCCATAACAAAACCTTTTTGCATAGCAGTGGGAAGGTGCCTCAATCCAATAGTCAAAATTAAGTGGTGATAATAAAGTTGTCTAGACATTTACAGAAAACAGATTTATACAACAATTAAATTACCAAAATTGAAACTACTTTTGCAATTAGGAGGAGGAGGAGAAGGTATTCATGTTCCGTTACCTGAAACGATCTCCCTAAAGAACTCGACGGAATCCGTTAACTCCTGCGCAGTTTTACCCTTTCATTTAGCGGCGAGCAAGGGAACGGCGTTATCCTCCAGGTACACTCCAATGGCTGTGAACTTGACGAAGTTATCATGGATATGCAGCCCTCTCACCCCTGCGCCGCCGAGGAAGAAGCACTTGTCGGATCCCGGAGCTTTCCCCAGTGGCGGGAACACAATGTTCTCCACTTGAACGGCGGCGACGGACGGCGGTGCCATATCAGCAGGGAGTTGAGAATTAAGAAGAGCTACCAGAGAGAAAGTGAAAGAGAGGAGTTGGGAACACGGTGGTAATGGTGCTGAAGCTAGAGTGAAAAAATATGGCATTTGGACAATTTATTATTAAATGAATGAGCTCTTTTTTATGGAAGATAATGTCCTAGAAAGAGGAAAAAAAAAAAAACAACTTATAAAAACACATGACATGACGAAAACAGGAAATATGCCGACAGCTGTGGATGACTTCTTCCTTTCTTGGCGAATCCGACATGCAAATCTTATAAATCTGGATCTGTCAGATAATGTTCATCAGTTGTAACCAATAGTGTGATTCCAGCAGTACCTCAGTCCTCAATGAATGACTCGTACGATTTGGAATATTATTTTGTTCGACAATGAAAAGGATAGATTTCGGTGCTGCATTCATACAAATAATATTTCTCCTTGTCTGACATCTAACCTTCCAACCGCATTTTCTGGTCAACAGATCACGAAACCAAGAATGAATGAGCTATTCAGCAATGAGTTTGTATATTAAAATGTAATTTAATTTTTTCAAAAAAAAATTAAATATTATTTTTAAACCTTTATCATCAATTTTTTAATAGCAATTTGATATATAAAAACTTTTATATAAATTCAACACTACATAATTAAATTTTTCAAGCTTAAGCAAGATTTGCAAACCAATCATGCAACAGTAACCCTGCCTATGAGTGTTAGATAGCATAATTTACTTAAAATTAAATTACACAAACATTCATTGAGTTTTGTTAAAATTATGCATTGCTATAATACATTCTCACTGATACTTGATTGGATCAATTTTGATTGATATTTAGTTTTTTTTCTATAATTTAATTTAATTACTTATTATTTATATAATTTACTATTCTTAATATCAAATATTATTAATTTTTTTTAATTGCAACCAAAATTAGTTGCAAGTGAAGTTTAATTTTTATACTTTAATCAAAATTCAATATTCAACATGACACTATTTTTAAAGTTATGTGAATTTAAAATTCACAAAGAGTGAATTAGCATTTTTTTTTATTGATTCTTCAGTTAGAAATTGTCCTCTTTGTTGTAGTAAGAGAGAATGACAAAATTACGATTGGTATAATATAAAAAGAAAAGGAAATGTATTTCTATTTGTTGTTTGGTTAGATCAAAATAATGTAGAAATGAAAAGTAAGTTATAATAAATGACCAAAATACATTAACTAAAAAATTTTTTTTGGCTTTGTAATTAATTAAAAAGGTAATAAAATAATAATTTTCTTTTCTTAGTCTTAAGTCCTCTCTTGTTAAAGAAAAAGTAAAAATATTATATAACAATTAAAAGTAATATCTAAAAATTATTTGATTTAAAAAATATATAAATTAAAAATTTTGAAAAAATTAAAAACATAATGTATCATGTAAATAGAGTTCAAGGGTTCCTTTTTAATTTATTAGATGTGGCTCATCTACCTCAACTTGATTCACACCTAACTTTCTTCCCAAAGGTTCTACTTCAGCTTGTACCACAGGGGCATTATAGACTTTTCCAAATTTTAGCTCTAAAATATTTTTCTCTTCCCATGCTACAATACCTAAAGAAAGGCCATTCACAACTGACTCCCTTTCTACCATTCTCAACAAATTCCCTTTCATTTTCCATTTTCATGTGATACCAAACAAGGCCCAATAGTGTGAATCCACATCACCACAGTCCTCAATGAATGATTCGTACAATTTGGAATATTATTTTGTTGGACAATGAATGAATGAGCTACTCATCAATGGGTTTATATATTGGCTTTTTGACACTTATAATTTAATAAAAAAATTATTTTCCAAAAAATGTAGCCACCGAAACTAATTATCCAAATGTTTATTTTTTTTAATTATATAGTAGTCCGCATCCTTTTTTTGTTTTCAAATAGATAAAGTTGCCTCGACATTAGTGTAATGGGCAATCACACTAATGCCAAGGTGTCAAAAAATGCAAACATGGGTTATCCATGTCTCAGACTGAGACACAGGCCAACTAGGTCCATATCTTGATGAGGATGAGGACTAGCCAAGTCTGTGTCTTATGCTGTGTTTGAAAACACTTTTGGAGACCCCCAAACCATGGTTTGCAACCCACAAAATGTAGAAGCTATATTTTGTTGCTTTGGCCAAAACCATAGTTTGAGGAAAGTAAAAGCTGAACCAAACATGCACTTAGTCTGTTAGCATCTCAGACTGATATGCAGACTAGTGTAGTTTGCATCTCAATGAAGAGTCACTTCGTTGATTCCTCACAAGATACATATGCCCCTCGGCTTCTCTTGTTCTAAACTACTCCTTAGCCTTTTCATCCTTTCATTTTCACATTCCTCTCATTTTTCGCCTTCAATCTATCACTCTTTAATTTTTAGCTTTTTCATCTTCTCCATTCTTCTTAGTGTGGTCTCAAAAAATTATTTGTGATCCATTTAAGAAGGAATTATAGTCGACTACATTTGTTTCTTCTATTTATTCTTCATTCTATAAAGATTGTGTAAATCATTAACTTTTTCTATTGGTTAACATCCTTTTACAAGTAAGATGAATTTTTTTTTTATAATATAGTAATTGCATTTTATAATATACATGTTCAGTTGACTTTGTTTAATTTTATTCTCTTCAAACCTTTCATTGAAAATAAAAGAGTAATTTATCTTTTTATCTACTATAATATAACTAGCTAATGTATTATAATATTAATTTTGTTTTATAGCATATTACTTTTTCTTCTTCTATTGGTCTCCATTTTATAAAAATTGTGTAGACCATTGACTTCTTTTGTTGGCCAATATTTTATTACAAGTAAGACAATTTTTTTTATAATATAGTAATTGCATTTTTACATATACATATTCAATTTACTTTGTTGAGTTTTTTTTCTTATATCTTCTGGCCTTTAAAATAATAGAGTAATTTATCTATTTATTTTTTATAATATAACTGATTAATGTGTTACACTATTAATTTTTTTTCTAATTCAAAATTAATTAATTTTGTGTATGTATATCTACATATTAATTTTTTCATAGATAATAAAATTTATTAACCTTGACATACATTGAAAATCGAATTAAAAATGTCCAAAAAACATATATGAAGACAAAAATTTAAATAAAATGAAATAAATGTTTATAACTTGAATATAAAGGTTATTAATGGATTTTTTTCATGTGCCAATATGTAAATTTTGTTATAGAAATTATAATAAGTATGAGAAAAGAGATTGTATGCATTTATGCAAATGAAATGATTTGTGATCGTAATGAGCTCACAACATTTGTATGTATCACATAGAAAATACTGAGAGTTGGCCAAGACATTACTCTGAATGGGTTGAAGAAGGTAGTGGGGGAAAAGCTACATCTAGACTCATATTAGTTTATATCTAAGTTAGTTTATAGGTATTCTCATTCTTATAATCTCATGTGGTACTTGGCATACATTATGGAGGAAAATTCCAATGTCTAATTGATGCAGCAAGCAAACTAAGAATTCTCAAACCAATTGGGTGCACAAAATCTATATGCATGTCTCACACTATAATAGCGACGTTGGTTTCCAACTAAAATTTTTGTCGAAAACAATTAGAAATCGTACTTTTCCAATAGATATTTCAGTTAGACAATTTGTCACATTTTTCCTTGTTGTTAATTTATTCCCATAGTTTTTTTGTCACCTAACAATGTTATTTCTCTCTTCTCTACATCTTTTGAAACTATCTAAAATCACGTCATGTCATTATAATTTATTATTATAAATGAGAACTTTATTTAATATAAATATATTATTGATAAAAATTTGAATAAAAAAATTATTAAATAATATTAATAAAAATTATTTTAATATATTTAAATAATTATTTTAATTAATATAAAAAATAATAAGTAAAAATTAAAAAAATTAATTTTTTAATTTTTTAAAAAATTAATAAAAAAGTGGTGTCGTAAAAATCATTTGCAATAGAATTGTGTCTGTTGCACATCATATTATAAGCTTTAAATAGTTTTATTAAATATACTAAATATTTAGTATATATTAATGATTAATAAATATTACAATAAACTAAAATTATTGAGAATATATATATATATATATATATTTGCATTTTTTTGGGTTTGATACTTTTTGCATCCATCCAACTATTTTTTGGGTTTCTTGCATTTCTAGATTTTTTAGGTTGCTTCTATGCTTTTTCTAGTTTATGTTCATTTTGTTTCATCCATCTATCTTCTAGTTCCTCTTTTTAGGTTTGTGTTCTTTCTTTCTTCCATCCATTTCATACTTTCACTTCAATTAAAATTTCTATATATCTAGAACTTCAAAATATTAAAATATTCTTTCTTAGTATTGCATCAAGGAACTCATCTAGAAGGATACATTAAGAATAATCAAAATAAGTTCTTCTCCCATTACATTCTAGATAAATCAATAAAAAAACATTTGAACCATTTCATTCAACTAAACATTTTAACTAGTTCTGAAAACTTCACCTACCAACTAGATAACTCAAATAAAAAAAACTTCAACAAAAAATAAAAATATTTCAATAAAAAACTTCACCTTAAAAAAATCAAAATGAAAAATCAACAAAGAGGAGAGATATAGATAAGAGAATAGAAATAAAAAGCGAAATCACGTTAGAAGAAGAAGAAAAACATGAAGGGATCAAATATATAGAGACAATGAGAGTTGAAAATCAACTTTAAAAATGACAGTGAGAGAGACAAAAGAGTTAAATAAAAATGGAAATGATGAGAGCGAAAACAAAATTTGTGAATTAATTGGATTTATTTATAGATAGGAAAAACAAAAATTTGATGAGCCCAAGAATTGGTTTCATTCTTTTTCTATTTTTTTAAAATTTGCACCCTTTGTCTATTTGCTGGATGTTAATTTTTTTCACACCTTTATCCATTTTATCAATTTTTTAGCGATGTTAAATTCTCTTTTGGGTAAAATTTTGTGTTTTGTAATAATAACTTTATTATTATTTATAAGAAATTCAAACTTTTATAATATACAAATATAGAATGTAGATTATAAATTTCTAACTTATAAATTTAATTATTAATTATATATAATCTATTTATCTTTCATTATTACCATTTTATTAACATTTAATATATTATTATTACTTAATATATTATTAATATTTAATATAGATTATTTTAATTGATATAGACAATAATTAAAAATTTATAAAAATAAAAATTAAAAAAATAATGTGATTTTTTTATTTATCCATATAAAAAATAAAAATTGAATTTTGTTTAAAAATTTGGAAACACTTAAAAGAAATATGGACACATTGAACCATAGTTCTAAAATGGTTGGGCACATGCCTTACCATGTTTCCTACTATATAATTTAAATAAAAATTATATATTATATATAATTTTATAAAGTAAAAATAAAAAATTTAAACTAAATGAAAATTAGAAGAAGCTTTAATATGATTTTAAATAATTAATGAGGATTGGGGATCATACTTTAGAAATATGAATAATTAATAATAGTTATAAGTTATCATAATTAATAACTTATAATAATTAATATAAATAAAAAATAAAAACAATAATAAATTAATAATTGATCTTAAATAAATTTATCAATACCTAATAATTAATAATTTAATAATTGAAAGGATTAATATTAATAATGAATATATATATATATATATATTTGTATGTGTGTGCGCGTGCACGCATGTGTAAATAATTTAATTATTTTTTATCTAATAATTCATTTTTAGCTTTGTCTTCATCCCCTTCTTACGTATCTATATGAAGATCCATCTTTGAAGAAGTTTCATATTAGATAAAATTGTACTAGAAGAAGAGGATGATAGTGAAAAGGACCTACGGACTTAATGTCTTAAGGTTTTAGGTTAATAAATAATGTCAAATCCACTCATGATTCTTCTTAAAAATTCAACTAAAAAAGTCTAATAGATATCTTCAATGTTTGAGGTTCCTCCAAGCCCTAACATGAAAGTAAATTGAACCTTTCACGAAGAAATTTAGAGCTATAATAATTGGCGACTAGAAAAGTGGTTTAAGTCTAAAGTTCATTTTCACGTTAAAGCAAATAAGGATTATCTATGAGTCTCAGATATCAAATCCATGCCTTAGGCTAAACAAAGGATGTCGGGATCCCAAGGGCCCATATCTTATCGTTAAGCTCTTTGTTCTAAGTGTTCTTTCAATCTTCATATGGTTATGCCTAACCATTGAGCTTTCTGCTTTAAGTGGGGGCAAATAAGGGTTCCCATCTTTATATGATTATAGTTAACCATTAATCCTTTCTACTCTAAATGGGTGTAAATGAAGGTTTCTATCCACTTGGACTACTATCTCCATACCTGATCATGCCCAACCAGGTTTTGATAAGAGCTATATAAGTGGATTTGACACCACCTCTTAACCTAAAATCTTAAGGCATTAGGTCTGTGGGTCTTTTTCCACTTATATAGCCCTTTTATAATCCAATTTTATTCAATGTGGGACTTATTCAAAAGTAAATCTTTGGATAGATATGTATGATGGAGATGAAAATAAAAATGGAGTTAAATTACTAGATAAAAGATAATTCAATTATTTACATATATATATATATTATTAATATTAATTATTTTAATTATTAATTATTAGGTATTAATAATTTTATTTAATATTAATTATTAACTTATTATTATTTATTTTTATTATATTAATTATGATAACTTATAACTATTATTTATTATTTATATTAATTATTTAAACTTTTTAAGTATCAACTTTACTTTTATTAAATACTCTCATATTAGAACTTTTTTAATTTTTATTTAGTTTAAATTTATTATTTTTACTTTATAAAATTATATATAAATATCATTTTTATTTAAATTATATATAGGAAATATGGTAGGACATGTGTTTGACCATACTTCTGTAGACATATATTTTGTAAGAAAATTTTCTTACAAAAATATAGTTGGACACATATCCATCCATTTAGAAATATTGTAACATCCGATTTGTCATAAAACCACCGAAATGAGTCAGTTTAAAAAGTAAGTTCCCTGAAATAAGAGATTTGAGACCAAATAAAATTAGAATACAATTTTAAATAATAGAAAATGAGGATACAAGATCTAAGATGCTTGAAAACTTAAGCCAGGGTAGTTCAATAAAATTGCTGAAAGTATAATAGTAATTTCGTAAATACGAGCAACTTTTGAAAAACTCATAAGAGGGTTTTTTAAATGAAAAATTTGAGCTTTCTAGGGTTCTCAGAGTCTCTGAAAATCATATGAAGCCTTGGAACAGTTAAAACATCTTCGGTGCATGGTTTTGAACGTCAGTTAACCCGAACTTTGACCTCTTCCCTCAAGAAGATTTTTAATGCAATTTGAGTGATTCCAAAGCTATTTTATAAGTTTGAGGATCCAAATTTTATGATTAAAAAAATGGTTCTAAAAAAGAAGTTAAAATGAATCCAAAATGAAAATGCTTTGAACACAGGACGTAAATGTCATTTTTAATGAACAAATCCTTCTCAATTCTTCCACATAAAGAGGCGTCCCACCTTAGAGGTTCTTCTAATCAACCTTGTTCTATCCAAATCAGAGGGAGAAGTCAGGAGAAAGTAATGCACAAGGAGACTTCAAGAAGAGGAGAAAGAAGTTAAGAAAAGGTATAGAATTCTAAGGTTTCTCATGGCTTTCCTCTTAGAAACTTTGTTCTCCTCTCTTTGCTCTCTCTTTCTATGGTTTTGATAGATGATATGGGACTATTTTGGCCTTGGTTCAGCAGAGGAAGATTAGAATTTCAAGAAGGAAGCTATAGCAAAGAAAGAGGCTCTTGAAATAAGCTTGGAATCAAGGTATGAATCATGGTTTTCTTGCTTCTTTCTTTGCTTCTTCCATGGGGGTGTTTCAGCCTCATATAAAATAGCCAAGGGTTATAAGTTTCTAACTTAGAGCAAGGGAGAATCGTAGGTTTTAGACCATGGGAAGCTAGGAAATGCAAAGAAACTTGAAGATAAACCATTGAAATTCAAGATAGTAAAGCTAGGAACTCTTGTATGTATTATGAAATCTATGTTAATTCAAGAATTTCCTAGCTTATGTAAGTGTTTGTTTGAGTTCCTAAAACTCTCAGGGAGCCTCCCAAGTGGCTCTCCCATCAAGAAAAAATTATAAACTCCATGGGTCTTAAATCAAGCCTATGTCTCAGCCAAACTAGGATGGGAGGACTAAGGAGTGTTTTAATTTATTCTAAATTTGGTTTGGGACTATATATGATGGAAGAAGATTAAAGGATACCTTGGAAAAAATTTAGAAGCCATATATCAAGAGTTGGAGGTATAGGTTTCGTAAAATGACTTAAAGAAGTAACATATAGTTAGGCTCCTTAAAATGATTATGTGATGGCTCCAAGGAGTCTAAATGGAGTCAAGAGTCATAGATTAAAGGAGAGAATGGAGCCAAGATCATAAATTCTTAAGGTTGTTTCATTAGGTACTTTATAGAACCATAATTTGAACCAAATAAAAAATCAAGCTTTTCTAGAGTGTGTGTGTGTGATACTACAATTTGTTCCAAGAGTGTAATTAGTCCTATTTGATGTGTCTAGCCAAAGGAATCTTACTCCACTCACTTCCAAGGGTGTAGCCAAAGGAAGGGAGGAGAAATCAAGCAAAAGTGTATGTGTTTGCATTCAAGATAACTCTCTAATCTTTCTCTCATGCATGGTTAGTTATTTTCTTGTCTTTGGATGTGTGTATGTATAATTTTACTATGAGAAATATTTCTAGTGATTTTCTACCATTATGTATATAATATGTGTTTTATGAATAATGGTTGGCTTGAATAAACTTGGTGAAGCTAAAAGTTCCTTAGTAAAGGTGATGATGAGTCAAAAGTCCCTAAGATTGAGTGAGACAAAGCTAAAAGTCTCAAGAAGAGTGAAACTTAGTCAAAAGTCCCTTAAAAATAGGTGAGGCAAGTCTAAAAGTCCCAAGGAAATGGGGTGAGGCTAAACCACTGTCCTTGAAGGCCAACATATGATGTGTATAAATTTTTTGCATGTGAAAATCATTCTATGTATGGTTATTAGTAGCAAAATATTCATATATGCAACCTTTTAGCTTGAAAGCATGGCTATTATGTATAATTGAAAGGGTTAAGAGCTATTAGGATTCCTAAAATCTCACTCTTCCCTCTCTATTGCCTAAACATGTCTAAGTGGACTAAGTGAACAAAAAGATGGAAGCCACCACACTTGAAGAGAAAAGATTGACAAAAGAATTATGTATCTAGCCATTTTGTAACCATATTGTTGGCAAATGATGTAACCTTATGTTGTATATGATGTGTAGCCACTTCAATATATGTATATACATTGAAATATGATATATGTATGGGAATTGAAAGCATATGAATGAGAATAGATGTTTTTGACATTGAGATGCATGGATGTGTCTTTAAGAACTTGTGTGTGTGAACAAGTGGGGTAGTGGTTTTGTGATGTATGGATATTTGGACTTTTTAGACAAGTTTAATAGACTATTTTCATGCTTTCCCATATACTCAAGTGGCCTTGATTAGAGTAGAAGAGCGTTTGGTCTATTCTTGACCCTTTTAGATGCATAAAAATGCTATTTTGCAACCCCATATTACAAAGTGATCAAATGAGCGATTTTGAGGCTAAGATTTTGCACACACATAGATCTCATATAGAGCTTTTGCTTGTCCAAGAACTGCATTATTTGGAGGTCTATAAAATTTCTTATGATTTTTCAAAGTTCATATCATAAGTTGGTTTTGGTATAGAGTACTGTTCACTTGAGCAGATTTTATTTTCATATCATTTAAGGGACAAACGATATCCAATAGTTTTAAAATTTTACATGGAGAAAATAGATATTCACAATGATCTATAGCAACTGGAAGCATCTCATTTGGAGGTTTGTAGAGAGAGAAATGAATTTTTACATCAGAACCAGTAACGCCAACCAATCTTGGGTACTGTTTCATTATAATTCAGTTCCTAAATGAGTTTAATGTGATCTAAACTTATTTTTCCCCTAAAATTAACATCAATAACTTTACAAAATGGTATGATTTGCTAAGTTTTAATTTTCTAAAATTAGTTATAAATTTTTTAAATTCATATTAGTAACATAGGATAGCAAACCTGTGTAGCCAGATTTTTAGTGCTTTTCTTTTGTCAATCATAGTCTAGCTAGGTTTTCATGGCCTGAAATGATTTCTAACCTATAGCTAACATCCAGAGTTTTCCAAAAAGCTATTACTTGCTTGATTTCAAATTTTCTAGAATTAATTATAATTTTTCAAAATTGATGATAGAAATTTGGATTCTGGACCCAAGGCAAAACTCCATTTTTTTCTTATGTGTGGCTCCTAAATCGAAATGTATCGAATGTTTTGCAATGTTTACGACTTGCTTAGATGGAATATGAGTAGGGGATGATATTAGGGAGTCCACGGAATTCATGAAGCGAAATTTGAATTTTTAAAGTATTATGCAACGCAAAAATATTTCATTATTTTATTACTTTTCCTATGAAACTCATATATAAAGCATGTATGAAGCTAAATGTATGGGAAAGTGAGGCTAAAATAATATGGTGTGACAAATATGGTTAAACATGTTCATATATTTTTAATTGTTTCTAAGATTTTTTTTTAAAGAAAGTTCAATTTTTATTTTTTGAAAGAAAGAAATAAAATTAATTATATTAGTTTGTTAATTTTGATTTTTAACATTTTTAATTATGATTTATATCAATTAATATAATTTTATATAATATATTACCTATAATATTAAAATATTAAATATTAATAAAATGATAATAATGAAATATTAATATATTATATATAATTAATAATATAAATTAATAAATTATAATTCTATAAACTATATTCTATATTTCTATATTTTTGAATTTCTTATAAATGATAATAATAAATTTTTTTTACAAAACACAAAATTTTACCCCAAAAAAAAAAAAGCTTAAAATTGCTACATGGGTCCTTCCCACTTATTAAATAATATAGTACTTGATTTATTGAACAACGATTTACTATATAATAATAAATATAAATAACAGGAATTATAATATAATTATAATCAAAATTAAAAAATATTTAGATTATATTATTCTTTTTTTATCAATTAGATTATATTATTCTAACATATTATTATTATACTATACTACGTATTATATATAAAGCAAATTATTACTATCTTTAGCAACAACGACTAGGTTATTGTCGCTATTTTCTAACATTTTGTTTTAAACGTATAAAATGTAGGAGAAAAAATATATATATTTCAAAATTTATCCATATTTTTTATAAAATTTTTATTTTTATTAAATTATTTATATTTATTTATATCTTTATTAAATAATGCAATAATTGATTTATTAAATAACTATTTTTATTTAATAACAAATATAAATAATATAAGTTATAATATGATTACAATCTAAATTAAATAAATATTTACATTATTTATAATTTATCATATATTGATTAATTAAAATTTATATTTTCTTTAATTTATGTTAAGTTTTATAATTTATACATATTATTATATATATTATAATATATTTTTATATTGTATAATATTATTATCTCTTACCAACTATATGTTAGTGACGCAATATAGTTAGCCAAACCATATCGCTGTTGTTAATGTATTTCTAATTTAACAACATTTTTAATAAAAATTTTATTTTTTATTATATCATTTACATTTATTTACATATTAATAATTGATTTATTAAATACCTATTTACTATTTAATGATAAATAAAAATAATGTAACTTATAATATAATTATAATCTAAATTAAATAAACATTTAGATTATATTATTTTTAATATATTATATATTAATTAATTAAAATTTAAATATATATATTGTTATATATAATTTAATTAAGTGGTTGGCTATCACCAACCATATTGTTGTCACTATTTTTAGTGACAACAACTTGGTTGACTAAAACTAACCACTTCTCTATTATTATTTTTAACAATAACAACTTGGTTGATCAAATCTTTTCTTCTATTTTGTTTATTTGCTATGTTGCGAATGTTTGTTAGCTTTTTATTATTTTTGACATTTCTAACTAAATTTGAGAATGTACAAGTTAAACAAAATGCTTTTGTTGGAAATTACTTGTATTGTTATAGTTCTGTTGATATAGATTTAAATGTGATATAAGATGAGTACTATAAACTATTGACATTCTCGTCCACTAGTTGGTTCCATTGTACTAATAAGTAGGCTTCACTAATTAGCTCTTACATAGCAGATGTACACCCATTTGATTCTTAACTTGCTATTGACCATGAGTCCCAACCAAGCTCATCTTGACCATTTATTTTCAATGCTAATCCTTCGTTGCCCTTGGATGAGACACAGGATATAATAAATAAATTTAAGGAGAAGGATGAGTATGATGCTATATCAAATGTCAATGATCATGGAAAAGATGATGTCGAGGGAGACAATGATAAAGAGGATATAGTAACTCCATTGGCTTAATATGCGGATCGAGCATATATTATTCTATCATAGATTAATATGAATGATGGGAATTATGTTGAGATCTATGAGATGGTTAACAACATTGATTTAAGCCATAAACAAGAGTTGAATATTGGCATGAGGCTTTAGGATATGCAGTCCACGCACACCACATTTTCAAGGTGCATTACTCATCAAGGAAAAATGAAGAATATCATTCCCCTGAGTATGATACTTGGTGCAATTGGACGTCAAAATGTGCTAAGATGACAAGGAAAATCACAAGATGTCATGGCTCACACATATGTGCTTTTCTATCATTGTTGTGGGATCATGCAAAACTTGACTTTAATGTGATCTAATCACACATTGTGGCAATGGTGACTGAACCATCAGTTTTGATTTGGCAAGTTATTGAGAGGGTGTATAGCATATTTGGCTATGCAAAGTCATACAAAAAAGCATGGTTTGTAAAGCATTATACAATCGATATTGCATTTAGAAACTTTGAGCAATAATTTGCTTTGTTGCCAAAATGATTGGTTGCTATCTAGCACTTCATGCTTGGATCATATTATGAGTTTGTACATAAGGAGTGCTCATAGACTAGCTTAGATATAAAGCCTTTGGTGATGTTCCATTGAGTATTTTGAACCTTTAAGCCATGTATTAATGCTTTTAGCTACCTAAAACCAATTATCTAAGTCGATAGAACCTTTTTATATGGAAATTACAAGGGCACTATGCTAATTGCAAGTGCACAAGATAAAGCCAATAAAGTTATACCTCTAGCATTTGTAATTGTTGAAGGGGAAACAAATGAATCATGGGTATAGTTTCTTTCCTTACTCTGATGCCAAGTGGTGCTAAATAAAATGTGGATTTGCTTGATTTTTATAATCATTCTAGAATCTTAGTCGCTATCTTTAACCTAGAAAATGAGTGGCAACCACCATATGCATATCATATGTTCTACACATATTGCAAGCAATCTGAGCATAGCATTTAGGAGTAAATGGTTGAAGAAGAGGTTCATCAATATTATTACATTTTTCCTACTTAGTATGATGAATTAATAGATGTGTATGTCAAATTGTTTATTTGTGGATGGCATGTATATGATAATTGCACGAGCATCATACGATGAATAAACAATTGATCTAATTATGTTTGCTCCATATGGAGTTAGCAAATTGGATTGAGGATATTTTGAAGAGTAAATAGTCTCGTGCATATGACGTGGAAGGTTAATGTTGGGGGTAAATGACAATAAATTTGGTAGAGTGCATAAACAACATATACAGGTTTGAATATATATTACGTGGAGCATGCACAGACCACAAACCATAATCACACAACTTGAAGCTGGTTAAGTTTTTTTTTTCTTTTAAGGATATAAGGAAAAAGTTATCGCTATCAGTCATGAGTGCATCCACCTTAGTTATGTGTAGGTTCAACTAACAAGCCTCAAAATTCGAGGTTGAAGAGCCCTATAATTTGACAAACAAGTAGTATAGTTGGTGTTGTAAGGTTAGCCTTACATCTTGAATGTGCAACTATGGTGAGTTTCATCTTTAAAAGCATCCTTATCAACATATTATTGCTACAAGTGGCATAGTCTCTATTGGCTTACTACATTATGTGAATCAAATTTTTTGACTAGATACTATACTAAATGCATATAAAAGTAAGTTTTAATCCATAAGGGGAATATATTAGTCCTAAATAATAGGTCCATGACTAGTGCCTAATCCTTCGATGATTCACTAAAGAGGTTGGCCTAAGTCATCCAAGATTTGAAATAAGAGGGATCAGCATGAAGGGCTAAGGGAGCAATAATAATATGGGTTATCAGATAAGTTGATCATAACTGAGCAACTTGTCTGTCTTGCTAGCCTAATGGAGCTTGATATATTTAGCTTTCAACATGTTATTTGACTTTATGTGTATTTATCAAGAGCTTTATGTATTTGGTCTTATTTATATATTTAACTTTGTGATGTATTTGACTATATAGTGTATTTGACTCCATTAACATGATGATGGATGTGATTGTTGAAATGTATTTGCCATATTATTTTGTTCATATGGATTCTTAGCTGGCTTTGTATACAAGCTAATTTATTGACATATAATTTTGCATGTGATAGCCTTAACTAGGTGAGTATAATAGTATAATGGTTGGTCATTGAAGCGCTATTTGTAACACCCAATTTGCCGAAAAAGGGCTAGAAATGTGCAATTTTCAAAGGAAGTCCTTTAAAGCAAGGGGAAAGTGGCAAAATAAAATTAAAGTGATAATTTAGACCTTTAAAAATGAAGATTTAAGGGTTGAGTTACCTAGAAACCTAAACTAAAAGAGCTAAGAAAATTGCAATAATATGTTGGGGCATTTTCATAATTTTTGAAAATTTTGGAAAAACTTACAAGAGGACCTTTTAAATGAAAAATTTGAGTTTTCCAAAGTTCTCAGAGGCCTTAAAAACCATGGAAACTCTTATAATAGTTAAAACTTCTCTGATGAGCAATTTTAGCAAAGAGTTAACCGAAACTTTGACTGAATATAGTTTGGAATGGTTTTAAATCCGTTTTGAGTGAAACCAAAGCCATTTTATAAGTTTGAGAGCCTAAATATTATAATGGAAAAGGAAAATTTTGAAAAGGAGTTGAATTGAGCCTAAATGGAAAGAAACAAGAAAAGAGACTAAATGCAAAGTAGAAAAGTTGTAAAAGTGACTTTTTAGCTTCATATATTACATTATTTTTTAGCCCCTTGCTTCACCAACACTTAGAGCTTTTGAAATCAGAATTCCTATGAGCTAAAGGGCACTGAACCGAGGAGGAAAAGGAAGGAAGTGATATGATTGGGAGTTCAAATATAAAATTTCACTAATTAAACCGAATAGCAAATTAATTAATGAAACATAATAAAATGAAATTCAATCAGAATAATAAGTAACTAATCCAGAATTTTTCACCTGATATTTCTTATCCTTGTCACCTAAAAATATCTTTGGTTTGATTTTTAATCCTCTGGTTACTTTTGATTAATGTTCCTAAACTACAGTTTAGAATTTTAATTGGTTTGTATTGTTAATTAGAATGCAATCACGCTTCTATCAATAATACAAAGTTAAAATGTTTTACACTTGACCAAAGACGCATGCAAAATCTTAACATGGTTCAAAATAAATTTAATTAATTAATCAACCGATTGAATCAAAATATGTTCTTAGATAAATCAAACAAATCAGAATTCATGGAACAAAAATAATCTAACTAGCATAATAATAATTACATAAAAATAAAGAGAACTAAAAAATAAAATTCTTCTAAAATCAAAATCCAAACCCAAACCAGATTTCTATACAATTATGGACTCAAGTTCCCTATCAGGTTCAAACTCTGGATTAATTACTAAGAAAAATCAAAAAGTCATGAAAAGACGAAAACAAAAATGTGAAGTAAGGAAGATGGAGTGTGTTCTATAGTAACAACTTCTTCTCTTTAAATAGATGACGTTGGCTTCTTCATAAAAAAAGATCCAGGGGCTAAGATGAGTTGTGCGCATCCAATAGTCCAAAATTAAAAGAAATCCCATACTAATCTAGAAGTAACAATTGGATAACATCCAAATCCTTTAATGGCTTAACAAGATAATATCTAAATCCCTTTAGGAATTTTTCAACTTGTAAAATACAATTAAAAAATAATTGCGTCTCCGTTGGAAAAAATATAATACAAATGCATTTAAAGTCCATTAATCTAAATTTAGCCCATTTAATATAAAATAAACCCAACACCATCAAATTACCCACTATAAATTATTAATAAGACTAAATATGAGAAATATAAAATGTAATAATGTCAAAACATCAGGCAACATATCCTCTAAAAGCTGTTGAACGTGAGATCCCTCCATAGCTTAGAGGGAAAACTCATAATGATTGGAGTTATGAGCATAATATATTTATTCATGCATGCAACGCATGGTAACAAGTTATGTCCTAGGTTGACACATAGATCACACTTCCAATTACATGTGTTGGTATTAGAAACATATGTGATAATAGAACTATCTTGAGAGTCACTATTAGCGTTTCATGGTAAAGTTTTATATACTTGCTATTGTTCTTTTTCCACATCTTTTATATATTTGTACCTGATCTATAAATGTAATTATTGCTTTTCCTTTTTCACAGGCTAATATATTGCAGGACTTGTATAGGTTTGTCATTATTGACCTTCCAACACTTGATTATGAGGCATAAAGGGAAAGGGTGAGCAAAGACATTAGAAGATGATACATGCTCTTAGTGAACAATGGGATATGATTGTAACATCCAAGGTTTCAGAATTTTTCTAAATCTTCTCGCTATAGCTAGGATCCTTGTTCGTTATAGCGAGAGTGCTAGTTCACTATAGCAAGGATATTAGTTTGCTATAGCAAGTTTGTGTCTCATACAAAAATCCAAAGAATTTCTTGCAATAGCGCCAGCTGTGGCGAGAACAGTTGGGACCTAGAACTGATAAGTTCTCACCATAATGAGAGGTGCTTCTCGCTATAGCGAGACTCATTCTAAAAAAATTATAAAATAGTGGAATTTTACTTTTTAAAAAGTCCAGAATCCTCTCCTTTTTCTAATCGACTTTGGGCTAGCTAAAAATAGAAGAAGCTCTGCCTAAGAGAGAGAGAGATAAGGGGAAATTTAAGGAGGAAGAAAGAACAAGGAGAAAGGTAATAAATTTCTTGAAACTCAAGCTCCTTCCTTTGGCAAATTCATTCTCCTCCTCCTCCTCTCCCTTTTCATAGTTTTGGTTATTGAATTGGTTTTGTTTTGAGCCAAGTATAAAGGGAAGAAGTTAAGAAATTCCAAAAGAAGGCTAAGGCAAAAGGAAAGACTCTTGAAGAAGTAAGGAAAACAAGGCATGATTCATAGTTTTATTTGCTTTTCTTCCCTTACTCTTCATGTGTGATGTTTTGGCCGAGGAGAGAACTTGAGAGAGGGAGTGAGTTTTGACGTAGAACAAGCAAGAATCCTATGATTTAGAGTGGGAAAGTAGAAGAAAAACCATTAAACTTCAAAATAAGAAAGTTAAGGGTTCTTGAACATCTTATAAAATCTATTTTGATTCAAGAATTCTCCAGCCTATGTGAATGTTTGTTTTAGTTCCTAAGATCCCTAGGAAGCCTCCCATGTGCCCCTTCTATCAAGGAAAAATTGGAAACTTTATGGACTTTAAATGATTTTCATGGCTTGACCTAGGATAGATGAGAGGGGTAAGGAGTGTTTAAATTGGTTCTAAGCTTGATTTGGGGTCATATGTGATGGACGAAGATGAGAGGAACCCATGGGAAAAACTTAGAAGCCAAAGATTAAGAGTTAAAGTAATAGGTTCCATAATATAGCCTTAAGAAGCAACTTGTATCTAGACTCTTGAAAATGAAGTTGTGATGACTTCAAGGAGTCTAAATGGAACAAGAGGTCTAGATATGAGATGAAAATGAAGCCAAGAGTTTGAATTATGGTAGATGCTTCATTGGGCCTCTTATGGAACAAATATGGAACCATAGAGTGAAGTATGCTTCTTTAATGTGTATTTGATGCCATGGCTTGCTCCAAGAGTATAATTGAATCCTCTTTGTTATGTCTAGGCCAAAGAACTCAAACTCTATCTAGTTGTGGGTGTGAGACCGAAAAGGGAAGAGGATAATCAAGAGGGAATCTTGTGTTTAATTGCCAAGGTAACTCGTCACTCTTTCTTATTTACATTCTTAGATGTATGATGGTCATTTTATACTTGTATATGCACTTTATTATGAGACATGCCATCTAATATTGTCTTGTGTGTAACACCATATATTTCTAACTTATTTCATACTACTTTCATGCTTTAAACTATGCCACTCACATAAAAGGCAAGAAAATTGACATTAAATAATGAATTTCTTAACATTGCATCACGTATAAAATTTTCATTCAGTGTCCCATGGATCATGTGAGCTCATGTATCATATTTTCATATTTAATTATATAAATACAAATCATTTCCATCCTCAAAATTGGCCTAGAGCTGGTATATGGCAAGGAGATACATAAAATTCATGAATGTAATTTCGATCAGAATTTTCTCACTTCTGTCAGAAACTTTGGAAAATCATAACTAATTCTAGAAAAATCTAAATCATGAATTCTTTGCCATTATGGAAAGTTACATATGTATAATTTATGTTAAAAATATGTTTAGGCCATGAAACACAACACATAAGATGTTTGACATTTAAAAAAGTGCCGACGTCTGGCTGGCTACTGGTACAGTCATAGGTTTCTACTACAAAATTAAAAAATATCCAATTAATTTCACAAAAATCTAATCCATACAAATGATACCAATATAGAAATCTATGGATGTTAGCTAGAGGAAAAAATAACTCCAGACTAGTTTAGTATGTCCAGGACTCGAAAACTAATCAAACAGTAACCGGGGTTAGTCTAGACGCCTAATACTGGATAGAAACTTCAAAATTTTATATCTCCCTTTCTAGACATCCAAATGGGGTGCTTCTAGTTGACACAAGTCACTAGGAATGTCTAGTTTTTTTTTTTTATAAAATTTCGTGGCAATTGGATATCATTTTCTCCCTAAGTGATAAAATTCATTTTTGGACCAGTGTGAATAGTATCATAAACCAAAATTAGAATTTTTTCCAACTTTGAAAATTCATCAAATATTCCATAGAACTCCAAAAATTCTATAATTTAGCTTCCCAAAAAGCTCTAATTTCATGCCAAGTTTTAGATTAAGAAAAGTTCATTTGGACAAAAAGTAGTATAGGTTTCCATTATGGTCAATTCTTCCTCGATATAAGATACTAAAATGTCCAAATGACTTCTCTTGATGTTTGACACCTCTTGGGAAAGTTTAAAAGCATAATTATGACTTATATGAACTACCCAAATGGTTCCAAATCTCATGCATCTCAATTTGGCCATTCTACTTCCATTTATATATACATTTCCATAATGCAAACTTGCCATTATAAGACCAAAATGAACATTTCCATACATACAACCTTAAACTTCATTTGTACATGATATATTAACATAATTATATATGTTTAAGAGTTCATAGATCATATACAATAATAGGTTACAATGATTACCACTTAAATGGCCTTAAAGAAGCAAATTCCATACACTTTGATGGCATACTCTCATCTTTCAAAAAGGTGGCTTCCATTTCTTTGTTCTCTTTGTCCACCTAGCATGTTAGAATATTGGAAAGAAGGGAATGAGATTCAAAGAATCCCAATAGCTCATCTCCCTTTCAATCACCCATAAAAGATGTAAAACCAATCTTGAAAATGCATGCATGAGTATCATAGGATGTGCAATTATTCAAGAGGCATTTTCAACATTTGAGTAAGTCATATATAGCATACAAAGACTTGCCAAGTAAGTGGATTAGCCTCACCCATTCACTTGTGAATTTTGGACTTGCCTCACCCATTCTTTAAGAGATTCTTGACTCTACCTTACTCTTGGGAGTCAATCTCACTTTTGGGAGACTTTTTACTTTGTCTCAACCAAACTTTAAGGGTTATTAGCTCATCCTCACTATGGCTAAGAGTTCTTGGCCTCACCACACTCAAGCAAACCCTAGTACATATAACAACATCATTAAAAACATAATAGATCATCATGGTACCATGGCATATGAAATCATCCTAGAATACTTTTCATGGCTTAAAACACACATACACACATTCAAAGACAAGCCAAGCATACATTCATGCATGAGAGAAAGGAGGAGTGAGCTACCTTGGATGTAACCACACACTTTTCTCTTTGAAATAATGCTCCCTTCTTCAGCCTCACACACACAAAGGTATAGGAATGATATCTCTTAACCTAAACACAATTTATGGAAGCCAATTAAGTTTATGGAATTAACTTTAAGGCCATACAACTTGCTTAGTCATTAACTTGGCTCATTAACCCCTTTATGGTTCCAAGAATACACCTAATGAAGCAACACCCATCAAATGAATTTTAGGCTCCATTCTTTCCTTTCATATATGATTCTTGACTCCTTTTAAGCCTCTTGGAGTCATCACACAGTTAAAATAAAGGGCCATGTTGCTTCTTTAGGTCACATTATGAAACATATAAGGCCAACTCAATTTCTATGGCTTCTAAATTTTTTTCCCAAGGCCTCCCCTCATCTTCACTCATCATATATGACTCAAAAATGGGTTTAGAACAAATTAAAACTATCCCTAGGTACCTAAACCCCTCTTAGCCGAAACTAGGAAGCATTTAGGCATTCATGGACTTTGCTTTGTTTTTTTGATAGAGGAAGCACATAGGGAGACTTCTAGGGATCTTAGGAGCTCATTTAAACTCTCATTTAGGCATAGAAATTAAGGTATCAAATCAGATTTTATAAGGAACATATAAAACCCTAGAATTTGCATCTTAAATTTTCATGGTTATTTGTTAATTTTCTTTACATATCCTTAATCTCCACATTTTTTTTTCTAAGAATCACTCTTGGTTCTACCTAAAAACCAATCCCTCTTATGACTTCCTGATTGGGGCTAAGTATGAAGAGAATAGGAGCAAGGGGTAGTAACTATGGAAGAAGAAATTACTTTATTTTTCCTTATTTTCTCACTTGAATCCTCTTTTCTTTGGCCTCTTCTCTTCAAATCCGAATTTTCTCTTCAATTTCTCCCTTAAAATAGATCCATATACTTTATTGTAATCATAGGAATAAAGGAGAATGGAGGAAAAGAGGTTTAGAAAGGAAAAAGCATGAAAAACTACCAAAATTTCATACCTTCAAGCTTTGATTTCTCCTCTTCTTCCTCTTCCTCTTGTGTGCTACTCTCCTAGGGTTTTTCCTCTGGTCTAGGGTAGAAACATATGAAGCTAAATGAATGGGAGAGTGGGACGCCATTATAGGTGGGAGGAAAAAACATTTTTAAAAAATTCTCATTTTGCTATTCATTTTTGGCATTCTCGTTTCTAATTCTTTTTAGCTCCTTTTTTAGAATCATATTTTCTATTATAAAATTTAGGTTTCCAATTTAGTAAAATACTTTTGGAATCACTCAAATTGGAGTTAAAACCTTCCTGAATGAATCTGTCAAAGTTCGGGTACACTGACATTGGAAACATCTACCGGAAGGGGTTTTAATTGTCCTGGGGCTTTCTATAGTTTTCAAGACCTCTAAGAACTCTGGAGAACTCAAAAATTTCATTTAAAAAATCCTCTTGTGTGAATTCCAAATTTTGCTCCAAATTATGAAAATACCATTACGTTTCGTAAGTTTTTCATTAAATTTCGTTTCTTCATTCTAGCTTCATTTTTCTTTCTATCTGAGCCCAAAATCTCATTTTTAGGAGTCTAGAATGTTACTCAAAATTTTTGAGATCTTAACTATTTCATTTCGAGGGACTTGCTTTGAAAACACGGTTGTTTCCATCGTTTAACAAAAATCAAATATTACATTGTGGCATTGGTACCAATATATTTCATGAATTGTGTTTCGATTATGAAAATTGCTCTTAAGGGTGAGGTAGTGCCAAAAGTCTCTTGAGATGGGTGACGTGGAACCAAAAGTTTTTAGGAATAGGTTAAACAAGGCTAAAGGTCTCATGGATGAGTGAGGCCAAGTCAAAAGTCCCTAGGTTAAGGGTGAGACAAATCTAAAAGTCCTAAAATGGGGTGAGGTTAGACAAAGAGTCCCTTGAGCTTATTCTTGACTTTGATATAATTTTCATGGCATGTAAATTACGTGTTAAATGATTCTTAATGGTGTTAGATGCCTTCTTGCATGCTTTGACATATTTATATACCTTAATTGCTTACTTGAATAAGTGTATGAGCAATTGAGATTCTTTAGATTTTACCCCCTTCTCTCTCCCATCTTACCATATGCATGATATAACATGATTTGGGTATGGAATGGCAAGACTAGATATATGCATTCTTGTACATATCATGGGGTGAATGAATGAGTTTGAGAAATATGGGCTTATGCACCTTTGGGGCAAGTTTGGGCATTTCCACGTGCTCAAGTAGTCATGGTAGAGCTCAAAATGGACCATTTGGACCCTTTGTAAGACTTAAAAATGACTATTTCACAATCTAATATCATGATTTGACCAAATAAACGAATTTGCCCATAAAATTTGGCATATACATAGATCTTATCTATAGCTTTTTAAAAATCCAAAGACCAAAATATTTGGAACTCTGTAGAATTAATTATAAATTTCCAAAGTTGGCATTTTTTGGCTAAATTGATGCTGACATTGTTCATATGATTAGAAACTTAGGTTATGTTATTTGTAGGACAAATAATGTCCAACGCTTATGAAATTTTTCAAACATAAATTAGAAATGATAAGCTTTCCATGGCCACTAAGATCACCCCAATTGGACCTCTAAGTAGGGAGATATGAATTTTTGAATATAGAGGACAATACTAGTAACGATAGTCAACTTCTGGTATTGTTCCATCAATTTCCAGTGGTTATCAGCCTTTGTTGTAGTCTAGATTTATTTTTATCATAAATTAGACATTTGTAGTTTTCTAAAATAGTATAGTGTGCTTGATTTTTATTTTTCTAAAATTAGTTATGATTTTTCAAAGTTCAGGCATAGAATCTAGAAATCCTACCCAATGCTGCACACTATGTTTTTTAGTATACCACCCATTTGCACGAGTTCTAGGCCACTTCTTGAGCTTGTTATAAGTTTTATTTGTGTACTCAAATATGAGAATAATATAAATAAGTCCATATGGCGCACAAAACACTGAAAGAAAATTTTATCTGTGGCGTAACACAATTTAATGAGATATTCTTGATAGTTCTTCTTGGAAATCATATGTAATCCAAGGAGATGAGCCTAGCATTGATGTGAGATGAGCTTAGTAAATATGGTTTTACATAGAACATCTATACAAAGCATAGGAACCTTATCAAGAAAATGCCCAAACCATGACTCCTTAAATGGATTCAAGTATAAACTTTTTACAATGGTTTGTCAAACAAGACAATGCCAATTCTTGATTTTGTAGTTGGTGAGAGTGTTATGGGTCATTTGAATGTTGATGAGGCCTATGACTTATTAGAGAGTATGGCATCCAACACTCATTAGTGGACCTCAATAGAGCTCCATGGAAAAAGGTTGTAAAAGTCCACAAAATAAATGCACTAAGAATACTTTTTAATCTAATAAATAGCAATAAACAAAAAATTTGATAGTTTTACGATGTGACAAGGTATAGCTATGAATGCAAATGTCATTCTAACTTTATATATCATCTATGTGGAGAAGGCCACCCCAAAGAGAAATGTTCCTCACTTGTTGAAATAGTGAATTATATAGGGAATTACAAGAGAAATTAGAATAACCTATATTTTAACACCTATAATCTGGGAAGGAGAAATTATCCAAATTTCTCTTGGGGTCAAAATCAGAACCAAGCTCAAACTTCATCTTGTGAGGAAAGACTTTCTAATCCTCCTAGGTTTCAATCACAAGCTAGGCCACAAAGACAAGAGAATAAGTAAAATATGGAGGAACTATTCTTACAGTTCATGGCCAAGATTGATGCAACCATAAGAAACTTGAAGACTCAAATAAGCTAATTGGCCTTAACTCTAAATACCAAGTAACAAGGGAGTCTTCCTAGTGACATAATGCCTACTCTTAGGAGAGATTGTTAAGAAAAGTGTAAGGCCATAACATTGAGAAATGTAAGGGAATTACCTGAAGTTCCTACTCATATCCTAACTTAGATATATCAATCTTAAAAAGGATGAAATTTTTTGTGTAAAGAAAAATGAGAAGGAAGAAAAAGCTATGAAAAAGGATCAAGAAAAACCCAACCAAATAATGATCCACCTTTACCATTTCCCCAAAGATTCAAAAAGCACAACTTGGATTGGCAGTATTAAAAGTTCTTGGAAGTATTCAAGTAGCTCCATATTAACATCTCTTTTGTGAAGGCTTAAGAGCAAATCCCAAGTTATGCCAAGTTCATAAAAGATGTGTCATCAAGAAAGAAGAGATCTAACAAGTTTGAAATAGTTACTCTAATTGAGGAGTGTAATGCAATTTTGCGAAATTAATTTCCACCTAAGTTGCAAGATTCTGGGAGTTTCATGATTCCATGCAATATTAGTAAGCATTTTACTAGTAAAGCTATATGTGATTTAAGGGGAAGTGAGAATCTTATGCCCTTCTCTATCCTTAAAAAGCTTGAATTGGGTGAGGCGAGAACCACAATAGTGACACTTCAGTTAGCTAACACATCATTGGCTTACCAAATGGGATCATAAGGATGTACTTGTGAAAGTGGACCAACTTATCTTCGTAGCATTTTTATTGTTCTCAATTATAAGGAGGATTTAGATACACCTGTAATCTTGGGACAACATTTTTTAATTGCTAAAAGAACCTTGATTAATGTACAAAAAGGCAAATTAACAATGAGAGTAAATTATCAAAAAGTTACTTTCAACATGTACAGTGCTATAAAATCTTCTAATAAACCTAAAGAGTGTTGCTTCATTAGTGTGTTTGAGAATTTGGTGCATAAGAAGTTTCAAAAAATCAATTTCAAGGGATCCATTGGAAGCATCTTTGATTGGAATTGATTATGGTGAAGTTAAAGAAGTAAAGGAATGTGTTTAGTTTCTACAAGCTTCTCCCAGACCTCTAAAAGCCACACAAAAATTTGAGTCACTCTATATGTCATCCAAAGCAACTCCCACGTTAAAGCCATTTTTGGTAGAGCCATTGGTCTTAAAATTGAAATCACTTCCTTCACACTTAAATTATGCTTAACTTGGAGAGTCTTTCACTTTACTAGTTATCATCTTTACCTATTTATTAGCAAAACAAGAGAGTAAGCTCCTCCAAGTTTTAAGAGAGTTTAAGAAAGCCATTAGGTGGTCCATCACTAATATTAAAAGGATTAGCCCTTCTATTTGCATGGACAAAATTTTGCTTAAGAAAAAGTATTAAAAGTCAAATGAACCTTGATGCAAAATAAATCCAATCATAAAAGAGGTGGTGAAGAAAGAGATTTTGAAATGGCTAGATGTCGACATCATTTATCCTATCTCAATTAGTTCTTGGGTTATTCCAATCCAATGTGTCTTAAAGAAAGTAGGCATGACTATAGTGATTAACACTAAAAATGAGTTGATTTCTATAAGAACTATAACAAGGTGGCGGGTTTGTATAGACTATCAGAAGCTAAACAATGCCACTAGAAAAGACCGTTTCTCGGTACCACTCATTAACTAAATGCTTGATAAATTGGCAGGAAAGGAATATTTTTACTTCTTGGATGGGTATTCTGGTTATAACCAAATTGCCATTGCCCTTAAAGACTAAAAGAAGCCCACCTTCACTTGCCCATATGGCACATTTACCTTTAGAAGGATGCCATTTAGTCTATGTAATGCATTAGCTACTTTTTAGCAATGTATGCTATATATCTTCTTCAATATGGTCAGGCAAAGTATAGAGGTATTCATGGATGACTTTTCTTTGGAGGTACTTATGATGATTGTCTCAGTAATTTGGCTAATGTTTTAAAGTGGTGTGAGGAAACGAATTTAGTGTCAAATCAAGTGAAGTGTTGCTTCATAATACAAGAAGGCATCAACCTTAGTCATTAAGTTTCTTATAAAAAGGTTGATAAGGCTAAGATAGCCATAATTGAGTAGTTACCTTTGTGAATCACTATCAGAGTTATCCATAGTTTCTTGGAGTATGCTAGGTTTGACTAAAGGTTTATGAAAGACTTCTCTAAAATTACTCGACCATTATATAATTTGTTAGAGAAAGGTGCTCCATTTAACTTTGATGATGCATGCTTGTCTACTTTTAATGACTTGAAATAAAGATTAATTTTTGCACCTATTATTATTGCTCCGGATTTGAGTTAACTATTTGAATTAATATATGATGCTAGTGATTTTGCAATTGGAGTAGAATTGGGAAAGGAAAGAGAAGATATTTCATCCTATCTACTATGCTAGTAAAACTTTAATAAATCTCAAGTAAATTACACTACCATTAAATAAGAGCTATTGGCAATAGTGTTCACCTTTGATAAGTGCAGATTCTATCTTGCTGGTACAAAAGTAACTATCTTTATTGATCATTCTACAATTAAGTGCTTGACTGATAAGAAGAACTATAAACCAAGGTTAATTAGTGGATTTTATTTTTGTAAGAATTTGATCTTAAAATGTTGATAAGAAAAGTAGCGAGAATCAAATGACTGATCGCTTGTCTAGATTGGACAATAAAGCCCAACTTAAGCAAAAGTATAAGGTTAATGAAGACTTTCCTAATGAGCAATTGTTTGCTATGAATTACACTAAAACACCAAGGTATGCAGATCTTATGAACTACCTTGTGCATAATGTTCTGCCTCTTTATGTTATTTGTCCACCAAAGAAAGAAATTTTTGCATGATGTGAAATCTTATATTTGGATGAGCCATTTCTTTTCAAGCATTGCATAGATTAGCTTTCTAAGTGGTGTGTGCTTGAACAAAAGCAAGATGAGATACTTCATAAATGTCACTCTTTCTACTAGGATAGAAATTTTAGAGGTGAAAGGACAATGACAAAGATGTTACAACTAGGTAATAACATAACTATGTAAGACTTAACTTATGGAAAAATTGGCATATAACACTTATCTGCATGAAAATAGCACTTTTACCAATGGTATTTTGTGTCATTAGAAGCTCAATAAATTCATCCTTGGTTTTATGGACCAGGTGAGCTTACTAAATTCAGTTTTCATCCATAACACATTTTTTCAACTAGAATTATCACAAATTAAAGCTTAAAATTTGGATCCAAGCCATAGAGCACAAAATCACATTACGCTTATCATTTTCTTCATCCATTCCATATTCTAATATGAAATTTTAGAACATCATAATTAATTCTAAAAAAATTGAAATCATACAAATTATACTATTCTAAAAAGCTATGAATGTCCTCTAACTACCATAAAAAGTTTACATCAAAACAACCAAGTTTACCTTATGAAAACCGATAGAACAATAACAATGTTCACTTATGCATCCTGCAACTAAACTCAAAATTCAAAAATTCATTTCTCCCTCTACAGAGTTCTAAATGAGTTTCTCTCTATGTATATAGAAAGCTTATGATGTCTAGTTTATGCTTGTAAAATTTCATAAGCATTGGATTTTATTGGCCCCTCGATCAATATGAAAATGTAAACTGACCACATGAACAGTAATAGTGACAATTTTTACATAATTTGGCCAATTTGAAAAATCATAATAAATTCTCTAAAACTCCAAAAATGGTGCTCTTTTGCTCTATGAAAACCTCTTGATGAGACCTATTTTCTTGCCAAATTTCATGTAAAAAATCATCCATTTAGTTAGACTTTGGTTTAGCTTAAGAAAGTGGTGAATTTGGAGTCCATAAAGGGGTCAAATTGCACCAAATGACTTTCTCATCATTCCACAATCATTTGGGCATGTCCAAAAGTATAATTACAACATATGGGAGTATCCCAAATGGTCCCAATCACCATGGAACTCAAACTCACCTTCCTAGTTGTTCATTTATGCATGCATTTCAAAGCTCTATCATGTCAAATTTCACATACTCATTCATTTGACTTCAAAATTGATACATACATCATAGTTATATACATTTAAACATGTTCAAGGGTTTACATCATATATACATCATATGGTTATAAACTTTGACATCAAAATACATCAATTCTCTATTCTATTGTTAAAATTCCATGCTTCAAGGTGCTTAGCCTCTATTTCTTGCTCTACTTGGCTCACATAGACATGGTTAGACATATACGGGGAAAGAGTGAGATTTAAATAATCCTAATCACTCTTTTACCCTTCCAAGCAAACATATATGGCATATTTTCATGTCAAATAATGCAAGCATGTAAGAAAAGTATCTTGTAAGTATACATAAAACATTTTTTCATGTCATATAAACTTATACATTATCAAACATAGGCTCTAAGGGTTTTTGGTCTAGCCTCACCCAATTCCTTAGGACTTTTAGATTTGTCTCACCTATTTTTAGGGACTTTTGACTTAGCTTTACTCTTTTTTGAGACTTTTAGCTTTGTCTCACCTATTTTTAAAGACTTTTGGCATTTCTTCACCCATCCTAAGGAACTTTTGGCACAACCTCACCCGTTCAAGCCATCTTGCATTCAAAAACATGTTTTAAGAAGCATAATGGTACCATAGTATGAATTCAATGGCTATAAACATATCTTATGGTTCAAACATATACACAAATATCCAATGACAATCAAACATCTAAGACATGCATGTAAGAAAAGTTCAAGAGTTACCTTAAATCAAGAATCACAACTTCCTTTCTTGGACTTTCCTTTCCCCTTCTTGGCCTCTTGAGACTTTTAGCTTTGTCTCACCCATTTTTAAAGACTTTTGGCATCTCTTCACCCATCCTAAGGAACTTTTGGCACAACCTCACCCGTTCAAGCCATCTTGCATTCAAAAACATGTTTTAAGAAGCATAATGGTACCATAGTATGAATTCAATGGCTATAAACATATCTTATGGTTCAAACATATACACAAATATCCAGTGACAATCAAACATCTAAGACATGCATGTAAGAAAAGTTCAAGAGTTACCTTAAATCAAGAATCACAACTTCCTTTCTTGGACTTTCCTTTCCCCTTCTTAGCCTCATACACACAACACAGTAGGGCTTGATTCACTTAGCCTAGATACATCAAACGAGACATAATTACATCATTAGAACAAGTTCTAGTCTCATACAAACTCTATACAAGCTTACTTTGTCCTATGGCATGGTTATAGTTCCATATAAGTGCATAATAAAGCAACCCCTAGGATTTATGATTTTGGCTCTAATTTCTTATCCAATCTAAGTCTCTTGACTCCATTTAGACTCCTTGGAGTCATTACAAATTTAATTCAAGGAGCCTAAATTTAAGTTGCTTCTTTATGTCTTAAAAAAAAACCTAAACCTCCATCTTATAAACTATGACTTCTAGATTCAAACTAATGCTTTCCTTAATGTTTATTAATCATATCTAGGCTATTCTCATCCTTAGAATCAAAGAAAAATCTCCTTAGGTGCTTGCTTCGACTTTGGTTAAGACATGTACAAGGTAATGGACCTATGGAGTTTGCTTGATTTTCTTAGGGAATTGGCACTTGTGAAGTTTCCTAGATATCTTAAGAACTATTACATACTCTTACATACGTTAGACTATCCTTAGAAAGTTTCAAGAATGGCTAGGTGCAACAAAAATCCTAAGTTATACAACTTGAATTCTAAAGCTTTTCTTTTAAATCTAATTGCATATTCTTATTTCTAATACTCTAAAACCCTTGTTTCTTCATTGGTTTGGTTAGAAATCATCTCATCTTATATGGTCTAAGGTTGGCCAAAAATCACCTAAGAAGAAGCAAGAAATTACTTTGGTTCAAGCTTTTCCAAAAGTATTTTCACTCGCTTCTAGTCTCTCCTTCAATTTCTTTCCTCCTCTCACTGAACCAACCATGAATCATACTCAAATCAATCATCAAAACCATAGGAAAAGAGAGGAGAAAGAGGAGAACAAGGTTGGTGAAGGAGAAAGCATGAAAAACTATGAAATTTCTTACCTTTTTTCCTTGGTTTTTCCTTCTTTCTCTTCTCCCTCTTGGTGCACCACTTCAAGAAGTCTAAGGTTCTATTTTGGAGTAGATGAAAGCCAGTCATGAGGAATGGAAGAAGTGGGGCATGACGTGGGGTAGGCTAAGTTATGACACTTTTTCAAAATTCTCATTTTGTCCCTTTTCTTGGTTCTTTTCATTTGGGCTCATTTTAACTCCTTTTTTAGAACTATCATTTCTATTATAAAATTTAGGCTATTTACTTCATAAAATGCCTTTGGTTTCACCGAAGTTGGATTAAAAACCTTCTCAAATTAATCGATCAAAGTTTTAGTCAACTGACACTCTAAAATGTAAACCGATGGGGTTTTAACTATTTTAATGGTTCCTATAGTTTTTAGGGTCTTTGAAAATCCCGAGAAACTCAATTTTCCCTTTTAAAGATCTCTCATTTGAGTTTTTTAAAAGTTACCCAAAATTACAAAAAATGCCATTGCCTTTCTGTCAAATTTCATTTAGCTATTTTGGCTCCTTTTTTTAGGCACCTTAAGCCTTGTATCCTCATTTTTAATTATCAATATTATTGTTCTAATTTTATTGGGCCTCTAATCATTTAATTTAGGGGACTTTCTTTAATAATCTACTTAGTTTATGGCTTTTAAAACAACGGATGTTACATTTTCTGGCCTACCCTCTTTCAAGATTCTTATGCTTTTATGGCTAAATGTGATTAATGCTAAAGGGTAGGAAATATATCTAAGCAACATGAAATGCCATTGACCAACATTCTTAAGGTTAAGATTTCTTTATGTCCGAAGCATAGACTTACGGGTTTATTTGTTAATTCTTTCAATAATCAATACATCTTGGTGGCTATAAATTATTATGTTTCTGAGTTGGTTGAAGTAGTTGTATACCCTACTAATAATGCTAAATTGGTAACTAAAATTTTTAAAGGACAAATCTTTTTTGGTTTTAGGGCACCAATAACAATCATAAGTGATGAAGGGTCTCATTTTTGCAACAATTAGTTTCAACCCTTATTGAAAAGCATGGTCTTCATCATAATCCATAGACAAATGTGCAAACTAAGATATCAAATTGTGAAATCAAGACAATCTCAAAAAAGACAAAGAAGAAATTGGTTAATGAAGCTTGATAATGCTCTATGGGCTTACAAGATTACTTTTAAAACCCCTAAGTCTCTATACAGATTGTTGTTTGACAAAGCCTACCATTTACTAGTGGAATTAAAACATAATTCATATTAAGCTATAAAAAAGATTAACTTTAATTCCAAAGCTACTAATGAAAGGAAATTATTATAGTGGAATAAACTATAGGAGTTTAAATCTTGTGCTTTTGAGAATGTTTAGTTGTATAAGAAGATAAAAAAATTACATGACCAAAGGATCCTTCATAAAGAGTTTGGGTCTAATTAAAAGGTATTATTCTACAACTCTAAGCTAAAACTATTCCTTGAGAAGTTAAAGTCTTGATGGTTGAGACCATTTATTATGGTTCAAGCGGCCCCTTATTGAGCTATGAAAGTTATAGAGGGTACTTCTAGGAGAAAATTTAAAGTTAATGGGTAGAGGCTTAAACATTATTGTGGAGATAAGATAGATCATTTGAAGTCTACCATGACTTTGGAGGACCTTAACTAAAGCTAAAAGAATAGTCAAGTTGAAGACTTTAAACTTAACACCTTTTGGGAGACAACCCAATTTTCTTTCCTTCTCTTTTTTTTTTGAGTCTTTGTAGTATACTCATCCCACTTCTTGTTTTGTTCAACTCCCTCCAAAATGGACCATGCTTATGCCTCTGTGCTCAAACATAGAAGGAATCAGCTACATGAAACATAACATTCAAAGAGCAAATCTGACTTGCAGTGAATTTGTTTAACTTGTGCATATCTCTGCTCTCTAAATGATTGATTTTTTTTCTTTCCTATAATGCCAAGTGAAAGCTTTCATACTGGCTACTCTAGAAGTCCTATGCTAGACACCACTATGGAGTTTAAAGGTTTTCTATTAAGGGGGAAAAAACTCTTTTTTCGAAGTGCATAACATTAAGGTTGAAAGCATTGTTAGCATGGCCACACTTTTACTTCCTAAAGTCACATTGCCCAATGCTTATAATTTTATAAGTTCCTCATCATTAGTTAAAGGAATGGGTACAACTACATGCTCAACTTTCCTATCAAATGCCTTCTTATTTTGACACCATGGATGATTAGTTAGTAAGAACTGATGACAGCCCATGTAGCACAACTTGTCCTATAGATAAATAGAATATATGTCTTTAAGGCAACACAGGCATGCAAGCTTCCCTTTAGTTGACCATCCTAAAAGATTCCTAGACATTGAGAAGCATTGATTGTCCATATAATAGCTGCACACATCTTAAAATTGGATTATGAGAAGGCATCATATGTTTCAACCCCTTCCTTTTATAATTCTTGTAACTCTTCAATCATTGGTTTCAAGTACACATCTATGTCATCACCATGACACTTTAGACCTGGAATCAAAGTGTTATCATAAAGTATAAGTGATTCATGCAACTCAATGGCAATAAATCATACAAAACTAGCACAATTGGCCAAATACTATAGCTAGCACTCATATTTCTTCCAAGTTGAAACTTATCACTTTCCTAACCTAATCGGACATTTCTAGAATCATTGGAGAAGTTGAAATTTGTTTGTTAAAAGACTTCCATGCAATAGAGTTAGATAGATGCCTTAGTACATTATCATCAATGCATTCCTTCTACTGCCATTGCATCTCCTTAGCTATATGGCAAGCCATGTACAACCTTTATAGCCTAGGCTTTATCAAAAAATGTCACAACACTTTATATGATACTTTCTTGCCTCTTTGACCATTTAACCTTGATCGAGACATATTGCACCTAGGACATTATTGTGCATTGTCATTCTCCTGTCAATATAAGATGCAATCATTCTTACATGTATCAATCTTGGTATGATACAATCCAAGCTCTTGAACAGCCTTCTTTACTTTGTAATAGGAGTTAGATACTAGTGCCCCTTGGGAAAGAGCATCCATGAATAAATTCATCAATACATTTATTGGTCTAATGGTTAAGGCACTTCAAGTGAAAATGCCTAACTATGAAGGAAAACTTCAACATTTTGCAACAAGCTAGATAAAGGTCAATTTGAGCATCTTCTAATAATTGAAAGAACTAGCTAACCTGTATATTAGGCAACTCACTATGTCCTAATCCTTAGTTCCCTTCCTCTAAATCTACATGGTCATATGCGTTGTGTAACATCTCAATGATGTCATCTTCCTTATCATTATCCTCTTCTACTTAGCACCAAGTTAAGCTTAAAAGTAAGATTAATGTATGCTAAAATCCATAACATAGCAAGCATCACTCTAGCTTAATGTTTTTGCACCAACTTGAATTCAAAACAAAGATTAAATCGCTGTAGAATAGCAAGCACCATTTAACTCAACACTTTAACACCAACTTAAGCTCAAAATCAAGATTAATATATGCAAAAATCCATAGGATAGCAACCAAACTCAAAATAGGTTTTAGTACCCAATTCAAAACTCTTAATAACAAGCAAACTCAACAAGACATATGCTAATTTTTTGAAAATCCCTCTCTCACAAAACCCAAAAAACTCCAATCTCAAAACTAAATCATAACAACATTGATGAATTCAACATGAAATTATAGGCATTTAATCTAACAAAAAATTCTTAGAATAAATACTCTGTGAGACGTTCATATGTAAATATATAACTTCTTACAACTTCAATTAACAAATATTAAAAATAATAAACTAAAACTTAATGCATGAACCATTAAAAATTATTATTGGTCCCAAAAAAATAAACCATTAACAACTATAAGATCGATTATACTTAGATAAGACACACATCCATATGAGGCTAGCAATTAGTAAGGTAAATTTCATTCTAATTATTAAAATTATTTGACATTTAATGCTTTTATTTTAGTCTCAAGCTTTGTAAAGTTTGTATTATATTTTTTTTAAGTTTATGACATTATATGAATAAGCTACAAAGTGAGATTATATTCTTTTTCAAAGGCTTAGCCACAAAGTTTGAATCTAAGTTCTCGTTGTGATATAATGTTTACGATGTCTAAGTATATATACAAAAATTTAATTGTTTCATGTTGATGACTTGGAATCATAAGATGATAGCGTTATGAAAATCATGATAAGGAAAAAAGGGTTTTGGATAGGCATGTCATTATTGATTGAAGATCCAAATCTAAATGGGGCTTTATAAACCAAGAAACATATGGTAAAACACACATGAACTACAAGGTACACCTATATAAAGGAAAACAAAATTGCTACAAGCTACAAGCTACAAGCTACATTGTTTAGAATAATTGCTTTCATTGATAAGGGAAAAGGGAAAGACCACATAAGGCAAAATGTCCCTAATATAATGCAAAATAAAGCAAATATAGAAAAGAAAACAAATAAGTGGAATAATGCCTTGAATTCTCAAATTTGCCAAAGACATTCCCTGAAATGGCCATCATCTAAATAGAGATGATAAAGATAGTCTATTCCATGGGAGATAGGATAGGCTTGGATATCATGATGACAAAATATCTAATTATATGCCATCAGCTATTATAAAATTTGAAGGGAGATGACAACTTATCAATCAATTACTATAACACATGGGGCAAAGGGATTTACATAATATAAGAGTTGAAATTGCAATTATGGACCACAAATTAAAACTGTGCAAAAGCATAACACATAAAATGAGATAACGCTTTTAACGTTCAAGCCTATAAAAAATATTGGGATTACTTTGATTGATCACTGAAGTCTGTCATTAATTTTTTGAGATAAACAAAGATATCTTATCAAAGAAAAATGGAGCAAAAGTACAAGTAGGGGTAGCATAGGGCATTTTCAAAATCAAAGAAACTAATAAAAAAGAGGGCTAAAATATGCAATAACACTATTCAATCACTTTCTCAATTTAATACAAGAATCAAGAACTAAAATTGACTCATAGTTGTTGTAACTATAATATTAAAGACAAAATCCTTTTATCCATATTAAAGGATGGATGAAAATTTAAATAAACCAAGAAGTGAAACTAAATAAGTAGTTTTCCATCATTAAATTTCTTGAAGTATAAACACACATGAATTACAAGCTACAACCTAGATAAGTGAAGCTACAACCATTAAGCAAATCATTAATTAGTTTCAACTTAGGATGCTAGTTAATATGCAAACATATATAACTATAGATTGCATAGTTTAAGCTAAAGAAAGATAAGTTTAGTAGTCAATTCTATCATTAAACACTAATTAGTAACTATGTTGTTTATATTTTCTCAACCATGAATTAGATATAATTTTAAAGAAGATTTCAATTCAAAGGAGAAGGAGACTAACTTGCTAAAATCGAGTGTGGTCACTATAAATAGTGTTGTGAAAATAAGCTTTAGCAGCTTTTGTAATGGTGGTTGAAAATGTGCTTGAAAATCAATTCCCTCTATGTTGATGGTTGAAAATGTAACACCATAGCTTCTAACTCATTTCATAACATTTATAAGCTTCACCCAAGCTAAACACACATCTATGCATGAGAGAAGGTGGGGAGAGCTACCTTACTTGCATTTACATACTTTTTCCTTAAGCCTTCACTTCTCTCCCTTGACCTCACACACCCAAGAAGGTGGAGATTATTTCTCTTAGCCTAGACACACCAAAAGAAGCATGAATTACTCATGGAACAATTTCTAAAGTCACACCACTTGTTTAGACACTAGGTTATCCTATAAACCTTATTATGGTCCATAAAGGCACCTAATGAAGCAACACCCCTCAATTAAATTCTAGGCTCCATTCTTTTTTTTCAAATATGATTTTTGACTCCTTTTAAGCCTTTTGGAGTCATCACATGATTAAAATAAAGAGCCTAAACACATGTTGCTTCTTTAGGTCACATAATAGGGTCTATGGCACCAATTCACTTTTTTTAAGTTCTAAATTTTTTCCAAGGCCTCTACTCATCTTCACTCATCACATATGACTCAAGAATGGCCTTAGAAAAATTTAAAACTCTCCCTATCTATAGGAACTTGCCTAGGCCGAGACTATAAGGGGAAGAAGAGTTCATGGCCTTCTTGATTTTTCCTTGATGGGAGGCACACTTAGAAGGCTTCCTAAAGGTCTTATGAGCTCAATCAAATATTCACACGTGCAATGAAACTCATATATCAAATCAATTTTTACAATCCCCTTAAGTGCTCTACACTTTTCCAACTTCTAGGTTCATAACTTTCCATGAGGTTTTGTTCATTTTCATGGAGGAAGAGGCATATGGGGGACCTCTTAGGGATCTTAGGAGAACATTTAAATGTTCATTCAATCCTAAGAACATTGATATAAAATCAAATTTGCAAGGGAGCATTTGGATCCCTAAGGGTTCCCTCTTGTTTCCTAATACTCCTTTCTTGATTCTATTGATTCATTCTTAATCCTTGCCACCTTAAACTTCTAATCCCTCCATAAATTGGACAGAAAATAGCCTCTAAGAATTGGACTCATGGTGGCCAAATTCGTGTAAGAGGAAGGGGGAGGAAGAAACTACCACAGAATAGAAGTTTTACCTTGTTTTTTTGCTTTCTCTTAGTTGCTTTTTACTTTCCTTGGTTGCCTCCCTTCAAAAATGAATTTTTTATCTTTATTTTGCCAACACCATCAAACCCATAGAAATAAGGAGGAGAAGGAGGAAAAGTAACTTGCTAAAGAGAAAGCTAGATTTTTCCATGAAATTTCCTACCTTTTCTTGGCTTTTTCCTCCCTCCAAGAGTGCTCCTTCTTGTGCACCTAAGAGAACTAATTCTCCTCTTTGTTCTGGGTAGAAGAAAGACAGAGGAAAATGAGGGCAAGAGAGGGCGTGAGTTTAAAAAGCATCTTGTTAAAATTGTTTCTAATTTTGCCCTTCGCAATGGCATTTCTGGTTTGTCTTCGTTTTAGCTCCTTTTTTAGAACTGTCTTTTCCATCATAACCAATAGGTTCCCAATTTAATAAAATGACCTTGGAATCACTCAAATCGGAGTTAAAACCTTCCCGAACGAATCAGTCAAAGTTCAGGTCAACCGACATTGGAAAAATTACACCAGAGGGTCTTTATCGGTCCCGGGGCTTCCCATGGTTTTCAAGGCCTCTGAGAACCCCGAAGAACTCAAAACTTTCATTTAAAAAGCCCTCCTGTATGTTTTCCAAAAAGTCCACTTATTTACAAAAATGCCACTGGCCTTTCCGCAAATTTTTCGAATCACTCCGACCCCAATTTCTGGGTAAATCAAGGCTCAAATCCTCATTTTTTATTATTTAAAATTTTATCCTAATTTTATATGGTCTTAAATCACTCACCTCAGGGGACTTGCTTTGAAAATTGACTCATTTCAGTATTTTATGAAAAATCGGACGTTACAGAAAATGAGATTGGAGTGCCTGCTACTCTACTAAGCATTCACGATAAGGGCTTATGATTTAAGACAAAGAGAAGTGGGAGAAGAAGGAAGATCAATCTTGGCTTATGTGTGCAATCAGTCACAGAGAAGGAGAGGGTTTTCAATTTGAAAGGGATTGAAGGAAGGCATAAGACAACCAAATGATGTTGTTTTAGGTTTAGAAATATAGGCAACTAAGTCTTGGGTCAAGTCTTAGGATTTTTTTTTTTGGTTGAAAAATCCATGGTGCCATAACTTTAAGGTTTAGAAGTCTTAAAGCCTAAGGCTACTGCCCTAAGACGTAGGGAAAAAATTTGATGGCTTTTGTAGCCATCTAAAGTCACCATAAAAAAGTTTTAATGGCAAATCTTATAAGTAGGCAATAAAAAATTTATTGGCTATAGAGGTGCAGGCTGTCGTCGCCTAATAGAGGTAAAAGCCAGGGCCACCGAAGCTATGTTGAGTGTGTCAAATGAAAAAGGAGGGGAGACAACTCAAATGCTAGCAAAAAAATCAAAACCATTATGCTATTCAAAAAAACTATTATAATCCATATTTGACAATAGAAAAGGAAGTATTCAACATGCTATCAACTAGAATGGACAAGGGCTTAAAGAGTTTTTTCAAAGGGATTCACCACAAAAGCCACTTCTTATGTCAACCCAATATCTTAATTAGTGGCAACATGTCTATATTGTCACCACAAAATAAAGCTTTTTAACACCAAAATTTTTTTAATTTCTTTCTAATAAATTTAAAGACATTTGTGGTGACTCAACAAAATTTTCACAAAGACATTATATGGCAACATAATTGTCACCTCTACATGCTTTTAGTGGCAATTTTTATTTGTCATCCCTAAAAGTCTTAGCAAAAGAATATTATAGTTTTAGTGACAACTTTTGTGTCAAATTTTGTCTATCTCCACTAAAAGTGTACTTTTAGTGACAATTTTTATTTGCCACCTAAAGAAATTTTTTTTAGTGTTCCTTTTTCTAGTTGCTCTGTAACAACCAGAAAAAGAAAAGAAAAAGAAAGAAGAAAGCTGAAAATTTTTGAAATCCTAAAATTTTTCTAAGTCTGCTGGCTATAGCGAGAAATGGACTAGCTATAGCGAATGTACCTGTTTGCTATAGCGAGAAATAGTCTAGCTATAGTGAGTGAGCATGTTCGCTATAGCGAAAATGCTTCTAGCTATAGCGAGTGTGGGCATCCTATACAAAAATCAGGAAGCTGCTCGCCGTAGCATGCACCATAGCAAAAACGGGGGTCTGAAACTGATACGTGCTCGCCGTAGCGAAGGTTAATTCTCGCTATAGCGAGGGTTAGTCTGGAAAAGAGTAAAAAGCGAGAATTTGACTTCTTTCAACATCCCAATTCATTCTTTCTTTTCTATCTGACCTAAGCTTCGACCAAAGGGAAGAAAAGAGGCGTGGTGAGGGAAAGAGACCAAGAGAAGGAAGGAAGAAGAAAAGAAAAGGTAAACAAGCTTGAGATTTCCCTCTCCTTTCTTCTTAGCATCTTGTTCTTCTCTCTTTATCCTCTCTTTCTATGGTTTTGCTTGTGAAATTCGTTGGGATTTAGGCATGGGTCAGAAGAGGGAAAGTGGGAAACCACTCTTGCTTTTCTTTGCTTTCCTTGAGTAGAGCTTGAGAGTGAAGAAGAGGTGGTGAAATTCTAGAGAAAGGGAGGAAGTCTGACCTAGAATGAACAAGAAACCCTTGTGTTAAGTTGAGAAATGCAAAGAACTAGGAGAAGGGCTAGTAAAGTTTAAGAAGGGAAGAAGTAGGGCTTTAATCTCCTAGCCTTGTGAAGGTTTATTTGCATGAGAGTAATTCCATGCTTTTGTTGTGCCTAGGCTCAAGAGAAGCACCTCCATCAAGGTGTGAGTGTGAAACTAAGAAGGGAGAAGAGGAATTGAAAGGAAAGGCTTATGTTGGCTCATAAGGTAGCTCTCTCCACTCTTTCTTGTTGCATTCTTGGATGTAATAGTCATTGTATGTTTGTGTATATACTTGTTGTGTGAGACATGCCATATGTTATTGCCTTGATACATTGGTACCAATATGCTTATATGTTGGATTGTAAAAATTGCGTGGGTGAGGTAGTGCCAAAAGTCCCTTGAGATGGGTGAGGTAGAGTCGAAAGTCCCTTGAGATAGGTGAGACAAGGCCAAAAGTCTCACAACTGAGTGAGGCCAAGTCAGAAGTCCCTAAAATCGGGTGAGGCCATCCAAAAGTCCCTAAACTCGGGTAAGGCTAGATTAAAAGTCCCTAGAGCCCACTTTTGGCATTGATATGGTTTTCATGGCATGTACAACATGTATTATATGATTGTGAATGGTTAGATGCTTATTTACATACTTTGACTTGTTATATGCCTTGATTGCTTCCTTGAATGAGTGCATGAGCTACTGGGATTCCATGAATCTCACCCCCTTCCCTCCCCCATCTTAACATGCTAGGTGGAGCTCAAGGAGAATCAAGTGCACACCAAGGAGCCTAGAAGCATGTGTAGCTAGATGTTAACTTATTTTGGTTCTTTTGATGTAAAGTGGTGCCAAAATGAATATACACCTACTATTTTTGAGATGTAAATGTTGTAGCAAGTGTAAATGTATGAAAATATGATGTACAAACCATGTAGAGAACCAAAGTAATGAAAATATAGGAATTGCCCTTTTTGTGGCTTGTATGTGATAGTGTATTTTGGCCCGTGGCATTATGAGTTTGAAATGTATAAGGATTTGGACCACTGGGACATGTTATATAGACTATTTTTATGCTTTAAAACTTGTCCATGAGATGTGAGAACATGTGGGAGGCCACTTGGACCCCTTTTGAACCATTTTGGGTGCCAAAACTGTCAATTTTGTGAGCTTCGTCAAAGTATGACCAAATGAGCTCTTCTTGATATGAAATTTGGCATGCCTCTAGATTTTGTAGAGAGATTCTTGGGAAGCTAAAGTGGGTAATATTTGGAGGCCTATGAAATATTTGGCGAATTGTTGAAGTTTGGGAATTTTAATGGTTTGGTCAATGCACTGTTACCATAGGTCCAAAAATGATTCTGTGTCATTCATAGACCAAATGGTGTCCAATTGTTTTGAAATTTTATATGCATAAACTAGACACTCATAGCGACCTATAAGAACTAGAATCACCTCAATCGGAGGTCTGTAGAGAGAGAATAAACATTTGAAGTTTTATATCAGCATCAGGGAAGCCATCCGACCTTTGTTATTGTTCCATCAGTTTTTGAGGTCCAAGGGCTACTAAACTAATCTAGACTTATTTTTTTCCTCTGGTTAACATCTGTAGCTTTCTAAATTGGTATAGGTTTCCTAGATTGGATTTTTTTGGATTTAGTTCTGCATTTTTGAAGTTCATGACAGTAAGCTGCACCAGTATCAGGGACAGTCGGACCTCTGTCTCGTTTTTTATGTCAAACCTGGCCTAAACGCTAAGATTGGGGTTGGGAATTATTTTTAGTGTAAATTTTAGATCCAGAGATTTCCAAAAAGCTATAGGTTGCTAGATTCCCATTTTTCTATAATTAGTTATGATTTTCCAAATTTAGAGCCAAAAATTTGACTTTTGGGTCCATTTAAGAAAATGTACTTTCTTGGTTTTTGGCTTCATATCCATGGTTTATGGCTTGTTTTATGATATGTATGAGTCCTATATAGGGAGTTTGAGTAGAGAATGTGAATGATGGATTCACAGGACCCACGGGGCAAAAGATGAGTATTTGAAACCCCGTTTTATAGTACGAAAATGCCACGGTTTGTACTGGTTCTTTAGAAATCATATGGAACCGAGCCCAAAGGGAGGCTAGATAGAGTTAATATATTATGGTGTTACATGATCGCTATTGATTCTCCATTGATTCAAATCAAGGCCTAAGCCAAAAAAACTTTTTTAAAAAATTAAAATTAATAAAATATTTGGCGAATTGTTGAAGTTTGGGAATTTTAATGGTTTGGTCAATGCACTGTTACCATAGGTCCAAAAATGATTCTGTGTCATTCATAGACCAAATGGTGTCCAATTGTTTTGAAATTTTATATGCATAAACTAGACACTCATAGCGACCTATAAGAACTAGAATCACCTCAATCGGAGGTCTGTAGAGAGAGAATAAACATTTGAAGTTTTATATCAGCATCAGGGAAGCCATCCGACCTTTGTTATTGTTCCATCAGTTTTTGAGGTCCAAGGGCTACTAAACTAATCTAGACTTATTTTTTTCCTCTGGTTAACATCTGTAGCTTTCTAAATTGGTATAGGTTTCCCAGATTGGATTTTTTTGGATTTAGTTCTGCATTTTTGAAGTTCATGACAGTAAGCTGCACCAGTATCAGGGACAGTCGGACCTCTGTCTCGTTTTTTATGTCAAACCTGGCCTAAACGCTAAGATTGGGGTTGGGAATTATTTTTAGTGTAAATTTTAGATCCAGAGATTTCCAAAAAGCTATAGGTTGCTAGATTCCCATTTTTCTATAATTAGTTATGATTTTCCAAATTTAGAGCCAAAAATTTGACTTTTTGGTCCATTTAAGAAAATGCACTTTCTTGGTTTTTGGCTTCATATCCGTGGTTTATGGCTTGTTTTATGATATGTATGAGTCCTATACAGGGAGTTTGAGTAGAGAATGTGAATGATGGATTCACAGGACCCACGGGGCAAAAGATGAGTATTTGAAACCCCGTTTTATAGTACGAAAATGCCACGGTTTGTACTGGTTCTTTAGAAATCATATGGAACCGAGCCCAAAGGGAGGCTAGATAGAGTTAATATATTATGGTGTTACATGATCGCTATTGATTCTCCATTGATTCAAATCAAGGCCTAAGCCAAAAAAACTTTTTTAAAAAATTAAAATTAATAAAATATTATTTAAGATCTATAATGTCTCGAGAAAGATTAAATGGATTTGTTATATTATCAATTGAAACGAAAACATTAAAAAGAAATTAATTAAATTTTAATTAATAACTTTGCTTCTTAAAAATCTAGAAAAATAAATTTTAAATAAAAATTTTTATTAACACACTCTCACTATTTCTTCATATTATGAATTTTAAATATTTAAATCTATAATTTTCACCTATTGTTAATGTTATCCTATTATTTCATCATATTATTTATGTTTCATGCTCTTATTTATTTGTATGACTTGTTTGTATTTCATAAACCAAAAAAAATTAAATATAATAATTGGTTATAGTGTAATGTTCCACATCGGATAGGGAGATCTTGGGTTAGGTCTATATAAGTGGGAGTAGTACTCTCCCTCTTGGTGACACATTTTAGTTGTGACTAATTGAGGTGACTCTAGAAACAAAACCCCACTAGGGCAATGTGTCCAGTGCTGTAACGGGGACAATATTGCTGAGGGATTTGTATGGTATTTGGTATTAAAGCCTGGTTTATGTAACAACCAATAATTTAGAAACTGAACTAAATCCAAGAAACTAGTATGGGAACACTCTAAAACAAGACAAATTAAGTTTAAATGGGATTAGGATATTAATTAAAACATCTTAACATGTGAATTAGAGCCTAAGGTTAGCTCGAAATCGGATTTAAAATGACCAAAAAAAGAACTACAAAAGTCAGTGGCATTTTCGTAATTTTAGGTAACTTTTAGAAAATTCAAAGAAGGGATCTTTAAATAGGAAAATTGAGTTTCTCGGGCTTCTCAAAGACCCTAAAAATTATAGGAACCCCTAAAATGGTTAAAACCCTTCCAGTATGTGATTTTGGTTATCAATTGACCAAAATTTTGATTAGACTGTTCAGTAAGGTTTTATATCTAATTTGGGTGAAACCAAAAATATTTTATGAATTAGAAGGCATAAATGTTATGATGGAAAAGATAGTTCTAAAAAAGGATTTAAAATGAGCTCAAATGGGGCAATCAAAGTGTAGTGGCAAAAGTGTAATTATGGAAAATGATAAGAATATCTTCTCTAACCTTTATTTATGACCAAGCTACATCCCCATCTCCTTCAAACTGACTTGGAGGCATATGAATTCAGTAGCTATGGTGTCCAAGAGATGGGAGGAGAGAGAGATGAAAAGGAAGCCAAAAGAGTAAGGAAATATGCCAAATCTCATTCTATGATAGTTAGAAATTTTGCTATGCTTTTCTTACTCTTTCTAATGGTGATTTTAGTTTCTTGAAAGGATGATTTTAGTGGCTGACCTCTTGAGAAAAAGTGAGGGTTTGAAGTAAACAACTATGCCACAATAATCATCATTTAGCAAACTTTCAAATGAGGTATGGTATAAGTCATGAGATTACCATTTCTTTAGTCTTCTTTTTCTTCCATAATTCTCCCTAGAGAGAGAGTGAGACTAAAGCTTTTGTTTGATAAAAACTTGAGAGAAATAAGGGTTTTGAAGTATGGAGAATTAGAAAATGCAATTAGAATCAAGAAAGGAGCATTAGGAAACAAAGTAGGGAAGTTAGGGTTTTGATTGCACCTAGAGATTTATGAAACTTTCTAATGATGATTTAACTTATGTAAGAGCATATATGAGTTCATAAAAGATCTAGAGGCTTCATGGATGCCAAATTTCCTATAAAAGCAAGCAAAATTCTATAGGTGCTCCATTATATAAGTGTCTCAGCCAAGGTGGGATTCATATACCTAGGGAGTGTTTTCATTGATTTCAAGGATAGAAATGGTTTATATATGAATTATAGACATCAAATAAACTATTAATTTGAATTTAGAAACTATATTTTGAAAGTTGGAAGTTTAGGTTTCTTTTAGGCATAAAGAGGCAACTTGATATTTGGCTCCTTAGATTGAGTTTGTGATAACTCTAATGAGTTTAAATAAAGTCATCTAACTTAGATTAAGTGAGAAATTAGAGCTAAGATCATGGATTATATGAGTCGCTTCATTATGCCCTTGTAAGGAACTATAAGCATGACATAAACTATAAATAGCTTATGTAAAGTTTATGTTAGGATAAAAATAGTTTCATTGATGTATTTGTGTCTTATTTGATGTATCTAGGCCAAGTAAAGCAAGCTTCCTCCAAGTGTATGTATGAGGCCAAACTAAGCAGCTAGAGAATCAAGGAAGAAATTGTGATTCTTGAACCAAGGTAGCTCTTCATCCATTCTTGTATACATTTCTTAGTTGTTTGATTGTCATCAAATACTTTTATGTATGTTTGAATCATGAGACATGCCATTAGCTATTGTTTTGATGCTATGGTACCATTATTGTCTTGAATTTGTGTTTTGAATGAGAGATTGCTTTTCATAGGTGAGGTTATGTTAAAAGTCCCTTAGATTAGGTGAAGTGAAGCTAAAAGTCCCTAAGAATGGGTGAGACAAAGCAAAAAGTTTCAAGAATGAGTGAGGCTAAGCCAAAAATTCCTAGAAAGTAGGTGAGGCTTATCCAAAAGTCTCAAATAATAGGGAGAAGCTAGATCAAAAGTCCCTAAAGCTTGATTTTGATATTGGTATGTTTATGTGTTCTTGAAAACATGTTTATATTTGGTTCTTGGAAGCATTTGATGCATGCTTGTTTTCCTTGACATGATAACATGCCATATATGCCTACTTAAAATATTGAATGAGTTATTGGAAATTTTTGAATCTTACTCTCCCCTATTTTCCATTTGCTCTTGTCTAGGTAAAGCCCAAGGAACCATAAATGGAGGCCAAGGAATGTAATTTGTATTACTTTGACAATAAGATAGCTTTTTATGTAATTTGATATCAAAGTATGTATGTATAAGTTATTTATAATATGTAAACCTTTGAGCATGTATAAAAGTATATGAATATATTGTGTGTAATCAATTTGAAGCCAAATGTATGAAAATGTATAATTTTAACATCTTTGAGCTATGATGTGCTTATGCATATGAACAAGTGGGATAGTGAATTTGAGTTCTATGATGATTTGAACTTATTATGATGCTTCTATATGCTATATTTGAGCCTTTGGACGTGCTCAAAATGGTCATGGTTCATGCAAGAAGCCATTTTGGACCCTTTTGATGCAATTATGACACTATTTTGGACCATATTTTTGCCCTGAACCAAAGCTAGATTAAACGAACGAATTTTGGCATGAAATTTGGTAGGCACATAGATCTCATTTAGAGCTTTTCATAGAATAAAGAGCGCTATTTTTGGATCTTTGTGAGACTTATTATAATTTTTCACATTTGGTTGAATTTAGCAAAAATTGTCAGTGTACTATTCATTTGGTCAGTCTAATTTTGGGTGTCTTTGAAGGACCAAATAAAGTTTAATGCTCATAAAATTTTAAATTCATATATGTGATATCATAAGCTTTCCATAGTCACTAAGAGTACTCAATTTGGATCTATATAGAGGGAGATATGACTTTTTGAATCTCCAGGTATGTTGTAGGACGAGAATTAGACTTAGTTACTATTTCATTAGTATTTTATAGGCCAAATGATATTATTTTGATCTAAAAGTTTTACAGTAGTTATATGACATATTAAGATTTCTAAAAAGCTATAATTTGTATGATTTGAAATTTTCTAGAATTAGTTATGAATTTTTAAAATTTTCATCAAAATATGGAATATGTGAAAAAATGCAAGTGTGATGTTCAATTTGAGATGTATGCCTCCAACCCGAAATTTAAGCTTCAATTAGGATGTTTCTGATTGACCAAGTGTGTTATGGATGGAAGACAAGTTTGGTAAGCTCAAATGGTCTATTTAAGCAAAGATGAATTAATTTGCTTTATAATCATGTCATTTTACGTTGCTAAAGGTGCTAATTTAATGCAAATAGACACTCTAGGCCATTTATGCTACAAGATAAGTGCTGTATAGATATGGTGTTACATATAGCCTATGTGCTTATCCTCTTAAGATTAGTTCTTTTTTATTAGGACACTTTTAAAGCAAAGTGAACCATGATTATGTTGAGATTGACTGGAGGAAAACAACTATCATTCTAAGGACAATGGATGAAGGTGAGCCACATATATGTTAAAAAGAAAATTCAAAATCTACATAACTCTTCAAGAATGGATCATCACTGAGCCAAGATATAATTATCATATTCTATCTCAGTTAAACTATGATGATTGTGGGAATTGTTCCATTGTTTCTATTCAACGGTTGCATAGCTTCAAATATAAATCTCTCATTAATAAGCACCTTAAGAGATCCAAAGCCTTCATGGTCATCCAACTGATATTATGACCCTGAAGGCTTTAGAATAAGACTTCACCTTTTTAATCCAACCACATATAAGATATCTAAAGTGCACTTTCCATATGCCTTTGCTAAAGAAAACTTTGAATCATTAAGTGGTAGTGCAAATGGATTTCTATGTACAAGAAATGTCTATATAGATCTTTCTCACTTTCTAAGCCCTTCAATCCAAAAACTCATCAAATGTTTAAAGTTATAGATATTGCATATCAGATTTCAAGAAGTATCATATTTTTGGTTGTCTTCATCAATGTATTTCTATCTATAATTAATTTATTCTAAATTTGCAAGTGTTTAGATTTTAGGGATTGGTATTTCTAGTAATTTATTCAATTAAATATTATAGTAATAATGCATATGCATTTTTTTCATGAAAAAGTGAAAGATGACTACATCATTTTGATGCTCAACATTGACATACATAAGGAAGGAAGAAAGTTATGAAAGATTTCCTTCTCACTGAAAGAAAAGGCATGAAGAATTGTAGCCGTATGTTCTATTAAAGGGGACATTATGTACAGTTAGACTTTGCATGTTGATAACCAATGGATTTACATTACAAAAGAAGACATAGGTGATTATCACCTAATAAGCCCTGTTGATGTATACAATTTTTTATCTGATATGTTTAATGGAATAAAGATATCTAGTGCAATAATAAAGATGAATTTTAAGTTGGTCATCTACAATGGAAATGCTAGTTTGTTATTTTACACTATAAAAAAACAAACTATCATTTATTAGTGGTTTTCTTAGCAATTAACAGTGATTTTTCTTTTATAAATGTTAAATGACTAAGCAACATTTGACTTGTCACCAACTTGACAATTGTGGGTACTTAACTAGCAACAATTATTTTTTGACCACAGGAATAACCATCACTAATTGAAGACTACAATCAACAAAAGTTGGAATGTGAATAGCTATTGACCACCACAAATAAAGATTGATTCAATTATTTTCTGTATTTTATGGTGGTTTAGGTGTCTCTTTTTGGTGGTTATTGCCCACCGCAAATTAGACAATAAAAAAGTTAGTTATACCATTTTTGGTGATTTGGTAGCAATTTGAAAACTACCATAAATAGTTTTAGTAGCATTTGAAAATTGCCACTAATGATAATGTTTTATTTCTTTTAATGTCAAGCATTGATATTTATATTATACGTAATCCTAAAATTTTTTTGGGCTTATAAATTTATATTAGATGTACAATTGATTGTATCATTTTTAACTTTATAATCAACCATTACTAAATGAAATCACATTTAATATAGTTATCAAAATAAAATAGAACTAGTAAATAAGTTACTTCAATACTTTTAAAAAAAATACTACAAGTTGTGCATAATGTTACTAAACATTTAAAATTAAGAAATGCTACAAGTTCGCAAAATATCCCAAAAATGAATACATAATCATTCCTTAGCTATCTTGTGCATGGCTTGAAGAGGATGAAAAACACAAGTCATGAACAACTCTCTAAAAAAATTTAAGTAAATATGAATTTAATAAAGCATAATATTACTTAGAATAATCTACATGTGCTACTCTATTAGTATCAAAACACTTTTATTCATGTTCTCTTTTAAAGTAAAGAGCTAAAATCAATTAGAATATCATAATCTTCTACATGTATTTGAAGGTAATGTCCAAACAAAATAAGACTAGCAGAAGAAAATAAAAAGGCTTATCAAGTTTGAAAAAAAAAACCAAAATTAACTACAATAGATTATTTAGTGCCATTTTACCTGGCCTCAACTAGTGATAACAAACTAGTTTAACCATAGCTACACTTCTAAAGTTATTCAAGAGTTCCCCTACTGCTTCAAGATCAATCAATTGAAAAAAAAAAAGGAATCTTATGGCACATGAAAGGATAATAAATGCAAAGTAATTAACTAAGCTCTAGTGTAAGTGATGAAGGAAAAAGACTTCTTCCCAAAATTCTATTCTCTAATCTTGCCTTAATAAAAAAAAAAAGAAAAATTATATTTTAAAATGGTAATAATTTCATACAACTGTAAGATAGCTTCATGATTTAAGGAAGAAAATAATCATAAACTAGTTTTCTTGCAACGTTTTCTAACTTATTTCCAATCACATTTTTTCTTTAATTTTTTTTCTACATCTCAATCCCCAATTCCCTAATCAAAGAATACAAAATGGCATTGTGAACACAAGGAACAAAAAGAAAACAAGTAAGGTGTGATCTATTTATGTATTAGAGACCAATTGGAATCAACAACCAATCTTTAAATGGTGATGGCTAGTTTTTGGTAATTATTTTAAGAAGGAAGATTAGAGAGGAGAGAGAATTGGGATAAAGCACTTCTAGATCCTAGGAAGCAAAATACTATTCCCTATTGTAATCTACCATCTTAGATTTACCTGTTGAAGGACAAATTATCACACTTTATCAAACAAAACATCTAACTACCATAGAAATAGGATATGTTGGTGCACATTCTGTGGTGGTTCTTCAAAAACTACCAACAAAACACTATGGTTAGCATTTATTAAAAAAATTACCAATAAAAACACTGGATATAATTGGCGATTTTAAATAAACCACTAACTATATTATTATAGTTTGTAGTTTTGAATAAACAATCAACTATAATAATATAGTTGGTGGCTCTCTAATCACTGCCAACTATACAATTTTTTATTAAATGAGTTTAGTTGGCAGTTTTATATTAATTGCTAACTAAAACCAATGAATGTTGGCAATTGTTTTATAACCGCCAACTAAAATCATATTAAAGTTGGTGGTTTTTTATGGAACCAATAGCTAAGGTCATTTTAAAATTATTTTTTTCCATCAAAATAGTTTGTAAAACCCTGTTTCCAATTCTCTAAGCATAAACTCATACACAGTTGTAACCTTCCACCACCCCAGCCCATTGTCTCCGGCGCCATTCCTTGATGACATCAGTTTCGCACCCTACCAGTTCATTCGGCCTCCTTCGTAGCTTGTTCCTCTTCGCTTGTTGTCTTCTTAAGAATACAGAGGTATTTCTTGGCTCACCTTTTACCCCGTATGTAAATTTCTTTTTTTTCTTGGTTCTTTAATTTCAATAATTTTCTAGTTATTGTTCATGGCACAAATACATCATTCACTAACATTTTCTAGAATGTGTACAGAACATATCAAGTAGCAAGCTCTTAGTTGATTGTTTGACTTTTATGTGTGTTGCAAAGTTGAAATAAAACATGCATCAATTATTTGGTTTTTGTATGTGTTGTCAAGTTGAAATAAAACATCAGCTCTCCTATCATTATTAAAACCCATTTTACGTAAAAATTATAAAACATAAGTTTCTTAACACTTCTTGTCATTACTTTGTTATTATGGACTGCTGGAATATTGTAGTTTTAGTTTGAAGAGAGGGCTTAGCTTAGGAAACTTTAACTTTTAAGTCGTTATACTACCAATTTTTCTTTAAGATATAGATTGATTTTGCTTATTATTCTAACTTATGTGTTTAAATTTAATTGCAGGTGAATGGCTTATCCAGGTGTCATGATAATGCTCCAGATGATGTGACAAAGGAGATAAATTAGATTAAATGAAGTTTGATCATCCTAAAAGAGGTGACCTATACAAGAAGTATTTGAACAAAAATCAAGATTCAATGGACAGCTAAAGGTCAACCAATTAAGAAAAATGATAAAAAAATTGATCAACTACATCAGAGTTATGGCTCGTATGAATGTGCCCATCACTTTAAGTGATTGGTGACGGGTCGATCAAGTCATGAAGAGTGCAATTTGAGATGAAATAGTGGTAACATACTTTGCCACTTTGTTTATGTTGTTTCTTATGATACATGCTCTAACAAGTTAATTTTATTAGTTTGCATATTTCTCTTAATATTGGTCAAAGTTGGAAAAAATTTGTACTTGCGATAGCCAACAAAGCACTACGATCATTCTGGTACCTACTCAATAGTAGATTTTTAAGAGGTATTGACAAGAACATCCTAAAGTGTCCCCTAAATTATTTCAAGCTATGATAACTTAGGAGGCTTGGGATACTTTTGCCGGTCAACATTAAGAGGAGTCTTTCCAGGTAATCATATTTTACAATATATAATTATTCATTGTAGTGTGCAATAGTATGTATTGATTTGATTATTATGTCTTTTCACAAAAATTAAGCCAGGAGAACTGAGAAAGAGCAAAGAATATCTCATATTTGTACAGGAAAGGGCAATTGGGATACTTAGGCCTTGGGTAATAAATAGTACGTGAATATATATGTCATTTACTTTTGAATATATAATGTAATGCAATACTTACACACTAGTTTTTTATCCTAATAAACAGATCAAGCAGGAGGGATCAGAAGTTAGCACAGTAGCCCATCATATTCTCTGAAAGGTAGCTTAAGTCATTAAAGTGGGTGAAATTGACAATGAGCGCGTCTTTGAAGTTTAGAATAAATATGTAAGTATTAACTAGTTATTTAAATTTTCAATCATTCTATTTCATTTTCTTATTTTTAATAATATTTGCTTTTTAATTTATGTGCCACAGGACACCTTATCACAGACCCTCACACAAGGTGATGTGCTTTCAGGGGGTGAGGATATCTTGGGCATAGAGCTTGGTGTTGCAGAGCACCTTGGTCTTTTAAGGGTGTTGACTTCTACGTTAGCCAAAAAGACTATTTTGAGACACAAAAGTGCTCAAAATTGCATTCTTTAGCCAAGGTTGCCAAGTTGAGAAAGAAGGTGGAGCGATAAGAGCAAGAGCAATCTAAGCTAAGAAAGCAACTGGAGGATCAATAGTAGCTCATTGAGAATTTCATGAAGGTGAAGATGATGGGGATGCAAGCAGTGAAAGTTAGCCCCAGCTGTAAAGATAGTTGCAAATTGCCCTCTCAGTATCTCCCTCAAGTAATTGTTTTCTTTTACTAAGTTAATAGTTAAGTACTTTCATTACTTATTAGTAATTTCTTATGTTATGATTTGTTTAGGGTGAAGTAGATTGTCTATTATTGTTAGACACCCCTACTCGTCACATGGTTGTAAAGGGTCGTATGTTTAACATTGCAAGAGACACATTTCACAATGCAATACTTCCCGCTAACCACACAAGGGTAGCAGTTAATATTCCTATAAAGGAGAATGCTAAATTATCTATTTCTACCAAGGATACAAGAATGGTAGGATAAATAGTGAGGAGCTTCATTGCATAGCCCACCAATCTCATTATAATAGCTCTATTAAGATAAGTTTGTTAGTTGACACTTACTTTTGGTTCACTTCCTTTATAAATCTTTCTTGATTCTAAATTAAACTGACTCATTTTGTTGCATAGACTAAGGGGAAACACTTAAAAGTGTCAAGACTTAGTAAGGAATCAATTACCGCACCATCAAAGCCAAAGCCTAACCTTCAAGTTTCAAATAAATATAGATTAGCTCTTGAAGCGTTAGCGGAACAAATGTTAAAAGATGATGACATAAAAGTTGTAAATTTTGATAACGAGATTTACAATAAAGAAACACAGGGTCTGCTTAGAATAGAAGTAATACATGATATCTTCTGATGTGAGATGATAGGGGCCATTGCTATTAACTTATATGCCAGGTACTTCTTCCATTGTACATAAAACTATTTTTTACTATGTTTATTTTAGTTTATCATTGATCCATTTATTTCTTCATCTCAGGTACTTGTACCATATGTTTTCTATAATGACCTTAACTTCTAATCATCGTAATTAAGGTTCAATATATAATAAATAATCATAAATCAAGGGTGAAAGTCATTACAACTAATTACATTAAAAAAATGCAGGAAAATTTGAACTTTGATATTATTAAGGTCATTATCTAAACAATCACAATTATTTGAATGTGCAAGTGAAATTAATTATCAATTAGGAGCCTTTGATTTCTCCATCCATCAATTCCAACTCACAAAACCTTCCTACAAGTGTTTATAAAACATTTCTTAGCATTACTATAAGAGAAACTAAGGTTTCTAGGTGAATATGAGAAATTAAGCACTTCGTCGTGGCTATATACCCTTTGCGCCGTGGCCAACTGCTCTTTGGATCACCTGACACATTTTCATAAAATTTGTCACCGCCAAATACCCCTTTCACTGCAACGAATTACTCTTTGGATGACTTCCAGTTTAGCCTCTCACATTTCACTGTGGCTAATTTCACATTTCACCGTGGCAAATTCCTCTTTATTTCCTTCCTTAGATAACTTCATCCCTTTTGGCCGAGGCCAATTAAATTTTGGCTGCGACCAATTATCTTCTGTTCCTATAACTTCCAAGGTTTCATCACATGCTCTCCAATTCTCCTTCTAGTAATACTCTAGGCCATTTTAACTTAATTTATGAAGATTTAATGTCATTCCTTTACCTAATTTACCCAACACATCTATCATTACCCATTCAAAACTCAAATGTGGATCCTTAATTCTCTAGCCACCATAAACTAGCGAGTTCAAAGATCAATGATAGTAAAAAGTTCATAAACTACTCACATTTCTATTCAAACATAAATCCCTGTTGAAGTTCCATATATCACTAGTTTAAGTTGACATCTAATACATCACATGATTACAATCCCAATACTTGGCAATACATGATACAATGCAGCAATTACATAAAATTACTAATTTAATTACATAATACAATCTGACAAGGTTTCCAAACCTATGTGCTACCAAATCATATAATAAGTTTCCATTACTTTCTCCTTGCCACTAAGAGGTCCAGTTCCTGAAAAATATTAGCCCACAATGGGAGTGAGATATATATAATCTTAGTAATAAGAGGTAAATTCTATGTATATGTACAGATTACTTAATACAATGTAATTTCATAACATCAGTATCAGAATCATCAATTCAATTTGCAAATGAACTAGTTGAGCTACCAATGACTACTATCCTATACCAGTAATCACACACGACATATTAATGGCCAATAACACTAGGAAAGGTCCATCCATGACACCTACTCTATAATGAGTACAACCAGGGCTCAGTGCATCTGGGGTTTGATCACAACCCAATGTCCGAATGAAGCACATGCGTGGGTGGCAGCTACACCACAGCTCTACCATATATTCACAAGGTCCAAACATAATTGTAATTCAAGTAGTCAACTAATCATTTTTTATTTTAAAATCAAGCATATGTAACAAATACCAGATTAATATAAGTATAAACATGGAATCAAGAAAAATAACCCTGGTTACCTCAATAAAACTAATTACTCTTCCTCTAGCTACCATCATGGATTCAAAGCACACCAGGCCTAACATAAGTATACTCATCATTATTCAACTACCATTAGCAAAGAATTTTGTAACACCATATTTACTGAACTCATCTTACTTCATTTCTAAGTTCCCTTTCTTGGATCATACAAGTTTGCCAAGAAAAAAGCATTAAAAATATTCATCAAATTGTGTTACGTCATGGATAAAATTTTCATTGGTATTTTATGGGCCATATGGACTCATCCTTCTCATTCTCATATTTAATTACACAAATACAACTCATAACCATCCCAAGAAATGGCCTAGAACTCATGCAAGAGGGTGGAATGCATGAAATGCAATGGTGCAGCCTCAGGTAGGATTTCTAGATTCTGTGTCTAAATTTTGAAAAATCATAAGTAATTTTAAAAAATTCAAAATTAGGAACACTATACCATTTTGGAAAGCTACAGATATCTACTTTATGTTAAAAATAAATCTAGACCAAACAGAGGCTACTAGCTATCGAAAATTGATAGAATAGTACTAGAAGTCGAATATCATTACTGGTACTATCCTCCAACTTCAAAAATTCATATCTCTCTACTCAGATGTCTAATTGGGATGATCTTAGTAGCCATGGAAAGCTCATCATGTCTTGTTTATGCTTGTGAAATTTCATTAGTAATAGACATCCTTTGTCCCACGAATGACACAACCTAATTTTCTGACCATATAAACAGTGCTTGCATCAGTTTAACAAAAAAATGCCAATTTTGGAAATTCATAATTAATTTCGTAGAGCTCCAAATAATCTAGTTTCTAAATTCCCAAAAACATCTAGATACAATCTATATGTGTGCCAAATTTTATAGGCAAATTCGTTCATTTGACCTGATCTTAAAATTGAGTTGCAAAATGACTCATTTTAGGTCATATAAGCGGTCCAAATAGTCCATTTCAAGTTTTAAGGCAACCATAATCACTTAAGTAAGTGGGCATACACCAAAATGGCTCCTTAAACTTGTCTCAAAGGTACATAAATCTATATTTCTCAAACTCACTCTCTCACCCTATGCCATACACAAGATTTCCTAAGTCTAGTCTTACTATTCCATACCCAAAATGCACATTACCATTCATTTGACACTAAAACTCATCTATACATCAAACATTTGGGTAATTACATATGTTCATATGATTGCATAACAATTTCATCATGGGATTACATCATATGCCATGTATATGGCTACAAAAAAGACAAAACTAGGCATCTTCATACACTTGGTTGTCAATCTTCTTCTTCTTGGCTTGGTGGCTTCCATTACCTTGCTTAATTAGTTCACCTAGCATGTTAAGGCATTGGAGAGGAAGGGATGAGATTCAAAGAATCCCAATAGCACATCTCTCTTTCAATCACACATAAAGTATGCAATACAAGCCTTGAAAATGCATGTATAGGCATATTGAAATATACAAGCATTCAAGAAATAACCCTTGGCACTTGCATAAGTCATCTAGAGCATACATAGGCTTGCCAAGTAAATGGATTAGTCTCACCTATTCACTTACAGATTTTGGACTTGCCTTACCCATTTTCTCTAAGAGTTTTAACTCCACCTTACTCTTGGGAGTCAACTTCACTCTTGGGAGACTATTTACTTTGTCTCAGCCAAGTTTAAAGGTTCTTGGCTCATCTTCATCATGGCTAAAGGGTTCTTGACTTTTTCACACTCAACCAAACCAAGGTAAGAATATAAAACATCACTTGAATGTATAAAACATCATCATAGTACCATGGCATATGAAATCATGCTAGAATACTTTTTATGGCTTAAAACACACATACACACATTCAAAGACAATGTAAGCACACATTTATACATGAGAGAAGGTGGAGAGAGCTACCTTTGCGATACAAGCACACTTTTTCTTAAGCCTTGAGTCCTTTCCCTCGACCTCACACACACAAGGAGGTGCAGATCATCTATCTTGGCCAAGATACATCATATGGAAGCCAATTATACTCTTGAATCAAATTCTAAAGCCATACATTCATTAGAAAAGCTAAGTGGTTCATATGGTTCTTTATGGTTCCATAATGCACTTAATAAAGCAACCTTAAGAAAACATCATCTTGGCTTAATTCTTTTCATCTATTTATGATTCTTAACTCCATTTAAACCTCTTGGAGTCATCACACAATCAAATCAAGGAGCCTAACTAGGTGTTGTTTCTTTAACCCATAATATGGAACCTATGATACCATCTCACTTTCTATGGCTTCTAAAATTTTTCCAAGGCCTCCTCTCATATTTTTCCATCATACATGGTGCAAAACTAAGTTTGGAAGAAATTAAAATACTCTCTAGGTGTATAAACCCTTGTTGGCCGAGGCTATACTTCCATATAGCACCAATAGAGTTGTTTTAATTTCTTTGATGGGAGAAGCATGTAGAAGGCTCTTTTGGTGTCTTAAGAATTCATATATACTCTTAGAAAACTTAAATTACTACTAGAAAGCTTCATCTTAGCCTAGGTGCAACTTAATTTTTAAATTCCATAACTTGCATTCTAAAACTTTCTTTTCAATTCTAGTTGTATATTCTTAATCCTCACACTCCATAACCTTTTGTTCCATCAAAAACATATAAAGAAAAAATCTCCTCCTCACTTTGTCTCTCTAAATCAAAATTTAAATAATTTGGAAACACAAGATTTTGTAAGTGTTTCAAGTAAAGTCTTACCTTAAAGCGAAGCTCTCTTCATGTAGAATACTTTTCACCGATTGATTTCTTGAAAAGAGTTCCTTTTTGGCTTGGGTTATACCTGAATCTTCAAGTTTTCAAGAAAAGAAAACCACCATTAGAGAGTTCTTAGAGAGAAAAATAACTTTTCTAACTGGCGCGGGATGAAACAGGGTCATTTACTTACCTAAACAGAAACTTAAACTTTTTCCCTCTCTCCCCTCTTAATGTCATGCCATGGATGCTCAATTTTTTGCAAATGAAAGCTTGGAGAAGGTGATGAGGTGTAATTTTACTTAAGAAGCCTCTTTTACAATTTTTTAAAATGACCATTTGCCCCTACATGCCTATTTGCTCCGTTTAGGCTTATTTTAACTCCTTTTTGAGAAATGTCTTTTCCATCATAAAATTTAGGTCCTCTAATTCATAAAATGCCTTTGGTTTCATCCAAGTTGGATCAAAACCCTCTTGAACGAATTGGTCAGAGTTCGGGCAATCAATGCTCTAAAATGTAAATTAGAAGGATTTAAACCATTTTAGGGGTTTCTATAGTTTTTAGGGTTTCTGAGAACTTCGGAAAACTTATTTTTTCTATTTAAAAATCTCTCCCTTGAGTTTTCTAAAAAAGTAACCAAAATTATGAAAATGCTGTTTATGTTTCATTGCATTTTCATTAAATTCTGTCCGGTTGTTTTAACTTTGGTTTCAGGGCACCTCTAACCTTGGATTCTCATTATTTGAAGTCTAGAATATTATTCTAATTTTATTAGACCTTAAATCCTTCTCTTTGAGGGACTTTCTTTTGTATCTAGTGAGTTTTGTATATTTATGGAGAAACCGAACGTTACGTTTCTTATATTTTTTCACATTTTCAAAGAATCGAATATTACAAATTTTCCTATCCATAGATTAATCTAAACAAGAGTACATTGAGAACTTCTTGCATAAGTTTTCTAAAGGTCTACTACACCAATTCAAGGTCACAACAATAAGAACTCATAATGGGTCACTCCTAACATCTCCATTTTCGCACATGTAAAAGTCATGCACCCAAAGTCAGTCCAAATGATGAAAATTTAGTATATATACCATACAAGAGAAAGAGGAATACTTACCAATAAAACCAAGAGGCCAAATGCATTGGGTTAAGCCTCAACGACTAAGAACACACTATGGGTCATTCTAAAATTCGAATTTGAGTCATCAAGCCTAGAAATTTCAGTGTTTTAGCCTCATTTCCTTGTAATTTCACATAATAATAGAACCATTATGAAAATCAATGCTTGGGGACATTTTCCAATAGAATAATACACAAAGTAGAAAGGAAATACTTATCCAATTAGCCTTCTATCTTCTAACTCTGAAAATCTTGTAATAATCATCCAAAAACCAGATTTTATCCTAAGAAGAGATAAAAATTCTCTAAATGACATACTAATCAGACCAAAATATAGAGAAAGATAAAAAGGTCAATTTATATAAAACCTACCTTGACTGAATCTCCCTCCAGGAGTGCAAATTTAAGTTAAAATGTTAAGAAACCCTATCCCCTCTTCTAATATGCGAATTTTTTCTCTTGCCTTTTATGTTTTTTGCTGAATGGGGTAGAAATTGCTGAACCTTTAGAGTTATTAGGGGGGCTGACCTATCAGCCCATAGTCTATTTGGGCTCTTTTCTAGTCATTAGGCTTTTGCTTAGTGAAGTGGGCTGCAAAACACTTTGAATTAAGATGAAGTGTACTAACCTTAAGGCTCAAATTCTAGTGGGTTCAAAGGTTGGTATTAGTTGGGCTAAGTCTCATGAATTGGGCTATAAATTTATAGTTGAGTTAGGCCAAATTTCAAGGGTTCATTTAGTTTGGGCCTGCATAAGGAATGTTAAGCCAACTATAAGAGCTCATGTAAGTTGGGTCTTAGGCCTCTATCTCACTAAATTAGATTGGGTCATTACTAGGTACTCTCTCTTGGGCTAAGTCTCATAATAAGAAGTTAGGTCTGCACCCATAGTCATTAAGCCTCCATTAGTCTTTAGCCCTGACCTACTTAATTTAATTTAGGCCTAGATGAGGTTTCAAATCCAATTAAATCTCAAACTCATATTAATAATTTATCTCTCTATAATTCTCATTCACATAACTTGCCTAATTATTTCGTAATACTTATTCTTAATTATGTCTAACCTATGATTAATGCCTTAATTAATTTTAAGGAGTTACATTTTCAGTCCCTGGCAACCTCATGAAGAGGTTCATGTTCATCAATCCTTATGACATAGCTACTTTTACTCCACAGATACTGCATAGCTAGCTTATAAGTCAATCACAACAAGTAACGGATTTGTTTATTGTAAGAGCTAATAATAAGGTGTTATTCTTGGCCCCTTACATGCAAGGGTGAGTCACTTACTGCTAATCTTTTCAATTGTGTGTAATTCGAATGTCAACTATTTAATTAGAATTAGCTAACACTAGTTAATTATGTTAGGGCACACTAGATGTTAGTCGTTATCAATCAATGTGCTCCGAAGATATATTTCATGGATCCAGTAAATGGCGACCCAACAAATCATGCACAGATGTAAGAGGTATTCAATCAGTAAGCATATGCATTTATTTTCTATGTATTTTCTATATATTTGTGTATTTTAATTTTAAAATAGATTCTTATATTAAATTTTTTTCCACTTGCTTGATAGAGTCGTGGTGATGTTCTACTCAAATTGCGGTCTTAAGGTGCCAAAATCAAAAGCACCCATCATGTTATACAAATGGAACAGAGTAAAAGTATTTATCAATATTCAAGCAATTATTGAGCACACCATTTGTTAAATTTAATATACTTTGTATTGAATTTTTACAGTGTCCAAAATAATCAAATGGCATAGATTATGGATACTACACGATGAGATTTATAAAGGATATCATCACATATGGATAGTTTACGATCCTGGACACGATATGTAATTCAATTCCTTTAAGTGATTGAATAATTTCCCTGGCCTTTACATTTCCTTGTATATAAAAATTTAACTGTAGGATGGTGGTCGTTGCTGATAATTTGTTGTTATTAGTTATATTTGGTGATATTAGTATGTAATTTGCTATTACTAGTTGTATTTGGTGATATTAGTATATCATTTGTTGTTATTAGCTATAAAGAGAGGGCTAAAAACTCGAGGAATCTCTATTTTTAAGTTGTTATGCTGTCGATTTTTCTTTAATATAAAATTTATTTTAAAATAATATTTCTAAAATTTGACCAAATTATAGTTATCTAACTTCAAATTGTTCTTATTTTATTTTGTAGTACTTCCTAGATTTATATTGCAAAAAATACTCTAATACTTAAATAAATGAATAGAAGGAAGAGTGGTCTCAACATGTGTTCCAACAATATTTGTTAGTTTAGTATTAGCTTGTGTTAATTTCTAACTTTGTTTTAATTTGATTATTGATTGTATTTGTTCTTTGATTGATTAATTCAAAGAAATAAGATTTTTTCTAATTAAATAACTATAATTGTTCTCTCATGTTCTTCTTTTGGAAAGAATAAGAGTTCTTTGATTGTTTTGAGTTGCTAAATATTGATAGTTGGAATTAAATAAAGAATAGGGATGAACTAAATGTCAAAAGGCACTCTAGGTGCATAAACTGTATATGGAATAAAAGAAAAAAAGAAAAAGTTAGTGGTTCAAAGTAAAACCGCCAACAAATACTTATTTGTTGGCAGTGTATAATTAATCACCAACAAATGACCCTTTTTTGTTAATGGTTACTAACTACCAACAAAAGCTGGTTAGCTTTGTTGGTAATTGCATTGTTGGCAATTACTATCTGCCAATATATGTGAAAAATCACTGCTAACAAAACATTTTCCTAGCGTAGTGAAAATTTCACCTATTTTTCAAATTTGTGATGGATTATCCAACAAAGATAACCTTTGAATTGAGTAAAAATGAGCAAATAAAGCTTATTTCTTTTGTATACAAATAATTTTTTAATACTTATTGTTTATATTAAATGTTAAAAATAAGGTTGATTATTAAAGATAAATCATTCAATTATGAATTAAAAAAAATTTAATTATTCAAAAAAAGATATTTAACTTTCTTATAAAATGTTAACTTGTTTATTATTTATGTTACACTATAAAGGTTTGTTATTTTATTTTGTTAAAGATTTATTTTATTTTTAAATATTATATTTTGGCACTTTAATTATTTGACAATTAAATTTTAAATACTTTTTTAATAGATCATAAGGGCTAAAAGGGCATGTAATTTGACAACATAGAAGCAAAAGCAATGGGCCTTGTAACAAGTAATCTATTGCTTAGTCTCCAAGGCATTAAAAAATAAAGTTATAGATATATTATAACACTTATAAATTACTGCAATAACTTACATAATATATTAGAATGCCTATAAATTGCTGCAATAACTTACATAATATAAAGGAGGGAAATTTACAAAAGTGAAAGCAAAATGGTGAGCTCTAGCATGAGAGAGATAATAAGAGAAGGATAGAGTCTTGTGCAAGAATGAATGTGAGAGAGCAAGCCCTGGCATAAGAGTAAAACTAGGAAAGGGGAACCTTATTTTTCTGACAATTCTTGGCATTTTTGAACCACCAACATTTGTTCTTTAACCAGAAATAATTGCTATTATTTATCGATTGTTGTAAAAAAATTAATCAAAAATTGATAGCAATTTCTTTATTTTCTAACAACTTAACACCTACTAAAAGAATTGCTATTAAATGCATATGTCCTAGGGTTTTTTAAAAGCTACTAATAAATGACTATCACAAATTACCAGTGTTTTTTTTTTCTTGGTAGTGTTATAATGTTGAGTTTAAGAACATCTATACTATTGACATTGTAATGTCTAATTTTTCGAAAAATGACGAAAATGAGTCAATTTCCAAAGGAAGTCCCTTGGATAGAGAAGTTTGATACCAACTAAAATTGGAATCAAATTCTAAATAATAAAAAATGAAGATTTGAGACTTAAGATGCTCGAAAACCAGAGGCAGAGAAACTTAGAAAATTTGCTAAAGAAAGTAGGGGCATTTTTGTAATTTTTGAAAAATTTTGAAAACTCATAGGAGGGCTTTTTAAATAAAAAATTTAAGTTTTCTGGGATTCTCAGAGGCCTTGAAAACCATGGAAAGCCCTAGAGCAGTTGAAACCCCTCCGATGAGCGAGTTCGGCAAAGGTTGACCAAAATTTTAATCGAACAGTTCGAAATGGTTTTAAATCTAATTTGAGTGGTTCTAAAGGCATTTTATAAGTTAGAAAACCTAAATATTATGATGGACAAGATGGATTTCAAAAAAGAGTTGAAATGGGCCTAAAATGAAAAAGCCAAGAAGAGGGACTAAAATGTAAAAGTAAAAAGTTGCATAAAGTGACTTTTAGCTTCTTCTTATCCATGTTCCAGCAGCTCCTCTGACTAAAATGCTCTGTTTCTACCTAAAAAATAGAGAGGAGACTTAGAGAGAGAGTGGCGCACAAGAACAAGCTGAAGGGAAGAAGAAAAACTAAGAGAAATGTATGAATTCATGGAAACTTTTGCTCTTCCCTTTAAAAAACTTCTTCCCCTCCTTTCCTTCTCTCTTCCTATGGATTTAGTGAGATGTTTGGTTCTGTTTTGAGCCTAGGACAGAGGGGAAAATTTCGAAATTCAAGGAGAGGGTTGAAACAAGGAAGAGAGCTCTTGAGATAAGCTTGGAATCAAGGTGATTTTTCTATCTTGGTTGCTTCCTTTTTCTTGCCCTTTGTGTGTGGAGTTCTGCCAGAACAAAACCATCTTGGGAGGAGGATTTTTGTCCAGAAATAAGAAAGAATTATGGGTTTTATACCATGAGGAGTTAGTAGATGCAAGGAAATTAGAAGAAAAGTTAATGAAAATCAAGTTAGGAAAGTGTAGAGCTCTTGGACACTTTGAAAAAATTGATTTAATCCATGAATTTTCTTACATGTGTAAATGTTTATTTGAGTTTTTAAGACCCCTAGGAAGCCTCCTAAGTGCCTCTCCCATTAAGGAAAAATCAAAAACTCCATAGGCTCCAAATGGTGTGTCACTTTCCGCCAAGACTAAAGGAATAGGCTAGGGGTTGTTTTAATTTATTCTAACCTTGGTTTGGGACTTTATGTGATGGGAGAGTATGAGAGAAATCCTTGAAAAAAATTTAGAAGCCTTAGAATGGGAGATAAGGCAATAGGTTCCATAATATGAACTATGGAAGAATATGGTCCTAGTCTCTTGGAATTAAGTGTATGATGACTTCAAGGAGTCTCATTGGAACCAAGAGACCTAGATATAAGATGAAAATAGAGCCAAGACCTTAGATGCTAATGGTTGCTCCTTTGGATGCCTTATGGATCCATTATGAAACATTAGGAGTAATTAATTTTTCTAGAGTGTGTGCAATCTTGTTGAATGCTCCAAGAGTATAATTGGGTCCTATTTCATGTATCTAGGCCAAAGGAATCAAGCTTCACCTCTTTGTGGGTGTTTGGCCAAGGGAGACTAAGAACTTTTAAGGGAAAAAGTGTGCCATTTCAAGCAAGGTATCTCTCTTCTCCTTCTTTCATGCATGCTTGAGTGTTTTTCTTATCTTGAATGTGTGTGTGTGTGTGTATGTTTAAAGTCATGAAATATGTTTCTAGCAAGAATTCACATGCCATGGTGTCTTGATGCTTTACTTATGTATTGAAATAATGCTTGATGAATGCCTTTGGTTTGCTTGAGCTTGGTGAAGCCAAAAGTCCCTTAGTTAAGGTGAGGATGAGCCAAGAGTTCCTAGAGTTAGGTGAGACAAAGGCAAAAGTCTCTGGCAAGAGTGAAGTTTAGTCAAAAGTCCCTTGAAAATGGGTGAGCCAAGTCCAAAAGTCCTAAAGAGAGTGGGTGAGGCTAAACCAATACTTTGGCAAGCTTATGTATGTTATTTATGCCCTTATGAATGAAGAGAAGGCTTTATGTATGATTGAGAATTTCATGTTGGCATACATGCATCTAGACTTGAAACTTGCATCAAGTATGTGTGTTTGAAAGGGAGATGAGCTATTGGAATTTCTAGAATCTCACTCTTCCCTCCCCATTACTTAATATGCCTAGGTGGATCAAGAGAGCAAGGAAATGGGACCCACCACACTTAGAAGTAAGAAGATTAGTAATGGAGTTGTAAAATATTTGTATTATAGCCATATGGTTGTCACATGATGTATATCCAAAATGTATATGATGTATGAGCTTATGAATATTTGTAAAAGTATGGGTATATTGTATATGTATAAGAACTAGACCCATATGAAGGATATTTCATGAATTTGACTTAGATATGCCAAGTTATACAAGTATGGCTCTTGTGTATATCTTGGTATGGATGAGTGAGATTATGGAATCTAGGTTATTAGCCTTTTGAGAAATGTTTGATAGAGTATTTTAATGCTTTCCCACGTGCTCATATGGCCATAGAATGAGAAGAAGCAAAAATGGACCCCTTGAGACCCCATATGAAGCTTAAAAAGGGCATTTTGCAACCCTATGTCACAAACTGACCAAATGGACAAATTTCCTCATAAAATTTGGTATGCATGTAGATCTCATCTAGATATTTTTGGGAAGCTAAAAATACGCCATAGCATAGGTGTACCAAGTCGTGATGGGAATCTCCAAACTTGGTTTTTAGGTTCTAGTAACCAACTTAACCATAGCAGGGAAGGTCCAAGTCGTGGTGAAGGTTTCCAAACTCTTATTTTTGACTTAGAAATCTTGAGTTTCATTATATTAAGACTATGTAATGACTTGGGATCATTATAAGGGAATTTTGTGAATTGGAAATCAGTAATAACATGTGTCAAAAGTTCTTAATTGATAATTAGAATTTCTTGTGGATTTAAATAGTTGTAATAGTTTGACTAATAACCCTAATAATATATTTAAGCCTAATCACAATAATTAAGAATTAAGATTGTTACAATCCTAACTCATAGCACAAGGCTTTTTAGTTTGAGAATGTGCCATTGTTACATCAACCTATGCATATGGTTGGTAACTTGATGATACTTTCCATGGAAAATGAAGATGATTATGTGGATCAAGATAGTAGACACTATCTATTCTTTATGGATGTGACAACTAAAAAGTTCAAGTTATTCACTAGATTTGTTGTTGATAACTTATTTTGGTTCAAATCCATTTTTGGATTCATGGAGACCTTTGCTAAAGTCAAATACTAATTTGTTTCTAAAATCTTCTATTTTTCTATTATGTTTCATAAACATGTTTTAATATTTTATCTATTGTTGTCTCCAATTTTATTGGACAATATTTGAAAAATGTAATACATCTTAAAAGGGTCATTATTGGCAAATGTTATCTTAGATCTGATGGATAGGTTTTAAGTTTCACTACCAAAAAAAGTGGATTTTGTGATAGTTGCATACTAGCGGTTGTCAAAATTGCTGCTAAAAACAAAGATTATAATGTCTCATACAATCATTCAAACTTGTACAATCTTGAAATGGTTATTGAAAAAAATTTTGTCATTGTTTAGTTAGCAATAGTTGCAACCTCTGCAATTTTGCAATAGTTTATCTAGTATTAATTAAAATAGTCCCTTCTCCCCCTGCGATAGATTTAGATTTGGAGTTAAAGTTTGAATCCTAAGCTGCTGCAAGGAGAACTTCTAGTGTCGTGAAGACCATCATTGTCCATAGCAATGTTGTGTCACCAACATTGCACCACCTTTTGCCATCCACAATTGGCTATTCACATTATTTTACATTTATCTTTTTTATTTTTTCCCATCTCCAACTAACTTTAAGTTATTTGTTTAAAAAAGATTTCTTTCGCTTTTTTGAGATATACTGACTTTTTGTTCAATAAAATTGGTTGATTTGGACTGAATCTTAGATTATTTAAACTTTTGTGTTGATTTGAGTTTGTTTTTGTCTAATTTTTTTAGATTAAAATAAGTTATTTTTAGTGTTTGATTCTTTGTTATTGTTATACACATATGAAACACTATTTGCTTAAAGCCCTATTTGTACATTATTTATTTTTTCCATTCTTTATTTTCCATTCTTTACGTGTAGTCTTTCAATTAGATTTGTAGATCTAAAGTTTTCTTAAATACTTAACTATTGTGAATTGTGGTGGCTATACAATTATTTTGACAAATTAGAAAAAATTAAGCTAATTATTTGAGTTTTATATTAGAGAACTATTAATTATGTATGTATTTGGACTTTATTTCTCAATTTCTTTCCTCCTTTTCCTAACTTATTTTATTTGTTATCTTAATTTATTACATAAATTTAATCCCACTTTTTTCCCTTAAAATCTTAGGTATGCTATTTGGTTAAATTTTTCTTAATTTATTATGGGTTGTAAACTTAGTATTATGTTACTTAAGGTTTATGGAATTGAGAATAATTGGCAATATGGCGACTATGAGTTATGAAATTGGTCATAATTGGCAATTTTTGTAATTATGGTTTGTGTTTAGTAATATTGTGATTATGATTTTGGTAATATGTTCATATTGGGATATATTATAATTATGGGTTGTTGAATTGGCCATATTTAATAATATCTTAATTATGGGTTGTGAACTTAGTAATATGTTTCTTAGAGGTTGTGGAATTGAGAATAGCTAGCAATATTGTGACTATGAGTTATGATTTGTGTTTGGCAATATTTTGGTTATAAGGTAATGAGTTCATATTTGGAAATACTATGATTGTGAGTTGTTGAACTGGCCATTCTTGGTAATATCTTAATTATAGGTTATGGACTTAGTAATATGTTGCTTAGGTTGTGGAATTGGGAATAGTTAATAATATTGTGGCTATGAGTTATGGAAGTAGTCATACTTGGCAATATTGGTAATATTGTAATAATGCAAGAAAAGATTTTTAAACATATAGTTCAATGTCTCAATCCCAAGTAATATCATTAAAAGACTTATTGGCTTATACTTTAGGAAGTTAGGACCACTAGGGTTAGATTCAAGACTTGGGATTAAGTCCTTTCCTATATCAAGTGTTTGGATGTTCCACCCATTCTTATAGTGGGAATAGTTCTACTCAAAAAGTCAAGTTTCTCAATTACAAAACAATAATGACTAAGCAAGCAAGAAAATTTGATGAACAATGACTTTCATTCTCCAAAATTATCAAAGTCACCTCCCTTACGAGTTAATTCATTCCAAATTTCAATGGTAATATTTATAATAAATTATTAAATAATATTTATTTTTTATAATTTAATTCTTATTTGTTTATAATAATATTTATATTTTTAAATCTCAGTACCTGATCAAAGGAGTGGACATCAAGTAAGTGTAAGAGAATGTTCCAATAAAAAAAAAAACCATCAGTAAATTTATCACTTTGTAGAATTGTTTGTTGAATGATATTATATTTGTATGATTTATTTAATGACTTGCAAAACTATTATTTTTGTAACAATATTATTATACATGTACTAGATTTAACTTTTAATTTTATATCTAATTATAATTTAAAATTTATATTTTTCTGTTTGTTGTGTATTAGTTATTTTTAGCTATATTTATAATAAGGTTTAAATATTAAAAAAACAAAAACAAAAACAAAAGTTTAAAAAAAATAGCATAGTTTCATTAGCGATAGTTAAAATTGTTGCTAAAGAAATTCTTTTTTATTATTTGCAGCAGTTGCACTACAATCGCTGCAAAAAAATTTTTGCGACGGTTGGTTCCGTGGTTGAAAGCGACATTGGCAATCCGATGGAGCTTTTAGCAGCGCATCTAGCAACCACTGCTAAAGTGTTCAGTACCGTACTTTAATTAATATCATTCGTTCAATTTAGTTATTTTGATAATATTTTATCTTTTTATTTGTTATTTAAACCTTCTTTTTACTATAATAATATTTATGTCTAGATTGATAAGAATTCATAATAAAAAAATTGTTAATATTTTTTCACTATTTTTATATTATTTGTTTCATGTTCTTATCGATCATTACCGTGCTTTTGCATGGGTCGCCACACAGGTTAAATAGTAATATATACTAACGTATTCACAAATCTGTTGAATTTTGTAAACAAATTCTATAGTTGGATTACGTTTACGTTAACTTTTTTATGTAAAAGGGATATTGGACTTCCATTCTTTACCCAACCTTCCATTCTCTCTGCCAAACTACAAACTGACAAGAGTAAGTTTGATTGGAACACGTCATATACCAAAGTAACGCCAAACCACTGTGTTCTGTCAAAGGCTGGGGCCAGGACCTCCATATAGAAATTTTCGTAAATTTTAGGTATGGTTTTTTCTTGTTTTTCTGCATTTCATTTCATATTATATTTGCATATTATTAAGATATTTTTTCCTTTTCATTATTTAATGTTTGTAACTTATTTTTTACATTTGTCCTGTCATTTATGGAGTTCTAGCTAGTTTCTCTTAATTTAAAAGGTTTGACAAACTATTTTGTTTTATTATTTTTATCAAATTATCAGTAAATATTTTTTATTTTAAATTATTCATATATTTCATAAAAAAATTAGTCAATGGCATAGACAAATAAAATGAGATATATGTAAGAAATATGTCTCCTTTCATGTTATGCATAAACATGTTACTCAGATAATCAAAGCGATGTGCGGCTGCACAACACGGCATGCTAATAATGAATAATTTTAAAAGATGTTTTATCTTTTTTTATATCATATAAGTACTATTTTGATTTCTCTCAAATAGTATATGTACGTGTTGAATATAAGTAGTTATAGTTTTTCTAAGAATATTATGTATTTTAACTTACAATGTCCACCCCTATCCTTCAGAAAATTTTCTAGCTTCACCCTGGGTTAGGTTGCCTAAACATTAATTTGATTAATCAAGTAATTTCAAATTTCTTTTTCTTTTTAACCTTAGACAAATAAAAAATGACAATTAACATAAGATTGAAAACACGAAGAAAGTGGCTTGCCTGCGAATGAAATAGGAAAAAAGTTAGTTTTAGATATTTTGTTATTAAATTTTGTAATAAATTATGCATGACAAATAAAAGTATTTTATAGTTCAGTAATATATGATTAGGTCTTTTAAAAAAAATTACTTCACATTGTATATATGTTTTGATCAGAAAATTTGATAAGATAAAAACACAAAGCTCAAAATCTCAATCATTGTATCATTCTCAAGGTTCATGAATGATAATACAAATATTATTTATTACGAATCTTAAGATAATTGAACGATTGAGAGCTCAAACTCTTTTTAACATTAACCTAATAACAAGACACAGAAAACTTTATCTAAATTTTAGACAACGAAATAAGCTCAACGAATTTTCTGACAAATATAAGAAACTTCGAACATATATAGTTACTGGATCAAAAGCCTCTCTTCAAGACTATTAAAACTATTAAAAATGTTTTAAGCCTCTCAATCTGCTTTTCTTAATAGAATAGAAAGGATTTTAATATTTCAATTTACTTTTATTGATAGAACAAAAAGGTTTTTAATCTCATTTCAGTTAGGAGTTGGAAATTTTGTTTTCATGAAATTAGGATGTTTGTAATTTTTCTTTTCTTTAATCTCGGATATATATCTTCTGAAGTTGCGAATATTATTAGATGTGATAGTACATAAATAAACGTGATTATTCCGCAAATATGCAATTTCAAGTGCATTCCTGGTGAGTGGTGACTGACCTAGCTAGTTTGCCAATGCCATGCATGAAAATTTAAAACATTGTTAATTTCCTTTAATATAGATATAAAATATGCAAAAAAAAAAAGGAAGATGTGAGCAATATTTAATACTTCGATGGAATTAGCTGTATTTTGTTTGTTTTAGAAATTAGATCCATTATTGATCTGAAAGAAAACGTAATTCACGGTTTATGTTTTATATATATATATATATATATATATAATTTTTTTAAGATGAATTAAATAGTTTCTTTTTTTAAATAAAATACTGGTGTAAATAGATTACTCCAAAACTACCGATATCGAATAGAATATCCGTAGTATGCGTGAATCCTTTTCTCCCTTGCATTCTCTTCTGTCAATTATACAATATTTATATCCCGCACTTTTGAAGGAGAGGTCAATAAAATTCAATAATATATTTAATATATTTCCAACATTGTTCTGTATTGCAAACAAATTCTATAGTTGGATACGGACTAGGTGAACTCTAAGGGATATTGAACTTGCATTCTTTACTCAACCCTCTGTCCTCTCAGCCGCCTGCTAGCTTCTCATTTTTATTAGATCAATTCCCTAAAATTAATACACATATTAATATGTGAGCTTAAATTATACATTTTTTTAATCTCATCTAAACATAAATAATCTAATTTTAATTTGAAATCGAGAACATATAGATTGATGCAGATATCATTAAATCACTGAAAGAAATTAAACATCATTAAGTGTAAGGCCAAATTAATTCCAAAAGGACATCTTTAGTTGCTTTAATTCCCTAATATATGATAGTTGATGTCGTGTCATCTAGAGAAAGTCATGCACTTTTAAGATAAATCTTGTTAACAGTGGATCACTTTCCCCATCGACTGCTTTTTTTTGTGGTTAAATGAAAATTAAATTAAAGTTCAGCAGACAGTAAGTACAAGATTCAGTACCCACAAGGCAATATTAATTATCCTATACATATTACAAGTTTCTGTACGCTCAATCCATCATTAATTATGTACGAAAAAATGCATCATTAATTAGGTACCAATATTCATTTGATACGAACTGTCATCATTTAATGCCAATATGTGGAATAGCATGGCATGTTTATCTGGCCGTTCTTGCATGCTTGACCTTTCCTTCCATCCCTCAGATATTAATTCTTCTTGCATAATTAACTTAATTTTTGAGAAAAATTATAATGACCTTTCAGTTAAGGTTTTATTTAATTATAAAATTTTCTCTTCTATATTTTTCAACATTAAATTAAATTTATTTTTGTATACAGTTATTAAATTTTACACTTAAAATCAGTTATTTAAGACGCTCTGAATAAAGTGTTGGATTCAAGTTTGGATGCAAAACCTCACATAGAAAAAAGAAAAAAAGAACCATGTGAGGGTTATATGAGTCGATTGACTCATTTACCTAATGTCTTAATATTTTATATTAAAATATGATGCATATCAAACTTATAAATATAGTTCCATTGAAAAAAAAGAAAAAAATCTCACTGGACTCCAGCCTATAAGTATAATTCTTCTAAAAAAAAAATTTCCAGGGTGTTATAGGCTCCCTAAGTCCTAATAGGGACATGTCCTTATCTTTACAGTGTTGTAGCCTTCTCGAAGCCTAACGTAAAGCATATAGTTAAATAACAAAAACGGACATACAATTAACTTTAAGTTTTTTGGTAAGAAAAAGTTTCAAAGTTAATTAATTGTTTCAGGTCCAAAACGAGCCATGAGATCCACCTCAAGTTGGTCCAAAAAGAGCTGGGCTGTATGAAAGTGAACTTTTGCGAGAAGCTTATTTCTTTCTTTTTTTCTCTTTTTTTAATAACAATGTAACATTTACAAACATATATTAAGAACCACAAGAACGAGAAGATATTTCTGCTCGACACTGTTGATGAAGGGGAATTTGTAACATCGCCGGAACCAACAAAATGTGAGATGAAGTAAGACGTGAATGCAACTCAAGATATTCTGTCGAAGGACTTGTAAATTTGCTAGTATCTGATTATGAGACAGCATAAGCTGACATTGGGATCTTGAGAATAAGAGTATAAACATAGGATAATCTTGAGGGTATATTACCAATTCTTGTTGAGCAATAAAACATAATGCATATCAAATGACTTCTAATAAAGCCTTAGGCCTAGCTTGATGACTCTTGTCTATCCAAATCCAATTCCTGAAAATTGTGTAACTAAACCATGCTGAAATGAAAATTCTACGCTTTTTTTATCAAGTATTCAATTTAGCCACCGAGAATAGCATTTGCCAATAGTGAGATTTAACATGAAAATCCAACATGTTAAATGAGTCAAATTAAAATTAGTTTCTAACGATTACTTGCCAGCTGAGGAGGAGAAGCGCAATATTGTCTACGAAGCCGATGAATCATTTGTAACACAAATTTTAGTCTACAATAAGGATCTCTAAAAATTTTTCTCTTACAACAATATCAAATGACATTAAGTATAATAATAATAAAAATTATAGTATAATATCACTTTCATACTATATTAATTTTATTTGCTCAAGCCATTTCTAAACCCAAATCATGATATTCCATAGAGAAATCTAATCAACTTGCAAACTAAAAGTGGAACCGAAGCCAATCGTTTGAGCAAAAAGGCAAAATAAAAATATATATATATGATTGATTGATTCATTGAACTCGTGACAAGTGAGTCTATATTAGTAAAATTACTTTATATTAGTAAAACAAGAAGTTTATTTCTACAGAGTATATATTAGTAAAACTTAACACTATAAAAAAATATATTTTTAGTATCAAGTTTTAATGGCGACTAAAAATTTATTGTTGCTAAATTTATACTTTTAGTGGCAATCTTATTATATTGTTATTAAAAGTAGTCACTAAAAATCATTATTCATTTTAACAAATTTTTTAGTTGCGACACAAAAAGGTCGCCACAAAAAAGTTTTAGTGGTGACAATAATGTTGTCATTAAATAACTTTTAGTAGCAATATGAATATGGTTGTTACTAAAAGTAACTTTTCGTGACGATAATTAGTCGTCACTAAAAGCTATAAAAAAACTTTTTTTTATTTAAAAATTTATATGCCAAGACTTTTAGTGGAGATGCTAAGTCGTGACTAAAAGTAACTTTTAGTGGCGACTCTTATATGTTGCCACTAAAAATATCTTTTAGTGACAATATATAATCACTACTAAAAGTTTTGACAAGCTTTTTTTATTTATTTAAAAATTGTTATACAAAAACTTTAGTAGCAACCAACGTCGCTACTAAAATCCACTTTTAGTGATGACCTGTTTAGGTCACCACGAAAAGTTTGACAATTTTTTTTTTAATTTTCATTATAAAGATTTGAAATAAAGACCTAAAATAAATTACTTTTTTTAATTTATTATTTTTCTAATTTAAGCCTTTTGTCCTTTTTTTGGTTTTTTATTTTTAATAATAATGAAATCTTAATATAATTTTAGAAGTTAAGAAGTTCAATATTAAATATTAAATTTTAATTATGGGTAATTTTATTTTTTAACTAAAAATAACTTCTAAAATATTTTAAAAAGTATGTAATTAGTAATTAAATATTTAAAATTTATTTATTTTATTATTTTTTAATACAAATAATTTAAAAAATATATTTAATTATCATCAGTTTGACCACATTTTATAACTGTCCCAAAATCCCTTATTCAACCTGAAGGCGATGAGTTATTATTTAATTTTCTAATATTATTTCAATTTATGTTAATTTTAAGTATTTGCATAATTAACTAATAAATATTCAATTTTTGTAGATTTAAACCAAATAATAATGAAGTTCGAGCAAGGATAATAAATATTTTTAAAAATAAATATGAAGGTCCTTGGAGTAGTTAGAAAGATGTTCCTTCTGAATATCAAACATTATGGTTTGCTGAATTTAAGGTAAATTTTGTTTCTTATATTTTTTATGTAATCATAATATCACGTATTTTATATTTTTATAATTATAATCTTTAATTTTTTTAGAAGTATTATTTTTATAATTATAATCTTTAATTTTTTTTAGAAGTATTATAATCTTTAATTTTTTATAATTATGATATCATAATATCACAATGATAAAATTTGGAAGAATTGGAAAAAGAAAGTGGTTGATCGACTTAGAGATTTAATTGGTAAAATTCGAAAGACAGGAAGAAAGCCTAATTGGATTAGCGAATCCATTTGGGAAGAGTTATGTATAAAATGAAATACTTCAGAATATCAATCACTCCAAGAACAGATGAGAAAGAATAGAGCTTCTAGTTCTGAGTTTGGTTCATCATTACATATTGGGGGATCTATATCAATGCTTGAACATGCCAAAAGATTGGTAATCAATTTTATTTTTATAAATATTTATTTATAATTTTAAATGTATATTTATCTAGTAATATTAATTTTTATTTTACAGGTACAAGAATTAGGAAGGCCACCAAAATATTCTGAGGTCTTTTTAAAAACTCATCAACATAAAGGAGTTTGGATTGATAGAAAATCTCAAACTGTTTATGTAATTATGATTTTATTTTTAATTTATATTTGTAATTATAATTTTATTTATAAAATTTTTACTTATTTTGTTATTTACTTTTCAGGATGAATATATACGTCTTAAAAATTTATGTGAACGCAGAGGAGAGAATGTTTCAGAATTAGATTTATGGCTACAGGCTGCTGGAGGAAAAAAAAAAAGTTCAGTTTATGGTATTGGGAGTATGTCTGATAATATATTAGGAAATCCTATGTCTGGATATATTGATATTCAATATCCATCATATCTTCACTCTTCGTATATCCAAGAAATTGTGAGAAATGAATTTATAACTTTGGCTCAACAAACCCATGATGCCCAACTTGAAGAACAAAGATTACAAATTGAACAGCTTCGACAAGAATCAGATGAATTCAAGAGTATTGTTCAACATCTTTCACAACAACAACATCAAGATGATGCTGGGCCAAGTTCCTTTTATAGACCATATATTTCTCATTTAGATAATGAGAATATAGATGATAATGTCAATGAGAATGAAGATAATTGTTAAATTTTGCAAATTTTATGTAATATAATATATGTAATTAAATTTGTATTAGATATTTTTTCCTATTTTATTTAAATTTAATATTTTTATTTCATAACTTATATAATATTATATATTATTTATTTATTCAATAAATTTCACTATTTATTAACTTATAATATATGTGTATATATATATGTATATTAGTTTATTGTATATAATATATACATACCAAAATTTAATAATATATAATAACTTATATATATATATATATTAAGTTATAATATATTGGGTAGCAAAATTAGATGCCATAAATGTAATAAAATTACATTGTTAATAGACTCAACGATGGTAGGAAATTAGGCACGCGAATCAAACTTGCTAACTTAACCAATTTTTTCATCCCTTTCTAAAAATTTCAAGCTTTCGGCATGATTAAACAAACCTTTGCTTATTATTATTATTATTATTAATTCCGATCAATTCCATTTTTAAAAATTTTTATACCAGTGCATTTATTAATTATTATACTAAATATATGTAAACTAATTTTTAACAAGATAAAATAAAATATATAATTATTTAGTTATTAATAAACTACATTTTTTAAAATTAAATTTATAAATATTTGCAAATTTATTAACTTTAAAAATTAAATTAAATTGAAAGAAAATATTTTGTACCATAATTCTGTCAAAAAAATCCAACAGAATAAGCAACAGAAATTACAGTAGGAAAAAATTACGACAAACTTAGAGTAAAATGTATGAAATTTTGATAAAATTTTAATTCAATATGTGAATAGTGCCTTTCTACCATGGATCTGTCGCAAATATGGTCTCCCCCACCTGGCTATACAATATATATTATTTACATACATTCTAAATATTATAAATATCTATTAACAATAAATGTATATACTATTTATTATTAATTCTAAATATTATAAACATTTGCTAAATTAATTCCTACAAACTATTAGAGATTATTTATTAATAACCATCAGAAATGTAATTTTTTTAATTTTTAATTTATATTATATTTATATTAAATAATTTTTTTACCAAAATTTATAATACTATTTATTAATAATTATTATAGACATTATTTTTTAACTATTTTGAATCAATTAAGTTATTAACATTCTATTTATATTAAATGATTAAACATAAAAATAAAACTAAAAATAAAAATAAAGATGAATAAGGATATTTTTTTAATTTATTTGTAATCCAAAAAGAAAGAAGCATGAACATGTGAAACAAATGTGTAGGATAAAATGCGCTATGTATTACAAATTGGAAAAATTAGAATTAGAAAATTTAAATTGAAGGCTATAAATCTTAAATTTTAAAAATTATTTTAAAGAATTTAAAAATTAAAAATTTAAATTACATAGAAAAGTACTATAGTTCAAGATATCAAGTTAAAATTTTTTATCTTAAAATCTTTTACAATAATTTTAAATTTAAAAATTTTTTAATACAAATTATTTTTAACTTGAAATTTTAATTATTTTTTCTTATAAATATCTTGATTTGTTTAACTACTTTGTAAATTGTTTTTTTATAATTTTAAAAATTTTTTAATTTAATATCTCTCATTAAATTTTAACCATATTTTATTAAATTTTGATCATCTAACCATCATATATTATTTTAATATTTTTAATATGCATGATTAGAAATAAAAAAATAAATAATAAAATTAATTTAAATAATATATATACATATATATATGTATATATTACGTAATGCAACATATTGGTATGTTAAGTTGTTTAATTAATGTAAATCATATACATTCAAATATTTAAAATAATATATGATTAACAACAATGAAAAAATTCAATAAAATACTAATAATATTTAATTAAGTATTTATTATCAAATTTTATATTTGAAATTATGACAAATAAACTTTCTTTTAATAAAGAATCAATATATGAATTATAAAAATTCCCACATATTATGTTTTTATTAAAAACGAATTAATAGTAATTTTTTAAAAAAATTTCACTTAATCTTATCATTTTTAAAAATCCACTTGATACAATAAGCTTTGTATTGCACAAAGCCAAAGTCTGGCATATCCATGCTCCAATGGAAGCTAATAGCTAGGCTCGTCGTTTTAAAGAAATCATATTTTATTCGCAAATAATATATCGATGTGTTGATTGTAGCTTTTTCTAAACTTCATTTTAGCATCTCTTCCCCCCAAACTCTAAAATATCGAAATACTATGGCGCGATGCTCCATCCCCTTGTCTTCATCCCGCCCTCGCTAGATGGCCTTAGATGATCAGCATTGCTTCATCTTGCACACGTCGTTATTGATTATTCATCCAATGTGAAGATCATGCTCCAGTAAATGGTAAAACTCATTTCCCCACCTTAAAACCCTAGAATCTATAAAACTCCAAAATCTTTCTTCTTCTTCATCTTTATTGGTTTCAGTCAAAGAGCTTTATTTAAGGGTACTTCCAAAGTCTGTTGTGAAAGGGAAGTCTTGCTTCAGTTGTGCCATAAATCACGGTAAAAATTTCATGTCATAGATTTCTATTTTACCCTCCTTTAATAAGATGCTCTGTTTTAATCTTGTTGCTTCTTTTTTGAATGATAAGAGGTACAATGCTTCTTGTTTGAGGTGGTCATGGTTTCATGGGTTAATGATATATAGGGTTCACTAAGCTTTAAGTTATTCAGTGTTCTATTTGGATTTCATGATGAAACCCCACATGCTTACTAATAAAAACAAATAGCATCTGTTAATTTATTACTCATTTTAATTTTTTCTTTACTTACCCTGTTGATCTGAATCACATTAGCTTTTTCTCTGAAAAGTTGTGATTTATGTCTTGTGCTACTTTGTTAATTCATAATAGGAGCCACACCAAAAGGTGTTTTGATACTGATGTAGGTACTTGGACTTACAATATGTATATATATATATATAACAAAAACTATCTGTGTACTATGTGTCATGCTCTAGATTCTAGAGGAAGCAATATCCACTACAAAAAAATAAACTTTTAGTAACGACTTTTAGTGGCGACTTAAAAAAGTAGTTGCTAAAAAATATTTTTAACAACGACTTTATTAAATTGTCGCTAAAAGTTGTCGCTAAAAAACTATTCTTATTTCTGAAAATATTTTTAGCGGCGTAAAAAAAAATAGTCACTAAAACAATTTAGTAGCAACAAAAAACTCACCGCTAAAACGTTTTTGCAGCGACAGAGACATAGTCGTCACAAAAAATATATTTCAAAATACAACTTTTAGCGACGACTAGCTTTAGTCATCGCTAAAGCATAACATTTAGCATTTAGCGACGACAAACTTTAGTCGTCACTAAAGCATAAAATTTAACGACGACGTAAGTGATCGTCACTAAAAGTCCAAATGCCAAATATTTACCATTAAAAATATTACTGACAAAACTTTTAGCGATGACTAGATTTAATCATCACTAAAGCAGAATTTTTAGTGACGACTAGCTTTCGTTGTCATTAAAGCATAACATTTAGCAACAACGTAAGTGATCGTCACTAAAAGTCCAAATGCCAAATTTTTACCATTAAAAATATTACTGACAAAACTTTTAGCGACGACTAGCTTTAATCGTCACTAAATCAGAACTTTTAGCGACGACTAGCTTTACTCGTCACTAAAGCATAACTTTTAGCGATGACAAACTTTAGTCGTCACTAAATCATAACATTTAGCGATGACGTAAGTGATCATCACTAAAAGTCTAAATGCCAAATTTTTACCATTAAAAATATTACTGACAAAACTTTTAGCGACGACTAGCTTTAGTCGTCACTAAAGCAGAACTTTTAGTGACGACAATTTTTAGCCGTCACTAAAGCATAACTTTTAGCGACGACAAACTTTAGTTGTCATTAAAGGATAACATTTAGCGACGACATACGTGATCGTCAATAAAAGTCCAAATGCCAAATTTTTACGAATTAAAAATATTACTAATAAAACTTTTAGCGACCATTAGTTTTAGTAGTCGCTAAAACACAACTTTTAACGACCACTAGTTTTAGTCGTCACTAAAGCATAACTTTTAGCGGCCATAATTTTTTGTCGTCACTAAAGCATGACATTTAGCGACGACTTAACTAGTCGTCACTAAAAGTCTGAAAAAACTTCACAAGCTTTAGTCGCACTAGCATAACTTTTAGCGACCTTTTTTAGTCGCCACTAAAAGTTCTGGCACCAAAATTTTGGTCAAATAAAAAAATTTTGCGCCAAATCTTTTAGCGACGACTGATTATATTCGTTACTAAAAATTACTTTTAGCGGCGACTATTTTAGTCGCCACTAAAAGTTTTGGCGCAAAATATTTTACGTATTAAAAATTTTTGCATGAAATATTTTTGTTACTTATACGTATCAATTAATATATGCAAATATATAGGACAAAAAATAAATTAGAGTATTTTTAAGTTAAAAAAATATTTTTAAAGTTGATAATTAATATATGCAGATATATAAGACTAATCATTAATTAAAAAAATAAAACTAAAATTTTTATTAAGTTTAAAAAATCTAGTAGATTTAATAGATTTAAGAAGTTAAAATTTCAATTTTTGAAATTCATGAAATTAATGTGTCTAACATTTCATATGTTAAAGAATCTATATATTTAAATTTTGAATTTCCATTTTTATGATTCATTTTATTAATAGGTCCTTTTCAACTTTTGAAGCAACGTAAACAACAAAGAGGTAGAAAGAAAGAAAAAAAAATGAAAGAGAAAAAAAAAAGAATGGATAAAAGATTGAACTCCGCCTTAAACTTGATGCTTTATAATTTCAGAAAAAATATAATGATTTCTATGGATTTTTTGGTCAAGGGGCAGCCATGGATGTGAATTTAGAACTTCACTCTTAATACTTTAAACTTGGAGAAGCCTTAAATGTTTTTTTTTTTATAAAGATGAGCCCCAATGTAATGTAATGAGTCCTAATATAATGACCCCTAGTGTAATGATTTAGCATGCATTTCTTATTAAGATAGCAACATATACAAATTCTAGAGAGATAAGTTGGAAAATGACTTATATTTAAGATTAAGAACTTCAAATGTTTTAGTTAGAACAAAAATATACTGGGTAAATTATAGAAAAAGATACATTAGGCTATTAAAGAATAAAAATTCTAAATTCTTAATTAATTTTTGAGTTTAATTATATATTTTTTAATTTTTACCCTCTTTATTATTAATCAAGTACTTAAATTCAGAACTTAAATAGAATAAAGCTTAAGTAAATTATAAAAAGCATTATATAATTATAAACTTATTTTAATATTAGTGAAAGGTAGTGAAAAACAAAAATCAGGTAAATAAAGGCCTAAACAAACTTTTTTGAGAAAAATAAGTGACCGAATCGCCTTTGGCGATTTGCCACGCGTAGATCTTGAAAAAATACCCAAAATAAAAAAAAAAGATCACCTCAAACGGAGTACGGTACACAGTTATGACATTTTGAAGTTTTACCCTCCAATATTATATTTTCTTCATAATTTATGTTCTAAACCTAACCTATATTGTTTATTTTTTATCACTCAAACTATTTTTTTTATTTATATATCAATTATCAATTATTAAATTATCAATATATTTAGAATAATATTATATCATTACAAATAAAACTCTATTAACACAGTAACAGTAAAACCTAGGGTCATCAGCTTTCATTCCCCGCCTCTGTGTTTTCCCCGTTTTTCCCCTTTCCCCCTTTCCCATTTTCAAACCTTCTTCGTATCTGCTGGCAAAGGCTGTCGCAAATCCTTCTCAATCTTCGTTCCAATACATCCTTCTAGTCGATTTCGTTGTGAGTGAAGCTATTCCAACAAAAATCGTTTCGCACACAAAGAACAGAGTATCCTTAGGAGCTGAGTTCGCTATGGAAGAGAAGAACACAAAAACTGAAGAGGAAGGAAGCTATGTACGTGGTAATCTGGTCTATTGTTTACTCCTTCTCTGGTCCATTATTTGCTCATTCTTTGGTCAATTATTTGCTACTTCTCTGGTCCATTATTTGTTCCTGCTCTAGTCCATTATTTGCTCCTGCTCTGGTCCATTATTTGCTCCTTCTCTGGTCTATTGTTTGCTCCTTCTCTGGTTCATTATTTGCTCCTTCTTTGTGCAATTGATTTTGTGTTGAGTGTTGTGGCTGTGGCTGTGGCTGTGGCTATGGCTGTGGCTGTGGCTGTGGCTGTGGCTGTGGCTGTGGCTATGGCTGTGGCTATGGCTGTGGCTGTGGCTGTGGTTAGCAGAACTGAATAATGCCCCCATTTTGAATCGAAGTTACTTTCTTTTTTTTTATAATTTCTTCTTTTTGTATTGGTTTCTTCTTCTTTGATGGCTACTTCTAACCTCTGTCAACTTGTTGAATTTCTTATTTCTGATATGTTTCAATTTTACTTCATACAACATAGCTCCTCAAATAATATCAACTGTGGTTCCTTGAATTGTAGCTGCTATAGCATAAAGGTATTATTTTTCTTTTTAATGAACTATCAAGCTTGGAATTGTGATGTTTTGCTATGACATTGTCATCAATTCTGTTGTTGTCTTGATAGTTTGCTGTGATACTGATGAAATGATTTTAAATTCTGATGTGAAGTTCTGATGTGAAGTTCTTATGTGAAGTTCTGATGTGAGATTCTGATGTGAAGTTCTGATGTGAAGTTCTGATTTGAGGAAGGGTGGGTGGAATGGTTCTGTTAAGTGTTGAAATTTTGGTGTCTAAATAAGCTTTGGTCCAATAATTCTACCTGTGTGTGTACCTACATAAATTCTGATATGTGGTTAAGTCTTTTGAGGGTGGAATGGTTATTTTTAAGTGCTGTAAATTTCGTGCCTATGCTCTGATATATGCCCATAAGTTCTGTAGGTTTGGTGTTTATAAGTGCTGTAGATTTGGTGAGTGCTATAAATTTAGTACCTTTAAGTTCTGAAATGTGCCTTTAAGTTCTGATATGTGCTTTAGAAATTTGGTCCAATTCTGTTGCCTTGATAGTTTGTTGTGATACTGCTAAAGTCTGGTGTTAATTTTGATATATGCCTAAGCACTGATATATGCCTTTAGAGATTTGGTCCAATTCTGTTAGCTTGATAATTTGCTGCTGAGGACTGGTGTTACTTCTAATATGTGCCTAAGCTTTGATATATGCCTTTAAGTTTTGATATGTGATTTAGAGATTTAGTCCAATTCTATTACCTTGATACTATTAAGGACTGCTGTTATTTTTTTTCTTTTGAGGATAAAGTATGGTGTTACGGCTTTTAAGTACTATAAAGTACTATAAATTTAGTATTCAAATTACATTTTGTCGTATCCCTATACCTATGTGTGTCATACCATCATACCTTGTTGAGGAGATTTTGCCCAACCTTGAGTTTTTTCAAAGCTTCTCAATCCTGTTGACAAGGTTTTATCCTATCGACAAGGTCTTTAATTTCCCTTTGCTAAATTTGAGATCCTGTCGACAAGGTCTTATCCAGTCAACAAGGTCTTCAATTTTCCTTTGCTAAATTTGAGATCCTGTCGACAAGGTCTTATCTAGTCGACAAGATCTGTTACCCTATCAATAATATTGTTTGCCTTGTTAACAGCATCTTATTACTACTTCTAGAAAAAGGATGACTTGTTCTCCATATTCATTCTAACCTTTCCATCATCAAAATGCAATCATTTTTTTGCCTTGGTTTCACAACCTTTCCATAGGTGAAGTGGAACTATAGGGGCCTAAAACTGAAATTAAAATATATTCCAATTAAAATGGAAATGTTTTCATTATAATATATATCATGTACAACCTTTCATGAGCAACATATTACATCAACGCTTATACTATTATCAATGTTAATGTCATGCGCTTAGAAGTAACATAAAGGAAAGTGTGACATAATGAATCTCTCATTATGTTTTGTACTAGAACAAAGTTTGGTTTTAGTTCAGATCTAAAACTTGGAGATCTGAACCAAAACATAAGTATATAGTTCTTTACATGTAACTAGAACAAAGTTAAAGCAGTGACAGCATGGACTTAACATAAGTATACAATTCTTTACATGTAAAAAGATTTGCCTTCTCCACAGTTTAACTTACAATGATGTTGATTAAAATGTAGGAAGTAACAGAGATGGATAAAAGTTGGATAAAGATCAATAATAGAGCTAATCCAGCATATAGACGAGGAGTTGATGAGTTTTTATAATGTGCCTTTAATCAGCCAAGGGTGACAGATATGATTCAATGCCCATGCAAGGGGTGTAGGAATACAGAATGGAAGAGTCACAATGACGTAAGGGCAGATCTATTAAGGAAAGGCTTCAGCCCAAGTTATGAAGTGTGGGACTCACATGGAGAAGTTCATCTTGATGCTTACAGTTCATTGCATCAAGATAATAGTGGTGAGGTAGTTGATGATATAGTTGATGAAACTGATGAAGAAGATGATATTATTGGGATGCTTCATGATGCATACGGTCACACAGATTCAAATGAAGGGAACCGTGAGTCAGAGAACCATGAGCCACCTAATGGGCAAGCAAAACAGTTCTTTAACTTGTTGCAAGCTGCTCAAGCTGATCTCTATCCAGGTTGTGACAAAGTTTCAAAACTCTCTTTTATAGTTAGGCTACTCCACCTTAAGTGCCTTAACCATTAGAGCAACAAATCCATGGATTCATTGTTAAGTTTATTTAAGGGTGTTCTTCCAAAGGGAACATTAATACCTAACTCTTACTACGAAGCAAAGAAAGTTATTCAAGAGTTAGGAATGGATTACACTAAGATTGACGCATGTGAGAATGACTGCATCTTGTATTGGCAAGAGCACGCCAATGCTCAGTCATGTCCTAAGTGCAATATGCCTCGATGGAGGTCAAACAGTCATAAAGGAAGGAAAATTCCTCATAAAGTGTTACGATATTTCCCTATAAAGCTTAGGCTACAAAGGCTATACATGTCTCACCATACAGCTAAGGAGATAAGGTGGCATAATGAGGAACACATTGATGATGGTGTTTTGCGGCATCCAGCTGACTCTGTTGTATGGAAATCATTTAACCAGCAACATCCAGAATTTTGTAGTGATCCAAGAAATGTTCGATTGGGCCTAGCAAGTGACGGGTTTCAGCCTTGGGGAAATATGAGTACTAATCATAGTATTTGGCCAGTTGTATTAGTTCCATATAATTTGCCACCATGGCAATGCATGAAGTACCCATATTTTATGATGACTCTTTTAATTCCAGGCCCCAAAAGTCCAGGTGATGACATAGATGTGTACTTCCAACCAATGATTAAGGAGTTACTTGAATTATGGGAGCAAGGAGTAGAGACATATGATGCCCATACGAAGTCTAATTTCAAGTTGCGTACAGCATTATTGTGGACAATTAATGACTTCCCAGCATATGGGAACCTATCAGGATGGTCTACAAAAAGAAAGCTTGCATGCCCTTATTGCCACAAAGACACATATTCTATTTCGTTACGAAATAAGTTGTGCTACTTGGGCCATCATCGCTTCTTACCAACCCATCATCCATGGAGGCGAAATCGAAGGGCATTTGATGGAAAAGTTAAGCATAGAGTTCCACCCTCTCCTTTAACCGGTGATGAGGCACTTTGTCAATTACGAATAATAGGTAATGTAACTCTAGGGAAAGGTCAAAAGCGAAAGCATGACCATGTCATTAACGCATTTAATTGGAGAAAAAAAAAGTATCTTTTTCTGTTTACCTTATTGGAAAACATTGTTGATCCGACACAACCTTGATGTTATGCATATTGAGAAAAATGTTTCAGATAACATCGTGTCAACTGTTATGGGATTAGCTGGAAAGACAAAAGATACATTAAAGAGTCGATATGACTTGGTTGACATGGGAATTAGATCTGAATTACACCCGATAGAAGAAGGAAACAAAGTTTTGATTCTAGTTGCTTGCTATGCATTGTCCCCACAAGAGAAGTTAAGAGTTTGTAACTTCCTAGCTACTTTGAAAGTGTCTGATGCCTTCTCTTCAAACATTTCATGATGTATTAATGTTCATGATAGAAAAATCTATGGATTGAAGTGCCATGACCACCATGTTTTGTTACAAGATATATTCCCTATAGCATTACGTGGCTTGTTGCCCAATGAGGTATCTGAACCTATATTAGAGTTGGGTAAATTCTTTAAGAATTTATGTTCCAAGTGCCTAACAACCGAAGCTCTTGATCATCTTGAATCCCAAAATTGCAAGCACATTGTGCAAATTGGAAATGGTTTTCCCACTAGCATTCTTTGATATCATGATCCACTTGCCTATCCATTTGGCAAGAAAGGCAAAGCTCGGAGGGCCCGTACAATATAGGTGGATTTACCCTATCGAGAGGTAACTTACTACACTAGATATGCCTTTTATAAATTTTATTAATACTCTATGCTAAAATCTTTATTCAAATCCTCTTATGTATTTAGGTACTTGCGGACATTAAAAACATATGTTCGCAATAAGGCTCGACCAGAAGGTTCAATAGCCGAAGGGTATTTGGCAGATGAATGTCTTACTTTTTGCTCCCGTTACTTGAAAGACATTCCTACCAAGTTTAATAGGCCTACCAGAAATGATGATGGACTTATAGGAAAGGATGAAACATCCATCTTCAATAAAAGTGGCCAAGTCTGGGGAAGTTACGAATCAAGATTTCTCTCTAGTGTAGAGTTCAATCAAGCTTGTATGTATGTGCTCCACAACTGTGAAGAGGTTTGGCCATTCATAGAGTACGTTGGTGGAGCTTGGTAACTCCTTCTAAATAATAAATTCTTCAAGAATTTGTTGCCTTAACTATGTCATTCATTGCAGGGAGCATAAGAAGCAGATGGAAATGCACAGATCAACAGTTAAAAAGTTCCCAAAATGGTTTCGTGAACAGGTTAGTTTTTGCACACCGCACTAGAATGTAAGAATTATGTGATAAATTTTGATCATAATAGAATTTATCAATGGTGATATCTCATTATAGGTTGCAAAGTTAAGCATACAGGGTGAGGTTAGTGATGACCTCATGAGTTTAGCAGCTGGCCCACTCAAAGTGGTTCACCGCTACTCAGCATTTACAGTGAATGGCCTTAGATTCCACACAAAAGATCGTGCCTTAGGCCGAAGAACAGATAATAGCGAAATACTTGTGAAAGGTGATAATGAAGACGAGAATAAAGAGTACTATGGTGTGTTAGAGGACATATATGAGTTATCATATATTGGGCATAAAAAAGTGTATTTATTCAAGTGTTATTGGTGGGATGTGGCTCATCTAGGAAGAGGATACAAGGTTGATAAATTTGGAATCACTAGTGTGAATACTCATTATTCACATAACTCTAATGAACCATTTGTCTTAGTATATCAAGCCGAACAAGTGTTCTATTTAAATGACATAGTTGACGCAAATTGGCTCATTGTTGTCAAGACAAATCCCCGTGACCTATTCAATATGCCTGAGGTGATTGATAATGACGTCAGTGGGGACTTTGAAAGGGGGCCCATCGATGAGGCATATCAACAAGATGAGATCGAACTATATGTGGTCCTTGATGATAATGTGAAAAATGACTTTGTGGTCCAATTGCAAAGGAATGATGTTGCTCCAGAGACTCTAAGCCATTCAAGCGAACACCTATGAACACAATGCCCAAATGCAATTAATGCAGGACATGAATTCATTGATGACAATAATGAGGATGTGTCCACTGATAAAGGAGATTCAGAAGACATACTTGGGGAGGATGATGAAGTCGATACTGACACCACAGATCCTAAGTAAAATTAACTAAGATTCTATGTTATTTAATGGTACATATAATAAATGACTAAAATATTAAATTCGTAGATAGCATCATATTTCATTGAGTATTTTTTATTTTGATAAGGTTAAAGATCTTGTTCATAAAGTGGAAGATCTTGTCAATAAGATTGAAGATCTTGTCTTTAAATTTAGTGGCTGGATAATATATTGTTGACAGAATTGAAGATCTTGTCGACAAGATCCTGAATTCAGTAGAGAGAAGTTTGAAACCTTGTCAACAGGATTTGTTATCTTCCAACAAGGTATTCTTCAATCAAAAAACTTAGAAAAGCCAAGATCTTATCGACTTGACCAATACCTTGTCAACAAGGATTTCTATCATAATAAGTTATAACACATAATAAGCGATAATTATAACAGTTTCTATAAGGTTGTTGTTGTTGTTATTATTATTATTATTATTATTATTATTATTATTATTATCATTGCTTCAAGTTTTTAAAACTTCCCTTCTTATAATTCATTTCTTGGTTAAAAGTTTTATAATTTTACAAATTGACATTATTCAACTACCTTGTTCTCATAATAATAAATGTGGAATGATCCAGGAAATGTCAGGTGTTGGGCATGCGAGAGGGGCTGGATGAGGTGGATGAGGTGTAGGACGTGGAAATGGACGGGGGAGGCAGAATTACATGAGTGATGTTGCATCTCCACCACGTACGAGAGGGCAGCTTGAGCATGATGCACTAGAAGCTCAATATTCTCCATTGCCACTAGAGCCAGTTGGTAAGGAAGAACAAGAACGAGATGGTTCACCTCTTACCCAGCCATCACGAAACCAGAGTAGTGCAGGTAAGCGAGAGAAACAATATAAGTGTTTGGTTAATCATCTAATCATTTTTTTATGTATAATCATCTAATCATTTTCTTTTTTCTATATTGTTCAGCTTCTTGCAACACTGTTAAAAAGGGTCGAGGGAAGTATAAGTGTTTAGGAGTTGACCTTAAAACAAAATTTGGCAACAAGATCTTAATTACCATGTCTAGGACCACTGAACGGCCGATTGGAGATGAGGCTCGAGACTTATCTAGTTACATTGGTTGGGTGGTGTAGACTACTGTGTCCTTAAGAGATGGTGATTGGAAAGATATTGCAAATAAAGATAGGGATACCATGTGGTTGAAAGTGAAGGTAACAAGTTATATATTTTAAATGCATATCTTTAACTAATGTTCAAATACCTATGTTATGTTTGCAATTATAACTATGTATAATTTGAATTTGCTATTCTATTCTTAATGTATAGGACAAATTTGAAGTTCGTGATCCTTAACAGGAGGTGGCATTCAAGTCTTACTGCATGGACTCGATGCAACGACTCTTTAAGAATTGGAAGTCTTCATTGTCAAAAATATATAAAAACTACATGACTGACGAGGAGAGGCAAGTAGCAAAACCAAAGGATGTTAGCCTTGAAGATTGGGATTAGCTAATTCAGCACTTTAAGTCTAATAAGTTTCAGGTCTTTAGTTCAAACTTTATTGCAGCTGTACTATTATTAATTAAAATAATCATTAACAATACTTTGGCTTTATATGCAGGCTGCAAGTAGTAGAAATAGTATAAATAGGTCAAAGCAGGTAACATTACATACATGTGGTACCCGCTCATTTGCAGAGGTAGAAGAGTCTTTGGTGAGCATCTTATTATATTTTAGGACAAATTCGTTTCTATATTCACTACTACTTTTTCTCATGCTAAAAAGCTTTGAATACTAATGTCTAAAAAATATGTAGAGGGACCCAGAAACGGGGGAGCCAGCAACAGCTGATCGAGTATGGGAGGCACAACATACTCGTCGGACAAAAAAGGGGGAGATAGTGTGGGCTGATCCGCAGTCCCAAGAGATCCATGTAATGTTCTCAAATTCATTAACTTTAAACAAATTATTTGTACAATTTTTCACACTTCTAACTCATGTCCTACACTATAGTCACGCATTCACGATCTTGTTATTCAACAACAAACAACAAATAAAGAGGCACGCCTAACTGGAGATGAGATATTAGCTACCATACTGGGGGAGAGATCGGGATATGTACGTGGTAAGGGATATGGGAAGAAACCCTCGAGAAAGAGAAGCATCGGCGAATATGAAGTAGAGTCTAGAGTTTCTTCTGCAATAGAACAAGTGCGTGAAGATATGCATAAAGAAATGGAACAAAAACTATAAGAGGAGCGAGCCCAAATGCAAGCACAGATGCAAGCTGAAATTCGTGCTCAAATGACTGCCTTCATGGCCACATTCCAACAGGTATCTTTTGCACTTGTCTTTTTCTTTTTAATGTTAAAAAATTTAGTGTTATGTTTCTTTTTAGCAAGGAAATGTACCTCTGATGAACAATGCTTCAAGTGGAGAAGCTCAATAATTTTGTGAGTAATTAAGAGTTTTAATGATTGATTATTCAACTAACACAAATAATGCATCTTAAGTTATAACACCATTTTCCTTTTAAACTTTTGACATTAATTTATTTATGGCATACATAGTCTTTCAAACATTATGCTTTACTGAAATTGGAATGTGGTCTTAATTTGTCACAGGTAATTGCTTTAATGGAAAAAGTCTTGACATTTACAAAACAAAATAAAGTGTCTAGATTGAATGCTAGTGCCTCTCCCTTGAATTACAAAGATTCAACCAATTGTCAATACTAACTTCTTGCTCTTTTTCTTTTGTTTAGTAATATTGTAATGCTATTTTGAATAGTGGAGTGTATGAGTGAGTTTAAAAAATTATTCATATGACAAGTTTTTGTATTTATACTTGTTTGATGGACCTTTACAGTAATGTATATATCAAACTTATTAGCTTTTTCTTGGCTTATGTATTTTAAAATGTTAGATTAAGTCGTTGCTCTTTTTTAACTTATGTATTTTAAAATGTTAGATTTTGTAAAATGATGTATGTTATTAGAGATTTAGAAGATTTATTTTTCACCATTTATAATATTATAAAATTTATTTTAGTAAACAGGTTTGAAGAAAATAATTAAAAAAAATATTAAAAATTTGAAAAAAAAAAAACCTCTTTAGCGGCGACTAAAGTCGTCGCTAATAGTATATCAATATTGTTGATAAAAGCATATATTTAGTGGCGGCTAACGTCGTCGCTAAAGACATATTTAGTGGCGACATAAAATATTGATGCTAAAAAAAAAACTTTAGCAGCAAAAGAATGATTCGTTGCAAAAATAAGCATTTAGCGTCATCAAAATATTTCGCCACTAAAAGTATATATTTAGCGACGACAATACTCGCCACTAATTTCTCTAAATACCCATTGCAAGGAATTTCGGCGACTACAAATGTCGCTGTTAAAACAACATTTAGCATCAAGGTACATATCGTCGCTAAAGATCCCCACCAAATAAAAGGATTTTTGCGGCGAAAAGGTCGTCGCTAAATCTTTTAAACTAAAAGGTCGTCGTTAAAAGTATGCATTTAGTGACCACAACTATTGGCAAAAAGTCGTCGCTAAAAGTTTTTAGTGTCAAAAGATATTTGTTGCCGCTAAAACCATATATTTAGTGATGACTTTTTTTGTCTCTAAAAATATTTTTTGTCGTCGCAAAAAGTCTTTTTAGCAACAACAATTTTTTGGCCACTAAATTTCTTTAGCAATGGCTGTAATTGCGACGACTTAGCAACGACTACATTGTCGTCGTTAAATAGTTTTAGCGACGACTTTTGTCGCCGCAAATTCCATATTTTTTTGAAGTGATCCATCAATTGTTTTCTGGATTTCATCCAATCTCCTTCATGTTCTACATTAGACCATAAATTTGTTTCCTTCCAATTATAATATCCTGTGATGCAGATACTCAACTGGAGTTTTGTATACTTGTTGACTGGGGACCATTAAATTCAAGAACTTGGCATAGCGGAGAGAATTATGTAGAAGAAAGGTGAGATTCATATGGGTAGGTTTTGCTATGGCTCACCTCTAATCTCTATAAATTCTCTTTAATATAAAAAAACAAAGATGTATTGGCCAAATTCAATCGTCTTTGTTGGTTATAATATGGTTCTTGAAATGACATTTTTTTGTTTTTCTTTTTTTTTTCCCTAGATAATAAATTGAATATCAGAAAGTTCGTCCCTACAATCCTCACATGTAATATTTAAATATAATGCACCTTTTCCCGTCACGTTAATATTCCAATAAAAAGCCATGTATGGTGGTCTTCCCTTTACTTATATGGTTGGTAGTTAATGGAAACCTTAATTCTTTGATATATAATTTGGTTGGTTGAGGACGAGAGCAACCTCTATTTTTCTTTTTTCCTCTTACTATTAGTGGTGGTTGTTTAGTTGTCATTTGCTTCACTTTAAAATGGTCAAACGTTGCTGCAAAGCAAAAGCGACTTTGCTTTTGTCCTCTGGCCAAAGCTATTAGTACTTATCATTTGAAGCATCAATCTCATATAAAGACATCATTTTTGTAATATATAATCATTCTATGGTAAATTATTAAAATTTCATTCAATTAAAAGGAATAATGAATGAAAATATAGTTAAATATAACTTTATTATTATATTGTCATTCATGCACTTACCTTATTTTAAATTTAAGATGACTTATGGGTTACTGAACTTATGCCACAATTTGTTACATGGGATGCAGGAAAATTAGAAAGCAGAGTAAAAGGAAGAAAGAGAAGGAATTGTGTGGCACAATAGAGAAAAGTAGCTACCATCTGAGCTTAGCAATATAAAAGAGTTGGAAAAGAAGTTATTTGACAGCCAAGAAGCTAGTTCCTGTCTTCATTTCAAATTGAAGCACAAAGGTGAGCCCATTTGGTTTTAAATGCTTTCTTGATGTGATTCGTGCAAGTGGTTATATGATTATATGTGTGTTCTAGTTGGTAATATGCTTTATATTTATTTTTTATATAAATCATAATCAATTTTATAAATTTACAATAAATTTAATTTATGATTCTTAATATAAAATCAATAATATTAAAATAAATTTTAAAAATATTTTGACAAGTTATATTTTTAATAAAAAATTAATTTTATGTTTAAGATATTTTGTGTATATTTTAATTTAAACGATTGCATATATTTTTATATACTATGATATGTGCATCACAAAGTAGGCGAAGCCGTTATTTGCAACCTAACCTCAACCTAGGATTCCTCCCATGCTTCTTATAAAAAGCCCCAGAGAACGACCCCTCTGGACTTTTGGACCACAATTGGGAATATTAAAAATAACTCAAAAAGTTAGGTTCTAAATTATTGATCTCGTGTTAATAGAGTTGTCCATGCCAATGGTTAATGGTTGATATAACTAATGGTTAAAAACTTATAGAGGTGCTCATTAAAAAAGAAATTATGGTTGTTTTGACAAACATTTAGATGCATTGTTGCTCTTCCATCCCCTTACCCATTTCTCATGACTTTGGGTTTTATTTTTTTAGTAGTCAATTCTCCCAATAGGTCCCACCCTCTTTAACTTTATGTATTTGGCTGCGTGCCTACTAGCATGAGAAACACAATTGTATTTCCACAAGACATCCTTTCTCTTTTTCATTCATGTCTAGTTCTTTTTACGGGGAGTCACTACATTCTTTGCTATTTTTCATGTCTTTGGAAATAGATTTTAGATTCTCTCTTGCTCCACTGGTTTTCAAGACAGTTTATTATTAATAATTTTCCTTCTTTTTCATTATAGACTTTTACTCCAATTCATGCTTCCATTTCTAATGTCAAGTTTGCAAGAAGGCTTGAGGTAGAGGGTGCTGAACTAAAACAAATGATAGAACAACTGATGCAAGCACAATTGGCTACTTTGATGGCTTCTATCCAACAAGTAATTTTGTGTCTTTTCCTCTTTTTCTTACCTTTTTTCATATATCCATTTTTATAAGTTTGGTATAGTTTAATACAATATGGGTTAGCTAAAATTATAGTTTGTTTACTTTATACTTAGGTTTAGTGTAAAATTTGTTCCTTGTTTATTATTATTGCAACTTCTCTTCACCTCATGTTTCAACTACTTAAGCATACAATTATGTTTCTAAAATTCATGTATGTTTCATATTAGGAAATTTTGTGAATTATTGTCAAATCTTTTGGTGCAAAACTTTAGGTTGTGCTAAAAATGCATTCATATTAAATTTTGAATAATATGCTAAAGTTTAATGACTTAGTATTGGACTACACACATGTATAACTAGAAAATGAGATGCTTAGTATTGTAACTTAGGCTATCATGATCTTTCTGATCAATGAATTGCTTCTATGATGTATTTTGATAGACTGTTATGTTACTTTTGTAAGTTACACCCAATGGTGGAATAAGATTGACTACACATGAACTTTTCCAGACATTGATCATATGATGGTTGAAATATGGGCTTTGGGTGAATTGCTTTGCATTTCACTTGCCTTTCACTTTTCTTTAATTTTCATCCATGAAAGAAACAAAAACAAAAAAAGAAATGATGTGGTAGCATGGTTGAATGAGTGGGTAATATAGCCAAAATGTCAGGCATTAGGTTTCCTATTGGTTTAGTGAAATCCACAATCACTTTGAATATTATGTTGAAATAGACTTTTTTTACACCCATTTTTGCGTGATTTTTTTCTATATGAAGGAATTGTAATAATTTCATTGTTTTTGTAATAGATTCCTCTCAAGAATTTGGTATAGTGTGGAGTTTTTAATGAATTCTCGAGTATATATTCTTTGTTACTTATTTGCGTTTTACATAAGATGTTTGAAGAAATCAAAATGTGTCACCTAATCTAATTTTTTCATATATTGGTGTTCAATATAAAGTATTATGATATGTAAGACATACATTATTTGAAATTGGATTCAAGCTGTTATTGCAAATGTAGAATCTATTTTCTTGGTCTATGAATTGTAATTCTATGTTTTTGTACCCATTTTTTTGCTATTCTTTTCTTTGTTCTCTTTGTTGACTTTAAACTATGCAATGTAAAGAACATTCTCCATGTTTGGGTTCCTTGGTATAAAAATCTTGCATGATTTAAAATTCATGAATTGTAATAAGCTCAATTATTAATTATCATAGTCACATAAGCAATTTTCAAATAAGTAGAGTTAACACTTTTTCATTTTGGTTGGAAGAAGCAATTGTTTGGCCTATATATTTGCATTTAGTATTATGTAAACTTTCCATGAGCAAGAAATGTTATTGTGCTATCTTCTCAACATATCTATTTCATATTTAATTAATGATAAGGGCTTGATAATGTTTCTTTAATATTTCTTATTTGTTATATTTTTGTTTCTTTTTAAATCAACATAATGGCACAATATATTGTAGTTAAGTTTTCTTTATGTTCAAGAAAAATTGAGACTAAAATTTGTTTTAATGTGTATTAATTTGTTTATTTTCTTTCAAAACAGGGACAAATGCCAAACATAGCTACAAATGCCCCAAGTACTGATACAAGGACTGGCGATACTAGAAATAGTTAAAAATAAATGTATTATTTATATCTAGTATTGTTCTTGTATTTTATCTTTTTGTAATGATGATACTCAAAATACTTATGCTAGGACATTGACAATGAATTTTATATGTGTTTAAAAATATTTTTATGGTAATGATATATATTTTGAAAGGTTTGATGGATTTGCTAATAGGTATTTATTTTATAATTTTAAAATTAATATTAAAAATATATATATACTTTTAGTGGCGGCTTTTTAAATTTGTCATTGAAGATTAACTATCTGTGGCAACTATAATGGTCACTGAACATAATCTACTGTAACAACTATTAAAGGTTGTCATTGAAAATATTTGAATAGTAAATGAGCTTTCAGTGATGACATTTAGTAATTGCCACTAAAAGATATTTTTAACGTGACAAACATTGCCACTGAAACCGTATTTTTAGTGGCAAGTATTAAAATTGCCACTAAAATTCTATTTTAGTGGCGAATCCCAACAACATTCAGTGGCGACTATAGTCACTGTTAAAAGTGATGTTTTAGCAACGACTTCTTTTATCGCCACCGAAACCATTTGTAGTGGCGAATCCCAACAACATATCATGTTTTAGTGGCAACTTTATATATATTCAGTGGCGACTATAGTCGTTGTTGAAAGTGATGTTTTAGCGACGACTTCTTTTATCGCCACCGAAATCATCTGCGACTAGACTATCTCCAACCAGTTTACGACGACTAAAGCATCGCCACCAAAGACTATTAGTGGCGACTTTGTAACTTTTGGTGATGACTTTAGTCGCCAAGAAAAGTCTTTTTTTTTTGTAGTGTAAAAAGGGCGGGAAACAAGGGAATTAATTTTCTTTTTCTTTTGGGAAAATGAGGGACATAATTTTTAACAATTATTAACAATTAAGTGCAAGTTGCGCCAAGTTTCTAATCACATGTTCTGTATCTGGTGGTAGAATATTTTCACAGCTGAGGCTGACTCGTCATCAGGTATCATAGATAAAGTTGAATGGATTTAGACCAGTGTCTTAAAATTAGATTCGTCATTGAATTGAAGTAAGGAGCATTTTGTAATTTAATAATCTAATTATAGTTGAATGAGAGTCAAATTATTTTTTAAAATGTATAATATATATATATATAATATTTTATAATTAAAGTAATACATATATTTCAAAATAATATTTAAAATAAATATAATTATTTATAAATATATAAATTAGTTAAAACATTTTACATTTGACAATAAATTTTGGTGGAATAAATTGGGTAAAGTTTAATAAACATTATAAATATATTTACCACAAAATGCAAAACTTTGATTTAAACAGAAAAAAATTAAAAATTAATTTTTAATTAGTTTAATGCCAAACCACCCAATTTTTTATTAATTTTTAACTGATTCATTTAATTTTTAAATGATTTTTTAGGCAATCAATTTTTCGGGTTAACCAAGCTGAAACCAAAACCAATTCACCAATTTTTAGTCTACCTTGGCTGATCCTATCCAAGTTGAACTACGATTTAAATTGATCCAATCCAATCCAACTAAAATTGATTAAAACCAACTTATTAATTGGATCAAGTGAATGGGTATTGTGAAATATCGATCTGGTCAATTTGGCTATTAGATGTCAATGTTAGATAACCAATAACTGATCAATGGATTAAAAATTACATAATATTTAAATTTTGTTTTATACATTGATTATGTGATTGACTTTATTTTAAGTATAACTCTTAACTTGTTTATGGTTAGATTAAATTTAAATTTGTGTTAAAATACTCTTAGTTTGAATTTTGTGGTTAGAAATATTCATTTTCATGGATTAGATTGAAGAAATATTTAACCTTGAATTTTTTTTAATTTTATGATTTTCATTTTTAAGAAAAACGACCATCCAGTCAAATCCAAATCCACCAAAGGTGGATTGGATTGGTTCATTTATGACCAATTTTACCACATTGATTGAAATTATACATTCAATTTATTTTAAATTTAAAAAGTTGACTATTTTTACATTGGCTAAATACATATTTAAATTATTTATGTTATATAAATAATATATATATATATATATACACATAAAGGTATATTAGTTAAAATAGGTATAACGGTAGCTTATCTCTTACTATTAATGTAACGCATTTTTTACTTGAAAAGAAAAAATATATATAAACTTTTAAGATAAAAGAAAAGGCCAAATAATTTAGATACATCTCAAGAAAAACTCGGGGGAGTAATTTACTCTTATTGCTACTTTACTTACTACTCCTCCTTCACCAAACTACTTACAACCACTCGTCTTAACAAAGTCTAAATAAATAAGCATGCTCCTTCGTTACTACTTCACACACGCGGTAAGCTTCCTTCACCCATCCACGTACCACCATGGCTTCCCTAAGCCTGTTTCTCCTCCAAGACATCGCTATTGCCATTGTCATCTTCTTCACCACCCACTTCCTCTTCCTCTCCCTCCTCAAAGGTCATCGCCGGAAGCTACCTCCCGGGCCCACGGGCTGGCCCATCCTCGGAGCCCTGCCGCTTCTGGGCTCCATGCCTCACCTAACCCTTGCCAAACTGGCGAAACAATACGGGCCCGTCATGTACCTCAAGATGGGCTCGACCAACATGGTCGTAGCCTCCACCCCGGACGCAGCTCGCGCGTTCCTTAAGACCCTTGACGGGAACTTCTTAAACCGGCCCCCAAACGCCGGCGCGACCCACCTAGCCTACAACGCGCAGGACATGGTATTCGCGGACTATGGCTCGAGGTGGAAGCTGCTTAGAAAGCTAAGCAACCTCCATATGCTGGGGGGGAAGGCTCTGGAAGACTGGGCTCAGGTTCGAGCCATCGAGCTCGGCCACATGCTCCAAGCCATGTACAACGCTAGCAGGCAAGGCCAGATCGTGGTGGTCCCTGAGATGCTATCCTATGCGATGGCTAATATGATAGGGCAAGTGATTCTGAGTCAGCGCGTGTTCGAGACGAAGGGGTCGGAGAGTAATGAGTTCAAGGACATGGTGGTGGAGCTCATGACCAAGGCTGGGTACTTCAATATTGGTGATTTTGTACCTTTCCTCAGATGGCTTGACCTGCAGGGGATAGAGCGTGGGATGAAGCCCTTGCATAAGAAGTTCGATATGTTGTTGACAAGGATAATTGAGGAGCATACGACGTTGTCTCATAAGCGTAAGAGTGAGCCTGATTTCTTGGACGTTCTTATGACTTATAGCAGGGAAAACTCCAAGGGCGAGAGGCTTACAATCACCAACATTAAGGCACTTCTCTTGGTATATTTCTCTTTCTTAATTATCTCAGGACTTATACCTTACGTTAAGTAGCAGCATACGACTCTAAATAACAGCAAGAATAAATTTATGTTACGTTGATGAAATGAAATCCAATAGATAAAATGGTCGCTTCGTAATTAAGAATATGTCGCACGCTAAACTCTAATTAAACAAGTTGCTTAACAATCTAGAAAATATGTACAAATTCACTCTCAACCTCCAAACATAAATTATATATACGAAAGTATTATATATACAGTAAATAAAAAATATTTTAAAATATTTGACCATTAAATCTGGCCTTTGATTGGCTTCTAGCATGCATCACTTAATGGTTTTGTTAAGCATCCCTTTGCAAAAAGAAAATTACTAATGATTAGCATGTTTTGTTAAAAAGAACTAGACTTAAGTATTTGTTATCATATTTGTCAATAAATATAATAACATATGGAGATTTTTTTTAATAACTCAATTTTGTAGTGCTGAATTATAAAAAAAAATATTCATTTATCATATTTTATCCAAAAAAATGATAGAAATACTTAATTAAATGAGTGATGATCTTATGTTTTTTGGAATATATATTTTTAATTATAACACAATTAATTATTAAACATTATTAAATATAGAATAATATTCTACCTATTTTTGATATTTATCACTATAATCATACTCATTAGTTACACAAAAATGAAATTAATGCTTTTAAAAAATTTTAATTATTAAATAAGTTAATATTTTAAGTAATTATTTAATAAATATTATTTTATATATTTAATGATTAATTATGTTATAACTAAAAATATATGTTTCTAACAACATGAAATCAACACTATAATCAGATACTGCATGAGTTTTGTTTCCCTTTAAATACAAGAAAGATTCTCTTATTTAAAGCCATATTATATGAGAAAAGACAAAAATATTTTACTCTATTTGTCATATATTTTTCTTTCTTTCTTTTTTTGCGGGGGCCGCCCCCGCCGGGGGGATGGTGGGGGAACATTTGTCATGACTTGATAATCTTAATAAATATGGAAGCTTTTCGAAAGGTAAGTAATATGGCGGGGGATTGAATCTTCTGCGTTGAGAATCATGTAAATTTTTCCTGGAGGTTTTGTGAGATATGCAAAATTTTAAAAAAGAAAAAGTAAAAATAAAAAATAAAAAAAAATTAACTGTATCTCGCTGCAAAAGAAATGACTGTAGAGGATCCCAATCCGTAATATGGCCTTTTAAAGCTTTGAGGGTTTGTTAAGTTTGTAACCACAAAGTACATGTTCTATATGTGCTATTATAGGATCTTTTCACAGCTGGCACTGACACGTCATCAAGCATCATAGAGTGGGCCCTAGCAGAGATGCTGCTGAACCCCACGATCATGAAGCGAGCTCACCGGGAGATGGACCATGTGGTCGGCCGACATCGACGCCTCCAAGAATCTGACTTAGCCAACCTCCCCTACTTCCAGGTACGATATAAATTTCAATTCTAGATCTTTTATATTCATAAATTAAATACATATAATATATTTTAAAAAATAAAAAATAAATAAATATAAAAAGTGAAAATGAATTATATATATATTTATTTTTTATATAATTTTTTTCTCTCTTAATACATAAATATATAAATATAGAGGATGCAATAAATTTCACACATATTTCAAAATCCACTCAAATTAATATTGAGCCATGCTATAAAAACTTTGACTACAAAAAAAAAAATCAAGTTCTTTCATTATTAGATCTCTTTAATATTTAATCTTTATTATTATATACACAGATGTGACACTTGACCTCTTGTCAAATTCTCCCGGCAAATCCACAAATATTAACAGACATTCCCACTTGCTTGCAGGCCATTTGCAGGGAGACATATCGGAAGCACCCGTCGACCCCGTTGAACCTGCCCCGAGTCTCCGGCGAAGCATGCGAGGTGAATGGGTACTACATCCCTAAGGGCACAAGGCTAAATGTGAACATCTGGGCAATAGGGAGAGACCCTGAGGTGTGGGAGAACCCACTAGAGTTCAACCCAGACAGGTTTATGGGTGGGAAGAACGCCAAGATCGATCCTCGTGGGAATGACTTCGAGCTCATCCCCTTCGGAGCTGGAAGGAGGATCTGTGCAGGCACCAGAATGGGGATTGTGCTTGTTCACTATATTCTTGGCACTTTGGTTCATTCTTTTGACTGGGAGCTTCCACATGGGGTCTCCGAGTTGAACATGGAGGAGAGTTTTGGGCTTGCCTTGCAGAAGAAAATACCTCTTTCGGTCTTGGTTTCTTCTAGGTTGTCTCCCGATGCTTACATTCCTTAGGAGGTTTACTCATATATTTGTGTGTGTGTGTGTGTGCGTGTGTATCCACCCACACTAAAATCTGCAGCTGTGGTTCAGTTCTAGTGTGGTTGATCCCTGCATAGCCTTGGTAACTAAGTTGCATGCTGATAATGCTATAGTGTAATAATTATGCGTGAAGAGCTATTTCTGAGAAGAGAAGGCTTTTGACGTAGTAACAATATATATTTTCGATCGGCCTTTTTCTTATTATTGCAGCACACACTTGTATGTGAAATATAAGTTAACATGGCCTTGGTAATTAAGCCTTTTCTGTATAACTATGCATGAAGAGCTATTTCTGTGAAGAGAGGCTTTTGATCCAATAATAATATGTTCGTAGTTTCCCATATTTGTTGGAAAATTTGTTGCAATATATTTCATTGAGCAAAATTTAGACAAAGTTCCATGTGTCTTGTAATCAGGTTGCTATAGAAAATTCGAGCTCCTAGGCGATTGATTATCTCGAGATTCATAATAAATATTTTTATTATCATACGAAAATCTTGAGAATAATCGGAAAGTTCGAGCTCTGTGTCTTTACCAAATTAAGTTTCTTAATATAAACATATATATAATATGGACTATCCTTTTTGGAAGACATAATAATGTATTAGGTATTAAATTGGGAAAATTTTCAATTTGATATGTTTTTATTAAAAAGAATCTAATAAAAATATCTAAAAATTATACCTAAATATTTTCCTATTTCATTCTAGGGCAAGCTCTACTTTATGTTGTCAATCTCAAGTTAATTCCCATTTTTCACTTTTCAAAGATTTAAATGAAAAAGAAAATAAATTGTTTGATTAATCAAATAAGCAATCTAACATAGGGCTAGGGCCAAAAATAGTTTTTTGCAAGAATTTATAAAAGATAATAAAAAGTCGTACGTAAAATTTACTAAAATTTCTACATATGGAACCTGGCCCCTGCCTCCGGCCCTGACCTAAGCCTATGGTGTGGCATTAATTTGGTATATCAGACTTGAGGAGTACGTAAATGGTGACAGAGAATCACCGCCGTGATCGTTACTCTAGGGAATTTGACTGTTTAATGACTCCAGACAAAATGTATAACTATTAAGAGTATTTTTCTTTTCAGATAAAATAATTGAATTTATATATATTTTTTTTTGATAAAAAGAACTTGAGCCCAAATGAATTGAGATATAATTATTATGGTCTGACAAGAGCGAGGGAACTCCTCGCGCGCGGCATAAGAGTTATAAAAAAATAATTGTATAAATAATTTTTTCATTATTTTCTTAAATATAAAAAAATTGGCAAATGTCAAACAATTATATTAGCTGTAGAGCTGAATTTTGATTATTTACTTTAGATTATTCGAAATTAAGAATAACAAATTAGAGTGATTGTGTAATTGATATATAATTTCCTGCAACAATTGTAAATTGAACACTGTTACGAGTAATTCAGTTGCCATCTTTGGAAATATATAGAGAGAGAGAGAGAGAGAGAGAGAGAGAGAGAGAAGAATAATTTTTAACTTAGACTAAATTTAATGGTTAAGATCAAAAGTTGCTATAAATTATAAAACTAAATTTTCTTTTTTTATATATAGATAAACCTTTTCAGATCCTTCCTTTATAAGATATTTAAGAAAAATTCTCAAATCTATCATCCTTGATCAAGACTTTCTAAAAGGTCGTCTTTTCATCTGCTTTTTCTACCAGATCTGAAAGGTTTTTAATATTATAATATGCTAGCTTTTTTTTATAGATTTTTTTAAAAAAATTATAGTTTTATTTTAGAGTTAGAATTTTTGTCTTCGTTCAATCGATATCTGTAATTTTTCTTCATTTTAGTTTAAGATATCGATAATTTTCGTCCACAATTATTCTACTATTTCATTTGTATAATATTGTGTAACAATATTAATCTAATTCATTTAAATTTACAAATCATCTAAACTTAGAATATAGTATTTGTTAGTTGAAGGAAAGAAGTGACAATCCATAAGATTTTTTTTAATTTTGTCTAACAAACACTGCGTTGTGAATCTAAATGAATTGATTTGAAATTATTGGACATTATATAAATTATTTGTTACAATAATTGCATGTAAGAATTTTGTAAAATATATTATAATGCAGTGAATATTGTTAGATGAGCTAAAATACACTTTTAATTTCTTAACTTTGTCTAAAGTTTTATTTTCATTATTTAATTTACTTTGTTTTAATCTAATCTTTTAACTTTATCTCATATTTTACTTTCATCCCTCAATTTTATTTTATTTTAATGTGATTCTTAAGTTTATCTTAAATTGTACTTTCACTTATTGATTTTATTTTGTTTCATTTGATTTTTTAACCTATAAAAATCACTCAAATATTTCTTTTTCTCTAACATTACAAAGTTGTGTAATAGGAAAGTTTTATATGGCTCATTAATGGCTTATAATATAGTTAAATTTAAGTTGAAAAGTGATTATTAGAGTTAAGTCGATAAAGAGTCACACATGACATTCTATTTTAAGCCTTTTCATTTGATGGTGATGGAGAAAATGATACATTTGAGTACTTAGTTTTTCAAAGTTAAAGGATCACCTTAAAATTAAATGAGATTAAAAAATAAAAGTGAAACTTAAAATAAATTTAAATGATCAAATTGAAATCAAATAAAATATAAGGATGCAAGTGAAATTTTGTATAAAATTAAAAGATTAAAAATATTTTTTTTTATCTTGTTAGATGTGACAATCAATATATAATATATTTCTACTATTAATTGCATTGTTCATAACACATGAGCAATGGAGCTTATTGCCTCGAACTATGTGTTATTCTTCTTCTTTTTTCCTAATTTTTTTTTAATTTGCACCAACTCCCGTGCAATTACACAAGGCTCAACACTAGTTAATAAATAAACTAAACTATTCGCAAATATGCAATTCAAGTGTATTCATGATGACTGACCTAATTCAACTTACATGAATTTATGTGCTATCAATAAAGCAAAATTGAAGACCTTTAATGGAGAGGAAGGATTTCAATTTGAAGACCAGTAAATTTGAATGTTGTACTATTTTTAAATTGTATTTTATATGAGTAATTATCAAATTTTAAGTTTAAATCTTTCAAAATATAACTAAGGTAACTTCAATAAATAAACCAACGGCACTATCTATAATCCAAAGTTCGGATCCTTCACAATAAATAAATTATTGTATATAATATAGTAAAACATAAAATAAAATTAAAAATGAATAAAGAAAAAAATAAGTTCTATACCCGTTATTATTCTTTTATATAATTATTTCTTTACTATTATATGACTTCCGTAAAGAATCAAAAGTGTCATAGTCCATCCTCAATTATTCACCCAGCTAGATACTTTGAGCATCGCAAATAATTGAGAATAAATCAATAAACAAAAGACAAAACGCAAAATAATAGAGATGCGCGTGTTGTTCACCAGCCTGATTTCCCGTTAACAAGAATTGAAGTTGGAGGTGGCGAATGTGCAGCGGATTAGACTTTGGACTGTTTGTTGGCAGCACGATCCATTTGGAATGGCTGATATCTATCTGCCATTTATTAATCTCACCACTCTCGAATATTTTATATATATATATATATATATATGAATTAAATAATAATTGTTTACAAATAAGATAGTGTTATACATAAATTACTTTAACACTACCCTCAAAGCACTAATAGAATGCAGGATTTTTTTTTTGGGATATCTTTATACTTATATTTATCAATTTTTTATTCTATTTGGTTTCATATATAAAAAACTTTTTTAAAATTTAATTTGATCTAAAATATAAAAAATAAACTACTAATATTTGATATATTAATTATAATATTTTAATTATATTTTTTATTAAATGAATTTTTTAAATTATAAGTAATAGTTATCATTAATTTTTTTTAAAAAATACACATTAAATAAAAATATTTTTAAAAAATAATATTTATTTAAGACAAAATTAAAAAAATAAAATATTTTTAACCCACTTTTTTAATTCATGTGAGTTAATTATTTATTTTTTATATATGAAACGAGAGAGAGAGAAATATCTATTTCTAACATATTTGACATAACAATTAATGAAACCAAATAATTAAATGTACTAATATATTTACAAATTTGTTCAATTTTAAAAACAAATTCTATAGTTAGTTACGTATACGCCAATCCTTTTTATGTAAGAGAATATTGGACCAACATCCCTTACTTAACCCTCTATTCTCCCTGTTGATTATTCAATACTCATGAAAGTAAGATTGATTGGACATTTCATACTATCCAAACCATTGGCTTAGGTCAGGGCGGGGCCGCGGCTTCTATATGAAAATTTTAGGTATGACTTTTTCTTCCCCCTCCCTCCTCTTTTTTTTTAATTCTTTCACTTCAAATTAATTATTTTTGTTTTCTATTAAGATTTTTTTTCTTTTTTATTATTTAATGTTTTTAACTTATTTCCCCTTTTTGTATTTGTCCTATTATTATAAAGGTCTAGTTTTCTTAATTTAAAAGGTTTGATAAATTATTTTGCTTTATTATTTTTATCAAATTATCCTAATTTTAGTTATTTATTATTTATAATTATTCATATATTTCATAGAAAGCTGGCCAATGAGATGGAAAAGATAAAATTAGATATATGTAAGAAACATATTTCCTTTCAATGATGTTATTCAAACAACCAAAGCAATGTGCAGCTCCTCAACATGGCGTGCTATTAATAAATAATTTTAATACAATATTTAATATTTTTTTATATCATATAAGTACTAATTTGATTTCCCTCATATAATATATGTATGTATTGTAAATATGAATAGTTATAATTTTTCTAAGAATATTATGTATTTTAACTTACGGCGTCCACCCCATCTTCTAAAAAAATTTTCTGTCTTTGGCCTGGGTTAGGTTGCTTAAACATTGATTATTCAAGCAATTTTATTTCTTTTTCCTTTTAACCTTAAAAAATTGAAAAATGACAATTAACTTTAAGATTGATAACGCAAACAAGGTAGCTCGCCCGAGAACGAAATAGGAGAAAAATTTAGGTATAACTTTTAGATATTATGCAATTAACTTTTTTAGTAAAAGCATGACAAATTGAGGCATTTTACAATTTAGTAACATATAATTGAGTTTTTCAAAAAGTTATTCCACATTGTATATAGATTTTGATCAAAAAATATGATAGGGTAAAAACACAACTAGTTCAAACTCCTCGCCATTCCATTATTCTCAAAGTTTGTGAATGGTAATAAAATTATTCATTACGAATCTTACATAATCGGACAACTGAGAGCTCAAATTATTTGTAAAAGCCCAATAACAGGACACAAAAAATTTTATCTAAATTTTGCTCAATGAAATATGTTCAACGAATTTTCTAACAAATATAAGAAACTTTGAACATATATTTTTACTGGATCAGAAGCCTCTCTTCAAGACTGTTATAATTTTTTTAAGGCTTTCAATCTGCTTTTCTTAACAGAATGGAAAGGTTTTTAATATTTGAATTTGCTTTTATTGATAGAACAAAAAGTTTTTTAATCTCATTTTCAGTTAGAGTTGGAATTTTTGTTTTCATTAAATTAGGATGTTTGTAATTTTTCTTTCGTTTAGTCTAAAAATATTTATCTTCTGAAGTTGTGAATACTATAGATCTGAAAGAACATAAATAAACGTGATTATTATGCAAATATGCAACTTCAAGTGCAGTACTGGTGAATGGTGACTAACCTAGCTAGTTTGCCAATGCCAGGCATGAAAATTAAAAACATTGTTAATTACCTTTAATATATATAAATATATATATATATAATATGCCCGAAAAAAATGGAAGATGTGAGCAATATTTAATACTTAGATGGAGTTAGCTGTATTTTATTTGTTTTAGAGATTTGACAGAAAAAGTAATTCACGCCTTATGATATATATATATATATTTCTATTTGTGTGTGTGCGCGTGCATTATTTAAGATAAATTAAATAGCTTTTATTTTAAAATAAAGTATTATTATACAAATAGCTAAATTACTCTAACACTGCTAGGACCAGAAACGGTGTCAGTAGTACGTGAGATACCTTTACATCCCCACATTTTCCACCAATCAATCCTACAATGGTAAGGCAATTATGATACTCAAACATAAATTCCCTGCAAAATTAGCATATAGTAATCCGATTGCAGAGCGGAAAACACAAAACTATAATACCTTTAGCCATAGTTTTCTTTTTCACAGTTGGAAGCTGAAATCCAAACACACGATTTCAAACCCCTAAAACACAATAAGAGGATATAGAGTGGAAAAGTTTTTCAGATGCAATTTTCAGGCAAAGGCAATAATCTAAGTGATGATTTTTGTTCAAGGGAAATCAATCCTGCTCGAAACTCTTTCACTTTGGATGACCAGCTAGAACTCAGAGACTCTTCTCATCAAAGGAGCTATTTGTTTTTACGTGTATTAATTGGCTTCACCAATTCACCCATCAATAACGGCCTATAATGGCAAAATAGTAAATAATGGAAGACATATGAGGACCACTATATTTTCAAAACATCATATTCCTCATAAGAATTTCAATTATTTTTTATTGTAGTCTTTTTTTAAATATCCTAACATTTTTCATTTGATCTACATACAATTTTTCTGTATGTACTACAAAAAAAAAAATAACTTTTAGCGACAACTTAAACCAAAATGTCATCACTAATAAGTTTTAGTGGCAACATCTTTTTCGCCACTTTATTCTAGTAATGCTAATACTTTTTAGCCGCGACAAATTGTCACCACTAAAAGTCGATGCTACAAATATATAGTCGCCACTAAAACTTATTATAATTTACATCCAACAAATGTCTTCACTGAATAAAAGAATATTAGTGGCAACAATCGTCACTAAATCCATATATGTAGTCGCCACTAATTGTATGTCGCTGCTAAATCTAAAATTTTAGTGGCGACATAGTTTGTCACTATAGGTATACTTTTAGCGACAACAATTAGTGACATTACTAAAATCGTTACTATATGTATTTAGCAACGACTTATTGCTGTGGGTAAAAATTAATGTCATTTGTCACTATATGGAAATGGATTAGCAACATAGTCTTAGTTGCCACTAAAGACTTTTAGTGGCAACATGTGGTCGCTACTAAAAATTTTTAGTGACAATATATTGTTGCCACTAAATTTATTTAGGGATGATCTCATACTTGTCACTAAAAACATTTAGTAACAAGAAATTATGGTTACAAAAAAAGTAAAAGTGATAGCATTTTTGTAGCAATTAAGCTTTAGCAACAACTTTTGGTATTACAATAAAGCTTTAGTGGCGGCCATTTTGTTTTTTATGTTAAAAATAAGCTTTAGTGGCAAAATTTGTCACCCCTAAAGGTAAGGAGACTGATTATATATATATATATACGCTAATTGACATGTACAAGAGATATTAATTTCTTAATATTGTATATCATAATTAGTATTATAACTATAAGTACTCTCATAGTGTCCTATATGTCAGAACCTATATTAAAATATCTATTAGAACATGAAGTGATGGCATAAATTGATACATCAAAATGACCATCAACAAAAAAACCTAAGTCCACCTTCTCTTCACCTAGCTTGTCCACAAGAAGAGTCATTGGTTGGAACATTCTATCCCTGTTGAAAAAAAATAACACTAATCAAATATTGTTATTGTTTAACATAACATTAAGTTAAAAGATCATTTACAAGTACTTGTTGCATGGTAGCCATAAGGCTAGCCAATTGAGCTTGAATCTCTGATTGAACTCGTTGTTGCATTGTAGCCCGCTCTTCTTGAAGCTTCTTTTCCATCTCAACTTGCATTTCCTCTCACAACTTTTCTCGCTCTTCTTGTAATTTTCTCTCCATTTCAGCTTGCATTTGTTTCATCCTTGTTGAAACCCTTGAATCCACTTCAACTGAGTCCATAATTCTCTTTTTTCGTCAGTTTCTTTCCATATCCTTTCCCCCTAACATACCTGACCTCTCCCCTAGTACAGTGGCCAAAATTTGATCTCTCGTTAATGGATTCTCATTATCCTCTACTTCTTGCTCATGAACTAGTTCCTGAATGCGTCCTTAAAGGCATAACAATCAATGAGGAAATGGTATAAATAATTAAAGCTTAATGATCTATAGCAACTTACATGGATTTCTTGTGACTTGGGATCTACCCACTCCACCTTTCTGTCCTTATTCTTATGGGTGTGTTGAAGTTCCCAAACTCGGTCGGGGGTGCCACTTCTCCAATGATGGGATCTCTTCACAATATTCATTGGATGATAATCCATTCTACCATAGAGGGAATGATACAAAGAGAAATGTTTATAAAATCAAGTACAACATAAATACTTACTGTAGACTCCTCAACCTCAGCAAATGAACGGGTACCGCATGTATGCTTTGTCACTTGCCTTGCCCTATTTGCCTTGTTCCTGCTACTCGTAGCCTATAATTGGATGGTATTATAATCATGAAACCTTAAAATCATGTGAACACAAAAAAAGTAAACAATCCTTTAAATTCATGTTAGAAACATAATACCTTGAACTCTGGACTTTCCCAATAATGCATCAGCCATTCCCAATCATCACGGCTGATGTTACTTGGTCGAGTAGCCTCCTTCTCTTCATTTGTGCCACACTTAGCATAATCTACATGTAGGTTAGCCTTCCAAGATTGGTATAGTTGTCGCATTATCTCAACACAAGTTCTATTTAATCTCTCTTCAGGGTACCCATCACAAACATCAAATTTATCCTACATAAAACATAAGAAACCAAACTTATTAACTGATGGAGGAACACTATGAATGTTATATAAAGAAAAATGGCCCATAAATATAATGTTATACCTTTACTTTCAATAACAAAGTTTTCCCATATTTGGCGTAAACTTTGGCCCAATCACCATCCCTAAGAGAGACTGTGATTCGCACCACATGTCCATAATAGCTGGCAAAGTTACAGGCCCCATCTCCAACAGGTCTATCTGAGTTCTCAGGGATATAAACTTTGATTTTTGAACCATATTTTGTCTTCATGTCCACTAATATACTCTTATATTTTACTTACCCTTCTTAATTGTGCTGTAAGAAGCTGCTGCATATGAAAAAAAAAAAAGCAAACAAATTAGTCATTGATATATATATATGGTAAAAACATAATTTAGAAAACATTTTTTGCATGAAGTGATACCTGAACTACTCGACACCTGTGATCGTTGTGTTGGAGGTGAATCATTATAAACAGTTTGTCTATCTCTCTGTGGTGGGAGTGGTAAAAGTGCATCTCCTGACTCCAAATCCCTCTGTGCATACTCAGGTGAGAATGCACCTCTTAACACCAAATCTCTATGTGTACGATTAGGTGATGTCACCTCTCCAGTAGGGTTATATCAACCTCGGCCATTACCCCGCCCAATGCCTCATCCTCCTCGACCTCCTGACCTACCTCGTGTAGAACCTGACATTTGCTACCTTTTGTCTAAATATAGTATAAGTAACAAAATGCGATAAAGTAAACATTAATGACAAATAAAAGTAGATAATAAAACACATACATAACAAGCACAAAAAAGAAAAAAGAAGTAAAATAATATAAAAGTAAACAACATAAAACATATATGATATACGAATATACCAAACTTCAAACACTTCAACCATTTGATCATATAATGGGGATTTTTGTGCAATAATTGTAAATTTTTCAAATGATCAGCAAGATTGATACTAATCTTGATCATACTTAGTGTCCACAGTGTCATTCACATCATCATCATCAAGCAAATCTTCCCCTTCTTCTTCGTCGATAGACCCAATCTCATCATTGTCATCAATAAAATCATCAACCACACCCCTTGCATTATGTCCACTTGTTTGAGTATGTAAACTTGTATGGCTTAGTATTTCTGGTTTAACATCATCTCGATGCAAGAGGACTACAAAGTCAATGCCTATGTTATTATTCCAAATTGGATTTAATTAGACTACATCTTGTTGATATGCCTCATCAAGAAGGAGACCATCATTCTCACTACTTTCTTCACATTCTTCCATCTCTGAAAAGTTAAAGAGGTCACGAGGATTTGTCTTCACAACAATTAGCCACTCCATGTCAATGATATCTTTCAGATAGAACACTTGTTCTGCTTGGCTAGCCAAGACAAATGGCTCATTTGTAGCCAACGAATGCCGAACATTCACACTTGTAATGCCAAACTTGTCAACCTTGTATCCTCTTCCTAAATGACCCACATCCCACCAATAACACTTGAAGAGATATACTTTCTTATTCCCAATATATGAAAGCTCATATATGTCCTCTAGGATGTCGTAATACTCTTTCCCTTTGTCTGAGTTATCCTCTTTCACTAAAACTCCAGTATTGTTAGTTTTCCTCCGTAAGGCATGATCTCTTGTATGAAATCTAAAACCGTTAACCAAATAAGTAGAAAAATGGTGCACTGTTTTGGCTAGGCCAAGTGCTAGACTGATGAGATCGTCATTAGCTTGGCCTTGTGTACGTAACTGTAAAACCTGCATAGATTAAATATATTTGGATAAAAGCTCATAACTCAAAATAGACTACTTAACAAAGTAAACTATATTAACAAAAGAACCTACTCATGCACAAAACCATTTGGGAAAGTCCTTAATAGTAGAAGTTTAAGTTTCAATCTCCAATTGGTACTCCCTACATTATAGTAGTGATAGTTAGGAACTATTTACTAACTAATTGTTGTCATAGATATTGGTAAAGAAGTGATAACTTACTCCATGAATGGCAAAATATCTGCACAATTTTGTAATACATACATACAAGCTTGATAGAACTCTATCTTAGGCAAAATAATAGACTCATAACGCCCCCTTGCCCTCCCAATTTGATTGAATATGGACTTGTCACCATTATCCATGGGTCTGTCATCATTTCTGGGAGGCTGATTAAATTTGGTTGGCATATTCTTTAAATAACGAGAGCAAAAGGTAAGGCATTCGTCGACTAAATAACCTTCTACAATTAAACCTTATGAATGAGACTTATTACGAACATGAGATTTAAGCATGCGCAAATATCTACAGAAAAGGAAAATGGTGGAGAAGAGAAATAAGTTGCAAGATTTGAGAGATAGAATAAAATATATATTAAAATATAATACCTCTCAATAGGGTACATCCATTGGTATTGCACAGGTCCACCAAGCATTGCCTTTCTTGGCAAGTGAATGGGAAAGTGAACTATAACATCAAAGAAAGCTGATGGAAATACCATTTCCAATTTGCATAATATGAGTGCAATTTGAGTCTCAAGTTGTTCTAGATCCTCAATTTTTAAGCACTTAGAACATAAATTTTAAAAAAATTTTACCTAGCTCTACTATCGGCTCTGACACTTCCTTAAGCAACAAACCGCATATTGTAATTGGAAATATGTCTTGTAACAATACATGATGGTCATGGCATTTCAATCCAAATAATTTTCGATCACGGACATGTACACACCTTAAAATATTTGATGAGAAGGCATCTGGAACCTTTAAATTAGCCAAAAAGTTGCACACCTTTAATTTCTCATGTGGAGACAAGGCATAGCAAGCTGCAGGCATTAATACTCTATTCCCATCATCGATTGGATGCAACTGTTGTCTAATTCCTAAATCCACCAAGTCATACCGACTCTTTAATGTGTCCTTGGTTTTCCCTGCAACCCCCATCACTGTTGAAACAAGGTTTTCAGACACATTTCGTTCTATATGCATGACATCTAGGTTGTGTCGAAGTAGGAAGGTTTTCCAATATGATAATTGGAAAAAAATACTCTTCTTCCTCCAATTATAAGCATTGGTTGGGCGATCACGCTTTCTTTTTTGTCCTTTCCTAAAGGTTACATTGCCTCATGCTTGTAATTGCCTTAGTGCTTCAACTTCGGATAAAGGTATAAGTGCTCTTGCAGTTTGAACCTTCTCATCAAATGCCTTTCTATTTCCCGCCAAGGATGAGTAATAGGTAAGAAGCGTCGATGGCCCATAAAGCATACCTTGCTACGTAAAGAAACTGAATGTGTGTCCTTATGACAACAAGGGCATGCTAACTTCCCTTTAGTTAACCACCCTGAAAGGTTTCCATATGCCGGGAAGTCATTTATTGTCCATAATACAGTTGCTCGCATCCTTAAATTAGATTGTGAGTGGGCATCATATGTCTCCACCCCTTCCTCCCATAAATGTTGTAGCTCGTCAATCATTGGTTGTAGATATACATTTATTTCATCACCTGGACATCTAGGGCCTGGAATTAGGAGTGTCATCATAAAGTATGGTTGTTTCATGCAATGCCAAGGTGGTAAATTATAAGGGGCCAACACCACTGGCCATATACTATGTGCAACACTCATATTGTCATAGGGTTGGAACCCATCACTTGCTAAGCCAAAGCGAATATTTCTAGGGTCCTTAGAGAAGTTGGAATGTTCCTCATCAAAGGTCTTCCATGCAATGGAATCAGATGGATGTCTTAACACACCATCATCCTTTCGTGCATCCTTATGCCACCTCATCTCTTTAGTTGTGTTACAAGCCATATATAGCCTTTGTAGCCTAAGCGTTATGGGAAAATGGCGTAACATTTTGTGTGGGACTTTCTTGCCTCTATGCCCATCTAACTTCCATCTGGATAGGTTGCATCTAGGACATCTTTGGACATCAACGTACTCCTTCTAATATAAAATGCAATCATTTTCACATGCATCAACCTTGGTGTAGTCCAATCCAAACTCTCGAATAACCTTCTTTGCTTCATAATAAGAGTTTGGTATTAGTGCTCCTTCTGGAAGCACATCCCTGAATAAGCTAAGCAAGGCATCCATAGACTTGTTACTCTAATGGTTAAGACATTTCAAGTGAAGTAGCCTTATAATGAAAGACAACTTGGAAGCTTTCTTACAACCTGGATACAAATCAAGTTTAGCATCCTCCAATAGCTCGAAGAAATGCCTAGCTTGCATATTTGGTGGGTCATTATATTCAGAGCCATATGTCCCTGCCTCTCTTTCTGTATGCCCATGTGCATCATTTATCATCTCAATAATGTTATCATTATCTTCTTCTTGCACACCTTGATCAACCTCTTATGGGTAACTTAGGGCATGATGACGAAGTTCTCCATGTAAATCCCACACTTGGTAACTCTCACAAAAGCCCTTTTTGAATAGATCCTCCCTTATTCTATGTCTTAGCTTGAACTCTGTGTTCCTGCACGCTTTGCATAGATAACGAATCATATCACTAACCCCTGATTGATTAAATGCCCATTGGAGAAAACTATCTACTCCTCATATATATCTTGGATCAGCTCTGTTCCTGATCATTATCCTACTTTTGTCCATCCCTATTCTCTTTCTCTATTTCCTACATTAGGTAACATAGGCAATAAAATTTCAGCAATAAGAACCATATCGTAATCAAGCCACACCTTTAGTTTTCTCTTATAGTTGCAAGGAATAAACCATATTATGAATAAGAAATTGTAATTCAATCAGAACCAAGTTTCATTTTCCACACCTAAAAATTTAAAACAACAATCAAAATTCAACTATCCATTATCATAAGTACCATCTTATCCAACCAGCGAACAAACTGAGAATGCTTCTTGAATGTTCATGTCAACCATTGTACTCATCCATCCATGCATGCATGCATTTTTAAGACTTGAATTGCATATTCCCTCCTCTCTAATGTCTTAATATGCTAGGTGGAGCTAATGAGCAAGGAAATGGAAGCCAACAAATGGAAAGATGAAAGTTTGACAACAATATGTGTAGTTTTGTCCATTTTATAGCTATATGGATGGCATATGATGTAACCTTATGTGGGAAATGTTTTGTAATCAGTTGAACATGTGTAAATATCCAAATATTTGATGGATGTATGGAACTTGATGCCAAATGAATGGAAGTGTAGACTTTGAACATTTGATGGCCATATATGGTGTATGTATTCTTGTGGGAGTGGGAGATTTTGATTTATGAGTTTATGCTCCTTTGAAAGACATGTTTAGTAGACCATTTTAGTGCATTCCCACGTGCTCATGTGGTCATGGATGCAATTAGATGGTCCACAAAATGCAAAATTTTCCCATTGCACGCACACTTTGAATTCAAGCAAATTTTAATAGAGCTTAACCATGTATTCTTGCTTTGAACTATGTCAAATGGTTATGAATGAGTAAGATAAGCTAGATAATAAAGGTATTACAGTAAGAAAATGTATACCTTTGTAGATACAATGGTTGAAGTTTTGGTAGAAAGTAAAGTTCAATTAATTCAAGTAATCCCTAAGTCCTTAAATGATAAGTGCTAGTTTATGGAGGTAGATAGGAGATCAAATGTCAATAAAACTAAGTAATCTAGCCATTAGAGGGTGTACCAAATGGTTGGGATGAATATTTAAGAGCTTAGAATCAAAAGTAATTGGAGTCTCGACCAAAACTACTTGAGTTAGGGCCAGAGTTCAAACAGAACGAAGTTGCGCCGTGGCAAGGAATATTGCGTCGCAGCACAATGCTTACAGAGCAAAGTTATGCCGCAGCAAGGAATATTGTGCCGTGGCACAATGCTTATAGAATGAAGCTGTGCTGTGGCAAGGAATATTGCACCGTGGCACAATGCTTACAGAACGAAGTTATGCCGCGGCAAGGAATATTATGCCTCGACACAATGCTTACAGAACAAAGTTGCACCGCGGCGTGGTCCTCTCAAGTCACGGCGAGGATCGTGATTTGGCATATGTTAGTTCTAGTAGGGAGTTGTGCACCGTGGTGTGAGTATTTTAAGTCGCGGCGCAAGTTTAATATTTTTTCTCAGAGTTACAAAATCTAACTACGTCGCAGCAAGGAGCATTCGAGTCGCGGCATTATTACATTTGAATGTATTTAAAAGGTTTTAGTAATCCACCAAGCCGTGGCCTAAATTCTAAATTCGTAATTTAACTTTCAAACTTCTAAAAGTCATAACTTTGAGCATGGTAGTGAATTTTTTTTTTGAATCTGGGCATTTTTTTTAGATCTATGCAATGGCAAATGCCAAAGGCTGTTTGGTCATTTATTTTCCTCAAAAAAGTATGTTTTAGCTTTCAATTTTGAGATTCTTATTTTAATTTCTTCTCAAAAGAGCATATTCTGATTCAAAAATGTAGAAGTTTATAACTTAAGCAAGCGATCTCTAAATTTTGTTAACTTTGGCTTTAATTAAAGCTTCATATGTCTACTTTATGTTGTAAAGATTTTAGCCTAATCCTACATCTTTTGTTCTTAAAAAGTTGCATGACAATAGAATTGGTCAAGGTCATAAATTCTGCAGATTCACCTGATTCATCTTTTGCTGTCATGAGTTTTGAAAATTTAGAAAATATTCTATATAAATCCAAAAATTACCATCTTAAGGTTAAGTTAAACCTCTAAATATCCTCTTCTTATTTGCCAACTGTTAGACCTAGACTCAACCATTTGATCCTGCAAATGCATCTCTTTCCAAACCTACCTATTTAGGTTCTGAATTTCACACTAAAGAGTATATATGTGCAAATAATGGCCTTACACCATTCCATTAACCAACCCAACACTTCTAACAAGTTTCAACTTATATTTCAAGACTACTTGAACTTCCTAAACTCCCAAAAAATCTCTAGATCAAAATATGACTACCTAAGTTCTTTATACTACATACAAGTCACCATGCTACTTAGAGCTTTAGAGAGCCCACAACCAACCATTATACATTCAAATTAGTAATATTAAAAGTCCACAATAACATCATAAGAACCACAAAACAACACTAATCAAAATAATTGTGTTTATATCATACCAAATACATCAAAGTATTAAATTTTTCCTCAAATCTTCCTTCATTGCCATAGGTATATATTTCAAATTAGCCAGGAAGTTACATGTCATATATGCATTTTACAAAAGAATCAAAAGAAACTACATATATCACTATAAGACCTAGCTTTACTTGCTACTAGCTTTCATGGTCTTCTCCTTATTGGAGGAGCTAAGATAGAAGAGAGGATGAGATATGCAGTGTCTGATATAATATAATAACATAACCATGCAATATAGAATGCAATGTCTAATAATAATAATGCAAATAGGCTTGGGCATAATGTAGAAAGACATCACAATCACTTGAGTCATTTCACATGCAATACATAGCACAGCACATCATAACACAACACAACACAACACAGCATAGCACAGCACAGAATAACACAACACAACATAGCACAGCACATAATGCATATAAGAGGAAATAACTTTAGGTTACCTCTGTAACTCCAACAAGGTGTCCAATAATCAATCCAAGAAAACTTAACCTATTGAACAAGAGAAAATTTAACATCATAATTAGTTTCATTCTTTGAAATTCTTTTCGTATAAACTACCTAACTATATTTTCATCCCAACTAAACCATTTAAAGCTCCTAATCCCAAACATCCTGCATCCTCTATCCTCTATAGAATTCGCATATGTGTTTGTCTTAATAGTAAACTCATGCTAAATTGCCACATTAGGGCTCATCTTTATTAAAAATTATTATTTAAGGTCTACCCAAGCTTAAAGAAGCATTATGTAACCATTAAAGTATCAAGATTGAATTTGAGGTTCCAAATTCGCATCCATGGCTGCCCTCACTAAGAAAACCATAAAAATCATCATATTTTTACTCATTCTCATTAAAAATTATTAATTAAGGCTTACCCAAATCAAAATAAACTATTACAAGGCATGGAACTGGAATATTAAATAAAAAATCCTAATTTACAAAACCTAAAGTTTATACTTCCTCCATATTTCAAAACCCAGGGCATTTATGGATGAAGAAGCATTTCAGAGGCTTACCCAACTAAAATCAAGCTTACAATGACAAGAGATTCAATCTTTTCTCAGCCTTTGTTCTTATTCTCCTTCATTTGCTCAACCTTCGTTCTTGTTCTTCTTCCTCCTCATTTGCTCAGCTTTCATTCTTCTTCTCCCTCATTTGCTCATCTTTCACTCTTCTTCTCCCTCTTCTCCCTTATTTGCTCAGCTTTTGTTCTTCTTCTCCCTCATTTGCTCAGTCTCTTTTGTTTGCTCTACTTCAGAAGTTGGGACTTAGGGCTAGAGCTGCTGGAGCTACTGCACGTTGGTGTTTGTGGAGGGAATTGAAAAAAGTTAATAAAAACTGAGTCCCTGTTGTTGCAACGTTAGTGTTTGTGGAGGGAATTGAAAAAAGTTAATAAAAAATGAATCCCTATTGCTGCAATGTGGAAGGAATATTGAAATTTTGATATATTAATTTAATGAATTCTAATTTTAATTTATTACTAAACAATTATAAATAAAAAAACTTTAGTATTTGATATTTTGTGATGGTTTTATTTATAGTTTTATTTTTTAATTAATGATTAAATAATTCATAAAAATTAAATAAAAAATAAAAAATTTTAAATTTTAAACAAGCAAATAGACTATAATTATTTACGTAAGAATTATTTATCTAAGAATTATTTATAGTTTTATTTTTTAATTAATGATTTATTTTGTATGTTTGATTAATTTTTATATAATGTTAAAATCTAGATTTTGAATTTGAGATAAGAAGCATATAAGTAAATATAACTTGGATAAGAGAATATAAATTTGAAGATTAAATAAAAAGAGAGGAAGGGGGTTTGGGTGTAAATGAATGAATGAATAAATAAATAAATAATGGAGTTTTGAATTTGACAAAAGAAACACATAACTATATAAATCTTTTTTTTTCCTTTGATTTTTAAATTTAATTTTTAATCTTGAAAATTTATTAAAACTCTATATAATTTTTAATCTTGAAAATTTATTCAAACTCTATAATTTTTAATCTTGAAAATTTATTAAAACTCTATATAATTTTTAATCCTGAATTATTGATTAAAATTTTAGCATACAATAATAATTTATGAATAAACTCTGTAGCAAATTTTAATGAATAAACATTTTTTTATTTCACAAACAAGTGCTACAAATGTTATTATAAATATTTTAGAGAATAAACCCTTGTATAGTGCTATTACATTTGATTAATGATTAAAAATTAGATGAAAAATAGTTAAAAAGAAACTTTCAATAAATGTTATATAACAACTACATTATTTGACATTATCTATTTCATTCATTTTGTATATTTGATTAATGATTATATAATGCTAAAATCTGGATTTCGAAAAAGAAGAAAGTAAAATAGAGACGACATTTTGAATTTACATAAGTAGATACAATTTTAGTGTTAGTTTCAATTGACACATAAGGAAGTAATGGAATTTTGAATATATTTGCTTTCAAGCATTCCCACTCTATCATACTTTTTCATTTCTTTTTCATTTATTAATGTATTTCATTGTTTTTTCAACCCATTCCATTCAGGATACTAAAATTTTGCCATTCATTCAGTTGCTTCTATCTTCATTTTCTTTTTTAGGATAAATTATTTTCTTTAAAATTTTATTAAATTTTAAATTTAATATGTATGCTTTTAATTTTTTTGTCTTGAATATGTATGATTTACAAAAAATAAATAATAAAGTAAAATATAATTTGCAAGAAAATCATATTAAATTATTAATACAAATTTGATAATAAAAATCAACTCAAGAATCTTACAAAAGTATAAAGATTACAAGAATAATTTTATTTTACCTTTATCATTTTAAGCGCTAAGTTTGATATGAAAAAAAAAAGTGCATTCCATATGGAGTTTAAATTGTGGTTTAATAATATATTACTTAAATAAATGACAACTACCTCTCTCACTTTGTAGGTGAGCGATGCGTTTTAATTAACAATTTCAAATGAATGGAAAAATATCTTTCTCATTTGACAACATCTTTTCATTTTACTCCTCCCTTCTCAATTGTTTTGCCTTTTATTAGAGGATTCTTTTAATATTTATTTTCCTAAGTTATGAACACATGCCTATTTGTCCCTTTTTTTATCAACGAAAGATAAAGATAAAGATAAAACATATTTTGTCAAATTAATTATATTTTTAATTAAACAAGATAAACATGCATCATGTCCACATATGGTAAAATTTGTTGTAATTAAGGTCAGTCATTATGAATCTCAACATTAGTGTCATCACATCTGTTAGTAAGCTCAAAAGTTCACAACACAAGGTGATTATTATAAACTCAACTATATTACGAGTACTAATTGGGCTACAAATTACATTAATGTATATTTTTAAAATAAAGCACTAAAAAAAAGCCTACTTAAAAAATATTAGTATCATCCGTTACTAAACAGGCTATAGTTGATCATCATCATAATCCTCGGCAACATCTTCATCGATGCTCTCTAATGTAGGTGAATTTGAAGGTTTGAATAGGGACAACCTCCATCTATAAACTCAGTCAGGTCTCTAATTGCCTCAAACATTCTCACAAATTTGACACCAACACTTGTCGCTGAATCTAGAATTGAAATGACTAAATGCACTTGGAAGTAGACCAATTTTCTCTCCTACCTTGCTGCTATGCTCGAGTTGATGTGAGATTTACAAACATGGGAAGTGTATTTTTCATATATTTGAATAATATTTGAATAATTATCTATTTCATTCATCATATCTTATTACATGGGAAAGATCTTCTTTATTACACAGTAGAAAGGTGAGGAAAATGATTAATTATGTATTATTTTTATAACACTCTTTTTCAAAAAAATATATATATATATATATATATATGATATATATATATAATTCTGAAGAGACTTTATCATACATTATTAAATTATAAATAATTAACTCTTAAATGTGTAATATTTTTAAAACCAAACTAATCATTCAATTAGTGAAAACCATAGTTTAAGGTTCATTTATCTTAATGTAATGAAGTGTTATTGCACCTACATATAAAAATATTTTTTTTATTTTTATTAAAAAAAATATAAAAAGATTACTTCAAGTTATTTGTATATAAAATTTAATTAATATTAATAACATTAAACATTTTATTTTCTTTGATAAAGTTATATTGATAAGTATAATTTATTTATTTTAATGTATTTGTCTATTTTAAAAAAAATCTAAATTCAAATTAATAAAAATTTTGCACTACAAAGTTACTTTTGACAAAAAATTTTTAAAATTTTCACAAATGATGCAAAACTTTTAGTGACGACAAGTGTCGCCACTAAAAGTGACCTTTAGTGACAAAATCAATTTGTCACTACTAAAAGTTAGTTTTAGTAGCGACCTTGCAGTTGTAACTAAAAATCATCACTAAATGTGACTTTTTAGTGGCGACAGTATTGATGTCACCACTAAAAGTATTTAGTGGCGATTTTTTGTTGCTACTAAATAGTTTGTGGCAATTTTTTTGTCGTCGCTAAAACTTTTATTGAAATTAAGAGTAGTATTTTAATGACAACTTTTAGTGACAACTTAATAAAGTCGCAGCTAAAAATATTTTCCTGTGACAACTTTTTGTAGTCGCCGCTAAAAGCTGTCACTAAAAATATATTTTTTTGTAGTGATGGCATGTCCATGAGCAAAATTAAAAATATACTACAAGAATCATAGAGTTGAATCCTCTAAATAATAAATATTACCTTCCATATATCACTAGCAATATGTGTTTAAACTTAATGGGCACTACCAAAAAAAAAAGTATTTTAGCAATAGTTAGATCATATTTTATCGCAATTGCTAAAATAGTTGCCAAACCAACCGTCGTGATTATTTTCATGGCGGTTCCTAATAACTATTGCTACAAGTGCTATTAAACCACTAGATTCAATGGCATGGCAATTCATGTACTATTGTTAAACCACTAGATTTAATGATAGTTCACATAATATTCATTAGATTTATGGATGTAATGACAGCTATATAATTGCCATTAAACCAGGTGGTTTAATAATAGTTCATGTGATGTGAGACCCATTAAATGATCTGCTTTAAGAACTCCCACCAACGTAGGTCACGCCCAAGGACTAATTAGAAAACAAGAAGATGATCAAGGTAGAACCCTAAGGGAACCTATCCCTCAAAACTCTAGCCACAAGACACAACAAAGGTTGATCACTTTTTTTATAAGTCTAGTTTGTATTCTTTCAAGAATACAAGGATAACAAGCACACTAGCTCCCTAAAAGAAAATTTTTATTCATCCTTTTTTTTCAATGCATTATTCATAGGCAAATACCTTAAAAGAATCCTTCCTAATTAATGAGATAAGAAATCTTTCTAAATAATATTTTTTTCTAAATAACTTGCCTAATAAGAAATAGGAAACAAAACAAAACTTAAACACCAAGTTGTTACCCTGAATTCACGTGGCCTTATTGTTTGAAACAAAAAAGGAAATAAAACCAATCTGATTACTATGAGATATTATGGACTATTCTCTTTTTAAGTGATGCACATGATTAGCACATGGTCTTTTTAAGTGAGTTCTTCTATTAGGACTCCATGTGGACTTTAGGAAATGTCAAGTCGGGCCTCTAATAGTGTGACTATACTTCTTGGACCCTTGTAGCTCGCCAATTCAACCATGTAAATGGGCTCTTTCTCATGCAACTCTTGGATCATGCATTACAAGGCTTCTTTCATAGCCCTCCCAACCACATAAGACAAGTTATCTTACAGATGCACATTCTCATACTTAATAACATGTGAAGGGTCTGGGTGATACTTTTTCAATTAGGATACATGGAACATATCATGCAGTTAGGCCGAATTTGGAGATAAACCCAATCTATAGGCTAGGGGTCTTATCCACTCAAGGATTTGAAAAGGATCAAGATAATAAGGACTAAGCTTTCTTGACTTAATAGAATATCCTATGCCCATCACTAAAGTAACCTTAAGGAACACATGGTCTCCCACCTCAAATTTTAAAGGTCTCCTTCTCTTATCTACATAACTTTTCTGCCTACTATGAGTAGCTAGCAATTTCTTATTGATGAGTTCAATTTGACAAGTGGTATGGTCCACTATATTCGGACCTAAAAGGCTTTTCTCACCTAGTTCTATCTAATATAAAGGTGATTTACACTTTCTCTCATAAAGTGCCTTAAATGGTGCCATCTAGATATTAGAATTATGACTATTATTATAGGCAAAGTCAGCTAAAGGAAAGTACATATCTTAGTTCCCTTTTAACTCTAATACACTAGCTTTAAACATATCCTCAAGAGTCTAAATAGTCCTTTTAGTTTGTCCATCCAACTTGGAGTGATAGGCAATGCTAAAGTTAAGACTGGCGCCTAAGACTTCTTGTAGAGACTGCTAAAATTTCAATGTAAACCTGAGATCTCTATCCGACACAATGCTATTAGGGGCACCATGCAATCTCACAATCTCATAGATATAAAGTTGTGTTAGTCTATCTAAAGTATAAGTGGCTCTAATAGGTAGAAAGTGGGTAGACTTTGTTAGTCTATCCATAATCACCCAAATAGTATTGTAACTAGAAGATGTCCTAAGCAAATCCATCACAAAATTCATGAATATAGTATCCCATTTCCATTCTAGAATTTTTAAAGGGTGCAATAGTCCTGCGAGTTTTTGATGTTCAATCTTAATCCTCTAACAAAATGAACATCTAGCAACAAAATCTGCTATTTCCAACTTCATTCTAGGATACCAAAAACTCTTCTTAAGGTTTCTATACATCTTAATTGTGCTCAAATGGATTGTGCACCTGCTCTTATGGGCTTCAGATAGCACTATATTTCTTATCTCCTCATCCTTAAGTATGCAAACTCTATCTTGATAATTTACCAAATTATCCTTTGATAGGTCAAAGTCTGATAAATGCCATTTTTATATATTTTATTTCTCTTAATTTGAAATTTTTAATTATCAATTATGGCTTAAGGGATTTAGTTGGATGAAATTTGATTTTATTGGCCATTATTACACTCTAGGAATTAATTTGCAAAATTTTTAGTTTTAATGCATAAATTCTTTTAAATTTTTTTTGGTGAATTTTTTCCTACTTAATATTTTTTTTATTCTTTGTGCAAATTTTTCTTAATTCATTTTTAGGAAATGGAAATTAAAAAAAATGGAAGATGAGGCATGGATAGTTTACATAGGATGAATCATATATGAAGAGCTCTCTTACTATCACTTGCATAGCATGGAGATATTCAGGAGAGATTGGACTTCCACGAATTAAAGGAGTAGCTCCATCATGTGATACACACTCCACAACCCACTCCCTCACACTGACATGCAAGCATGGATCATACACACTTTTCACCCACAGATCTCACTCATATGAGGAGGCACAGTATTCCACTAACACATACATACATCCATTGCATTCCATCTTCATGCACCAGGACATGTGAAAGCTCAAGGGAGACACATGGTTCTGATATAGCTAAATGTAAAAGGAGCCTCACTAATAAGACATGTCCAAATCATGATTTTCTCACTTGGGTTATCTAAAATGCACACACTCACACTGGCCACTAACCACACACTTGCACGTTACACTTAGATAGCACCTGATTCACACATGGATGATGGAAGCTTCCATGTAAACACTCATTTTATAGTTTTGATTCATGTACCAAGACACTTTAACACTCACTCCATTCCCTCTACAACACTAACATGTACATGGGTTAGGAGAGCTCTATCACATGACACATCCACTTACTCATACATACACATTTATACAAGGATTAGCCATGGAAGCATCACATTACCAGGCATGAGGTTTTGATGTGTATGACTCATTCACACTCACAGGGCTTCCATGTAGATAGCTTATGCTGATAAACAAAACATTCACGTGAACACACACCATATTCATCTCTTTCGAGTTCACACACGTAGCCATATGACACCCACATCTAGTAACATGTCACATGCATAGATGAATGGAGGGCCAACACATATTCACACATAATGAGAAAGGCTCGGGTTTGAAGGAAGTAAAAAACGTGATTCACGTAGAAAGGAAGATTGGCACAAAAATAAAAAAGGCATGTGATTTTTGGTCCAGAAAGGAAGATTGATAAGGGGAAGCCTTGGATTTTGGATGGAAGAGGCTAATCTCTTGGAGGCATAAATTGAATAGGGGAGGATTCATTCACACACCCAAAACCTACACACAAAAGCGTCATTCCCATCTTCCTTCTATCAAGCTTTCCATGGCCGTGTATCTTCACCACCATTTCCTCCATCAATTCTCTCCAATGGAAGCTTGATTCTTCCATGTAGCTAGCTTGAGATGAAGACCTTGAAGTGCAGATTTGAATCCAAGACCAATACTCCAAGATTTGGCTAATTCTCTTCTCCTTTTCTTCTCCTTTTAATGATGCAATTTTCTAGTTTTATAAATCTAGGTTTAGCTTGTAAATACTTGAGAATTGTAGCTAAAATTTTGGATTGGATTCTTGAAATTGTTGAGTTATTGGATTGACATTTTAGAGAATGAGTTGTGGATTAATTGTTCTATTTAGTGGTTGCACATTTTGTTCTCTTTTTCCTCTAAATTTTCAGCCTGGTTATTGCAATGATTATTAGGTAATTTTGTTGGAACTTTGTACTTAATTGTTGATTTAAGGAATTTTGATATTTAATTAGTTAATTAGGCATTTAGGATGAAAGTGCAGAACCTATAAAAGTGAATTAATCCCTATTTTGGTGTGTTCAAGGAACTTAATCCAAGGATTAGTAAGTTAGTGTAATCTTGAGGTTTCAAAACTTATAAATTTGCTAATTTCTTACATCTTAAGTGGTCACCTAAGGAAATTAATTAGGAATACACTAAAAGAGGATTAGGTCCAAACCTAAGTGAAATATAATTTGGATGATGAGAATCAAACTTCAAAGAATTAACTCAAGGCTAGCTACACTTATTTCCTTGATTGTTGTCACTTCTTTTGATCTTAGTTATTGAATTGCTTTTAATTGATTTTACTTTTTGAATTTCTTTTAATTTTAGTCATTAAGCCTCCAATTGATTTATAGAATTATTGGTTTTTAAGTTGCATTTGACATTTGGAAAACTCTCTTTAGTAATTGGAATACATTTCCATGAGAGACAATCTTGGTTGTAGCACTATTCACAAATTTATTTTACAACCAAGTTATTTGTAACTATTCAATAATAGTTATCAAAGTCATTGACCTCTCTACTCTCAAATTGCTCTCTAGCCAAACCCAAATGCGCATCTCTTAGGCCTCCTTAATTCTCTTTCTAAAATCACTCTCTATCCTTAACTCACCTAAAAGAAGGCTACTAGGGTGCACAATCATGTATAAATTTAAATCCCTTAATTCCTCAATCAACCTTTATTCCTTAAGCATCATCATTACCATATAAATAGATTTCCTACTCAAGGCATCCACAACCACATTCGCCTTTCCTAGATGATACTTTAAGAAAAAGTCATAATCCTTAAAAAATTTCATTCAACTCTTTTGTCTCATATTCAGCTCTTTTTGGTCAAACAAATACTTCAAACTCTTATGGTCACTATACACCTTGAATTGGGCACCATAAAGATAATTCCTCTAAACCTTAAGGGCAAAAACCATAGAGGCTAACTTTAAATCATGGGTGGAATAATTCTTCTTATGAGGTCTCAGTTACTTAGAAGGCCTAAGAGCTATCCTTAAGTTCTAAGTCTCTGAAAGGCATTACTATATAAAAAGGTTAGTAATTCTTCTCAAAACATAACCTAAACCTTTCTTAGATGCATTACTATAAACTATAAAGGTCATTTTGGGGTCAGGTATCACTAGTATTGGCACAATGTCAATCTATTCTTAAATTTTTAAAAAGCATTCTCACACTTGGTATCCTATACAAAAGGTAGATCCTTTCTAGTCAACTTGGTCAATGGCATCACCAGCTAAAAAAACCTTTTAATAAACCTTTTATAGTAGTTGGTTAGGCCTAAAACTATAAATTTTGGTCACTGTCTTAGGCCTCTTCCAATTCAGTATCACCTCCACCTTACTAGGATCTACTGCTACCCCTTATTTTGATATCACATGACCTAAAAACTTCACTTCTCGTAACCAAAATTTACACTTGCTAAGCTTGGCATACAATTAGTGCTTTCTCAAGGTTTGGAGAACTATCTTAAGATGCCCCTCATGTTCCTTACTACTCTTTAAATAGACAAAAATGTCATCAATAAATACTACCACAAATTGGTCAAGATATAGCCCAAAAATCCTACTCATGTAAGCCATAAAAATAATAGGGGCATTGGTTAACCCAAATGACATAACTAGGAACTCATAATGGTTATAGTGAGTCCTAAAAGTGATTTTAGGTATGTCTTCCACTTTCAATCTAAGTTGATGGTACCCAGACCTAAGATTGATCTTTGAGAAAACTGATGCTCTCACTGATTGGTCAAGCAAGTTATTAATCCTAGGCAATAGATATTTATTCTTAAAATTTACTTAGTTCAGTTGCCTATAATTAATGCAAAGTTTAAGATAATCATCCTTTTTCTTAGTAAACAAGCTCCTCAAAGAGACACACTTAACTTAATGAATCCTCTTTTAAGTAATTCTTCTATTTGACTTTTCAACTCAACAAGCTCAGTAGGTACCATTCTATATGGGGCCTTAGAAATTAGACCCGTACCAAGAACTAAATCAATGAAAAAATCTAGTTCTCTTTTTGGGGGCAATCTCCTAATCTCTTTAGAGAAAACTTTTGAGAACTGCCTAATCACAATTGTATCTTTTAACCCATCTTTAACCTCAACATGTAAGGACAAGAACATAAGAAACCAATGGCAACCACGTCTAAGATACCTCCTGGCTTGTGCAGCAAATACACAAGAAAACTCAGTCATAGAACAAGATTTAGGTATGATAACAGGTAAAGAGACAATTTTATAATTACAACCCAGCATCACATTATAAGCTAACAACCAATCTATATTAATGATCACATCAAAGTCATGCACAGGGATACAAATTAGATCAATGGTGATACAACGACTATCTAATTATACAACATAATTTAAACACGCACTAGATGTAATCATAGAATATCCAGTAAGGGAAGACATAGATAACCCAAATGGCAACAAGCTAATTTTAAGACTTGGATGTTTAACACAATCATATGAGATGAATGAATGAGTCATGTAATGTCTAGTTTTCATTAAATGACGGAAACTGATACATTTTCAAAGCAAGTCTCCCAAAATAAATTAGTTAAGGTCCTAAAAAAAATTGAGTAACATTCTAACCCCTTAAAAATGAGAATTTAAGCCTCAGACGAAAGGAAAAACGGAGTTAGAATGGATAAATAAATTTTGACGGAAACCTTACGAAACATAATGGTATTTTCATAATTTTAGGCAATGTTTTGGAATTCACATAGGAGGGCTTTTTAAATCAAATGTTTGAATTCTCCAGAGTTTTCAGAGGCCTTGAAAACTATAGGAAGCCTTGAGACAATCAAATCCCCTCCAGTGGACGTTTTCTAACGTCGGTGTGCCCGAACTTTGACGGATTTGTTTAGAAAGGTTTTAACTCCGATTTGAGTAATTCCAAAGGCATTTTTCTTAATTGGGAACCTAAATTTTATAATGGAATAGATAATTCTAAAAAAGAAGCTAAAACGAAGGAGAAACAAAAATGAAAAGTACAAAGAACAAAATTAAAATTTTTAAAAAAGTCACTTTTCCCTACCTATATATAAGTGGCGCCTCACACTTGCCCTCATTTCACTTTAGATTTTCCAGCCCTAAATTAGAAGCAAAACCCTAAGGAAGAGGCACCTAAGAGAGGAAGAAGAAGGAGGAAGAAATCTAAATGTAAGGTATGTTTTCATGGTGATTTTCTTTACTTTTCTTTATCCACACATCCTCTTCTCCCTTCTCCTTTATTTTCTTGGATTAAAATGAGGTTTATAAACCTGATTTAAAGCAGATATTCAAGGGAAATTTCGGATTTAAAGAGAGGAGCTTAGAGAAAGCAAGATTCAAGCCAAACTAACCAAGGAAACAAGGTAAAAATGAATTCTATGGTAGCTAGGTTGATGTTCCTTTCTTCTCCATTTTGACCTACACTAAGAACCCTAGGAAGATATGATTTTCAAGCCCAATCAAGCATGATTCTTAGGTATTTGATGGAGAGGAATAAGAATATGCAAAGAAAACCATGAAATAGGTATTAGGATTCAAGATGCAAAACCTAGAGTTTCTAGTGCACCTTTCAAATTCTAAATTTATGTGATGCTTCCTAGGTCTAATATAGAGTTTATATGAGTTCTTGAGACACCTAAGATGCTCCCCAAAAGCCTCTTCCTTTAAGAAAATTAAGATAACTCCAAGAAGCCCAAATGATGCCTATGTCTTGGCCAAGAAGGGTTCTTGTGGTGGGGGAGAGTTTTAAATTTTTCTAAGGCCATTCTTGAGTTGTCTTTGATGAATGAAAATGAAGGAAGGCCTTGAAAAAAATTTAAAACTCATGGAAAGTGATTTGGTGTCTTAGGTTCTATATTATGACCTAAAGAAGCAACATGATGCTAGGCCTTTTGTTTTAATGGTATGATGAGTCCAAGAGACTTAAAAGGAGTCAAAAATCATATTGAAAGGAAAGAATGAGGCCTAAAAGTTATTTGAGAGGTGTTGCTTCATTAGGTGTAAATATGGACCATAATGGAGGTTATAGAGTAATTTAGGGTTTAAGCAAATTGTGTAGCCTTAGAATGTGTTCCATGAATCTAATTGGCTCCCATAAATTATATCTAGGCCAAGAGAAACCATCTCCACCAATTTGTGGACGTGTGGCTGAAAAAGGAGGCTTGAATTTCAAGGAAAAAGTGTGTGAGTGTACACAAGGTAGCTTTCTCCACCTTCTCTCATGCATGGATGTATGTTTGACTTGTTTTAGAATGTGTGTATGTGTATTTTCAAGCTATGAAAAGTATGCTAGCATGCCTTTATATGCCATGTTATGTTTTCAAATGAGTACATGATGTTGTATGAGTTTGCTTGAGTGTGGAGAGGCCAAGAACTCTTCCCTTTGGTGAAGATGAACTAAGAACCCTTGAGTTTGGTTGAGATAAAGTAAAGAGTCTCCCAAAAGCAAAGTGGGCTCCTAAGAGTATGGTTGAGTCCAAAGCTCTTAAAGAATGGGTGAGGCAAGTCTAAAATCTATGAGGAGAAGTGTGAGGCCAATCCAAACACTTGGTAAGCTCTTGAATGTCTTGTATGGTTTGTTCATATGCCAAATTTGCTTTTAAAATGTCCATGACTTCCATTTTTTCGATGCATGCATTTATAAAGCTTGCTTTGCACATATTATGTATGATTGAATAGGAGATGAGCTATTGGGATTCTTTGAATCTCATCCCCTCCTCTCCAATGATCTAACATGCTAGGTGAACCAAGTGGATATGCTAATGGGAGCTAACAACACTAAAGGAAGGAGATTGACAATCATATATTTAGCTTTTGCCACTTTAAGACCATGATTGTACCATATGATGTATATGATGATGTAAATATACCATGACCCCTGAGACATGTGTAAATATGCTATTATTTGATGTTTAGATGTATGAATATGATGTATGACCTCTAGCATTTATTTTGAGTATATAATGCCAAAGTGTACAATGTGGAAGTTTAATGGAAATGTGCATAAATGTGGGTTGAATGACCAAAATGAGATGCATGAGGTTTGGGACCATTTTGGTAGCCTACACAAGTCTTAAAGATGCTTTTAGACTTGCCCAAAAGGTGCTAACACCAAGGGAAAGCCATTTGGCAAATTTAGTATCCTATATGGAGCCAAATTTGACCATAATGAAACCCTATATCACTTTTTAGCCAAATAAGTTAGTCTTGATCTGAAATTTGGATGCAATTAGGTCTCATTAAGAGCTTTTTGGGAAGCTAAAGATCATAATTTTTGGAGGTCTACAAAATATTTGATGATTTTTTAAAGTTGGCAATTTTCATGGTTTCTGGTTGCTGCACTATTCATTTGGTTCGAAATTACTTTCTGTCACTTGAGGCACAAATGATGTCTAATTGCCATGAAATTTTATATAAAGAAACTAGGAAATTACAGTGACTCGTGCCAGCTAGAAGCACCTCATTTAGAGGTCTAGAGAGGGAGATATGAATTTTTGAAGTTTCTATCCAGTATCAATAATTTTGCCCAACCAGAAGTACTGTTCCATTGAATTTTGTAGTCTAGGCTTGATGAACTGATCTAGAGATATTTTTTCTCCCTAGTTAACATCCACAAATTTCCATATTGGTATCATTTCCATGGATTGGATTTTTTTGGAATTAATTGGATATTTTCAAAATTTTTTGTAGAATTCTGTGATAGTTCCAGAATTTAGTTGGATCTTTAAATTATTTTGGATGTCAAACCTCCTATGTGATAAGTGTTATGATCTAGAAATATTTTTAATGTGAAGTAAACATCTTAAGCTTTCCAAAATGACCAAGTTTGCATGATTTCAATTTGTCTGGATTTAGTTATGATTTTTCAAAATTTGCCAAAAAAAGAGGCCAATTCTAGTCAAGAATGAACTTCCATTTTCCATGCCCCATTTCGATTTCTATGAGTTGTAGGCATGATTTTGAGATGCAAATGAGTTGTAATGATGAAATTAAATGTGAGGATGCATAGCATGAGCTCACACGGTCCATGTGACACCGAAATGAATTTTTCGATATAGCGTAATGTGAAAATAATCCCATTTTTCCTTACTTTTTCTATGGGGATCCTATATATTTCATGATATTATACCATTCAAAGTATGAGATGAGCTAGAATCTATGATATTACAAGTCACACCCGAATTGTAATATCCTTAAAAATTAGGATTTTTCAATTATTTGGTATTTTATAAAATGAATTTATTAATCTTAAATAAGATGAATTTCAATGAAGTAGCTTCATATATGAAAAGTATATGATGAATGGGACCCATAGAAATTTTTAAGATTTTAGGGAAGTCAAGGGGCAAAATCATCATTTGTCACTTGGATGGACTTTGATTATTTTTTTTGTAAAAATGAGGAGTCAAGAAGTAGCCTAATATATATATACACATCAATAGTTAGGAAATAATATGTAAAAAATTATAAAATTCGTTCTATAAAATTCTAAAACCATTAAAACTGGAAAATGGCCCTAAACGAATAATAAAAAGCTTATACGGAGACGAACTAAACTCTAAAGCTTGAGTTAACTATCTCAGGAGATTCTATTCAGAAAGATCTATTGGATGGTGGTGACAGAATCCGAAGATGTGGAGTTAAGATGAAGATATAAGTGAAAAACAAATAGAGGTACTTGTCTGTTACGTTACTATTAGGGGCAAAATAGTCATTTAGACTCTAAAATTATAAAGTATTAGATAAATAAATAATAATAAAATATATAATTAAAGACATTAAATAGGATCCATATATGCCCAAATAATATTAAAATATAGTAGAGAACCCAAAAAATAAAGGTCGAATAAAATATTACAGAAAACTTACAAAAAGATACAATTGTGAAACAGTGGCATTTTTGTAAATTCTAATTAGAGAAGTGCTGACATGGTACCATGAGCAGGGAGAGTACTAATATGGCGCCATGAATAGGGAAAAATGGTGATGTGGCACCATGTGTAGGGAATTTTTGAAGACTCCATAAATTACGAAGTGATGACATAGGCTTACATTAGCAAATCTTAATAAATCTCACGTTTTACAAAAAAAGTTACTGCTAATGTCATTGTTAACACAGGATGACATAGTCTCTGACTCAAGCAATAATAAATGAAAACTTATCTTCACAAATTACAAGAAAGTAATCGTGGTTAAAATTTAATTGCAGCTAAAATCCAATGACTAATATTCATCTATAAAATGTGATGCAATCCAATGGCCTATATCTAAGATCAAATTACAACCCTTGATCTAATCCAAAGGCTCACATTCAATCTCTCATTTCAAGGTTTAAACTTAACCATCCATTTGATCCAAGGGTCAAAATCTTCCATCTTAAAACATATTCAATCTTAACCATTCATTCACAAATATAATTATCATGAATACACACACTCACATTCATGTCACACACACACACTCTAACACACATACCCATTCAACCATAATAAGGAAAAAAAGGGAGAAGGAGAGCTCGGCCAAGAAAGAAAGAGAAGAAAGGAGGAAAAAGGAAAGAAAAGCTACTAAGGGAATGGAAACATTGAAAATTCAAGGTAACATAGATAAACTCTCTTTTTCTTAGTTTTTCTTCATTTTCCTTCCATGAATCTTCTCTTCTCTTCTCTTCTTCTTCATGATTAAGCCATGGCAAGAACAAAGGAGGAACTTTGTTATTTTCAAGAATCCAAGCTAAGAAAAGATAGAGAAATCATATATAAGGCTTATGGATTCATGCGATTCAAGAAAATTCCTATTCTTGGCAATTTTTCTACAAACCATGAAACTTTGAATTTCAAAAAGCCATGGAAGAAATTGAAGAGAAAATAAATGGGAAAATAATGGAAGAAAGCCTAAGGAAGAGATAGATTAATATAACTTTGATTTTCCTGAAAAATTTGGTAAGAAACTCTTAAATTTCATTTTAGTAGAAGTATAGAAAAGACATGGAATTTCTAAAAATTGTTTTTGGACTTTCTCCCTTGAATATGTATGTATGGCAATTAGTGACATAAGAATGAAGCAAAATCACACACAACCTATGGTACATAAGCTTGGTGTAAACCATCTCACACACCAAGTGATGAGAGACCCTCTAGGAACCTTGTCCTAGGAACCTTCAACAAAATGACACTTTGCCCGAGACCGGCTAGAAAACAAGAATGTTGGTCAAAGGAAAGACCCTAAGAGAACTTGTCTCTTAGAACCCTAGCCTTAAGACGCCACAAAGGAAGACCAATTCTTTGATAAGTCACGTGAACTCTCAGAGAACACAAAGAAGCAAAAGCCTCACAAATAATTGAATAATACTCAATTTCATTCATGTGTAAAATAGAGTAAAATAGGAAGCCTTTTATAGGCAAAATTTTCTAGAGTCCTAATTAAAGTAAAACTCTACAACCTGATTAGAAATATTTTAAATGATACCTAATATATATCCTAATTAGATTAGAATACTAATCTTAACTTGATCTCCAAGATAAGCTCTTTGACCAAGTTCAAAAAAATAATAAAATAATAAAAAACGAAATTTTAAAAAAGAATCCTAGTCAAAACTAATCTACTTCTTTAAGTTGTCACATGGGATGCTCATGCTTCATTAAAAATCACATGGTTGTCACATGATTCTTAATCTCTTGTAATTGGACTCCAATTGGGCCTTGGCACTCCTTTTGTAGAATGGTTAGCATGATCACATCTTTTACATCTTCTTGGGCCTTCTCTTGACTTAAATGAATGGGCTCTAAGTTGTGAAGCTTATGAATTAAACAATTGAAAGCTTCTTTCATTGCTTTGGCCCTAACTCTTGTTATTGGGCCTCTTATGCCTTGCAATGGGTCTTTAGGCACATTTGACTTGAACTCTTGGGCTTTAATTTCTAAATCATATCCTTCATCAGGTCCACCTTTATGCTCAATAAGGTCTCTTGGTGCTATTGCATCATTCCCCCCCTCTTGAAAAGGATTCGTCCTTGAATCTGCAATATCAAAGGAAGAGAGATCAGCTACATTAAAAGTAGCACTAATATTTCCATAAGAACTAGGTAAGTCAATTTTATAAGCATTATCATTAATCCTTTCAAGAACTTGAAAGGGACCATCTCCTCTAGGTTGGAGTTTTGACTTTCTTTGTTCTGGGAAACGTTCTTTTCGCAAGTGAACCCACACCCAATCGCCAGGTTCAAACACCACACGCCTTCTACCCTTATTAACTTGGCTAGCAATTTGCTCATTCCTTCTTTCAATATTGGCTTTCACCTTCTCATGCAAATCCTGCACAAACATAGCCTTCCTAGCACCATCAAGGTTAGTAAACTCATGTGAAGGTAAAGGAAGCAAATCTAACGGCGTTAAAGGATTAAAGCCATAAACAATTTCAAAAAGAGAGAATTTTGTAGCAGTATGAACAGCACGATTATAAGCAAATTCGACATGGGGCAAACACTTCTCCCAATTCTTAAGATTCTTTTGAATGATAGCTCTTAATAAAGTAGAGAGAGTTCTATTAACAACCTCGATCTGCCCATCAGTTTGTGGGTGTGCTGTAGTATAAAACAAAAGCTTAGTGCCAAGTTTATTCCACAATGTTTTCCAGAAATAACTCAAGAATTTTACATCTCTATCACTAACAATAGTTTTTGGCACACCATGCAACCTAACAATCTCCTTGAAAAACAATTCTGCCACATACACAGCATCATTAGTTTTAGAACAAGCAATAAAATGTGCCATTTTACTAAACCTATCCACAACAACAAAGACACTATCTTTCCCAGTGGAAGATTTAGGTAAACCCAAGACAAAGTCCATAGAAATATCAGTCCATGGGTGAGAAGGAACTGGTAAGGGGGAATATAAGCCATGTGATTGAATTCTAGACTTAGCATGCTTACAAGTAATATATCTAGAAAAAACAGCAACCACATCCTTTCTCATACCAGGCCAATAAAAATGCTCATTCAAAAGAGCCAAAGTCTTTTCGGCACCAAAATGACCCATCAATCCCCTGCCATGAGTTTCCTTAACAAGAAGCTCACGAATGGAACACATAGGAACACATAACTTGTCCTTTTTGAAAAGGAACCCATCAAACCTGTAATAGTCATTAGCACCATACATTTCACAAGATTTCCAAATATCAGCAAAATCAGAATCAGACTCATACATGTCTTTTAACATCTCAAATCCTATCAATCTAGCATGCATGGAAGTAATCAAAGTGTAACGCCTAGACAATGCATCTGCTATAACATTTTCCTTTCCCTGCTTATGCTTAATCACATAAGGGAAGGTTTCAATAAATTCAAGCCATCTTGCATGTCTTTTGTTCAATTTACCTTGGGACTTAAGAAACTTAAGACTTTCATGATCAGAATGGATAATAAATTCTTTAGGCCACAAATAATGTTGCCAAGTTTCTAAGGTACGTTTCAAGGCGTACAACTCTTTATCATATGTAGAATAATTTAAAGTAGGGCCACTTAATTTCTCACTGAAATATGCAATAGGTTTGGCATCCTGCATCAACACACCACCTATGCCTATACCAGAAGCGTCACACTCAATTTCAAAAACCTTAGTAAAATCAGGCAATACAAGTACAGGGGCTTTAGTTAGTTTGTCCTTCAGTATGTTAAAAGCACGCTCTTGTGCTTCACCCCACTTGAATACCACATTCTTTCTTACCAAATCATTTAAAGGGGCAGCAAGAGTAGAGAAGTCCTTAACAAATCTCCTATAAAAGCTCGCCAATCCATGGAAGCTCCTTACTTCACTCACATTCTTTGGAGTTGGCCACTCTCGGATTGCTTTGACCTTCTCCTCGTCCACTTGTATGCCACGAGCTCCTACAACAAATCCAAGAAAAACCACAGAATCCAAACAAAAAGAGCACTTCTCTAAATTGGCAAAGAGTTTATTCTCTCTAAGCACAACAAACACATCATGCAAATGATTCACATGCTCTTCTAGACTTTTAGAGTAAATCAAAATGTCATCAAAGTAAACCACAACAAATCTACCAATGAAAGATCTAAAGACATGGTTCATTAAACTCATGAAAGTGCTAGGTGCGTTAGTCAAGCCAAATGGCATAACTAACCATTCATATAACCCAAACTTGGTCTTAAAAGCAGTTTTCCATTCATCACCTTCTTTCATTCTAATCTGATGATAACCACTTCTAAGATCAATTTTAGAGAAAACACATGCACCATGCAACTTGTCAAGCATATCATCTAACCTAGGGATAGGATAATGATATTTTACCGTTATTTTGTTAATGGCACGACAATCTACACACATCCGCCACTTGCCATCCTTTTTGGGCACAAGAATCACCGGCACAGCACATGGACTTAGACTTTCACGAACAAAGCCTTTCTTCATGAGCTCTTCCACTTGATGTTGTATTTCCTTAGTCTCATCTGGATTTGCTCGATAAGCAGGTCTATTGGGAATAGATGCTCCTGGGATAAAGTCTATGCGATGCTCAATGCCTCTTAAAGGGGGCAATCCATTAGGTATTTCCTCTGGGAATAAGTCATAGAATTTCTGCAATAAAGATGTAACACTAACAGGCAAAGAGTGATCAGGATCATTGATAGTAAGATAAACATCTTTATAAATCAATAAGAAAGCATTTTCACTAAATAAAGCTCTCTTGATCTCACTTTTACTCGAAAATAAACTCACTTTCTTTTCCTCATATTTTTCTCTAATTTTCTTTCTACCCAACTCACCTTTCTGTTGCTTTTTCTCATTCTCAATACTCACACTCACTTTACCTTTCTTTTCTTGCTCTCTATTCTTACATTCTCTTTCAATTTTTAACTGATCCTCATATGCTTGAACAGGACGTAGAGGGGTCAACACAATGGTCTTACCATTAAAAATAAAAGAGTAATAATTTTTATATCCATCATGTTTTACCTTTCTGTCAAACTGCCACGGCCTACCAAGTAACAAGTGACCAGCATACATAGGTGCTATATCACAAAGAATCTCATCATGATAATTACCAATAGAAAAAGAGATGAGCACCTGTTTTGTTACCTTTACCTCCCCACTATCATTAAGCCATTGTAATTTATAAGGGGTAGGGTGCCTCAAAGTAGGCAAGTTCAGCTTTTCCACAAGTAAAGTACTAGCTACATTTGTGCAGCTACCACCATCAATAATCAAACTACAGACCTTCTTGTGGATGAAGCAACGAGTATGGAAAATATGCTCACGCTGCTCTACCTCGAGATCTTCTTTTGGTTGAATGCTGAGAGCACGTCTAGCCACAAGGGCTTCACCATTTACAGTTTCAGTTAATTCTAAATCTAAGTTATCAGTCAGGGGTGGCATCTCATCCTCCTCAGACTCACTACTAGCACTAGTCACATCACCATTCTCAAGAATAATCATAGTTCGTTTGTTGGGACATTGTGAAGCAATGTGACTAAAACCATTACATTTAAAACATCTAACCTTAGAGGAAGAAGCAGTAGGGTTAGAAGATGATAAAGGTTTTGAATCAGTTTTACCCTTAACCTGAAAGGGTTTTACTTTACTTTCCTCTTTAGACTTGAAATCAGTCTTTGGCTTGAAGGAGACTTTGGAATCCCTCCAAGAACTCGAGCTAGATGTCACTTTTAGCTTTTGTTGAGTCCTTAGTTGCTTTTCCACCTTGATAGCTCTATGTAAGAGCTCCTCCATATCCAGGTAATTGTATAAATCAACTTGGGCAGCTATTTCAGGATTTAAGCCCTCAATAAATTGGGCCATGGTTGCTTCACGGTCTTCCTCCACATTTGCCTTAATCATGGCAATCTCCATTTCTTGATAGTAATCTTCCACACTCATAGAACCTTGTTTCAGCTTTTGGAGCCTCTTATGCAATTCCCTATAATAGTAACTAGGGACAAATCGTTTGCGCATGATAGTTTTCATCTCCTGCCAATCACGAATTGGGCCTTCACCGGTACGTCTTTTGGTGAGTAAGAGTTGATCCCACCAGATGCTAGCATAGTCAGTAAACTCCACTGCAGCAAGTTTTACTTTCTTCACCTCAGTGTAAGAGTGGCACTCGAACACATGCTCCACTCTTCTTTCCCAATCTAAGTACTGGTCCGGGTCATTTTTCCCGGGGAATGAGGGAATCTTCATCTTGATGTTTCCAATACCACCATCCTTATTGGATGATGATTGTCTACCTCTCCGAGTATGGGACTCCTCAAAGTCGGATTCAGCATCATCATCAAGTTCCATATGAGGTTGCCTCCTATGGGTCCTCCTACTGGAAGAAGACTCCACATCATCTAATCTGGTACTAAGTTTCTCAAGAGTACTTTGAATGGCTCTAATCCAGACTTTCATATCAAAGTCACTATGCTCAGATTCTCCAGACATCCTGAAATATTAGTTTGTACAAAAACAAGCAACGAAAGATATAGGACCTCGCAACTCACTAGCTTACGTGTTTACACTCAAAAGATGATAATTTCACTCGTGTTTAATTCTCTTTTTGGCTTTTTCTTTAATGTTAACCCTCTTGCCTTTTACCACTCAATAATTTGCTTCTTACAAGTGTTCTAAGCAAGTCACAAGCAAATCAAATGAAAAGATCAAACTAGTGGCAATCCAAAAACTAGAATTCTAAAATATAAATTCCCAAAGAATCAAACAAAGGAGAAAAATAGGTGTGTAACAAAAAGGAAAAAGAAGGAGTAAGGGAAGGTCTGGAAGGAAAGAGATGAAAAGAAAAAAAAAATCTGAAAATAAGAAACCTTAAGAATAGAAAACTACTTGCAATTCAAGTTTCGAACAATTAGAAAACAATATCATTTCTTGAATGCAAATAGGTAAGTAGAAAACTTGGTAGCCACTTAATGCAATTAAATTAGGAAACAAACTTCAATTAGGAAATTGACTCCAATTAGGAAACTAACTCCAACTAGGAAATTGACTCCAATTAGGAAATTAACTCCAATTAGGAAACTAACTCCAACTAGGAAATTGACTCCAATTAGGAAATTAATTACAATTAGGAAATTGACTCCAATCTTACTTTTAATTTTGAATTGGCACAACTTGCAATTTTGAATTCTGCAATTTGAATTTTTTATTTTTTTTTTTTTTTCACTCCCTTTTTTTTTCTTCTTCTTTTTTTTTTTCGAATTTTTTTTTTGAATTTTTTTTTTTTGAGTATCACACTCTCTTCTCTTGTTCTTTTTGGAGTATCACACTCTCTTCTTTTTTTTTTTTTGAGAATGGAGGAACACAACAATGGAAGACAGAAGAAGATAGAAGAAAAAGATGAAAATGAAAAGGATTAATGGAAAGAGAGAAAGTATGAAAAATAATGAAAGGGAAAATACAAAAATATACCTTGTACTAGCGACCAAAGCTCTGATACCAAATGATGAGAGACCTTGTCCTAGGAACCTTGTCCTAGGAACCTTCAACAAAATGACACTTTGCCCGAGACCGGCTAGAAAACAAGAATGTTGGTCAAAGGAAAGACCCTAAGAGAACTTGTCTCTTAGAACCCTAGCCTTAAGACGCCACAAAGGAAGACCAATCCTTTAATAAGTCACGTGAACTCTCAGAGAACACAAAGAAGCAAAAGCCTCACAAATAATTGAATAATACTCAATTTCATTCATGTGTAAAATAGAGTAAAATAGGAAGCCTTTTATAAGCAAAATTTTCTAGAGTCCTAATTAAAGTAAAACTCTAAAACCTGATTAAAAATATTTTAAATGATAGCTAATATATATCCTAATTAGATTAGAATACTAATCTTAACTTGATCTCCAAGATAAGCTCTTTGACCAAGTTCAAAAAAATAATAAAATAATAAAAAACGAAATTTTAAAAAAGAATCCTAGTCAAAACTAATCTACTTCTTTAAGTTGTCACATGGGATGCTCATGCTTCATTAAAAATCACATGGTTGTTACATGATTCTTAATCTCTTGTAATTGGACTCCAATTGGGCCTTGGCACTCCTCTTGTAAAATGGTTAGCATGATCACATCTTTTACATCTTCTTGGGCCTTCTCTTGACTTAAATGAATGGGCTCTAAGTTGTGAAGCTTATGAATTAAACAATTGAAAGCTTCTTTCATTGCTTTGGCCCTAACTCTTGTTATTGGGCCTCCTATGCTTTGCAATGGGTCTTTAGGCACATTTGACTTGAACTCTTGGGCTTTAATTTGTAAATCATATCCTTCATCAGGTCCACTTTTATGCTCAATAAGGTCTCTTGGTGCTATTGCATCACCAAGGGAAGAGTTTTTTAAAATCCAACTAAATTAGGTTAATTTACACTAAAAATAAGGCTTCTATAGATCATTATATAAAGAGTCAATTTTTTTAGAAAAAGCATTGAGCAAGAGCTTTTAAAAGTTTTACTTATGTTATTTGATGTGTTTTGAATGATTTATATGATCTAATATGTTCCATATGCTGTCTGGATTATGTTGATATTTATTTTGTAAATTTTGGAGCCTATTTATGGTGATTAGAAATTTATGAAGCATTATGTCAACATTGAAAATATACAATAAATATTTATTCTGGTAATGTACTGCTTGCTGTCTGATTTCCTAATATAGACAACATGCTGGTTATTGTCAAATTTCATGAATATAGGTTACTTGGTAAAGGACTAGCCTATATATATATATATACTATGGCAGAGTTGCCTTATTTAGGAAATGAGCCCTATGTGTGTCAGAGTTAGCCACTGGATAGTTTTTATTGTGTTGGATATCCAAATTTTAATTAAGAAAGATACTTAAAATATTTAAAATAATCATTAGGACCAGTAAAGCCTATTTGGATATTTTCAGCCTATTTTAGACTTACTAGCTTTATTAAGCCTCTTATATACCTAAACGAGGTTTTTTATGTGTAACAACCGGGAAAAGGGAAAAGGAAAAGAAAGTAAAAGCTGGAAAAATTTAAAATCCAGAATTCTTGCTAAGTCTTCTCGCAATAGCGAGAAATGGTCTCGGTGTAGCGAGAGTGCCTTCTCGCAATAGCGAAAGAGATTCTAGCTATAGCGAGTGCGGGCAGCAGTCCATACAGAAACCAGGGACTTTCTCGCCGTAGCGTGCGCCATAGCAAGAGTGGTAGTCTGGAACGAACACGAGTTCGCCATAGCGAAGGTTAAATCTCTCCATAGCGAAGGGAACTGATACTTGCTCGTCGTAGCGAAGGTTAAGCCTCGCCATAGCGAAGCTAGATAACACGAGCTTGCCGTAGCGAAGGTTAATTTTCGCCGTAGCGAGGGTCAGTCCGAAAGAGAGTAAAAGGCGAGAAATTTACTACTTTACACGACCCAACTCAGTCTTTCTCTCATTTTTGCCCTAGACTTCGACCCAAGGAGAGAAAAAGGCGTGGAGAGTGAGGGAAACCAAGAGAAAGAGGAAGAGCAAGGGAAATGTAAGCAAGATCCTCCCACTTCTTCTTAGAATTCTGATCTCCTCTCTTTGTCCTCTCTTCCTACAGTTTTGTTTATGAGTTTAGTGAGGTTTTGGGCATGGGTCAGAAGAGGGAAAGTGGAAAACACCCTTGAATCCCTTTGTTTTCTTTGAAAATGTGGTTTCCACTACCATGAGAGCTTGAGAGAGAGAAAGAGTTGATGGCATTCTAGAGAGAGAGAGAACCTCTAGGTTCTGGTATATTAGAAGGTTTGCTCTAAAGATTACATTCTAAGAGAGTAATTCCTTGTTCTTGATTGTGCCTAGGCTCAAGTGAAGCACCTCCATCAAGGTGTGATTATGAACCTAAGAAGGGAGAGGAGAAATTGAAAGGAAAAGCTAGTGCTGGCTTTGGCTTATAAGGTAGCTCTCTTTCCACTCTTTCTTGTTGCATTCTTGGATGTAATAGTCATTGTATGTTTATGTATATGCTTATTGTGTGAAATATGCCATATGCTATTGCTTTGATGCATTGATGTCAATGTGCTTGTGTGATGGATTGTGAGAATTGCTTGGGTGAGGTGAAGCTGAAAGTCCCTTGAGAATGGGTGAGACAAGGCCAAAAGTCTCAACCGAGTGAGGCCAAGTCAAAAGTCCCTAAACTCGGGTGAGGCCATCCAAAAGTCCCTGAACTCGAGTGAGGCTAGACCAAAAGTCCCTGGAACCCATTTTTGGCATTGTTGTGTTTTCCATAGCATGTACAACATGTAATGTGATTGAGAATGGTTGGATGCCAAATGACATGCTTGACTTGTTATATGCCTTGATTGTTTACTTGAATGAGTGCATGAGCTACTGAGATTCCCCGAATCTCACCCCTTCCCCTCCCAACTTAATATGCTAGGTGGAGCTCAAGGAGAACCGAGTGCACACCAAGGAGCCTAGAAGCATGTGTAGCTAGATGTTACTATATTTTAGTTATTTTGATGTAAAGTGGTACCAAATGAATATGCGCCCACTATTTTTGAGATGTAGATGTTGTAGCAAGTGTATATGTATGAAAAGATGATATACAAACTATGTAGAGAGCCAAATTAATGGAAATAAGGGTTTTGTCCCTTTTGTTGAATGTTTGTGGTAGTGTAATTTTGGCCGTAGCATAGTGAGTTTGGAATGTATGATGATTTGGACCACTTGGACATGTTATATAGACTGTTTTTATACTTTTAAACTTGTCCATGAGGTGTGAGAACGTGCGAGAGGCCATTTGGACCTATTTTGGCCATTTTGGGTGCCAAAACTGGTAAATTTGTGAGCTCCGTCAAAGTATGACCAGATGAGCTCCTCTTGCCATGAAATTTGGCATGCCTCTAGAGTTTGTAGAGAGCTTCTTGAGAAGCTAAAGTGGGTAATATTCGGAGGTCTAGAGAATATTTGGTGAATTGTTGAAATTGGAAAAAATTGAGAGTTTGGTCATGGCAATGTGTAGCTAGTCAGATTTGAAAACCTTGTCATTCCTATGTTGATAGCCAAAGTAATGCAAATATGGGTTTTGCCCCTTTTGTGGAATGTATGTGATAGTGCATTTTTTGCCGTAGCATAGTGAGTTTGGAATGTATGCTGATTTGGATCATATGGACATGTTATATATATTAGTTTCATGCTTTTAAACTTGTCCATGTGGAGTGAGAATGTGTGAGAGGCCTTTTGGACCCATTTTGGACCTCTTGGGTGCTAAAATCGGTATTTTTATGAGCTCGTCAAAGTATGACCGGATAAGCTCCTCTTACCATGAAATTTGGCATGCCTCTAGAGTTTGTAGAGAGCTTCTTGAGAAGCTAAAGTGGGTAATATTCAGAGGTCTAGAGAATATTTGGTGAATTTTTGAAATTAGGAAATTTCCATGAATTGGTCATGGCACTGTGTAGCTGGTCAGAATTGAAAACTTTGTCATTCATGGACCAAATGGAGTCCAAATGTTGTGAAATTTTATACACATAGACAACCACAGTGACTTATACCAACTAGAATCACCTAAATCGGAGGTCTATAAAGAGAGATTGAACCTTCTGAAGTTCTGTATCAGCATCAAGGAGCTCACCTGACCTCCATTACTGTTCCATCTATTTTCGAGGTGTAGGGGTTACTGAACTGATCTAGACTTATTTGTCTCCTCTATTAGACATCTGTAGATTTTCAAATTGGTATAGTGTGCCCAGATTGGATTTTTGTGAATTTAGTTATGGATTTTCGAAGTTCATGACAGTAAACTAGGCCAGAAATAGAGACAGCTGGACCTTTGTCTGATTTTCGATGTCAAACATGGTCCAAATGCTGAGATTAAGATTGGAAATTATTTTTATTGTAACAACAACACTTAGAGCTTCTAGAGAGCTAAAGTTTACTAGATTCCCATTTTTCTAGAATTAGATATGATTTTTCAAAGTTAGAGCCAAAATATGACTTTTGGGCACAAGTGAGAAAATGCATTTTTCTGGTTATTGGCTCCATACCCATGGCTTATGGCTTGTTTTATGCTATGTATGAGTTGTATAAATAGAGTGTGAGTAGAGATTGTGATTGATGGGTTCACAGGACCCACGGGGTAGAAGATGAGTGTATGAAACCCCGTTTCATAGCATGAAAATGCCACGGATTGGTATTGGTTCTTTAGAAATCATATGGAACCGAGCCCAGTGAGAGGCTAGATAGTGGTAGTAGATTAAGGTGTTACATTTTTGGTATCAGAGCAAAGGTTCAGGCACTTTTGCTCGATGTTAGGCTCTTGAATGATGAGATTTGCTTGTGTTTGGTGTGAATGGTCATGGAAGTTGTAGCATCCTTATGCATATGTGTTGTGATATTATTGTGAACTAAGGGTTGCTACTTCTTTCAGACATGGTTGAGACTAGACGGAGCAGGGGTAGAGGCAGAGGCAGACCGCCCAGGGCTCAGAGAGCTGAGCCAGAGGTTCCTGTTGGAACTGAGGATCCTCTGCGGGCCATCATAGAGAGACTTGATCGGTATGAGGCCATGATAGGCCAGCACCAAGAGATGCTGGAGCAACAGAGGTATATTGTCCAGCAGCAGCATGATATGATCATGCATTTACAAGATACCCTGGCTAGGTAAGAAGAAGCCAGAAGGGATGCCCCTGTACCTCAGCCATCCACATCCAGTATTCCACCTGTACCTTCCCAAGAGCCTGCTACTCCACAGACCCAAACGCCTATCCAGAAGGTGTTGAAGCAGTTTAGGCAGAATAATCCACCTTCATTTGACGGGGAGTTGGATGCGGATAAGGTGGAGGCCTGGGTTATGCAGCTTAAAAAGATATTCTCGGTGATGGATTATACCACTGAGCAGAAAGCCCAGCTAGCCACTTTCATGCTGGGAAAGGAAGCGGATAGATGGTGGTGTAGCACGAAACCACTGATGGAGACCAAGAATATACAGATAACTTGGGAGACTTTCTTGGTCGAGTTTTATGAGAAGTATGTCCCAAGTTCAGTGAGGAAGAAGAAAGAGATGGAGTTCATGGGCTTGAGACAGACGGATGAGATGACTGTGGATCAGTATGTGGCTAAGTTTATAGAGTTGTCTCAGTATTCCTCTTACCTCCAGAGGTATGATGATGAACCCTGGAGATGTGAGCAGTTTGAGACTGGTTTGAGGCCCCTGATTAGCGATAGAGTCACTCCACAGCGGATCAGAAAGTTTAATACTCTTGTGGAGGTCAGCAGGGTGATTGAGACGAATTTGTAAATTATCATGCCTGCTGGGACTACGGCTAGTCAGAAGAGGGTTCCGGATTTGAAAAGGCCGAAACTAGAAGAGGGCTCTAGTTTGACACCTCGTACCAAGTGGAGAGGCAAGGGGCCATGGAATAGAAGGCCGCAGCGAGGTGTGCCACCTCCTCGGGGCCAGTCATCCTTCCAACAGTCTCCGGTGACATGTTTCAAGTATGGGAAGCCAGGGCACATTGCTAGACACTGTCCTCAGATGGAGACAGTGCCTCCTCTTAGGCCACATACCCAGGGCCGAGTGTTCGCCCTTACTCAGCAGGAAGCCAGCACATCTCCCAGTTTGATCCGAGGTACACTGATAGTGAATGGCTTTCTTGTAGTTGCTATGTTTGATTCGGGTGCTAGTTACTCGTTTATATCCTATGATTGTGTGAGGAAATTGTGTCTGGTCATTAGTATCTTACCGTTTGACTTGTCTGTCATTACACCCACTGGAGGCCACGTGGTTACTTCCCATACCTGCTTAAATGTCACTGTCCAATTTAACCATTGTCATACCACTATTGATTTAGTTTGTATGTCTTTCTATGATATTGCTTTGATTATTGGTATGAACTGGTTGGCTGCAAATAATGCCATACTTGATTGTGAATACCGAACCATTTCCCTACCTGCTTGTGGGACCATACCTAGGGTAGGAGCTAAGTTATCCTTTATGACTATTGCCCAGGCTGAGAGATATTTAGAGTGTGGATGTCAAGGGTTTCTAGTCTTTTTCTCTATTCAGGCTGAGGTAGAAGAAAGGATAGAGGACATCCTAGTTGTCAGGGAATTCCCGGAGGTTTTCCCTAGAGAGTTTGATTTCAGTGGCTTACTCCCTGAGAGAGAATTAGAGTTCCCTATAGACATAATGCCTGGGGCTGAACCGGTGTCCAAAGCTCCTTACAGGATGGCTCCCGCCGAGCTTGCTGAGTTGAAAGAGCAGATAGAGGAATTGTTAGAGAAAGGGTTTATCGGCCCTAGTGTTTCACCTTGGGGTGCTTCAGTGTTATTTGTGAAAAAGAAAGATGGTAGCTTGCATTTGTGTATTGATTACAGAGAGTTGAATAAAGTTACCATCAAGAATAAATATCCTCTCCCTAGAATTGATGATCTGTTAGATCAGTTGGCTGGGGCATCTGTGTTTTCCAAGATAGATCTTAGATCTGGTTACCACCAGTTGAGAGTGAGAACTGAAGACGTCTCCAAGACGGCCTTCAGAACGAGATATGGGCACTATGAGTTCCTTGTGATGCCATTCGGGTTGACAAATGCGCCTGCTGTGTTCATGGATTACATGAATAGGGTATTCAGACCGTATCTAGATCAGTTTGTGGTGGTCTTCATTGATGATATTTTAGTGTACTCCCGATCTTTTGAAGAGTACGAGAGGCATTTGAGATTAGTCCTAGATACCTTGAGAGAGAAAAGGTTGTATGCCAAACTTAGTAAATGTGAGTTTTGGCTGACCGAGGTGAGATTCTTAGGTCATGTGATCTCACGGGATGGGGTTGCGGTGGATCCCCATAAAGTTGAGGCTGTGTTACAGTGAGATAGACCTAGAACGATCACCGAGGTCAGGAGTTTCCTAGGTTTGACAGAGTATTATAGACGTTTTATTCAGGACTTTTCTCGGATGGCCTTACCACTGACTAGGCTAACTAGGAAAGAGACACTTTTTGTGTGGGATGAGAGATGTGAAAAGAGTTTCCAGGAGTTGAAACTCTGTTTGACCACTGCCCCTATACTGATTATCCCTGACCCTAGTGAACCATTTGTGGTTTATTGTGATGCTTCGGGCAAAGGGTTAGGATGTGTGTTGATGCAGCAGGGTCGAGTAGTGGCATATGCCTCGAGGCAGTTGAGGCCTCATGAGGAGAATTACCCCACACATAATCTGGAGTTAGCCGCCGTAGTATTTGCTCTTAAAATTTGGAGACACTATCTGTATAGTACTACCATAGAGATCTATAGTGACCACAAGAGTCTAAAATACCTGTTTGACCAGAAAGAACTTAATATGAGATAGAGGAGATGGATGGAGTTCTTGAAAGACTATGATTATGTGTTGAAATATCATCTAGGCAAGACCAATGTGGTGGTGGATGCCCTGAGTAGAAAATCCATCCATGTAGCCCATATGATGATTAGGGAGCAGGAGCTCCTAGAGAAGTTCAGAGACTTGAACCTCTCTTGTCAGGTGGTATCGGGTAGATTGTATCTGAGTGAAACCCGAGTTGAGAATATCTTGAGAACCTAGATCTTAGATACCCAGAGAGAGGATGAGTTCCTGAAATGGATCAGGAATGAGATTACCCAAGGTAAGACCTCAGATTTCAAGGTGTCTGAGGATGGTATGATAGTATACCAAGAAAGAATCTATGTGCCTAGTCAAAATGAGTTGAGAGAAAGCATTTTAGAAGAGGCATATAAGAGTAAGTATACTATCCACCCAGGTGCCACCAAGATGTATCAGGATTTGAAAAGAATTTTCTGGTGGCCAGGGATGAAAAGTGATGTGACAGAGTATGTGGCTAGATGCCTAGTGTGTCAGAGGGTAAAGATAGAACATCAGAAACTAGCTGGGTTGTTGCAACCACTAGATATCTCTGAGTGGAAGTGGGATAGTATAGCCATGGACTTTGTTATGGGGTTACCCAGGACATCCTCTGGACACGATGTTATTTAGGTAGTTATGGATAGACTGACGAAGTCTGCACACTGTTTAGCTATCAGGGCTACTCATACACTGGATAGACTAGCCCAGTTGTACATCAGAGAGATAGTGCGACTTTATGGAATACCCAATAGCATAGTTTCGGATAGAGACCCCAGGTTCACATCAAACTTTTAGAGGTCACTGCAGCATGCCTTAGGGACCAGGTTGCAGTTTAGTACTGCATATCACCCCCAGACAGATGGTCAGACTGAAAGGACCATCCAGGCATTGGAAGATATATTGAGGGCATGTATGCTAGAGATGAGGGGCAACTGGGATGCGTATTTACCGTTAGCAGAGTTTGCGTATAACAATAGTTACTATTCCAGTATTCAGATGGCTCCTTATGAGGCTTTATATGGGAGAAAGTGCAGATCCCCTCTGTGTTAGGTTGAGCTAGGTGAGAGAAGTATGATAGGACCTGAGATTGTGGACCAGACCGCCCGACAGATAGAGTTGATTAGAAAGAGGCTCTTCACAGCCTAGAGTAGACAAAAAAGCTATGCTGAGAAGCGTAGGAGGCTGTTAGAGTTTGAAATTGGAGACCATGTATTCATACGAGTATCTCTAATGACGAGAGTAAGTCAATCAATGAGGGTAAAGAAGCTCAGTCCTAGGTATATTGGTCTATTTGAAATCCTTGAGAAAATTGGACCCGTGGCTTACCGAATAGCCTTACCTCCTAACCTAGCCCAAATCCACAGTGTTTTTCATGTCTCCTAATTGAAAAAGTATTTACCAGACTCCTTACATGTCATAGAATATGAGCATGTGCAATTGCAGGAAGATCTTTCCTATGTAGTAAAACCGGAGAGAATTGTGGATGCTAAGCTGAAACAGTTGAGAAGCAAGAACATTCCTCTGGTGAAAGTGATCTGGAGAGGTCTGACATCTGAGGAAGCAACTTGGGAGTTGGCGGATGAAATGAGGCAAAAATATCCAGAGTTATTCCCTTGAGGTAAGTCTTTAAATTTCGAGGACAAAATTTCTTTTAAGAGGGGTAGAAATGTAACAACCGGGAAAAGGGAAAAGGAAAAGAAAGTAAAAGCTGGAAAAATTCGAAATCCAGAATTCTTGCTAAGTCTTCTCGCAATAGCGAGAAATGGTCTCGCTGTAGTGAGAGTGCCTTCTCGCAATAGCGAAAGAGATTCTAGCTATAGCGAGTGCGGGCAGCAGTCCATACAGAAACCAGGGACTTTCTCGCCGTAGTGTGCGTCATAGCGAGAGTGGTAGTCTGGAACTGACACGAGTTCGCCATAGCGAAGGTTAAATCTCGCCATAGCAAAGGGAACTGATACGTGCTCGTCGTAGCGAAGGTTAAGCCTCACCATAGCGAAACTAGATAACACGAGCTTGCCGTAGCGAAGGTTAATTTTCGTCGTAGCGAGGGTCAGTCCGGAAGAGAGTAAAAGGCGAGAAATTTACTACTTTACACGACCCAACTCAGTCTTTCTCTCATTTTTGCCCTAGACTTTGACCCAAAGAGAGAAAAAGGCGTGGAGAGTGAGGGAAACCAAGAGAAGGAGGAAGAGCAACGGAAAGGTAAGCAAGATCCTCCCACTTCTTCTTAAAATTCTAATTTCCTCTCTTTGCCCTCTCTTCCTACGGTTTTGTTTATGAGTTTAGTGAGGTTTTGGGCATGGGTCAGAAGAGGGAAAGTGGAAAACACCCTTGAATCCCTTTGTTTTCTTTGAAAATGTGGTTTCCACTACCATGAGAGCTTGAGAGAGAGAAAGAGTTGATGGCATTCTAGAGAGAGAGAGAGAACCTCTAGGTTCTGGTATGTTAGAAGGTTTGCTCTAAAGATTACATTCTAAGAGAGTAATTCCTTATTCTTGATTGTGCCTAGGCTCAAGTGAAGCACCTCCATCAAGGTGTGATTGTGAACCTAAGAAGGGAGAGGAGAAATTAAAAGGAAAAGCTAGTGTTGGCTTTGGCTTATAAGGTAGCTCTCTTTCCACTCTTTCTTATTGCATTATTGGATGTAATAGTCATTGTATGTTTATGTATATGCTTATTGTGTGAAATATGCCATATGCTATTGCTTTGATGCATTGATGTCAATGTGCTTGTGTGATGGATTGTGAGAATTGCTCGGGAGAGGTGAAGCCGAAAGTCCCTTGAGAATGGGTGGGACAAGGCCAAAAGTCTCAACCCAGTGAGGCCAAGTCAAAAGTCCCTAAACTCAGGTGAGGCCATCCAAAAGTCCCTGAACTCGGGTGAGGCTAAACCAAAAGTCCCTGGAACCCATTTTTGGTATTGTTGTGTTTTCCATAGCATGTACAACATGTAATGTGATTGAGAATGGTTGGATGCCAAATGACATGCTTGATTTGTTATATGCCTTGATTGTTTACTTGAATGAGTGCATAAGCTACTGAGATTCCCCGAATCTCACCCCTTCCCCTCCCAACTTAATATGCTAGGTGGAGCTTAAGGAGAACCGAGTGCACACCAAGGAGCCTAAAAGCATGTGTAGCTAGATGTTACTATATTTTGATTATTTTGATGTAAAGTAGTGCCAAATGAATATGCGCCCAATATTTTTGAGATGTAAATGTTGTAGCAAGTGTATATGTATGAAAAGATGATGTACAAACTATATAGAGAGCCAAATTAATGGAAATGAGGGTTTTGTCCCTTTTGTTGAATGTTTGTGGTAGTGTAATTTTGGCCGTAGCATAGTGAGTTTGGAATGTATGATGATTTGGACCACTTGGACATGTTATATAGACTATTTTTATGCTTTTAAACTTGTCTATGAGGTGTGAGAATGTGTGAGAGGCCATTTGGATCCATTTTGGCCATTTTGGGTGCCAAAACCGGTAAATTTGTGAGCTCCATCAAAGTATGACCAGATGAGCTCCTCTTGCCATGAAATTTGGCATGCCTCTAGAGTTTGTAGAGAGCTTCTTGAAAAGCTAAAGTGGTAATATTCGGAGGTCTAGAGAATATTTGGTGAATTGTTGAAATTGGGAAAAATTGAGAGTTTGGTCATGGCACTGTGTAGCTAGTCAGATTTGAAAACCTTGTCATTCCTAGACCAAACGGTGGTCAAATGTCATGAAATTTTATACACATAAACTAGATAACAACAGTGACCTATACCAACTAGAATCAACTAAATCGGAGGTCAGTAGAGAGAGAACGAACTATCTGAAGTTCTGTATCAGCATCAGGGAGCCACCTGACCTTCGTTACTGTTCCATTAGTTTTCAGGGTCTAGGGGCTGCTGAACTGATCTGAACTTATTTTTCTCCTCTATTAGACTTTTGTACCTTTTCAAATTGGTATAGTGTGCCCAGATTGGATTTTTTTGGATTTAGTTACGAATTTTCGAAGTTCATGACAGTAAGCTGCACCAGAAACAGAGATAGCCGGACCTTTGTCTGATTTTTTACGTCAAACATGGTCCAAACGCTGAGATTGTGATTGGGAATTATTTTTAGTGTAAATTTAACACTTAGAGCTTTCCAGATAGCTATAGTTTACTAGATTTCCATGTTTTTATAATTAGTTATAATTTTCCAAAGTTAGAGCCAAAATATGACTTTTGGGCCAAAATGAGAAAATGTATTTTTCTGGTTTTTGGCTCCATACCCGTGGCTTATGGCTTGTTTTTATGCTATGTATGAGTTGTATAAATGGAGTGTGAGTAGAGAATGTGATTGATGGGTTCACAGGACCCACGGGGCAAAAGATGAGTGTATGAAACCCCGATTCATAGCATAAAAATACCACGGATTGGTATTGGTTCTTTGGAAATCATATGGAACCGAGCCCAGTGAGAGGCTAGATAGCGGTAGTAGATTAAGGTGTTACATTATGGCTATACTAGACTTTATTCTATACTTTGACATTAGAACTTGATTTATAAACTATTTTGGATATCGAATGGGCCCCTGGACAAATTTAGACTTAGAAAAGTAAAAAGGTAATTTTAAGTGTTTAAATATAACTATTTAAACTCCAGTGCATGATTATTTTATCGAGATTATTTATTTATACACAGAGTTGTACAAGGCAGTTCTTTTCCAAATATACCTATTATGTCTTGATCAAATGATAGCTTTGATGATATATTATTGTAATATTTTTATATAACATTCCTTGGGTACCCATTATGGGATACCTCAATAAAGGAAGCAGGGGTGAGCTTGCTAAGTCATGGCAATGTAAAATGATCTAGGTATTGAGCCTAGCAGTCTCCAAGGCCTAATGGTCAAACTAAATATATGTTGTTTATTATATTTTCTATATTTAGTACATATAGGAATCTTGTAAGGTCTTGTGATTGATGAACTTTGATTCTGTTGATATCTTGTATTTAAATCATGATCTATTTACATATGCAAAATCCTTAAGTTTACATGATAATATTATATGCTAGCATAAAACTCTCTATTACTCTTTGTTTTCGTTATTTTGTATGCATGTTAAATATTACAAAAAAAGTATATTTGTCTGTTTATGTATCTTGTAAAATTATATGACCTTTTTATACAAATAGGGGACTAACCTTTTCGATTCTTTTTGTTACTTGGGGATTTTCTTTTTGAGTAGTTATAGGATAAATCCTCAGTGATATGATATGGTCCATACTTATATGACCTTACTCCCTTATGTCTGGACTCTTGACTATATGTAATGGTAGTAGTTTTACTTTCATTACATTTTGTGGTACGTTATGTTTTATAAGATAGTCGACATGCAGTAAAAAATTTCTATCTTAAAAAAAAAATGAATGAAATGGTAACTAAATTGAAATAAGTTAAATTGTCTTAAGGATAAATAAATAAATAAATATAAATATAATAATGAAATATGGAGAATTAAGGATGGTGTTACATGAATTACCTTAGATTAGACTAAAGGATCTACTAGCCTCTTGTTATGTAAGTGCAAACAATTGTCCTTGTTTAGGTGGTTTGAGAAATGAAGCTAACTCTCGTGACACAATGCAAGTCTATGGATATTATCTTGGTTTCCCACAGTTATAGCACACAGGACATAGTCTACTCCCATGGTTCTTCCCATACTTACTGCACACTGATGGGGGTACTTATTGAGCTCTTCGAGGGTCTTATATTCTTCCTTTGAGGGACATTTCTTGGGAATGGCTTTCTACCCTAGGAGCCACTACCACTACTAGTTTCCTTCTTGCTTCTGCCCTTAAAGGGCTCCATGCCTTAATCATGCTTATCGTCAAATGCCTTCTTCTTCTTAGTTTCAATCTCTATTAGACCCTCTCTGATACCCTACACTTTTCAACCAACTCATCAAAGTTATGAATTTAAAGGGACACAATTTTATCCTTTAGTTCTGGCTTAAGTCCCTTCTCAAACTTATTGACCTTTTAAGGCTCATCATCAATCTATTTCATATATGAGGAGAAATAGAATAGCTAAATAAACTTTGGAACATATTGGTCCACACCCATTTCACCTTCCTTAAGGAAATTAAATTTAACCTCTTTATTAGCCCTCACTAATGGTGGAAAATCTTTGCTCTTAAAGGCTATTTTAAAGCTCTCTCAAGTCAAAGCCATCCCTCTTGACACTAGTAGCCTAGATGCACTATTGCACTAGTGTTTCACCTTGCCTTCTAGCTTGTAAAAGGCCAATGTAGCCTTTTGTTTATAGGTGCACATCATAACTTCAAAAATTTTCTCAAGTTGCATCAGCCACCTCTTCGCCTTATCATTGTTCAACTTACCCAAAAAAAATGGAATATCAACATTTTTAAACTTGGCCAATACAATTGAAATGTCATCTTCTCCCCTTTAATGCCTTATACCAAGGTTGTAACCTACACCAACCTAATTTCCAATCAACACCTCATGATTTTATTTATTCATGGTCACATATAATTGTTGCAGCACTTGAACAGTAGCTACATAGGCCTCGACTTGCTCTTGAAGCTAGTTAGTCATTGCCTTCATAGTAACCTTATAGGCCTCAGCTTGCTCTCTCATATGATTGGCCATTGCAGTCATGGCCTCTTGCACTTCCCTCAACATTTCAATAATTCCACGACATGCAGCTATAGTGCCTTCTAATGCCATAAGCACAATAAAAGGCTCCCCATTAAGCCACAACCTCAAGGGTAAATCCAAGCATAACTTTATCTATGGCATGTATATACAGATATACATGACATTACTAGACCATAATATTCCTACTCCTGGCATGCATGCATCATATTTGCCAAGTTTTCTAACCACAAAGTTCAAAATCAAATACAATTTCCTAAACTATTGTTCTAATACCAAATATAACAATAATCACACTAATTAAGCACAATCATATGATTAATAATCAATACTTAAAGTTTAAAGCCAATACCAATTTACTAATGTGGGAAAATTTGAACCTTTTAATGATTAATGATCACTATTCATATAAGTGAGAAGATCTAAGTCTATAGGAAATTTAATTTCTCATTTAAAACTTTCAATTCATCCACAAGTGGATCTAGAAATATAAAACTCCTATATATTGTTTTACAAGTTATCATTTATCATTATCATAGAGAAAACTAGAATTTAGAAGCTAAAATGGGGGTTTAGGGACTTATATCGTGACTTAGAAAGACTCTACCATAACTAAGTTAGCTACTATAACTTCTAAAAGTATCAGGAAATACTTACACTACGACTTGAGCACACCACATCACGACTTAATTTTATTTTAAAATCTAAAATGCAGAGTTTCCTGATCCTCGTTGTGACTCAAGTTACCTATATTACAGTGAGGTTCTTCCTTTGCACCTTACTGTTCAAAATCTCCCAAGTCTCATCGTGGCAAGCCTACATTGTGCCTTGGCAAGAGTACTTATTAGGACACCTCCAATGAACATGCTCAATTCTCATCGTGGTAAGGCCCTCTCATGCTTTGGCAAGATTACTCTCTGGAACACTCTCTCCCTACTTTGCTTGAGTTACGTTGTGACCAAACAACCTGTGCCGTGGCACACTTAGCTTCTGTAACCCCTTAAATGAGTTTTGGTTATGACTCAACTACCATCTGGTCTTAAAACCATTCATACTCGTCCCAACTCACCTATCACTCTCCCCACTTCAACCTAAGACCCTTTTGGAGCTAAAATACTATACTTTTAAGGCTTATAACCGACATAACTTTTAGATAACTGATTTTATTAATCCATGGACTCCAAAATCAATCACACCAATGCAAACTCATTTTATATCAGCACACATACTATTATGACAACAATTTGCCTACAAGTTCAAATGGTAACCCAAAATACTTAATACACCTTTAAATGTCTTTTAACTACTTGGAGCAAATTTAAATTTGCTAATTAAAAATGATCATACCCTTAAAGTTCTAAAGTAACCTTAATGGCAAAAAATGACTATGACATACCTCATATCTACATACACAAAGAACATACATGACAACAAAAATTCACAAATCAAAGTTTAAGTTGGACATTCATTTAATGATTTATCCATATCCTTAAAAGTACATAATAGGTCCAGTATATCCATAAAAATTCATGTTTGCTCGACATCAAGCAATTACATTAAATTCTATATAAGATAAACCTAACCTACTAATGGTTAATCCATTAGTTACAAAAGTACCAAAACACCTACACTTGGTAAAATGAATACATCATAATGTCATACAAGTTTGATTATAAAACGAATAGCATTTATACGAAACCAAAGGCATCCAAGTATAAGAGTCCCACCCAAGGCCTAAACCTAAGGATGCTTATCCACTTGCTCTCCTTTTTCATTAATCGATATACTATCACTTGAAATTATTAGCCTATGAAATAGAGGTGAGATATGAATCTCAGTAGCCAGAGAGGAAATTCTATACATATGTACAAATTAATCAACATAAATGCATATTATATAGAAAAATACTAAAAGCATCAACATACTTAGCAAATGAACTAGTTGATTACTAGTAGCTGCTATCCTATATTAGCAATCACATACAGCATGTTAATGGCCAATAACAAAGAGAAATGCTCGTTTACAGCACCAACTCTCCATCGAACATGGTTACAGCTTAATACATTCATTGAGTCTAATTATAACTCGATGCCTAATCATAGCACAATGCATGAGTAGCAGCCTGATCATAGTTACGCCAAAAACACGCTCACGGTTCATAACAATAATCAAGTAGCCAACCAATTATTTAGCATATAAAAACATATATGGGTAACACATATCATATCAAAATGAACATACATAAGGAATTAGAATTAAATTCTGATTACCTCACTTAGTTGTGTTAAATCCTCAGAAGTCAAGATCAATTTGCCAACCTTATAGAGGTCTTAAATTACCAAATCAAGTTCTAAATCATCATCCATCACAAAAGTAAACTACTCATTCATTTTTAGCATCAAGAACTACTTAAGAATTACTTACCCAATCTCCAATGAATTTCAAATTCAGACTTGAGTCTTCCTGGTAAAGAAATTTACTATTCACTTACAGTTGTCGAACTAGCCAAGATTAGTAAATTTTTACTGGTTTGCAGTATAATGCTCACCAAGTCATCTTATACTGAGCTATTAATCAAATCAAGTAGTTTAGGAATGACAAAACTAGAATTATGATGATTGTGGATTTGAATATAAAGTCACACTAATTAAATCGAATAGTAAATTAATTAATAAAAATAAAACTCAATCAAAATGATGCGTAACCAATCCAAAATTCTTCCCTTGATAGTTCCTTATCCTTGTCACCTAAAAATACCTCTGGTTTGATTTTTAATCCTCTAGTTATTTCAATTAAAGTTCCTAAACTACCATTCAGGATTTTAATTGGCTTATATTGCTAATCAAAATGTAACTGTGCTTCTATCAATAATACGAAGCCAAACTATTTTGCATTTGACTAGAGACACACGCAAAATTCTAACGTGGTTCAGAATGAATTTAATTGATTAATCAACCAATTGAATCAAATTACATTCTCAGACAAATCAAACGAATCAGAATTCATGCAACTAAAATCATCTAACCAAAATGATGCAAAGTACATGAAAATAAAGAGAATAACAATGAAATACATTCTGAAATCAAAATTCAAACCAGAGTTCTATATAAATATGGACTCAAGTTCCCTATCAAGTTCAAACTCTAGATTGATCACTGAGAAAATTAGCAATCCATGGAAGATGAAAACAAGAATAAGAAGTAGAGAAGATGAAGTGTGTGTATTGACGTCTTCTCCTCCTCAAATAGGCGAAGTTGCCTTCTCCCATAAAAAATCTAATACTAATCTTGAAGTAATATCCAAATCCTTTAGTGACTTAATAAGATAATATCCAAATCATTGTAAGAGTCTTCTAACCCAATCCTTTTAGGAATCTTCTATCCTGCAAAATACAATTAAAAAATAATTGAGCCTCTATTAGATAAATATAATAAAAATGAATTTAAAATCCATTAATCTAAATTAAGTCAACTTAATATAAAATAAGCCTAAAGTCATCAAATTACACATAATAATTTATTATTAAGACTAAATATAAAGAATATAAAATATAATGATATTGAAATATCAAATTTCCCTACACTTAGACTTTTGCGCTTTTGGGCAAAACACAAAAATAAAAGAAGAAAAATAAAACCGAAATGCAAAATTGCCAAGCTAAACACAATTCAAGCCTTTGAGATATTCAACAGTCAAAGGTAATCTTTCTTGCTAATTGAGAAAGAATAAGTAGCATGACAATCCAATTGATTAAAAAAATGAATCAAAGTGGTAGTTCCTCACTAGTTATGTGTTTATTCTCAATTTTCTCAAGTGTTTAGGTTAAACATTCCTTTCAAATTCAATCTTTCACAACAACACTACCATAGCCTTATATATCTTCTTAATCTCCACTAACTAATTCACAAGCAATACATAAATCAAAAAAACTTTTATTCAAGGTTGTAATAAGGTTAAAGTACAAAACAAATAGTAAACAAAAGAACTAAGAGACACAAAGCAAACACTTAAAATCATCAAAAGTAATAAAAAAATTTAAAAAATAGAATAAATGTGTATCTCAAGGTTTTATTTGTTGTCAACTAATACATGCTCAATAAAAAGCTCAACAAAAATCAAAGTAATTTTCTTTTTTCAATTTTTTCATCATTTCCCTTTTTTTCTTTGTTTTTCATCATTCTTTTTTTCACCACTTTTTTATACTTTTTTTTTCATAAAGATTTTCCTTCTTTTTTTTGACATCTTTAAAGTAAACAAGTTAATTGACTTAAAATTAATGTAAACTGCACATTTATTCACCCTATCAAGATATAATATTCTTAATAATAAAAAATATCCTAAACAAGGTGGGAAATATATTTTCTTCATGGCTAAAGGGGTAAAAAAGAAAACATAAAAGGCTCAAAAAGGGAACAAAAAGAAAGAATAAAACATAGGTGGGATAACTATTTGGCTCTGTCTACAATAAAAGAAAAGAATAAAGAATGCCTTAATCGTCTTTATGAATATTTGTGTAAATGTAGTTTCAATTAAGAATCAAAACAAGTTCTATAGAAAAAATCATAATAGGCAAATGCTCTCACATGAAAGAAACAATATAAGACCCAAAATCCTCATAGGTTTATAACTATCACATGAATCTATTGAAATCAAATTCATTGTCAATTTACTTGAACTCTGGAAAACAAAATTGATTTTTATTTATATTGAAATACTTCTAAACGTAAATTGCTTTAACTTTTTTTAAAAGAAAAAAATGCAATAAAAATTAAGAAAAAAGAAATTCTGAAAAACAAAACAAAACAAAAAAGTAAAATAAGTTATTTCTCCCACCACGCTTAATTTTTACATTATCATCAATGTAACAGCAATCTAATTCATCAATTAAGGAGAAGACAAAAAAGGAAAAGAAGAGGAAAAGAAATACAACCGAGTGGTTCAAGCCTATGAAGCGTTGTAAAGATGTAGCTCCTCCACTGTTTGCTCCTGAAATCCCTTATAAAAATGTTTAAGCATTTGCCCATTTACCATAAAGTGCTTATTGGTTGATTCATTTATAATCTCAACTACACTATAAGGAAAAACATGAGTAACCATAAATGGACTAATCCATCTAGAATGTAATTTACTAGGCATTAGCTTTAGGCAAGAATTATAGAGGAAGACTCTTTCACCAACATGAAGCTTTTTTCTTTCAATCATCTTATCATGCATAGCCTTGGTTTTCTTCTTATAAATTCTAAAGTTTTCATAAGCTTCCAACCAAATTTCTTCAAGCCCTTGAAGTTGAAATTTTCTTTGAGAACTAGCTTAAGATAGATCCATATTACACTTTTGTTTATTACCTAATAGACTCTATGCTCAATCTTGACTAGTAAGTGCATGCTTTATCAAAAACCAACCTATAAGGTGACATGCTTTACCAAAAACTAATCTATAGGGTGACATGCCTATAGAAGTTATGTAGATAGTACAGTAAGCCCATAATGCATCATTCAATCTTTTACTCCAATCTTTTTTGTTAGGTTACACTATTTTTTCCAGAAGTTATTTTTTCTCTTTATTTGAAACTTCTGCTTAATCGTTTATTTGGGGATGGTAAGGGGTGGCTACTTTATGGAGCACACCATACTTGTGAAGGAGGGCTTGCATGTTTCTATTACAAAAGTGGGAGCCTTAATCACTAATGATAGCTTTAGGTATACTGAACCTACAAAAAATATGAGATCTAACAAAGTCCACAACCACAGAAGAGTTATCAGTCCTAGTGGCTTTTGCTTCCACCCACTTTAAAACATAATCAACAGTTAAAAGAATATAAATGAAACCAAAAGAAATAGGAAATGGTCCCATGAAGTCAATACCACAAACATCTAATATCTTACAGAGCAACAATGGTTATTTAGGCATTTCATTCTTACGAGAAATATTACCTAACTGTTAGCATCGGGTACAATTCTTACAAAAAAGCATATGCATCCCTAAATAAGGTGGGTTAGAATATTCAAGAATCTAGAACTTTCCTAGCAGTACATTGAGGACCAAAATGGCCACCACATGCAAGTGGATGACAAAAATGTAAAACAGATGTAAACTCATGGTCAGGAACCCGTCTTCTAATAATCTGGTCATTACACATGCACCACAAGTAAAGGTCATCCCAAATATAATATTTTGCCTCATTCTTAAGTTTATTAATTTGGTGCTTTGTAAAATAAGTAGGAAATTCAGAAGCAACTAAGAAATTTACCATATCTGCATACCAGGGATCTTTACCATGCAATAAGTACAATTGCTTATCTGGAAAACTATCCCTGCTAGTAGATAAATATGAAGAATGAGGTATTCTACTCAATTATCAACCATAAGATTTTCTGCTCTGCTCTTATCTCTGATTTCTATGTCAAATTCGTGTAGGAGCAACATCCACCTAATGAGTCTCTATTTCACATCAGGCTTCTTGAGTAAGAACTTTAAAGCTGCATGATCAGAATAAACAATAACTTTAGAACCAAGCAAATAAGAATGAAACTTATCTAGAGTAAAAACAACAGTTAAAAGCTCATTTTCAATAGTTGTATAATTAGCCTAAGCCTCATCTAAGGTGCAAGATACATAAGAGATCACATGAGACTTGTTGTCTATCCTTTAGGAAATAACTACACCCACAACAAAGTTGGATGCATCACACATCAATTCAAATAGAAATTGGGAGAATTCTAATAAAGGACCAAAAAGTGATGAAATTTATTCTTAAGGACCTGTTACGACTTGTTTTAAGATGATTACCACTGAATTTAGTAACAAACAGTTAAACCTAGTGGTAAATGTCCTTAAAAATAAATTTTTTCACTTCTTGGTCCTTAAACATAATTTTCCCATGGAAATTCCCAATTAAGAGGTTGGATGATAGGTGGTGTGGTTAGCTGATAAATGCTAATTTTAGACATATTAATCCTCCTAAGCTTAGGCATTTTGATGAGTAAATATGGCTTTTAAGGGTGTAATTAGGAAAATTTTGATTTCATTAGCCATTTATGCACTTTATGAATCAATTTGCAAAATTATTGAGTATTAATATATGAATTTCTTTTAAATAATTTTATGGATAATTCTACTCAATAATTTTCATTCTTTTGTGCAGAGTTGTTTTGTTGGGCAATAAAATTTGAATGGGAGAAATAAATCACATGTGTAATTCAAGATGGAGAAGCAACTATGGGTTAGACCTTGCATGAAGAGAACACAGCACTCATCCAAACACACATCATTTAGCTTCACTCTATTTAACCACGGGTTAAGGACTTTATTAAGGAGGCAGTGCACTTGAGCAAATGGAGAAAGGGAACAAGAGAGTTTAGCTTAGTTTTGAGGAAAAGAGAGCTGTAAACCACGTGAGCAAGACGTGGAAGAAGCAGAGAGCAAAACATAAAAAAGAACATGTAGAAGAGTGTTGAAGCAACTGAACAAAGTACAAGCCATAAGTTTTATGTGCATGAAGAGAATAAGCAAGGAATAGAACATGATGAGGCTTGGGACTAGAAGAAAAGAACCATGCATGGGAGTATATCAAGGAGAAGACATGGGAAATTAGCAACGGGATGAGTAAAGGAATCATGTTTGAATGAAAAAGTTGAAGCAATGAGCAAATAAGCACGTGATCTTAACTCATGGCAAGGGAGATGAGAACCACATGAAAAAGAGCAACACGAATGAATGAAGGGCTGGAATGATTAAAAAAGCAATGGGTTCAAAAGAATAACACGAGAATGATAAAGGAAGCTTGAAGATAGAATTTCAAGCTTGAGAGGAAGCTCACAAGAGAAGATGAACATGGAAGAATGTAGGTTCTGGTTGAGAAGCAAGAAGCTACTATTTTGAAGTGGAGAAAGAATGATGAAGAAGCGAAAATAAAAGGTAGATCAGAGCATAATATGTTAATGCAGAAACAGAGCAAAGGCTCGAGTTGATGGTTTAAACGAACTGGAAAAGACTCAGGTGGTGAAACAAAGGAAAAGTTGACGTGGAGAGGCAGCACATGAGGAAGAGAATGAAGCAGCCTTGAGTAGCAAATTTAATGGTTTATTCATGTATGCAAAGTTGATGTGGATGATGTATTAAATGAAAAGAAGCAGGGCTAGATGTGAAAAGTGACGTGAGAAGAGAGCTCGAGTCCTACGTGTTAGGCTGGACAAAGAAGCTACACGAGTTACACAAAGAAGAAGCCACGTTTTGGTGCCTTACATGGATCAGAGGAAAAGAAACACGTATAAGGAAGCTATGGGTTAGCGAGCAAAAAAACACACACATGCAGAACAAAGCTGGAAGAAGCTACGAGCTAACACACATAAAAGCCAACGTGGAAAACGTAAAAAAAAGAGATGTCAGAATGGATTGAAAGTTGACGTAAAATAACGCAAAGGAAAGAGTTATGAATTAATTTGAAATGAGCCACATAGAAAAGAGATGAAGCCACGTCATTCATGAGCTCCCAAAGCTTGCAAGAGCTGGAAGGATTTAGCTATGGGCAAAAGAAGTAAAATGAGGCAACACATGGAATATGGAGCTGGGCACGTGATTTTCTTTAACGAGGACGCTGAGGCATTCATCGGGGGAGGAAAGACAGGAAAACACATAGAGCGTGGAAGATTAACATGAGTTATGGGCTGATATGTATTAATGAAGTATGAGCTAGAGAATAATGACAAAAGAAAACACATAAAGTGAGCTGGAAGCGTGAACAAAAAAAGAAAAAAAACACAAAGATATAACGTGAGCTGGGAGGAAGGCAACACAACGTAAGAAAACCCTAGAACTCCAGGTAGGGAACAAAGGAGTATTTTTCATTGCTTTCTCCATAGTTGAAGCTCTCATTATCGATTTTCTTTCGTTTAAATTCTCCATGGTAGCTTGAATCATCCTTGGTGGCTAGCTAAAGATCAGAGATTCCCATATGTAGATTTGAGCTCCACATTTCCCCACCAAATTGGATAAAAATTTCTTTGCTTACTCTTTTAATTCTAGCATTAATTCTTTTATTAATTTGACTAAGTTTAGCTTATTAATTTAGGAATTTAATTGCTAGAAATTACTGGACTAAGTTGATTTATGGATTGAGTATAATTTGATATTTAGAATGTTAATTGTGATCATTACATGTTTGTGAAAATGATGAGAGATCCTCTAGGAACTTTGTCCTAGGAACTTTCAACAAGATGACACTTTGCCCGAGACCGGCTAGAAAACAAGAATGTTAGTCAAAGGAAAGACCCTAAGAGAACTTGTCTCTTAGAACCCTAGCCTCAAGATACCACAAAGGAAGACCAATCCTTTGATAAGTCACGTGAACTCTCAGAGAACACAAAGAAGCAAAAGCCTAATAGATAATTGAATAATACTCAAATTCATTCATGATCCAAAATAGAGTACAATAGGAAGCCTTTTATAGGCAAAATTTCTAAAGTCCTAATAAAAGTAAAACTCTAAAATTTGATTAGAAATATTTTAAATGGTGCCTAAAATCAAGGAACTAGATTAGGATATTAATTTTAACTTGATCTCCAACATAAGCTCTCTGACCAAGTTCAAAAATAATAATAAAATAATAAAAAATGAAATTCAAAAAAAACCATAATCAAAACTAATTAGCTTCTTTAAGTTGTCACATAGGATGCTCATGCTTCATTAAAAATCACATGGTTGTCACATGATTCTTAATCTCTTGCAATTGGACTCCAATTGGGCCTTAGCACTCCTATTGTAGAATGGTTAGCATGATCACACCTTTTACATCTTCTTGGGCCTTCTTTTGACTTAAATGAATGGGCTCTAAGTTATGAAGCTTATAAATTAAACAATTGAAGGCTTTTTTCATTGCTTTGGCCCTAGCTCTTGTTATTGGGCCTCTTATGCCTTGCAATGGATCTTTAGGCACATTTGACTTGAACTCTTGGGCTTTAATTTGCAAATCATGTCCTTGGGCTTGAAACTTCGCACCATATCCTTCATCAGTTCCACTTCTATGCTCAACAAGGTCTCTTGGTGCTATTGCATCATTCTCCCCCTCTTGAAAAGGATTTGTCCTCGAATCTACAATATCAAAGGAAGAGAGATCAGCTACATTAAAAGTAGCACTAATATTTTCATAAGAACTAGGTAAGTCAATTTTATAAGCATTATCATTAATCCTTTTAAGAACTTGAAAGGGACCATCTCCTCTAAGTTGGAGTTTTGACTTTCTTTGTTCTGGGAAACGTTCTTTTCGCAAATGAACCCACACCCAATCGCCAGGTTTAAACACCATACGCCTTCTACCCTTATTAACTTGGCTAGCAATTTGCTCATTCCTTCTTTCAATATTGGCTTTCCCCTTCTTATGCAAATCCTACACAAACTTAGCCTTCTTAGCACTATCAAGGTTAGTAAACTCATGTGAAGGTAAAGGAAGCAAATCTAACGGTGTTAAAGGATTAAAGCCATAAACAATTTCAAAAGGAGAGAATTTTGTAGCAGAATGAACAGCACAATTATAAGCAAATTCGACATGGGGCAAACACTTCTCCTAATTCTTAAGATTCATTTGAATGATAGCTCTTAATAAAGTAGAGAGGGTTCTATTAACAACCTCGGTCTGCCCATCAGTTTGTGGGTGTGTTGTAGTAGAAAACAAAAACTTAGTGCCAAGTTTATTCCACAACGTTTTCCAGAAATAACTTAAGAATTTTGCATCTCTATCACTAACAATAGTTTTTGGCACACCATGCAACCTAACAATCTCCTTGAAAAACAATTCTGCCACATACATAGCATCATTAGTTTTGGAACAAGCAATAAAATGTGCCATTTTACTAAACCTATCCACAACAACAAAGACACTATCTTTCCCAGTAGAAGATTTAGGTAAACCCAAGACAAAGTCCATAGAAATATCAGTCCATGGGTGAGAGGGAACTGGTAAAGGAGAATATAAGCCATGTGATTCAATTCTAGACTTAGCATGCTTAAAAGTAATACATCTAGAACAAATAGCAACCACATCCTTTCTCATGCCAGGCTAATAAAAATGCTCATTCAAAAGAGCCAAAGTCTTTTTGACACCAAAATGACCCATCAATCCCCCGCCATGAGTTTCCTTAACAAGAAGCTCACGAATGGAACACATAGGAACACATAACTTGTTCTTTTTGAAAAGGAACCCATCAAACCTGTAATAGTCATTAGCACTATGCATTTCACAAGATTTCCAAATATCAGCAAAATCATAATCAGACTCATACATGCCTTTTAACATCTCAAATCCTATCAATCTAGCATGCATGGAAGTAATCAAAGTGTAACGCCTAGACAATGCATCCGCTATAACATTTTCCTTTCCCTGCTTATGCTTAATCACAGAAAGGAAGGTTTCAATAAATTCAAGCCAACTTGCATGCCTTTTTTTTAATTTACCCTGGGACTTAAGAAACTTAAGACTTTTATGATTATAATGGGTAATAAATTCTTTAGGCCACAAATAATGTTGCCAAGTTTCTAAAGTTTGTTTCAAGGCATACAACTCTTTATCATATGTAGAATAATTTAAAGCAGGGTCACTTAATTTCTCACTGAAATATGCAATAGGTTTGGAATCCTGCATCAAGACACTAACTATGCCTATACTAGAAGCGTCACACTCAATTTCAAAAACCTTAGTAAAATTAGGCAACACAAGTACAGAGGCATTAGTTAGTTTGTCCTTCAGTATGTTAAAAGCACGCTCTTGTGCTTCACCCCACTTGAATACCACATTCTTTCTTACCAAATCATTTAAAGGGGAAGTAAGAGTAGAGAAGTCCTTAACAAATCGCCTATAAAAGCTCACCAATCCATGGAAGCTCCTTAGTTCACTCGCATTCTTTGGAGTTGGCCACTCTCGGATTGCTTGGACCTTCTCCTCGTCCACTTGTATGCCACGAGCTCCTACAACAAATCCAAGAAAAATCACAGAATCCAAACAAAAAGAGCACTTCTCTAAATTGGCAAAGAGTTTATTCTCTCTAAGCACAACAAACACATCATGCAAATGATTCACATGCTCTTCTAGACTTTTAGAGTAAATCAAAATGTCATTAAAGTAAACTACAACAAATCTACCAATGAAAGGTCTAAAGACATGGTTCATTAAACTCATAAAAGTGCTAGGTGCGTTAGTTAAGCCAAATGGCATAACTAACCATTCATATAACCCAAACTTGGTCCTAAAAGCAGTTTTCCATTCATCACCTTCTTTCATTCTAATCTGATGGTAACTACTTCTAAGATCAATTTTAGAGAAAACACATGCACCATGCAACTCATCAAGCATATCATCTAACCTAGGGATAGGATAGCGATATTTTATCGTTATTTTGTTGATGGCACGATAATCTACACACATCCGCCACTTGCCATCCTTTTTGGGCATTAGAATCACCGAGACAGCACATGGACTTAGACTTTCATGAACAAAGCCTTTCTTCATGAGCTCTTCCACTTGATGTTGTATTTCCTTAGTCTCATCTGGATTTGCTCGATAAACAGGTCTATTGGGAATAGATGCTCCTGGGATAAAGTCTATGCGATGCTCAATGCCTCTTAAAGGGGGCAATCCATTAGGTATTTCCTCTGGGAAGAAGTCACAGAATTCCTACAATAAAGATGTAACACTAGCAGGCAAAGAGTGATCAAGATCGTTGATAGTAAGATAAACATCTTTATAAAGCAATAAGAAAGCATTTTCACTAATAAGAGCTCTCTTGATCCCACTTTTACTCGAAAATAAACTCACTTTCTTCTCCTCATGTTTTTCTCTAATTTTCTTTCTACTCAGCTCTCCTTTCTGTTGCTTTTTCTTATTCTCAACGTTCATACTCACTTTACCTTTCTTTTCTTGCTCTCTATTCTTACACTATGTTTCAATTTTTAACTGATCCTCATATGCTTTAATAGGACGCAGAGGGGTCAACACAATGGTCTTACCATTAAAAACAAAGGAGTAATAATTTTTATATCCATCATGTTTTACCTTTCTGTCAAACTGCCATGGCCTACCAAGTAACAAGTGACTAGCATACATAGGTGCTACATCACAAAGAATCTCATCATAATAATTACCAATAGAAAAAGATATGAGCACCTGTTTTGTTACCTTTACCTCCCCACTATCATTAAGCCATTGTAATTTATAAGGGGTAGGGTGCCTCAAAGTAGGCAAGTTTAGCTTTTCCACAAGTAAAGTACTAGCAACATTTGTGCAGCTACCACCATCAATAATCAAACTACAGACCTTCTTGTGGATGAAGCAACGAGTATGGAAAATATGCTCACGCTACTCTACCTCGAGATCTTCTTTTGGTTGAATGTTTAGAGCACGTCTAGCCACAAGGGCTTCACCATTTACAGCTTCAATTAATTCTAAATCTGAGTCATTAGTCAAGGGTGGCATCTCATCCTCCTCAAACTCACTACTAGCACTAGTCACATCACCATTCTCAAGAATAATCATAGTTCTTTTATTAGGACATTGTGAAGCAATGTGACCAAAACCATTACATTTAAAACATCTAACCTTAGAGGAAGAAGCAGTAGGGTTAGAAGATGATAAAGGTTTTGAATCAGTTTTACCCTTAACCTGAAAGGGTTTTACCTTACTTTCCTCCTTAGACTTGAAATCAGTCTTTGGCTTGAAGGAGACTTTGGAATCCCTCCAAGAACTCGAGCTAGATGTCACTTTTAGCTTTTGTCGAGCCCTTAGTTACTTTTCCACCTTGATAGCTCTATATAAGAGCTCCTCCATATGCAGGTAATTGTATAAATCAACTTGGGCAGCTATTTCAAGATTTAAGCCCTCAATGAATCGGGCCATGGTTGCTTCACGATCTTCCTCCACATTTGCCTTAATCATGACAATCTCTATTTCTTGATAGTAATTTTTCACACTCATAGAACCTTGTTTCAGCTTTTAGAGCCTCTTATGCAATTTCTTGTAATAGTAACTAGGGACAAATCGTTTACTCATGATAGTTCTCATCTCCTGCCAATCACGAATTGGACCTTCACTGTACGTCTTCTGGTGAGTAAGAGTTGATCCCACCAGATGCTAGCATAGTCAGTAAACTCCACTGCAGCAAGTTTTACTTTCTTCACCTCAGTGTAAGAGTGGCACTCGAACACATGCTCCACTCTTCTTTCCCAATCTAAGTACTGGTCTGGGTCATTTTTCCTAGGGAATGAGGGAATCTTCATCTTGATGTTTCCAATACCACCATCCTTATTAGATGATGATTGTCTACCTCTTCGAGTATGGGACTCCTCAAAGTCTGACTCAGCATCATCATCAAGTTCCATATGAGGTTGCCTCCTATAGGTCCTCCTATTGGAAGAAGACTCCACATCATCTAATCTGGCACTAAGTTTCTCAAGAGTACTTTGAACGGCTCTAACCCAAACTTTCATGTCAAAGTCACTGTGCTCAGATTCTCCAGACATCCTGAAATAATAGTTTGTACAAAAACAAGCAATATGACCTCGCAACTTACTAACTTACGTGTTTACACTCAAAAGATGATAAGTTCACTCGTGTTTAATCTCTTTTTGGCTTTTTCTTTAATGTTAATTGCGCTCTTGCCTTTTACCACTCAATAATTTGCTTCTTACAAGTGTTCTAAGCAAATCACAAGCAAATCAAATGAAAAGAACAAACTAGTGGCAATCAAAAAACTAGAATCCTAAAATGTAAATTCCCAAAGAATCAAACAAAGGAAAAAAAGAGGTGTGTAACAAAAAGGGGAAAAAGGAGGAAGGGGAGGCCTAGAAGGAAGGAGAAGGAAAGAAAAAGAAATCTGAAAATAAGAAACTTTAAGAATAGGAAACTACTTGCAATTCAAGTTTAGAACAATTAGGAAAGAATATTCTTTCTTGAATGCAAATAGGAAAGTAGATAATTTGGTAGCTACTTAATGCAATCAAATTAGGAAACAAATTCCAATTAGGAAATTAACTCCAACTAGGAAATTGACTCCAATTAGGAAACTAACTCCAATTAGGAAATTGACTCCAATTAAGAAACTAACTCCACTTAGGAAATTAACTCCAAACTTGCTTTCAATTTTGAATTAGCACAACTTGCAATTTTGAATTCTACAATCTGAATTTTTTTTTCTTTTTTTTTCTTCTTTTTTTTCACTCTTTTTTTTTTGAATTTTTTTTTCCAAATTTTTTTTGAATTTTTTTTATTATTATTATTTTTTTTAGTATCACACTCTCTTCTTTTTTTCTTTTTTTCTTTTTGGAGGATGGAGGCACACAACAATGGAAGACAGAAGAAGATAGAAGACAAAGACGAAGATGAAAAAGATAACACAAATGAAAGGAAATAAGGTATGAAGAACAACGGAAGGAAAAAAAACACAAAGATATACCTTGTACTAGCGACCAAAGCTCTGATACCAAATGATGAGAGACCCTCTAGGAACCTTATCCTAGGAACCTTCAACAAGATGACACTTTGCCCAAGACCGGCTAGAAAACAAGAATGTTAGTCAAAGGAAAGACCCTAAGAGAACTTGTCTCTTAGAACCCTAGCCTCAAGACGCCACAAAGGAAGACCAATCCTTTAATAAGTCACGTGAACTCTCAGAGAACACAAAGAAGCAAAAACCTCACAGATAATTCAATAATATTCAAATTCATTCATGATCCAAAATAGAGTACAATAGGAAACCTTTTATAGGCAAAATTTCTAAAGTCCTAATGAAAGTAAAACTCTAAAATCTTATTAGAAATATTTTAAATGGTGCCTAAAATCAAGGAACTAGATTAAGATATTAATTTTAACTTGATCTCCAACATAAGCTCTTTGACCAAGTTCAAAAATAATAATAAAATAATAAAAAACGAAAGTAAAAAAGAATCCTAGTCAAAATTAATTAGCTTCTTTAAGTTGTCACATGGGATACTCATGCTTCATTAAAAATCACATGGTTGTCACATGATTCTTAATCTCTTGCAATTAGACTCCAATTGGGCCTTGGAACTCCTCTTGTAGAATGGTTAGCATGATCACACCTTTTACATCTTCTTGAGCCTTCTCTTGACTTAAATGAATGGGCTCTAAGTTATGATGCTTATGAATTAAACAATTGAAGGCTTCTTTCATTGCTTTGGCCCTAACTCTTGTTATTGGGCCTCCTATGCCTTGCAATGAATCTTTAAGCACATTTGACTTGAACTCTTGGGCTTTAATTTGCAAATCATGTTCTTGGATTTGAAACTTCGCACCATATCCTTCATCAGTTCTACTTCTATGCTCAACAAGGTCTCTTAGTGCTATTGCATCAGAAAAGTCTAGATTTATTGGCTGTGCAATTTCCTTTTAATTATAGGTCAATTGATGCAATAGTTGTTGGATTAAGTGGCTAAAATTTTTATGCAATTAATTTTTTGAGAAATTTATTAATCTAATTGGTTAATTAACATCTTAAATGGGTTGTGCAACATGATTTTATTGAGCAATTAAGATTGGTTATAGTGTGTTCTTCTTCTTAATTCAATTGATTAATTTTTCAAGGTTTCTTATGATTGCAAAATCCTTGAATAATTAGTGAATTAAATCTTGGATGGTCATTCAAGAGTTTTTATAGAGAATACACTAATGATCAAGAACAAACCCAAATCTAGTATACTAAAAAGGGAACAAGGATAATTGAATTTTAGGGAGTCCATCTGAAGGCTAGCTACCACATTTTTCACTTTATTTAGTCTTAAGTTTTTTATTCTTATTATTTAAAATTTAGTTCAATTAAATTTTAGAAATCCAAAACCCCTTAAATAATTTTCATTTAGTAATACTTGGAACACTCTTTCATAAATAAATTGATGCACAAACTCTTTAAGAAATGACTTAGGTTGCACCATTACCTGCAAATTTTATCTGTCCACCTAGTTTTATTTGAGATTGCGCGACATAATCGTCATTAGCCTTCTCTTTAACTTATCAAATGCTAGTTTGCATGACTCATCAAAATGAAAATCTACATCCTTTTGAAGAAGTCTAGACAGTGGTAGAGAACTCTTACTAAAGTCCTTAATGAATCGCCTTTAAAAACTTGCATTGCCAAGAAAAGAATGTACTTCCCACACATAACTGGGTTAAGGTAAAGAAATAGTCAAATCTATTTTAGCTCTATCAATTTCAATAACATTTTTAGAAACCACATGGCCTAAAATAATTCCTTGCTCTACTATAAAATGACATTTTTCAAAATTTAAAACTAGATTTTTCTCAATGCATCTTTTTAATACCATTCTTAAATTTATCAAATAGTCATCAAAGAAGGTGCCATAAATAGTAAAGTCATCCATAAAAATTTCCATGCAATGTTTAAGGAAATAAAAAAAGATGCTTACCATACATCGTTGGAATGTACCTGAAATGTTACAAAGTCCAATTGGCATCCTCCCATATGCAAAGGTACCAAATAGGCAGGTAAATGTAATCTTTTCCTAGTCTTTTGATGCAATATGAATATGAAAGTAACCAGAAAAGTCTTCTAAGAAACAATAATGAGATTCTCCTGCCAATCTTTCTAACATTTGATCTATGAAAGGAAGAGAGAAATGGTCCTTTCTAGTAGATTTATTCAGCTTTTTATAATCAATGCAGATTCTCAAACTATTCTAAACTTTCATAGGAATAAGCTCATTCTTTTCATTAGGCACCACTATGATAACGGTCTTCTTGGAGACTACTTGCACTAGACTCATCCATTTGCTGTTAGATTTGGAATAAATAATACTAACTAAAAGTAATTTACTTACCTCTTTCTTCACGACATCTAGGATTGTGGGATTGAGTCTTCTCTATAGTTGCCTTACTGGTTTGGCTCCTTCTTCTAATAAAATTTTGTGCATACACGTGGAAGAGTTAATCCTTGGAATATCTACTAATGTCCAACCTATTACTTTTTTCTTTTCCCTTAATAATTCTAACAACCTCATTTCATGATTAAGTGGAATGTTATTTGCTATTATTACTGATAATTTATTTTCTTCTTCCAAGAAAGCATATTTAAGATTGTCAAGTAAAGGTTTGAGTTCAAGTATGGGTGGTTGCTGTATGAAAAGTACTAATCTTTATGAATTTAAATGTATAGCAGCCTCCACTTATTCATTTTTCTCAATAACGGAAATAGTATCAAATAAAATAATAGAATTAAGATGAAAATCAGAAACAAAAAACATAATTAGAATCAGAATTTAATAATGCATCAATCTCAGAACAAGCAGTATATTTATTAAGTCCATCATAACATTTTGAATATTGAATTGCATATATAAATTCAACAATATTAGGAAATTTAGTATCCATGTCCACACAAACATCAGCAACTAACAAGTCTATCATATTTACATTCAACATGGAGTGTTCTTCTAAAGGGTGTTTCATGACATCAAGAATGTTAAAATGAACAACATCACCACCAAATTCTATTAATAAAGTACCATTATGCACACTAATTATTGTTTTAGTAGTTTTCAAATGTTATATCTAAAATCAGTGGTGTATGTCTATGTATATTGTCATCCTCTATATTCAGAACATAAAAATCAATAGGGAAAATGAAATCTTTTACCTTTACTAGAACATCTTCAAGTACTCATGTAGGGTAGGCTGTGCTTTTATTTGCTAACTGAATCACCACTCTCATAGGCTTTAATTCTCTAATCTACAAAAAGGAATACATGTGACACCTTAATCTCCTTTCACTACCTAGCCTCTCCATAGGCTCGATTCCATATGATTTCCAAAGATTCAACACCACTCCGTGGCATTTGCATGCTATAAACCGGGGTTTCATATACTCATCTTTCACCCCGTGGGTCCTGTGTACCCATCTCAAGCATCCTCAACTCAAACTCCACACATACGACTCATACATAGCATAAAACAACCCATAAGCCACGGGTATAGAGCCAAAAACCAGTAATATTGCATTTTCTCACTTGGGCCCAAAAGTCATATTTTGGCTCTAACTTTGGAAAATCATGATTAATTGTAGAAAAATGGGAATGCAGCAAACTTTAGCTTTCTGGAAAGCTCTAAGTGTCAAAGTTACACTAAAAATCATTCCTAACCACAAACACATCGTTTGGACCATGTTTGACATCGATAATGGGAGGAAGGTCCAGCTGTCACTGTTTCTGGTGCAGCTTTCTGTCATGACTTTCGAAAATACATAACTAAATCCACAAAAATCCAATCTGGGCACATTATACCAATTCGGAAAGATACGGATATCTACTAGAGGAAAAAAATAAGTCCAGATCAGTTCAGTAGCTTCTACAGCCCGAAAATCGATGGAACAGTGACAGGGGTCAGGGAAAGCTCACTGATGCTGATACAGAACTTCAGTCGGTTCAATCTCTCTCTATAGACCTCCGATTTAGGTGATTCCAGTTCCTACAAGTCACTTTGGTTTTCTAGTTTATGTGTATAAAGTTTCACCACATTTGGAATCCATTTGGTCTAAAAGTGCCACAGATTTTATTTTCTGGTTTAGATGAACAGTACATGACCAATCCCTTGAATTTTTCTAAATTCAACAATTCCCCAAATATTCTATAATCCTCCGAATATTACCCATTTTAGCTTCTCAAGAAGCTTTCTACAAACTCTAGAGGCATGCCAAATTTCATGGCAAACGGAGCTCATCCGGTCATACTTTGACGGAGCTCACAAAAATACCGGTTTTGGCACCCCATAGGTCCAAAACGGGTCCAAATAGCCTCTCTCACATTCTCACTCCACATGGACAAGTTCAAAAGCATAAAACTAGTATATCTAACATGTCCATATGCTCCAAATCATCATACATTCAAATCTCACTATGCTATGGCCAAATTTACACAATATCATTCATGCATCAAAGGGGTGAAAACCCACATTTCCATTACTTTGGCTAATAACAGAGTTCATACATCATCCTTTCATATTTCTACATGTGTTACAAACTTTACATCTCAAAAATAGTGGGCACATCTTCATTTGGCACCACTTTACATCATATATACATCAAAATATCAAAAGAAAGTAATATCTCTAACTATGCATGCTCCTAGGCTCCTTGGTGGGTGCTCGGTTCTCCTTGAGCTCCACCTAGCATATTAGTTGGGAGGGGAAAGGGATGAGATTCGGAGAATCTCAGTAGCTCAAGCACTCAATCCATTAAGCAATCAAGGCATATAACAAGTCAAAGCATGTGAATAAGCACTTAGCCATTCTCAATCAACCAACACACAATGTACATGCTATGGAATCACAACAATGTCCAAAAATGAGCTCCAGGGACTTTTGGTCTAGCCTCACCCGAGTTTAAGGGACTTTTGGATGGCCTCACCCGAGTTTAAGGACTTTTGACTTGGCCTCACTCGTTGGAGACTTTTGGCCTTGTCTCACCTATCTCAAGGGACTTTCGGCTTCACCTCACCCATCTCATGGGACTTTCGGCACTACCTCACCCGAGCAATCTCATATTTCAACATACAAGTATATTGGCATTCAATGCATGAAAACAATAACATATGGCATATTCCATACAACAAGCATATACATAATCATACAATGACTATCATACCCAAGAAAGCAACAAGAAAGAGTGAAAGAGAGAGCTACCTTTGGAGCCAAAGCCAACACAGGCTTTTCCTTTCAGTTTCTCCTTTCCCTCCTTAGGTCCACAATCACACCTTGATGTAAATGTTTCACTTGAGCCTAGACACACCAAAAGCATGCAATTACTCTCTTGTAATTTAATTTAGAGCAACCCTCTATCACACACAACCTAGGGCTCTCCCTCTAGAATGCCATTACCCCTTTCTCTCTCTCAAGCTCCCATGGTAGTGGAAAACCTCATTTTCAAAGAGAACTCAAGGATTCAAAAGAGTTTTCCACTTTCCCTCTTCTGACACATGCCCAAAATGCAACCATTTTCACAATTAAAATCGCAGGAAAAGAGGGCAAAGGGAGGGGATCAGAAATCTGAAGAGAAATGGGAGAAGTTACCTTACCTTTCCCTTAATCTTCCTCCTTCTCTTGATCTCTCACACTCTCCACGCCTCTTTTCTCTCTTTGGGTCGAAGCTTAGGGCAGATATGAGAGAAGAAATGAGTTTGGGCGTTTAATGAAGTCTAAATCTCGCTATTTACTCTCTTCCGGATCGACTCTCGCTACGGCGAAAACTAACCTTCGCTATAGCGAGCTCGTGTAATCTGGCTTCGCTATGGCGAGGTGTAACCTTCGCTACGGCGAGCTCGTGCCAGTTCCCTTCGCTATGGCGAGATTTACCACTCGCTATGGCGAAATCGCGTCAGTTCCAGACTTCACTCTCGCTATGGCGCCGCTACAGCGGGCAACTCCCTGGTTTTTGTATGGGCTGCTGCCAGCACTCGCTATAGCTAGAATCGCCTTCGCTATGGCGAACTAGCTCTCTCGCTGTGGCGAGACCGTTTCTCGCTGTTGCGAGAGGACTTAGCAGAAATTCTGGATTCCGAAAATTTCCAGATTTCACTTCCTTTCTTTTCCCTTTTCTTTTCTTTTTCCCGGTTGTTACATTTCTACCCCTCTTAAAAGAAATTTCGTCCTCGAAATTTAAAAACTTACCTCAAGGGAATAATTCTGGATATTTCTACCTCATCTCATCCGCCAATTCCCAGGTTGCTTCCTCAGATGTCAGACCTCTCCAGATCACTTTCACCAGAGGAATGCTCTTGCTTCTCAACTGTTTCAGCTTAGCATCCACAATTCTCTCCGGTTTCACTACATAGGAAAGATCTTCCTGCAATTACACATGCTCATATTCTATGACATGTGAGGAATCTGGTAAATATTTTTTCAACTGGGAGACATGAAAAACACTGTGTATTTGGGCTAGGTTAAGAGGTAAGGCTATTCGGTAAGCCACGGGTCCAATTTTCTCAAGGATTTCAAACGGACCAATATACCTAGGACTGAGCTTCCTTACCCTCATTGACCGACCTACTCCCGTCATTGGAGATATTCGAATGAACACATGGTCTCCAATCTCAAACTCTAACGGCCTCCTACGCTTATCAGCATAGCTTTTCTGTCTACTCTGGGCCGTGAGTAGCCTCTTTCTAATCAATTCTATCTGTCGAGTGGTCTGGTCCACAATCTCAGGTCCTATTATACTCCTCTCACCTAACTCAACCCAACACAGAGGGGATCTGCACTTTCTCCCATACAAAGCCTCATAAGGGGCCATCTGGATACTGGAATGGTAACTATTATTATAAGCAAACTCTGCTAACGGTAAATACACATCCCAGTTCCCCTTCATTTCTAGCACACATGCCCTCAACATATCTTCTAATGTCTGGATGGTCCTTTCAGTCTGACCATCTGTCTGGGGGTGATATGCAGTACTAAACCGCAATCTCGTCCCTAAGGCATGCTGCAATGACCTCCAAAAGTTCGATGTGAACCTGGGGTCTCTATCCGAAACTATGCTATTGGGCACTCCATGAAGTCGCACTATCTCTCTGATATACAACTGGGCCAATCTATCCAGTGTATAAGTAGCCTTAATAGCTAAAAAGTGTGCAGACTTCGTCAGTCTATCCACAACTACCCAAATAGCATCGTGTCCAGAGGATGTCCTGGGTAACCCCATGACAAAATCCATGGCTATACTATCCCACTTCCACTCAGGGATATCTAGAGGTTGCAACAACCCAACCGGTTTCTGATGTTCAATCTTTATCCTCTGACACACTAGGCATCTAGCTACATAATCCGTCCCATCACTTTTCATCCCTGGCCACCAGAAAATCTTTTTCACATCCTGATACATCTTGGTGGCACCTGGGTGGATAGTATACTTACTCTTATGCGTCTCTTCCAGAATGCTTTCTCTCAACTCATTCTGACTAGGCACATAGATTCTATCCCGATATACTATCATGCCATCCTCAGATAACTTGTAATCTGAGGTCTTACCTTGAGTGATCTCATTCCTGATCCGTTTCAAGAACTCATCCTCTCTTTGGGCATCTAAGATCTGGGTTCTCAAGATATTTTCAATTCGGGTTTCACTCAGATACAATCTACCCGATACCACCTGACAAGAGAGGTTCAACTCTCTGAACTTCTCTAGGAGCTCCTGCTCCCTAATCATCATATGGGCTACATGGATGGATTTTCTACTCAGTGCGTCTGCCACCACATTGGCCTTGCCCGGATGGTATTTCAACACATAATCATAATCTTTCAAAAATTCCATCCATCTCCTCTGTCTTATATTGAGTTCTCTCTGATCAAACAGGTATTTCAGACTCTTGTGGTCACTATAGATCTCTATGGTCGCACCATACAAATAGTGTCTCCAAATTTTAAGAGCAAACACTACGGCAGCTAACTCCAGGTCATGTGTGGGGTAATTCTCCTCATGAGGTCTCAACTGCCTCGAGGCATATGCCACTACTCTACCCTGCTGCATCAACACACATCCTAACCCTTTGCCCGAAGCATCACAATAAACCACAAATGGTTCACTAGGGTCAGGGATAATCAGCACAGGAGCAGTGGTCAAACAGAGTTTCAACTCCTGGAAACTCTTCTCACATCTCTCATCCCACACAAACGGTGTATCTTTCCTGGTTAGCCTCGTCAGTGGTAAGGCCATTCGAGAAAAGTCCTGTATAAATCGTCTGTAATACCCTGCCAAACCTAGGAAACTCCTGACTTCGGTGATCGTTCTAGGTCTATCCCACTGTAACACTGCCTCAACTTTATGGGGATCCACCGCAACCCCATCTCGTGAGATCACATGACCTAAGAATCGCACCTCGGTCAGCCAAAACTCACATTTAGTAAGTTTGGCATACAACCTTTTCTCTCTCAAGGTGTCTAGGACTAGTCTCAAATGCCTCTCGTGCTCCTCAAAAGATCGGGAGTACACTAAAATATCATCAATAAAGACCACCACAAACTGATCTAGATACGGTCTGAATACCCTGTTCATATAATCCATGAACACAGCAGGCGCATTCGTCAACCCGAATGGCATCACAAGGAGCTCATAGTGCCCATATCTCATTTTGAAAGCCGTCTTAGAGACGTCTTCAGTTTTCACTCTCAACTGGTGGTAACCAGATCTAAGATCTATCTTAGAAAACACAGATGCCCCAGCCAACTGATCTAACAGATCATCAATTCTAGGGAAAGGATATTTATTCTTGATGGTAACTTTATTCAACTCTCGGTAATCTATACACAACCGCAAGCTACCATCTTTCTTTTTCACAAACAACACCGGAGCACCCCAAGGTGAAACACTAGGGCGGATAAACCCTTTCTCTAACAATTCCTCTACCTGCGCTTTCAACTCAGCAAGCTCGGCGGGAGCCATCCTGTAAGGAGCTTTGGACACCGGTCCAGCACCAGGCACTATGTCTATAGGGAACTCTAATTCTTTCTCAGGAGGTAGGCCACTAAAATCAAACTCTCTAGGGAAAACCTCCGGGAATTCCCTGACAACTGGGATCTCCTCTATCCCTTCTTCTACCTCAGCCCGAATAGAGAAAAAGACTAGAAACCCTTGACATCCACACTCTAAATATCTCTCAGCTTAGGCAGTAGTCATAAAGGATAACTCTGCTCCTACTCTAGGTATGGTCCCACAAACAGGTAAGGAAACGGTTCGGTGTTCACAATCAAGTATGGCATTATTTGCAGCTAACCAGTTCATACCAATAATCAAGTCAATTTCATGAAAAGGCATACAAACCAAATCAATAGTGGTATGACAATGGTTAAATTGGACAGTGACATTTAAGCAAGTATGGGAAGTGACAACGTGGCCTCCAGTGGGTGTAATGACAGATAAGTCAAAGGGCAAGACACTAACAACCAGACCCAATTTCCTCACACAATCATAAGATATAAACGAGTGACTAGCACCCAAATCAAACATAGCAACTACAGGAAAGCCATTCACTAAAAGCGTACCTCGGATCAAACTGGGAGATGCGCTGGCTTCCTGCTGAGTAAGGGCGAACACTCGGCCCTGGGTCTGTGGTCTAGGAGGAGGCGCTGTCTCCATTTGAGGACAGTGTCTAGCAATGTGCCCCGGCTTCCCACACTTATAACATGTGACTGCCTAACCCCGAGGAGGTGGCACACCTCGCTGCGGCCTTCTACTCCATGGCCCCTTACCTCTTTTCTTGGTACTAGGGGTCAAACTAGAGTCCTCTTCTAGTTTCGGCCTTTTCAAATCCGGAACCCTCTTCTGACTAGCCGTAGTCGCAGTAGGCATGATGACTTGCAAGTTCGTCTCAATCACCCTACTGACCTCCACCAAAGTATTAAACTTTCTGATCTGCTGTGGAGTGACTCTATCGCTAATCAGGGGCCTCAAACCAGTCTCAAACTGCTCACATCTCCAGGGTTCATCATCATACCTCTGGAGGTAAGAGAAATACCGAGACAGCTCTATAAACTTGGCCACATACTGGTCCACAGTCATCTCATCAGTTTGTCTCAAACTCATGAACTCCATCTCTTTCTTTTTCCTCACTGAACTTGGGACATACTTCTCATAGAATTCAACCAAGAAAGTCTCCCAAGTGATCGGTATGTTCTTGGTCTCCATCAATGGTTTCGCACTCTCCCACCATCTATCAGCCTCCTTTTCTAGCATAAAGGCGGCTAGCTGGGCTTTCTGCTCAGTGGTACAATTCATCACTGAGAAGATTTTCTTAAGCTGTATCACCCAAGCCTCCGCCTTATCCGCATCCAATTCCCCATCAAACGAGGGTGGATTGTTCTGTCTGAACTGTTTCAATACTTTTTGGATAGGCGCCTGGGTCTGTGGAGCAGCAGGCTCCTGGGGAGGTATAAGTGGAATGCTGGATGTAGATGGTTGAGGTCCAGGGGCATCCCTTTTGGCTTCTTCTTGCCTAGCCAGGGTGTCTTGCAGATGCATGATCATATCATGCTGCTGCTGGGCAATGTACCTCTGTTGCTCCAGCATCTCTTGGTGCTGGCCCATCATGGCCTCATACCGGTCTAATCTATCCATGATGGCCTGCAGAGGAACCCTAGTCTCAGTAAGAACCTCTGGCTCATCTCTCTGAGCTCTGGGCAGTCTGCCCCGGCCTCTGCCTCTACCCCTGCCCCATCTAGTCTCAACCATGTCTGAAAGAAATAGCAATCCTCAGTTCACAATAATATCACAACACTTATGCAAGGATGCTACAACTTTCATGACCATTCACACTAAATACAAGCAATTCACATACTTCAAGAGCCTAAACTTGAGCAAAAGTGCCTGAACCATTGCTCTGATACCAATAATGTGACACCTTAATCTCCTTTCACTACCTAGCCTCTCCATAGGCTCGATTCCATATGATTTCCAAAGATTCAACACCACTCCGTGGCATTTGCATGCTATGAACCAGGGTTTCATATACTCATCTTTCACCCCGTGGGTCCTGTGTACCCATCTCAAGCATCCTCAACTCAAACTCCACACATACGACTCATACATAGCATAAAACAACCCATAAGCCACGGGTATAGAGCCAAAAACCAGTAATATTGCATTTTCTCACTTGGGCCCAAAAGTCATATTTTGGCTCTAACTTTGGAAAATCATGATTAATTGTAGAAAAATGGGAATGCAGCAAAATTTAGCTTTCTGGAAAGCTCTAAGTGTCAACGTTACACTAAAAATCATTCCCAATCACAAACACATCGTTTGGACCATGTTTGACATCGAAAATGGGAGGAAGGTCCAGCTATTACTGTTTCTGGTGCAGCTTTCTGTCATGAATTTCGAAAATACATAACTAAATCCACAAAAATCCAATCTAGGCACATTATACCAATTCAAAAAGATACGGATGTTTACTAGAGGAAAAAAATAAGTCTAGATCAGTTCAGTAGCTCCTACACCCTGAAAATCGATGGAACAGTGACGGGGGTCAGGGAAAGCTCACTGATGCTGATATAGAACTTCAGTCGGTTCAATCTCTCTTTATAGACCTCCAATTTGGGTGATTCCAGTTCCTACAAGTCACTTTGGTTTTCTAGTTTATGTGTATAAAGTTTTACCACATTTGGAATCCATTTGGTCTAAAAGTGCCACAGATTTTATTTTCTGGTTTAGATGAACAGTACATGACCAATCCCTTGAATTTTTCTAAATTCAACAATTCTCCAAATATTCTATAATCCTCTGAATATTACCCATTTTAGCTTTTCAAGAAGCTTTCTACAAACTCTAGAGGCATGCCAAATTTCATGGCAAACGGAGCTCATCCGGTCATACTTTGACGGAGCTCACAAAAATACCAGTTTTGGCACCCCATAGGTCTAAAACGGGTCCAAATAGCCTCTCTCACATTCTCACTCCACATGGACAAGTTCAAAAGTATAAAACTAGTATATCTAACATGTCCATATGCTCCAAATCATCATACATTCAAATCTCACTATGCTATGGCCAAATTTACACAATATCATTCATGCATCAAAGGGATGAAAACCCACATTTCCATTACTTTGGCTAATAACAGAGTTCATACATCATCCTTTCATATTTCTACATGTGTTACAAACTTTACATCTCAAAAATAGTGGGCACATCTTCATTTGGCACCACTTTACATCATATATACATCAAAATATCAAAAGAAAGTAATATCTCTAACTATGCATGCTCCTAGGCTCCTTGGTGGGTGCTCGGTTCTCCTTGAGCTCCACCTAGCATATTAGTTAGGAGGGGAAAGGGATGAGATTCGGAGAATCTCAGTAGCTCAAGCACTCAATCCATCAAGCAATCAAGGCATATAACAAGTCAAAGCATGTGAATAAGCACTTAGCCATTCTCAATCAACCAACACACAATGTACATGCTATGGAATCACAACAATGCCCAAAAATGAGCTCCAGGGACTTTTGGTCTAGCCTCACCCGAGTTTAAGGGACTTTTGGATGGCCTCACCCGAGTTTAAGGACTTTTGACTTGGCCTCACTCGTTGGAGACTTTTGGCCTTGTCTCACCTATCTCAAGGGACTTTCGGCTTCACCTCACCCATCTCATGGGACTTTCGACACTACCTCACCCGAGCAATCTCATATTTCAACATACAAGTATATTGGCATTCAATGCATGAAAGCAATAACATATGGCATATTCCATACAACAAGCATATACATAATCATACAATGACTATCATACCCAAGAAAGCAACAAGAAAGAGTGAAAGAGAGAGCTACCTTTGGAGCCAAAGCCAACACAGGCTTTTCCTTTCAGTTTCTCCTTTCCCTCCTTAGGTCCACAATCACACCTTGATGTAAATGTTTCACTTGAGCCTAGACACACCAAAAGCATGCAATTACTCTCTTGTAATTTAATTTAGAGCAACCCTCTATCACACACAACCTAGGACTCTCCCTCTAGAATGCCATTACCCCTTTCTCTCTCTCAAGCTCCCATGGTAGTGGAAACCTCATTTTCAAAGAGAACTCAAGGATTCAAAAGAGTTTTCCACTTTCCCTCTTCTGACCCATTCCCAAAATGCAACCATTTTCACAATTAAAACCGCAGGAAAAGAGGGCAAAGGGAGGGGATCAGAAATCTGAAGAGAAATGGGAGAAGTTACCTTACCTTTCCCTTAATCTTCCTCCTTCTCTTGATCTCTCACACTCTTCACGCCTCTTTTCTCTCTTTGGGTCGAAGCTTAGGGCAGATATGAGAGAAGAAATGAGTTTGGGCGTTTAATGAAGTCTAAATCTCACTATTTACTCTCTTCCGGACCGACTCTCGCTACGGCGAAAACTAACCTTCGCTATAGCGAGCTCGTGTAATCTGGCTTCGCTATGGCGAGGTGTAACCTTCGCTACGGCGAGCTCGTGCCAGTTCCCTTCGCTATGGCGAGATTTACCACTCGCTATGGCGAAATCGCGTCAGTTCCAGACTTCACTCTCGCTATGGCGCCGCTACAGCGGGCAACTCCCTGGTTTTTGTATGGGCTGCTGCCAGCACTCGCTATAGCTAGAATCGCCTTCGCTATGGCGAACTAGCTCTCTCGCTGTGGCGAGACCGTTTCTCGCTGTTGCGAGAGGACTTAGCAGAAATTCTGGATTCCGAAAATTTTCAGATTTCACTTCCTTTCTTTTCCCTTTTCTTTTCTTTTTCCCGGTTGTTACAATACACAAACTTAGGCATTACATTAATCGAAACTCCTAAATCTAATATAGCATTATTGAATTGCATATTCCCTATTGTGTAAGGAATGGTGAATGTGCTAGGATCTTTGCATTTAGTGGGCATAACTGGTTGAGTCAAAATCGATACGTTTCTCCCCATGCTAACTTTCTCATTCCCTTTCAACTTCCTCTTATGTGTGCACAGATCCTTAAGAAACTTTGCATATTTTGGAATCTGTTTGATGCTTCTAAGAGAGGGATATTTACTTCCAACTTTCTGAACATCTCCATAATTTTCCTATGCAATTCAGCCTTTGTGATTTTCTTGGATTGTGTGATTCTGTTGGAGAATAGAAGGGGTCAGGTGTATATGGAATTCTCCCTTTTCTATACTATTCTTGCCTTGGATTGACAAAGGCTGTTGTTCTCTGTCACTTTCTTTTTCTTACTATGCCTCTATTGGAGGTGTGATGGGCTCATTCACATTCTTAACGCTCCTTAAAGTAATTGTATTGACATTGCCTCTTGGGTTGGTCATGGGTTGTGAGGGTAATTAGCAAAAACCTTGACTCTTCATCTAATTGATGTTTGTTGTAAGTTGGCCAATTTAAGCCTCTAAACTCTGGATTGTTGTCTATGTTCATAGCTAGAATTGGATTGTATTTGTTACCAACTATTTCACTATATCTTCTAGACTTGGTTCTAACTTGTTCATTTGTTGCATGGGTTGTTTCATAGGCTGTTGGTTGCTTGGGCCAGGAGCATTAAATTTCTATTGTTGCTATTGTTGGTTAGACCCACTACCATATCTCAAATTTGGATGATCTCTCCATTTGAGATTGTATGATGCTGCATAAGGGTCATATCTATTCTGTTGTTACTGTAAAGGTCTATCAAGAAAGATGCCAGCACATGATTTTATATTATCTTACAACTGGGGACACTAATATGTGGCATGTGTGGTTAATAAACAAATACCACATAGAGGTACAGGGAGTTGTTAAAGTTGTCTTTGCCTGAATACCAACTATCTAACCATAGAAGCTAACTCCTCAAGTTTATTTTCTATTCTTTATTGATCCATATGAGTGGCATAGATTTCATTTACACCTCTAGTTGGCTTATTTATTCTGGTGCCAAATTGTTATGTATTCTATGCCATATTTGTAATGAGGTCTCTAATAGCAATTGGGGTTTTGTTAACCAAAGCTTCTCCTACAGCTAAATCAACCATACTTCTGTCCATAGATAGCAAGCCTTCATAAAAGTGCTAAATCAGAAGTTAGTCACTTATCTGATGATAGCAAGCCTTCATAAAATCCCCTTATTTCTTTGCGCAAATCATTAAGAGAATGCATAGTATCTTTAGATGTACTATATCTTACAAAAAAGCATGGTCTGGTAATCAGTGAGCAATTACAATAGCCATGGGAATTGGGAGCGATCATATTATCGAGATAGTTATCTGTTGTGCAACACTTCAATCCAGGTTGATATATTGAATTTATTACTAAGGACTACCCATAGACATCATCAAATACGGAGCCACTAATTATGTTTCATAGGGTGTTTTGAATGTTTAAGCCGTGTATTGATGCATTTGGCCACTTGATGCTAATTATCCAATTTGATAGTATGTTTTTATATAGGAAGTACAAAGGGACATTACTAATTGTGAGCTCACAAAATAGGACAAAAAAGGTTGTACCCTTTGCATGCACCATCATTGAAAAGGGAAAAGCAAGAGGTAGGGAGGTGGTTTCTCAATAACCTGAGGTAGCAAGATATGCCGAACAAGTAAGGCATTTGTTTGGTATCTAATCAACATCTAAGAATATTAATAGCCATCATAAACCCATAAAATAGTTGGCAACCACCCCACACATATCACATGTTTTGTTTACGACACTTTGCAAGTAATTTGAATATAACATTAGGGAGTAAACGGTTAAATAAGTTTGTCAACACTTAATACTTGAATGAGTGCCACCTGATTGATGAATAATTGGCACAATTATGACAATTGCATGTAGAGGTGACAAACTAGATAGAGGATATACAAAAAGCAAATGATGCATACGTATGATATGGATGGGCATTATGAGGGGTACATGATGAGGAACTTAATTAACTATATAAATAGGGTCTTTAAAGGTATTAGGCGCTTGCCTATAATCTACATAGTCAAGGCAACCATGTATCAGTTGAATAAATACTAGGTTAAGTGAGTACAAATCATATTTACACAGATGTAGGCCAATGACTTGTTTTCTGAAGATATCCAGAAAAAAAAAAAAAAAAAATTGATGAGAGTTACAAAAGCATCTACCTTATTGGTACACTGTTTTGATAGAAGATCGCCAAAATTTGAGGTTAAGGAGCTATATGATCCCTCAAACAAATAGTATGGGCAAATTTATAAGGTTAGCCTTACAAACTGAACATATAACTATAAAGAGTTTTAGCTACAAAAGTATCCCTATCAATATATCTTCACAACAAGTGCTAAGGTCTGTATCGACCTGTTACAATTTGTGCACAACGTCTTCTAACTAGAGACAATAATTAACAAGTATAAGACTGAGTTTCACCTAATGGGAAGAAAAGTTTATTAGTCTTGCATGACTAGACCTCAACTTATCCCTAACACTTCAATGATTTGTGACAAAAGTCAACCTAAGTTTTCACAAATACGAAACGAGATGCATTAGTGAGATAGTACCAAAGACCACTAAAGATGTGAGTTGTGTAAACAAACCAGACATAATCAAGCCATCTACCCCTCCCATCAACCATACAGATAACCATAATTGTAGAATTGAATTACATATGATATGAATTTATGTTGAATTACATATACCTTGTATTTGAATTAAATTGACTTATTAATGAGATGTATTTGAATTGCTTACAATATGTATTTACGTCAAATTACCTATGTGATAAAAATTAATTAGTTACAATATGTATTTGTGTGAATTACTTATGTGATATAAATAAGTTGCTTGTAAGATGTATCTGTATTGAATTACTTATGATAGAAATTTCAGTTTTTACAACCTGTAATGGATGCTCATCATAGCGCTGTCAATCCAGGACTAGAAGACAATTCTCTTTTATACTTGCAGTGTCACTATATCTCTCAGGTGTTTAGCAAGGATGTGTAAATTAAAAGTTTCTTTGTATTTTGGCAGTTTAACCAAATTTATGACAGCACCTTCACCACAATGATATAAGAAGATAAAATTATGCACATATGGTGAATTGCATAGGAAGATCATATATTCGATCCCCCACTTATGATTGTTTCATACCTTATATAGGTCAGTTTTTATTGTGTCTTGAGACTTGGACATTTCAACTTCAATGCTGCAATGGTGTCGACCCTTGTTGAGAGATGGCCACCAAAAACACATACTTTCCATGTTATCAAGGGGGAGTGTACAATTATACTCCAAGACATCATTATACAGTTGGATCTATCTTGAAAGCTACCTTGCACATAATCACACACTTTTTATCTTGAAACTCCCTCCCTTGCTTCAGCCACACACCCACAAAAGTGTGGGAAAGGTTTCTCTTGGCCTAAACACAATTTATGAAAGCCAATTAGGTTCATGAAATAATTTATAAGGTCACACAACTAGCTTAGTACTAAGTTATTCTCTAAACGCCATTATGGTCCATAATTGCACCTAATGAAGCAACACCCTTCAAATAATTTTTAGGCTCTATTTTTTCCTTTCAAATATGATTCTTGACTCCTTTTAAGCCTCTTGGAGTCATCACACAATTAAAACAAAGAGCCTAACATCATGTTGCTTCTTTAGGTCATAATATGGAGCCTAAGGCACCAAATCACTTTCTATGAGTTCTAAATTTTTTCCAATGCCTCCCCTCATTTTCATTCATCAAATATGACTCAAAAATGGCTTTAGAAAAATTTAAAAATCTCCCTAGCTATGAGAACTTGCTTTGGTCGAGACATAAGGGGTTTTTGGCCTCCTTGAAAATTTCTTTGTTTTTCTGAAGGAGGAAGCATGTGGGGAGCACCTTAAGGGTCTCAAGAACTCATTTAAATTCTTAATTACACTTAGGAATCATCACACAAAATCAAAATTTGGAAGAAGCACTTGAAACCTTAGAATTTACATCTTGAAATCTAATGGTTATTTTGTTATTTTCTTTGCATATTCTAGTTCTTCACCATCAAATACCTAAGATTCATGCTTGGTTGGGCTTAAAAATCAGATCCTCCTATAGCTCCTAGGGTTAGGTGAAATGGAAAAGAAAGGCAGGTGAAGACATCAACCATAGGATGAGATTTTACCTAGTTTCCTTACTTATTTTGGCTTGAATCTTGCTTTCTCCAAACTCCTCTCTTCAAATCTGAAATTTTCCTTGAATTTCTCCCTTGAATCAGATTTATAAACTTCATTTTAATCAAATGAAACCAAGGAAAAGGGAGGAGAAGAGGTATGAATGAAGAAAAGCGTGAAAAATCACTATGGAAACATACCTTAAACTTGAATTTTCTCCTTCTTCTTCTTCCTTCCTTGTGCGCCCAAACCCTAGCTCCTTTCTTTTGAAATTATGCAAAAAATTCTGATTCCAAATGAAGGGGAAAGTGGGGCGCCACCTATATATAGGTGTAGGAAAGTAACTTTTTCAAAAATTCTAATTTTGCCTTTTGTACTTTGTATTTTCGTTTCTCCTTCATTTTAGCTCCTTTTTTAAAACCATCTTTTCTATTATAAAATTTAGGTTCCCAATTAAATAAAATGTCTTTGGAATCACTTAAATTGGAGCTAAAACTTTTCAGAATAGATCCGTCAAAGTTTGAGTACATCGACGGTGGAAAATATCCACCGGATGGGTTTTAACTGTCCTGAGGCTTTTCATGGTTTTCAGTGCCTCTAAGAACCTTGGAAAACTTAAAATTTTCATTTAAAAAGTTCTCCTATGTGAATTCCAAAATTTGCTCAAACTTACAAAAATATCATTATGTTTCATAAGCTTTTCGTAAGAAATTATTTCTTCATTCTAGCTCCGTTTTTCCTTTCGTCTAAGCTTGAGATTTTCATTTTTAGGAGTCTAGAATGCTTCCCAAATTTTTCAGGACCTTAACTATCTTATTTAGGGGGACTTCCTTTTGTATCCAGTAAATTTCATTCGTTTACAGAAAAACTATACATTATGTTTCTCACATCTTCTCTCATTTTTAGAAAATCGGATGTTACACTTTGCACTTTCTTATTATACACCATCAATGCCTTCGTCTCTCTATATGGAGTCATCCTTCTTCATACGAATAATACAACCAATGTAATCTAATGGGGTGCCACTCACATAATTTTTTATAGATCCATTTGCATTGAATGTTGAGTATGCCAATGCTTCTTTTGAACAATGAGAATCATCTTACCAACTACAATAAGGTTTTTTCATTGCAAATCAATTGATGTTTCCTATTTAGCAACCTAAATGGAACTTAAATTCCTAACTAATTCATAATTAGGTGGAAAGTGAATTGTCCAAAGAAGAAGATGATGAGGAAGAAAACAAAAAGGAGGATGAAAAAGAAAAGAAAAAATAATCAATACAACACTGGCCACAATGAATCAGAAGAAGGCTTCAATATGGGACAATGAGCCATTATAGATGATGGCTAATATCACTCTTTTCTTTTTTTCCTTCATTTGTTTCAATTTCTATATTTCTTTATTTTTATTTTTATATTATTAAATTATATTTTTAAATCAATTTTATATTAGTCAAATAAACTTCAACTGAAGTAAAATCTTTTTATATTTTATAAAATTTATTATTTTTAATGTTAAATATTATTAATTTTGTTAACTTTGTAATTAATTAAAAATTTATTAAAATAATTTTTTACTTTGTAAATAGTTAAAAAATAATATAATAATAATATTTTATTTATAAAATAATAAATTTTCCCTCAATTTATATTATAGTAGTTCAAATAGAAATGGTAAAAATGTTATTCTTTATCTATTTAAAAAACATTGTGTAAAATAGGCGCCAAAATGCATAGTTTCTCTACAATGTCATTATTTTTTATTTTCATTTTCAATTCTTGTAATCAAAAACATTTGACGACAAGTTTCCTTTCCTTTTTACTTTCTTCCACAATACCAAAAGAGGCCTAAATTATTTTATTTTTATAGATTCATGAATCATTAATGAGATTTTTCATATTTTATGATCATTTGAAGCTTTGATTTTGTATTTTGTGGTGATTTTCCCCAAAAGTCCAAGAAAATTTTCCCACCAGAAGAGAACACAATTTTCATTCCACATATAATCAAAAGTACAGGAAGATGTTAAATACTAGTCTGTGTTTCACTCACCAAATTAAACCACAAGATTAACAACTTAAAGAAAAGGCATTTAAACGTACACAGAAGGCCACAAGAGACTAGCTAAGGTGGTTCGGTAGGTAAGAATTTATGTAAAGAGTTTCAAGTTTGATTATCAAATAAGTGAGCCGTTTTCACTCTGTTTCAATAACTCTGATAATCTGGCAGCCACGTTTTGTCTTGCTGCAGGAGAGACACCATTCTTACCTACAATTGACTCAAGCACAGACTCTGAAAGCAGTTTGTTCTCTATTACCACAGCCCCAGCTTCAGGTATGGATCCATCCTTAGAGAAAGTTATCTGTTAAGATTCAAAGAAAAAAGATCTTACATATTGATAATTTAAGATGAATAAAATTACAAATATATATCTATTTGTTTTGTAATAGCTGTCGGGCAAAGTTCAAGCTGTAGCTTGCTCACACATTGATTAATCTAACTAATTTGAGCAATGATATACCATCTGCATGGGATTAAGGAATTTATAAAGAAATTTCTCATTTGTTTAGGTCACACGTTCACTGGAATTTATAAAGAAATCTCTCTTTGTCTAGGTCACAAGTTCACTTCCACTGTTGGACCGATCATTTACGGTTCTTAATAACCAAGATAATTTGCTGGAAAGACAAGTAAATTATTTTGAACTAAATCCCCTGCATTAACTCTTTTAAATGCAAGGGACAAATTTAGTGAAAAACATAAAAAAGGAGAAGAAGAGAGAGAAGGGGTGAGGCCCACTTACTCTTTGTAGATTCCATACACACTGTTCTCTCTCTCTCTCTCTCTTTCTTTTTTTTTAACTCCTACTAAATTTAGGAGATTCAATTAATATAAAATAATTCATAGTCCTTTAAGATATTCTAATAAAAGCTAATGGAAGGCAGCGAATTGATAGATCATATGGCATTAGGTATCGTTTTTAAGATTGAGGCAAATTTATTGTTTATGTGTTAAATCGCTAATCTACCTTTCTCCAATTTCTTTTTTTTCTTCAGGCTTTGAGTGTTAGAAGTTAATCCAAGAATGTTCTAGACATGGTGGATGAACAATGACCTAAAATTCAAAGCATTTATCCACTAGATCAGGCACTGGATTCATAAAAATAAGGCACTAGTAATAATTTTTTAATTTATAACACTTTGTAAGTACTGTTAGTGCTTGTTTATTGTTATGACTCTAAAATTTCCTATATATAAGATTAATATTCTATACTATTTAGAGAATCACCAACATATGACTTTTCATTCAAGGATGGTCAATATAATATATCTTTTAATTTTAAAAGTAAAAGACGTAATTTAAAAAAAAAAGATGTAATTTTAGTATCTCTTAAAAAAATCGAGAATAATTTATCCTAATTTTATCAAAGTTGAAAGTAATGGTAAAACATTCGATTCAGATCCTTTGCAGTAACTGAGTATTGGAAAGAGAAAAAAAATAAGGGATGTGAGTTTTATACAAGTATGCGGAAAAAGATATCCTCTTCATTTTTCCTTCCTCAATATCATATAAATTTGAAGGCAGGAAGAGAGAAAGTAGACAAAACCCAATGATTAGGCTTAATACACTTACTTTTTTCTATCTTTAGAAAATTGAGAGAGAAAAAAATGGAAAAAAAGGATTCTCTCGGTCCATGACTTCTTCCCTTTTCACCGTGCAGTAAAGGAGAGGATATGGGGGAGTAAAACATCATGCCAGCAACCTTCGGAGACATATTTCTTTCTCTTACTAAATTTAACTAAATGCTGGGGATCCAATTTGAAGTAGTTTAGTCTTTTAAGATGTTCTAATAAAAGGAAATGGATAACAGCAAACTGACAAATCATATGGTATTAACGATGATCTAAAAATTGAAAGCAATCAGGCACTAGATCCATAAAATAAGGCACTAGTAATAATTCCTTAATTTATGACACTTTGTAATGAGTATTGTTAGTACTTGTTCATTGTTATGACTCTAAAACTTCATCTATCTCTATACTATTTTAGATAATCACGAAAATATGACTTTTCATTGACCAAACCATTAGACTTTTCAATTTTAATAAATTCGACCAAGTAAGGTCCGATCGAGCAAACCCGGCTATTTATTGGTGTGAATCTGACCTTTCACTCAACTACCATCCACGACCTCCTTTCTAAGTCAGAAAACACAAATATATAAAGAAGAAAGATGATATATGGCTTCACATTTTAGCATGACTAACCGTTAGTGATCCTTTGGGAGATATTGTGAAAAGGATAGAGGAGCCTGGTGGGAATGTTTCATCCTTGAAGGTTGACACAAACTTTTCAATTGCTTTGCCTTCTTCGTCAGTGTAAATTCCAAGAGATTTCCAAATGGCCACACAATTTTCTGATACCTTCTCTGCATATTGCTGACCAGTCAATGGCAAGATCATAGTAACCCGAATAAATTTCTCAAATGCACCTGTGGAGAAGACACAAGTTAACAGATAATTTAAATATGATAAAAATCCTATCATAAGTTTTCTTAAACCATTCATAATATATACGCCATACCAAAAACAGCATATTAAATTTCTTAAAAATAATTACTTGTTAATGGCAACCACTAAATTATGATCAATCATTGTTTTCTTCTATTTCTAAAATATAGTAACTTCAAAAAATATATATTGTTTGATAACTAAACTAAATAGGTATAGATAGGGTATTCTCTTAATTTTTTTTAATGGGAGGGAGAAGAATTCAGCTGGACAAATAAAGCCAAAGCTCATATCATATTACCATAAATTATGGACAGAGTTTAACAAAGGCAATAAGAATTAAAATTTTCACTGTCTATACAACCAAAAATGTTAAGGAGAGAATCTTAAATTAATGACTAAAGCCTAAAACTCTATTTTGGTTTTTTTATAAATAGAATATTTTTTTAATTTAATTTTTTATAAAGTCATTTTCTCAATTTAATTCATCATGAATAAGACTTTTTTTTAATATGATCCTTCCTAAAATTGTCATATCAATTTCGGGTCTGATTAGTTCACATAATTGCGAACACATACCCTTTACATAATTTATATAATGTCTATTATATTCTTATACTTAATATTATTATTATACTCTTATACTTATAAAAGAGTCATTTTTTCTCACCTATCCCACAAACTCACATTTTACATTTTATTCACCCATTCCCTTAGTCTCTTATACATACAAGGATTTTTTAATTTGATCCTATTATCAATAACGTCCTACCCAAAGATATTCTTTGGATGTTACAATGTTGATAACAGCGTTATTTAAGAGACCAAACGAAAAATACTTATATGTAAAAAATTAAATTAAAAAAATAATTATACGAAAGTTAAATTAAAAAGTATTTTATTTGTGAGAGATAAAATTTTTAAAAAGAAATTCTATCCGTAAAAGACCAAACAAATTAAAAAAAATTTTGAATAGATCCATTTATTTAAAAGAAAAAAAATTAACAAACCAGATCAATTATATATGAATATGTTACTATATCAAAAGTAAGTGTAAAAACATTGTTTTAAAATTGAATCAAAAAATTTTTGGCCAAAAAATTGGACCCGATAATTTAATTGAAGAGGTTAACTGTTCAATAGTTCAATGACGAGGAAGCTGTGATTTAATCCGGATTTTTTAAAAATATGATATGAAATAACTTAATATATATTGATATGAAATCGTTATTATATTAGAATAAATTACTGATTTATCTTTAAGATATCTATTATTATATGTAAAATTTATTATTATTATTATTTTAAAATTCGATCCAGACAATGAAGTGAGCGACCCGGCTAGCAGAATGCTTTGCCCGTTCAGCCAGTCAAAGTCAATGATCCAAAAGTAAACCTGACCTGACTGTGGACTGATTGCCGGTTCAATCAATCGAACAGGCAGGGCCGATTCTAAACTGATGCGTGGGTCATGTCAGTAATTGAATCCCTACTTCGATTTTCTTAGAAGAAAATTGATTTGTTACTGCAAAAAGCCCGGGACCATTAGATTGCGCAACTTATAATAATTGTATGGGTAAATTATTCTTTTTATTTTATTATAGATACTTAAATTATATAATTATTTTTATTATAAAAATGTATAAAAACTTTTTTAAGATAAAAGACAATTAAAATACTGTAAAAGATAATATTACCATTTTTTATTAAAACTTTAACCTATTAAAAAAATTTTACTGATATTTTAGTTATTTATTTTGTGTAAAAAATTAAAAATGTATTTTATTTTAAATATAAAAAATAATTATTTTTACATTAATTAAATATATATTTAATAAGACTTAATTGTATTTATTAATTATTATAGAAAATATTAATATAATACATTTTTTATTTTAAAAGAAAAATGCGTAATTTCTTTCAAAAAGATAATTTTAATGTCATTCAAAAAAGAAAAGGAGAATAATTTATCCTAATTTTATCAAAGTTGAAAGTAATAATAAAATATCTAATTCAAATCTTCCACCATAATTGAGTACTAGAAAGAGAAAAAATAAAAAATAAAAGGAGTTAGCTTCACACTGATGGGGCGATCAGAGGTCCTTTCCATTTTTCTTCGCTCAATTTTTTATAAATTTGAACACAAAAAAAAAAGAGAAAAAGAGAATAGATAAAATTGAATGAGCACAAATTTGGAATCTTTATATTTTTTCTTTTTTTCAATTTTAAAAAATAGATATAAAGTATATAAAATTAAATTAAATAATAAATTTTATTTAAATGTTTGTAACTTAATAAGCACCATATATTACTCTGTCTTTTCCTAAAATTAATAAAAAAAATTTAAAAGAAAAATAAATAGGCCGATTCATGTGCAGAAAGTCACAATTATGTCGTGATAATAAAGTTGTCAAGTCGGTGTAGATTTAATTATTTAAAAATTCAGTAACTGTTAAATTACCAAAATGCCCATCGCCCATCAGAAAATGCTATTCTTATGAAGAAAAAGATCCAGGGATGTATGGATCCTGTACAATACAAAGAATAAAGATATCGATGAAGAAAGCCCAAAAAAAAAAAAAAAAGGACTCATATTCCGTTACCTGTAACGACTTCCCTAAAGAACTGGACGGAATCTGTTAACTCCTGTGCAGTTTTACCCTTCCATTTAGCGGCGAGCAATGGAACGGCACCATCCTCGAGGTACACTCCGATGGCCGTGAACTTGACGAAGTTATCCTGGATTTGCAGCCCCCTCACCCCTGCGCCCCCCAGGAAGAGGCTCTTGTCAGAGCCCGGAGCTTTCTCCGTCTGAGGGAACTCAACGTTCTCCACTTGAACGGCGGCGACGGACGGCGGTGCCATGGCAGCAGGGAGTTAAGAATATTTGAGAGTGAGGAGCTACTACAAGAGAGACAGGGGAGTTTTGAGTTGTGAGGCTGGCAAGGTGGTGGCTACCGTGGTGAATTTAAAGTCGAAAAATATGTCATTTTGAGAGAAGAATATTATAGTTAATATCTTTAGATCTGGAAAAATATATTCTCCTATTTTTGGATTCATATAACAAGTTTAATATTGTCCCCTTTACTTTTTATCTCCTTAAATTTTTATATTTAGATTTATTTAAAAAAATTAAAATTAACAAATTTCTTTTTTAAATTGGACTCATTTACATAAAATTTATTTTTATAAAACCTATTTGTTATAATATAAATAAAATTTTATTATTTGTTGAATTATTTTAAAATTTGTGTCAATGATAACTATTTTACAAAAATTTTATGAGTAAATTATATAAGTTTTTTAAATTTTATTAAAATTATATATATCTCCTATCTATTTTAAAAATATATTCAAACTCTTTTAAAATAAATTGTTATCTTATATTTTAATCTAATTTTAATTTTTTTTATTAAAATATTTTCAATTAGTTTAAATATATTTTTTTAAATAAAAATTTTAAATAAAAAATATTTCAATCAAAATTTTAAAATTAAATTAAAGCATCAAATAATTTTTATATTAAGAAATTTGTATATTTTAAAAATAGAAAAAATTTATATAATTTCAATAAAATTTAAAAGAAGTTTATGTAATTTATTTAAATTTTATTGATTTATTTTTATTTTTATTTTTATTTTTTAATTTAATGGCTGTGTGGTTCGGTAGGGTAATATGCTTTATTTAATGGCTGTGTGGTTCGGTAGGGTGATACGCTTTGAGGGCGCTGATCGAAAGATGAATGTGCAATGTTTGACTACTACCAGTCAACTTTCGTTTGCTGTGACTTTAGTGCTGGTTTGGTTTAGTGTTGAAAAATGAAAAAATTATGTTTGTAACTTATAAAATATAAAAATTATATTTTATTGTTTTGGTTAAAACTATAGTTTGATTTTTGAATTATTTGAAAAATAAGTTTTATTATTGAAGGTGCGCCACGCATTTTATTTTAATATTTTTTGATTTATAATTTAAGAAGTAAATTAATAAAAGCAAAATTTTGAAATATATTTAACAGCAATGAATTAAACTCAATTAATTCAAAACATATTAAATACTGATGGGCTGTACGAAGGCAATCTGGATATTTTTTGTTGCGGACATATTTTTAGAGTATATTTAGATTGAATAAAAAAATAAAGAAGAGAAGAGAGTTTCAAATTTTAATATTTTTACTTAAATTATGAATAAGAAAAAATAATAATTCTTTTCAATTCAAATCTGTATTTGAAAAGTAATATTAAATTTAAATTTAAATTAAAGAAAATATGAAAGATTGAAGTTATAGTTTTCTTCATTTTTTTTATTCTTCTCAATCTACATATATCCTAGCCACTCTAGATGATGAATCCATCCTGGTATCTCTGCACTAGCTAGATCTCTAAGAGCAAATTTTAAGCTTCTAGATCTAAATCGGATAATTTAAGTTTAATTTTTTATTTTTTAATCTTAATTATTATTATTTTTAAGTAGACAATCAAAAGATTGTCTTTATTTTGTGTTTTAATTTTTTCGGAACAAAAAATAAAATAAAAAAATGAAAAAATGAACCATCCAAATGAAATCTCTTTTTAGAAGAACAACAAAGCCGTGTGAATCAAAGGATATGTTCACAACATTAACAAAGAAACTTTTTGCCAGAGATTAATTATAATAAAAATATTTATAAACTTTCACTTCATAGTTTAAATTTTTAAATTAAAATAATCTTAAACATAATATCAAATTTTTTGTAATAAAAATAATAAAAATTCGATCCTTGCCTATGTCCATTATTTCTTTCTCAAGCTTCTTTGCTAGCATAAATGTGGGGCTTAGTTAAGCTCCTAATTAGTAGTCTCATAAATTGGCACATGGGGACGTCAGGTGTAGAGAACTATTTCTGGGTCACGTTAATGAGAGCAAGGACGTACACGCGGGGAGTGCAATCTTTCCCTTCGTCATTCTTACCAAGAAGTCAACTATTATTATGTAGATTTGCACATTGGTTAGTTAACAAAACCTTGTAAATATACAAACAATTACACTTTAGTTAAAAATTTCCTTGTAAAGAATTTTATCCATTAAAATTATTTTAAAAATATAAAAGACTAAAAATGTTAACTATAAAAAAAATATTACACTTCATATTATAAAACATATAAGCATTTTTTTCTTAAATATATTACACTTCATATTAGAAAACATGTAAGCCTCTTTTATTGTTCATTTAATTTTTCCTCTTATTCTTATTTATTGTTGTTTAAAAAATGACTTCTCTAAGTTAAAATTTCTAGTTTTTTAAGTTTTTAAATAATTTTAAATTTTAAAGTCTTTATAATAAATATTTTTAATTTATGACTCTTAAATATAACTTTTCTTATAAATATTTTTAACACTCCACTTGTAAAGTTTTTGTTATTTTATTTTCATACACATTGATAAAACTATGCTAAAGGTACAAAAATAAATAAACATTATCATCGCCCAAACCAAAAAAATAATACTAATAATACCTCATAATGACATCTTTGAATGCGGCAGCATCATAACCTTGAGAGATAGAAACTGATGAAGCAATTGTAAAAAATTCTCACTAGTAGGGGCTTTTGTGTAATTCTCCTATTTATAGCCCATGGCCCCTCTCCTCTACCTAAAAGCATTTCCCGTGCTAGGCAAAAGAAGTCCAAGGGCTTTGGAAAGAGGTGAGAAGAAAAAAAAAATTATATAATATTTCTTATATTTTTATAATTTTTATTTAATAATATTTATATTTTTATAAATTTTTTAAAATAAAATTAAGACAATTATTTTTTATTTTTAAAATCACTTTTTTATTTCTAAATTTCTAGTCAAATTGTGCAGGTGATACAATATCATTTAGTACTAGAGGCGCGCCACATAGATAGTAGAGGCTAATATCAATTGTCGAGTAGGCTGATTGTATCAACTAACCTCCAATATTTGCTTCTAGTAGCGGGGTCCATTTGAGTATTCTATATATAGGGAAAACTTGTATATTTATCTTTATATATTTAAAATTAGGTTCCTTTAATTAATTTATTATATGTAAATTTTCTTTTACATCTCATCAGCTTAGCCACTAACACTGTTAACTTATCTTTTAATTTAAAAACAAAATCTAACAAATCCTTACCTCCACTGATTTGCCATTTTCATCGTTTTTATCTTCTATTCTATCTTCATCTTTTTCATTATCCACTTAGCCAGTTGCCTCTCACTGTAATGTCCTTTCTCATGATGTTAAGTATACAAAAATAAATATATAAGTTTTCTTCTTTAGATATATATATATATATATATATATCTTCTATTCTATCTTCATCGTTTTCATTATCCACTTAGCCAGTTGCCTCTCACTGTAATGTCCTCTCTCATGATGTTAAGTATACGAAAATAAATATATAAGTTTTCTTCATTATATATATATATATATTATTTAGTCACTAATACTGTTAACCTATCTTTTAATTTAATAACAAAATCTCAAAAATCCTTAGCCACATTGATTTGTCATCTTCATCGTTTTCTCCTGCCCTATATTCATCGTTTTCATGATCAACTTAGCCGCTTGCCTCTCACTGTAATGCCGTTTCTCACGCTGTTAAATATACAAAGATAAGTATATAAGTTGTCTACTATATATATATATATATATATATATTTGCTATACATAATTTACTCATTAATTTTTTTCACATTATTGTATGTACGAAGACATAAGAACCTTTTGAGTGCACGAGAAACAAATTAATGTGATAAAATGTTAAAGATTTGTGAGTTTTTATTTATGTAGGGTTTTGAATCACTGTCGAGTATATATATGTATATATAGCTCTTGTATTTATATTGACAAACGTATTTATAAGGATTAGATTTGCCATAAAATAATTGACAAAAAAAAGCAGATGCGATGAAAAAAAATCTTATATAACATTTATGTCAACTCAAAAAAAGATATCTTACTATTTTACCAGTCATAATCTTTTTTCTCCTTCTTTTCAGTACTTTACAAAAGGCCAAGCATTATTGGAGAGTAGATCCTCTCCATTACCCTTATTTTCAATTTTTTATAAGTTTAGAGATAGAAAAACAAAAGGAAGAGAAAGAGTGGGGTGGGCCGCATTTACTCTCTTTCTTATATCTTTTTTTTTTCCTCCAAGAAATTAAGGAAAGAAGAAATGGAGATGATCTGGTTGTGTTATATCGTGAGATCTAATTATGTAATTTAATTTTAATTTATTAGATAATATATAAATGGCATGAAAACCATGTGCAAATATGAATTTCTCCAAATTCACAATTTCATCATTCATGCTAAAAACAATTATAGCATCCATGACCTAGGCTCGATGATATAATTAGAAAAGGTAAATAGTTCTTTTAGTTTTGGGTTACAATACTCATTTTATTTTGCCAAACAATAAATGTAGTATTGTAACGGGTGAGGTGGTTTTGCAATACTAAAATGTGGGACCCATTTTATTTTGCAAACAAGTAATATAATATTGCCAAATCTAATTATATGATTTAATTTTATTTTATTAGAAGTATATAAATAATGTAGAATATTATGTGCACCTAAGAATTTTGTATAAATTTAAAAATATCATATACTCTAATTATGACATAATAATTACTTTAAAATATTTAATAATAATAACTTTTGAAAGAAATGATTTGATTTTTTTAAGTAATAAACATAATTATAATATAAATTTATTAACATAAGTAAAATATTGTTTTATATTTAACAATAATAAATATTTTACTATGTTATAATCGGGTTTATAATAATATTATTTTTTATTATTTACAAATTAAAACTTTTTCTACTTAGGTTCGCCTTAATTATTTTTGGAGAAATGGAAATAAAGTGACCAAAAGAAGGAGGGTTATCGTACATGATAATTGACAAGACTTGTGGTTACTTTTTTATCAGAATGAGTATATAACATTCTAATGTTTTATTTATTGCCATGATTGTGGTTACTTTTTTCTTTCCAATAATTTACTCATAATTACTCATTGATTTTTTTCTCACATATTTTTTTTTCACATAAGAAACTTAGACACATATGTTATAATTAAATATTTTATAGTTTTAATTTATGTAGAGGTGAAATCTCAGTCATTAATTACATATGTATCTATTGCAGTCTATATTGAATATTTTTTTCATGATAATATTTATATAAATATAATTTATCTTGAAAAATACTTTGCAGTAATGGTTATTTTGAGGAGAAAGAGTCATCAATAGGGAAGAAAATATAGAAATAATATAATTTTTTAATGTTTGGGATAAGAATAGAACCATTTTCTCCATAATTTTATGATTTTCTCTCCAAAAACATCCTGCCAAAAAAATTAAATCCAAAATTTTTCCTTTTATTTCCTTTCGATCAATTATATTAATAAGAAGGTGAAAATTTACGATCTATTTTAATGCCCCCTATTATTTATCCTATTTGATTGATTTTATTTTTATTTTTCCCTCCAAAAAAATTCTTGTTTTTTTTTTGGGGTTCTCATTCGTATGTATTATTTCTATTTTCTTAATACTTTATTAAAATTTCTCGGAACAATACAACCATATCTGTTGCATTGAGAGCATCCATACAAGTAATTCTGTAAAAAGTACTGCTAAAATCGTAGAGTGAAATGTTCCACTATCTCAAAGTGTTAGGTAGAGGCGAGAAGATGAGTCCTTGGTAGGTATGCTAATATTCTATGATTTTAATATTAATTTTATCTTCTTTTTAGAACAAGTTGTTAGAATTTCTTTTTTAATTTCCAATGCATGATTATAACATTTTAAAATATCAGTATTTTCCTATTAATATATTGAGGCTTTACTTTCAACTTAAATTTTTTATTCTTATTTATTAATATCTGTGTCAAATATACAATAAATGGGACTGGGGTCCTCTACAATGAAGATCCCAATATAGTGCCCCTGCAATAATATATGTGAGGAAGGGGATGAGATTTATTGAAAAGAAAATATATGTTTCAAAAAATAATCAAATTCTGTGACACACAGAGAAAATGTAAAGAGTCCCACTTTAAAGGATCCAATTCCCAATAAATGCAATTTGCAAGTTTAATTGGTCCAATTATAATTTTTAAAAATGAACCCAACTAATAATGTAATGAGTTAACCATTAGTCTAATCAGGTTCTTTTGTTGGATCACCCTCATCTTAAGAGGAAAAAAAAACAAACAATCAATATTCTTGCGTTTCTAGGTATTCATACATCAAGAGTTAAAATTTAATTTATACACATAAGACTCACTGTATTAATTAAATCATAATTTTTGTGTATACATATATCTAATGAAGGCAAAAATTTCTATCTTAATGCTTACAAATTTTGATTGAAACTTTCAATGGTTCATCTCTTTATATAAGAGATGCTTGAGACACTCGGATAAAGTTAAGTTAGGTCATGTTTGATAGAGTAAAAAATTTTTTAATAAAATGAAAAAGATAATAAAATAAAATTTTACAACAAAAAATTATATTTGATATGCTATGAAATGAAATGTGAATATTTTTTTATTTGTACGTTTGGAAGAATAAAAATAAAAAAAAATTGAACAAATAACTAAAACAATTTTTATGTCAATTTTTTTTTAAATTTGGTATTTTATGTAAATAAATATAACATATAAATTTTATATCTTTTTACAAGTTAATTATATACAATTTAATTTTTTAAAATATTTTTATACATATTATATTTAAAAATAAAAAAAATTATATAATAAAAAATTAGATATAAAAACAAGAAGGATAATTCAAGCTCTAAATTTTTGTTTTGATTTGTTTTGTTTTTTTTCAGTTGCATCAATCCCACAACAGGAGAGAGAGAAAAACAACGTGCCATGGATAGATGCTGACGGCAAATTAGACTTCCACCAGCCATTTCCCTTTCCATTAGACCAATTCTCCCCGTTAACTCAGCCAATTGAAAGAGACAACTTTCCGTTACCCGACACTTGAATACTCTCTCCCACTGGAAGACCTAGGTGTGTTCCAAACATGCATGAGTTTTTTTTTTCATTGTGTTCATTTTCTAGTTACCAAACATTAATATTATATTTGATAAGAATAAAAAGCATTCCCATCAATGGTATTGTTTTCGTTGAAGTAAAATCTTTCCATTCTTCGGTTATCCATGAAAAAAATATATAAAAAGTTTACTATATCCATATTATTATTATTATTTAATAATATTTATTTATTTTATTACTTTTATCTTATCTACTCTTTTTTTTTCGTTCCTTTAATATCTTTTTTCATGTACTAATCATAAACTTAGGTTATAATTTATTATATTTATATATATAACTAAAATATTTTCATCTTCCGCACATACACCATGGATTTTTCTCATGTGCCATGTGTTATTTACATCTTGACATTTGTCACATTTTCAAATCATAACAATTTGAAAAATAAAGACATTAAATATTTTAGGAATACTCTTGGATAAATAAACATAATGGCTTCTCATCTCTTGTCAAACCACTCTAGATGATGAATCCATCCTAGTTTCTCTGCACTAGCTAGTTCTCTAAGAGCAAATTTTAATCTTCTAGATCCAATTTAGATAATTTAAATTTAAATTTTTTTTATTTTTTAATCTTAATTATTATTTTTTAAGTAGACAATCAAAAGATTGTCTTTATTTTGTGTTTTAAGTTTTTCAATACAAAAAAATAAAATTACAAAATAAAAAAAAATGAACCATCCAAATCAAATCTCTTCTTAGAAGAACAACAAATTCGTTTTTATGTGAATCAAAGGATATGTTCACAACACTAACAAAGAAAATTTTTGCCAGAGATTAATTATAATAAAAACATTTAAAAACTTTCCCTACAGTTAAAATTTTCAAATTAAGATAATCTTAAACATAATATCAAATTTTTTGTAATAAAAATAATTAAAAATTCGATCCTTGCCTGTGTCCATTATTTCTTTCTCAAGCTTCTTTGCTAGCATAAATGTGGGGCTTAGTTACGCTCCTAATTAGTAGTCTCATAAATTGGCACATGGGGACGTCAGGTGTAGAGAACTATTTCTGGGTCACGTTAATGAGAGCAAGGACGTACACGCGGGGAGTGCAATCTCTCCCTTCATCATTCTCACCAAGAAGTGAACTATTATGTAGAATTGCACAATGGTTAGTTAACAAAACCTTGTAAATATACAAACAATTACACTTTAGTTAAAAATTTCCTTGTAAAGAATTTTATACATTAAAAATATTTTTAAAATGTAAAAGACTAAAAATTTTAACTATAAAAAAAATTACACTTCATATTAGAAAACATATAAGCCTCTTTTATTGTTCATTTAATTTTTCTTCTTATTCTTATTTATTGTTGTTTAAAAAATGACTTCTCTCAGTTAAAATTTTTAGTTTTTTAAAATTTTGAAATAATTTTAAAATTTGAAGTCTTTTGTAATAAATATTTTTAATTTATAACTCTTAAATATACTTTTTCTTTTTTTTTTGTTTGATAGGAAAAATATACTTTTTCTTATAAATATTTTTAACACTCCACTTGTAAAGTTTTTTGTTATTTTATTTTCATACACATTAGATAAAACTATGCTAAAGGTACAAAAATAAATAAACATTACAATTGCCCAAACCAAAAAAATAATACTAATAATACCTCATAATGACATCTTTGAATGCGGCAGCATCATAACCTTGAGAGATAGAAACTCATGAACCAATTGTCAAAAATTCTCATTGGACCACCTAAAACGAGAGTTGTGACTACTGATATGAGTAGGGGCTTTTGTGTAATTCTCTTATATATCGCCCACGGCCCCTTTCCTCTACCTAAAAGCATTTCCCGCAAGGCAAAACAATATTTCCATATATATATATATATATATATATATGGAACATCTAAGGATTAGTTTTAATTTCAACTTAAATGTTTTATTTATATATAGTTTTATTTTATATTTTTATAAAAAAATTTAATAGCTAAAATAATTGAGAAAAAAAAGCTCATACGATGAATAAATATCTTATATAACATTTATATCATCTCAGAAGAAAATCTTACAATCTTACCAGCTCATAATCTTTTTTCTCCTCCTTCTTTTTAGTACTTTACAAAAGTCCAAGCATTATTGGAGAGTAGATCCTCTCCATTTCCCCTATCTTCAAATTTCTTATAAGATTAGAGATAGAAAGACAAAGGAAGAGAAAGAGTGGGGTGGGTTTCATTCTCTCTTTCTTATATCTTTTTTTTTCTCTTTTCCCAAGAAATGAGGAAAGAAGAAATGGAGATAACTTCTGTGTTATATCGTGAGATCTAATTACGTAATTTAATTTTAATTTATTAGATAATATATAAATGGCATGAAAACCATGTGCAAATATGAATTCCTCCAAATTCACAATTTCATCATTCATGCTAAAAACAATGATAGCATCCATGACGTCGGCTTGATGATATAATTAGAAAAGGTAAAGAGTTCTCTTAGTTTTGTGTTACAATAATCTATACTCATTTTATTTTGCCAAACAATAAATGTAGTATTGTAACGGGTGAGGTGGTTTGGCAATACTAAAATGTGGGACCCATTTTATTTTGCAAACAAGTAATATAATATTGCCAAATCTAATTATATGATTTAGTTTTATTTTATTAGAAGTATATAAATAATGTAGAATATTATGTGCACCTAAGAATTTTTTATAAATTTAAAAATATCATATACTCTAATTATGAAATAATAATTATTAAATAATTACTTTAAAATATTTAATAATAATAACTTTTGAAAGAAATGATTTGATTTTTTTAATTAATAAATATAATTATAATATAATTTTATTAAAATAAGTAAAATATTATTTTATATTTAACAATAATAAATATTTACTATGTTATAATAAGGTTTATAATAATATTATTTTATTATTTACAAATTAAAACTTTTCCTACCTCGGTTTGCCTTAATTTTTTTTGGAGAAATGGAAACAAAGTAATGAAAAGAAGAATATGTTACCAGATCGAGAAAAGAGAAAAGGAAGAAAAGATTTGCAGAGAAGAAAGAATGTATTCACTTACTTTACATGAGAATGGTTGTACACATATATAGAGTTATAATCTAACTATTTTTGGTTTTACATGATAGGAATGAAACTGATTTAAGTTAAACTAACTTAACAATTTGATCAAAGAAAACTTTATTTGTTTTCTTTAAATACACTTGTCACTCCGTAGCAAGGTGGAGCATGAATATTAGTCATGCCCAACTTAGAAATGAGCATGTGAAAGGAGGTAGGAGTTAGAGGTTTGGTGTAAATATCAGCAAGCTGATCAGAGGAGCGAAGAGTCATGAGGTGAATGGTTCTTGATTGGACTTTCTCACAAACTAGATGGCAGTCAATTTCAATATGCTTGGTTCTTTCATGAATAGTGGGGTTGGCAGCGATTTGAAGAGCTGACTAATTATCATAGTAGATTAGTGTTGGTTGAGAATAAGGGATATGGAGATCATAAAGTAAGTAAAGGAGCCACTGTAATTCACATGCAATAGATGACAAAGCTTGATATTCTGCTTTTGATAAGGAATGGGAGATAATGGTCTATTTCTTTGATTTCCAGGAAATAAAAGTATGGTCAAGGAACACAAAAACCAATAACTAATTTCATAGAATCGATGCAACCTGCCCAGTCAAAGTCACTGTAGGCTTTGATTTGCAAATTTGAAGTGGATGGAAGGAAGAGGCCTTTTGTAGGTGCAACATTGATATATTTGAGAATTCTATGAGCAGCTTGCATATGAACATCAGTGGGCAATCCAGGTATTAACTAAGTTGTTGTACAACAAATGAAAGATCAGGTCTAATGGTAGTTAAGAAAAGCAAATGACCAATAAGGTTCCTGTAAGAGGAAAAGTTAGATAATAGGGTACCAACATCCTTGGAAAGCTTGAGATTTTTGTTCATTGGAGTTATGGCAGGCTTGGAACCTGTAAAACCATTGCCATTAAGCAATTTGAGAGCAAAGTTTCTCTAGCAAAGAAAGATGCTTTGACTAGAGCGAGTAACTTCAAGGCCAAGAAAATACTTAAAATGGCCAAGATCTTTGATTTTCAAGGAATGGTCAAGTTTGTCTTTGATGGACTGAATTTCTTTAATGTCATTGCTAGCAAGAATGACATCATCAACATAGACCAATGGAGCAGTGCAAGAAGCACTATTTTTCTTGACAAAAAGTGAATAGTTAGCTTTGGATTGTTGATAACCAAAAGAGAGAAAGGTAGAAGAGAGCTTATGGAGCCACTATCTACTTGCTTGCTTTAATCCATAAAGGAATTGTTGCAATTTACAAACAAGATTAAGGTCGAGATTAGGGTCAAAGGAAGAGAAACCTTGAGGTAAAACCATGTATACCTCTTCATTAAAATCTCCATGAAGAAAAGCATTGTTGACATTAAGTTTGTAAAGATGCCATTGATGAGCTATTGCTAGTGCAAGAAGGAGCCTGACTGTGGTCTTCCTAACTATAGGAGAAAAAGTGTTAAAGAAGTCAATGCCCTCTATTTATGTATAACCTTTTGGTTACAAGGTGTGCTTTGTAGTGTTCTATGGTCCCATCAGATTTGTACTTGACCTTATAAACCCATTTACAACCAATGGGATGTTTTCCAGCTGATAAATGAGTGAGTGTCCAAGTCTAGTTCTGTTCCAAGGCCTTAATCTCAGCATCCAGGGCATCCCTCCATTCTTGATATATAACAGCTTAGGCATATGTAGTAGGTTCAAGGATAGATGAGATAGAGAGACTAAATTTTTTGTGATTAGGAGACAAATGACCATAGGAAAGAACATGAAAAAGAGAATCACTATAAGAAAATGAAGGATTTATCGCAGAAAATAATCTGTGAGAACTTCTCATGAAAATACTCACTAGAATATTCACGGAAGGTGATTTCTCATGGAATTTTCTCGCAGAAACAATTCTGTGAGAAAAAAGTGCAAGAATAATGAGAGAAATATCGCGAGAATAATGGCATGTAAATGCGGGAAGATTTTCTCACGGTAATTTTCTGTGAGAAAATAAGACAAAAACATATAAATCTATATTTTTTTCGTAAAAAAAGTTCTCACGGAAGAAGTTAGTGAATAAAACACCAATTTCTCACGGAAAAAATCTGTGAGAATTTCTCGCAAATTTTTTCCCTAAGAATTTCTTGCAGAAAATTTTTGTGAGAAATTTCCATGAGAATTTCTCACAGAAATTTTTCGTGAGAAAGTTAAATTTCTCGTGGATTTTTTCGGTAAGAATTTCTCATGAAAATTTTTTGTAAGAAATTTGAATTTCTTACAAAAAATTTCTGTGAGAAGCTATGATGTGCCAGCTGGACTACCACCGTGAGAAAAGATGTTTATATTCCTTTCTTTCCTTCATTCTGTAGAACATTACGAAGCCTCCCCCTTCATTCTACAGAATGACGTGAAGCAACACAGGCGAAGGCGAAGCGATGCTACAGCTTGAGTTTTCCATGGATCTGGGCTGCAATCGTGCGTGAAGACATTGGAGGAAGGTTGAAGTCTATCTCCCACACCTGAAGGCTGAACAAAGGTGCATATTGATGCTTTTTTATTTTGTTTGCTTTTTATTTTTGTTAAATTTGAGGAAAATAGCCACTTATATGTATATTTGAGGTGATGATTGAAAACGATAAGGATGAAAATATACTAGATGGGGGTGGGGATGGAAACATATGCATGCAATTTTTTTTTTCTGGGAATATAATGTTAGATGATTTAAATTTTAATTAATTTTTTAGTTTTATTTTTTATTTTAAAAAATAATGTTAGAATGAGAAAAAACATATGTATATAATTTTATTTATTTATTGGGTGACATAAAGTTAGATGATTTAAACTTTAATTAATTTTTTAGTTTTATTTTTTATTTTAAAAAATAAGGTAGGAATAAGGAAAAATATACATGTGCAATTTTTTTAATGATATAAAGTTAGATGATTTAAGTTTTAATTAATTTTTTAATTTTATTTTTATTTTAAAAAATAAGCTAAAGAATGCTTCTTAATTTTTATTAGAGAACTTTATTTTATAAAAGTTAAAATGTTTTTCATTTTATATTTTGCCTTTTAAACAAAAATAAATAATAAATTACAATGAACAAAAAATAATATTTAAATTATCTAAATCTATATACAAGTTATTCAAATCTGATATAAGTAAAAGCATACTTTCAATATTAAGGAAGCTGGTGAAATTGAAGAAGAAAGCAATGAAGTCTTAGAAGAGGAACTATTAGATACTGACTCATCCGATACTCGAGTAGATCCTCTGTGTTCAGTACTAACTTGTTGCTATTACTTACCATTTATTTAACTTAGATGACTTACTTTCTAATACTGATAATGATAATATTTTTTCATTTTTGCTTTTAGATGTCAGATAAAGGACGCAACAGATTGGAAGATCTGCTACACTTAAAAAAGGAAAAAGGAAGTTTGTTCGACAATACAAGCCAATTCACATACCACTAGCTGTTACACAGTCATCACCTCCGCACTTATCTCCACATGTTGGGACCCCTTCTGGATCAACATCTGCATCATCTTCTTTTCTGTCTCCACACATTCAAATACCACTTGATATAATTTGAAACTTTGTAATGTTGAATGCATATTTCTTAATTTTAATGTACTTTCAGATATTTTAAATACAAAATTATTATGGCCTTATTATTGTTATGGTCTTATTATTAGTTAGCTGAACTTAGATATTGTGATTTTTGACTGTTTGAATAACTTGTACTTGTTCAAATATAGGTAAATGTATAAAAGCAATGATTATGGCAAAAATTTCCAGTTTTCTCATGAAATTTTTCTGTGAGAAACCTAGATATACAAATTTTCTCCATACTTTTTGATACAATATCAGTGGGCATGTCCATTAGAATACAACAAGTTCAAGAAATCCTCATTTATCAAGAACTTCAATGAGCTCAAGTGGTCCAAATTGTGCACTATGTCTAAAAATTTCAAAGAGCTCAAGATAATATCTATGTTAGACGTCGGCCCAAATTTAGAGCCTAAGATCCATATTTGATTAATTCAAAACATGCCAAATTGGACTTTGGACATGAGATTCCCTTAAAGATACAAAAGTGGAAGTCCAAATGGAAGCCCAAAGTTCTAAAAAGGGCCATGGAGCAACTAGAGTTAATATCCAATATGTGGAAGGCCCAATGTAGTTATACACATACAAGAGGAGTGCCAAGGCCCAATTGGAGTCCAATTGCAAGAGATTAAGAATCATGTGTTAACCATGTGATTTTTAATAAAGTATGAGTATCCCATGTGACTATTTAAAAGAGTTAATTAGTTTTGACTATAATTCTTTATGAATTTCGTTTTTTATTATTTTATCATTTTTTTGGACTTGGCCAAAGAGGTTATCTTAGAGATTAAGTTAAAATTAGTATCCTAATCTAGTTCCTTGATTTTAGGCACTATTTAAAATATTTCTAATCAAATTTTAGAGTTTTACTTTCATTAGGATTTTAGACTTTTAGAAACTTTGCCTATAAAAGGCTCCCTATTGTACTTTATTTGAAAGATCATGAATGAATAAATTTGAGTATTATTCAATACTTTGTGAGGCCTTTACTTTTTTGTGTTCTCTGAGAGCTCATGTGACTTATCAAAGGATTGGTCTTCCTTTGTAGCATCTTGAGGCTAGAGTTCTAAGAGACAAGTTCTCTTAGGGTCTTTCCTTTGACCAATATTCTTGTTTTCTAGTCGATCCTGGGCAAAGTGCCATCTTGTTGAAGGTTTCTAGGATAAGGTTCCTAGAGGGTCTTGCATCATTTGGTATCAGAGCTAGGTTCGCTAGTGCAAGATATATCTTTGTGTTTCCCTTTAATTGTTCTTCATACTTTCTCTCCTTCTATTTGTGTTACCTTTTTCATCTTCACCTTTGTCTTCCATCTTCTTCTTTCTTCCATTATTATGTGACTCCATCCTCATTCCCAAAAAAAAAAGAAAAAAAGAAAAAAAAGGGAGTGTGAAACTAAAAAAAAATATTTCAAAAAAAATTCAAAAAAAGTGAAAAAAAAAGGAAATTGCAAGTTGTGCAAATTCAAAGTTGAAAGCTTAAAGCTTGGAGTTAATTTCCTAATTGGAGTTAGTTTCCTAATTGGAGTTAATTTCTTAATTGGAGTTAGTTTTCTAATTGGAGTTAGTTTCCTAATTTGATTGCATTGAGTATCTACCAAGTTATCTACTTTCTTATTTGCATTCAAGTAAGGATTTTCTTTCCTAATTGTTCTAAACTTGAATTGCAAGTAGTTTCCTATTTTCAGATTTTTCCTTTCTTTCTCCGTCCTTCCAAGCCATTACAAACCTCCCCTTCCTCCTTGTTACCCTTTTAGTTACACACCCCTTTTTCTCCTTTGTTTGATTCTTTGGGAATTTGTATTTTAGGATTTTAGTTTTTTTTACTGCCACTTTTACTGATTGCTTCTTTTAATTTTCTTATGACTTGTTTAGAACACTTGTAAGAAGCAAATTGTTAAGTGGTAAAAGGCAAGAGTGCAATTAACATTAAAGTAAAAGTAAAAAAGAGAGTTAAACACGAGTGAACTTATCATCTTTTGAGTGTAAACACGTGAGAAGAGTGTGTGAGATCCTATTGCTTCTTTCCTTCTTTGACTAACTTTTCAGGTGACAAGATGTCAAATGAGTACAAATTCCTTGAAGAGACTAACAAAGAGCGATTCAAGCAAACTTGTGCATGGTTAGATGCATTCTAATCCAATTCCAACTCTACAGGATAAGATAAGGAAAAGTCATCCCCTGATTTCCATACTAGATGCCTTATCAAAGAGAAAGTTTGCAACGTGGCTATTGATAATAGTAGCTATATAAATGTTGTGAGTACCTTACTAGTCGAGAAATTAAACTTGCCTACTATGAAGCATCCTAGGCCCTATACATTGTTGAAGGGTAATGTTGAGTTTAGGGTTAATAAGCAAATTTTGATTTCTTTCTCCATTGGTAAATATCATAATAAAGTGTTATGTGACGTAGCTCCAATGTATGATGGAAATATTATGCTTGGTAAACCATGGAAACATGTTAGAAAAGCTAAATATGTTAAGCATAAGCATAGATATTGCTATTGCTATTCATTTGTATTCAATGAAAAAAATCATGTATTGATACCTCTTGATCCTATGGATGCTTATGTGGACCAAATGAGAATAGCACAAGCATACAAAATGAAAGAAAAAGAGAGAGAACATAGTTAGAGAGAGAAAGAGATGAGATTGAAAAAGAAAAGAGTGTGAGTGAAAAGAAAGAGCAAGAGAGTTATGAGAAAAGTGAGAAAAGCATAAGTGTGATCTTGTTTGATGAAAAAAGAGAGGTCGAGAGCATGTGTAAGGATGTTCGTTTATCTACTAACAATCTTAACCCATCTTTGCCTGTTGTTAGTTCTAGCTCCTTGTAGGTATGTAGAAAATTGTTTTCAAAGAAGCCACCTAATGGACACTCATATTCAACTAGCATTGAAAAGAGTTGTGATTGCTTAGATTTGTTTCCCAAGAAACCACCAGATGGTTTTCAATATTTAATTTGCTTTCAAAAGTGCTTTGATTGCATAGATTTTGTTATTCTTAATGAATCATTGCCTTTCAAAAGCATTGAGCACCACACTTTGAGTTTTAATTGTTTCATGAATTTTGTGGCTGTTAGGAATTCATATTACATTAATTTTACGGTTAAAAGGTTATCATATTACTTAGATTTTGTTATGGCCTTTAGATTTATTACAGGTGCATGTGGGATCAAAATTATCATTTATATATGGATGCATGTGAGAAAGAAATACTTCCTAACTTAAAGCAAGTTCAAAGAGTTTCCCAACTTGGAGTATTCTAAGTTGCCTCAAAGAATTGATGGTCTTTTTAAAATAACCCCTTTAGTTTACAAGATTCTTTTACTTGATGAATATAGTGTTATCATTATTTTTGGAAAGTCTAATTTATTTCCATATGATATAGGTGGAGATTCGAGGACGAATCTTTTCAAAGAGGGGGAAATGATACAATATCAGTAGGTATGCCTATTGGAGCACAACAAGTTCAAGAAACCTCATCCATCAAGAACTTTAAAGAGTTCAAGTGGCCCAAATTATGCACTATGTCTAAAAATTTCAAAGAGTTTAAGATAATATCTATGTTGGACGTCGGCCCAAGTTTAGAGCCCAAGATCCATATTTGATCAATTCAAAACATGCTGAATTGGACTTTGGATATGAGATTTCCTTAAAGATGCAAAAGTGGAAGTCTAAGTGGAAGCCCAATGTTCTAAGAAGGGCCATGGAGCAACTAAAGTCAATATTCAATATGTTGAAGGCTCAATGTAGTTATACATATACAAGAGGAGTGCCAAGGCCTAATTGGAATCCAATTGCAAGAGATTAAGAATTATGTGTCAATCATGTGATTTTTAATGAAGCATGAGCATCCCATGTGACTATTTAAAGGAGTTAATTAGTTTTGACTAAGATTCTTTATGAATTTCATTTTTTATTATTTTATTATTTTTTTGGACTTGACCAAAGAGCTTATCTTAGAAATTAAGTTAAAATTAGTATCCTAATCTAGTTCCTTAATTTTAGGCACTATTTAAAATATTTCTAATCAGATTTTAGAGTTTTAATTTTACTAGGATTTTAGACTTTTAGAAACTTTGCCTATAAAAGGCTCCCTATTATACTCTATTTGAAAGATCATGAATGAATGAATTTGAGTATTATTCAATACTTTGTGAGGCCTTTACTTCTTTGTGTTCTTTGAGAGTTCGTGTGACTTATTAAAAGATTGGTCTTCCTTTGTGGCGTCTTGAGGCTAGGGTTCTAAGAGATAAGTTCTCGTAGGGTCTTTCCTTTGAGTAACATTCTTATTTTCTAGTCGGTCCCAGGTAAAGTATCATCTTGTTAAAGGTTCCTAGGGCAAGGTTCCTAGAGGGTCTTGCATCACTTTTTACAAAAAAATATCGTGACAAAGACCCTGTGGCTACTGTTTCTCATGGAATTGTTTCGCAAGGAACATTTCTCGCAGATTTTTTTTGTGAGAAATTTCGCAAGAATTTCTCACAGATTTTTTTCTCTCGGATTTCTTTGTGAGAAAGTCCAACACAAAACCATGCCAAACTACGACTTTCACACCACTTTTTCTCTCTAATTTTTCTCATGGAAATATGTTGTGAGAAATGTTTCTCACAAAAAATTTCCGTGAGAACTTAAATTTCCTACAGCTGATTTTTTCACACCACTTATTGCGTGAGAATTTCTATGAAAATAGCCTTTCTCATGAAAATTCTTGCTTTTCTCACAGAAAAATTCTACGAGAAATTGCATATTTTCTTATAGTGAATGAGGAGTACCTTTGGGGACTGAGATTGGTGAGACTAAGGCTGTATTGATAATCCTCCAAGTAGGAAGGTGGATAATGGTGTTTAGCTGATCTTCTGAGTGTGTGTGAGGAATTTGGGATATGAGAAGAAGAAATAGTGTCCATTAAAGAAAAGTGATGGTTAGATAATGATGGTGAATGAAGTTTCATATTAGATTAGGAAGTGTCAGTTTGAGAAAAATCAACTAAAGGAGGTGGCTATGAATTAATGAAAGAATCATCAATTGGCAAAGGAGTTTGAGGGAGACAAATTGTAGAGGGAGATATTGATTTTGTTTTAAGTGCAAAAGGGAAGATATGCTTATAAAAGAGCATATTTCTAGAGACAAAAAGTTGATTATTGTGTAAATTAAGTAATGTGTAACCCTTTGTTATTTGGGGAAAACTGAGAAAGACACATTTCCTTCCCTTGTGATTAAACTTAGTTTTGCCATTAGATAGAGTTAAGGCAAAACACAGTAAACCAAAAACTTTGAGGTCAGTAAATAAAGGGTCAGACCAATACAATAAAGAATAAGGGCTTTTGTTATGCTAAATAGGTGATGGCAATCTGTTAATAAGGAATGTAGCCTGGGAAACAACATATGACCAGTATGATTTAGGTAAGTAAGATTGAAAAAGTAAAGCCCTTATTATATTTAACAAGTGCTAGTGTTTCCTTTCTATAACACCATTTTGTTGAGGGTTTCAACACAAGAGGTTTGATGCTCAATTCCTTTGTTTTTATAAAAATCATCCATACAAAACTCAAGTCCATTATCTAATATGATGGTTTTAATAATGGCATAAAATTGTGGCGAAGCATAGGTAATAAAAGTTTGGATGTGATTTCTGGTTTTAGATTTGCATCTCATCAATTTAATCCATGTAAAGCATGTGAAATCATTAATTATGGTAAGAAAATACTTATGACCATGGATAGATGATAAAGCATATGGTCCCCATATATTAAAGTGCAATAAGGAAAAAGGTTTATCACTTTTATTAGTATTGATAAGAAAAGACAACTTCTTCTGTTTTGCATAATGGTAGATATCACAAGGTAAATTGTGAGTTTTACAAGGGATAGAAGGAAATTATGTATGAAGAGTGTGAAGTGTGCTTTAAGATAAGTGTCCTAGTCTGTAGTGCCATACATCAAATTCTTAGGTATATGAATTGTTTGAGGTAATATTAGGTTGTCTCATAGGTGGCTGCTGTGTGGAAATTGAGGTTGTAGTATTGATGGAGTGCTTCTTATGCTTGAAGATATAAAGTCCCTCTAATGCCTTAGCTAAACCAATCGTCCTCCAAGGTTCCAAATCCGAAATAATATAGTGGGTTTTACAAAGAATCACAGTGCAATTAGTAGTGGAAGTAAGCTTTGTAGTGGAAATAAGGTTCAAAGTAAAATTTGGTATATAAAGGACATTAAAGAAAGTAAAAGAGTTTGAGAATTTAACAGTACCATAATAGGTAGCAAAAACTTTAGATCTGTTAGGTAAAGAAACAGGGAGAGAGGTGATAAAGACATATGAAGTGAAGAAGGATAAAGAGAAGCATATATGATTAGTGGCACCACTGTCCACAATCCAAGTTTGATACAAAGATACAGAAGCAACAAGATTCATACTTGACTATGTTGAAACTTGAGTTAACACATGGTTTAAGGAAGGGTTAGAGGAGACATTAGTTTGTAAAAGAGAAGAAGAAGTAAGATTCGATTGAGATGAAATAGATTGAACAAGAGATAATATTTTCTCATACTTTTCTTATGTAAATTGGGGTGTGGGCAATATGCCTAAGCTATTATCTAAATTATTAGATGGAATAAATGCCATGTTAATCGATGAGCCTTAGTTTTTGAACTTAAACCCAAGTGGGAAGCCATGCTTTTTTAGCATGTTTCTATAGTGTGTCTTGGCTTCCCATAAAAAGTGCACACTTTATTGTTGCCACCATTATTACCTTGTGTTCTACTAGAAAAACCAGTTGGGGAATTCTTAACAGGTGCCCAATAAGAAATGCCTTTGAATCATTATTCATCTTTGCATCAGGATTGCCATGCATTTCATGTTCTTGCTGTGTTATCAAAAAGAAGACTTTCTTTATTGGTGGCAATGGGTCCATCAACATGATTTGTAACTTAGTCGTTGCAAATTTGTCATTTAGGGCCTTTAAAAATTGGATGACATAATCTTCCTCTCGATATATCTTGGCAACTCTGTTGGCTTTACAGCTACACTCATAAGATTTCAAAGGCATTAGGGTAGAATACTCATCCCACAAGATTGTGAATCTTGTGAAGTATTCATTGACACCTTTATCACCTTGTTTCAGTCCATACAACTCATCTTGAATTTCAACAATTTTGAAAGTGTCCCCTTGCACGAATCTGTCCCTAAGATCCTCCCATATCTTATAGGACTTAACAATCCAAAGGATGCTGTGAGCTATCACGGGGGATAGGAACTTGGTGATCCAGGCTTAGACCATAGTATTGCAGCGTTCCCATGCTGTGTACAGTGGATCGGATGGTGGTGGTGCAACGATAAATCTATCTACAAACTTCAGTTTATTTTTAGATAGCAAAGACATTCTCATGGTGCAAGCCCATGAGTGATAATTGGAACCAGTAAGTGGTGGAGAAACGAGAACCAGAGATGGGTTCTCATTAGGATGGAGGTAAAAGGGCTAGATGGTTTTTGGGAAGGATTGAAGTATTGAATGGAAGCATTCTATGTGGTGTGGCCACTATCTTCATTGCACAAACTGGCTATGGATGATCAGAGGCAACACTATCGCTTTGATACCATGTTACTAGATCAGGAGAAGAGAAAAGGAAGAAGAAGAAGAAGGAGAAGAAGAAGAGGAAGAAAAGATTTACAAAGAAGAAAGAATATATTCACTTACTTTACATAAGAATTGTTGGAGAATTGTATGTGTGTGTGTCAAAAGGGAAGAGAAAAAGAAAAGTCCCACATTGCTCAAACAAATGAAAGCCAAAGGGTATAAATATTAACATGTGATTATGGAAGAGCAAAATGGGTCTAGGAGGAGAGTGGGCTCACGCGCACAAAAAGCTGGGCTAACATAGCTGAGCTCAGTTGAAATTCGGCGATTTGCCCCTTCTGCGCTCAAAATATACATGGTGTTGGACATTTTTTACCGTTGCCGGAATTTAATTTTTGAAAATTAAATATTTTCAAATAGCCTTCCAGAAAATTCACAAATTTAAGGTTTCGGTTATGAGTTCATTATGTGAACGTTTCTGAACGTTACTCATCATTTACCGACAATTATTAATCCGTTTTTTTTATCTGATATAATGTTTATTAATCCTCATGTCGGAAACCGTCCAACGTTCAGAAACGTCCTTATTAATATAATTCAATATGGTCCAACGTCTCATTATTTTCTGTGCCTATAAATACCGCGTTGCTCTTTGGGCTCCAGACATCACAGCTCCGGACAACACTCGAGCTGTTCTCTCCTCCTCTCTCCGTTCCTGAGTTCTTATTTCAGCTGTTCTGCTTCCCTGCGACATCGTAGAAGAATCCGTTCAATCCTGGGGAGTGCTGTCTTGTGGCGGAATATCTCTCAAGATTGTTAAGATTCAGTAGCTGCACAAGGAAGTTGTTAGTATAAAATATTTGAAAATGTGGGGGTGTCTTGCAAAAGTTTTATTACCTGATCCTAAAAAGAGAAAATTGGTTCTAAAATTTCTGATTGCATGTTTATTGGATATGCTGAACATAGTGCATCATATAGATTTCTAGTTTTGAAAAGTGATGTTCTTGATCATAACATTATTATTGAAACCAAAGATGCAGAATTTTTTGAGCATATTTTTCCATTAAAAACTCAGCATATGTCTCAAATAGCTGAAAAGTTGCCTTCTTCATCTAAAGTAAATGAAAGTGAAAATTTTGTTGAAAATTTAAGGAGAAGCAAAAGACAAAGAAAAGAAACTTCTTTTGGAAATGATTTTTATACTTTTATGTTACAAGATGAGCCATCAAATTTTTCTGAAGCAATTTCATCTTCTGATGCTCACCTTTGGAAAGAAGCAATTAAAGCTGAAATAGATTCACTAAATCAAAACAAAACTTGGGTTTTGGCAGACTTGCCTCTGGGAGCAAGACCTATTGGTTGCAAATGGGTTTTTAAAAGAAAATATAATCCTGATGGATCTATTGATAAATATAAAGCGAGGCTAGTAGCTAAAGGATTTGCTCAAAAACAAAATATTGATTATTTTGATACTTTTTCTCCAGTAACAAGAATTTCCTCTATTAGAATTTTAATTGCTTTAGCTTCAGTTTACAAGCTTTTTATTCATCAAATGGATGTTAAAACTGCTTTTTTAAATGGTGATTTAGAAGAAGAAATTTACATGGTACAACCTGAAGGGTGTGTTGCTCCTGGACAAGAAAATAAAGTTTGTAAACTTGTTAAATCATTATATGGATTGAAACAAGCACCGAAACAATGGCATGAAAAACTTGATCAAGTTTTAACAAGTGATGGATTTTCTACTGTTGAAGTAGAAAGATGTGTTTATACAAAAATTATGAATGATGGTTGTGTGATTATCTGTTTATATGTTGATGATATGCTTATTTTTGGTACAAGTATAAATGTTGTGATAGAAACTAAAAGGTTTCTTTCTTCTAAATTTGATATGAAGGATATGGGTGAAGCAAAGGTGATATTAAGTGTTAAGATCATAAGGAGTGAAAATGGCATTTTACTATCTCAAGAACATTATGTTGAAAAAATTCTTAAAAAATTTGGATTCTTTGAAAAAATACCTGTAAGTACTCCTTATGATGTTAGCACCAAATTAGTTAAAAATAAGGGTGATTCAGTAGCTCAATCTACATATGCACAGATTATTGGGAGTCTGTTGTATTTAATGAATTACACCCGACCTGATATAGCATATGCTGTGTGTAGATTGAGTAGATATACTCACTGTCCAAGTAGTGAACATTGGTTAGCTTTGGACAGATTAATGAGTTATCTGAAAGGTACCATGAATTATGGTATATGTTATAATAGATTTCCCGCTGTATTAGAAGGGTACAGTGATGCTAACTGGATCTCAGATTCAGAAGATACCAAATCCACTAGTGGATATGTATTCACTCTTGGTGGTGGTGCAGTAACCTGGAAATCAGCTCAACAAAATATTATAGCGAGATCCACTATGGATTCAGAGTTCATTGCTCTGGAGTTGGCTAGTAATGAGGTTGAGTGGTTGAAAAACTTCTTAGCAAATATTCCATTAGGTGAAAAACCAACACCATCAGTCTCATTACATTGTGATAGTCAATCGGCGATAGCCGTTATTAAAAATAAGACCTACAATGGCAAAAGTAGGCACATTCGTTTAAGACATAATATTATAAGACAGCTGTTGAAAAATGGAGTTATATCGATCGATTTTGTAATGTCAGAATTAAATCTGGCAGACCCCCTAACCAAACCTTTAGGGAAGAAACAAATTTTGGAAACATCGAGGGGAATGGGACTTAAGCCAGTTTGAAAATTAACAATGATAGTAACCCAACCTCTGTGATTGGTGATCCCATGAAGGAGGTTCATATGGGTAAAAACAAGTCATTCGTTAATTCTGCTAACACTTTATTATTTTAGTCCATTCCTATGATATGAGGAAAAGTGTTAGAATGCATTGTTGGCGAGGCTGAGCAAAAGCTCTTAATGATTTCATATTCCTTATGGATGGTGTGATCATTGCAGTCACACTTGATGAAATCACCTATATGAATGTGGAGTGGGGCCGCTCCTATGAGATCATGGCAAAATCTCTAGAGCATTCATTAAAACCAGGCACGCGCAAGGCCGTAGTTTAAAGCGTAAAACTGCGATAACAGCGGAAATTGTGGGGGTATAAATTGACTCTTAAGGCCTCTAGTATACAACAAAAAATTGTTGGTTCATAGAAGCTATAAGCTTCACCTACAATTGTGTATACTAAGCTTTATTAGTCTAGGAATGGTTCATAGTCCGTAAGACACCATATTCGAAATGTTTATACCCGTATGTATAACTCAGATGATAATGATCTTTTGACACACATGTGGGGGATTGTTGGAGAATTGTATGTGTGTGTGTCAAAAGGGAAGAGAAAAAGAGAAGTCCCACATTGCTTAAACAAATGAAAGCCAAAGGGTATAAATATTAACATGTGATTATGGAAGAGCAAAATGGCTCTAGGAGGAAAGTGGGCTCGCGCGCACAAAAAGCTGGGCCAACATAGCTGAGCTCAGTTGAAATTCAGCGATTTGCCCCCCTGCGCGCAAAATATACGCGGTGTTAGACATTTTTTACCGTTGCCGGAATTTAATTTTTGAAAATTAAATATTTTCAAATAGCCTTCCAGAAAATTCACAAATTTAAGGCTTTGGTTATGAGTTCATTATGTGAACGTTTCTGAACGTTACTCATCATTTACCGACAATTATTAATCCATTTTTTTTATCTGATATAATGTTTATTAATCCTCATGTCGAAAACCGTCCAACGTTCAGAAACGTCCTCATTAATATAATTCAATATGGTCCAACGTCTCATTATTTTCTGTGCCTATAAATACTGCGTTGCTCTTTGGGCTCCAGACATCACAGCTCCGGACAACACTCGAGCTGTTCTTTCCTCCTCTCTCCGTTCCTGAGTTCTTATTTCAGCTGTTCTGCTTCCCTGCGACATCGCAGAAGAATTCGTTCAATCCTGGGGAGTGCCGTCTTGTGGCGGAATATCTCTCAAGGACAATGTCCTTGTGCACGGCTCAGATTTATTTTATACTAACAACTTCCTTGTGCAGCTACTGAATCTTAACAAGAATGGTCGTACACATATATAAAGTTCTAGTTTAACTATTTTCGGTTGTACATGAGATGGATGAAACTGATTTAAGTTAAACTTACTTAACAACTTGATTAAAGAAAACCTTTTTTTTTTTTTCTAACTTCACTTGTCATTATCGTACGTGATAATTGACAATGATTGTAGTTATTTTTTTATTATAATAAGTATATAACATTCTAATTTTCATTTATCGCTATGATTGTGGTTACTTTTTTCTTTCCAATAATTTACTCATAATTACTCATCAATTTTTTTTCACATTACTGTATATATATATATATATGACACATATGTTATAATTAAATATTTTTTAGTTTTAATTTATGTAGAGGTGACATCTCAGTCATATTACATATGTACTTATTGTAGTCTGTTTTGAATATTTTTGTCATGATAATATTTATATAAATATAATTTGTCTTGAAACATACTTTGTAGTGATGGTTATTTTGAGGAGAAAGAGTCATTAATAGGGAATAAAATATAGAAATAATATAGTTTTTTAATGTTTGGGATAAGAATAGAACCATTTTCTTCATAATTTTATGATTTTTTTTCCAAAAACATCCTGCCAAAAAAATTAAATCCAAAATTTTTCTTTTTATTTCCTTTCGATTAATTATATCAATAAGAAGGTGAAAATTTACGATCTATTTTAATGCCCACTGTTATTTATCCTATTTGATTGATTTTACTTTCTTTCTCCCTCCAAAAAATAAATCTTGTATTTTTTTTTGGGTTCTCATTCATATGTATTATTTCTATTTTTTAATACTTTATTAAAATTTCTTGGAACAATACAACCATATCTGTTGCATTGAGAGCATCCACACAAGTAATTACGTAAAAAGTATTACTAAAATTGTAGAGTGATATGTTCCACTCTTCCAAAGTGTTAGGAAGATGCGAGAAGACGAGTCATTGGTAGGTATGCTAATATTCTATGATTTGAATATTAATTTTATCTTCTTGTTAGAACTAAGTTGTTAGAATTTCTTTTTTAATTTTCATGCATAATTATAATATTTTAAAATATCAGGATTTTCCTATAATATATTGAGGCTTTACTTTCAACTTAAATTTTTTATTTTTATTTATCAATATCTGTGTCAAACATACAATAAATGCAATTCGCAAGTTTAATTGGTCCAATTATAGTTTTAAAAAATGAACCCAACTAATAATGTAGTGAACTAACATTAATCTAATTGGGTTCTCCTGTTGGATCACCCTCATCTTAAAAGAAAAAAAAAAATATTTTTGCTTTTCTAGGTGTTCATACGCCAAGAGTTAAAATTTAATTTATACACATAAAACTCACTGTATTAATTAAATCATAATTTTAGTGTATGCATATGCCTAATGAAAGCAAAAATTTCCATCTTAATGCTTACAAATTTCGATTGGAACTTTCAATGAGTCATCTCTTTATGTAAGAGATACTTGAGGCACTCCCATAAAGTTAAGTTAGGTCATGTTTAATGGAATGAAAAAAATTTTAATGAAATGGAAGTGAAAATGAAACAAAATTTTACAACAAAAAATTATATTTAATATGACATGAAAAAATGTAAATATTTTTTCATTTGTATGTTTGGAAGAATAAAGATAAAATAAAAATAAAAATAAAAAAATTGAACAAATAACTAAGACACCTTTTATGTCAAAAGAAATTTTAAAAATATGGTATTTTATGTAAATAAATATAAAATATAAATTTTATATCATTTTACAAGTTAATTATATATAATTTAATTTTTTATAATATTTTTATGTATATTATATTTAAAAATAAATAATGATATAATAAAAAAATAGGTATAAGGATAAGAAGAATAATCTAAGCTCTATTTCTTTTTTCACTCCTTGGACAGGAGAGAGAGAAAGACAACGTGCCATGGAAGGATGCTGACGGCAAATTAGACTTCCACGGTTCCACCAACCATCTCCCTTTCCAATAGACCAATTCTCCCCATTAACTCAGCCAATTCAAAGAGACAACTTTTCATGTACACACTTGAATACTCTCTCGCAATGGAAGGCCTTATTATTGTGTACCAAACATGCATAAATTTACCTTTTTTTTTTTTTCTCGGCTCATTTTCTACCCTACTAAATATTAGTATTATATTTAATAGGAGTAAAAAACATTCCCATCAATAATATTGTTAAAAAAAATAAATAAAAAGTTTATACTCATATCATTATTATTTAATAATATTTATTTTTTTATTATCTTTTTTTCAAAATAAAGACATAAATATTATTTCACATCTTACCTATTCCCCTTTTTTTTGGTTCCCCCATTCCCTCAATATTAAACATAATCTTAGGTTACAATTTATTATATCTATATATATAACTAAAATAATTTCATCTTCCGCACATACATCATGGATTTTTCTCATGCCATGTGTTATTTTCATCCCGACATTTGTCACATTTTCAAATTACAACATTTGCAAAAATAAAGGCATTAAATATTTTAGGAATACTCTTGGTTACATAAACATAATGGCTTCTCATCTCTTGTCAATTCCATTCTCCACCATTGGGCATCTTTTCATATGGTCTTATGTTCATATGGTCTCAAAGCGAATAATGGGGAAATTGTGGTAAAAGTCATGAATTTGAATTTTTTTTTCCGTGTTAAGAAAATTGAGCTAGACTGACAAATTCAATCGAAAATTGATTATTCGACTTACTGTCTAGTCAGATACAACCGGCTATTCATAAGAACCAGGCAATGGTTGCTAGACCAAGATACCATGATTGTTTAATATATTAGTGCACACTATTATATACAAAACCCTATGAATCGAAATAATACTTTTATAATATATATTATTTATTTATTTAATTTTTATAAAAATTATATTTAATATAGTTTAAATAAATTAGTTTGACTATATGTCAATCATTAAATTGTGAATCATTTAAAAAAAATATTAACAACTCACCTGATTTTTAAAATATTGGAAAAAAATGTTAAATTATAAAAAAAAAAAATTTTGGCCAATGAGCCTTTTACTTTAGGGAGTGGTTTTATTATTCAACTAGAGTCGTTGGAATATCTGCATGTCTCTTTCTGTCTTTGCAATATCTTGTATAATCAATTTGTTTTCAAACAAACTCCACACAGCCGGCGTCTATATGGGTCAATCAAATTTGCCACTAGCATGTTAGAGATAATAACTATTTTTAAAAAATTAAATTATAAATATGTGGTTATAAAGAGAGAAAATGAAAAGGAGAGGAAAAATTTTATAAGATATCTATTTTATTTTTGTAATTATTATTTAATATTATTTATTAATTATTATTTAATCATTAAAAATAAAAATATTAAAGTTATTTTCTATTTATAAAATTATATATATTTTTTAATTTCTATTTTTGTACTTTATTTTTGGATACCAAACAAACTAATTTTACATTACATAGATCTAAAGTTTTAAAGTTTATATAAATAAAATTTTACACTATGTGTTAAATTAATAATTTAGAGGAAAATCTAAAATGCTTAGTCTGTGATAGATCCAACGACTCTCTAATAATTTATTTTTAATTTAAATTAAGTTATACTTAAATTTTAAACAAATATAATTTTCAAAAAAACACAACTAATTTCAAATGAATATAACTTCAAAAAAAATTACATAACTCTTCATGAAAAGTTGTGTCAATACAAAATTTTATTATAAATTAGAGTTTGACATATTAAGAAAAAAGGTAAAATAATTAACATATTTCTTCTCTTCCTTAAATTCTTATCCTAAAACTTCAAACAGTTCTATAACAAAAATTTTAAAATTTTTTATTTGTCAATTTCTGAGTGTTTGAGATAAATCTTATAAAAATTTTTGTTACATATCCAGTAACAAACAAATTGGAGGCAAATATCACGTTAAGAAGAGTGCGATGTGGATATATTTTTGGGCACAAATTTTCACTTTTTACATATTCTTCTATAACATATTATCTATCTAATACAGTACTAACTAGAATTTATAAACTCAGTTAATTCTTTTCTTGAATTTTTAATAACATGCGAGTTAGTTTGAAAAAATATCTAACTCTCATTGCAAATTAATCTTTCTATCAAATATCCTATATTTGTCATCAAAATTTTGTTGACTATACTGTTTTCAAAGAGAATGAAACTCTTTTAGACAACCCTTAACTCTAAAATAGGGTGGAGAAATAATAAATATATTTGAATTTTATTTAATTTTGGTTTGTTTAAACATAGAACAAAAATTTAGAATTTTATATCCTCAGCTCTCAACATGTCATTTGCAGGCCTTAACATACTAACTAAATCAATCAACAAAAGCAAAATTTGAATAATAACCAAAAAATAATTGACAAAAAGATTAACTCACACAGCTCAAAAAATTGGAGGACTAAAACAAAAGGGGCCTACAAATAAAATAATAATAATATTTTAATTTATTCTAAATATACATAAGAATCCTATAATAATATTTTAATTTATTCTAATTATATCACATTTGGTTCATCGCTGTAACATCAACCATGGGATTGCCAGCTGCAATGGGTGACCGTCACCGTAGCGCGACAAAAATTGAAGCATTTAAAATCAAGAAGTTTCAAATACCATTTTGCCCTTGCCTTTAGTAATGAAAAACGGAACCCCATCCGTCTTGTTGATGACAAAGCATTATTCCCCAACGGAGGTGATTAGAAATCAGCACCGTTACTACTGGCCACGTGCACGGTGGATTCCGTTGGAATCAAATAGAATCTTCTACCCCTCAAGTCTCCCTTGGCTTCTTCTCCCTTGTTACGTCCATCTCCCTTGCATGAAAATAACGCATACACAGAAACAAAACGTTCAAAGTCATCAACAGTTCCCTCACCTGCCGTTCTGTCATAGTCTGAACCAAATTCATGTGCAATAAGGGCTGATGATGTTCACATCACCCAAAATCCTTCCGCATTTTGCTCCTTCGATGAAAGAAAATTATATGGGAAAATCCGTTTTGGTCCTTCGACGAATGCACAGGAACCACGACCAAAAACGACTATGGAACCACCCTTGTATTTTGTTCCTTCGACGAAAGAAAAGTCATACTTTTTTAATTTTTCTCACAACTATTTTTTATTTTTAAGGTCGGGGACATTGTGATATCTTATTTGTCTTTACTTTTCATTTCTCGTATATTTTTTAAATCACATATATAAATATAAAGATATTTCTATCCTTTCAATATCACACTGCATATAATTAAAGTTATTTTTTAATTAAATAAAGTTTTTTCTATTTCTTAGCTAATAATTTTATGAATCAAACTGGCTCTGGGATACATATCCGGTGTCTGATTCAGGTTGGGGCCCATTTCGGCTCAGTATTTTGAATCTATGATATTAATTATTCGGTGGGTCATTGACTAAGAAAAAGATGGGTCATTCAATTGGAAAAGACGTTAGGTTACCGGAGTTTCAATTGTCAAATCGCAATTCAATTTTTTTGTAATTAAAATAATATAAAAATATGTTTTATATTAAAAATAAAATTATAAATATTATAATCAAATTGCCAATAAATTATAACGAAATTTAACTCCATATAATATCTGATTAGGCTTTAATACATATAAAATATTCTTTTTAAAATATTTTAAATTTTAATTAAATTAAATTGCTTTTAATAAAAACAACCTCACGTTAGTCCAATTTTTAATTTGTTGTTAAAATAGTGCATAACGGAATGAAAAGCGCTGGATCTGTAAAGTAAGCATCCTAAGCATCTATAAGTGGCCCGTCAAGTTGGTTCAGATTGGATCATCCTTGTAGATTGAAAATTTTAAACATTTTTCCTTTTGTTTATAGGCAACTAACTTTGAAAAAATGCCTTTAAATTGATTTAATAACGCTTAAAAGTTAATTAAGATAATCTTCATTATTAGTGAATAATTTAAAATTATTTAATCATTATAATTATTTTTATATATTTTTAAAAATATTATGTATGGACAATCTTCTTATAGAAGAAGCTAATCCAACCTACTTGAGTGGCAGGCCCAACTAAACAAGGTTGGTCCATTTTGACATCCAGTGCAAGAATAATTTATTGCGTTTATAATATTTTTAATTTTTGTTATTTTATCTAAATAGTATTTTTTTACACCATTTTAGCTATGAGAGATTTAAGATGACCAGCTCCTCAAAATTTGATAATGGATTTCAGGAGAACTGTAACTTACGCTCAGTTCTCAATTCATGGTCCTCTCTATTCTCTCTATTAAAGAAATTAAATACGAACAAGTAAACTAGAAAACAAATCAAATAAAATAACATAGCAACTAATTTAATTTAATTTTTGATTAATCATCTTTTAAAAAAATTGTATTCCATTTTGAATTATTTTTTAAATTTAGAATATTAAAATAAATGAAAAAAAATTTAATGTCCAACAGACTTCTTTTAAGCAGTAAAAGAAAAAATCTTCAATAATGATTAGTGAAATAATTAGTTTTCAGAGGTTTTTATTTTTTTTAAAAAAACAAATGGTTAGTAAATTGATTCCAAAATAACTTAGATTTGTTTGGTTTGGCGTTAGTGGCATGTGGAAAACTGTTTTCTATAAAAACTGGAGGTTTTTGGAGGCAAATGCTATTATTTATGGAAAATTTGAGGTAAATCCGTGTCTCAAAAAAAGAGAAAAAAAGAAGAAGAATTACATCCAAATCCTATACCTCACATGGAAATTGGATCCATAGCTACCGATTTTTATGTTGTTTTTTATTTTTTAAAAATATTTTTCTATCCATAGCCATTGCTTTGCTTCTTTTCATTTTTTTTTTTTAAATCAAAGCCAAATCATTAGCTTGCATGGAGCAATCATGGATATAATTAATGTTAGAAAGTTAGTTATTTGTTAGTTGGTAATATGTAACAACTGTTAGTTATATTTAATAAATGTGAGTTATTTAATGATTATTTAATAAATGTTAATTAGGTAATAGATAATGATAGTTATTAATAATCTAGTAATAATTGTAACATTTGACTTAAATTGAACTAAAATTTAGAAAGACGGTAAAAGTGTATTCTAGAATAAAATAAATTAAAGCCAATTAAGAATATAATATTAATTAGAATATTAAGAAACAGGGACAGAAAGTCAATGGCAGCCTAAAATCAGAGCTAAAGTGGTTAAATGGAAGAAACCAATGTGCTAGTGACAAAATTATAATTTTAAGTAAAATTTTAAAAATTTAAATAAAAGAGTTTTAAATGTCAAAATTAAGTTTATTAAAATTTTCATAGGTCTTAAAAACTATAGGAATCACTAGAATCATTAAAACCCATATAGTGTACAATTTAGGACATTAGTTGACTGTAACTTTGATCAGATTTTTTTTTTGGATAATTTCAAATCTAAAAAATTCCAAAGTTAATGTTTTTAAAATATTAGAGAGCCTTAATTTTCATATGAAACTAACGATTCTAAAAAAGGATTTAAAATGGGATCAACTAGAGCAGTCAAAATTTTGAAACATAATTGATATTTTTAAATTTGTTTAAAGTATCTATTCTCCTTCTTATTATAGCCATGCCACCTCATCCTCTTTTGCAAAACCAACTTAAAAGCCTCTAAACCAACTGTCTTGACATCCAAAATATGGGAGGGGAGAGGGCGAAAAGAGAAGCCATTAAGGTAAACAAACATGCCAAATTTCATGTCATGGTAGTTAGCAAACTTATTCTCATCTTTAAACACTTTCTAATGGTGGTTTTAACTTCTTAAAATGATGACTTTGATGGTTGACTTCTTGAGAAAAGTAAAGGTTTGAAATAACCAAATATAGCAAGATAATATCCGTTTGATTTAACATCCCAAAATTAATTAAAGTGTTAATAATAAATTTGGACTAATTAAGAATAATTATTATAGAATAATTGGATAAGCTATATGAATGGAAATTTATAGAGAAATAAGTTATTAATATAGGTTTAAGATTTCAATTGGATTAAAACTTAATTTGAGTCCAAAATTAATTTGAGTAAGTTATGGATAAAAATTTATGAAGGTCCAATGATTTTACGTGCAAGCCCAACTCTCTATCATGATACTTAGGCTAAGAGAGATCACCTAGCAATTACCTAATCTGATTTAGTGAAATAGAGGCCTAAGACTTAATTTACATGAGTTCTTATAGTTGGCCCAACACACATTATGCAGACCCAAATTTGATTAACTCTTAGAATTAACCTAATCTAATCAAATTTCTACAGCCTAACTCATGAAATAAGGCCCAACAAGTATAAAAATCTAAACCCATAAGGATATGGGCATTTGGGTCAACCCATAACCCATTTAGGACCCAACTTAAACCCAACTAAACCCTAAATACACTCAGCCTCCTCCCTATTTTGCAAAAAAAAACACAAGAGGCAAAGTAAAATTTGGAGGTTTGGAGGGAGGCTAGAGTTTTTCTACATTCCTCTACCATTTCTCACTTCTAAAGGAAGATTTGGCCAAGGTAATCTATGTAAAACATGTCCCTCTCATTCTTCTATTCATTTTGGTTTGATTGGTTTGTCATTTTGAGAATTTTTCATCTCTTCTTAGGATGTAATATGGTTCTTAGATGATTGTTGCAAAATTTTCAGAGTTGGAGATTAGAGGGATGATTAGGTAAGTATTTCCCTTCCATTTTATGTGTTATTTTGCTGAAAAATGTCCCTAAGGATTAATTTTCATAATGGGCTCTGCTATTGTGCGAAATTACAAGGAGATGAAGGTGAAAAACTGAAATTTCTGGGCTTGATGACTTAAATCCGAATTTGGGAATGTCTCATGGTGTGTTCTTAGTAGTTGAGGCTCAACTCAGTCAATTTATTCCCTTAGATATATGGGTAAGTGATTTCTCTCATTTTATGAGATGTGTGTACTAAATTCCCATCATTTGCACTGACTTTTGGTACATGGCTTGTATATATGCGAAAATGGAGATGTGGGGAGTGAACCATTGTGAATTTTGATGTCTTGACCTTGAATTGGTATAATTGACCCTTTAAGAAGCTAGGTAAGTAACTTTTAGGTAGCCATTGGTAGTTTAACCCTTTGGATATATGATTTATTATTAGAAATGATGATGACTATACTTATTTTAAGCTTAGTGTGCATTTGAATTATAATGGTAGTTAGAGGCAGAGTAATTGGGTTCATTGAGGTAACCGGGGTTAATTTTCTAATTCCATATATATGTTCATGTTAATCTATTATTGTTTGCATATATATGATTTTGAAATGCTAAATGATTAGTTGACTACTTGAATTGTTATTATGATTGGACCTTGTGAGTCCATGATGGAGCTGTAGTGCGGCTGTCATTAGTGCATATGCTTTAATCGGGTATCGGGTTGTGATCAGACCCTAGATACACTGAGTCCTGGTTGTGCTCATTATAGAGTAGGTGTTGTGGATGGACCTCTCCCAGTGTTATTGGCCATTAACATATTGTGTATGATTGCCGGTATGGGACAGTAGCCATTGGTAGATTAACTAGTTCATTTGCAAATTGAATTGATGATTCTGGTATTTATGATATGAAATTGCATTGTATTGATTAATCTGTACATATATATGGAATTTGCATCTTGTTATTGAGATTATATATCTCACTCTGGTTGTGGGCTAACATTTTTAGGGACCGGACCTTTTAGTGGAAGGAGAAAACTAATGAAAGCTTATTATGTGGTTTAGTAGTAGGTAGATTTGGAAACCTTGTCAGATTGTATTCGTATAACTAGACTACTATTTTTATGTAATTGCCGCATTACATCATGAATTGCCAAGCATAGGGACTGTAATCATTTGATACATCAGATGTCAACTTAAACTAGTGATGTATGGAATTTCTAATGAGACTTATATTTGAATGGAAATGTGAGTAGTGTATGAACTCTTTACTGTCATTGATTTATGAACTTACTAGTTTATGGTGGCTAGAGGGTTAAGGATCCATATTTAAGTTTTGAAAGAGTAATGATAGATGTGTAAGGTAGATTAGGTAAAAAAAAAGATACTAAATTTTCACAAACTAAGTTAAAGTGGCCTAAAGTATTACTAGAGGGGGAATTGGAGAGCATGGGATGAAATCTTAAGAGTTATAGGAACAAAAAGGAATTAGCCATGGCCAAAATTTAATTGGCCTCGACTAAAAGTGACGAAGTTGCCCAGGGAAGGTAACAAAAGGAATTGGCCTCGGCCAAATGGTAACATAGGGTAATTGGCCGCGGCCAAAATTTAATAGGTTTCGGCCAAATGTGATGAAGTTACCAGGGAAGAAAATAGAGAGCAATTGGCTAAGGCGAGCAGTGAAGTTAGCTGCGGCTAAGTGTGAGAGGTAGGTTTGGTAGTGTTCCAGAGGGTAATTTGCCGCGGCGAAATATGCGAAATTTGTGAAGGTGTAAAGAGTTGAACCCGAGAGTAATTAGCCGCGGCACGAGAGAATTTAGTCGCAGTGAAGGTGCTCAATTTCTTATATTCATCTAGAAACCTTAATTTCTCTTATGGTAATGTCAATGAATAATTTAGAAACACTTGTAGGAGGTTTTTGTGAGTTGGAGTTGATGGATAGAAGAATTACAGGCTCCTCATTGATGACTAAATTCATTTGCACATTCGAATAATTGTGGTTGTCTAACTAATGACCCTAATAACACCAAAGTTCAAATTCCCTTGCATTTTCTGAATATAATTAGTTGTAATGACTTTCAATTTTGATTTATGATTATTAATTGCATACTTAACCTTAATTATGATGATTAGAAGTTAGGGTTGTTACATTTGGTATCAGAACAATAGTTCAGTAAAACCATTCTAATTTAAATTTTATGGTTCGAAGCTTGACAATCATGATGCATATTTGGCATAGTATTAGCTCATAAAAATAGATAATTATGTGAACATATAGTTGTTGTGCTTTATGTTCTAGAAGGAAATATAAAGGAATAATGATATGAGACTTGTAATTCTTAATTAAAATGGTTGTTTCTTGATTTTATTTAGGACATCACCTATTACAATAAGTATGCCTCGGAGAATAATAGAGTATAGTGAGATTCTATCTCACAACACTTTAATAATGCTAATTTTGAGATTTAAGGTTGTTAATGCCAATGAAAAAACTAGAATTTTGCTCTTCTTTTCTTTGGAGATTGGGTTATTAGTCTCAATCTAGATAAACAACTAGTTGAGGCTTGTTAACAACTGGCTACGCTATAGATGCACCAGTCACTCGCTGTGAGGCACCAGTTGAATAAATGGATGAGACCAAGTAACTGATGAGGATGATTAACCAAGCTACTAAGAGTATCTGTGATTAGTTGACTGCCATTTATTAAGCAAGTCAATTGGGTATGGCCGACCAGTTGACTGGCTTATCGAAATAGTCAATTGATCCCAACAAGAGTAGCAATTTTTACCTGAGCAAAATTCTAAACTTTTCAAAGGCCATCTAGAGTGATGTTGAGAATTTAAAAGGAAACAGAATTGAGTAAAACACCTGATTAGCTATAAAAACCTTACAGAAGGGTAAGATGTAAGCCTTACTTATGATTAGGAGATTGACACTAGAAGTTTGGGAACTAGTGTATAATAAATAAGTGTGATTGACTAAATATATGAAGTGATGTACAATCTATACTGAGTTAGAACTATGTAGACTTTGAAAGGTCCTCAAGGTTGAAGCTTTGTAAGTACAAAGGTCCTAACCCACTTGCTTGATCCCAGTTAATAAAGAATGCAATTACTCGATCCTAGCTACCACAATTTGGGCCTAATGAATAAGGGCGATAAAAGCTAAAGAACATTTCAAATAGTTTTATTTAAATTATTGGAGTGAGTAAGCCATCTTTAGTTAATGTGACAAGAAAGGAGGGCAAGAAACCTTTAGGATTGTCGAATCCATTTCTAAATGGGAGATAGTGACTTTAAAGCAAGAGATTAAGGGAGATGATGTTTTAGAACAAATTTTAAGAGCTTTAAGGCTCCTCCCTTAGTGTACTATATCAAAAGAGGGAGATTATGATAAGGGGAAAGACAGCCCCTTAGTGCGATAAGGGTGAGGTGCACCAATACGGGGTGCTTTTGCATGTTGTCTCTTTTGTGTAATTTAGTTTACTTATGCTATGTGTTGACGTGCATTTGGGTGGTGGTTAGAGGCACTTTATGTGCATAATACACTCGGGGAGTGTAAGGTAAGATTCTATAACACTCTAGTGCTAGAGGCACATGGGACGTGCTTATTTATCAGCACTTCAGTGCTAAGGGCATGCAGGGCATGCCACTTATCATATGATTTGATGAATTTCGACCACTAAATTGGCATCAAATTAGACTAATTAGACTTTCTACTTAGAAGGTAAAGAGGAGATCTTGATGGTAAGGATTCACCTAAAAAGAGAATAAAATGGTACCTATGTGAGTACAAGTGGTTGAGATATAGTCATTGCAGGGTGATGATCATATGTATGGCCACAGAAAAGCATTGCCTACTAATATTGAAGGCAAAGTCTGATTCCTCCATTAGTAATCTTATTGTTATATATTAAGTGTGGCGTGATTAAGGGAATACAGACAACATTGGGAATTCGAGATAGACTAGTATTTACTGTATTAGTAAAACTCTCTAATTTTGAAAGAGGACTCCCTAATCTAGAATAATAACCCAGGCAAAATGAATGAGAGGTGGCAGCAATGCAATTAACTTATGTTATTACAATAAAACCTCAGTACTATGACTGACAAGGAAGGGTGAAAACTAATGGTAAATGATACTTGAATTCTCTCACTGGGAATCCCTACTTGATTCTTTGATAATTAGGGACTGCTTGATAATGAAAAGACTCCTTAAGTCTCCTTATTATGTAAATTTAACTCCTAATAGTCAGGCGTGAATTGAGGCCTAAAAGAAAAAAACTTCTAAGGGAGGGAAAGAGTTAGTTATGGTTGGCATAGGTCGTTGTGTAAGGACGAAAACTGTCATACCATTTTATATTATATGTTATAACTTATAGTCAAAAGATCTTGTACTTGCTATTAGAGAACCTTGTTGACAAGGGCTCAGATTTTACATTAATGAATACAAGATCTTGTTGATAGGATCTTAAACCTTGTTGACAAGATATTATCTCATTACTTTTTAGGAATTATTATGAATTTTCAAATTAGAGAATAAAAAAAAACTTAGTTGTATGTGAGGAGCTTTGAGAAAATTTGGAATATCGCAAAAAGAAAAAGGTAAGAAGTATGCTAATTGAAGAATGACTATACTTGTATGAAAATATATTAGTTGGGGGTAGAAGATACAAAAGTGCAGTCCTTTAGGACTATATAATGGCATAAAAACCAAGTAGATGTTTAGTTAATTGTAAACAAGTGTAGATGCCAACTACTAAAACTTGTAGTAACTGAGAATCAATATGAGACATTGGGATTTATTGATCATGGTAGTCTTTAAAGTCACATGTATGTGATTGTGGTAATACCTTTGCAAGTGCAAAAAAAAAAAAAAAAAAAAAAAAAACGAGAGAGAGAAAAGAGGTCTACTAAGGGTTTTCCTATGCTGGTTACAACTATGGACGATGATTAGATTATCTATAATGAACCATCATTATGAATTGGAAATTTCCAATGTTATAGGCAAGTTATTGAAGATATTTCATTTAATAAAACATCCATTAGAGTTATGGCTTGTAGGATTTAAGGAACCTTATTCCTAAGTCTTAAAAGATTACCTTGATACTCTATAGACAAGGTATTTTCACCCTTGAAATCAGGCCTCATCAGGGAATATAACCTAAACTTGAAGGATCATGTTTATTTTTGCTTAAGAGATTATGTTCAGTTTTGATTAAGTGGAAGGTGACCGTTTGAATGTCTTATATGGATTAGTCATAAGATCAGACTTTATATTAGTTCCAACTTTTGGAAAATCTTGATGAATAAAAAAAGGGAACTTGGGTATTAACTAGAGATAAGAAGAGAATTTATGTGTCTAATGAAAATAATGAACTTTTTACTGATGAACCATAAATGAAGATATAATATGTGCAATGATTTTATGAGATCATTGAATGCAAGACTTGGAAACTTAGATTAGATGACCCTATAGAAGGTAAGACCCACTTCAATTAAGAAGGTTGGGCTAAAGAAATGTGGGGATAATCTAACTGAAGGATGAATGAAACTTCATTATGAAATAAGGTTACTTACCTATGTTGCTATTAGTGGAATAAATACTAGAAAGGCTAATCAAGTGGAATTCCTTGTAATTCTTGGTATCAACTATTAAGGAGAGTGAAGCTAAAGTATCTAAGAGTTATCTCTTAAATGGATTGAGAGTTAAGAAGGAAAGGAAGTTAACATGAACATTCAATGATTGACTTTTGGAACCAAAAAAAAAAGAGAGAGAGGGGAGCAAGAAAAGAAAAAGAAAGAGACAGAATAGAACAAAATAAATGCTACAAAGGGAGAGAGATTTTAAGATTTATTTGACCTAGGTGCTTAGACTTGCTATAAGGTGATCAAGTATAACTTGGTCTAGATCTCTTTAGTGGTTGAGAAGGGAAGAAGATGGAATATTTAGGTTAGTACATCATTTGACTTGGATTGCAAAGAAGAAATGGAATTGTAGATAATAAGTAAGGTAGTAACATAATAAGGACATCTTTTATAGAAAAGTAGCGAGGAAAGGACTAAGTTTTTATGAAATTTTGAGAAAATAAGATGGAAGCTATAAGGACAGATTATCTAGCACTAAATGAGTGAGGTACGACTAATTTTAAAGACAATTTCTAAAAAGAGGAGAGAATGTAACATCCCAAAATTAATCATAGATTTGGACTAATTAAAAATAATTATTATAGAATAACTGGGTAAGCTATATGAATGGAAATTTATAGAGAATAAGTTATTAATATGGGTTTAAGATTTCAATTGGATTAAAGTTTAATTTAGGTCTAAAATTAATTTGAGTAAGCTATAGATAAGGATTTATGAAGGCTCAATGATTTTAGGTGCAAGCCCAACTCCCTATCATGATACTTAGGCTAAGAGAGATCACCTAGCAATAACCTAATTAGATTTAGTGAAATAGAGGTCCAAGACCTAATTTACATAAATTTTTATAGTTGGCCCAACACACATTATGCAGATCTAAATTGGATTGACTCTTAGAACTTAGCCTGACCCAATCAAATTTCTACAGCCTAACTCATGAAATAAGGCCCAACAAGCATAAAAATCTGAACCCATGAGGATTTGGATCTTTGGGTTAACTCATAATCTATTTAGGGCCTAACTTAAACCTAACTAAACCCTAAATACACTCAGCCTCCTCTCTATTCTATAGAAAAAACACAAGAGGTAAAACAAAATTTGAAGGTTTAGAGGGAGGCTAGGGTTTTTCTGTATTCCTCTACTATTTCTCACTTCTAGAAGAAGATTTGGCAAAAGTAATCTATGTAAAACATATCCTTCTCATTCTCCTCTTCATTTTGGTCTAATTGGTTTTCATTTTGAGAATTTTTCATCTTTTCTTAGGATGTAATATGGTTCTTGGATGATTGTTGCAAGATTTTCAGTGTTGGAGATTAGATAGATAATTAGGTAAGCATTTCCCTTCTATTTTGTGTATTATTTTGTTGGAAAATATCTCTAAGGGTTAATTTTCATAATGGATTCTGCTATTATGCGAAATTACAAGGAGATGAAGGTGAAAAATTGAAATTTCTGGGCTTGATGACTCAAATCCGAATTTGGGAATGTCCCATGGTATGTTCTTGGTAGTTGAGGCTCAACTTAATCAATTTATCTCCTTAGATGTATGGGTAAATGATTTCTCTCTTTTTATGAAATGTATATACTAAATTCCCATCATTTGGACTGACTTTTGGTGCATGGCTTGTATATGTGTGAAAATGGAGATGTGGGGAGTGAACCATTGTGAGTTTTGATATCTTGACCTTGAATTGGTGCAATTGACCCTTTAAGAAGCTAGCTAAGTAACTTTTAGGTAGCTATTGATGGTTTAACCCCTTGGATATATGATTTATTGCTAGAAATGATGACAACTATACTTGTTTTAGGCTTGGTGTGCATTTGAATAATAGGTAGCTAGAGGCAGAATAATTAGGTTCATCGAGGTAATCGACGTTAATTTCCTAATTCCATCTATATGTTCATGTTACTCTATTATTGTTTGCATATATATGATTTTGAAATGTTAAATGATTGGTTGACTACTTAAATTGTTATTGTGATTGGACCTTGTGAGTTCATAGTAGAGCTATGGTGCGGCTACCACTCGCCCATATGCTTCGATCAGGCACCAGATTGTGATAAGACCTCAGATGTACTGAACCCTGGTTGTGCTCATTATGGAGTAAATGTTGTGGACGGACCTCTCCCAGTGTTATTAGCCATTAATATGTGTATATAATTGCTGGTATGGGACAGTAGCTATTGGTAGCTCAACTAGTTCATTTGCAAATTGAATTGATGATTCTGGTATTGATGATATGAAATTACATTGTATTGATTAATTTGTACATATATATGGAATTTGCCTCTTATTACTGAGATTGTATATCTCACCCCAGTTGTGGGCTAACATTTTCAGAGACCGGACCTCTTAGTGGCAAGAAAAAAATTAATGGAAACTTATTATGTAGTTTAGTAGTAGGTAGGTTTGGAAACCTTGTCAGATTGTATTCATATAACTAGACTACTAGTTTTATGTAATTGCCACATTGCATCATGAATTGCAAAGTATAGGGATTATAATCATTTGATACATCAAATGTCAACTTAAACTAGTAATGTATGGAATTTCTAATGGGACTTATGTTTGAATGGAAATGTGAGTAATGTGTGAACTCTTTACTATCATTGATCTATAAACTCACTGGTTTGTGGTGGCTAAAGGGTTAAGGATCCACATTTGAGTTTTAAATGGGTAATGATAGATGTGTAAGGTAGATTAGGTAAAAGAAAGACACTAAATCTTCACAAACTAAGTTAAAGTGGCCTAGAGTATTGCTAGAGGGGGAATTGGAGAGCATGAGATAAAATTTTGAGAGTTATAGGAACAGAAGGAAATTAGTCGCGGCTAAAATTTAATTGGCCTCGGCCACAAGCGACGAGGTAGCCTAGGGAGGGTAATAGAGGAAATTGGCTATGGCCAAAATTTAATTAGTCTCGGCCAAATGGTAATAGAGGGTAATTGGCCGCAGCCAAAATTTAGTTGGCCTCGACTAAATGTGATAAAGTTACTAGAGAAGGAAACAGAGAGCAATTAGCTGCAGCGAACAATGAAGTTAGCTGTAGCTAAGTGTGAGAGGCATGTTTGGTGGTGTTCTAGAGGGTAATTTGCTGCAGTAAAAGGGATATTTGGCCGCGGCAAAATGTGTGAAATTTGTGAAGGTGTAAAGAGTTAAACCCGAGAGTAATTGGCAATAGTACGAGAGAATTTAGTTGCAACGAAGGTGCTCAATTTCTTATATTCATCTAGAAACCTTAGTTTCTCTTATGGTAATGTCAAAGAATAATTTAGAAACACTTGTAAGAGGTTTTTGTGAGTTGGAGTTAATGGATGGAAGAATCAAAGGCTCCTCATTGATGACTAAATTCACTTGCACATTCGAATAATTGTGGTTGTCTAACTAATGACCCTAATAACATCAAGGTTCAAATCCCCTTGCATTTTCTGAATATAATTAGTTGTAATGACTTTCAACCTTATTTTATGATTATTAATTGCGTACTTAACCTTAATTATGATGATTAGAAGTTAGGGTTCTGACATTTGACAAGCTTTCAAATGAAGTATGTTATGTAATAGAAAGATATGTTTTTCTTTGAATTTCAATGGCCTTCATGTTTGGTCTAGAGAGAGAAATTAAAGAAGGAAAGCAAGTTTGGTTAAAATTTGATGGAATTAGGGGTTTTGAAGGGTATAAAATAAGATTATACAATTGGAATCAATTAAGAAGATATAAAATGTAAAGCACCTAGGGTTTTTGTTGCATCTTGAAGAATTTGGAACCCTAAGAAGATTTTTTAAGCTATTTAAGATTATATTCAAAATAGAAAAGAGCTAAGGAACCTCCACATATGCCAAATTCCTTAAGAGAAGTGATAAAACTCCATGTTAGCGAATAATGGTGCATGTCTCAACCAAGACATGGTTCAAGTAGTTGGAAATAGTTTTCATTGATTCTAAGGTTATAAATGGTTTAAATATGAATTATAAACACTAATGGTATCATTAGATTGAATTTAGAAATCTTATTTTGAAAGATGAATTTTTAAGGCATCTAAAGGGATTAAAGAAGTACGTTGGCCCTAACCTTGTGTAATCTTGCAAATGATGATTCAAATGAGTTTCATTAGAATTATATAGTTTATAACAAGTGAGAGTTTGGAGCCTAGAAAGTGAATTCCAAGAGTTGCCTCTTAAAAGACCTAAAATGACTTAAATTGGGATATTGAGTTCTAATAGAATTGAAAGAAGATAATAAAAGATAGAATGAATCCTAATAGCTTATTTTGTCTTGTAATTGCTATATAAACTCACCTACTTGTAGGTGTCAAGCCAAAGAAAGTCAGGGAAAGAAAGGGAACAAGTGGGTTAGTGGTGACTTGAAACTTCTCAAACCTATAAGGTAGCATTATCTCCCTATTTTGCATACGTTTGAGTGTTTGGATGAGTTGAAATTCTTGTTTGTGTAGTTACTTAATGTATTCATGAGTTATGCTTTAATAAGATTCCTATTATGAGTTTTATGTATGAGTATGGTATGTTTCTGCTCCTAACTCCCTATGACATGACATTGAGTACAATAGCTTTTCCTTGGCCTCAAGTTGAGTTTAGTTAAGCCTAACTAGCTTGTTTTGATTCCATGGCTTAATAAGAAATGAGATTTCATGCTAAAAGTTGTGTTTGAGTTACATGATGCATATGAATCATGTACTTGCACTAAATGCATTGCATTTTCTCATGACATTCTTGTATATGTGGATATGGTTGAGATTTGCTACTGAGATTCTCCCAAGAATCTCACCATATATATCTTTCACTAACCATTACAGGTCTATCAAGCAAGGAAGAGGAAATTGAGAAGAGTTAGGTTGTAGCAATGACTTATTATAAGCTGTCAATATAGAGAATACATTTAATATTGTATGATATGTAATAATAATGAAATATGCCATACATGACATAAACATATAATGGTAACCTATATATGATCTTGAGGATAGGAATGTGAGCTATTTTGATGTATATTTGGATCATTAGTATGACTTAAATATATGAAGCATTATGGTTTATATGTACAATTGAATATTGAATGGTTAAATTTTGATGTGAGCCTTATTTTAGACAATGAACTTTATGGAATTGATGTTTAGAATGATTAAAATTTGCTCAAAATGAGAGAGTGCAAATTGGAGGCCAATTTGACCAATTTAGAACCAAGTTTTGATCCAAATGAACAATAAATTACACTTTTACCCTTGACAGCTAAATAACCTAATTTGGAGCTAAAATTTAGTATGCAATTAGACAATTTATAGAACTTTCTAAAAGCTAAGAATGAGAATTTTTATAGTTATACAGAATATTTTACGAATTTATGAAGCTAGTGCAAAAACATGGATTTGGTGTAGTATTGTAGCTACTATAGTAGCTATTGTTCTATGGCTTTTTAGGGGTCAAATGAATTCATTTTTACTTGAAATTTTTACATCATATAGTTCACATCACAAGCTTCTCATAGATGTATAATTTACATAAATCGAAACTATATAGCAAAAGTTATGAATTTTCAAAATTTAGGCCTTATTATGTCAAAATGGCCAAAATGAGTTATATAGTCTTTATATGTGAATGGGTCTCATATTCTAGTTTTATGGATCAAAGCAAAGTTGTCTATGATAGCCATGGGTGGAAAAAAAAAAGAAATTCAAAATTTGACCCTTATAGTGGCACTTGATGTAAGAAATTGAATAGAACTGTCACAAAAATCTTAGTAACAATTATAAATTTGTTGATAATTAGATAAGTGTATAAGAAGCTAGTTATGACAATAATTAAAACAATCATTGATGTATTAAATAAACAAAGACAGAATAATGAAGAAAATTGTATAAAGATGTAGTTAGAAAAATACTTTGTGAAAAATTAAAAGTAATTTAATTTTTTTAATAATTTAGTAATATAATACTATATTTGTGATAAACTAAATTAATATTATTGAGTTTATCTTCTATAATATACAAAAATTAATTCACCCAACTATTTAGATTAAAAATAGTGGCTCCTAGTGTTACACTAAGGCTTTTGCTTTTTATGTTGTAGTCGCCTTTACCTCACAAATTCTTTATGTTCTTGATCGGTGAATTGTTAACAGGATTAATCGATGGAGAATTTAAATCAAATGTATGGGAATACACCAGAGGAATTGGCTATTGTAAAGTCATTAACCTCTAATGTGATAATACCTTAGTTTTAAGAAACTGACTATCGTACTCAGCATTGAAGATTGTTGAATCATTAAATAATGACATCAATGACCTAAATCGGGAGAGATCGGGAGAGATCGAAAGATTTAAATTGCGACAAGGGTGAGAAGGGAACATAATAGTAAGGACTAACACCTCCAAAGTTTGCATATTAGCCAATTAGCACAAAAGAAGATGGATTGACGATGCTAATGTCTTGTTGTGTTGCAGCACTTCAAATTGATGTAGTTGATGCTAGATCACCAATGCCATCATGATTTTGTTTATCTTGTGCAACAATGGGCAATTGGGCTAATATGTAATCTTCATATCTTTTTCCTAGCCTACCATTTAGAATTTCTAGTCATGGTAAATCAGGTGCAGTAAAGTAAGTTAGAAAACCATCATAAATCACTGTTCCCTAAGAGCCTATAAGATGTTCATTTAGTCTTGGCTCATCCTCTCTTGATACTCATGATAGTTTATTTGTGGAGGGTTATGAATGTTTAACCTATAAAGATCATCAGTGATATTGACCTAGGAAAAAAGTTATGTTGTTAAATAATAAAATATTATGTATTAAGCAAACAAAAATAACAAGGGTGACAAGAGTTAAAAATTTATCGCGAAACTAGTGGCACCACTTGTAGGGTAGATCCATCATCGATTACATGTCTAATACTATCACATGTATTTGAAAGTATGATCCATAGGTGCTATAGCCATAGGCACTTGAGATTGGGCATCTTGTCATGTAATTTACACCTCAATAAAGTCCCTATGCTCTTCTTGCTAATCTATTAAGGTTTTTCCTCACAACTTAATGTATACTAAGCCCCCAGATTGACTAGAGTAATTAAGATTGGCTGCTACCTATTAAACTAGCATAGTACATGATTTGGATGGTGTTGCTTTATTATATGGAAGTAAATGAGTGATATTGAGGCTAGCCAAATGTCTTGAGATGCCAACCAATATTATATGATAAGCTCTCACACACTATCTCGTCTAATAGGTGATTAAAATGCTTAGCTAGCTGATTGATGACTACCTTTAACGCATAGAGTTTATCATTTGGTAGTTTGATTCCAAGTAGACACTTATATATTTGCACCCAAATGTTGTTCCCACAACTAGTGATGGTCATTCTTGTGCAAGGGAGGCCTAATTGCTTAGTAACATCCTCTACAATGATCATTCATTCTCTTCAGGTGAGGTGAAAAGTATGGATCTTGAAACACCATCTCTCTACAAGCACCAATACTAGTGATGGATCATACTCAAATTGCCCTAAATCAGTAAGGCCATAGAATTTAAGTTATTGAAGATAGTCAATAATAGTGGGAAAAGATAGAGGTAGATGATTATTATGCATGACACATTATAGGTAGAGCACTTTCTCTTCTTGCAAGGGGATGAAATATTATACATGCATTAGTACAATTGAATTATAGAAAGTACATATGAAACAAAATGAGAATAAGATTATCTTACATAGCCAAGTTATATGGCTTGTGAAACGTGCTATGTTTGAAGGTATGGACTTCCTTCACCATGGGAACATGAGAATTGCTAATGATACTCTATAATCCATATAGCATTATAATGGCCGATTAATCTATTACATTTGTTCTCTAATAGTGTACCTATGTATTGACTTGATATTATATATCTATGACTTAAAGTCATCAGTCACTATACATACTCATCTTGATGTATTATTGCTATCCTATATTGAAATCATACTTGACTAGGGGCAATTTAAGAATAACAATTATTCTATGGACAATTACTATATTAAGTTATATTGCACATATATAAAAATAAAATATAATAATTGTATTACCTTAAAAATAATGCAATGTAGGTTATCACAATCATCTTATGATTGGATTTTAGGGCATACACCAACAATCTCCCACTTGCATTAGAGCCAATCACTCATGCATTTAATATCGAGTGACCTAGTATGACTATTATGCTTTTGCTGCACCAGAGGATTTGTTAGTGGTTCAGCAATATTATCATTTATTGGTACTTTGCATATCTTTGCATCTCCTCTATCGATGATCTCTCCAATAAGATGGAAGTACCGAAGTATATGTTTAGATCGTTAGTGAGATTTAGGTTCCTAGCCTGTGCAATGGCCCCATTCTTATTACAATAGAGGTTTACTAGGTTAGCAATGGTAGGAGCAACCCTAAGTTTAATAGTGAATTTTCTAATCCAAATGGCTTCTTTCAAAACTTTTGAGGCAACAATATACTTAGCCTCTATGGTAGAATTTGCCGCTATCTCCTATTTTGAACTCTTCTAGCTTACAGTAGCTTTGTTAAGGTAGAACACATAACCTGATTATGATCTGGAGTCATCTTTATTGGATTGGAAACTGGCATCTGTGTAGCCCTTCACAACCAGTTCCTCTTCACCTCCATCTACCAAGAATGAGTCTTTAGTTCTTCTCAAGTACTTGAGGATATTCTTGATAGCAATTGTGACACCATATTCACTAAGCTCATCTCATACCATTTATAGGTTCATTCTCATGAATTATATAATATTCTCAAAGAAAGGCCATTGAAATAATCCATTAATTTGCGTTACATCATGCATAAATTTTTCACTCTATGTCCTGTGGGCCATATGGACTCATCCATCTCATTTTCATATTTAAATATATAAATACAATTCATAACAAGCTCAAGAAGTGGCCTAGAACTCGAGCAAAGGAAGTGGATATATAAAAATAAGGTGTGCAGCTTCAAATTGAAATTCCAAGTTTCTATCATAAATTTTGAAAAATCATAACTAATTCTAAAAAAATTAAAATCAATCATACTTTACCATTTTAGAAAGCTACAAATGTCTACTTTATGTAAAAATAAATCCAGACCACAATAGAGACTACTAGCCACCTAAAATTTATGGAACAGTAATAGAGGTTACCTATCACTACTAGTATTATCTTCTAACTTCAAAAATTCATATCTCGCTGCTTAGATGTCCAATTGAGGTTATATTGGTAGACATGGAAAGCTTATCATGTACAGTTTATTTTTCTAAAATTTTATGAGCATTGAACATCATTTGACTCTTGAATGACACAGCCCAAGTTACTGACCAAATGACTAGTATTTGCATTAGTTCAACAAAAAATGCCAACTTTAAAAAATTATAATTAATTTCATAGAGCTCTAAATAATATGGTCTTTGACTCCCAAAAAGATCTAGATGAGATCTATATGCATGCCAAGTTTCATAGGCAAATTCATTCATTGGTCAAATTTTGACATTGGGTTGCATAATGGTCATTTTTTATGTCTCATAAGGGTCTCAAATGGTCTAAAATTGCTTCTAAGACAACCATGTCACTTGAGCATGTGGGAAAATACCAAAATGGTCTACCAAACTTGTCTTAAAGGCACACAAACTCAAATTTTTCAAACTCACTCATCTACCCTAAGTTATACATAAGAATGCCTATGTCAAGTCTTGCCATTCCATATCTAAATCATGCTATTTCATACATATGGCATTAAATCTCATTTGTACACAATATATCTATATATTTACAAGTGTTCATGGGCTCATACATTATATACAACATTGGATTACATCATATGCCACTCATATAGCAACAAAATGGACAATTTACATAATTCCATGTCAATCTCCTTTTTTTAGGCTTAGTGGCTTCCATTCATTGACTTACTTGGACCACCTAGTCATGTTAATCAAATGGGGAGGAAGGGATGAGATTCTAGGAATCTCAATAGCTCTTCTCCCTTTCAACTATACATAAAGAATACAAATCTAAGTCTAAAAATACATACATGGATATTAGGGAACATGTGATTATTCATGGAACATTTCTAGTATTCAAGAAGTCATACAAAACATATATAGGCTTGTCAAGCAAGTGGTTTAGCCTTACCCATTCTCTTTAGGGATTTTGGACTTGCCTCACCCATTCTCTTAAAGGGCTTTTACTCAGCCTCATTTATGAGAGACTTTTGGCTCATCCTCACCCTAGCTAAGGGACTTTTGGCTTCACCACACTCAAGTAAACCAAAATATATTCATAAAGTATCATTTAAGTGCATAGCATAACATCATGATATCATAGCATATAGATACATGCTAAAATATCTTTCCTGGCTTAAAACACATATACACACATTCAAAGATAAGATAATCATCCACTTATACATAAAAAAAAAAAGAAAGAAAGAGAGCTACCTTTGTTGCTATTGCAAACTTTTCCTCTTGGATTGGATTTCTCTTCCTCGGCCACACACATATAAGAAGGTGGAGCTTGTTTCTCTTGGTCTAGACACATCATGTGGAAGCCAATTACACTTTTGAACTAATTTCTAGAGCTACACACTCATTAGAAAAACTAGGTAGTTTATATGACTCTTTCCATAATGTACTTAATGATGAAACTTATGGAAACATGATGTTTGCTCCATTCTCTTCATTTATTTATGACTCTTGACTCCTTTTAAGCTTCTTGGAGTTACCACACAATCAAATCGAGGAGTCTAGTCAAGTGTTGCTTCTTTAAGCTATAATATAGAATCTATGATACTATCTTACTTTCTATGACTTTTAAAATTTTTCCAAGGCTTCTTCTCATCCTTTTCTATCATATATGACTTAAGAATAAGTTTGGAACAAATTAAAACTACCCCTAGGTGCTCCAACCTCTTTAGGCCGTGGCTATGGAGCATGTGAGCACCAAGTGAGCTTACTTTGTTTTCTTGATGGAAGATTCATATGAGAAGCCTTCTATGGATCTCAAGAGCTCATCCAAACACTCATTTAAGCCTAGTAATTATTGTATCAAATTAGATTTTTAATGGAGCACTTGAAACCTTAACTTTTCTATCTTGAAATCTAATAGTTCTTTGTTAATTTTCTTTTCATATTCTCATTTTCCACACTCAATTTTCTAGGATTCACCCTTGGTTTTGCCTAAAATCCAAGTCCTCTTGGACTTCCCTAAGGTGGCCGAACCTACAAGAGAGAGGGGGAGGAAGAAGCTACCATAAAAGTGAGATTTTACCTTATTTCCTTAGCTCCCTTTGTTTGTTCTTAACTTGGCTTGGCTTCCTCTCCTCAAACACGAAATTTTTCTCTCTGTTTTGCCCCCAAAATAGCACCAAAAACTTCAAGAAAACTATAAGAAGAAAGGGGAAAAGGAGGAGAAGAAATTTCCTAAAGAGAAGGTTAGGAAATTCCAACAAATTCTTACCTTTTTCTTGATTTTTCTCCTTCTCTTTTGCCTTATTCTTGTGCACCTTCCTCCTTTGAGTCTTCTTTGGTTTTTGGCTGGAATAGGCCAGTCTAAGAAATGAGGGAGAGTAAGGCGTGACATATATATAGCTAGGTTAGGAAAAACTTTTTAAAAATTTCAATTTCGTTCTTTCATCTTGGCATTTTCGTTTTTGGTTTGTTTTAGCTCCTTTTTTAGAATTGTATTTTTTATTATAAAATTTAGATTCTCAATTTAATAAAATACTTTTGAAATTACTTAATTTGTAGTTAAAACCTTCCCGAATGAATTGATCAAAGTTTGGGCTCACAACCGTTGGAAAATATCTACTAGAGAGGCTTTAACTATCCTGGGACTTTTCATTGTTTTCAGGACTTCTGAGAATCCCAAAGAACTCAAATTTTTCATTTAAAAAACCCTCCTATGAGTATTCTAAAAGTTACCCGAAATTATAAAAATGCCATTACGTTTCATTGCATTTTCATTAAAATCTTTTTAACTATTCTGGTTCTGGTTTCAAGGCACCTCTGGCCTTAAATCACTATTATTTGAGGTTTAAAATATTATTCTAATTTTATTGGACCTCAAATCACTCTATCTAAGGAATTTTCTTTTATATCCAGTAAATTTTATACATTTACGGAGAAACCATATGTTACTTTTATCGCATTTTCTCTCGTTTTCAAATAATTGGATATTATAGCAATCTAGTAACTCTCACATGTATTTCACTAGTACCTATCATAATATACATCATATAGCTAATCTCATATCATTATATTCTTACAACAACAAAATTACAACCGCAACTAAATTTTTGGCAGTAATTTTAGCCTATTTCATACATCAACCAGAACTATAGAGGTTAAAATTTGAATTCCTTTTTTTCTTTTGTGGTTGCCATAGACAAGTTTGTTTTAATCAATAAAACCAAGAATAAGCCTAATTTGTATATAGGAGCCATATAATCAAATTTGGCCACTTTAGACATAACAAGGCTTTAAATTTTAAAAAAAATTTATAACTTTGGCTATACAACTTCGAATTATGCAAATTAGGTGCCTACGAAAAGCTTATAATTTAAACCTTATACTGTAAAAATTTCAAGTAAAAATGAATCCATTTGCCCCCTGAAAGCCACAAAAATCCGTAGTAGTGATAGTGTGAATAGTATTGCACAATTTCTATAATTCTGCACCTACTTCAAAAAATTCACTAAATATTCTATAAAATTCCAAAAAGTACCATCTTTAGTTTGTTAGAAAGCTTTATAAATTCTCTAAGTGTTTGCTAAACTTTAGCCCCAAACTAGTTATTTGGGCTATCAAAGATAGAGGTGCAATTTATGGCTCACTTGGACTAAAATTTGGTTCCAAAATAGTCCATTTGGTTTTTAAATGGTAATATCTTAGTTTAAGCAAGTTTTAATCCACTCATGTTTCATTTCCTTAAGACCCATCGCTTAAAATATGACTAGCATAAAAAATTAATCATCTTACACCCAATTATACATATGGACCACATAGCATCTCATATAGGAGTTTATGTACTAATGGCCAAATCGTGTATCAAAATGGCATATATCCATGTGCTTAAACTTATACATAAGTTACCATTACATATTCTTGTCATATACAAAATATTTTATTACTAATGTATCACATACATTCTCAATTACACAGTTACAATAAAAGCTTCTAATACATGATTTCTAAACTTTATTTCTTCTCATTTTCCTTCTCCTTACTTGAGGAACATATAAGGGTTAGTGGGAGATACATGGGGTGAGATTCTTGGTAGAATTTTAGTAGCAAATTTCAATTCATATCAATGCATACAAAGAATGTTATGAGGAAATGCAAACATGCCACTCATATTCATCATAAGCTCAATTATAACATTTAGCGTGAAACTTTCATTTCCATAGCCTCAAAACATACTAGCTAGGCTGAACTAAACTCAACTCTAGGCTAAAGAAGAGCTATTGCGTTTAATTTCCTACCATAGGGAGCTAAGAGCCGTAACATAGTTTTTTACATGCATAAAACTCAAAATAGAAACTATTATAAAACATAGCTCATGAAATCATTAAGCAAATAAGTATACAAGTATCTCAACTCATTCAAATACTTAAAGGCATGCAAGATAGGGAGAGATATCTAGCTTATGGATTGAGATCACCATTAACCCTCTTATTTGTTTTCTTTTCTTTGATCCTCATTGGCTTGACCATAAAAAAAGTGAACTTGGGCTAGCTTTGCCTATATATGTCAATTTGCAATGTTAAATAACTCACTTGGATTTATCTTAACTCTTGTTATTTGTATTTAACCCTATTAAAACTTAATATGCAACTTTGACCTATTTTAGGTCTTTTAAGAGGCAACTTTTATAATTCACTTGCTAGGCTCTAAAATCTCATTTGCTATGAGCCATATAGCTGTAATGGAACTCGTTGAGGCTATCATATTTATGATTAAACAAGTCAAAGGTGAAGTTACTTGTTTAGGTCTTTTTGAATCCTTAAATTTCATCTTTTAAAATAAGGCTTCTAAATTTAATCCAGTGGTTCCATTATTGTTTATTCATCACATTTAGGCCTCTTAAAACCTTAGAATTCATAAAAGCTCTTCCTAGCTATTCTATTTAGACCATGGTGGAGACATGCACTACATACACGTCACTTAGGAATTTCGCTTCTTCCATGGAGAATTTGATGCATATGAATTATCCTTGGCTCTTTCTAGTTCAAATTTTGTCTTGGGTAGCTTAAAACATCTTCCTAGGGTTCCCAAACTCTAATGATGCCACAAAAATCCTAGGTGCTCTACCTTGAATTTTATGGCTTATTAATTGATTCTATTTGCATAATCTTATTCTCCATACTTTTAAACCCTTGCTCCTATCAAGTTTTGGCCAAAATCAAAACTCCCTCTAGGATCTCTCTATTTAGGTTGAACCAAGAGGGGAATAGAACTCAAAGGAAAAGCAAGCTTTCCAATTTAAATCATACCTTGTTTGAATGCTTGTAAGATAGAGATTCTTGTGATGCACTTTGTTGCTTCAAACTCTCTCTTTTCCCTAAGTGTTTAGCCACCAAAATGCTCTTTTCAAGAAACTAAAACCATTAATAAAAAGAGTTTAAAGAAGAGAAGAAGTTTAGTAACTAGCATAAGGTGAAAAAGTGCATAAATTCTGACTTTTTTTGCCTTTCCTTCCTCCTCTTTTTCCTTTATCTTTGGATGTGTATGGTTGCTGGCTCATTTGTGTGTAAGTCGGTTATGAGGATGGCATGGGTGGTGTGACAAAATATAAGAAGAAAGGAGGTGATTTATAACAATCTCTAAAATTCTTGTTATATCTTAGTATTTTAATTTCTTCATTTAAGCTCATTTTGGATCTTTTTTTAAAACTATCTTTACCATAATAAAATTGAGGCTCTTTAGTTTATTGAAAATATTTACTTTGAAATTTTTGGGATTTAAAAAAAATAAAAAAGACTCGATCAAAGTTTCAGCCAACCAACATTTTAAATTGTACAATGTCAGGGTTTTAGCTATTCTGACAATTTTTAAGTTTTCAGGACCTTTGAAAATCCTAATGAATTTAATTTTGAAATTTAAAACTCTCTTTTTTTAGTTTCTAAAATTTTATCCAAAATTATAATTTTACCACTACTTTATTGGTTTATTTTGTTTAGCCATTTGTGACTTTATAATCCTGTTTCTAGATATTTTAATTAATATTTTACCTTTAATTATGTAATATCCTAAAATTAATTAAGAGAGTCATAAAAGATTAAGGGATTAATTAGGAAAAATTGAGGGAAATAAGAATTTTTAAGGAGAATGATTATTTTAGATATTTCAAGATAAATAATTATTATTTGACAATTTTGTGAAAAAAAATAAAATGTTATTGTAGATTTAAAAATTTTATTAGGGTAATGAAAAACCCAATTAAAGCTCTATGATTAATTTAATTATGCCAAAAATAAATTATTGAAACCCAATTTTAGTTTTATGGAGACTTAACTCAATTGGACTTACTTGAACCCATTAAACTATGATCCAATATGTAGATATAAGTCCAATTGGACCAAGGGCCCATTAGGTCAGCCATATACCATGAAACCTTAAAGGATAGATTGCCTATTTTATTTCCTTCAGTTGAAATTCATTTGGATAGCCAAGGAAGAAAAGAGAAATTCACACATATGAGAGGGGGCTAAAGTTCCTCATCTTTTAGCTTCAATTCACATGCTTAGAGGGAGATTTAGTTAAAGTGAGTTATACATAAGTTAGTCTTCTCATCTTTCTCTTCATTTTTGTCTAATTGGTTTTTCATTTGGTAAATTTTCATCTCACTATCAAATTTTAAAATGGATGTTTTGGTTGTTTCTTAGATGATTTTCGGAGGTTAAGGCTAGAGGGACTATTAGGTAAGTACTTTTCCTTATTTTGATGTGTTATTATACTAGAAATTGGCTCTAATGACTGATTTTTGGGTTGGGTTATATTGTTGTGTGAAAATACAAGGAAATTAGAGTGAACCACTATAGTTTTTGGGCTAAATAACCAAACTTGAATTTTGGAACTCATTAAAGGATAGGGTAAGTACCTCCTATTACGTTGTGATATGTATGCACTGAAATTTTATCATTTGAGTTGATTTTTGGTACATAGTTGTCACATGTGCAAAAATAAAGATATTGAGAGTGACCATTGTTGGTTCTTGTGGTTTGATCTTGAATTGGTGGAATCGACTTTTTAGAAACACAGGTAAGTGATTTCTAATGGATTCTTGATGAAATTGTTCAATGGGTGTGAAACTCTTTTGCTAATGATGGTTAAATGATAATAACTATACTTTTCTTAGGCTTAGTGGGCTTTTTGGGTTATGTTGGTAACTAGAGGAAGAGTAATTAGGCTTCATTGAAGTGATTGGGGTTTTTCTAACTCAAAGTATGTGTTTATTTTAATCTTATATTTGCTACACATGTATGTTTTTCAATGTTAAATGATTGGTTAGCTACTTGATTGTATTGGACCGTGATCATGTCTTTAGTATAGTAGTGGTCATCATATTGCCACTTGTGCATTGTGCCATGATCATGCATTGAGTTATAACTAAACTTAATGAAATGCGCTGAGCTTTGAGCTTGCTCAATGGAGAGTTAGTACTGTGGATGGGCCTTTTCCTATATTTTTCGCTATTAACATGTTATATTTGATTGCTAGTATAGAATAGCAGTTATTAGTAGTCTAACTAGTTCATTTGTTGATTATATTGATGTTTTTGTTATTTTTTTGTACAAAATGCATTATGTTGATTAATTTGTACATATATATGGAAATAACCTCTTATTACTAAGATTTTATATCTTAACCTCATTGTGGACTAACATTTTTAGTGATCGGACCTTTTAGTAGCAAGGGGAAGCTAAGGGAAGCCTACCATGATGGTTTAGTAGTATATAGGCTTGAATGCCTTGATTAAATGAATTTGTGCTAATATTGCTTATTATGTTGTAAAATTGCCATATTATATCATGTATTACCAAGGATAGGGACTAATTATATATTTTGAAGTGACATGGAATTGGTACTTTTGATTGTATTTGGATGATTCTTAATGAATATCTTGAAATTATATGACCTCTAAGTATTTAGCATTGTAAAATTAATATTTAAACTATTGGTATGAAAGGATTGGATGTTTGGGCTCATTTAAATATATATACTTTATAATTGCTCCAGGTGTTTAAACGAATTTAGAAGGCATATTTTGGATTTTGGATTTTGAATTGTCACTTGGAAGTTTTGGAAGCAACTTGTTGATTTTGTTGTCATATTGGTCATGTCATATAAGGTGTAAAGTAGGTGTCAATGCTTTATTAGGGGTGGTTTTGAGTTTGGTTATGATTTAGGAAATTTAGGAATGTGTTTTATTGCCTTGATTATGCAGAAGGTAAAGTGGTTCACCCTTTTTTATGTTTCCATAGTAGATTTTGCTATTATGGGTCATTATTGGGTAATCTTGGGGTATGGTACAGTCATATTTTGAACCTAAGCTTGTGTCAAGTGTTGAAGGATATAGACAAGTTTAATTTGTCAATTGAAACTTGCTTAAAGTGGTTTGATGACCTTGGGTAGTGCAACAAGGATTTTAAGTTGTCATTAGAAGTCATATCATACCATTTGTTGTCATAAGCCTTTATGTGTGACATCAGGAAGTACCATAGTCATATTTTGAAATTAGGAATATGTCAAGGTTTTAAAGCTGTAGACAAGTTTAATTAGTTAGTTGAAATTTTCTCAAAGAGGTTTGGAGACATTGGGTAGTGTATTAGGGATTTTAGGGTTGCCACTTGGGGTTATATCTTGCCTTGTTATCATAAATGAATCTTGTGCTAATATGATATCTATTTTGGTTAGTGTGATTAGCTTTTAAATCCTTGGGCTATGTACAGTATTTGGATGGAAATTATAAAAATGTAAACCCTTTAAAAACCTGGCCTTTTTGCCATTAAAAGATTTTAGGATTGATTTTGAGGTGGTAGCAAGTTGCTAGTTTGCTTATTCAAGTGTTTAGGCGTAGTAAGTTTTTGAGTCATGACCAAAATTTTTCAAGTCATGGCCAAAATGAGTTAGTAGTATTCCAATAGCAAATTTGGCCACGGTGCAAAAATTTTTGGATAATGGCATAAAATTCATCCAAAAACTAATTTGGCCATGGCACAAATAGTTAGCCGCAGTGTAAATATTTTTTGCCACAGTGTAAATCATGTCTATGTGGAAAAATTGATCCAAACTCGAGTTTAGCCATGGTGTGAGTTCTTCAAGTCACTGTTTAAGTGTATAATTAAGCTTTTAGAAGTTCCAAAAGCCAAATTGGCCACGTCCTAACTATTTTAGGCTGCAACTTAAGTCCTAAAACCCCTAATTCAACTATAAAAACATGGTTTCCAACATGTTAGTTATGATTGGTGACTAGTAATCCAATATGTAAAAGTTTCTATGCTTTTTGGAGGTAATTTGAATAAGATAAAAAGTGTTAATAAGAATTTTGATTTCCTAAGAACAAAAATCCTCTTATAGGCCTTGATGGTGAATATAGATGGCATGAAGGTTCAAATTTTCCTATAGTTTCAAATGTCATTGACTCATTATTTAAATTTAATCTTAATTATGACTTATTGAGAACACAATTATGCATAATTAGTTTAATTAGTAGTTAAGGTTGTTACAAATTGTTCTTAATTCATTTTGCTTTAGGGTCCTTTTTTTGTCATCATATGGGTTCTAGTTCAATTTTAAAGAACTGAGCGTTATAGTACCTATTCATCATGCTCAAGGTATACGAGACATCTAGACGAGTATCTATCATGGCATACATGATAGATCCAATTGATTATGCATAAGGAATCTTATCCATGCAGTCTTTCTCTTCTTGAATAGTGGGACATTGAGATTTAGAAAGACTCATGCCATGTGACATAGGTAGAAATCCTCTTTTGGATTCTTGTATCAACACTTTGTCAATGTCTGTGCTCTGACTTAGGCCAAGCAATCTCCTTAATCTATGCCTATAGATCTTGATGCTTAGCATGAAGGCTACTTTGCCTATGTCCTTAATGAAAAACTGATTCCCTAACTAGGTTTGTATAGCCTATAGTGAAGGGATATTATTACTGAAGAGTAGTATGTCATCCACATATAGTACTAGGAATATAATTGTGCTCCCATTAACCCTTTTGTAAACACAAGATTTATCTTCATTTTTTATGAAACCAAACTCTCTAATTGCATCATTAAAATAAAAATTCTAGCTTTAAAAAGCATGCTTCAATCCATAAATGGATCATTACAACCCATATACCTTTCAAGCATTTTTTGGAATGACAAAACCTTCAGGTTGTGTCACATACAATCCTCCTAAAGCTTCCTATTTAGGAAAGTAGTTTTGACATCCATATGCTAGATTTCATAATTATAGAATGTTGTTATGACAAGCAAGATTTGGATGGATTTAAGCATGGCCATTGGGGAATAGGTCTCAGCATAGTTTATACCATGAATCTGCTTATAACCCTTAGTGAGTAATCGCCCTTTGTAGGTGTGTATGTTGACATCCATGTCAATTTTCTTTTTATAAACATGCTTGCACCCAATGGGTTTTACCCGCTTAGGTGGGTCAACCAGTGTCCATACTTGGTTAGTGTATATAGATTCCATCTTAGATCTTATGGCCTCAAGCCATTTCTTGGATTCTGGACCTTCAATAGTCTCTTGGTAGCTTGTGGGCTCGTTTTGGTCCATGAGCATTATATAGCCATATTGAGTCACCAAGAATCCATATCTCTTAAGCTTATAACGAATCCTACCAGATCTACGTATGCCTTATGTCACTTGAGTAGGTCTTGTTCCACAATGACTTGTGAAACCTGTTTAGGTTCTATAAGAGGTTGAATGTTATCTTATAGCTCTTGAACCTATTCAAGTTCTACTTTTCTCCCACTGCTTCTTGAAATAAACTTTCTTTTGAGAAAAATGCTAGTTCCTGTGACAAACACTTTGCCTTCAAAAGGATTATAGAAGTAGTATTCCAGGGTTTTCTTAGGATACCCTATAATAAAATTTATTCATATTATGGCTAAGCTTTTTTTAGGCTTATCTTTTAACATAAGCCTAACAACACCAAATCTTTGTGAAAGACATACTAGAATGCTTCCTAGTACATATCTCATATGGTGTCTTTTAAACCGCTTTACAAGCAACATGATTGAGCATAAAAGTTGCTATTTCTAAACAAAAACCCTAAAAGGAAATAGGAAGATCTGTATGACTCATCATTGATCGTACTATATCTAATAAGGTGTAATTCCTCCATTATGAAACACCATTCCATTATGTAATTCTTAGTGGAGTGAGTTGTGGTATAATACCACACTCCTTTAGATACTCATAGAACTCTTGACTTAACTTTCTCCACCTCGATCTGATCAAAATATCTTGATACTTTTGCTAGGTTAGTTTTCCACTTCATTTTTAAACTCTTTGAACTTTCAAAGTATTTTAATTTGTGTTTCATAAGATATGTATACCCATATCTACTAAAATCATCAGCAAAAGTGATGAAGTATTAAAAACCACCTCTAGCAAGTGTATTCATAGGCCTCAATACATCACTATGCATCATGCTTAAGAGATCGTTTGCCCTTTCACTGTGTCCAGTGAATGGAGCTTTTGTCATCTTGCCCAACAAACAAGACTCGCATGTGTCATATGATTCAAAGTTAAATAAGTCCATCTCGATGGAGCTTGGAAATGCATTTCTCATTTATATGGCCTAAGCAACAATGCCAAAGGTATGTTGGATTAATATCGTTTGATTTTAATTGCTTGGTATTAATGTTATAGATAGTAGGATTAAGATTTAGAACATAAAGCCCATCAAACATTGGTGCATTGCAATAAAATATTTCATTTAAATAAATGGAATAACACTTGTCTTTTATTATAAATGAAAAATCTTTTTTAATCTAATTAAGAAATAGAAATTATATTCCCACTAATTGTTGGCATAAAATAGTAGTCTTTTAATTCTAAAACTAAGCTCATGTTCCTATAGCTAAAGCAACAACTTTTGCTCAATTCCTAACTCATAGGTCCACTTCTCCTTTAGCCAGAGTCCTACTCCTTTTAAGTTCCTGCACATTAGTACAAATGTGAGAATTACATCTAATATTTAATACCTAAGATGTAAGAGTAGACAAATTAACTTTTATAACAAAAACACCTAAATTGAAAGTCACACTTCCTTTCTTTGCTTTCAAATCTTTTAGGTATATCTTACAATTCCTTTTCCAGTGTTCAATCTCATCATAATGGAAGCATTTCCCTTCCTTTGCCATACCACATTTAGGTTTTAGTGCTTTGGACATAGGCTTAGGCTTATTTTTAGATTTGGAACCCTTTTTGTCTTTGCCCTTGCCCTTGCCCTTGCCTTTATCTTTACCCTTTTAGATCATCATCATGTCTAAGGGCTTAGCCTTTTGTCGGTTCTACTTAGTAGTTCTCAACATGCTTAATAGTTTTAGTAGTATTTTGCCAATTTCGTTCATGTTGTAATTCATGACGAAATGACTGTATCTTAGTGGCAACAACTACAAAATCAAGTTGGTGGCTATCTCTTACCAAGTGGAAAACCCAATCTCTCAAGGCTTTCAATGTACCTAATCATCTTGAGCATGTGAGGCCCAACCAGGCTTCTTTCTGCTAGCTTGCACTGAAATAATGCTTTAGAAACATTATATCTCTTATGATGTGCTTGCCTCTTATACAACTTCTTAAGGTGTTCAAGCATGTCATAAGCTTCCATTCTCATGTTGCTTTTGAAGCTTAGAGTCTATGGTTGCTAATCTCATTCACTATTTTAATCTCATCCATTGTTTTAATTTAAAAGTTCAATAAAGGTAGTTTCTTGTTTTAATCTCATCCACTGTGATGTATAGGGTCCATGCAAAATTGAATCTTTATCTGGTGCTGTGACAACCCTAATTTTTAATCATTGTAATTAAGGTAAAATACGTGATTAATAACTATAAATCAAGGTTACAAGACATTACGCCTAATTACATTTGAGAAATGCAGGAAAATTTGAACCTTTATATTATTAGAGTCATCAACTAAATAATTACAAGTATTTATGTACACAAGGGAAACAAACGCTCATTTATAGGCCTTTGATTCTATTACCCATTAATCCCAACTCACAAGAATCTTTTACTAATATTTCTAAGTCATCCATTGAGGTTATCATATGAAAAACCAAGATTTTTAGGTTAGAATAAGAGTTGGGGACCGTTAGCTACGGCTAAATGTCATTACACCACGACCAATTGCTCTTGGGTTCACTCTTTATCTTCATATCACTGCGGCGAGTTGGTGCTTCGTTACGGCTAACCTACATGGCACTGTGGCGAGGAAGCCTTCTGGAACCTACCTTGCTCATCTCTCGCTATTGGCCGCAGCCATTTCCCTCTTTCGCCGTGTTTAATTCCTCTCTAGAACGCTTGACACATTTTCACAAAAGTTTACTGTGGCCAATTCCCATTTAGCCACTGTGAATTCCCTTCTGGATGACTTCCAGTTTGGCTTTTCACATTTCGCAACAGCTAATTTCACTTCTTGCTGTGACGAATTGCTCTCTGGTACTTTCCCTAGGCAACTTCACCTCTATTAGCTGCAGCTAATAATATTTTGGCCATGGCGAAATGCCTTCTGATCTTACAACTTCTAAAGTCTTGTTTTATACTTTCCATTCTCCCGCCAATGAGACCCTAGGGCCACTCTACCTTATTTGTGGGGCTCTAATAGCTTTCACTAGTATAATTTACCTAGCTTATCTATCATTACTAGTTCAAGATTTAAATATTAATTTCTACTCCCACAGCTACCCTATATTAGCAAGTTCATAGGGTAATAATAGCAAGAATTCATAAACTATCAATAATTAACATTCGATACACATTCTGTTAAAGATTTCATACATCAATGGTTCATATCAACATATAATGTATCACATAATGATATTTCCAATAGTATACCATAACATAAATTCAACAAAGTACATACATCATGTGTTATAGGTTCATACATCTAATACTGAGTTAAGATGAGGCCTAACTTCTCAATAAATACATCCTAAGTAATCAAAATATAAGAGCCTACACTTGGCAACATGATTATATGATGATGCTATATAAAAAAGAATACAAAATTTAGCATCTATTCTAATTAAATCAGTCTAAGTGTAGTCTTTTCCACCTATGGTTAGAGCTCATGGATTTTCATCTACTTGCTTCCTTTTATCCTTACCCAAAGAGCTTTCACCTGAAAGTATGATCCTATAAAACAAGGTGAGATGCAAATCTCAGTAACCAAGGCAAATTCCATTCATATATTCCAGTTTAATTTACATATATGCATGATTTCATATAAGTAATAGAAAATGTATTAGCTATATCAGTAAATGAAACAATTAGGCTATCTATGATTATTATCCCATACTAGTAATCATAATTCCACATGTTAAAGGCTAATAACACTAGGAGAGACCCATCCACGGCACCCACTCCCCATTGAGCACAACCAGGGCTCAATGCATCTGGGGTTTGATCATAACCCGGTATCCGATCGAAGCATATGTATGGGTGGCAGTCACACCACAGCTCCACCATGGACTCATAAGGTCCAATCACATATAATAGATAGCTAACTAATTCATTTAGCATCAAAATCATAATCATGTAGCAAATACAAAATTAAAACAGACATATGCATGGAATTAGCATGAACCCTAGTTACCTCACTTGTAGACAAGTTGAGAAGCTTCAACAATACCAAAATCCTCCTAAAATCATAATATCAGAAAATGATCATTTATATTAGTCCATTACTATCTCATTCATCATTTATGGTGATAACCCAATGCTCAAAGAATTAAATTACTAATAGTTATGTAAAGGACACTTACCTAATCACTAAGAGCCTTTAATTTTGGGTTTTGCCTTTCCTAAACCAGAAATATCAAAATATCACTCCAAACTATAGGAAAATTCGCACAAAATTAAGGCCCATACTATAAGTCTACTATGGGGGTCTTAAACTAGTAGAAAATGTATTAAAATAAAGAGTTTATACTTACCTAATAACATTCTTAGCCCTAACCTACAAAATTTCACCAAGAAAATCCCAAACAACCACATTTCAGATTTTGGATATGATGAAAATGCTCCAAATGAAAAACTAATTAGGCTAAAATGAAGAGAAAGAGAAGGGGATTAAGTTATATAACAAGTACCTTAGCTGATTTTGAGCTTAGAAGTGAGAAATGGTAGATTTCTTACCTAGAACTCTAGCTTCCCTTTCAAGGTGCGAAAATCCTCTTGTGTTTATGTTTTAGCAAAGTGTGGAGGGGCTGATGTATTTAGGGTTTTAGTTGGATTTAAGTTAGGTCTAATGTGGGTCATGGGCTGACCCAAAGGTCTAATACCAAGTGGGTTTTAGATTTAAGCCTTGTTGGGCTGTAGAAATTTAATTGGGTTAGACCAAGTTTAAAGAATTCAATTGATTTAGATTTGTACAAGGGTTATTGGGCCATTTATAAGAGCTTATACAAGTTGGGTCTTGGGTCTTTAATTCATTAAATTGAATTTGGCTATCACTAGGTGCTTTCTCTTGGGCCAAGTCTCACAATAAAAGGTTGGGTCTGTACCTAAAATCCTTGAGCTTCCAATAGTCTCTAATCATGGCCTATTTGATTTAATTTAAGCCTAGATAAGGTTTCTAACTCAATTAGATTTCAAACTCACTCTAATAATTTATCTCTCTAAAATTCCCATTCACTTAACTTGCTCAGTTATTTCATATTAATTATACTTAATTAACCTAAATCCATGATTAACACCTTAATTAATTTTGGGGTGTTACAGGTACTCGCTATTTCCTAAAAATTGTCGACGATTATAGTAGAGGAATTTGGGTGTTTTTAATGATATATAAATCAAATGTAACACATTACTTGCAACTGTTCCTAAACATGATAGAAAACCAGTTTGGTAAGAAGATTAAGCAGATTAGAGCATATAATGGTTTGGAATTCCAAAGTAATGAAATGATGGCCTATTATAAAGAAAAAGGGATCATATTGCAAACCATATACTATCACACTCCTCAACGAAATAGGGTTGTAGAGAGGAAATGTAAAGTCCCACATCAGATGGTTTGGTCCTAGGAACGGCCCATATAAGTGGGGGCGAAGCTCCTCCCACTAAGGCACACTTTTCTTGGGAATGTGGTTAAATGTCCTGCCCAGGAAAGGACAAACCCCTAAGATGTAGGTGGGACAATACTTTGGTGGCTCTGTGTGGTGTTGGTATCAGAGCTGGCCGTTCGCATGTGTGACTCGAGGACGGGTCGGCCCTAAAAGGGGGGTGGATTGTAAAGTCCCACATCGGCTCAAATATGATTCTTGACTCCTTTTAAGCCTCTTGGAGTCATCACATCCTTAAAAGAAAGGGTTTAGCATCATGTTGCTTCTTTAGGTCAAAATATGGAACCTAAGGCACCAAATCAATTTCTTGGAGTTCTAAATTTTTTCCAAGGATTCCTCCCACCTTCTACCATCTTAAGAAGTCCCAAACCAAGGCTAAAACAAATGAAAACAGCCCCTAGCCCAATGGTTATTTAGTTATGATTTTTCAAAGTTTGCCCAGAAAAAGGACTAATTCTGGCCGAGAATGATCTTTAAGTTTCCATGCCCCATTTCGGTTTCCATGGGTTGTAAGCATGTTTTTGTGATACGAATGAGTTATAAAGATGAAATTAAATATGAGGAAGTATAGTAGAAGCTCACACGGTCTACGTGATATCGAATGAAATTTTGAGACCCAGTGCAATGCTAAAATGAGCATTATTTCTTTGTCTTTTTCATGCAAAACTCACATGATTCATGATATTAAGTCATGTAAAGGCACTTGATGAGTGAGAATGAGCTAGAATTCATGGTGTTACATTTATTGGTATCAGAGCAAAGTTCCAAGCTATCTTGGATTGGATTTTGCTACTTCCTCTACACATTTTTGCTCTGCCTTTTTACGCAACATTAAAATTTTATCATTTGTCTGTAAGCTTTAAAACCAATGTATGAGTTTTAATTCGAAGTAAAACTTACCTCTCGCCATTGCTAAAAAATAAATTCTTATCAGATTGCCCGATGTTTTCCAAGTTCTAGAGCTGTTCTAGATGGTGTTTGAGCCTTTCTGTGCTTTAAACCTAGGGACTCTAGCATTCCTATTTATAGGCTAAAACTTTAGCAACCCTATCAAGATGCCGATGAGAAATGGATGAAACTAACGAACGCAACGTACCACCATGAATGGACAAAATGGTACCATGAATGCATACACAGTAACCATGAATGTAGAAATGGAAGTAACGTACATTCTCCCACTTGGTCTATATACATAAAACCTTTTGTCAAAATGAAGAATTAGAATATATTGATCAAGGTGACAAGTCCTCTAAAACACAAGGCATTCTATTCTTCTACTTAATAAATAAACCCTATGTTTATTCTGGGTCCAATTAAGATTGTTTTCCTCAAGCATAAATGTACACACCAAAATAAGAAAACAATAATATATAATATAAGTTTCATTACAAATGGTATAAATTACATCAAACTCACAAGTGAGAATCAAGTTCCATTCTCAAAACATGATCCTTAAAACTGAATGGTGGCATGCCTTTTGTTAAAGGATGAGCTATCATTAACTCAGTGTTAACATGTTCAACGACCACTTTCTTTTCTTTAACATGTTCTCGTATAACTAAATACTTTATGTCGATGTACTTACTTTAACTCCTACTTTTATTGTTCCTAGCAAAGAAAATAGTATCTGAATTGTCACATAATATCCTTAATGGCTTAGAAATCAAATCTACAATTTTAAGCCTAGAAATGAAACTCCTCAACCACATATCATGTAAGGTAGCCTCAAAACAAGAGATGAACTCAGCCTCCATGATAGAAGTAGCAATCAAAGTTTGCTTAACACTTCTCCAAGAAATAGCTCTACCAGTAAGCATGAAGATGTAACCTGATGTTGATTTTAAGAATCAACATAACCAATGAAGTCTGAATCTGAGTAGTTAACTACCTCTAAGCTATTAGTATATCTGTAAATAAGCATGTAATTTCTAGTCCCCTTGAGGTACCTTAACACCTTTTTCACAGCTCTTCAGTGGTCTATACCTAGGTTACTCTGAAATCTTTCTAACATTCTAACAGCAAAAGCTATGTCAGCTCAAGTATAAACTTGAGCATATATAAGGCTGCCTACAATAGAAGCATATGGAATGTTATGCATTTGTTCCCTTTCTAAATTATTTTTTGGATATTGATCCAAATTGAACTTGTCTCCTTTCATAATAGGTGCAACATTCGGTGAGCAATCTTTCATCCAAAACCTCTCTAAGACCTTATTGATATATGTTTTATGTGACAATTGTAAAGCATAGCGGGATCTATCCCTATGGATCTTAATGCCAATGAAATAAGATGCCTTACCCATATCTTTACTATTAAAACTTTTGGAGAGAAATTGTTTTACCTCATGTAGCAACCTTTTATCATTGGTTAAAAGTAGGATATTGTCCACATAAAGCACAAGGAAACAAGTTTTGCTTCCACTTACCTTTTGGTATATACATTGATCCATGATATTCTCTTCAAAACCAAAGGAAGAGATAACATCATGAAATTTTAAATAACATTGACGGGAGGCTTATTTCAATCTATATATAGACTTTTTAAGCTTGTAAACCAAAAGCTCACCTTCACTAGAGGAAAATCCTTCTGGTTGTTTCATATAGACCTTTTCCTCTAGGTCCCTATTAAGAAAAGCTATTTTTACATCCATTTGCTGCAATTTTAAGTCAAAATGGGTAACTAACACCAAAATCACTCGAAGAGAATCTTTCTTCGATACAAGAGAAAAAGTCTCTGTGTAATTGATCCCTTCTTATTGAGTGAATCTTTTTGCTATGAGTTGGCCTTATATCTCTCAATGTTGCCTAATGAGTCTTTTTTAGTCTTAAAGACCCATTTACAACTAATGACCTTGGCACCAATAGGCAATAAAACAAGATCCCAAGCTCTATTAAAAGCCATTGAATTTATCTCATCTTTCATGGTGTGCAACCATAACTCAAATTGCCTACTACTCATAGCTTGTGAAAATATTTTTGGATCATTTTCAGCACTAATGTTAAAGTCAAATTCTTGAAAATACACGATATAGTCACTAGAAATCATTCATTTCTTTTCTTTACTTGACCTTATTAATGCTATATCAACACTCTCTTGGGAATCATAGTACCAGAAGAAGAAAACCTTATTTTAAGTGATGCTTTGATTGGTATTAACAACACCCCTCAAGGACAAATGAGAGTTAAACAACTAACTGTTATAGTTCCACCTACTGATGATGATTTAATAAGACGTTTTGTACAGCCTTCTCAGTTTTAAAGCTTACATTTGGTATCAGAGCCACTCCAAATGGTGTTTGAGCCTTTTTGTGCTATGAATCCAGGGACCCTAGCGTTCTTATTTATAAGCTAAAACTCTAACGCCCTATCAAGATGTTGATGAGAAATAAACAAAACTAACAAACACAAAAGACAACCATGAATGCACAAAATGGTACCATGAATGCATAAATGGTAACCATGAATGCAGAAATAGAAGTAACGTACACTGTTTACATCTTTCTATTTGGTGCTTAGGTTCCTCTGTCTGAATCATGAGCTCTGAAAGGGACTAAGAGCATCACCTCCTTCTGCTGTGCTTTGTCCTACAACCTTATTCCCTATTTCATGAAGCTTGTGATTCTATTAATTGCTAGTTGTTCACAAAAATTTGAGAGTTTTAGGACCTTTGTCTAGCCATGGTGTCGCTTCTCTTGTCATAGCTTCATCTCCCTTGATTCAACTGTGTTTTGTTGATATTTGAATATCTGAACAATGGTAAATGAGTTGGATATTTGATATTTGCAAATGAGTGATGATATGGTAAAACTATTGAAGGGAGAAAAAAAAAAGATGCATGGCGTGAATAATGCTACACCTTTCTAATTTGATTGTTGGTCATATATTACAAGGCAAAACCCATCCTCTATTTATAGGAGAATAAGCCAATGGTATTTCTTTAAGAACATAGCTTCCAATATAACATTACATCTTAATTCCTATAGCTAGCCACCCACCTCCAGTAGTGTGATTATTTCAGTCTGTACTTGATAAGATTTGCTTCGATTAATGCATCCATTACTTATGTCTTTACCTCATTGTGAAGCTACTTCATAGGGAAGGTAATAATTTTTTTTTAGATTAATATTTTAACACTCCCCCTTAATCTAAAAAAATTTGAAACTCTAAGTATTTTTCTAAACTTGGTAAATTCTTTTGTTGCAATTGGGTTTGTAAAAATATCTGCAAGTTGGTATTTAATCCTGCAAAACTCCGACTTGATTTCTTCCCGTACCATGAGCTCATGAATAAAATGATGTCGAATTTTGATGTGCTTAGTGCAGCTATGAAAAATAGGATTTTTGGTCATGGTAATGGTTGACATATTGTTATAATAGATTTTTGTTGGCATGTTGGTAATTTGATGTAAATTTTCTAATATCTTTTTAAGCCAAATTGCTTCACATGTTGCACTTGTTGCCATATATTTTGCTTATGCTGACGAAAGTGTGACTATTTTCTACTTCTTTGATGCCCTTATGCTCTTTTGGTTATCAACACTCCTTGCCTAGTCATTGTAATACCATAACTCCTCAAACTTTAACTCATGGCACAATTAGCATATAACATTCAAAGGCATTAAAGTTTAAAACTTTGGTAGTGGATTTATCGGATATTGGTAACCAAACCCATGCATAAATGTCCATGAGAATCATTTTTACTTAGCCAAATTCTTCTCCATCCATAACATACTCAAACATATTAGAACTAACACAATTGGAGGCTTATAACCCAGATTGAGAACCATTTCACACGAAATTCCATTTTTTGTTCTCAGGTTGCCATGTTAGTTTTCTGATATGAACTTCAGAAAATCATAACTAATTTTAGAAAAATTGAAATCAAGAATATGATAGCTTTTTTAAAAATCTCTATATGTTAAATAATAACTAAAAATAGTTCCAAACCAAGAAAACACCATTTGAACAACAAAAAATTAATAGAATAGTACCAGAGGTGTCTATTACATCCCGATACTGACCATAAAATTCAAAAATTTGGTTCTCTCTATACAGAGTCCAAATGAGATGCTTTCAATTGCTACAAAAATCTTATAGTGTCTAGTTTATACTTGTAAAATTTCATGGGCATTGGAGTTCATTTGGCCCATAAATGACACAAAGAAGCAAACTGACCATATGAATAGTACACATGCTAAATATGCAGAATTTTCCTAAATTTAAAAATTCATAATTAATTTTCTAGAGCTCCAAAAAGAGTGATTCTTAGCTCAGCAAAAAGCTCTAGATGAGATCTATATTTATGCCAAATTTTATATTTAAAATCGTCCATTTGGTCAGTTTAGGGTTTAAGTGGCAAAAGAGGTGTTTTATGGCACCTACAAAGGGTCAAATTGATCCATTTGCTCTCCTACTCATCCCACAATCACTTGGGTCCATACAAAAGGATAACACTAACACACAAAGCGTAACACCTTATATTTTTAGCTTATTTCTAACATATTATCATGCTTTACATCATCAATTCCATGAAGGAAGTAAAAAATCTATTAAAATAATACATTTTCTTGTGTTGCGTAGTGTATAAAAATTTCATTCAGTGTCACACAAGCCATGTGAGCTCATACATCAAATTTTTATATTTAATTACATGAATACAACTCATTTGCATCATCAAAGTGGCCCACATCTCAAGAAATTCGAAGAGAAGCATGAAATGTACACATATAATTTTGGCCAGATTTTGCCTCTTTTTTTTCTAAACTTTAAAAAATTATAACTAATTCTAGAAAAATAGAAATCATACATTCTTAGTCATTATGGAAAGCTACACATGTCTACGTTAGGCTAAAAATAAGTCCAGATCATAACATCTAACATAGAGGATGTTTGACATTTGAAAAGGTCCAAATGTCAGGCAAATATCCAATTAATTCTACAAAAAATCCAATCCATGTAAATGATGCCAATCTGAAAATCTGTGGATGTTAGCTAAAGGAAAAAAATAACTTCAGACCAACTCAGGCACACCCAGACCTCTAAATCTAATCAAACAATAATTGAGGTCGGGTGAAGTTCTTAATATTAGACAGATTCTTTGAAAATTCATATCTCCCTCTCTAAATATTCAAATGAGGTGTTTCTAGTTGGCACAGTCACTGGGAATTTCTAGTTTCGCTATATAAAATTTCATGGTAATTGGACATCATTTGAGCCCTGTGTGACAAATTTCATTTTCGAACCAAGTGAACAGTGCATCATACCAAAATCAAAAAAATTTTCACCTTTGAAAATTCATCAAATATTCTATAGACCTCCAAAAATTCTGTTCTTTAACTTCCCAAAAAGCTCTCAACAAATTCTAATTGCATGCAAAATCTCAGATCAAAAAGAGTTTATTTGGATAAAAAGTGACATATGGTTCTAAATTGGTCAATTTTAGCTCCATAAGGGATACCAAAATATCCAAATAGCTTTCCTTAGGGTCTGACACCTCTTGGGTAAGTTTAAAAGTATAAGTAGGACTTGTGTAAGTGGTCCAAATGGTCCCAACACTCATGCATCTCATTTTGACCATCTCATCCACACTTATACACAATTCCATGATGTCATCCAAGAAGCTCATTTGCCAAAACATGTTCAAATTGCATTCTAATAGTCACATAACATATTCTCTCATTCATACATGACATTGTAACACCCCAAAATTAATTAAAGTGTTAATCATAAATTTAGATTAATTAAGAATAATTAATATGTGATGATTGGGCAAGTTAAGTGAATGGGGATTTTAGAGAGATAAATTATTAATATGGGTTAGGAATTTAATGGGATAGAAATTTCATCTAGGCCCAAATTAATAGATCATGATAAGAGGCTAATGGAGGCCCAATGAGTTAGGTATAGACCCAACCCAATTTAATGTGATAGAGGCCCAAGATCCACCTTGTATAGACTCTTATAAGTGGCCCAATTACCCTTGTGCAGACCTAAATTCTTGAGCTCTTCAAACTTGGCCCAAACCTAATTAAACTTCAGCAACCTAATGCATAAGAGTTAACCCAATGAAATTCTACAGCCCAATACTTTAAAACTGGCCCAACAAGTTAAAATCTGAAGCCCATTTGGAGTTAAACCTTGGAGCAACCCATGACCCATCTTTGACCTAACTTAAACCCAACTAAAACCCTAATGCTTCAGCCACTTTCTCATTTGCTGAAACTCAAGAAGCAAAATTCGGAGGTTGAGAGGGAGGCTAGGGTTAGGGCAAGAATTCCACATTTTCTCACATCTAGAGCAAGATTCAGTCAAGGTAATAGTTATACAACTTAATTCCCTTATCTTTCTCTTTAATTTGGTCTGATTAGTTTTTCATTTGGAGTATTTTCACCATACCCAAATTCTGAAATAGAGTTGTTTAGTGTTTTCCTAGAGGAAATTCGTAGGTTGAGGTTGGGGCTAGCATTGGGTAAGTGTAAACTATCCATTCTAGTGTATTTTCTGCTAGTTTAAGACCCTTATGGTTGATTTATAGTATAGGTGTTGATTATGTACGAATTTGCTTAGGAATTTGGGTGATATATTAGAGTTTCTAGTAGAGGACATACTCAATCCGAATTTGGGGATTGGTGATGGTTGGGTAAGTGTTATTTAAGTAGTCATTAGCATTTAAATTCCTTAGGTACTTGTTGCTACTGTTAATGATGAATTAGAGTGGTAATTTTTTGATGCTATGGTTATAGGGATTTTTGTACCATTGGTGGCTGTTGCAAGTTGTCTACAAGTGAGGTAACCGGGGTTTACATTAATTTCATGCATGTATTTGTTTTAATTTCATATTTGCTGTATATAAATGATTTGAAATGCTGAATGAATTGGTTGGCTATCTATTGTATTATGATTGGACCTTATGAGTCCATGGTGGAGCTGTGGTGCAGCTGCCACCTGTGCATGTGCTTCGATCGGGCACTAGGTTATGATCAAACCCCAGATGCACTGAGTCCTGGTTATGCTCGATGGGGAGTAGGTGCCGTGGTCGGGCCTCTCCTGGTGTTATTGGCCTTTAACATGTGAAAATATGATTGCTAGTATGGGATAGTAATCATGATAACCTAATTATTTCATTTGCTGATATGACTGATATGACTCTGATATTGATTTTTGATTCATGCATATATGTTGATTAAACTAGATTATATGATGGAATTGCCTTGGTTACTGAGATTCATATCTCACCCCGTTTTATGGGATTAATATTTCAGGTGAATGTTCTTCGGGTAAGGATAAGGGGAAGCAAGTGGATGAAAATCCATAAGCTCCAACATGTGGGGAGAAGGCTACACTTAGGCTAATTTAGTTAGTGTAGATGCAAATTTTGTATTCCTTATTATATAGCATCATCTTGTATTCATGTTACCAAGTGTAGGAGTCTATATTTTGATTAGTTGGAATGTATTCGTTAAGAAGTTAAGTCTCAATATGGCTTGGTTTAAGTTGTATGAACCTATAGTATCTAATGTATGAATTTCTCTGAACTTATGGTATGGTATATTGTTGGAAACCTAATCATGTGATGTATTAGAAATTGATATGAATCATTGACACATGAAACCTCTAGCAAAATGTGTATGAGATGTTAATTGTTGATAGTATATAAATCTTTGTTGTCATTAACCCATAGAAAGACTGACATGTGGTGGTTAGGTGAGTGAGAATTAGTATTTGAATGTTGAGTTAATAATGGTAGAATAGTTGGGTAAATAAGGTAGATAAATACCATTAGAGCCATATAAAATAAGGGGAAGGGGTCTTAGAGTGTCCCTAAGAAGAGAACTGGAGTATAGGAGACGAAATGTAAGGGATATAGCTACAGGAGGGAGTCACGCCGCGGCTAGGAAGGGCTCGCCGTGGCCTAAAGAGTGACAGTGGCGAGGGACATCGTGGTTTGAGGAATCTCGCAGCAGCGCAGAATGATAAAAATGCCCAGGAGGGTGACAGAATGAAACCTCGCCGTGGCACAAGTCAAGGAAATTAATTAAGGAAGGTACAGTAGCAAAACTCGCCGCGACGTCACATAGGTCGGTCAAGGCACAGATCCAACTCGCCGCGGCAAAATTTGAGTAAGTTACCCAGTGATTCCCGATAGCAACTTGGCCACGGCACAAAAGGTCTGGGTCGCGGTGCAAAGTTAAAAACTTAGTTTTTAAGCTCCAGGACCTAACTTAGCCGCGGCGGGAAGGTTCCAGGTCAAGGCGGAGGTCTCCAAACTCCAACCTTTGACCTAAAAACCCTAATTTCTTTAATGCTAATACTAAGAAATGATATAGGAACACTTGTGAGAGGTTTTTGTGTGTTGAAATCGATGGATAGATGAATCACAATCCCTTAATGATGGTACAAACCCTTTTATGCATTTTTCCATTTATGGTTGTTTAGTTGATGACCCTAATAACATGAAGGTTCCAATTTCCCTATAGTTTCTTAATGTAATAATTGTAACGACTCTAAACCTTGATCATTGAGTATTAATCATGTATTTAACCATAATTACCGGGACTAGAAGTTAGGGTCATCACAGACATAATATCATAATTACATATGTTTATGACATCATGATACATATACACCCATGGATTACATCATTTGCCAATTGTATAGTTTCAAAGTAACAAAATTCAATTACTTTGTTGTCATCCTCTCTTCTTCAAGGTGGTTGGCTTCCATTACCTTACTCTTTTGGCCCACCTAGCATGTTAGAACATTGGAGAGGAGGGGATGAGATTCAAAGAATCCCAATAGCTCATCTTCCATTCAATCATACATAATAGATGCAAACAAGTATCATAAATGCATGCATGACATGTGGACATGTACAATCATTCAAGGAGCATTCTTAGCATTTGGAAAAGTCACACATAGCATACAAGGGCTTGCCAAGCAAGTGGATTGGCTTCACCTAATTTTTTGTGGATATTAGACTTGCCTCACCCATTCTTTAAGAGATTTTTGGACTCAAACATGCTCTTAAGAGCCCACTTTGCTTTTGGGAGACTCTTTACTTTATCTCAACCAATCTTAAGGGTTCTTGGCCTCACCACACTCATGCAAACCCAAGCACACATCATAACATCATTTAGAAACATAATATGTTATCATGAAACCATGGCATATAAAATCATGCTAGCATACTTTTCATGGCTTGAAAATACACATGCACATATTTTAAGACAAGCTAAGCACACATCTATACATGAGAGAAAGTGGAGAGAGCCACCTTGTACATAATTACACACTTTTTCCTTTGAATCCAAGCTCCCCTTTTCAGCCACACACACACAAAAGTGTGGAGAAGTTTTCTCTTGGCCTAAACACAATTTATGGAAGCCAATTAGGTTCATGGAATTAATTCTAAGGCCATACACTTGCTTAAACTCTAGCTTGATCTATAAACCTCATTATGGTTCCATAATTGCACCTAATGAAGCAACACCCCTTAAATAAATTCTAGGCTCCATTCTTTCTTTTCAATTATGATTCATGACTCCTTTTAAGCCTCTTGGAGTCATCACACAATTAAAACCAAGAGCCTAACTATATGTTGCTTCTTTATGTCATAATATGGGACATAAAACACTAACTCACTTTCTATGGTTTCTAAATTTTTCCCAAGGCCTCCCCTCATTTTCATTTATCATATACGACTCAAGAATGGGCTTAGAAAAATTTAAAACTCTTCCTAGCTATAAGAACCTCCCTTGGCTGAACCTATGTTAGGTTTTGGCACCCATGGACTTTGCTTTATTTTCTTAAGGGGAGAAGCACATGAGGAGACTTCGAAAGATCTTAGGAGCTTATTTAAACTCTTATTTAGGCCTAGGAATTATCATACAAAATCAGATTTTACAAGGTGTAATTGAAACACTAGAAATTGCATCTTGAAATCTAATAGTTTTTTGTTAATTCTCTTTGCATATTCTTAATCTCCACACCTTTTTTCCTTAGATTCACCCTTGGTTCTGCCTAAAAATCAAATCCTCCTAAGGTTTCTCATGCTAAGCGAAATGGGGGAGGAGAAGAACCAAAGGTAACAACCATAGCAAGAGAAATTACCTTATTTTCTTGCTTTTTCTCTCACTTGAATATTGTATTCTTTAAGCTCCTCTTTTCAAATCCAAAATTTTCCCTCAATTTCTCCTTTAAAATAGATCCATATACTTCATTATAATTATAGGAAATAAAGGAGAATGAAGGAGAAGAGGTTTAGAAGAGAAAGCATGAAAAACTACTAAATTTTCATACCTTAAGCCTTTGATTTCTCATCTTCTTTGCCTTCCTCTTGTGCACCACTCTCCCTAAGGTTTTCCTTTTGTATTAGGCAGAACTTGGTCATGCATAATGAAGGGAGAAGAAGGGTGCATCATATATATAGGTGGGAGGAAGTTATACTTTTTAAAAATTCTCATTTTGCCCTTCTTTCTTGACATTTTCATTTCTCCTTTGTTTTAACTCCTTTTTTAGAATCGTCTTTTCCATTATAAAATTTAGGTTCCCAATTTAGTAAAATGCCTTTGGAAGTACTCAAATTAGAGCTAAAACCTTCTCGAACAAATCCGTCAAAATTCAAATACACCGACATTAGAAAATGTCCACCAGAGAGGCTTTAGCTGTCCCTAGCCTTTCCATGGTTTTCAGGGCTCTGAGAATCTTGGAGAACTCAAAATTTTCATTTAAAAAAATCCCCTTGTGTGAATTCCAAATTTTACTCAAAATTACAAAATTGCCATTACGTTTCGTAAGTTTTCCATAAGAAATTATTTCTTCATTCTACCTCTATTTTTCTTTCCGTCTGAGCCTGGGATTCTCATTTTTAGGAGTCTAGAATGCTTTCCAAAATTTTTTAGGACCTTAAATACATCATTTCGGGGGACTTTCTTTTGTATCCAGTGAGTTTTGTTCGTTTACAGAAAAATTATACATTATGTTTCTCATGTTTTCTCTTGTTTTCAGAGAATCGGATATTACGCAAAAGCTACCCAAGTGATCCAAAACATCCTACATCTCAAAATCACTTCCCAACTTAAGCTCATACACAAGACCATAAGGGCCCATATAGGCATTTGAATGTCAAAATCATACATACCAGCATATATGGCTCCAAAATCCTTTCATTCATCATAAATACATATTTTTACATGTATTCAACTATTTACATCACCTATACATCATTTATACACAATTCTTGATATTATTTTACAAAATTTCCTATCCTATTGTCACAATGTCGCTTTTCAAGGCATATGACTCCCCCCACTTCGTCATTGGGCTTCACCTAAGCAAAAATAGATATGTGGGAGAAAGAATGAGATTCAAAGAATCTCAATAGCTCTTTTACCCTTTCAAACATACATATATGATGCATTTTCAAGTTAAGGAATGCAAGCATGCCATAAAACTTTCTAGAAAACATACATAGCCATTTTTCCATATTATACAAGTTCATACAAATCAAACATAGGCTCTAAGAGTTGTTAGTTCAGCATCACCCAAATTCTTAAAACTTTTGGATTTGCTTCACTCATTTTTAGGGACTTTTGACTTAGCATCACTCTTTTTTAAGACTTTTAGCTTTGTCTTACCTATTCTTAGGAACTTTTGGCTCCTCCTCACCCATCTAAAAGGACTTTTGGCCTTACCAAGCCTACTCAAGCCATTACATCTTTCAAACAAGTTCAAAATCACTTCATGGTTCCAAGACACTAAAGTAATGGCTATAAACAATTCACATAATTCAAACACACATACAAAAAATCCAAGATAGGAAACAAATCAAGAAATGTATGTGAAAGGTTAGAGAGCTACCTCATGCTAGGAAACATAACTTTTTCCCTTGCTTTTCCCTTGCACTTTCTTGGCTAACACACACCAATAAGGGAGTTCTTGATTCTCTTAGCCTAGACACATCAAATGAGACTCAAATCAATCCTTGGAACTAATTCTAGCTTTATACAACCTCTATGCTAGCTCACTTGGTCTTAAAATACTAATATAGTCCATACATGGCATAAGAAAGCACCCACTTGAAATCATAATCTTGGCTCCTAACTCTCATTCTTTCTAGGTGATATGACTCCATATAAACTTATTGGAACCATCATGAACTCAATCTAAAAAGCCAAACTCTAAGTTACTTCTTTATGCTAAATGAGATCTAAACTTCCATCTCATAAACCAAGCTTTCTAAATTCAACCTAATGGTTCTCTTGGTGTCTATAATTCATATCTCGGCCACTCTTAGCCTTAAGACCAAGAAAAACTTTCCCTAGGTATACAAAGAGCTTCTTGGCCAAGATAATGCTTCATAAGGGAGCACATGGAGTTTTGTTTGTTTTCTTATGTAATTAGCTACTTATGAAGCTTCCTACATACCTTAAGACCTCATTCATAGTCTTACATAAGTCATAGGACCCTTAGAAAGTTTCAAATTTTCATAGGTATATCAAAATCCCTAAATGCTAAAACTTGTTATTTCTCAATTTTTTTTACATTTTATTACTTCCTTTAGGTTCCTTAGGCTTCAAAACCTATTTCCTTAGCATGTTTAAATCATAACTAAACCTCTTACCTAGACCTTTAAATTTGGCCAAAACTCATGGGAAGAGAAGAAGTAAAAGGAAGCAAAACTACATCATGTATCATACCTTATTTTCAAGCTTTCCAAGAACTCTTTTTCATACTCCAAATAGTTCTCTTAAACCTTTTCCTCCCTCCACTGCCTTAGCCTAAAACAAGAACCATATCAAACAATTAGACCATAGAAAGAAAGAGGAGGAAGAGAGGAACAAGTTTAAAGAAGCAAAGAGTATGAAAAAACTAGAAAATCTTACCCTTTTAAAAGCTTCCTTCCCTTCTCTCTTAAGTGCCTCTTAGCCTGTCTCTCTAAATCTACCCAGACCAAAAAAACATCGATGGAGAGGTGGGAGAAGAGCTGAACATGTTTTAAGAGCCATAAAGTAAAGTTGTCACACTTTTTCAACTTTTCATCTTAGTCCTTAAATCATGATTTTTCTGTTTAGGCTCAATTCAACTCCTTTTCGAAAATTTTCTTTTCCATCATAATATTTAGGCTCTCAGACTTATAAAATGGCTGTGGTTTCACTCAAAACAAATTTAAAACCATTCCAAATTATTTAGTCAAAGTTTTAGTCAACCCTTTACTGAAATCGCTCACCAGAGGGTTTCAACTGTTCTATAGGTTTCCTTGATTTTCGGGGCTTCTGAGAACCCCAGAAAGCTTAAAATTTTCATTTAAAAATTCTCCATGTGAGTTTTCCAAAATTTTCAAAAATTATAAAAATACCCCAACTTATTTTCGCAAATTTTTTTAGCTCTTCTAGCTTAAGTTTTTGGGCAACTCAAGCCTGAAATCTTTAGTTTTAAAGGTTTAAATTATCACTCCTAAAATCTTCAATTTTAGGGGTTTAAATTATCACTCTAATTTTATTTGGCTACTTTTCCCTTGCTTTAGGGGACTTCCTTTAAAAATCACATATTTTTAGCCTTTTTTTGGCAAATTGGATGTCACAGTCATTGTCTGTGTAGCTGATTAAGTTGTAATCATCTTCTGCTTCATAAAGGACACCAAAACTCTTTGTACCTTTCACATATCTCAGGATTTGTTTCGTTGCTATGAAATGTGACTTGTTGGGCTTGCTTATAAATTTAAAAACAATGCTGACAACATGCATTATGTCAAGCCTGGTGTTAGTAAGATAAATCAATGAGCCAACTAGGCTTCGATAAGTTACCTTATTCAACTTTTCTTTTCCATTCTCCTTTAATAGATTCTCATTAGTTCCCATTGGTGTGGATGTTGGCTTGTAGTCTTGCATTTTGAATTTGTTCAACAAATCATCAACATATTTCTCTTGAGAAATGAATATATGGCCGAGTCTTTATTTTACTTGTATTCTGAGAAAGTATCTCATAAGGCCAAGATAGGTCATCTCGTACTCCTTCATCATGGCATGCTTGAAATCTTTAATCATCTTTGTATCATTGCCGGTGTATATTAAATCATCTACATATAGGCAAAGGATGAGAAAATGATCTCCTTGGTTTTTCATGAACAATGATGGCTCACTTGGGCTTTTGTTGAAGTTATGATCAAGAAGATACCTGTCTATTTTACTATTCCATGCATGTGGTGCTTGCTTCAATCCATAGAGTGTCTTCTTTAATCGATATAGTTTGTCTTCTTTACCTTGGACCATATACCCTTAAGGTTACTCCACATATACTTCTTTTTTAATTTCTCCATTTAGAAATGCAGACTTCTCATTTAATTGATATACCAGTAGTTTCAATTGGGTGGGCAAAGCAATTACCATTCTGATTATTTTCATACGTATCACGAGAGTCAATGCCTGGTTACTGAGAATATCTTTTTGCAACGAGCCATGCCTTGAACTTTTAGATTGACTCATATTCATTATACTTGATTTTATAGACCCATTTTAGCCTAATGATATTTTTTTCTTTTGGTTTCTCAACGAGCTTCCATGTATGGTTTTTCTCAATCATCTTGATTTCTTCATTTATAGCTTTTCTCCCTGCTTCTTCTTTTGCTGCTTCTTCATATTTTTATGGTTCATAAGAAAATAATGCAACATTACAAGTTTGATAAATATCCTATAATTATCACATTTTTCGTAGAGGAGATGATTTTGGTGACAAGCATTGCTGTCTTGGTGGTTGGCTTATGCTTGGGTCTTAAATTATCTCTAGCTTTCTCCTTAGCTTCAAGATGTTGAATTCCTTTAGGTGCTTCATTACTCCATTTCTAGCTAGCTTTTTCATTGAAGATGGCATCCATTAAAACAATTAATTGTCTCGTGTTAGGATTGTAAAGACTCGCCTTTAGATTCATCACTGTAGCCAATAAGAATACACTTTTCACCTTTCTCGTCCAGCTTGTCTTTATTTCCTTTTAAGATGTAGGCATAGGCAATGTTGCCAAAGACTTTGAGATGATCAACCTTTAGCTTTCTCTTGAACCAAACTTCATATGGTGTTCTATTTAGAACTGCTTTTGTAGGAGATCTATTGAGAATATAGATAGCTATATTAACAGCTTCAGCCCATAAATATTTTGGCATATTTTTACCTTGAAGCATAACGCACGCCATCTTAACAATTGTTTTATTTTTTCTTTCTGTAACACTATTCTGTTGAGGCATGTGATAGACTATGAGCTCCTTCTTGATGTTATGCTCTTTGCAAAACTTGATGAATCTTTGATTAGTAAATTCTCTCCCACGATTAGCTTTCAAAATTTTAAGCGAGTGACCATTTTGTTTTTCAATGGAGGCTTTAAATTATATGAAGTAAGAAAATACATCTGATTTCTGCTCAATAAAATAGACCCATATCATGCAAGTATAATCATCAATGAAGAACAAAAAATATCTTTTCCCACCTAGAGTAAGGTTTCTTGAGGGACCCCAAGTATCTGTATGCACCAACTCTAATGGAGCTTTTGCTCTCCAAGATGATTTTGAGAATGGCAATCTATGCATTTTTCCAAAAATGAATCCTCCACAAACTTTCTTTTCAGATTGCATAGGAGGTAGACTAAGCATCATTTCTTTCTGATTTAATAATTTAAGGCTATAAAAGTTCAAATGGCCCTATCTCAAATGCCAGAGTGTGGATTCATCCACATTTTCACATATCATGGCATATTTTCACTCAAGTGGCATCATCAAAGGAAAAATTTTATTTAGGGCCATTTTGATAGTAGTTATAAGTTGCCCCTTATTTTTATCAACTACAATGCATTATCATCATCAAAAATCAATTTGTAGCCTTTTTGGATCAATTGGACAACACTCAATAAATTTCTTGTAAGACCTGGAACATAATAAACATTATGAATAAATTTTTGTTGACTATTTTTTGTCTTGACAACAATAGTACTTTTGCTTTCTATTTCTTGCATTTTTCCATCACCAACTGTAACTTGGGATTTCTTGCTTTCTTCTAGTTTGACAAAGCAATTTTTATTGCTTGTCATGTGGTTTGAACAACCACTATCAAGATACTAAACATCCCTTGATTCTTAAGAAGAAAATGCAGAATAAAATATTCGATCAAGGGATTGATCTTTTTCTGTAAAATTTGCTTCTTCTTTCTCCCGATACCAATAATTTTTTTCAAAATGAGTGTGCTTTTTGCACCTCTTGTATTTGTATTGGCAGTCCTTTGTATTCATTATTACTTTTCTTGCATAGGCTACAATAGGAGCTTGATTTATCTTTACTTCCTTGATTTTTGTAATTTTTTCTCCTCCTTCCACAATAATTAGATGATCCCTTATTTTGAAGATTTTGACCATGGTCATTCTTCTTCTCTCCATCATTTTTGAAAATATTTATTTTTGACTAAAAGGCTTGCTCTAGTGGTAGCTCAAATTTTTGCATTCTCTCTTTGTGGGTTTGGAAAGATCCCATTAGCTCCACTAGAGTAAGCTTTGATAAATCATTGGCTTCTTCAATTGTAGCCACCACATGATCGAATTTTACCATAAGGCTTCTCAATAATTTTTGAATAATTTTTTTATCTTCTATTGTGTCTCTATAACTTCTAATTTGATTAATAATATTAGAGACACAAGAGAAGAAAATTTGTATTGATTCACCTTCCTTCATCATTAAAGTATTAAAATCTCTCCATAAAAATTGAAGTTTGATAGTGATTACCTTGTCAGAGCCTTTGTGTTGACTCTTTAAAATTTTCCATGCCTCATTTGTAGTTTTGGCATTCATGATCCTTGGAAAGATTTCATTACTTACCCCTTGTTGAATGAGGAGTAAAGCTTTTGCATCTTTTTGCATGTTTTACTTATATTCCTTTTGCTTCACAGCTATCAATGATGCCTGCTCTTCTAAGGTTGGTTCTTGAATTTCTTCCACCACCATTTCCGATAAATCTTGTGAGATGAATAATGTTTTCATTTTTATACTCCAAAAATCATAAGTTTCACCCTCAAATATGAGAATTAATACTTGAGTATAATTGAAGGTGGTTAGATTTGATATAGATGTGGAGGCCATAGGCACTAATAGGAGAGGTGTAAAATTATCATATTAAGGTGGCTAAATATGGATAGGTGATACCATTGATGATATTTGAATATTTGAACAATGGTAAATGAGCGATAATATGGTAAAACTATTGAAGAAGAAAACAAAAGATGCAAGGCGTGAATAGCACTACACCTTTCCAATTTGATTGTTGGTCATATAGTACAAGGCAAAGCCTATCCTCTATTTATAGGAGAATGAGCCGATGGTGTTTCTTTAAGAGCATTGCTTCCAATATAATATTACATCTTAATACCCACAGTTAGATGCCCACCTCTGGTAGCATGATTATTTCAGCCTACACTTGATAAGATTTGCTTCGATTAATGCATCTACCACCTATCTCTTTACCTTATTATAAAGCTACTGCATGGTGAAGGTAATAAATTTTTTTTAGATTAATATTTTAACATGTTCCTTTTTAAGGTATGGCAGCCATAAATTTCTTCCTTTGTAATATCCCTTCCTTCCTTGTGTCCATGCTCCATTGTTGCTTTGTATCTTGGGTTATGTCTCTTTATATTATAGCTACATTATTCTTCTTGGTTAGTAAACTACCCTAGACTAAACCCTTCCAACCCATGGGTACCCTATAGCACCGTATTTCCTAGTGTGCAAGTAGCTAGTTATTGGGGTTGGCAGAATTGATGGTTGAGACTCCATTTTCTTGGTGAGACCATCCTCTTTTCTATCTTTCTAGGTGCCCTCCTTCTTCATGTTGCATCTTCTTGGTTGAACAGCTCCAAGTTGGTAAGCTTGTCAGCCATCACCTTTTTATTTGTTCTCACTGTGAACACTATATTTTGTTTGAGCATCATCTAAAAATAATAATAAATTTAAATTAGCAAAAAAAAGTCCTTAGTCTAAAGCATACTTAATTTTCAAGTTCTAACTAAAAACAATAAAAAAAAATAGACAACAAAGACTCCCAATAAAAAAGAGAATTAAAAAATAATAATAACAAAATCAAAAAATAAAAAAAATCAAAATTCAACAAAAATGAGGAAGCTCTTGACCCCCATAACAAGTCTTTCTAGCCCACATAGCCCAACACCTAAATAGCCTAATACAATTAAAAAAAAATCAAAGGTAAATTAAAATAAAAGAAAAAAAAAAAAGAAGAAGAGGAAGAGAGAAAAAAAAAGAATGGAAGGTCCTTCCAATATTAATTTCTTAGACCTTTGTTAACCCAACATAAAAAACTTTAAAGATTAAAAAAAAGAAAAAATAAACAAAAAAAAAAAAGAAAAACAATAAAAAAAACAAAAGAAGAAAAAAAAAAAGGAGAAAAAGAACACAAAAAAATAATAAACAAAAAGAAAGAGACCCAAACAGAGAGAGCCCAATAACTCAAAACCATCCAGGCCCTAGTTTTCTTCCTCTAGCCTATGTAACCCCAAAAAAAAGTTAATTAATTAATTAAAGACAAAAAAAAAAGAAAGAAGGATAAAAATGAAAAATAAAAAAAAGGTTAAATAAAGAACAAAAGAAACAAAATAATAAAAAAAAAAATATATATATAACAATGAATGAAAAGTGAAAATATAAAAAAGAAAAAAAATTAATCAACATCAATTTTATAAAAAAAATAATAATAATAATTCGGACTCCTTGGGTTAAAAGTACATTTCTTTTACCACAATTTCCAAAAGCCCCCATACCAGTTAATTCAATATTCCAAAAAAGAAGTTAGCAGAAAAAGATTAAAAGTAATAAAAAAATGGTAATAAAAAAACCAAAAGAAAAAAAGAAAAGAAAAAGTAGGTTATGGATGATCACAAAAGCACAAGCTCTCTCTTCCTCGTGTGTGGGTAGAAGCCTCCAAAACATCCGGCCACTTTCATTCACAGAGCAGGGGAAATGAAGCAAAACAGCAAAGAGGCACCCATGAGGCACCAGGAACGCAAAAAAGCAAGGAGCATATCAGATTCAGCCCAAAAAAAAAAGGGGGGCACGATAGTAAGAACGGAGGAAGATGCGCAAGAGGGAATGAATGAAATCCACTCCCAAATCTAGTATAAAGAGGCCGAAAAATCAGAAATGGAGGGGAGGCTGGAGAGGTTATGAAAGGCACGAAGAGAGACGAAAAGGCATAGATTGAGGGGGGAATTTTTAGAAATTGAAAATGGAGGTCTTCAGGTCTGAGTGATTAAAATGCGGAGAAGAATAGGGGATGGGAGAGAGAGACTGAGAGTGAGAGAGAGGCTGAATGAAAAAAAGAGAGTGAGCAGAGGATTCAAATAAAAAAGGGAGGCCTTTGAGTTAAGAGAAAAACCCAAGAGAGAGCAAGAGAAATTGAGAGTGATTTTTTTTTTTTGGGATTTTTGGATTAGAGACTACAGAGAAAAAAGAATACTGAGCACGAGATTGACGGCAGAAAAGGAAAATTAAAAATCACTGGAGAACGTCTACAATTTTTTTAAAGAAGTGAGTCCCATGAGGTATGCCTACTCATCACTCACTCCTCTCTCAAAATAAGGAAACCATGAGTCTGTTTTAGTCGCTTAATCTTTTCGAGTTTCTGTTTCAATGGTGCCGTCGATGGGATTCTATTCATGAGATGTAAATTTGCTTTGGGGAGGCTTTTTCTTTAATGAGATTGCTGGTACTGTGAGATTCTATCTTTAATGCTTTGGTCATAAGTTTTGTGTTCAAAGCCATCTCTGTGTTCAATCTAGAAATTCTGACATATCCCCTTAAGGTTCTGTTCTGAGTTTGGTGTGTTAGAACCAAGAGCTCATGAATTTCTGGGTGATAATTTTTAAAGGTTCTGCCTGTCATTTAGCTTTGTCCATATGATGCAAGCTGGTTTTTTCTGTGTTTAGAATATTGGTATTATTTTCTGTTTAAGTGTGTTCAGCTAGTGTTCTGTAATTCATTTGTGGGTATATTATGGGATCAAATTGGGGGAATGTTCAAAGATGGATGGGTTGTAGAGTTATTTTTGTTTTGAGGCTAAATTTTGGGGGATCTAAATGTTCTCGATGACCTTGTTCTCCTGAAGCTGAGTTTTAGGATTAGAATGTCACCACATTGAGCTTAATCGTGTGTCAAATTGGAAGTGAAATGATATTGCAATCACTTGGAATATATCTAATTGAACTAAACTAGAAATATAAAATTTTCAAGATTAGACATGTCATGAGTGTTAGCTGGGTTTTCAATTTCGGTTGGTTGGCTTGAATGGCTGAGCAATTTTCTGCATATTAGTAATGTTTTAAGTGAATTTTATGTTAAATTCTTTCCAGGTGAATTTGGGTTCAGTAGTTGATTTTGTATCTAGGATTCTGCTTGATATGGAGATATTGGTTATTTGTTGCGATTATAGTTGCTTATGGCTCAGATTTTTGCTTGGGATGCAAGTCTTGGTCCAATGATTAAACCTGGATTTATGCTTCTGCTTAATATCAAATTGTTGATTTCTTGCCGTAGTCATGGGTTTTTGACCTTGAACTAATTTTACTTCATACTTTTCCTTTGTTGCATTTGGACTATTGGCCATGAAAATTGCTGGAGAGAATGGAATGGAAATGCTTGAACAGATGATTGAAGAGAAGACCAAGAGGAAGCTTCACTGGTTCATCTTTTACTATATAAGCATTTCATGTCATATAACATATGAGGATTGATTGATGCATACAAAACACACACAACCATAGAATATTATATATGCAGGTAAATATTGTTGTTTTACCTTTATTATATTTACTTTTATTTCTCTTTTAGAATCATCGTGTGAGGGGATTTCTTGTCCCCTCAAACATGTAAGAGCCAAATCTAGGAATCATGTGTAGTAATAAAACCTCATTGATATCCATTAGGTCTCATATTTACATTTTAATCAGTTTTGGGCTTCAATAGTCTGCGTGAAATTGATTTTCTTTAAAGAAAGATTTTCAAAAAAGGAAACGAGATAAAAACAAAAAATAAAAGAAAACATAAAAAAAGAGGAACAAAAAAAAAAGAACAAACAATAATAACAATAATAATAAACTTTTCAAATTCGAAAGTTAATTTTGAATGAGTAAGTTTTTTAAAAGTTCCCATTTCCAAAAAAACACTGTAAACAAAAACTAATTTTCATTAAAAAGTAATTAAATTATTTCTTGTAAACATATAAATCTTTCCTCCAACTTTTATTTGACAAAATTAAAAATTAAAATATACTTTATAAAAATACTAAAAAAGATATTAATAATAATAAGAAAAAATCATTAAAAATTAGAAACAATTAAGAGTAAAGAAATAAAATGAATTCTATCTTTTGCAAATTAAAACCTGTTTTGTTTGTGAAAGTCGAAAGTAATTTTTACTCTTTTTCTCTTTTCATCAAAAAGTTAATTAAAATATAAAATTTTTATTTTCATAAAATTAAAAAAAGGAACAAAAAATGAAAAAAAGAGATATTTCAAAAAATCATTTTACTTAAGTAAAAATGTCATTTCAAGAACCAAAATCAAAAATCTAAAAGAAGAAGGGAGAGAAAAATCCTTTGTTTACTTAAATAAAAATAATAAAAATAGCCAAAAAAATTAAGAAACCCACAAACAAACAAAAATTGACAAAATTAAAACAAAAATCAAGACACAAAAATTAAAAATAAAAATCAACAAAATTTAATTAAAACAAAATAAAAAAAGAATTATTAACAAAAATAATCATAAAAAAAATTCAATCAAAAACCAAAGGAAAAATGGAAACCAAAAAAAGAGAGAAGAAGAGTAAAAAAATAAAATTGGTTCTGTCTTTAGCAAATTAAAACACATTAATTAATTTTAAATCTATTTTATTTGCTAAAGGTAAAAGTAATTCTTATTTTTTTTTCTCTTTTCACAACAAAAATGAAAACAAAAATAGAAACAAAAACAAACAAACAAATAAAAACAAAAGAGACAAAAATAAAAACAAAAACAAAAACAAAACAAAACAAACAAACAAATAAACAAAAACAAAAGAGATAAAAACACAAACAAAACAAAAACAAACAAACAAACAAAAACAAAAACAAAAGAAAAATGAAAACAAAATGAAAACAAAAATAAAAACAAAATACCAACTAATAGTTTTTGCTTCGAATTATATGTACTTTGATCCTTATTGTAGGGTATGTAGGTCTTAGGTTTTATCCTAAGTCAAGTCCTCTTTTGTAAATAAACATTTTCTTAAGTTATTTTCTTCTTATTTTTACTTTTAATTTTATTTTCTTAATTTCTTTCCTTCTTATTTTACTTTTAATTTTATTTTCCTTGAGTTCTTTCTTTCTTATTTCGCATGTGATTTGTTAGGAGAATTAAAATAGAATAAATGCCATATCAATTTTGCATAACTAACCTAAGATAACTATTTTTATGAATGGGTATAGTGGGGTGCCTAACATCTTTCCTACTTACAACTGACTCCCGAACCTATATCTGGTTTGCAGATCATTTTTGTTTTTCTTATAAAAAAGTTTTTTCAAAGTTTTGCCTTTTAAAAATTAAAATTTTGGTGGCAGCTCTACTATTATTTTGATTTCAGTTTTCATTTTCAAAAATTAAATTTTATGTTTTCTTTTTAGGTGCCACGTGGTCACATTTCGGGTGTGACAGTATGGCAACTCCACTAGGAACAGTTTGAAAGTCATGCCTAATTTAAGTCAATTGTGCAAAATATTATAGCTTTCATTTTATTTTGGTTCTCCTTTTTATTTGTTGTTTGCCTCATATGATTAAGGTAAATAACATGTTATTCACATGATCGTTTCATATGTTGCATTTCCTTGATTGTGTGCATAATATGTGTTAGGATAGATAACATATGAAATAAAACTTTAGGATAGATGTTTATATTTATATATATTTTACTTTTTTTACTTATATCTATATATATACTTCTTTACTTTTTGTTCTGCCAATCTATCTAGCAGATAAGGGATAGGTAGTCTATAAAACAAAAAGGTAAATGTTCTCCTCACATATGTTACTAAAATACAACTATTTCACACACATTATGAGCCCTATACCCAGGTCTGAGTGCACCTTAGGTTAGTAGATGTTTATATTATTTTCCTTGTGAAACCTTGTACTTCTTGAGACTATCATGAAAACTTAGCTTGAATTGTACCTTATTACGTGAGTTTGACCTCTGTAAGATCTTTTTCCTCTCAAGGTTAAACTTATATAATAAGATCCTCGTTTTACGATAGGGGCAATTTAGGGACCAATAATTTTAGAAGTCTTAGATCTACCTTGGAAATTTGCACTAATAGTTAAGCCATAAATGCCTCCTAAATTGTTAGAGCCAAACTTCTGCAAATTAGTGATCTCAACCTATGGTCTACCTATATTAGGACAAAAGAGGACATTTCAATTGTTTCTTCATCATGTTCATGCATTCAATAAAATCTATAAGGAAAGTAACACATCGTCATTATTTACTAAAGTAGTTAATGAGATGTCATTGCACAATTAGACATAGTTAACTATGATGAAGGTATGAGTTAATTAAACCAACTATTGCCTAGTGGATTTCCGGCCATAAAGAGGCCATAATCACATTCATCATAATCCTTTGAAAGGGAAACTTTTAGCATACATTTATTTTCTTTATACATGCATAAAAAAAAAAGAAAAAGATAAGATAAAATAATAAATAATGTACAATCCAATTTTATTTCTTTGAAAAAAAATATTCCTTTCTTTAAAATTTCTATCCCTACAAAATAACAAATTTCTCATAGAAAAGGAATACTTTCAAAATTTTAGGGAATTACAATATCCATAAGTTTTGCTACATCAAAAAATAAGTATCATGTCTTGGTTAGAGATTGAAATCATTTTTTAGGGCATCAATCATGTAAAAATGCATATTTCTCTCAATTTGATTGTCAACTACTTTTTCTCCGATGAAGCAATAAGTTTCTTGGAAAAAAGTACAAAGTTTTTCTTCTTTTCTTATACCAAGACATTGTTCTTAATGATGTACAAGCAAGTACGCAATATTAAATCCATCATATATTAATAGATCGTTAGATCAGCTTATTTGTATATCATCAAACCCAAAGTTCTAAGCATCAATTATGTAGGAACTGTCCCTTCTCAAGTTAAGCAATAAGCCACAACTTCTTATTGATCAATAGGCTCCCAAAGAAATGTGGGAGAATATCAATTAATGCTAATAATCTACTGATTAATCAAAAAAGTCAATCTTGGGTAACATACATAAAGATAGCAAGTTTTGACATAATATCATGTATCTAGTTTCAAAATAAACAAGGATCAAGTTAACTGCAAGAGTCAAGTTGGTTAGGGGTTTAACTTAAGTTTCTTACAAAAGAATTGAAATTCCTTGCAAGTTGATTTTGTTAATTCTATCCTTCATTGTAAAACAATAAGGTCTTAGAGCAAAGTGGATGGTCTAAAAATGACTCTGCAAATTGTCAAAAGAAATGCAGATTTGCTAGACTTTCCCATAGATAGTATCCATGTGGAATTTAGTTTATTCCCTTAGGATGATTCGTCAACTTTATTCATCCCTGTGTGCAATAAGCATCTGAGAAAAATAAAGGTTTAAAAAAAGAAGAAAGTTATCATAAGGGCAATACCAAGCAGGAAAGTTCTAATTTTACTCTCGAGTAAATTGTTATTTCTAACCTATCTCATGGGCCAACAAATTCCCTAAAAAAAATAAAGGCTCTTGTCCTACAAGGTTTTTATGCCAAAATCAATACACCAATTAGTTTTTAGGTCAAACAACATAATAAAATTGCATCCATACATAGTGATAATGCATTTCATGTTAAAATTTTTATAATTTGTAAAATATAAGATTTTTGGTCCTTTGCGATGGAAAGATCAACTTAAACAAAATCTAGATAAAAAAAGGGTTCACTCTTGAATGGCGAAGATGAAAGAACAAGGATTAGAGGACAAAAGGTAAATGCATACCAATTTATTAGGTAAAAGGAAGCTATTAAAGGTATTGATAATGTTGTTTATCACTTCATAACCTTTCATATCATCATATTCTTTAGCTTGTTACTACTTAGCCACCGCCATGCTCTCCACTTCAAAGAAATTCAAACCATCCATCTCAAAGCTCATCAACATCTATCAAACATGACCATGATAAGGACCACAAACCATCTCAATTAAGACACTTGCTATTTGTCTCAATTGGGACACTTGCCATTTGTCATATGATTAGCTTTAACAAAAGTAGAACGCCTCATTTTACTAGCCTGTAATCTCCATCCCTAAAATGGTATCGACCAAATCAAAGTTGTGAGCTTAATTTTAAGGCAATTGTGCATTCTATAAACAGTTGTAGCCTCTTCATAAACAAGGTATAGAAGGATACAAGAAAGAAAATCTCATAAGAATTTTATAAGGATTGGACCTTTGAAGAAATTTCATTAGTTAATACTTGTTTGGTCAATACTTTTTTATTTAGTTAAAGTTCAAGGCTAGCAGAAGTTGGTTCTTCATTGGACCTGATTTTATTTAACCTTGTCAATGCAATGGTCATGTGTTTCTGTTTCACTCTTTACGCATCCTTTCATTTTATCAATTATGTTGACATAACTTCTTTTCTTACATGTCCTTCCTAGATAACCAAAAAACCAAATAATAATAATAATAATGTTCGAAACTCCTTATGAAAAGATTCAATTGATGTGAAGAAGGGTCGAATTTGAAGCTGATTATATGCTCCAAATTCAATTAAACATTAAATCAAAGATAAATGCATGTCCTGCAAGTGAGCTATGCTTAGAATACAATGCATTTTTTGTCTTTCCAAATATAAAAGAGTAACCTCTAGTCACCTCAATTGAGACAAGAGTGATGTTCATTTCCTTCACCCTAATCATGGAACATTTGAAATGAGTAATCTTTAATAGATTTTTATACCAATAATTCAAATATCAAGAAAGAGTCAAATTCTTTCAATTATTCAAATACTACTTAACTATTGTTAACCACTTTAAGCCTTCAAAATTCTTCAAATACCTGAAACAGATCAAACCCGTGAAGCAATGAGAATTCCATATAAAGGAAGAAAAGAAGAGTCATAAGAAAAATAAATTTGTAAAGAGGAAGCTCTTGAGGACCAAAATTTGGGAAAGCAAAAGTTTCCAAAATGGAGCTCCACCTTAGCATGCAATCAAAGGGCAAAATCCTCAAAGAGAAGTTTTATATGGCATAAGAAGTCAAAAGAAAAATCCTTTAGAGGAGAGTTGAGCTGAATAGAAAGGATTTTTTAAAAGAAAAGTTTAAGTTAAATGTCATGAGCCAATCGGTCTTGCCAAAATACTGCAATTACTATAGTAAAATTCTCATTGTGAACCTACGTGAATGTTTGGGCATTTTCACCTTTCTTTCTTAAGCTTTACTTTTACTCATTAGACCCCATTACAACCTTGAGACATCTTCTCTTACTAAATGAATTTCAAGGATAGAATTTTGTTAAAGTAATAAGAGAAGGAGGTTAATGGGAGACTTGACGAGGGCATGTCGATCCTTGAGCCCAATATCTCTTATTTCATAAACCCATTTACCAAGGTCACATCACAAGCATCAAAAGTCCTTGTTAAGGTTTAGCTTCTTTAAAAATAATAAGGGCAGATTTTCTTAAAAAAGAATGATTTTAAAAACCATAATAATTGAAACTGGGGCAATAAGTTTGATTCAAAGCAAATTTTTTTAATTACATCAATTTTTTTCTTTTAAATGAAGTTCAAATATGGAAGTGAAGCTTCTCTCTATCCTTTCATATCTATTTTCTTAGCATTTCACTTCTTTATTGTTCAAAAGAGAATATTTCAAGTCTAGAACTGAGGCATCCTTCTATTTTGTTACATTGTGTCTAGCTATTGTCTATTATACTTCTCCACTCCCAAATCACCTTACATGACCGCATGTTTCACCACTCCTTACATTTCTCTGATTTTAAGGTCTTTATTCTTTCCAAGCTCATGAGTTTGTGTCCCTTAGCACATGACTGCATTGACTAAAGTAAGAGTGAATTTCACTTATTGACCTTTTAAGCATTAACAATGAAGAGTTGATAAGAGAAAATCATCATATCAAGCTAATAATCCTACATTAGAGGGAAACAAATCACCTTGAGAAAACTCATTCAAAGATAAGTCAAAGTAGAAATCTTGGATCTTTTGAACTATGGATACTCCCTCAGTGATGTCTTTGGCTAACTAAGAGCCATCAAGAGAATCATTCGTCTAAGTGACAAAAGGACAAATTTGGCAAGACAACCAAAAGTTTAACTTTTCTCACTAGAGTTAGTGAAGAGCCGACATGAGAAATTTTTCCTAATATAAAAGACCAAAAATCCTATATTTTACAAGTTTAAAGATTTTTTATGCATCATGTGCGTGTATGGAATTTGTATGTAGACAAAGCATATTTTTCCTTTCAAGTCAAATTAATTTAAAAATAAATAAATAAAGGATCACATTTTTCGTCATCAATTCATCTTCCAAAAAAAAAAAAAGCTTGAAATTCAAAATCAATTTAAGAACATCTAAAAATAATGTCCCTTCTCTTCCCCTTTCCTTGGAAGTGATCTTCTTTGCATAAAAAGAAGGGGGTTCAAAACTTGAAATTAATTTAAGGCTATTTAAAGATAATTTCCTAATATTTTTCTTCGTTTGGAGTTAACTTCACTTGTATAAATTGTGCATATCTTGGAAATAAAATTTTAAATTTAAAAATTCAAAAAAATAACAACAACAAAACCTGCATCCCATATGCATTTCATATTACTGGATGCATACTGGGGCAAGGAAAAATACACAATTTGCATCTTTAAAAAAAAAGAAAAAAAAGAAGAAAACGGAAAAGGCTTACATCTCATATGTTTCACATGTCACATATAGCCATGTGTTACATTGAACCAGGTTTGCACTGGAATAAGAAAAGCACAATTTGCATCTAAAAAAAAATTGCATCACATATGTTTCACATATTACAACTTGCGTACATTACATCGGACTAGGTTCACATTAATGGCCAAAAAAAAAAAAAAGAGAAGAAAAAGTAAGACGCAAAAAAATTTTACTTTTTATCAAATAAAGCACCTCTCATGCATGATTCACACTGGGGCCAAGAAAAGCAAGCGTTTGCATATCATGAAACAAGGCATCTTATATGTTGCTCACATCTCACTTATGCATACATTATGTGAACCCTAGTTCACAATGGGGCAAGCAAAAGAAAAGTGAAAATTTGCATTTCATCACATAAAGCATCTCTCATGCATATTGGTTCACGTTGAGGCAAGACAAAAGCAAACATTTGCATCTCATAAAACAACGCATCTCATATGCTTCTCACATCTCATATATGCATACATTATGTGAACCTTGAACTCCTTTTGGGGCAAGCAAAACAAACATTTTGCATTTCATAAAACATCTCATACGTTTCACACATTCTACGTGTGCATTATCATGAGGACCCCAAGTTCATATTGGGCAAAGACAACACCAAAAATATATTAAAAATTTTGAATTATAGCATCTTACATGCTTCATACTCCTTACATCTGCGTACAGGGACCCTGATTTATATTGGGGCAAAATTGAGTTGTTAAACTTGAAAGTCAAACATATTACATGCATTACGCATTTCATATAGGTGCATACATTACATAAAACTTAGGTAAATAAAATAAAATTTTTGAATTTGGAAAAATTCACACAAAAATTACACTCTTAAAGCTCAGCATAGACCAGACATCTTAAAGCCCTGTACAAACCAGGCACCTTTTAAAACTTTGCACAGACCAAGCACCTTTCAAAACCTTGCACAGACCAAGCACCTTTCAAAGCTTTGCACAGACCAAGCACCTTTCAAAACCCTGTACAGACCAGGCACCTTTCAAAACTCTATACAAACTAAGCACCTTTCAAAGTTCTGCACAAACCAGGCACCTTAAAGTCTTGTATAGACTAGACATCTTTCAAAACCTTGTACAGACCAAGCACCTTCAAAGCCCTGCACAGACCAGGCACCTTTAAAAGCCTTGCATAGATCAGACATCTTAAAGTCTTGCATAGACTAGGCACCTTTCAAAGTCTTGCACAGACTAGGCACTTTAAAGCCCTGCACAGACCAAACACCTTTCAAAGTCCTGTACGAACAAGCACTCAAAGTCATGCATAGAACAAGTACATCAAAGTCTTGCATAGAACAGGAACTCTAAAATCCTACACAGAACATGCATAATAAAAGCCCTGCACATAATAGGTATCTCAAAGTCTTGCACAAAATAAGCACCCTAAAGTTCTGCACAAAACAGACACCTAAAACCCTACACAGAGTAGGCACCTTTCAAAGCCCTGCACAGAACATGCACTCTAAAGTTTTGCACAAAACAGGCATAATAAAAGTCCTACACAAAACAGACACCTCAGTTTTACACAGAATAAGCACCCTAAAATCTTGCATAGAATAGGCACCATTAAGTTTTGCATAAAACAAACAGAATAAAATCCTGCACTTTTTACAAGCCTCTTTACCTTTCATTAAGTGCTAACATTTCCAAGTAAGTTAACTTGCCTTAATCTTTTAGTTTTCCAAACAAAGTACATATTTCCATCTTTATTTATTCTTAAGCTAAGGATAGAAAAAAGTTACATTTTCTATCTACTCATCTAAAGAATAAGTAAAGAGGGGTAACTTGTCAACATCATCTTTTATTTGGGTCGCTTTTTTCTTTTATTTATTATCAAGTTGTGTTAAGGGACAATCAAATCATCTTAGACAAAATACATATTCTTATCTTTACTTGCTTTTTATGCAAAAACATTAAAAATTACATTTTCAATTTTTTTGCCTAAGAAATAAGTAAAGAATGGCAACCATAAATATTGTATTTTGTCTAAACATCCTCTAAAAATAATAATAGAATTAAATTAGCAAAAACAAAAAGTCATTAGTCTGAGGCATACTTAATTTTCAAGTTCTAACTAAAAACAATGAAAAAATACAAAGTAAAGATTACGCAAGAAAAAGAGAGAATTAAAAAAATAATAATAACAAAATCAAAAAAATAAAATTCAACAAAAATGAGGAAGCTCTTGACCCCCATAAGAAGTTCTTCTAGTCTACATAGCCCAACACCTAAATAGCCCAATACAATTAAAAAAAAATCAAAGCTAAATTCAAATTAAAAAAACGAAGAAGAAGAAGAGGAAGAGAAAAAAGAAGGATGGAAGGTCCTTTCAATGTTAATTCCTTGACCTTTTCTAACCCAACATAAAAAAAAATTTTAGAGAATAAAGAAAAGAAAAAATAAACAAAAAGAAAACCAAAGCAAGAAAAAGAACACTAAAAAAAAAAACAAAAAAGAAAGAAGCCCAAATAGAGAGAGCCCAATAACCCAAAACCATCAGGGCCCCGGTCTTCTTCCTCTAGCCTGTGTAACCCCAAAAAAAAAAGTTAATTAATTAATTAAAGTCAAAGAAGAAAAGAAAGAGAGAAAAAAAAGATAAAAATTAAAAATTAAAAAAAGTTAATTAAAGACCAAAAGAAACGAAGTAATAAAAAATAAAAAATATATATATAAATGAATGAAAAGTAAAAAATCTAAAAAAAGAAAAATTAATCAGCATCAATTTTATAAAAAAGAAAATACTTTGGCCTCCTTGGGTTAAAAGTCTATTTCTTTTACCACAATTTTCAAAAGCCCCAATACCAGTTAAATCAATATTCCAAAAAAGAAGTTAGCAAAAAGAGATTAAAAGCAATAAAAAAAAATGGTAATAAAAAAAAAAGAAAAAAAAAGTAGGGTTATGGACGACAACAGAAGGGCTCTCCCTTCCTCGTGTACGGGTAGAAGCCTCCAAAACATTCAGCCACTTTCATTCACAGAGCAGGGGAAATGAAGCAAAACGACAAAGAGGCTCGCATGAAGCACTAGGAACACAAAAACGCAGGGAGCATATCAGATTTAGCCCCAAAAAAAAAGAGAAGAGAGGAGAGAGAGGGAGGGGGGGGGGGGGCACGACAGTAAGAATGGAGGAAGACGCGCAAGAGGGAATGGGTGAAATCCACTCCCAAACCTAGTATAAAGATGCCAAAATATCAGAAATGGAGGGAGGCTGGAGAGGCTATGAAAGGCACGAAGAGAGACGAAAAGGCAAAGATTAAGGGGGAGAATTTTCAGAAATTGAAAATGGAGGTCTTTAGGTCTGAGTGATTAAAATGCGGAGAAGAACAGGGGATGGGAGAGAGAGACCGAGAGTTTGAAAAAAAGAGAGTGAGCAGAGGATTCAAGAAAAAAAAAGGCCTTTGAGTGGGTTTTGAGTTAAGAGAAAAAAAAAAAACCGAGAGAGAGCAAGAGAAATTGAGAGCGTTTTTTTTTTTTTGGGGATTTTCGGATTGGAGAGTACGGAGAAAAGAGAATACCGAGCACGAGATTGACGGCAGAAAAGGAAAATTAAAAATCACTAGAAAACGTCTGCAATTTGTTTGAAGAAGTGAGTCCCGCGAGGTATGCCTATTCATCACTCACTCCTCTCTCAAAATGAGGAAACCATGAGTCTGTTTTAGTCGCTTAATCTTTCTGAGTTTCTGTTTCAACAGTGCCGTTAATGGGATTCTATTCATGAGATGTAAATTTGCTTTGGGGAGGCTTTTTCTTTAATGAGATTGCTGGTACTATGAGATTTTATATTTAATGCTGTGGTCATAAGTTTGTGTTTAAAGCCATCTCTTTGTTCAATCTGGAAATTCTGACATCCCCTTAAGGTTCTGTTTTGAGTTTCGTGTGTTAGAACCAAGAGCTCATGAATTTCTGGGTGATAATTTTTAAAGGTTCTGTATGTCATTTGGTTTTGTCCGTATGATGCAAGCTGGTTTTTTCTCTCTTTAGAATATTGGTATTATTTTCTATTTAAGTGTGTTCAGCTAGTGTTATGTAATTCATTTGTGGGTATATTATGGGATCAAATTCGAGGAATGTTCAGAGATTGATAGGTTGTCGAGTTATTTTTGTCTTGAGGCTAAATTTTGGGGGATCTAAATGTTCTTGATGACCTTGTTCTCCTTAAGCTGAATTTTAGGATTAGAATGTCACCACATTGAGCTTAATCGTGTGTCAAATTGGAAGTGAAATGATATTGCAATCACTTGGAATATATCTAATTGAACTAAATTGGAAATATAAAATTTTCAAGATTAGACATGTCATGAGTGTTAGGCTGGGTTTTCAGTTTCGGTTGGTTGGCTTGAATGGGTGAGCAATTTTCTGCTTATTAGTAACATTTGAAGTGAATTTTTTGTTAAATTCTCTCCAGGTGAATTTGGGTTCAGTAATTGATTTTGGATCTAGGTTCCTACTTGATATGGAGATACTGGTTATTTGTTTCGATTATAGTTGATTATGGGCTCAGATTTTTGCTTGGCATGCGAGTCTTGGTCCAATGATTAAACTTAGATTTATGCTTCTGCTTGATATCAAATTGCTGATTTCTTGCTGTGGTTATGATTTTTAACCTTAAATTAATTTTACTGCATGCTTTTCCTTTGTTGCATCTGGACTATTGGCCATGAAAATTGCTGGAGAGAATGGAATGGAAATGCTTGAACAGATGATTGAAGAGAAGACCAAGAGGGAGCTTCATTGGTTCATCCTTTGCTATATAAGCATTTCACGTCATATAACATATGAGGGTTGATTGATGTATACAAAACACACATGACCACAGAATATTATATATGCCTTTAAATATTGTCATTATTATATTTACTTTTATTTCTCTTTTAGAATCATTGTGTGGGATTTCTTGTCTCTTCAAACATATAGGAGCTAAATTTAAAGATCATGTGTGACAATAAAATCTCTTTAGTATCCATTAGGTCTCATATTTACATATATACATTTTAATTAGTTTTGAACTTCAATAGTCCATGTCAAATTGATTTTCTTTAAAAAAAGATATTCAAAAAAGGAAACGAAATAAAAACAAGAAACAAAAGAAAACAACATAAAAAAAGAGGAATAAAAAAAAAAGAATAAAAGATAATAATAATAAGAAACTTTTCAAATTCAAAAGTTACTTTTGAATAAGTTTTTCAAAAGTTCCCATTTAAAAAAAATTGTAAACAACAGATAATTTTCATTAAAAAGTAATTAAATTATTTCTTGTAAACATATAAATCTTTCTTGTAACTTTCATTTGACAAAATTAAAAATTAAAATATACTTTATAAAAATACTAAAAAAGATGTTAATAATAATAAGAAGAAATCATTAAAAATCATAAAAAATGAAGAGTAAAAAAGTAAAATGAATTCTATCTTTTGCAAATTAAAACATGTTTTGTTTGTGAAAGTCAAAAGTAATTTTTACTTTTTTCCTCTTTTCACTAAAAAGTAAATTTAAATATAAAATTTTTATTTTCATAAAATAAAATAAAAACAAAAAAGGGAACAAAAAATTAAAAAAAAAGAGATATTTCAAAAAATCTGTTTAGTTAAGTAAAAATGTCATTTCAAGAACCAAAATCAAAAATCTAAAAGAAGAAGGGAGAGAAAAATCCTTTGTTTACTTAAATAAAAATAGTAAAAATAGCCAAAAAATAAAAAAAAATTAAGAAACCCAAAAACTAAAAGATTGACAAAATTAAAACAAAAATCAAACACAAAAATTAAAAATCAAAATCAACAAAATTTAATTAAAACAAAATAAAAACAAGAATCATTAACAGAAATAATCATAAAAAAAAATCAATCAAAAACCAAAGGAAAAATGGAAACAAAAAAAAAGAGAGAAGAATAAGAGTAAAGAAATAAAATTAACTCTATCTTTACCAAATTAAAACACATCAACTAATTCTAAATCTGTTTTATTTATTAAAGATAAAAGTAATTCTTTTTCTTTTTCCTTTTCACAACAAAAATGAAAACAAAAATAGAAACAAAAACAAAAACAAAAACAAACAAAAACAAAAGAGACAAAAACAAAAACAAAACAAAAAAGGCAAAAACAAAAACAAAATACCAACTAACAATTTTTTTCTCGAATTACATGGACTTTGATCCTGTTATAAGGTACAAAAGCTCTAAGCTCTCATCCTACATCAAATCCATTTTTGTAAATAAACATTTTCTTAAGTTATTTTCTTCCTATTTTTAATTTTAATTTTATTTTCTTGATTTCTTTCCTTCTTATTCTACTTTTAATTTTATTTTCCTTAAGTTTTTTCTTTCTTATTTCACACATGATTTGTTAGGAAATTAAAATAGAATAAATGTCATATCAATTTTGCACAATTAACCTAGGGTAACCGTTTTTAAAAATGAATGTAGTAGGGTACTTAACACCTTCTCCACTCACAACCGACTCTCAAACCAGTATCTAATTTGCAGATCATTTTTGTTTTTCTTATAGAAAGGATTTTCTAAAGTTTTACCTTTTAAAAATTAAAATTTTGGTGGCAATTCTATTATTATTTTAATTTCAATTTTTATTTTTGAAAATCAAATTTTATGTTTTCTTTTCAGGTGCTACGCCATTGTATTTCAAGTGTGACACTCATAACCCCATTTTGACATCTTTGAGATTGTTAAAGATAATTCGTGCCTCATTCTTGAAGTTATGGGGAAGTGTGTGGTGAATGCACTAATTGGCCTTGATCATTAGTTAAGATCCAAGCTTGGTAAGTGCTAGAGGTCTCAACCTAGCTGGAGCTTTGAAATGATTGCATCTTTACTCTTGTGTTATCATTTTTGTTTTTTGTATAAAAAATTTTTTTTAAAGTTTTACCTTTTAAAAATTAAAATTTTAGTGACAATTCTACTATTATTTTAATTTTGATTTTTGTTTTTGAAAATCAAATTTTATGTTTTCTTTTCAGGTGTGACACTCATAACCCCATTTTGACATCTTTGAGATTGTTAAAGATAATTCGTGCCTCATTCTTGAAGTTATGGGGAAGTGTGCGGTGAATGCACTAATTGGCCTTGATCATTAGTTAAGATCCAAGCTTGGTAAAACTTGTGTCCTCTAAGTGCTAGAGGTCTCAACCTAGCCGGAGCTTTGAAATGATTGCATCTTTCCTCTTGTGTTATCATTATCCTTGAGCTCAAGCATGAGAAACCTTGTGGTTATGGGGAATTTCCTAAATGGGCAACTGGGCGTGATGCCTACTTACCACAACTTCCTGATATAAATTACTAAGATTTAATATTCATTATAAGTTGTGAGATAATATAGAGAATTAGTTCATATAAGTTGGTGCTAGAGACAAGGATTTAAATAGGTTAAAATAAATAAATAAAATAAGTTACAATTAGGAAAATACTAGACTAATAATTAATTAAGTAAAGATTTATTAAGCTAAATGGGATTTAAATTAAGGCAATCTAGCTAGGTAGAATAAAGAATTAAGTTATAGGTAGTGGAGAGATAGGACTTAACAAAAGACAAGTTAATTTAACAAGGTGTAAACTTAAATGTAGCCTTAGAAACTAAATGGATTATGATGATTATATTTTAGGAGGCACTTTGAATTTTTCCTTTGGAAAGTGTGACGGTGATGGAAGAACCAATAACAATTTAATAAGTACTATAAATAGATATCATCTCACTACATATATATATATATACACTTTGCCATGTTATGTTCTATGATCAAATTTTAATAATCATGTTTCCTTTTGTGATGCAATAAGTAAGATATTTATTATTGGATTTCTTAGAATTATTGATACTCATTTTAACTAAGGAATGAAATTTTGGTGATGCTTTATTTCTATGAATTATGAACTATTGACACAATATTTACCCATATTGCATTTTCATTATTTTGAGAAGTTTCATAATTACTCAAATCATTAATTTTAATCACACTGATGATCAATTGAGAAATATTTTAATTATATTAAAATTATTGATTTGTAATTTGATGACACATGTATAGGATCAATAGAAGAGATTCTAAGAAAATTTTTCAAATTCTTTTGTGATTTTGAACAAGTGATGTTTAAATACCAATTTGAATTAGGGTGATTCCATACATTATAATAATGTTTTATGGGTGTGCCTTAGTTGAACCCTAGCTTGCAAGGTGTATGGGAGGCACTAACCCATGCATCAGGCAACATACGTGGATTGGAGGAGTGCATTTTGTGTGAGCTTTGAACTCACGACAGACTTATGATGAACTTACATGGGCTACATGCTCACGACAAACTTGGTTACTTACCCACATAAGCTATGTGCCTACAATAGCTATATCACTCTAAGAAAAGTCCTTTCAATGAAGAGGCTATCAAAAGAATTAGTTTTGGAAACTCTTATAGACATATTTTAAAAGTTTAAAAATGTTTCAAAAAGGCTTTCATTATTTTATTGACTTTAAATTATAGGGCTTTCATGACTTAGTACATTCTTTATATTTGAATTTCTTTTACGAATAAATTTAATAGATATTATAAAGCATGTTTTCAAGTTTTAAAGGCTCTAACGAGGTGTTTGTAAGCTATCTTATCTATTTATTTCTTGTTATCTTTTTCTTTATTTTAGTATTTATTATTTAAATTGTGAGATGTTATCTATTCCCTAAACTTTAGGGTTTTTATATACTAGAGTTGAAACAAAGTTCACACCAACAAAGTTGAGGGGACTAGTCTTTCCTTTGAATAGCTTTACATTATTTCGCATGGGTGTTGCATATTCTGTTGACAACATATGTATGTATTCTTAAAAATATAGTTATAGCTCCACAAGACCTATAAGGAGGAATCCCCAACCCGTGTGTGTGCTATATAGTTATTTGATTTGAGAGCAAAGCTCTCATAATTGTATTATTGGGTTACTTGCTACTTTAGGAAATTTTGAGATGTCATACTTTCAGTTGCCACTTTGTCAAAACTTCTGTAATAAGATAAAATGAACTATTAAAATAATTCAAGGTTTCTTATTTTAAATCATGAATTGATAATATAAATAACATGTTCTTCTTGTTAGTCCTTTTGCATGAAAGAAAGTATAAATCTAAAGATTTCGCTAGCCTTATGAATGCGGATGCATCCGTACTTATGCCGATCATAAGGCGTATAACGCTAAAGCCTTTAATGTCTAAAATTGTGTCTCCTTATCAATCCAACTTTGTCCAAGGGCCCAACATTTAGGATAACATCATTATTGTTAAGGAGATTGCTCACTTTATTGGAAGAATGAGAGCAAAGAAGGGTTTTATGGCAATCAAGATAAACTTTAAAAAAGCATATGACAGACTAAAGTAGAATTTTGTGGAAAAAGTTTTGGAGGAAATTGGGGTTGAACCTCATTTGATCAGTATTATCATGAAGTGTATTTCCATTCCCACCACTTGTATTATCCGAAATGGTGATAAGATGAACCCCTTCCCTCCTTTAATGGATTTAAGATAAGGAGACTTGCTATCTCCCTATTTGTTTGTGCTTTACATGGAGAAACTCTCTCACATGATCACAAATGCCACGAAAGCAAAGGTTTAGTCTTCGTTAAAGAGGGGACGTCAAGGTACCTTTATTTCCCATTTAATGTTTATAGATGACCTTCTCCTATTTTGTGAAGCCAACGTGGTTCAGTTAGAAACGATTATGTCATGCTTGGATTTACTTTGCAGCATCTTTGGCTAGAAAATCAGTGCTCAGAAGACATGCATTTATTTCTCAAAAAATGTGGTTGCATAAACCCAAAATTTCATTGAAAAAGTGGCTTTTCTAAAGCCACAAATTTAGGTAGGTATTTGGATTCATACATTCACCAAGATAGGAGCTCAAGGAATAACTTTAAATTCCTAATGGATAAGGTCCAAAGAAAGCTCAATGATTGGAAAAGTCAATGTCTCTCTTTAGCAAGTAGGTTAACGTTGGTTCAATCAGTAACTTCCTCAATGCCTACTTTTCATATGCATCATAGGAAAGTGCCCACTTTTATTTGCAACACACTTGAGAAGCGTCAGAGGAATTTCATTTGGGGTTCCTTAGGTGGCCACATAAAATATTATGCTTTTGGTTGGAAGCACCTGTGCCTTGCAAAAGAGTTAGGTGGCTTTGGTCTTAGATCCTTGAGAACCATGAACAAAGCACTTCTTTGCAAGGTTGAGTGGGACATTATCTCGAAACCTGAAAAGCTATGCACTCAAGTGTTAAAGGGAGTGTACATAAGGGGTGTTAACCTTAACCCTTTGAGGAATTGTACAGCGACGCCTTGTGACTCCCTGTGATGGATATCGTTGGCGGCCCTCTGGTTGAGAATCACAGAGAAAGTGACTTGGGAAGTTAGAAATGGAGTAAATGTTCGTTTTTGGACCAACAATTGGTTGGATGTTAGGAATAGCTTGAGGGAAAAAAGTTTCAGACCAGTGTTGCTTAATTCGGCCAGATGAATGCCGAACTCCGATCTGGTACGGATGACGCCAATCGTAGGTCGTTCGCATACCAGAATGGATTCCACAATGTACCGAAACAGTGCAAGACTACAGAGGAGTAATAGTTTCAGAATTGTTACCTTCCTCGCCTTAATCGTAAATCCTGGAAGCGTCTTCCACCCCAGATTCACATTCCCATCGGCCAACCTTGTCTTGCCAAAATATCACCGGATTTTGCTGTTTGGGTTATACACTTCCACCCCCACAATCGTGCCGGCATCGACGTATGCGCCATCGACCTTCTCGATGACGTTCAACTTAGGGACCTGAAAGGATTGAAGGTGGAAAACCAGCGGTTGCAGGTTGTACATGAGGACAAAGTGGCAACGAGGGTTTCTCAAAGTAGTATAATCCTCTCTCTCTCTCTCTCTCTCTCCTTATGCCTGCTAGGGACGCATTGGCAACAAATGGGTTTTAGCTTATGGTTCATCTGTTAAGCGGATATTTAGAAAGGAAGACAAGCTAAGTCATCTAGTATTAAAATACCCACGCGTTGACTCAAGCAACTGTGTCTTTTTTTTTTTTTTCTTTTTTTTAATAAACTTAAATAAATAAAAAAAGATGAATAAGGGGGAAAATGGCAAACATGTGTAACGTAAAGCTTTTATATATATATTAGCAAAAGGCTTATATTTTAATAACAAATAATTGAGATATTATAAGTTTATCTTATGTTTTATTTTTTATTTTAAATACACTTACTTTTAATTTAATTATGATAATTATATTTTAATATTTATTATTTTAAATTTTTTATTTTAATCATGATGACTATATTACTTTTTATATTGCTAAAAATCAAAATAAGTAATAAGATTTGAAAATAGGAAAATAAGAAGTAAAAATAGGAAAGAATATATTAATTAAGAAGAGAAGAAGGATTGTAAGAATATGTTAAAAGGAAAGTCAAAAAAATGGAATGAGACAAAATATAATAAATAAAAGGAAAGTTAATATATATATATATATATAATATAATAATTGATTTAAAATATATAAACAAAAAAGAAAATTAAATAACAAAGCATTATGTTTCATTATAATAATAAATTATATAATTATTCATTATATTTCATTATATTATAACAAAGCATAAAGATAATTTCACGGCAAAGTTTAAAATATATTATTTTAGCTATAATAATTATATTACCATAAAATACAACAAATAAAAAGCTTCTCAGTCAAGTAACATGATAATAAACCCTTCTTTCTCTTCACATTATACACAAATACAATTATATGTTGGAGAGCAATAGTGAATAGTCTCTACTCTTGGATTTCGACCATGGGAAAAAGAAAAGGACAAGAAGATAGTGAACCAACAGATGTGGATGAAATGCAAAATTTTGAAGAAAATTCAAGTGATGGAAAGGAAGGAGGAGAAATAAATTTAAAAAACAATCAATCTGAGTTGTCCAAAACAAATTTTGCAAGTGCAATTCCACAATTACTACAAGTTCAACTAGATGCAAAATTAAAGCCATTACAAACTAAAATCACATATATTAGTGCTGCACAAGGAAGAAATTTAGGAGGATAAAAAATATGGACATGCAATCACTATAAGTATCGATTTACTAGTTCTTATACTCATATTTATTATCACTTTTTGGTGCTCCACCTGGTAAAAAGGTTGAAATTCAGAGATGTAACATCATGTTAAAGAATCGTGATGCATATGAGAGGTTGAGAAAAAGAGTACAGAATGCTGAAAAATTAAGGGTTGCTTTATCATTGAAAAATTCAACATTAACAAAGCCAAATAAATCATCAACCAAACCAATTGAAGAAGTTTTTAATATGATGGAAAGGGATATGGTTGACATGAAAATTATGAAAGGTTTGTGTGCTAATGGTATTCTTTTTAATGTGTTAAGAAATCCTCAATTTCAAGAAATGGTGTCAATAATAAAGAGAGGTCCTAAAGGGTACAAGGTACCTTCTTATGAGAAGGCAAGGACTATTTTGTTAGATGAATGCAAAAGGCAGATTGAAAAAGATTTGAATCTTGTAAAAGACACTTGTTATACTCATGGCATTTTTATAGTCTCTGATGGATGGACAAATTGTAAAAACCAAACATTAATAAATGTTATTGCAGCAAACAGTAGGGGAGCAATGTTTTTATATGCAGAGGATTTTTTTAGGAGTTGAAAAAACTAGTAAAGAAATTACTGATTTTTTATTGGAAACTATTGAAAATGTAGGTGCTTGTAATGTTATCCAAGTTGTGACCAATAATGCTACTAATTGCAAGCTTGCAAGAAAAGAAATTATGAAGGTACACAAGTATATTTTTTGGTCTCCATGTGTTTGCATACCTTGAATTTGATTTTGAAAGATTTTGCAAAAGCTTTTCATTGGTTAGAAGCTACATATATAAGAGGCAAAGAAGTTGTGAAATATTTTGTTAATCATTCACATGCTTTGGCCATGTTTAAAACAAATTCAAGGTTGTAGCTTTTGAAAGTGGCCAAAACTCGATTTGCTTCTCATTATATTTTATTGAAAAGACTTGCTGATTGTAGAGAGGCATTAGCCACCACTGTTGTATTTAAGGCTTGGAAAAATTAGGTTAAGAGTGGAGATGAAAGAATAAAACTTATGGGTGCTTTAGTTGCTGACACCATAGGAGATGAAGAATTTTGGAATGAAGTGGAAAATATAATAGCTCTTACTAAACCAATTTATTTGCTAATAAAGCTTTGTGACGGTGAAGGATCAAAAATGTCAGAATTTTATAAGAAGATGGATAACATGCTCGGTGAACTAAAAGAAATAATGTAAGTAAATAGGTATGTTTTCACTACTTTTGTTTTTTTTATTTACATATTAATTTATAGTAATTTAATTTTAAATAATTATTTATTAATTGAATTAAAATTTTATAGGCACAAGGATTACTATAATGAAATGGAGGAGATTGTGATATCACGGTAGGGAAAGATAAATTTTACACTGCATTGTCTTAGGTTTGCGCTCACCCCAAGATTTTATGATCACAATTATCTTAGTTTACCAGCATTTGGAGGCATGGCTAGAAAGCCTCCCAATGAGGATAAGGAAGTTATTGTGGGAGTAATGGAAGCTTTTGAAAAAATAACAAATAGTGATGATGAAGCCAAATTGTTACGTGAGCAATTTGCAAAATTTCACTTGTGTGGTTGTTTGCTATGTCTGTAGCACAAGCTAATGCAGTAACAATGGATGCAATAGATTGGTGGGCTACATATGGATCGGAAACTCCAGAGTTAGTTGAGGTTGCTAAAATGATATTATCTCAACCTATTACTAATTCATCACCGAAGAGAAATTGGAGCACATACTCTTTCATTTATAGTGCCAAGAGAAATAAGTTTAATTCTGCAAGAGCTAACAAATTGGTGTTCATTCATTCAAATATTCATTTACAGTCTTGTTTCACTGAAAGTTACAATGATGGCCCTTACAAAAAATGGGATATTGATCTAGAGGATACTTGCATAGATGATTCTAATATTAAATTGGAAGAAATAAGATAGAAATTACTAGAAAGTGAGTTTATAGATAATCAAAACAATCAAGAAAAAGATGCAAAGGAGAGTCATTTTTCTCCAAATTCTAGTGGATGAAAAGGAAGTTCAAGTTTTGGTACTTCCCAAGTTTGCAATGTGTTTAATGCAACAAACTCAATTATCTATATCTTCAGCGCATGGGAATGCTAAAAGAAAGGGAAAAGAATTAGATTATTAATATTCTAATTTATGTGTTTTGTATTTTTATATATTTTGTTTGAACTTGTTTGATTATGATTTAATTTATGAATTTATGAGTTATGAATTTGAATTTTTAGTTTTAAATTATTCATTTTTTATATGATTATATTTATTATCATTTTTTTAAAATTATTCATCTATTAAATATATAAAAATATTATCTACACATATTATATTACTTATCAAATTAATGTATCAATTAAGTATATCCCCATATCGTGAATTATACAAATTAGTGTACCACGTACGCGTATTCGTACCCCATTCCCTAGCGAATTACGTAACACGCTGCTTCATACCACTCTCAGATGCAAAAAGGTTAATGGTTAGAGATTGGATTAACTCTGAAGGCAAGTGGGATTTTGAGAAATTTGACATGTTGCTACCTCCATCAGACGTTCTGAAACTCAGCGAGATTATCTCCTGCGGAAGACGGCAACCGCATCCTCAAATGGAAGCTTGAACCTGATGGAGGCTTCTCAATGGCATTGATGTACAGGGGGCTAAGCTGTGTTTACCAAGCGACGAAGGACGAGGTTTAGAGTCTCATATGGTGCTGGAATGGCCCTGGATGGATTCAGGCCTTCATGTGGTGAGCTGTGGGAGATAGAATATTAACCGCAATGAGAAGATGCAAGTGGGCAAGGGGTTTGCCTTTGGGCTCTGTCACCAGCAATTTGAAGAAAGATACTATGCAAAGATACCGTGCATGTTTTAAGGGATGGCCAAGCAGCTTCCTCATTGTGGAACATACTTAAAAATCTAGTCATGCAGCAACCTTCTATGCTCTTCAAAGGCGAGAATGGTTCTTAAGGAACCTCTCTTGTTCTCGTGAAAATGCCCATTGGGATAGGGGGCCGGTGATATTTGGGGTCACGTGTTGGTATCTTTGGCAGTGGCGCAATGGGGTGTTGTTCAATAATGACTTTCAAAGGCCTAGGTGCCCAGTGAAGCTTATTTTGGCATATGTTGAAGATATCAATAAAGTAAGAATGAATGGGGTTATTATTATACCTTCTTTGAGATCGATTGAAGTGGGTTGGTTCTTCCCGCCAATAGGTTGGACGAAATTAAATGTTGATGGAGCAACTAAAGGCCAACCGGGACCTGCAGCGTGTGGAGGCTTAGTTAGGGGAGATGATGGCCAATGGCTAGGTGGCTTTATTCATAACTTGGGCATTTGCACTTCAGTAGAAGCTGAGCTGTGAGGTGTTCTTTCAGGACTGGAGTTGGTTAAGGGGTTAGCCCTCAACATGATTATGAATATGGTTGAAAGCGACTGTCAAATTGTTGTCTCCATACTGAAGAGCTTAGCTTCAGGGGGCGAACACCGTAGACATATCTTGCGTCGTATTAGGAGCTAAGCTTGGATCAAGATTGGCAATTCCTTGTTATCCACAATTACTGGAAGGCAATTCATGCGCAGATTGATTGGCAAACTTTTTAAGTCAAAACTATGATCTTCAAATAATTCATGATCCTCCTAAAGGACGTAGCTGGCTCGCTTTTTTTGAGACGATAAGGGTCACATCCCCTCGTTTAGTTTCCTTCTAGTTTCCTTTTCTTTGAGGTACAATCTCGTTGTTTCACCCAAAACTACATGATAATTATATAATTTTTAGACGTTATTTTTAGCAATATGTAACATTTTTATTTTTTGGCATAGTTTAAAAAATAAAATGTTAATTAATTGTGAAGTTCTCATCTCAAAATTGTACTTAAATTATAGTTAAAGAGGTTATACATAGTTTTCCCTTTAATAAAATCATGACAAGTTTTGATCTTTTACAGTTTAAAACTGTATAATTCACTATTTTAAAAATATTTTTTATACTATATTTTTATTAAAGAAATATATAATATGACAAACAATTAAAAATTTTACCTAAATTTGTTTATCTGTATAAATCATTAAATTGTTCCTTTCAATGAGTCTCCTGAAGCAATTAATGAGCGTGCCAATTTTTTATTTTCCTTTCTCACTTTAGTTTGATGAACTCGTTATATATTGTGTGTTTAAAATACACAAAAATTAAGAAATTAATTTAATGAATTTTATTTGTTAATTTGACTTGTTTAGAATTTAATTAAAAATAATAATTTAATTTTTATTTTTTAAAAAATTTAATTTACTTATAGTTTGTAAATTCCACTTAAATTAACTGAATTTCAATTAAAATTCATTTAGTGTCAACAAGACTTTTTGTATTCTGTTATTATTTTAATACAACACAAACAGATATTATTGTTTAATAAATAATCGAATTGAATGCTATCATGTAAAAATATAATAAATAAGTATAATACTTATTATTTTATTCCAAAGACAGAAGATAATCAAATAAAGAATTCATTTCAATTCATTGATATGAATTCAATTACTTTTTTTTTTTGGGGGTGAGTATAAGGAGGACCAACATGGGTCCCGGGATTTGAAGAAGGGAGTTGTGAGAGATCGAATTCCCCACTTGAAGCTACTCCTATCACCCAAGGACAGAGAAAGTGCCACTAGACCCCTTGATTACCTTCGATGTCTTAAATTTCTTTTAGCGCTCCGGAAGAAACAAAACAAGAGAAAATAAAGAGTCCAAATTATTTGCCAATATTAATATTTTAATACATTCCAAAAAAATTTGAAGTCGTCTTATTAATTTTTTTTAATGTAATAACAAGAAAATGCTACTCTACAAGACTACATATTCCCTTGTGCCTTTACTCAACTTGTGATCCTAAAGAATTTAGATTTTTTATATTTAGTAAATAAATATATAATGTGTAATTGGATATAGATAGAGAGAATATTAGGAGTGAATAAAAAAAAAAGTAAGTTTTATATATGTTCTTACTCTTGTGTATGACCTTATATGGATCATTTAAATTTGGTCTATGAATTCTTTCATAAAATTGAAAGAAATAGACACAATGTATTGGAATGAGGGAGAATCAGAATGTATGGCCCCACACCCTACATTTATCTCTTTACAACTTTACAAAAAAATAGAAAATAAAAAACTTTTTAGATTCCTCTCTTATTGCACACGGTGCAATTCTCTAAAAGATTCAAGGATAATCATAAAATTAAATTTGCATCCTCTATATTTACTTACTAAATGCATTAAATAAATTTAGAGAGAGAGAGAGAGAGAGAGAGAAAATGTGTGTGTACAAGAATCATTCAATAGATCCCATCCACTCTCTCTTTTTCTTTTTATTTCTCTTCAAATTTATCTAATATATTTATAAGATAAATGTAAAAAATACATAAAATTATTCTAAAAGAAACTTTTTTGTTTCATATGCAAATTAGGCCAAAAATATCTTAATCATACAACTAGAAGAAACAAATAGAAATGAATAGTATGTCTGTGATTTGGATTTTGATCCTCTCCTATATTCTTTTCAATATCAGATTTGGATTGTCCAAATTAATTTAGATAATTTAGATTAATTATTTTTTTAAAAAAAATTATTCTTTAAAAGAGAATAAAATATAAAATAAAATTATTTTTTTAATTGTAAAATTTTAAAAAAATATTGTTTAAGTTTAGAAAAATTAAAAAAAAAATTGAACCTTCAAATAGTCTAAAAAATTTTTTAAAAAAATTGAACATTTCAAATTAAAATCTAAACGGTTCAAATTTATGAGAAAAGTAAAGAAGAGAGAGGCATAAGAGAGGATCTTTTTTCCAATGATTTGCTCAAGTTTGAATTGTTTTTAATTTGTAAAAGGTCGATATAATTTAAGAAACAAATAAACTATATGTAGGAAAATAAATAAACCTTTTTAGATAATCTGGGCAACTAAAATGATTTTTTTTTTTCATAAATTGAGACAATACAAACTTGATTTACTCTCTGCGTAGTACTCTCTCTTCAAGGATCAAAATTTTCATCATTTCTTTCTGTCCTTTTTGGCCAAAATTTCTTGATTTATTCTTGGTTTGTACAAATTATCTATTTTCAAAATTTACACAAATTTCTTTATAAAATTTTACAAAATCATCTTTACCTTCCCTAAAACGTCTCACTCGTTTAATTTCCTTAGACTTTTTAGAATTTCAACAAACTCTTATAATTCGTTGAAGGTTTGTGTCAAATTTACAATATATAAAGAAATTAAGTCGTGTAAAATCATGAAAATCCTTTGCTTTATTTTATTTTTCATCCAAATGGCAACAACAAAATGGAATAGATCGTGATATAGACATGAAGGGAAACGAAAGAAAGAATTCAAAGAAAGAAAGAAAAACGGAGAAAAAAAGGGTAAAACTGACTCTTGATATTAGCGTAGCGTAGAAGGGCGAACATCGACTTTTGACTACGGAAAATACTTGGGCTAAAGCGAAAAATCGACATTTGACTACGGAAAATACTTGTACACATCTGCCAGCAGGAGAGCGTAGTATAGAAGGTAGAAGACTGGGCTAAAGCGAAACATCGACTTTTGACTATGGAAAATACTTGTACACATCTGCCAGCAGGATAACTTTAAACGCGGTCCATCATTAAGGAGAAAATAGAAGGATTTTTTTTTTTAATTTAACAAAGAAAGATTACGAGGCAAAAGAGAGAAGGGATCCCTACCAGGTCCTACCAACAAATAAAAGGGTCATACAGATCTAACAAAATTCATATGTTTTAAGAACCTGGACCATTAACCTTTCATTCCCATTTTCCCACCACCTGCAAAATTCAAAATTCAAAGGATTTGACTAAGCATGCACATCTATCTTTATCGCGATTCTTTAATAGCTTGAACCGTATAAGGGAAGAGATCATGATATAAGCATGTGTGGCTCTAATTATTAGCGTGGAGTAGAAGGTAGAAGACTCGGCTAAAGTAAAACATGGACTCTGGAAAATACTTGAATATCTACGAGGATTGATTTATTAGACTTGAAATGTGGTCCTTCCATTGGAATGAATTGAAATCTATAAAAGGAAGGATAATGAATGTAAAGTTCACCAATCATTAGTCATCAATCATACGAGTGTCATTAGCAAATGTCTCCAATGAGTGTTCATTCATGTTTGTGGCTTTTCTTGATATCCTTTTGCTCAGTAAACTTGATCATCAATGTATCTTTGGTGACTGGCCAATGTCTAGGCCATCAGCAATCCTTGTTGCTCCACATGAAGAAACAACTCATTTTCAACCCTATGAAATCCAGAAAATTGGTTCACTGGAATCAAACAGAAGATTGCTGTCAATGGAATGGGGTCACATGCAGCAAGGGACTCGTTATAGCTCTTGATCTGAGTGAGGAATTTATCTCAGGCAAACTTGACAATAAAAGTAGTCTCTACAAACTACAATATCTGCAGAATTTGAATTTGGCATATAATAATTTTCATTCTGTGATTCCTTCGGAGCTGCAAAATCTCAAGAGCCTGAGTTACTTGAATTTATCAAACGCGGGCTTCAAGGGGCAGATTCCTATTGAGATTTCTCACCTGACGAGGTTAGCAATTCTTGACATGTCTGCCTCGTTTACCTCAGCACATGCTCTGAAACTTGAGAAGCCAAATATATCCATGCTCTTGCAGAACCTTACAGAAATTACAGAACTGTATTTGGATGGTGTAGGGGTATCTGCCAAGGGAAAGGAGTGGGGCCATGCTTTATCTTCTCTACAAAATCTACGAGTTTTGAGCATGTCATTCTGCAATCTCTCAGGACCTATTGATGCTTCACTAGAAAAGGTTCAGTTACTTTCCGTAATTCGGCTTAATCAAAATAATTTATCAACTCATGTGCCAGAATCCTTTGTGAAATTCTCCAATTTGACCATCTTGCAACTCAGTAGCTGCGGCTTAAGTGGAGTGTTCCCAGAAAGTATCTTCCATATGCAAGCACTGCGGCTCCTTGACATATCAAATAATCTAAATCTTCAAGGTCGTTTGCCAATCTTCCCACAGCATGCATCTCTGCACACCTTGAACCTTAGCAAAACATATTTCTCAGGGCAACTACCAGATTCTCTTCGCAATTTGAGGCAATTGTCCACGATAGATCTATCTGGGTGCCAATTCAATGGATTATTTCCCGCTTCAATGTCAGAACTCTCTGAACTTGTTCATCTGGACTTCTCCTTCAACAGCTTCACTGGTACTCTTCCATCTTTTAATACTTCAAAGAAGCTCACATATTTGTCTCTCTATCACAATGATTTGAAAGGTGAACTTTTGTTTGCACACTTGGAGGGCCTCAAAAATCTTGTCAGCATTGATTTAGGGGATAATTCCCTATATGGGAGTGTGCCCTCATCGCTTTTTACACTCCCATTTTTGCAGGAACTTAAGCTTCCCAATAATCAATTTGGTGGTGTATTGGATGAATTTCCAAATGCATCTTCTTCCATGTTAGAGAACGTTGATTTAAGTGGAAATAATATACGAGGAAACATTCCCAAGTCCATCTTTAATCTTCAGAGGCTTAGTAGCCTCCAACTTTCTTTAAACAAGTTCAATGGCACAATACAGTTGGATATGATCCAGAGGCTAGGAAATTTAGCCACACTGGACCTTTCACATAACGACTTGTTAGTTGATGCAACTTTTAGTGATCATCATAACCAATCATCCTTTCCTAATATGAGCAATCTAATGTTGGGTTCTTGCAAGTTGAGAGAATTCCCTGCATTTTTGAGAAACCAAACCAAATTACTCTGTCTAGACCTATCCAACAACCAAATTCAAGGAGCTATACCTAATTGGATTTCAAGACTTGATAATCTGGTCAACCTAAATCTTTCCAACAATTTTCTAACAGATTTGGAAGGAGATTTTCATAATCTTATTTCTAACTTATTAGTCCTTGACCTTCATTCCAACCAACTCCAAGGGCCAATTTCCATTTTCCCAAAATATGCCCTTTATTTAGATTACTCAAGCAATAGGTTCAACTCTATCTCACCTAACATTGGTTACCATATCCCTTTCACATTTTTCCTTTCTCTATCAAATAATAGTTTAAATGGAAAAATCCATAACTCCTTCTGTAATGCTTCAAGTCTTCGAGTACTTGATCTCTCTTATAACAACTTCAATGGCACAATTCCTAAGTGTTTAACAACCATGAATAAGAATCTTAGGGTATTAAAGCTTGCAGGAAATAGGATCAGTGGTCATATCACTGACACAATTTCAACTTCATGTTATCTAAGGTTCTTGGATCTGAATGGAAATCTCTTAGGTGGTAACATTCCAAAATCTCTTGCCAATTGCCAAAAACTAGAAATCTTAAACCTTGGAAACAATATGTTCATTGATCAATTTCCATGTCACTTAAGGAACATATCCACCATCAGAATTCTAATTTTGAGGTCAAACAACTTGTATGGGTCAATTGGATGCCCAAATATAATCGGTGGTTGGGAGATGCTTAAAGTTGTTGATCTATCCTACAACAATTTTGTTGGTAAACTTCCAAGAGAACTTTTGAGAACTTGGAAAGCAATAATCCATGATGAAAATGAAGCAGATCAAAGGTTTAGTCTATATTATGACAATATATATGAGAAATTTGATCCTTCAAATTTTGGGGATACAGTATTAGCCATCAACAAAGAACTTGGAATGAAACTGGCCACAATTTTTGCAATTCTACCTCGCTCATTGGTAGAACATTCATTCTCAGATGTTTATTATGAGCATCTTATTCGTGATCAGCTCTCATATACAGTAGTACAGAAAGGCCAACAAGTGAAGATGATTAAATTGCTAATCGCTTTCAGTTCTGTGGATTTATCATCCAACCATTTTGAAGGGTTAATACCAGAAGATATCATAAATTTCAAAGGACTCCATGCTCTTAACTTGTCACATAATGATTTCTCAGGCCATATCCCATCATCATTAGGAAATTTAAAACAACTTGAGTCCTTAGACTTGTCAAGCAACTCTTTGATTGGAGAAATTCCTGCAGAGCTTGCTAGCTTATCTTTCCTTGAAGTCCTAAATCTCTCCTTTAATCAACTTGTGGGGAAAATCCCAACAGGCACTCAAATTCAATCATTTGAAGTAGCTTCCTTTGAAGGAAATGAAGGATTATGTGGACCTCCATTGACCCAAAATTGCAGCAATGATAGTGTTCAAATTTGGTCACCACCAGCATCTAAAACACCTCATTCTAATGCTTGGAGTTCAATTAACTGGAATTTCTTAAGTTTTGAAATGGGATTAACATTTGGCTTTGGAATTGTTATCTTCCTCCTTATCTTTTTGAAGCCATGGAGATTATGGTATTTCAAGCATGTAGATGACATGCTTTATCGTATCTTCCCACAATTGGATTTTGTATATGAATACCATGAAGGGCAAAAGTATAGAACTCTAAGGTGGATTCATCGTTGATTTAGGCAACACTTAGACCAAGACAATTACAGTTTCACATTTTTACTTTTTTTTTTCTTAGACCAAGGTAGTTATAGTTTCACATTTTTACTTTTTTTTACTTTTTTCCTTTTATTGTCGTTATAATAAGGTGTGAGTATTTCATGTGTGCCTTAATAAGGACTTTGTTCATGAAACAAGAAAGCATGGTTTGAAGGTTTCCTAGTTTTAGACGACTATGTCAACTACTAGAAGAGGTATCTTCTCATGCATTTGTTACTATGGGTCACATTTAGTCAATGTTATGTTGTAACATCTAGTTGCAATTAGTTTAGTTAATTTAACTAATGTTTGGCTTAGTTTAATTTGTGTCTTAAGTAATTGGCCATTTAACATCAATCAATTACTTTTTCCAGTGATATAAAATCCTATGTAACTTACTCAATGAGAGTAGGAGAGAAACCATATTTTTAAAAGTATTGAATAGAGAAAAACTCTTTGCCTCATATGTTTTCATCAAAATTTGATAATTTGTCGAGTTACTCGTAAGAAGTTAAGTCATTTCCAGCTAAACATAATAAATTGACCTAAGAAAAACCATGCTGATAAAGTTACTATCACATCCCAAAGAAAGGGGCCTCAAATGGGTTTAGTGTAGGCCAAAATGCCATTTGCAATGGTTAACTTGACCAAGGTCAAATGTGCAATGAAGGAGTGACCAAACCTCTTCTTTTACTTAAGGAACCAAACTTGGGAGATGACTAGTATGATTAAGTGAAGGCCCCTCTATGCCTTCCTTGGTCACTATAAATAAGTAAAGGTCTTGTTATGGTCTAACTTAGGTCCTTAATAGTTTGGTTGGTTGTCTTATTTGAGCTCTAGCACCTATTAACTACCATATCAACTGTCTGGCCAATCCACACTAACTACCCTCCTTTTTATCTAATACCTAAAAAATTCACTTTTTGACATGTCTTCTGTACAATTACAAAGAAACATACCTTATTTAATGCTACTTTATCACATTAGCTACAATCTTTTCCTCTTTTGGCACATTGGAGCTTATTGCTTCCTCAAAATGTGACCACAAGCCAAGAAACTTTAAAACAAAAATTGATTTTTATAAAAGAAAATTTTAAAACTAATTTAAGTTGTATCCAAATTTATTTTTCAAGAAGAAAATGTTATAAAAATCTTTAAAGAAAAAAAAAAAAGAAATGGCATGTGAATTAGGTTAGTTTTGGAGATCTAATTGCATATGAGCAAAGTTACTGGCATCCCATAATTACTTTAACTGGATTATGCAAAACATTTTTATAGCATGAAATGTATTTCATACATCCTTTTAAAAACACATACAAGAACAAAAATTTTATATATATATATATATATATATATATATATATATTAATAAGTAGTGCCTAAGGTAAAAACCTAAGATCTATGTATTTTCTATCATACAAGAATCAAAATCCATATAATTTAAAAGATTAGAAATAGATATTTGTTATTGATGGGTTTTAATTTCTTTTTTAAAGAGATAAATAAATCGATAACTAACTTGATTTCATTAATATAACAATTTGAAGTTAAGGGGTATATTTTCATTTATGAAATCATATTAATTTCATTTTTTGAAAAAAAAAGACTTATGGCTTTGCCTTATGCAAAATAGAAAAGAGCAAAATATTTCAAAATATTTTAATAAATGTCTTAGTCTTACTTGAATGCTAAAACTTCAACAAATTTTGTCTCTATTGAAAGAAGGATAAATGCAGATGTCTTAAACTTCAAATGGGTCCAAAAAAATAGAGTAGAAAAACAATAGAGTGGTTATGGGCTTGTTTAATTTCCTGTTTTCAGAACAATTTTCTGTTTTTAAGAACAAAAAAATAAAAAGGCTTGTTTGATAATGTGTTTTTAATAAAGTGTTTTGTAAAATAAAAAAACGAAATTATGTTTTTGAAAACAAAAAAATCAGAACACTTTTTAGATATTTTATAATTTTTGTTCTATAGAATTAAGAAAAAAAAACAGAAAATAACGATTTTTCAAAATAATGATTCAAACAGATTTTTTTAATTTTTTTGTTTTCAAAATTTGTTCTAAAAAACATCTGTTTTGAAAATATTAAAACCAGAATAAAATCAAAAAGGCCCTATATATGCTTACTTCTATCTCTTCTTTAACTTCCCTAATTGCAACAATATATGCAAATATCCTCACACTATCAAGGTTTGTAATCAACATTTAAAAATTTATAGATTAGGAAAAATAAAGTTTTGGAAAGACGCTAATTAATAAACTTTCACTGTGTTTTTCACTTTGGACCCATCTGCAAAGTCAATGGCTTTTTACCAAAGAGATCTAATGGATGATTAAACATTTCAATAGTTTTAGTGTCACACTGACTTTTTACCAATCAATGGCTTTTCACCACTATCTAAAGTTGTATATACATAAATCTCACTCTTAATTAAGGAGAAAGGTTCCATTAGATTGACTAGATCTATAAGGCAACAACCACAATCTAATCTTTAGAATATGTTTAGAACTACATAGGCATGCTAAAGTGCCAGAGAGCAGGAGACATTTTAAATTACTAACACTACTTCCTGAATTCAAACAAAAACTGGAAAATCTATATTATGTCAAGGGCAAAACACATCAACCAATTGAACATCCACATTATGGTTTATTAGGTAGCAAGATACCTCTTTTGCAAACGATAAAATTAAAATCTTTTATGAATCATTAGAAGCAAAACTAGATGATCCAAAAGCAATCATCCCTGAAGCAAAGCAAGCATAGTACAACATACATCTTCCTCCATTGGCAGACTAAAAAGAAGGCATGGAGAGGAAAAAGATGTTAGCACTTACGTAAGGAAAAAAATGGTTAAAATCTATATTGACCAAATGAATGGTGAGGAACAAATACCTCATTTTGCAAGAAACTATACTATACAAACACTAAACACCATTTTTAAAGATGAAAAGGCATATTTAATATATTAAAAATGAGAAAATACTTTATCAGCAAATTTGTCAACTCCAGTTAAAAGTGCAAGTAAATGGTAAAAATAATCCTACATACCTCTTTTCGATGCACATGTAGTCTTCAATCATCACTCCTATTTCCTAAAGTTGAAAGATTAGTAATGTCCATTAAAATAAAAAAAAACCACTTTATTTCTCCTTGTTCCAATCCCAATGCATATAAATAATAAATTTAAATACCATATTTTTATTGTATATCTCAACAAATTTAAAGACCATATGTACCAACCACAGGATTCTAAGTTAAAGTTTTCCAATTCCCAAAAGCATTATCATAGTATCATCAATAGGATCAAGAAAATAGTATTGGATGGACATATGGGACTAAAATTCAATAATACTAGAACTATTACCTTTACATTATCAGCCTTGACTACTTTAAATTGTTTCTTCATTACTTTATATTAATTCTTATGGTTCTTGGTTTTCCATCTTGCTCCTCCATTCTAAAACCATATGCATTTGCATAAGGTAATAGGGAACTAAATAATGAACTAAAATTATAAAATTATTGAAAGCATAGTAATGAGTTTTGTTTTAAAAGATGCTCAATTAAACAAAAAATTAATGTTTAACTACTTTAAAATGAAACTAGAAATGAGAAATCAAATGCAGGGTCATAAGGGCACGTGATATAGGATTTAGAGTCAAATTAGAAAGCATGAACCATGAAAATACAAAGGTCCATGATTGCTAAAGAAGCCTGTAAGAAGTGAAATTTCTAATATTAAAAAAAAATAGAACAATAAGTGGACCTAACCCCCCCCCCCCAAAATATAGAGAGTTTGTTATACCTAAAATTAAGAGATAAACAATGGAGTTGGGTAGTGAGTGCTCTCCATTCCTAAATGCGTGAAGTTATAATAAACTAATTTATTGCTCAATCTCTTTAAAAAAAGCTAGGAAATCCAATATATTGTAATTCCAAAATATTCTCAATAAGCAAGGTGATTCAAAAACTACACAAGGAGAACAATTTTTTGCTAAACAAAGCATACCTAGCATCATAATAGCAACAAAACTATATTTAATAAATTATATAGATGAAAAAAGGTAACTAATAGTAACAAAATACGCATTTTATATATAGATTTTATATGAGAAGCCATTGTGAAAACAAAAAGAGAATTATCCACAATCTAACAACAATATAATCATCACCATCCAATAACCAATTTACCTAAAAGCTTAAATAAAAAAAGGGTATACCTCCTTCGCTGAAGTTCTACCTCCTGTGTCTCTTTTCTCTCAACGTCTACTCTATTTTAGAGGAAAAAGAATGGTGTGAAAGAGATGGTAAACCTTCTTTTTTTTGGGCAAATTGATAGGGAGAAGAAGAGGCATGGGGTGAGGAATCCCACTCTATCTCCCTTCCTGAGCAATGTGAAAATTTGTGGAGGAAATAGGGTTAAAATAGAGAAAGGGAAGGAGAAGTTGTTAGGAGGAGAGGATATTTGGTAGCTCTCGTTGCAGTAGATGAATTTCAAACATGATTCGATGGTGGCTCTAAGGAATAAGCTGATATTAGAGGGGATGCAATTTCTCATCCCGAGGGTAACAACAGTGCCGCCGCTCTACTAGTAGTTAGATGGTTCAAATTTAGGGTTTTGGACGATGTACAATGGACCAAATTTTAATTTGACGCCATGCAATTCTGTATTTGTTATTTTCTTAGATACAATAAACTTTTTTTTTATTTTTGTGTAGGACACGATTACTACTGTGTCCATTTAAAAAATATATAAAATTTTTTTTTTACTATATCCATTAACAGCATTAATTCCACGTGCCAAGGTCAACTTAACATGCAAGAAAAGGACGTAAAGGACACAGTTGCTAGGTAACTAGATCCCAATGCATGCATGTCAGGATTAAAGTAGTTTGACCCTGACATGCAAATAAAAGAGACAACGTGGCAACGTATGAATGGGGAAATTAAATTACTGCCACATTTCAAAATTTTATTGGAGGGAAAGTTATTTAAATTTTTTTTATTGTTAATTTCTTCTCCTCCCATATCTTCATTTTAAACGTTGCTTCTCCTCCTATGTCTTCCATTTCTTCTTTCACTGGTCGTTCCTCCATTTCTTCTTCTCCTTGCGTGTCTATTTCATCTTCTTTGTGCTAATATGTTGGTTCATTGTTCCTCTCTCCCTCCAACTTCCTGAGTAACGAGTTTTTATTGGGGGAATATCCTTTAGAGTTTTCAATGATTAAAAGAGAAAGAAGATAGAAAGAGTAATTTGTAAGAGAAGGGAGACAAAAAGAAGAAGTGATCTCGGATTTGGTACGAAAATTTTAATCTAAAATAATATTTATTCTATAAATAATATGATTATGCTGTAAATTTAATTTATTTATTTGTGATATATTTTTATTAGGTTAATATATATGTGTGATTTTTTTTATTCTTACATATTGTAGCTGAAATAAAATACAATTGCAAGATCTGAATAAATGAAGAAAAATAATAAGTCATGGTTATTTTATGTAGAAAAGGGAAAGAAATTTTAAAATTAAAGGAAAGAGGTTAAAAAAACAATAAATTGAAGAAAAATTTATGATAACGAAAATTAACTATTTGGGTGGAAAAAATCTATCAATATTAAATATTATAAGGATAAAAAAATAAATTAAAAATAATGATGAAAATATCAAATAGAAAAGGTTACAAATGTTATAAATAATGGAGACATAGAAAAATATTGTAAAAGAATATTAAAATTTGGGGAACAAATATAGGAAAATATAGGAAAAAGAATATGATATAAAAAATAAAAGTGGTGTAAAAAAATTTGTTGAAGAATATAATGGGAGAAAAAATATAGAAGGGGCAATATATGAAAAGATATAACTAAAAAACTATTAGGGAAATATAATATAAAAAATTTTTATTAAAAATGTAATATAAAAAATATTGTAAAAAAGGAAATAAAAATTGTCTATAAAATGAGAAAAGAAAATATATAATATATAATATATAATGTGGATGAGAAAAAAAAAATGGAAACTTATAATTCTATAAGATATAATTTATATTGGCAAAATATTAGTGAAATATTGAGAAAAATATAGAAAATTTAGAAAAAAATATCACTAAAATGAGTATAATCCAAAAGAATAATGAAATAATAATTGATAACTTGTTTACTGTATTTCAAATGTTAGTGGTAATGTTGATTGAGCTGACAAAATAAATAACGGGAAGGAGGTTATATACATATATTCAAATGGGCAAATATGGGGCATCATTTATCGCAAATATGATTGATGTAATGACTGTTGATTATAACATTTCATTAGAGAGATTAAAACAAGAAGTTGCCAAATAGTTACAGCTTGACTTAAATCAATATGTGTCTGACTTGGTATATAGACATCAAGTGTCACTGAGACCTATAAAATATCGAGCAGGCAAATTAAGGAGAGATGCTAATGTCCAAGCAATGTGGGTGGCAAATACAAAGTTTCCATCACAATTGGGTTTAATAGAATTGTATGCAAAAATATTGTCAAAAGAAGTAAACTTAAAAGAAACCACTTAAGAACAGTTGAATATGTGCCAAACCTACTCCCATGCTTTAGTCATGCTATCGTCGTCGACAATCAGCCTGCATTGTTTATGTCATACTTTGCAAGCGTTAGTCAACATCCGAGTGCCAGGTGATGATATCTCACACCGAAGTTTGTCACATGCACTAATTGGTGCCCCCTTTCTCCTTCAGAGCAGGCAGAAGATATAATGGATGAATTTGAAGAAAATGATGAATATGATGTAGCTCCTTACAATTACAATGATGGTAGTAATATAGATGATGATGAAGAGACCAATTGTGTGGATGTCGTTGTAAATCCAGTAACCCCTATTAATATTTATGATAACTTGACTGTTACGTTCTTTAAAAAGATATATGCAGGTGGTGTGAGGGTTCCTGAGTATGTTGAAATGGAGGAAGCAGTGATAAACATGAATGATGGCCAAGAATTACGTGTAGGTATGCTATATAATGATCAGCAGTCCTTTCGTAGGGCAATGAAGATATACTCAATACGAATATATCACACTTTTAAAGCATTTCATTCGTTAAAAAAGTACGAAGAATACCATTGCCTTGAATATAGGCAGAGGTCATGCAAGTAGAGGGTTAGGGTCTGTTATCAAAGGAAGGAAAATCATTAGGAGATAACAAAATACAATGGGCCCCATACATATGTGTCAACATCATTGTCTCAAGACCACCCAAAACTAGATTTTGATGTTATTTCAGTATACCTTGTATCCATGGTAACTGAGAATCGTGGAGTGTCAATTCGAGAGGTCATTGAGCGGGTGCATTCTATTTTTGGATACAATGTTTCATATAAAAAGGCTTAAAAAGGGAAACATTAAGCCATCTCACACGCATTTGGGAATTGGGAGAAGTTGTTTGCTTTATTACCTAGATGGTTAACTATTGTTCAACATTTCATACCTGGCTCATATTATGACTTTATACATAAAGAATGTGTACCGACTAGCCTGGCTAATAGGGAGTCAGTCATATTTCATCGAGTATTCTGGACTTTTAAGCCATGCATTGAGACGTTTGACTACTTGAAACCGATAGTCCAAATAGATGAAACATTCTTTTATAGCAAATATAAAGGGATCGTACTGATTGCAAACACATAAGATGGTGAGAGGAACATTGTCCTGCTTGCGTTTACAGTAGTCGAGGGAGAAACATATGAGGCATAGGCATGGTTCTTATTTAACCTCCGTGCACATACTAGTATCTTGGCTGCCATGGCTAATGGGTGAATAAGGTGGCAACCACTGCAAGCTTATCATATATTTTACCATTGACATTTGGCTAGTAATATCAATAAGAAATTCATATTGCCCTGGTTAAAGACGCTAGTTACGAAAATTGGTAAATCTCACCATCATGTAACCGCATTTGTATTTGTGTTATACCATAGTTCTGCAAGGATTTTTTCTTATTCTCTCTTTTCTTGTATAGGTTACCTATATGAGAAACATAAAGTAGATAAAGAATTAGCCCATATACATCGACTAAACACACACGCTGCAAACTAGATTGAGGAGATACCCAAGAGTCAATGATGTTGAGCATATGATGTTGATAGCAGATGATAGGGTCACATAACAACAAATTTATCAGAGAGTATCAATGTAGTTTTCAAAGGGGTTAGGTTCTTACCTATGCTGAGGTTGGTAAGAGCAACATTTTATAGGCCAACCAGGTATTGGGTCCAGCGAACTGAGAAGACGAATACACAGCTAGAAGTAAGCGAAACCATATCTAAAGACATCAGATTAAAGTTAATAGTCAAAGCTTAAAGACCATCAGCATGTGCAGTTTGTAAATTTGATAGATGAGGGTCGACATTTGAATTAGAGGAGCCATATGATCTAACTAATCAGCAATTTGGTCGATCCTGTAAAGTCAACTTAATAGATCGTGTATGTGATTATGGTGAATTCTAGGCTTTAAAATATCCTTACCAACATATATTAGTAGCCTGCACTCACGTTCAAGTGGATTACATACAATACATTGATCGAGTATTTTGATTGAAAACTATTTCGAAGGTCTATGACACTGAATTTCATCCCATTGGTAGTAAAGCATACTGGCCCCATATTCAAGGCCCAACGCTTATTCAAGATCTAATAATGACACATGGCAAATGTTGCCCTAGGTCAAGCCGAACACGAAATGAAATGGATTAACAAGAAAGTCTGAGAGATCTGCCACGATGTGCATTGTGTAGACAGTCAGGTCATAACCGCGCAACTTGTCCATAGCGTGCCCATCCAAACTCGTAGCTTTTTAGTTTGTCGATTGTTTTTTTCCTCTTTTTGTATTAGAAATGCTTCATGTACTACTTTTCTTATGTTATTTGTACGAAGGATGTAAGACAACATTATGATAACCACTCAGAGTATATTGTACATTATGTTGTGTTATTCGCTATTTGTTTCAATTTTCAATAAGTACAATCTTGCTCTATGTGAAGTTACCTTCATATAAATTTATCCTTGTACTTCTCAAATATCATTAAATATGTATTTTAGTTAAATTTGATGCCACTTTGCAAGATAGTATTATATCTAGCACAAGACATGTTGTTCATCCGAGTCCAGAGAATGAGTCTTTGTTGTATTTGCAAACTAGACATGTCTTTCAAGCAATATGGCTAAATAAGGTACGTTATTGATATATTATAGAAATCGAATCTTCAGCTGTTTGACGATTATATCATTTATAATATTTCACACTTTTTCTCTTTAATAACTAGATCACATTTTTTAACTTCACCGTGTTGCTCATGGTCCATGATTAGAGTCTCCCCCACTAACTATAGTGCCACATCTTAGAGCTGCAGCTTTTATAGAGTGTCTTGCCTTACAGCACTTAACTTTAATGCTCCTCTTATTTCAACACTCATTGAGTTGTGGCAGCTGGAGATAATACTTTTCATACCACCCAGGGTGAGTGTATCATTACACTACAGGATGTCGCTGTACAGTTAGGTCTTCCTGTGGCGGGTCTCCCTATCACTGGTTCACTTAATTTCAACTAGCGAGGTGTTTGTAAGGTTCTTCTTGGGATTGAGCCACTAGAGGAGGAGTTTAATAGCCAAAGACTGAGCATTACTTAGCTCGCTAACCACTTTGAAGCACTTCTAAAGAATGCGGATGAGAATGACATACTACATTTTGCTCATGCCTACATATTAAGTCTGATAGGTGGGGTTCTTATGCCAAATTGGTCGGGACATAGAGTTCCCCTTATGTATCTGACAATCCTCTAAGACTTCCATGTAGTTGGTCAGTTCAATTGGGGTTCCATAATGCTAACATACCTTTATAAAGAGTTATGCAATGCCACTGATTACAAGGAGGTTAATATTGGTAGCTATTTGACATTGCTTCATTTATGGGCCTGGGACCAATTTCCTAAGCTAGCCCTTGAGAGACCCCCACCTCCAGACCTTCATCTTGATGTATATGATGTGCTCCCCCGCCCACTTGTGTACATGTATGAATCTTATTTCGAATTGAATGCTTTCTGTATGGTTTATGTTGCATACATAATTTCAAATTAATAGTCATTTCCTTTTACGCCTTACAGGTGGAGGCGTGTGGGCCAGCATCCTTATCTAAGAAAATTAGCAATATAACACTATCGAATATTGTTAGACTAGTTGAGAGCTAATGAAGTGTAAGACACTTTTTGTTAATTTGTACAGAGTGACCTTAGTGATATTATATACTGACATATTTTATTTCGTTCTTTGTAGATTATATGACATCCATATGATGCAGATGATGTATGCTAGTTGATTCCTGACTATTGTTTAGTCTCCTCAGATATATAGCTAGCATCTCTGCCACTTATTTGATTTCATATTGTGGAGTGGCATTATGCTGATCGCATGTTCTGACAGTTTGGTAGAATGTAGCCTATACCTCATGCTCCTTATAATTTAGAAGAGGTCCATACACTTACACTAAAAGGCAAGACACATTTGGACTAGTTGAAAGAGCATGAGAACTTCGTGCTTGCTTCGTGGAGATAGCAAGATACTTTATCATTGACAACGATATCAGTAGAGCTTTTAGATCATTATTTAGAATATATGAAATGGTATTGGAGAGTTACCCGTCAGTGGATCCACCATATTAATGGTGTCTAGGGTTTTGTGGTAACTTTTTAAGACCTAACATAGTCATTTTATTTCACCTTTTTTGTACTTATTATATATATAACTCTCAATTTTTGTTTCTCACAGGCTGATGTCGTTGATCGTTTACGAGTACTTGCTATTAATGACCATTCACCGTTGGGTCTCACTGTGGTCACTGATTGTACTAGCATCCTCGATGTACTTGGTAAGCATCAAGATATGACGATTTCTTAAGCTGCTCCTCCTACATGTCTATTGTCTCGGCCATGGCTTCCTCCAACTCACACGACAAAGAGAGCCCATGGATTTATGTCTACTAGAGTGCCCATGGTGGATAATCAGCCTTATACCTCTAATGTTGGCACCACATCTATGATGCATGGCCCTTCTTTTCATGCATCGACGGAGACGCAAACCCACCCTGATGTCACTGGGCCACCTTCTTTTCCAGGAACATAGACATAAGTACACCATGACACTGTGGGTCCATCTTCTACTACAGCAACATAGGCTCAGACCCATTATGACACTGTAGGTCCATCTTCTTCCACTTCTTTGATGCATTTTATTGATTTTAGGGGTGTCAACTCTTCATTTTTTATACTATGTGGCTCTATCCCTTTTACACCCCTATTTTCAGACCAAACAATGTTTGCTTTTGGATTTGTTTCTGAGTCTTCTACATACGCTAGATCACAACAAGCGGGATATATCACACTACATCAGCCACTTCCTCAAGTTCAATCTCCCTTATTAAATGTGAATCCTATACCCTACCAGCAAGTAGAAGATCAAGGAAACAATAATAACCAAGAAGATAAAGATAGAGGTGTTAATGAAGAAGAAGCCAAGGAGGAGGGCAAAGTATAGGAGGCAGAAGAAGAGCACCTTCTTGTCCAACGACAAGGCAGATGATTACAAACAAGGACTCGATGTGGCATAGAAAGTCATTTCTTTTGAATATTATGCATTCTGCCTTTTTATTCTTGTGTATTTAGTTTTTAGATCATTGTAACATAACTATTTCTTTTCATTAATTACAAAATTTTACTTCTTTCAATATCGAGTTCAATAATATTAGACCATCATTATTAATTTCTCATCAAATTTATTTACACTCTTACTTATTTATTTAGTTTAAATGAAGTTGCTTTAATAAATTAACATTCATTTTCCTAAATTAATTTTATATCTTTCATGGTAAATAATTTTTTTTATTATAATTATTTTCATATCGCAACTTATTACTCCTACAATTTTTTTTAAAAAAAACTAATGTAACAATTATGCAAAAAAAAAATTATTTCAAACACATTTTATTTCTCTTCAATCATTTTATTAAGTTTAAAAGAATTACTATTTAATTTTTCCTGAACAATGATTTTCTATTTCTTTGTGTCTATTTTTTTCCTTTTTACCAAATTTAAATTATTCGACATTTACTTTTTTTATACCACTTAGCCATAATTTTTTACAATCTCTCTCATTTAATTTTCTTTATTACCATATTAAACATAAATTATCAAACTAATCAATTTAATTTGGAGGAAATGAAGAAAAAATAATAAATTTAAAACATTCAAAAATTTACAATCCAATGACATGGGTCACGATTAAAAATAGTTAAAATTTTATTAACTATTTGTCCATTTAAAATTTTTTAACAATAGTTAAAATTTTATTTTTTGATCATTCTACTTTTTTTTTGTTCTCATGTTTTTATTTTTCAGATCATTGTAATATATTATAACTATTTTTTTTTACCAAATAGAAAATTTACTTTATTTCAATGTTGAGTTCAACAATATTTTACAATTCTGATTAATTTCTCATACAAATTTTTTACATTCTTACTTATTTATATAATTTTAAGAAAATTTAATTAAACAATTAACCTTCATTTTCTTAAATTAATTTTATGATTTTTATAGAAAATAATTTTTTATCTCTTATTAATATTTTCATTATGTGACTTACTTCTCTCAACAATTTTTGAAAAAAAATATTCGCACATTTATGTAATAAACAAAATTTAATTTAGGAGTCATAATTAATCCCAACTTTAACTCAATAATAGAAAATTTTATATTATCACTAAAAAAATAAATTATGACTCAAAATGACAAATTACAAATTTTAGTTCATTATATATATATATTTTTCATATATTAGCTATAACTTTCATTATTTTAATACTAAGTTCAATATTACTTACCAAGTTTATTTAATTATTTATTAATTTCTTAACACCATTACTAATTATCAAGTTTTAAAAAATTTAAAATTTAAACTACCTACTCATTATTTTTTCAAATAAATTTTATTTTTAAATATTTTAAAATTATTATAATTGATTTTTAAATTAATTTTTTAATGCTTTTTCATTTATTAAATAATTACATTATTACAAATAAATTTTTTTACTAATATTACAATTTTAAATTTTCACATTCATATTTAATATATAAAAAAGTCCAATAATCGTGGATAATAATTGTGATTTTTAAATTTTTTTTATATGGGTCACGGTTATTTTTCAACCATGACCCATCAAATTATTTTTTTTTAATTTTATCAACTGTGACCCTCTTTTTTTTTAAAAAAAAATATACTTTAATATATCTTGAGAATAAAAATGATGGCTGGATATTTGAAGAATTTAGAATTTATGTTATTGTTTTAGAGTTAAAAACCCTTCAAATTTGATTTGAATAATTTATATTTTTAATTTTTTTAATATTAATTATTATTTTAAATTAATAATTAATAATTTATTTTTATTCTATATCCTATTTTTAAAAAAAAATAGAATTAAAATTTTTAAATCAGTTAAATTTAATCTAAACAATCTAAAAAATAACATTTTTTATTGTTATTTTTATAACAATAGCAATAATAAAGAATTTACTTTGGAACAAAAATCTAAAAATTTTACAAAAAGAAAAGAAAAAGAAATTTTTACTATATACTATGTTTTTCTCTATCTACTTTAGTCTCCTGTTTTGAATAAAATAAGAATAATAATGGTTTAAATATATTTTTAAAAATTATTTAATAATTATGTGATATCTTGCCTTTTTTATTATTTTCTTGAATTCTTTCACTGCTTAAAGTATTATGTTACAATTGAGTAATTTTTAAATTTTAATTTTAACAAACATATAATAGCTAAAAATATTTGAAAATTTTAAATTTTAAATTTTCTTGTTATGGAAAAAGATATTTGAAAATATTGATGAATTAAACTGAATATAAATTAAAATTAAAAATTTATATATATAAATAATATGATAAAAAAATAATTTTGAAAATTTTAAAGAGTTAAATAGAAAAAATTCAAAATTAATGACTTGAATAGAATAAAAAATATATTTTTTCTAAATTGATTTAAATAAATAATATCATAAAATATTATCTTAAATTTTGTATAGTAAATTTTAAATTCAGTAATAAATAAACTAAAAAATTATAAGTTGAAAATAATGACATATAAAATAAAAGATAATAATATTTTCAAGCATTATATTTAATGTAAAATGATAAATTCTTAGGGAAAATTTTAAACATGGAAGAATATCGCATTATTAGAGATTAAGCCATAACAGTTTTGGGCACTTATTGATCGAAATGAGAGAGCCTTTAACAACCATTGCTTGTTTCTAGATTTTCTAACTAACACTAATAAGATAAGGTGGAATTGTGGAGTTATAAACGCCACTTGCTCAGGGTAACTTATTTTGTTTGGCCGTTTTAAGTCGCATTGCTTAAAGTAACTTGTTATATTTGTTCATTGCATATGACTTATGGACTATAGCTATAGACTTATTTAGGCCTTGGTAAAGTGGGTTGAACCATTTTGGACACTTGAGAATATTTAGGTTTATAAGGTACTCGTAATAAATCTAAAGTAAGGAAAATATTATTAAATATATGAAGTATGTATTGAAAACATCCATTTGGAGGTTTACTTGGAATGTTAATTCTAATTGCTATATTATGAGAATAATTGGCCAACCACTCAATTGGTTTATTACCCTCACAATGAGTATGGCTAAGTTTGACAATCCAATCCCTTCTTAAGGCGTCTCTAATATGATTAATTATTTAAAGACATAGGATATGTAATAGTACAACCTTTCTCAATCAAATTAATTACAACTCTTAAGTCTACTTTAATCTAAATTTTCTTAACCCTTAACTACCAAGCCATCTCAACATCTAACAAGATGCCTTAAAGTTTTGAGTAACAAACGCCCTAATGCCTATATTACAAAGAAAACCATGGACCTAACCTCCTATTGAGTCTCTTAAAACATGCCTATAACCAATGTTGAAACCACCATTTTTAACTAAGCCATTAGTATTACATTTCAACTAGTCACTTATTAAAAAATGCTAGTCAATAAAAGTTTCCTGTTTCATGTTCATAAGAAAGGGATAACATAACTTGACCTTAAGATTTCTCTAGTTGCCATAAAGATATGAATAAAAAGCTACCACACATCACATTTTTTATGATAAAAAATGCCTATGTTCTTGTGAAGCTAAATTTTCCATATACATGGTACAAAGAACACTTTCCAATTCAAATTTTTGTCCTTCCTTATATTGGTTCAAATATTCAATATGACCTAATCCTCTAGCAAATTATAAATGAAAAAGTTTAAGCATTTCTCTGGATTAATGCTTGTAGATTTTTTTTTATGTTAAGATGGTTTATTAAGGCATAGAGGATGGTTTCTTTAAAGTTATGGCATCTCGAGCAAGAGTTATCATCGAAAAGATTACATCTCATATGAAACTCATTTGTCATGATCCTCTTATGATTAATAAGCCAAAGGAAAGATCTAACACGTTGAAGGCTTAAGATTTTCCAAATGATTTTCCAATCAAACTAAGTGTATGCAACATTCGAAAAAGTGATGAATTTATAAGTAGACTTCACTAAGAAAGTGTTATCTTTAAAAGGTTGCCAAATGATAGTGTCTTTACTACTACCAATATATGGCATAGGAATTGTTGCAATCTTCAAGCAGATGTTCTTAGGTAAGAAAAGGTTAATACACGGCTAATCCCATCCTCATTTTTCACATATGCACTCATAAGTAGCTCTAAACAATCCATAGGAGAAAGTTGTATGAGGTGGTCTATCAAGGTAGGTTCCTTAAGACCCAATTGTCATACTAGAACTTCACTAGGTTGCGTCTTCTAATGTTCCACTTAGCCCTCATGGATATGATCCCAAGTTTTACATGTACCATGCCAAAGTTTTAAAGATGACTGGTGGTGTTTCATAATAAGAAGGACATCATCTCTATATCCATATTTTAAGCGTATTACTCTATCTTAAAGATATTCCTTCCTTTCTATAACACCCCAACCAATCTTCATGAGTAAGGCTAATTCCTGACCTTGAAGTGCCTTAACCTAAGGCCTCTATTCACCTTTGGAATGCAAAAATGGTGCCGTGTAATAAGATGGGTGTGTCTTTTCTTATTGGTGGAATCCCACAGGAAGCTGCAGCTTACCTTCTTCAACTCATTACAGATGCTTAAAGGTAAAAGAATAGGATAGAATTTAAGACAACTTATGTAAAGGTGATGTAACATGCTAATAGGATCCTTTTAGCTTTCCAAAAGCTTAACTTCACATGCATTTTATCAACTAAAAAGCTATAACAATCTTTGTTTACTCTACCATGATAGAAAGGAATACCAAGGTATTTTCTTAAGTTATACATTAGAAAAAAGCTTAAAAGCTGACTTAGTTGCAAAGTTGCATTATGCATAATATTTTTGAAGCAAAAAAGCTTCGTTTTCTCTTTGTCCACTTTATCACAAAAGGCATCGGGGAATAAAAGGAGGCATTACATCATAATATCAAGTTGTAGAGTTGAGGTTTCAACAAACAAGATCAAAACATATGTGAGATAGGAAGACCTCCCTTATTCAACTTAGTGCACTTCTAAAGCCTCTGTTTAACTACTACTTCAAAAAGATGTCTTAATCTCTTAATGCATGAGACAAAGAGATTAAGTAATAGAGAGTTTCCTTGGCAAATACCCTTCAACATTTGAAAACTATCTAAAACCTTCCTTCATGGTGCAAGTTAAAACACACTTCATAATAATATTTGAGAAAGAAGGTGAAAAGCTAATATCACTTCAAGTATCATGGAGAAAATTCCAATTAATCATGTCATGCGCCTTTTTAAGATCAATTTTTATAGCCATTATACCTCTTGTACCTTTTTTCTTTTGCATAGAATGAATAACCTCCTGAGCAACAACATTGTCAAAGCTGTGGCAACCAAGAACAAAGTTGCATTAGTTTCATGCAATAACTTAGTCCATATACTTCTTTAATCATGTTGTTATGATCTTATAGATGACAGTATAAAAGGTTATGAGCCATAATTCCTCCAAACTATCAAGGTCATCAATTTTTAAGATAAGTATGAGGAGTATTTCATTCACCTATCTAATTAAAAGTGGGTCCTTATGGCTTAATAAAGCCACAAATAGATTGACCTACTACATCTCATTAACTTTAGAAGAAGATAGTGTGCAACCTATTTGATCCCAAACCTTTAAAGGGGTCTATGCTAAATTTCCTTATTAGAGAATTTAGCTTCAATTTCTAAGAAAGCCTTAATAGCTTAAAGAATTTAGCTTCAATTCCTAAGAAACCCTTAATAGTGAGAGTAGGGAAAAAACCTTTCAATGAAAACTCAGTACTAGAGTTTCTCTTCAACACTGAATAAATTTTTGAAATAATTGTTAGCCATGTTCTCCATAATTCCTCCATACATAATATAATTCCCTTCATTGTCTTGTGATACAATTTCTCCTTATTCTAACCATGGTAGATGCATGGAAGTATTTATTGTTATAGTCCCTAAACTAAAGCCAATAGCAGCAAGACTTTTGGTACCATGTGATATCTTCTTGGATCAAGATCTATTTATACTCTTTGTAAAAGTCCTTTTGTAAGTCATGAAGGTACCTATCCTCCCTCAGGGTGAGTTTTCTATCAATTCCTTTTATGTGATTTAAGAGCTTTTTTTACCATTCAAATATGCTTCCAAAAATTGAATGGTTCCATTCAGTACCTTCTTTGGTAAATTTAAGAGAAGCAGAGATCTAAAAGTTATGGTTTTTTCTAATTCTTTCTAACCAAATTTGGAAAGCCCTCATGCATTAGCCAAGCTACCATAAATTTAAACTGCTATTTTTGTTTCTGTGTATTTGAATGAGTTTTTTTCCATTTGAATCATAATATGCTAATGTTCAAACTTAAAGAAGTTGAGATTGATCACTAAAGCTTCAAGATAATCCTCCAACCAAGCTAGGTGGCTTATCTATTAAGTTGCTCTTAGGTGCTACCATTATCCCAAGTAAACATGAGACTACAACATCCCATATCAATAAGGCTACAATTAAGAAGACAATCACTAAATTCCTTTATGCATTTGAGTGAAGGAAATTTTTCCCATAATTTCTCTTCCATGGAAAGAATGGCATCAAAGTCACCAAGGCAAGTCTAAGCATGATTGTTGACAATACTAGAGAAATTCTCAAGTTGGTTCCATAGCTTTTTTCTAGTCTGAGGATATGGGCTCCCATCAATAACCAAGAGAAAAAATTGTTTTCCATCTTGCCTTCTCCCCTTTGTATGAATGACTTAAGATCCCAAAGCATCTAAATATCACTTGAAAATCACAAAGCCTTAACATGGAATAACCTATAAGCCCAATCCTTTTAGCAACCTATTTAGCTTGTTTCTCACTCATTTGGTTTGGTAAGTACGAAAACACTCATATCATTTTGGGCAAGGATATCTTTTACTAAGAGCTAAAAGGAACTAGTACCTGCCCCTTTAGAATTCTTAATTAGGATATTCATAAAGAAAAACTTTAAGATTGAGAGATAGTCTCAAGGAAAATTGTGATATATTTTAATTATACCAAGACTTTTAAGGGATTTATCCCCTACAGCTTATAAATTATGTTTAAATAACCCAATTACCTAAAGTCTCACATATGTTAAGGGGCTTCACTTGATCAAGAGGCATCTTTATTATGCCTTCAAACTCTGTTATTAACATCCCATTAGTCCATTGAGACTTAAAATGATAAGCGATATTGATAATGGGTTTAAGAGGCCTAACCTGAACACCCAGACCTTTTTACTTTAGAAGATTAACTTTTAGGCTAAGCTAAGGTCTATTATTTCCTTTCTCCACCCTATGAGTCACCTTATCCTTCAAAGAACTAGCAAGTTTATCCTCTATTATGTTTTAGCCCAACAAAAGCCTATTACTCCTTTTTATTGACTTGCCTTTGATTATAGCGGATCTCAACTTTCATATGTTGCTTGCTTTTCTACTTACTTGATTTATTTCTTCCACCAAATCCAATGGTAGTTATACAAGATCTCGAGTTAGTTCCTGGTTGTGAATCATAATCTTAATCCCTGATTTTCAAGTGTATTTGAAAACACTAGGAATTATGATCCTTTCTAATTCAAAATCCTATAACTACCTTGTGATAGGGCATTTCGTTTTTGTTGATTTTGTTGAACAATCATCCATTGGCCAAGATTGTCAAGCCCAACATCCTTCTTAGGTAATGCACCACCTTTGTTATTATAAGCTCTTAATGAAGAACTATTTTATATGCTATTCGATGTGATTGTGGTTTGATTTAAAATGCATTGATCCTTATGGTGACCATACTTTCCATAACCAAAGTATATCAAACTAAGACCTTCATACTCCATGTAGATCATCTTTTTAACTTTAATTTTTAAAACATGAGTCTTCCTCAATCAATCTTAATGCAAACATGTATATACTATCCCTTTTTAATATAGCCCATGTCATCACCTCCCTCAAGATCTTCTCATATCCTCCACAATAAGTACTTGTCATAGTATTTATGTGGCAATTCAGGCACTTAAATCCACACCACTTATTTTTAAAAAAGATTGTTTGACAAGTAAAACTTTGGCTTCCAACTTTGTATGAAAAAGGTAGTGTCTTGAGATCATCCAAGGCCATTAATGTAAAGTAAATAAGTAGTCCTTAGACAGGGAGAAACATATTAAAAAATAGTCACTTTGGAGATCAATTAGCTTGAAGAGTCTAGTAGGGTTCCACATCTTTTGCAATCTATTGAGTAGAAAACAATATCCCATATGTTACCTTAAGACCTTCATTAGAAGTGCCCTCTTCCAGGGTTTGCAAAGGTTGATTTTTTCATCTTTTAGCATAAGGACATAATGATAGAAAGGATCCTGTGCACCATCAAATCATATGTTCTCTTCATCATTAGAGAAGTCATCTTTTTCCCACTCAAAATCATCATCGCTCTTTCTAATACTTTGGTTGCCATTAATGCCTGTTAATAAGTTCTTATACGAGATAGGTTAAGTCTTTACACTAGGGGGAAAGGAGCTTTCCTCTTAGATAATAGATATTCCACTAGATATAACCTTGTCCTCGTCAGCTATTGTTGCCTCATTTAGTTTCGCCTTCTTGGTACTCTAAAAGAGTTGGTCTTCTTCATCTATGTGAAGGCTTGTCAGCCATTGTATATGTTTTTATGTAATAAATTTTTTGTTAATATTAAATATAATAAATATTATATATGAATTCATGAGAATATTAAATGAATTTTTAATATTATTTATGAATTGTGTAAGTGATATTTTATGATTTTTTATTATTAAAATTATAAATTTAGTTATTAAATATATTTAAATATAAATATGATTTCAAAAAATAAAAAATAAAAAGGGATAAAGTGGTAAACACATGTAAAAGATAAGATTGGATTGTAGGAATTATAAGATTTTATATGAAGGAAAATTTTTTTTGCTACATCTCAATGAGACATATAGCAACAAAACATTCTATCACCAAAATTTAGTGAGGAATTTTATTCGTCACAAAATTTGGCGCAACTATTCAAACATTTTTTCCCCATATTTTCATCAATTAGTGATAGAATCACTATATTTACATTTTCTTATAGTAATTAATCAAAGTTATTAAAACTCATTTAAATCCAAAAAGACCATACTAATACCAATGCAATGAACCCATTTCTTTATATGAGAAGATGATCAATCTTTACCAAAGGGCTATTACTTTTCATGATATAGGCACTTATCAATGCACGAATGATACCAACAATAAATCAAAACACTAACTGTTAATAGTAGAATATTCATACAAGTTGAGAGAAAACTAAGATACTGTAAAACATGATGAAAGACTCAAATTATTTTTTCACATGTCTCCTTCATCTTTAGAACATATAGCAAATGATTTTTTGGAGTAGGCTAAGTATCAAAAACCTAAGAGAAAAGCTTGTCATTCACAAATAAGCATTTGAACTTCAAAAGGTCATAACTTTTAATTTGGGAAAAGTTTTTCACTCGAGGCCATTTACAAGCCTAAAATCCTTTTTATTTAAGCGTGTTTTAGGGGCTATTTTGATTACCTTTTCTAATTTAATTATATTTTCCACAATTTTGTTATTTTCCATATTAATTAAGATTGACTACCTATTAAATAGCTATTGTTTCATTTTTTAGGGCAAATTTGAACAAAAATTTATAATCTTGATTTCTTGATTTGAATTTACTTTTCTTCTTTCATGCTATTTTGCTATGTTAGCTATACATATAAGGTTTTGATTTGCTACATCCTATAATTAGACATTTATGGAAATTGATCAATCATGGACATCACCGTAACTTTAAAATAAATTGTAAAGAAGAAAACAAATAGGAAACACACTTTATGGCAGCTTGAAACAGAACCTTCTTCAATTAATATGAAGATCAAATCAAACAAGCTTATGGACAATAATAAGATGAATAAAGGGATGCAAGTGGCAAATAAAATCAAATAAGATGGAAATGAAACTATTTTAAGCACAACATCCTTAGAGAACCAAGTCTAATACCAAAGATTAAAGCAAAGTGTGAATCAAATCCAATAGAGCATCTTTAAACAAATCAAATTGTGTCCAGTATCATAATCAAGTACTAATAAAGTATTGATCATGGTGTATTTAATACCAAAAATATGTACTCACAATGCATAAGTAATGTTGCATCCAATACTAACAATGGATTCCTATAAACATTAAACTAGGTTATGTCTATTGGCCAAAATCAGTGTACAACAAACATTAAACCATGTTTTGTCTAATACCATAAATTAGTATCAACAAAGAATATGTAATTAGAAATGGTAATGGAGTATAAGATTCATGTGGATATACAAAATACATAAATAATTTCCAAATAAACAGATATGTGAAAAAAAAAAAAACACATACCTCCAACCATTGCTCATTGAATTTGGAAAGTTTAAAGTTTCTACCAATAAGGATCCTTCCAAGCTATTCTCTTACATATATGATGGTGCATAGTGTTTTGTGTGGTTTAAAGTGTGTAAAATATAGTTCAAGGACCCCATTTATTTATACTAAACTTGGAAGGCATCTTCCTATCAAAAGTTTCATAAACCAAGTTGAAAGAAATGAAATATTTCTCAACCATGAATTTGAAACTCCATAAAATTTGGACCACTTAAAGGAGTTTGTTGCCTACTTGTTGGTAGCAAAATGAACATTACCAACATTTAAAAAAAATACAACAACTAACATTCTCCTACTTGGTCTGAATGTATTAATTTATAATGATTTCAAGATTCATGAATATTTATATTTCAAAGAAGAGAAAACTAAATGCACTAATCAAAGCTATATGTCTTCCATGTATGAGTATTACCTTCCATGTATCATGATGTATTTTACTTCTTTAATCCTCTATAACTTAATGAATATGTCTTATGCTATTTTGAGTCCACTCAATGTTGTTATTCTCAAAACATAAATGTGCACACAAAACTGAGAAAAATAACTCAAAATAAATAAGGTCTCTATTACAAATAATGATGATATATACATAAAAACTTAATACAAAATCAAGTCCCATTCTAGCTATATAATCCCCTCGAGATCCATTACAATTATATGGCCAACTACAATGAATGCAATTAATAAATCTAAGTTGTCTCTCTGATATGGCCATATTTATGATGCCAAGTCTAAGTTTTTCTTTTTGGTAAATAAATTAAAACATTGTAACAACCCTAAGTTCTAATTACAGAGATTAAGCTTGATTACGTGATTATTGGTCATAAACCAAGGCCTAAAGTCGTTACATAACATTATCATAGTAAATCTCAAAGTTTATAAGTCAAAAATAAGAGTTCAAGAATCTTCGTTGCAACTTAGACCTTCTCCGCCATAGCTAAGTTAGTTACTAGAACCTAAAAACCAAATTTAAAGACTCTCGCCATGACTTAGTATACCTATGCCATCGCATAAGTGGCAGTGAAACTCGAAACTAAAATTTCGCACCCTGTGTTGCGATTAAGGTCTTTCACACCACGTCAAAGGTACCCTTTGGACTCTACTATTCAAAACCTCCTAATTCGTGCCATGGCAAGATGAGTTATTAGAACCCATATTTTTTCTTTCTTCAATTCTTGCTACTGTGAATTTACTCTTTAGAATGCTCCTATCTAACTTTCTCGACTTGCATTATGGCTAAGGGTCCTATGCCATGGCAAAGTTTGGTTCTATTATCCTTTTAGGCTAAAATTATAAACTTATGCCATAATGCCCCTAGCTTTTGGAAGAACTTTGGCCACAACTTAGGTAATTTTGACCACGACTTAACTCTTTTATGCACCTAGACTCTCTCAATTTTGTCCCAAACATTCCAACTCTTCCTTTAGCTGTATTATAAGGTCATTCTACCTTAATTTGTAAGGTTTTAATGGTATTCAACTATCAAATTACTTAGGACCCCTCATAACCACTTAGAGACTAGAGTGTTGATTCCAAATCTCTCTATCGGTCACACACCAACAAATTCATGATTTATTGACAGCAACAAGATTCATAAGCCACTAATATTATCATTCAATGTGGATTCCAACAAAGGTTCCATACAATTCTAGTCCAAAACTAGCATTCAAAGTAACACGTAATTATATTCTCAGTACTAACAAGGTTTCATATCAAGTTACAAAAGAATCCATATATCACATTGCAACTAATATAAAGTTTATTCTCTTATTAATTACACTTTGATTTCAAAACCCAAAAGTTCCAACACTTAGCAACATGATGATGTTATACAAATGAGTAGCAAAATTAGTATCTACCCTAAGTTGGATTAACCCAAGTGTAGTATTCCCCACACATGGTCTTAACTCATGGATATTTATCTATTTGCTTCCATTTATCTTTACCCGAGGGACCTTCACTTAAAATAACTAACCCATAAGATGGGGTGAGATGTAAATCTCACTAACCAAATGTAAATTCTATTCATATGCATCAATTTAATCAACATAAATACATGTTAATTAAAATAGCATTAGAAACATCAATTATATCAACAAAATTCAATTGTTGAGTTACCAGTGATCACTATTCTATACTAGCAATCATATACAATATGTTAAAAGCCAATAACACTAGGAGAGGCCCATCCACTATAACACCCAAAAATTAGTTTAGACTAATCATGATGAGTTAGAGAATTAACTTGGTTAATTAATAAAGTTAATTAAGTGGAAAGGGAGATAGATATTTAATTTTGGCCATATGACTAACCTAAATCCATTTCTTAGAAGCCCAACCTTGGTTATGTGTAAACCCAATATTAATGGACTCTTATAATTAACCCAACAAATCAAAAATTAGAATCCAAATGGATTTTAGGCCTTTATCAGCATATTTCTTTTTAACTCCAAGAGTTTCTACAACCCATCTCACCTAACTTTGGCCTAACAACTAGAAGTGAACCTCAATGGACCTTTCAGCCCATTTCTCACTAAAAACCCTAAGGGTTTAGCAGCCTCATCCATTTATTAAGGGCAAAACACTTGGTTTTGTAGAGGTAAAACTCTTTTTTGTACCTTAAGGAGAGAGGCTATGGCTTCCATCACCAACTTGGCTCTATTTCTCCTTTCTAGAGTCAAAATCAACTAAGATAACTTTCATGAAATTTAACCCTTTCTTTTTCCTCTTCAATTTCACCTTATTGGTTTTTCATTTGGAGCATTTTCATCTTACACTTAAAATTGAAACTTATTGTTTGGTACTTTCATGGTGGAATTTCAAAGGTTAAGCCTAGGAGAGTCATTAGGTAAGTATCATCTTCCTATTTTGATGTATTTTCTATTAGTTTGAGACCCCTACAACTGCCATATAATATAAGCCTTTATTTTGTATAAAGTTGCCTAAAATTTGGAGTGGTATTATGAAGTTTTTGGTATGGGGATAATCAAACTCGAATTTGGGGTCTTGTAGTAGTTAGGTAAGTATCCTCTAGGTAGTTATTGATAGTTTAATTCTATAGGTATCTGGTTTGTTACTATAAATGATAATTTGGAGTATTAATTTGTCTGATGTTATGATCATAGGGTGATCTTAGTACTACTAATAGCCTTCAAAAAAATTATCCACAGAATAAGGTAACCAAAGTTAATTCTAATTCCTTGCATATGTTCAATTTAATCTTATATTAGCTATATATGTATGATTTTGAATAAAAAATGAATGGTTGGCTATCTGATATATTGTGATTGGACCTATTGAGTCCATAGTGGAGCTATGGTGCAGCTGTCACCCGTACATCATGTTTCGATCGGGCATCGAGTTATGATCACACCACAGAATGCATTAAGCTTAGGTTGTGTTCATAAGGAAGTGGCATCATGGACAGGCTTTTCTTAGTGTCATTGGCCTTTAACATGTTATATGTGATTGTTGGTATAGGACGCTAGCCACTGGTAGTTTAACTATTTCATTTACTTATACGATTGATATTTCTAATACTTATTTGATTTAATGCATATATGTTAATTAATTTGGTACATATGAATGGAATTTACATCTGGTTACTGAGATTTGCATCTCATCCCATTTCACGGGTTAACTATTTTCAGGTAAAGGCTCTTTAGGTAAGGATAAATGAAAGTAAGTGAGTGAACATTCATGAACTGAGACCCTGTGTGGGGAATGCTACATTTGAGTTAATCTAACTTAGGGTATATGCTAATTTTGTTGTTCTTTTATATAGTATCATCATGTAATCATATTGCCAAGTGTAGGTATTTTGGTGTTTGGTAAATAATGAGGTAACTAATAGGGAACTAGACTTTATACAAATTTGGAATATGATATATGCACTCACTTATATATGATATGGAATCTTGCTTATCCTGAGGTATGACTTATTATTTGAGATTGTAATCATATGTTGCCTTAAATGCTAATTTAGACTAGCAATATATGGAACCTTTATGGGAATTTACATTGAATGATAATAGTAATGGCTTTTGCATCCCTTGATGTTAAGGTTCATGATTTGCTGATATATAGTAGATGGATGGGTAGAGAAAACCCCTAAGTTTTGAATTTGATTAGAATTGGTATGTTAAATAATTTAGATAGTAGGATGCTATTAGAACATTACAAATTAAGATAAAATGACCTTAGGATGTTGCTAGATGGAGGTCTAGTATGAGTAAGATGAAATTTAGAGAGTTTAGGTGCAAAAGAGGGTAAAGTCACAGCTAGAACCACTTAAGGTGCAGCTAAGGGAGTTCCAAAAGCTAGTGGCATCACAACTTGAGATGCCTCATTGCGACGCTAGTCCATGATTTTCACCTAAGAGGGTAAATAGAAAGCAAAATCACTGTAGTGCAAGGAAAGCTTATTGCAATAAGTGTCAGGAGGCAAGTTTGGGGAGTTTTAGGATGCTCTCTCACCGCAGTGCCACATAGGCTCGTCGCGATGAGTCACCCAACTCACCGCAGCGCCATGAGAATTTGAATAGTAGGTTATCGAAAGCATCTACGCCACGGTGCAAAAAATTTGAGTTATGGTGCAAGGTGCAAAATTTTTGTTTCAAGTTCTAATAGCCATTTACGCTACGACGCGGGTATACTAAGTTGCAACGAGAGTCTCCAAACTTAGTTTTTAGGTTTCAATAACCAACTTAGCCATGACAAAGATTCCTAAACTCTTATTTTAACTAAGAAACCTTAGATTCCCTCATGATAATATTACTTGATGACTTAGAAACATTAAAGGATTTCCTAAGGTAAAATCAATGGTTAAATGAATCAAAGGCTTTTAATTAATAATTGGAATTACTTGTAGACTCAAATGGTTTTGATTGTTTGGCTAATAACCCTAATAATATCAAGATTCAAATTCTCTTACTTTTTCTTAATTTAATTAATTATAATGATTTTATACCTTAATTTATGATTATTAATCATGCAATTAAGCTAATCACTGTAATTAAGAATTAAGATTGTTACATTCATAGCACTAACTCCCAAATAAGCACAACCTGGGCTCAGTGCATTCAAAGGTCTGATCATGATCTAGTGCACGATCAAAGCATAATGTACGGGTGATAGCTGCAGCACAGCTCTACTATAGACTCATATAAGGTCCAAACACAATAATTTAGATAACCAACCATTTATTTAACATTCAAAATCATACATGTATAACAAATATAAGATTAAATTGAACATATGTTAGGAATAAAAATTAACCTTAGTTACCTCACTTTGTCAGATCAAATTCTGAAGCCAAAAGTGAATTTCACACTCTAGAGTTCCTAAATCAAATCAAGCATACTCTTAGGTGCTAATTACAACATAATTCATATATCCTAGGATCCATTCATTACCACTATCTAGAGAACACTTACCCAGTTACCACAAGACTCCAAATTCAGATTTGGTTGTCTCCATACTAGAAACTTCATAATACCATTCCAAATTTTGGATAAATTCGCACAAAATAAGGGCTCATATTATAAGGCAATTATAAGGGTCACAAACTAACAGAAAATGCATCAAAATGGAACAGAAACACTTACCTAACAATACCCCTAGCCTCAATCTTCGAAAATCATGTAAAAGTAACCTATAATAATCAGTTTCAAACTTAGGTAAAGGATGAAAATACTTTAAATAAAAAACCAATTGGGTTAAATCAAAGAGAGGGTTAAGCTGTATATAGGTTACCTTGGCTGAATCTTATTCTAAAATTAGAGAAGATGAAATTATACCAAGAACCCTAGCCTCTTTCTAAGACCTTTGAATTTCCTTTTGCTCTCTAAGTGTTTCTGTAGAATAAGGAGGGGTTGAAGTGGCTTTAGGGTTTTATGGGTTTTAGTTAGGTTGTGAGCTAGCCCAAAAGCCTAATTCCTAGTGAATTCAGATTTTTAACTTGTTGGGCCAAGTTGTATGAGTCTATTTAAGTTGGGTCTGCACAAAATAAATGTTGGGCCTTTAAGAAATGGAATTAGATCTCCCTATTGCTAAAATTAGACTTCTACATTTAGCTCAAAGCATAATTAAGTTTTTCATATGACTCATATTAATATCTACCTCTTTTAATATTAGACCTATATATATTTCTAATTCATCATTATTATTCTTAATAAATTTTAAGATATTATATTCTCTTTTCCTTTTAGGAATTTTGTCTTCAAAATTAGACATACCTTATTTGAATAGTGCTGGATAATCCTTCCTCATAGCTTCCCTCATCTCCCTAACTTACTTCATCCAAAGTAAGGCCCTTCTATATCACTTTTACCAAGAGGATATTCTTATTACGCAATTGTTTGACCTTCGAGTCCACTATCCTTTTAGGCTTAAGACAAATCATCTTACAGATGCACATTCTCATGCTCACTGAAGGGTCTGTGATGAACACCTTTTCTATATACTTTATTGTCCTTAATTTAGGCATTTTAATAATAAATTGTGGCTAATGGATCTAATTAGATAATATTTGATTTTACTAGCTATTTTTTGCACTTTAGGAATTAATTTGAAAAATTATTAATTTTTAATATATTAATTCTTTTAAATAATTTTGTGAATTTTCTCTATTGAATATCTCCTATTATTTGTGCAGATTTTAATGGGTAAATGGAAATTAAATATGGGAGATTGATTTAGAGGGGAATTAAAGTTACAAGGTCATCACTCACTATTATACTATCAGGCTTTCTCTCAAGAAGACACTTCATTCACATGTATAAAGCTCTCACTAGATCATGGGTCTCATCAAGTCATACTACATTTCCATCCCTGCATTCATGTAATCACATACTTTCATTCACTTACATGTAGTCACAAGGCAAAAATGAATGTTACACATGTCAAGGTATTCTCATTTACACGGCTTCTCTTATTCGCACGTAGTTCTCATTCCACGTTGCAAGCACAAGTCATAGCAGATGCATGAAGGCTCTCTCACCAAGTCAAACACATACTTCATAGCTGGATAGTGAGTTTTAGGCAAAAGGGTTCAAATGGCAAGGGAGGAGATGCATGGGATTCTTTCATTTACACAGACAGGGCACGTGGCTATGGATTTAGGGGAAGATATTAAAGGAAGTAGCATGAGCTTAGGTTTCACGTGGAAGATGAGGTTTGAATTTGATGGCTTGTATTGAAAGAAGCAGAGCATGAGTAGTAAGCTTGAGAGTTTAGGAAGCATAGCTTCCACACATTCCTCGTTAAGCATGCATCAGATTTCCTATATAAGGCTTGCATGGCATTTTATTTTAGACATATGTTCAAACACATAAGCATCAAGAAACACACTCATACACATGGTGTTCCAACTTACTCTATTCACGTATTAAAAGGCATTCTCTCATGTTGCCATCCATCCACTCATTCCATGTAGACAACTGCATAAACACACACGGGTCTGCTCCCTCCCACACACTTACAAGTCATGGGCTGACACAATGGATCTTTAAACCATGCAATAGCCTTACACACTAACAGGTACATAAGTTGGGAGTTTGGCATGAAGAGGAGTCCTGGTCACGTTCTTCATTTGATAAACAAATGCATGAGCATGTAGCTCCACAAGCTTCATTCCCTCATGTTTGGATAGCTGACGGGCTCGTCGTGCAACCCTCAAAATAAAACTAGGTTGGATAGTAAATGCAATATAGGGCACAACCTAGGTCATCTCCCTTGGAATTGGAATTCAATGTTCAATTAGGTTCTCTAAATGTTCTAAGATCCTAGAACTATCTAGTTTGGGGGGTTTGGTTGAATTAAACTATCCTAAACTGAATTGAAACAAATTTCCTAATGTCTACCTAATTAGATAAATTGTGGGTAGAGAATGGTCTTGTGACTAGCTTGAGAATTGTCTCTTGGTATCCACTATCCTTATCCTATTCCAATTGTGATTAATTATGGCCTAAGAATTCTTAATTATGTTCATTAGCAAATGATCTTGAATAACCATTCAAGATTCAAGAGATTAATAATCTAATGTTGAATTGAGACCTCAATCCCGCATTAAACCGTTAACTCTTGTCCTTAAGATCAATGAACATCCAACTTGATTGATTAACTAATTAATTATCTTCTGATTCATCTTCCAAAAATGTTTAATTAACCAACTAAACACTAAGGAATTCTCAAATAGACATTTAAGCACATAACCTCATTCATGTACTTCATCGAACACCTTCGTGGCATACATGGGAGGTTAGAGAGAATAATGAAAAATCAAATTCAAATTTAACCAATTAATCAACAAAAAGGGTTTCCTAATCAGTGTCTAACCAACCACTAATTAATTACACAAATTCCAAATCAAATACAACTCAACCGAGATTATACAAGAAAAAGAAAAAGTGTAGAAAAAATAAGAAAATCTTAGCCAGAATTCTTCTTCTTCCCCAAGGATTCAAGCTTCTACTCAAGAGCTTCTTCCCTTGCTAGCCTCAAGGATGAATGAATTAAAACTTCATTTGGTGTGGAGAGATGGAGATGGAGAATGGAATGGAGATGGCGTCGTGTGGAGAGTGCTGGACGAAGGGATGGATGTGTATTTGAGTGGAGGCGTCGGTGAATGATGGATGAATGGATGTGTGATATAGACGGAGGTGTGGGCGAATGACGGCTAGGGTTTGAGCGTAGAGGCGTGTAGAGAATGGGCGAAGTGACGTGAATGGAATGGGCTCTGGACGTGTCGTGAATGAATAGGGATGCTGGAGTGAAGGGTATGCGTGGAGTGTATGCGTAGGTATTGATGGACGAAGGGATCGAGTCGAGAGAATGAACGACGTCGTCCAGAATAGCCTCTCCTCGTGCTTCATTTATTCTTCACGTGCTTTGCCTCTTATTCCAAATCTGAAGCTCCTTATTTTAATCTTTGTTTACGTGATTGTGGGACCCATTCATCATTCAGCTCATGCACCCACGTTGCTTTCTCTTCTTTCTGCAGCTGCTCGAGTTTGTCCAGCTCGTGCTCTTCTTTTTCTTCTCGTCTCAGAAGTAACTCATGCCTCTCCTTGCATGTTCTTCTCTGTTGTTGCATGCTGTCCAGACGTAGCTTCAGCGTCTTTCACTAGTTCTGCTGCCATTTGTTTCTTCATGCTCCTCACGCCAAAACAGTAGCTTTGCCTTCTCTGTTCTGCATGTGTGTGTATAGTGCTTGATTCTGCTTCGTCCAACTACAGCTGCTGTCCTCTGCTTCTTCGTCGTTCTGCAATGTTCATTCCTGTTCCAGCAACTTCATTTCGTGGCTTCAGATCTGCTTCCAATCACAACACATAGAACTCGAGCTTCTCCTCTGTTTTGCAGCTGCTTCCAGACTTTAACTCGTTGCTTCCTTTCCCACGTTGCTGCTCCTCATCATTTTCTCCTTGCAAGCTTCTTCTTTTACGTCGAAACCAAGCTCCAGCTCTAGCGTCTTTTAACCAGCAGCTCAACCTGCTTGCTTCTTGTCCAGTGTTGTCTCTTGAACACGTTAGCTCCTTCATGCACCTGCTGGTTCTCGTGTTGTTCTTCTGCCAACAGTGTCTTCTTCTCTGTTTTAGGCACGTAGAACCTGCTCAGCTGGTGTGTGTTGCTGCCCTTAGCTTCAGCGTTTTAAACTCGTGCATTCTCACTTGGCTCTGCATTTTCCACATTGAATCTGCTCACAACTTCTTCGTCCAGCCATATCTCTTCTTCTCTACTTTGAATGAGTGGGAGTTCATGTGGGCTGATGTGTGTGTGTTTTCTGCTCAAAAGTTCCAGCCTTCATGCATGGTTCTGTTCCTTGCTTCTTCTTTATGTGGCTATAACCTTTTTAGCTTGTGGCTTTCCTTCAAAGCTCAAATTGCCCAACAAAAATCTGCATAAAAGAATGAAAGAGATGGAATAGAAAAGTCACAAAATTCATTTAAAATGATTTATGCATTAAAATTCAAGAATTTTGCAATTTTAATTCCTAGAGTGCAAAAGTGGCTAATGAATTTAAATTGAATCTAATTAAACCCTTAAAGCCATATTTGATCATTAAAATGCCTAAGTTAGGGGATTAAAATATATAAAATATCATACTTATCAATAGCTCACTTCATAGGATAGCTCAAACCATTTATTCTCATGAAACCAGTTCAACACACATGAGGAGCCGATGTGAAATGTTGATGCAGCACATTTAAACAAATGAAGAGGAAATAGGCTGAACATGTGATCATTAAAAACATAATAAGAAGAACATAAGAAAGGTAAGATAAAGGAAGTTGGGGCAGAATGAAAAGAAAGGAGGCCACGCATCCAATCCATCATCCATTCACTCTCATTCATCTCTTCCTTAAAGCCCATGGCCATCATCTCCATTTCTCCTCCACTATTTTTCACTCCATAAGAGCTTAATTGACTTGGTGGTTAGCTAGGAGGAATACCTTGGATTGAAGCTTGAATCTATGGAGATTAACAAGGGATTTTGGCTAAGATTTCTATTTCATTTTCCCTTTCTTTCTACATCAATTCTTGTTCTTGTACTTGCTTGGTTGAGCTTGTAATTGACTAAGATTGGTGTGGTTTGTAATTGATAGTTGGTTAGATATCAATTAACAGAGTAATTGATGATTTATTGATTGATTTAAGTGTTGAATTTTCATTGACCTTCAATTATCCATGTATGCAGTCAAGGTATTTAATGAAATGCATATGAGAAATTATGTACTTGAATGTCTAATTTAATATCTCCTTGGAGTTTAATTGGTTAATTAAATATCCTAAGATAATAATTTTGAGACTAAATTGATAGATTAATTATTTAAATTTAGTATTCATTGATCCTAATGACAAGAAGTAATGATTTGATGTGGAGTTGAAAATTCAATTCAATATTAAATTATTAATGTCTTAAATATCGTGTGGTTACTCAAGATAACTTGCATAAACACAAATAGGAACTTTTAGACTAAAACCAATGATAATTGAATTAGGATAAGTATAGTGGATATCAAGGGATGAATCCAAAGCTAGTCACATGTCCATTAGTTGCTTCTTAATTCATGTGCTTATTTAGTAGTTAGAAACTTTATTTCAATTTAATTTTGGTTAGTTAAATTAAATCAAAACCCCCTTTAATCAAGTAGATTTTAGGTTCATCTCACACTTAGAGGGCTTTTTTAAATCTTGAAATCCATTTCCAAGGGAGACAATCAAGATTACACCCTATATTACAAATCTTTTTTAGCCTAATTTATTTGAGGTTACTCGACACAATCATTAGTTTGAGTTTTATTTGTCAACTAAGGCACATGGAACACATCATGCAATTGGGCTAGATTTAGGGGTAAAGTAACTTTATAAGCCATAGGTCTTATCCACTCAAGGATTTGAAAAGGACCAAGGTAATGAGGGCTGAACTTTATTGACTTTATAAACTATCCTATGCTTGTTATCAGAGTAATCTTAAAGAACACATAGTCTCCTACCTCAAATTCTAAGGGCCTTTATCTCTTATCAGTATAACTCTTCTACCTACTCTGGGCAACTAACAACTTCTTCCTGATGAGTTTTATTTGACAGGTGTTTTGGTATACTATGTCTGGACCTAAAAGACTCCTCTTACTAAGTTTTACTTAATGCAAGGATGATCTACACTTCCTCCTATAAAGTGCCTCAAATGGTGCTATCTGAATACTAGAATGGTAGCTATTATGATAAGCAAACTTAGCTAAAGGCAAATACACATCCCTGTTTCCCTTCAAATCTAACACACTAGCTCTAAACATATCTTCAAGAGTTTGAATAGTCATCTCAGTCTGTCTATCTAACTAAAGATGATAGGTAATGCTAAAGTTAAAACTAGTGCCTAAAATTTCTTATAGCAACACTAAAATTTTGATGTGAATCTAGGGTCTCTATCTGACACAATGCTATTAGGGACACCATATAATCTCATAATTTCATGGACATATAGTTAAACTAGTCTATTTAGAGGATAAGTGGCTTTAATAGATAGAAAGTGGGCAGATTTTATTAATCTATCCACAATCATCCAAATAGTGTTATAACCCGATGATGTCCTAAGTAAACCCATCATAAAATCTATGGATATACTATCCCATTTCTATTCTAGAATTTCCAAAAGGTGTAACAAACCTATAAGTTTTTGGTGTCCAATCTTAACCTTTGACAAACTAGATATCTAGTAATAAATTTAGCTATGTCCGACTTCATCTCAGGCTACTAAAAACTCTTCTTAAGATCTCTATACATCTTAGTGATGCCTAGATGGATGGTGTATCTACTCTTATGAGATTCAGACAGTACTGTGTTTCTTAACTCTTCATCCCTGGGTATGCACACTTAACCCTAGTACCTCACTAAACCATCCTCTGATAGGTCAAAGTCTCTAACTTCTCCATTCCTTGACCACTCTTTAATTCTTCCCAAATGTTCATCTAACTCTTAAACCTTTTTAATCTTTTTCCTAAAGTCATTTTCTATCCTCAATTCTCTCAAAAGTAAGCTACTAGGAAGTACTGAAATAGACAAGTTCAAATTTCTCAACTCTTCAATTAACTTTTGTTCCCTAAGCATTATCATTGCCATATGAATGGATTTTCTACTCAAGGTGTCGGCAATAACATTTGCCTTTCTTGGATGATACTTTAAGGAGAAGTTATAATCCTTAAGGAACTTCATCCACCTCTTTTGCCTCATGTTTAACTCTTTTTGGTCAAACAAGTACTTTAAACTCTTATAATCACTATAGACCTTAAATTGTGCACCATAGAGATAGTGCCTCTAAATTTTAAGGGCAAAAACCACAACTATTAACTCTAGGTCATGGATAGGGCAATTTTCCTCATGAAATTTAAGTTGCCTAGAAGTATAGGCTATTGCCCTATATTGTTATATCAAAACACACCCTAATCCTTTCTTGGATATGTCACTATAGACTATGAAGGTCTTTTTAGGGTTAAGAATCACTAACACAGGTGTGGTGGTCAACTTATCCTTAAGTTCTTCAAAGGCATTTTCACACTTGGTATCCTACACAAACGATTGGTCCTTCCTAGTCAATTTGGTCAAAGGCATTGTTAGCTGAGAAAATTCCTTAATAAATCTCCTATAATAGCTGGCTAGACCTAAGAAACTATGGATTTTAATAACCGTCTTGGGTCTCTCCTAATTCAATACCACTTTTACCTTGCTAGGGTCTACTGCTACTCCTTGTTCCGATATCACATGACCTAGAAATTTAACCTCTCATAACCAAAATTCAAACTTAGTCAACTTAGCATTAAATTGATACTCTCTCAAGGTCTTAAAAACTATCCTCAGATGCTCTTTATATTCTTCACTACTCTTAAAATAGATAAGGATGTCGTTAATGAACACTACCATAAACTGATCAAGATAGGGCCTAAAGATCCTATTCATGTAATCCATGAAAATAGAAGGGACATTGATCAATCCAAAAAGTATGACTAGAAACTTATGATGGCTGTATCGAGTTCTAAAGGCTATTTTAGGTACATCCTAAGCCCTCCCTATAAGTTGGTAGTATCTAAATCTAAGATTAATCTTTGAAAAGACTAACGCTCCAGCTAATTGGTCAAGCAAATTATCAATTCTAAGTAAAGGGTATTTGTTTTTTATAGTCACTTAGTTCAATTACCTATAATTAATACAAAGCCTAAGACTACCATTATTTTTCTTGACAAGCAATATCGATGCTCTCCATTAAGACACACTTGGCCTAATGAACCCTTTATCAAGTAACTCTTCTAATTAGCATTTCAATTTAACCAACTCAGAGGGCGTCATTCTATATAAAGCCTCAGAAAATTAGACTTGTACTGGGTACCAAATCAATGGAGAACTCTAACTCCTTCTCCAGAGGTAGTTCACTAAACTTCTGAGGAAAAACTTCAGGGAACTCCCTAATCACATATATATTCTTCAGCCCCTTATCAACCTCAACATGCAATGAAAAGAATACTGGAAACCTTTAGCAACTACACCTAATGTACCTTTCAGCTTGGGTAGCTGACACACAAGCAAGTCTAGTTTCAAGACAAATTTCAAGTATATTTATATTTAAGGATATAGTCTTATGGTTACAATCAAGTATCACATTATTAGCTGATAACTAGTACATACTAATGATCACATTAAAGTGATGTAAAGGAATGCAAATCAGGTCAAAGGTAGTACAATGGCTATCTAATTATACATACAATTTAGGCACATATAAGATGTAATCATAAAATATCCAGTAGGGATAGATACAGACAATTCAAATGGCAACAAGCTAATTTTAATATCCAAACACTTAACACAATCATATGAGATGAATGAATGAGTTGCACCCAAGTCAAATAATGCATCTATAATATGATTATGGATAAGTAAAGTATTTCGGATTAGACTAAGAGACCTACTAGCCTCTTGTTACATAACTACAAATACTTATCCTTGTGCAGGTGGTTTGATTGATGAAGCTAACTTTTTTGACACTATGTAAGTCTAGCATGGTGTCCAGGCTTCCTACAATTATAGCACACCAGGGATGGTCCACTCTTATGGTTCTTCCCACACTTGCCATATGCTGATGGGACACTAACGGAGCTCTTTAGGGGTCCTGCACTCTTTCTTAAAGGAATATTTCTTATGAGTGGTCTCTTACCCTAAGAGCCACTACTACTAGTAGTTCCCTTCTTGTTTTTGCCCTTAAAGGGCTTCATCCTTTTGTCATGCTTTCCTTCTATTGTCTTCTTTCTTTTGGCCTCACTCTCAATTAAGGCCTTCTCCGTCACTTTATACTTCTCCTTCAATTTATCAAAATTGTGAATTTGGAGGAATACAATCTTGTCCTTCAACTCTGGTTTCAACCCTCTTTCAAACTTATTAGCCTTTTATGGCTGCTCATCAAACCATCTCAATTAGAAGGAGAAGTGAGACAATTGATGAACTTGGCTACATATTGATATACACTTATATCTATTTGTTCAAGGAAATTAAACTTGACTTCCTTGTCAGCCCTTATTAAGGGTGGAAAATATTTGCCTTCATAGGCAATTTGAAAACTCTTCTAAGTCAGAGATATCTCCCTTACAGTCAACAATTTGAAGGCACTCTGTTACTAATGTTCAGCCTTGCCCTTTAGCATATAGATGGCTAGCTTTTCCTTTTTCTCCGTGGTGCATGTCAAAATTTCCTCCAATTGCATTAGCCATCTCTCGACCTTCTCAGTATCCAACTCTCCTATGAATGATGGAAGATTCGCCTTTCGAAACTTGGCTAACATAATAGAGAAGTCACCATTTTCCCCTTAATATCCCTCACTAAGATTCTGACCAGTACTAACTCGGTTTCCAATTGGTACCTCCTGATTCTACTTGTTCATAGTCTCATATAGTTGTTATAGCACTTAAATAGTAGCTACATAAGCCTCAACTTACTCTTGAAGCTAATATGTCATTGCTCTAACTATAGCTTCACTAGCCTCAACTTATTTTCTCATACAATTGGCTATTGCAGGCCTCTTGCACTTCGCTCGACATCTCAGCAGTTTCTCGATGTGCAGCCATATCACTCTGTAATATCATAAGCACAACCAGAAGCATCCCCTATTAAGTAACAGTCTAAAGGCAATCTAAACATAACTCCACCTACAATAGGTATATATAAGTATAAGAAGTATCACCAGACTATAAAATCCTTATTGCTAACATGTATGCATCATAATTGCCAAATTTTCTAACCATAAAGTTCAAATCCTAACTTAATTTCCTGAATCATTGCTCTAATACAAAATGTAACAAATTTAAGTTCTAATTGCAGAGATTAAGCTTAATTACATGGTTATTGGTTGTAAACCAAGGCCTAAAGTAATTACATAATATTATCATAGTAAATCTCAAAGTTTCTAAGTAAAAAATAGGAGTTTGGGAACTTTCACCTTGACTTGGACCTTCCCTGCCACAGTTGAGTTAGTTATTGGAACTTAAAAACCAAGTTTGGAGACTCCCACCACGGTGTAAATGGCTACTGAAACTCAAAACTAAACTTTTGCACCTTGCACCATGACTCAAGTTTTCTACATCGCGACAAAGGTACCCTTTAGACTCCATTGTTCAAAACATCCTGATTCATGCTATGGCTGATCATCCTTGCGCCATGACAAGATGAGCTACTAGAACCCAAATTTTTCTTTCTTTGATTCTTGCCATAATGAATTTACTCTCTAAATGCTCCTTATCTAACTTTCTTGACTTGCACCACGGTGAGGCATCTCGCACCACAGCGCCTCTAGCTTTTGGAAGAACTTAGGTCGCGACTTAGGTAGTTTTGGTTATGGGTCAACTCCATTCTGCACTTAAAATCTCCCAATTTCCTCTCAAACACTCCAACTCTTACTCTAATAGCATGCTAAGGCAATTCTACCTTAATTTGTAAGGTTTTAATGGTATTCAACTATCTAAATTACTTAGCATCTCTCATAACCACTTAGAGACTAGGGTGTTGATTCCAAATCTCTCTATCAGTTACACACTAGCAAATTCATGAATTATTGACAGCAATAAGATTCATGAAGCCACTAATATTATCATTTAATATGGATTCCAACAAAGGTTCCATACAATTCTAGTCTAAAATTAGCATTCAAAGCAACACATAGTTATATTCTCAGTACTAACAAGGCTTCATATAAGGTTATAAAAGAATCCATATATCATATTGCAACTAATATAAAGTCTATTCTCCTATTAGTTACACTTTGATTTCAAAACCTAAGAGTTCCTACACTTGGCAGCATGTTTACATGATGATGTTATATAAGAGAGCAGTAAAATTAGTATTTACCCTAAGTTAGATTAACCCAAATGTAGTATTCCCCACACATAGTCTTAACTCATAGATGTTCATCCACTTACAAGGGCCCTTCACCTAAAATAGTTGGCTCATACGACTGGGTGAGATGCAAATCTCAGTAACTAGAGGTAAATTCCATTCATATGCATCAATTTAATTAACATATATGCATGTTAATTAGAATGGCATTAAAAACATCAATTATATCAACAAAATGCAACAGTTGAGTTACGAGTGACCACTATTCTATACTAACAATCACATACAACATGTTAAATGTCAATAATACTAGAAGAGGCTCGTCTACAACACCAACTCCTAAATGAGTACAACTTGGGCTCAATGCATTTAAGGATCTGATTACAACCCAGTACTCGATTGAAACATAATGCACAGGTAGTAGCTGCACCATAGCTCCACCATAAACTCACATAACATCTAAACATAATAAGTCAGATAGCTAACAATTCATTTAACATTTAAAATTATACATGTGCAACAAATATAAGATTAAATTGAACATATGCAAGGAATAAAATTTAACCCCGGTTACCTCACTTTGTTGAATAAAATTCTGAAGCCAAAAGTGAATTTCTACACTCTAGAGGTCCTAAATCAAATCAAGCATACTCTTAGGTGCTAATTACAACATAATTAAGATATCCTGAGATCCATTCATTACCACTATCTAAAGAATACTTACCCAGCTGCTAAAAGACTCCAAATTCAGATTTGGTTGTCTCCATACCAGAAACTTCAAAATACCACTCCTAATTCAGGGCAAATTTGCACAAAATAAAGGCTCATATTATAAGGCATCTATAAGAGTCACAAATTAGCAGAAAATGCATCAAAATAGGAAAGAAACACTTACCTAACAACACTCTTAGCCTCAACCTTTGAAAATCATGCAAAAGCAACCTATAATAATTAGTTTCAAACTTGGATGGAGGGTGAAAATACTCTAAATAAAAAACTAATTAGGTTAAATTAAAGAGGAAGAAGAGAGGGTTAAGTTGTATATAGGTTACCTTGGCTAAATTTTATTCTAGGAGTGGGAGAAGATAAAATTATACCAAGAACCCTAGCCTTCTTCTAAGACCTCTGAATTTCCTTTTACTTTCTAAGTGTTTCTATAGAATAAGGAGGGGCTGAAGTGGCTTTAGGGTTTTGAGGGTTTTAGTTAGGTTGTAGGTTGGCATAAAGGCCCAATTCCTGGTAAATTCAGATTTTTAGCTTATTGGGCCTGGCTGTATGAGTCTACTTAAATTGGGTCTACACAAAATAAATGTTGGAACTCTAAGAAATGGAATTGGATCTCTCCATGATTAAGATTGAGCTTTTACATTTAGCCCAAAGCATAACTAGGTTGTTCATATGGCTCAGATTAATGTCTACTTCTCTTAATTAATTTTCTTAATTAAACCTATATAAATTCCTAATTCATCATAATTATCCTTAATTAATTTTGGGGTGTTATAAACACATCATTTGTTATTCTTTTTTTATGCTTTTCAATCTCAAAATCCCCCTTGTCTTTTTTCATTTTTCTGAATCCCATAATCACCTTTCATCATTCATCTTCTTCTTTCTAAATCCCTAAATCCTATATGAGATGAAAATATAATATGGGTTTGTTTACATTGTTTCTTCTTAAGTGATGGTTGTGTAGATTCGAACATAAACTCAAAAGAAGGGATTTTTCTTCTTCTTTTTCTTCTTTTTCTAAGTCTAGGTTCATTTACATCCTTTCTTCTAAGTATGGGCTCGACTTTAATAGTTATAGCTTCAATGAACCTAATGTTTGTTATGATTGTGGGATTTAGATTCTGAACCCAATTCATGTGTGGTTCTGTGGTTTTAATGGGTTTTGTTTTATAAATTGATGGTTGTGGGATTTTGATTTAGTTGAATTTGAAGTATAACATGATGCTGAAATTGAACAATTATTACCTAATTTGCTGATTACAAGATTTAGTTTATTTGATTCAATTTGAAGTATAATTCGGTGCCATAATTTATTTTGTAATTTGGTTAGTTTATTCTATTGTCAATGAAGCATTTCTTCCTATAAAATTGCAAACAAAAAAATTTATAATTAAAAAAAGAAAGCCACATGATGAGGATGGTTGGACCAAATGAATGAATAAGATTTGTTTACTATACCAATTATAGTCATTCAACAAATGGAGAAAATATGAATTTAATCCTTAAACTCTAATAATGGCATGTTTTTTTGTTAAAGGATCAACTATTATCGACTCAATGTTAGTATGCTCATATCTCACAAATGGTATGGAATGTAGATCTAAAACTTATTTTATTTGAAAATAGATAGAAATTTTCAAGAGTAGTTCATTTACTAAAAAAGAAGTTCAAATGCTTTGAAAAAGACTTGTTAGCTTTTAGATTGATATTTTAAGTGGTTATGAAAATCTATGGTTACAAGTTGATTAGTAGGCTTTATAAGTTAGCTAGTAGACTAAAGAATTTAAATAATCTCTATCTTAAGGGCTATTGGTTGACTACTAGCTTAGGAATTTTAAAAATTATCAACTTAAGGCTTGTTGGTTGACTAGTGGACTTTGTTGGTAGATTGGTAAGTCTTTAGAAGGCTTATAAATTCTAATCCTAAGCTAATTGGTTGATTAACTGACTCCATAAGTAGACTACGAGCTTGAAATTTCAAATGAAAAACATTATAATGAGCATACTTAAACTACAAGTCAACTACTAGCATCAACAAAATTTTTCTAGCAATTTATAATGCTTCTTATATGTGTCTAACAGCTAGTTTTCATAACACCTTTCCAAACATATTTTGAAGCAAAACAAAGTGCTATATTGTGATCATTAACTTGTTTTAAGATCCTAGAGAGAGAAATTAACATCATTGAGACAAAACTTGTATAATTTATATCATTTAAGTTATTCACTACAAAAAAATGGATTTTTAGTGACGACTTTTAGTGGCGACCAATAAAAAGTTGACGCTAAAAGAACACTTTTAGTGGCGACTATAAAAGGTTGTCACTAAAAGTTGCCACTATATTACTATTATTTTTTTTGCCATTCTTTTTAGTGGCGACAGAAAACGTCGCCACTAATACTCTTTAGTGGCAATAAAAAATTGTCACAAAATAGTTATAGCGACAGCAAATAGAAAGTCGCCACTAAATAATAACTTTAGTAGCGACCCTAAAGTTGCAACTAAAAATTTTGCTAAGAAAAAAATTCACTAATGAGAAAAAAAAAAATAAATCTTTAGTGACAACGTCTTATCGCCACTAAAAGTCTTTAGTGACGACAAAATTTATTGACGTTACTAAATTTTGTTACAAAAACTTTAGTGACAATCATGGTTGTCGCCACTAAAAGTAGTTTTAGTGGCAACTTATATATGTTGCCACTAAAAAAGAGTTTTAGTGGCAACCTATATATGTCGCCACTAAAGAGGGGTTTTTAGTGGCAATTTATATGTGTTGCCACTAAAAGTGGTTTTAGTGACAATTTATATATGTCGCCACTAAAAATAATTTTAGTGACAACCTGTATATGTCGCCACTAAAGAGGGGTTTTAGTGGCAACTTATATATGTCGCTACTAAAAGTGGTTTTAGTGGCAACCTGTATATGTCGCCACTAAAGAGGGATTTTAGTGGCAACTTATATATGTCGCTACTAAAAGTGGTTTTAGTGGCAACCTGTATATGTCGCCACTAAAGAGGGATTTTAGTGGCAACTTATATATGTCGCTACTAAAAGTGGTTTTAGTGACAACCTTCATATGTCGCCACTAAAGAGGGGTTTTAATGGGAACATATATACTAAAACCACTAAAAGTGGTTTTAGTGACAACCTTGATATGTCGCCACTAAAGAGGGGTTTTAGTGACAACCTGTATATGTTGCCACTAAAAGTGTTTGTGTAGATAATTTTGAATAAAAAAAGTTATAGGGATGAATTTTTTGCACAAAAATTTTTAATGGCTACCTTTATATCACCGTTAAAAGATTTTTTTCAATTAACAATTTTTGATTGGATTTTATAAGATTAAAATTTTTTACATAAAAGCTTTTAATGGTGACATAGTTGTGTTGCCACTTAATGTATCTTTCTGTGACAACAAATCACTACTAAAAGTTTTGAAATAATATTTTTAAATAATTTTATTTAAAAAATTTTATGCTAATATTTAGTGGCAACAAACAATGAATGATGGGAAGAATTACTTTTGAAAGGAATAAATAATATAGAACTTCTACTAAATAAAATAATATTTATATATGGGAGAAATGGCTAAAAATCATTAGGTCAAAATTGACACTAAAAAATTGCAATAAAAGTGCAAGATTATAGGAAGGAAAAAGAAAAATTATTGTAGGTAATTAATACAAATCGAAGAAGAAGAAATGCACTCCAAAAATAATTTTAAGAAAGTTGGTTAAGATTATGACAAAAAAGCATCATAAGGAATTATTAATGATTACAAATTGTTATAATAATTTTTTTTGCCCCACAAAATATATCATTTTTTGATTGAGTAACAATATTATATTCTTGTAAACACTAAGTTTTTTATTATAATACAATAATTAGTAAAGAATACCAAAAATGTAATAATATTTTACTTGTTTTAGTAGATTTATTGATATGATAGAAGTCATTATTTGCACTAAAATCTAATTAATTCTTTTAAGAATTGTTAATTAATAAATAACTTAATATTTTAAATTAGTTTTAGATAATTATTTAATAAAATATTATCTTATATTTAATAAATAGTTGTATGATAACAAAAGAATATAGTGATCCCAAAAATATAAGACCATCATTTTTTTGAATTTGATCCCTTATATAAATTTAACTATCTAATTTTGATTGTAAAATATCATCTTCAAGATACTGATTATCCTCACATTAAGCATAGTAATAAATATGGGTAATGCGACGTAACATAAAATAAAAATAATGTAATAATTCAATACTAATTAGCTGTCACTACAAGATACTATAACAAAGAACTATACCATTTGAATAACTAGCCACAGGAGTATCATTTTGATATGCATTTATGATATAATTGAATAACAGGGTGGCACTTAATAGTTATGACAAATTCACCTTAAAACATGGCACTATATGGTAATGGATTTAACAAGAAAGCAATATTGAAGATAGAATTCTCTTTAGATCCTATGCAGTTATAAATTAATTAAACAGTCAAAGCAAATATAAAGAGAAAAGACGAAATAAGTGTAAGGAAAAGAGATGAGCTCTATATATATTTTCACATTTTTGTATCACTGTCTTTTTGATTGAAAAGTATCTTATTTTACATGTTTCATACAAATAGAGTCCATTATTTTGTTTCAAGTGCTTGTACCTTGTGCAATTCCATCAAAGATCATGAGGTGTTTTAATAAACAAGAATTTAAGTGGCCTTCAATTTAGTTCATGATCTGGAAAACATATTAGAAGAATGGTGACAATTATTATTTTTTCCCAAGTGTGTATCATTGGGAAATTGAGTAATTACATCCACTTTTTTTGATACATGTTAGAACTATACTAACTTTCTTTTTATTTTTCATATATATGTATATATATATATATATAAAGTCTATCAAAACAAAATATTATCTATGCTTTATATTAATTTAAAATTGTTTCACTAAAATATTCTGTATTAATTTAAATATATTTTTTAGCTAAAAAATTTTAAATAAAAAGCGTTTTGATAAAAAAAATTTAAAACTAGATTAAAATATAAAATAAATTTCTTCATTTTCAAGTGAGACTTGTATATATTTTAAAAATAAATATAAAATTTATTTAATTTTAATAACTTAAAAAAGTTGTGTAATTTGATAATTACACTATTGAAATTCAATCAAAGAGACCTAAAAGATGCATTGAAAGGATCTTCAATTGCACCTCTAATGTGATATTTCTGTCACCTATCTAATTATGTGGCTACCAAACAATAATGAATTACCAAGAAAAGAAAAAAGTGAATGTCAGCTTGTATAATAGTAAATGGCCTTAGGTATATTGTTTCAAACATGCTTCTATTGCTCTCTCTTTTTCTCTCTCTTAAATCATTTTATTATTATCATTATTATGAAAAGCTCAATTAACATTTATGTCTCTCACTTACTTTCATATTGATTACCAAATATTTATTTTATTCTAGAAAAATTATACTTAGAATTTTAAATTTTATAAATTTTATTAAAATAAAAGCAGGTAAAAATTAAAAATATTTTTAGTAACCAAAATTACTATTACTTACTAATAGATTTTTAAAAAAATTATAACCAAAAGTAATACTCAAATTATTATTGAGTCTTAGTGTGTCAGTTTATTAAGTTGAGATATTAAAGTATTACTAAACTCTTCAGTATTGAAATCACCAAAGTTTTTAACCCCAATTATAAATTGGAGCATCATTGTGACTCAAAGGAAAATACTTAAAGTAAATTATTGACACTTTAGTTCATTAGTTCATAAGTTAGTTTTAAGTATACTGTGCATTGTTTAATATATGTAGATAGTTCAACAGAAAATAATATAATACAAAATTATATATTGTATATATATAATATAAGAAATAATAATGATAAATATATATATGATATATTATTATAATACATATTTTCAATTTGGTTAAGTTTATTTCATTCCAATATTAATTTTTCCTAATTTATTATATCTAAACCCTTTGTTTTTTATATTTTTTATGATAGTGAAATTGTAATATAGTTTAAGAATACTATAAGTTAAATATGAAAAATTCTTAAATTTTAATCATGGGTAATTTTTTTTAATTAAAAAATGATGTCTTAAACTTTTTAACGTGAATAACAATAAAATATTTAAAATTTGTTAATATTTATTTGTTATATTATATTTTTGATAAATGTACTTGTTATATTAAATGAACTATTAATAATTATTAGTAAATCTATTTTGTCTAATTGATGTACTAAAATGGATAAACGATTTTAATAATATAAATCTAGGACCTTGTTTTTAATTATTCTCTATCTAGTTAAATACAAGTATAACATTAATGCTTTGATAAAAATCATTAAACAAAAAAAATCATTAACACTTTGTTAACAAATTGAATAATAAATATTACTATTAAATACTGATTTTTTTATGTGTTATAGTATATGGTGGAGCAAGTGTTACTTGTATATTCTTAAAAGAGTAGTTAAAACAAAAATACAGTTTTTTATTACTAATGAGATATAGTGTTTAAAACTAGTATACAATGATCTAATTTGCATTACCAAGATTCACATTATTAGAGTAACTTCGCATAACTGATAGCCATAAAATCTTTAGTTATAAAAGAAAACTAATTAGAAAAATCTTTAAGCATTTATCACTATACCAAAAATGTCTTTTTCATTGGGAGCTACGCACACCATCCCCTGTTTTCTTTAGTTTATAAGGAAAAGAATTTATCCTAATATTTTAAACAATGCATCATCTTCGAAGTAATTAAGTTATCATCTTCTTTTTTGACCTTCTCCTCGAGACCACAAAAAAGTATCTATTTATATATATATATATATATATATTATATAAAAATGTAATAAATATTTATTTTAATGATCATATATATTGATCCATTGATAAAGCATTTAATAAAAATAATACTTTTGACGTGAGTAACTAAAATAATAACACACCGCTTGATTTGTCACAACACGAATGTATTTTTTTATATATTATGTATAATATTTATTACATCTTTTAATTATTACTCAATTTATTAATTAGTATTTTAGTTATCAAATTATTATTTTAAAAATAAGGATGTAAAAGTTATTTTTATTTTATATACTCATGTTTTATTTCTTTTTATATTATCTAACCAAAACATACCGAGAAAAGCTCTTTGTTTTTTTTTTTCTTTAAACTAGTTGTTCTTATTATCTTATTTGTCTTAGACTAAATTAAATGGCGGTGCATATACAGCAAATTGGTTCTATTGGATGATTACAATAACATGCGATGGTTCCTTCTTTCTTATTCGACAAGACTATGAGGCCTAGATTAAAGAGTTTGTGTCTCGACTTGTGTCTTATAGTCTCTGCAAAAAAGAATGACGTCAAAGTGAAAAGATCTCTATTTAAAAAATAACAACAATATGGAAGAAGAATCAAATGAGAATGATAAAAAATAAAAATAAAAAGGAACCAATGGCTTGACTGGACGAGGATTGGATAGGCTGGAATGCAGAGAAGCTAAACCCGAAGAAAATAGGTTCTGATATACAAAGCAAATTCGAAGCATGGCATTTTGTTGCAAGGGTGGGGAGATGTGGCACATTATTGATCGTTGAATCAGTAAGTAGCTGTAATCCATGAAGGAATTCATGATACGCTGCATCCTTTCCTTCTGTGTGATGTGGCAGTGCGTTGTCCTTCATATTAATTGAATGGCTGAGATTAAGCCAAAACCACAGGCTCATTTTCCCGTGTCTACTGTAGCAAATCTGAACCCTTTGAAGCTTCTGAACAGCTACAGCAATACGTCAAGTTAGTGAGTCAGATCAATAAATATATGAAGCTTTTCAATAGCTACGGAAAAACGATGGTAAGAGAGGGAGTTCGAAGCGCTTAGCAAAACAAATAAAAAAAAAAGGCTTTTGAATAATGCCCAAAAAGGAGAAAAGCCCTAGACGCATCGAAGTTGAGCAAGAACTCTGCAGTCACGCCTTCTAACAGCAGCGAGTTTTGGGGTTTTTTTAGATCTGAGGAAGAAGGATGCTAAAATTATTGACGCACTGAAGCAAAATTTTGGAGTTTTAGACTTTTTATTGAGAGGCATTGAAGTAAGGTAACACTTTATTCATTCCAAGTTTCTGTCCATTGTGGTCTTTGAGGTTAAGATATGTTTTAGACATGATTGTTGTTTACTTGTGCTGTGTAAGTAGGAAAGAAATAAAAAAAACAAATGGTTTCCAAAGCTGTTTCCTTTGATTGATAAACTAATTATTTATCTATTTTTGATTCAATCTGCTCATTTCTGATAACTTCAGTTTTTTCTCCTCTTACATGTCTCTTAATCAAACACCTAACTAAAATAATGGTTGAATAGAAATAGGTGTTTATATGTGACTATTCTTAACTATTTGAGTATACTACTATTGACGCCTTACACTTAATCTATTCTGCATTTTAATGGTCCAGACTGATTGTTGTTTATTTTGTATTTTGGCCTATTTAATATTTTGCATGCTTGACTTGTGAACTCATTATTTTGCTATTACTAAGTACCAGACTATATCTTTTTCTATCAACTAAATCATTAATTTACACAAGTTATTTAAATTCTTTATTTGTTGGATTATTTTCAGTGAATATTGTGAACTTAATTGGTTTAATTTGTAATATGGAATAGTAATGGCGAAATAGACAAGAAGCTAAGGATGCTAGGTGCCATTAACAGAACAAAACGTTGAAGAAGGGGGCATAGAGTGAGGAATTTGAGTTCATCTTCCTGGTTGGCCAAAAAGGTAAAAAAATTAGTGCTTAACTTCCTTGAAACTCTTTCTTTTCTTCAACTACTCCAATCCTAACTACTTCAATCCTAAATTGCACTACATGTCAATTAACTCAACAATATGTCACTAACGTAATCACCCACTCTATCTTCCTTTCTCTGATTTTACTCTGCTCCACAATATAAGGCACCCAATAACATAGTTCCTCTTAGCTAAGACTTACGATGGTACAAGGGAATAAGGCATTAGAATAATGAAACCAATAAGAGTTAATCTTAGCCTTTGTTACCAAACCAAAATAAGCAAATTTGGAAATCAGGATTTATGGTCCAACGGCTACTTCAGGGCCACCTCATAGGTCCAATCTACACTGGTGACCCATTCCTTTTGATTTGATTTAGAAACCATCAGCAATTATAGAAGTTGTTGGATTTCATACATAAGATGAATAATCACAATTGTCTTATTGTAACATCGATGGTTATGAAAACAAATTTTTATTCAAAAAATATAATTTAAGAGATTATTAAAACTTTTATTAGAATTTTGATTCAATAAAAATTTTTATGAATGTTCATATATCATTAAGTTTAAAATTTCTATAACTATTGTAAATGTCTCTAGAAAAATGTATATGACTATAGCTAATAATCTTAACTTTTTTAGTAAGTCTATTTTTACAATATTAGGAATTTTAAGATATTTTTGTTATTGTCTTTTTATAATTCTAAATAAATAAATGAAAAGAAATGACAATAAATAAGTAATCGCATTTCCATTTCAACCCTTCTTTCTCTCCCAGAAATTTCTCGGGTCCACTAATTAATCCCAAAATATCCAACGATGACTACAATCAATTACATAAACTAAAACTTAAGTAGAATCTTGGCCTTTGTGAATATCAAATTGCTTTTAAAAATTATATGGTCAAAAATGTTTCTTTGAAGATTTGTTAAGGATAAATAATAAATATAATATAAATTGTTGTTTTTATTTATTTGAATGTATTTCTGGATAACATAGAGATAAGACTCATGAACTGATATGTTAATTTGGTACTTTTAAGGACGTTTGACATATTGTATTGTTTACAGCAAAAATATAATGATTGAAAAAATTCATATTGATTTCTATTATCAATTTTAGTCGAAATTTTCGTAGAGATTGAACAAAGTAAATAAATGAAATCCTTATGACAATATTTTCCTTTTGGTTTTGGGTGCAGGTCTAACTTGACAAGTTATCTTTGAATCTTGTATTCCTCTTCACAAGTTACTACACGCACTTTTCGGAGCAACCAAGCGATATTTTCTGGTTGGTTCATATCTTTCTGATGTTAAAAATGTGATTTAGTATACATATATATATATATATATATATATATATATATATATGTGGAACTAAGTGTTGGAAAAATATAAGGTAGAAGAAAAAAATGTGTATGGTGAATCATTAATTGGCTACTAACTTGTGAAAAGTGGTTGTTTGCTCCATTGCAAACAAAGCACCATTGATTGGCCACTAACTTGTTAAAAGTGGTTGAAAATTAATTAGTAATTGTTTGATAAAGATAAAATATCTCGCTATAATTCAAGAAACATATTTACTAAGTAATTGGGATTGAATATTGAACAAATAATTAGTATTGAAGAGGAAATTGATAGGTAAATACTAAAAGTTAAAGCATTATTAATAGTAATAATACATTTGAAAATTGACAATTAAATGATGGATTACGAGTTAAAAAAGGAAAACATAATTAAATAAACTCCAAAGTCAAAAGTTATTCGGTAATTGTTTGATTAAGATGAAAATGAAAAGTTAATTCAAGCATAATATATTAAACAATTACTAAATGGGGACTAGAATAAAATAAAGATGGAGGTTATTTAATAAGTAATTACGATTGAATATTCAACAAATAATTAATAGTGAACTTTTGCATAGAAATTAATAGGCAACTATTAAAAGTAAATGCAATTCTTAAAAAATTAATGACTTTGAAATTTGATTAGCAATGGAGGACTAAATTTAAAATTTAATTAGTTAAAATTGGATTAGGAGTGAAAATGAAAATTTAAATTCAGAATAATAAATGACTTATGACGTTATTTACTAATAGATTGAAATAAAGATTAGGATTCAAAGTTTGATCATTAATTAAATAAAAGATTGAATAACAAATTAATAGGTAAATACTAAAAGTAAAAAGTGATTAAAAATAATAATACCTTTGCAATTTGATTAGCAATGGATAGCAAAGTCTTAAAAAGGAAAAGCATAATTAAGATTGGGAAATTTTTTAAATGTAATTAGTATGTATTGGATAAAGAGTAGAAATAAAAATTTAATTTCAAAATAATGAATGAACCATTTAGTAAATTACTAATAGATTAAAATAAAGATGAAGAATATTTAACAAATAATTTGGATTATGAGTAATTAAATAAAATACTAAGTTTAAAATTTGATTAGTATTTATTTGATTAAGAGTAAAAATTCAAATGTAGTCTTAAAATCAATTAAATTTGCTTTTTCTCAAACACTGATTGATTAAGATAAAGATAAAGAATTTTTAATAAAGTATTAGGAGCTAATGTTTCATAAAAAATAAATGACTGTAGGGTTTTTTTGTCCATTATCATCGATTGGGAAATTTTATCATGTGGGGGAATGTATTATTGCTCTTGTTAATGGCTGATAGCCTATGTAAAATTATCTTGTTATGCTATGACAAATTAATAACTGAATGACTTTGTCTTTTGAACTACTTTATGTGGATGAACCTTATCACATGTAGTTAAATTATGATGACATTCTTGACTGATTGTATACAAAATATGTAAGTTCCACCGTACCTACTTGTATCATACATGTCTATTTTTCTTCATGCCTTAGATTTACAAAGATACATGTTTATTTGTGTTCTAGATGATATAAGAGTATATGTAGTGTGTGCCAAAAAGAAATATATCTCTTTCCTAGTGTTTTATATAATATAGACATATATAATTACAAATTAGTTATAAATACTCATTTTGAAAATATTCATGTTGGATTTAGAGATGGATAAAAGTTGGATACACATTAGGAATAGGGCTGATATGACATATAAACAAGGTGTTGATGAGTTTCTCCAATGGGCATTCAGCCAGGCTGGGGTGACTGATATGATTCGATGCCCATGTAAGGGGTGCAAGAATACAGCGTGGAAAATAAGAAGTGAAGTAAGGGCAGATTTGTTTAAGAAGGGATTCAATGAAAGTTACAAAGTGTGGGACTCACATGGAGAAGCTCGACCTAGTATCCATAGTCCCCTCCAGCATGCAAATGATGAAGCACCTATGGATAATGACGAGGATGATGACATCATTGAAATGTTACATGATGCATTTGGTGAAACATATTCAACTGAGTCCCCTAACTTGCAGACTAGTCAATTTTTTAAATTGTTGGAAGATGCTCAAACTGAACTCTATCCGGGTTGTAATAATGTGACAAAGCTATCTTTCATTGTCAAACTCCTTCATCTAAAATGCCTTAACCATTGGAGTAACAAATCTATGGATACATTGTTGAGTTTATTCAAAGATGTCTTACCTAAAGGGGCACTAGTACCTGACAATTACTATGAAGCAAGGAAGGTTGTTAAGGAGCTTGGATTGGGTTATACTAAGATTGATGCATATGAAAATGATTGCATCTTATATTGGCGAGAACATGCAAATGCAGAATCATGCCCTAAGTGTAACATGTCTAGATGGAAGTTGAATGGTCGTAAAGGCAAGAAAATGTCCCGTAAAGTGTTGCGCCATTTTCCATTAAAGCCTAGGTTGCAACGGCTGTACATGGCTCAACAAACAACTAAAGATATGAGATGGCATATGGAAGAACGTATTAATGATGGTGTCTTACGACATCCGTCTGACTCCATTACTTGGAAATCATTTGATAACCAGTATCTTGACTTCTCTCGTGATTGCAGAAATGTACGATTAGGTCTGGCTAGTGATGGGTTCCAGCCGTATGGAAATATGAGTACTAATCATAGCATTTGGCCGGTTGTGCTAGTTCCATATAATTTGCCACCGTGGTTATGCATGAAACACTCATACTTTATGATGACACTTCTTATTCCAGGCCCTAAATGTCCTGGTAATGACATTGATGTGTATTTGCAACCCATGATTGAAGAGTTACAGGAATTATGGAACGATGGTCTTGACACATATGATGCCTATTCACAGTCCAATTTTAAGATGCGTGCTGCTATCATTTGGACAATCAGTGACTTCCCAGCATATGCGAACCTCTCAGGGTGGTCTACCAAAGGAAAGTTTGCATGCCCTTGTTGCCACAAGGGCACATATTCCACTTCTTTACGGAATAAGTTATGTTACATGGGGCATCGTCGCTTCCTTCCTCCCAATCATCCATGGCGCAATAATAAGAGGGCATTTGACGGAAAAGTTGAACATTCACTTGCACCCTTGCCTCTTACTGGTGAAGAAGCACTTATACAGCTTCAAGCATCGGGAGATGTGAGTCTTGGAAAAAGCCAAAAGCGAAAGCGTTTTCCCACCAATGATGCTTTCAATTAGAGGAAGAAGAGTATTTTCTTTAAATTACCCTATTGGAAAACTTTGCTGCTTCGACATAACCTTGATGTTATGCATATAGAAAGAAACATGTCGGATAACATAATGTCGACATTGATGGGTGTCGTTGGAAAGACTAAAGATACACTAAAGAGTCGATATGACTTGGTTGATTTAGGAATTAGGCAACAATTGCATCCCATAGAAGATAGTAACAAAATCCTGATTCCAGCAGCATGTTATACATTGTCAAGACAAGAGAAGGCAAAAGTTTGTGACTTCTTGGCTAAATTGAGGGTGCCAGACTCCTTCTCTTCAAACATTTCAAGATGCGTCAATGTCCATGAGCGAAAAATCTCTGGGTTGAAATGTCATGACCACCATGTATTATTGCAAGACATATTTCCACTTGCAATACGTGGTTTGTTGCCTAATGAAGTGTCAGAACCTATAATAGAGTTGGGAAAATTTTTTAAGAACTTATGTTCAAAGTGCTTGAGAATTGAAGATCTTGATGTCTTGGAAACCCAAATTGCAATTACATTGTGCAAACTAGAAATGGTGTTTCCACCTGCCTTCTTTGATATCATGGTCCATTTGCCTGTTCACTTAGCAAGAGAGGCTAAGCTTGGTGGACCTGTCCAATATCGATGGATGTATCCTATTGAGAGGTAAGGTTGATCTTAAGCTATGATGTCTTTTTCATTATTTAAAAAAATGTCTGACCTTATTCATACTAATGCAGGTACTTGCGAACACTAAAAACTTATGTTCGCAACAAAGCTCGTCCAGAAGGTTCAATTGCTGAAGGTTACTTAGCTGATGAATGCCTTACTTTTTGTTCATGTTATCTGAAAAATGTCCCCACTAAATTCAATAGACCTCCTAGGAATGATGATGGACATATGGAACATGATAAGATGTCTATCTTCAATCCAAGTGGACAAGCGAGGGGACGTTATGAATCAATTTTTCTATCAGATATAGAGTTCAATCACGCTTGTATGTACGTGTTTCAAAATTGTGAAGACATTTGGCCATTTATTGAGTAAGTTTATAGAAATTAGCCATCGCTTATCTAAAAAATTTTCTATTATCACATTTAATTAAGTAGATCATACATTGCAGGAAGCACAAGATGGAGACTGAAACACAAGCTTCAATGGTTGCAGAGTTCCCAGAATGGTTTCGTGCACAGGTATGTTTGGACCTCGTGTTTCTATTAGTTAGATTAAACGTTATGATATTCATACATGTTGTCTTTTATAGGTTTTAGAGTTAGGTTCACGGGGTGATGCAAGTGACAACCTTATGAGCCTTGGAGTTGGACCGCTAAAAATGGTCCATCGTTATTCTACATTTATGGTAAATGGATTTAGATTTCACAATCAAGATCGAGCCTCTGGTAGAAGAACATAGAATAGTGGAGTCCTTGTGAAAGGTGATGATTCAGATGAGACAAAAGAATATTATGGTATTTTAGAAGATATATATGAATTGTCATATATTGGAAATAAGAAAGTGTATCTCTTCAAGTGCCATTGGTGGGATGTGGGTCATTTAGGAAGAGGATACAAGGTGGACAAATATGGAATTACAAGTGTCAACACCCAATACTCATTGAACTCAAATGAACCATTTGTCTTGGCATCTCAAGCAGAACAGGTATTTTACCTAGCGGACAATTGTGACCCAAATTGGCTTGTTGTTGTAAAAACAAATCCCCGTGACTTCTTTAATATGCCAGAGATAACTGATGATGGCATAGATGGGGACAATGAAGAATTATTAAGCGATGAGGCTTATCAGCAGATTGAAATTGAAATAGATTTAACTACTAGTGGTGATGTAGGCATTGACCTAGTGGTTTGCCTTCATAGGGATGACATTCAACCAGAAACAATAAACTACTCAAATGAACGCCCTCGACCAAGTGGGCCAAACGTAATTGCTGAGGTGGATGAATTCATTGATGATAATGATGAGGATGTATCCACTGATGAAGAAGATGGAAAAGACATACTTGATGAAGATATGTCCACTGATGAAGAAGATAAGGAAGACATACTTGATGATGATGATTCAAATGACACAAATGATGCTACTTATAACTTAGATTAAATATTTTTTGGTAGTGTACTTACAAACATTTTGCCTTATGTTTATATATTCAAGTTAGTATTTGAATTCAAACTACTATATCTCACATCTTCTTTACAATTTTACAGAAAATGTCAAGTGTTGGACGTGGCAGGGTTGGAGGCAGGGGTGGGAGAGGAAATGGGCGTGGCAGTGGTCAGTTGAGACGTGACCACACAGGTGATGTGACATCACCACCACGACTCATCATAGGGAATGTTTCTGAGAGTAGAGAGTCTACTCCACCCACATTACCACCATTTGTGACACAACAAGAACATGAAGATTCTCCACCCATGCAGCCATCATTGAACCAGAGTAGTGCAGGTATAATCACCTTTAGATTTTGTTTAATTATGGTTTATTTTTTTTCTCTCCCCTCACATGCACACGCACTCACATATATGTCTATCTAAGTGTAATGATTTTTTATGACCTATATGTCTTATTCAGCTTCTTGTAGCACTATTAAGAAAGGCCGAGGGAAATACAAGTGTATGTCTGTTGATTTAAAGACAAAACATGGTAGAAAAATTATTATTGACATCCCTGAAGACTTCGAGTGGGCTGTTGGAGATGGCGCTCGAGAGTTCTCCAGTTATTGTGGCTTGGTGGTTCGGACCACTTGTTTATTTAGAGATGGTGATTGGCCTGCCCAACAAGAAAAATATGGAGATATTATGTGGTTAAAAGTTAAGGTAATATATTTGTGTATAGATAGTTATACAAACTAAATTGTTTTATTAATTTTAAACCATTTACATATGTAACTATAACTATTTATATTTGTGGTCTGTAGGATAAATTTGAACAACGAGAGGGTCAAGCTGAGTCGTTGATGAAACGCTTCACTCTTAGCACTTTACGGAGATTATTTAGGTGTTGGAAGGCAAAGTTACATGATCTTATCAAATTTCTAGATACAGATGAAGATAGGCGTGCAGTTCGACCGGCTGATGTGCATCTTATAGATTGGGAGTGGTTGCTCCAGCATTGGGCTACTGAAGATTTTAAGGTAATGTACTCTTATTCTATAACATAGTTTAACCTTGTTTCCTTATATACAATTCTCATGCCTATCTTTAAATAATAATAAATCTTTTTATCCACTTATAGGTGATGAGTAATAGAAATAAACTAAATAGAGAAAAGCAAGTAACCAAGCATACATGTGGCACGCGGTCATTTGCAGAGGTAGAGCATAGTCTGGTAAGGATGGACTCTTTATTTTTTATTTACCAATGTACTTATATATAAGAATTTTTTCTCTCTATTATAAGATGAAATAATGTTCTTTACAAAATATTCTAGAGGGATCCCATTACTGGTGAGCCAGCGGGACCTGACGTGGTATGGGAGGCGCAACACACTCGTCGTACAAAGGATGGGGAGATAGAGTGGGCTGATCCCAAGTCACAGGAGATTCATGTAACTTTTCAATAACTTTTAATTTTTTATCTTTGCTTAATTATAATTTATTGTATGTGTTTTTAACTTGTTAATTAAACTGAAGGGTTGTCTACATGAGCTTGTTGTTCAACAACAATCATCTGAAGTTGAATCTCGCATGACTGGAGATGAAATTTTATCTACTGTATTGGGTGCACGATCAGGGTTTGTTCGTGGAAAGGGTTATGGAAAGAAACCCCTAAAAAAGAGACCCGTTGACCAAGTTGACGTTGACTATAGAGTCTCATCTGCAATAGAACAAGTTCGGGAAGAAATGGAACGAAAACGGGAGGAGGATCGTGCCCAAATGGCCTAAGAGCGTGAAGAAATGGAACAAAAAATGCAAGAAGAATTTGAACGGAAGCTCCAACAAGAGCGATCTCAGATGGCCCAACAAGTGCAGGTTGAAGTTCGCGTACAAGTTACTGCCTTGTTGTCCACATTACAACAGCAGGTATATAATACACTTTCTTTCTTATTTCTAAGAATAAACAATACTTACCATTTTTTCTAATTTTAATAGGGACATTTACCTTCAAGTAGCAATATTTCAAGTAGACCAGCTCAATGAATTTAAATAAATAGAGGTATGTTTATAAATCATCGTTTCTTTCCTACTAGTTTAAATATTTATTTAAGCATGGTTCAAAGTTTAAATATTCATTTAAATGCCATTTGATATTTTAACTGTTATTTTTTTTAACCCAAAGTAAATATTAGTATTAAATTCGATAACACTTTTTTTTTCCCTCTTCTTACAGGTTGAGTGTGCTTCAAAGAATAATGGAGCATATTAAATATATTCCACCTCACTAGTTTTTTGTTTTTTTGAGAAGTTTAACAACTATTATTAGTGAATGTATAATTTGTAACTTTTGTTTTCTTATTATTGATTATGTGTTTGACTATGATTTTGTTTAGTTTACTCTTTATTTTTAATCACAATTTTCTTTTGATGTAATTCAGTTTAATTGTTGTACTTTAATTTTATCATTGTCTTCTCATATCTTCTAAAGTTACTATTAGAACCATTTGAATTTTGTTATTTTTTTAGGCAAATAACGTGTAATTATAAATAGAATGTTTTAAAAAAAGATTCTGTCACCCATAACGACAATAATAAGTCGTTATTAAATGCTTTAAAAATAATTTTCAACAATAAATTTAATGGTGACAACATAATTAGAATTTATTATTAAAATTATAAGAATTAGTTGCGACTTTGAGTTGTCACTAAAAATGGTAAAAATTAGTCGCGAGAACCACTTGTTACTAAAATTATAAGAATTAGTTGCGACCTTGAGTTGTCACTAAAACTAATAAAAATTAGTGGCAACTTTTAGTGGCAACTCTGAGTTGTCACTAAAACTAGTAAAATTAGTGACAACAATCAGTCGCCACTAAAACTATAAGAATTAGTGGCGACTCTGCGTTGTCACTAAAACTATAAGAATTAGTGGCGACAATGAGTTGCCACTAAAAGAAGTTGAATTAGTGGCGACACTGTTGCCACTAAAACTATAAGATTTAGTGGCGACTATTGGCGCCACTAATAGCATGATTAGTGGCGACTATCTGTCGCCACTAAAACCTTCGATATTTAGTGATAACCATAAGTCGCCACTAAAACTATAATAATTAGTGGCGATTTCCTATTACCACTATTAGTGGCGACCATAGGTCGCCACTACTTGTAATATTTTTTGTCACTAATTAACACATTTTTTGTGGCGACTTGCTTTTAGTGGCGACACAAGTCGCCACTAATTGTGTTTTTTAGTGGCGACTCTTTTTGTCGCTACTAAAAAGTTTTTGCTACAGTTGTATTTGTGACAACTTAGTGACGACCTTTCGTCGCCACTATAAACCTTTAGTGGCAACTTTAGCTACTTTTAGTGGTGACTTTCGTCGCCACTAAAGGCCTTCTTTTTTGTAGTGATTAAAGTTTTGTCTTGTATATTTATTCTTAGGAATAGTTTATTTGAGCAATCTTTTCATACCACAAGCTATGTAAAGCATGGGTGATGTATCCTTTGTGAGAGGAAACAAGAGTGGGGATGCTGTTTAAGTATATTTATCTAGAAAGAGTGGTGTGCTTTGTTTAAAGAGAGTGACAAATCTAGGTTGAGTTGGAAGTTCTAAAAGCTTACAAGTTATTGTTAAATTAGTAGAATTAGTTGAAAAACTTTCCTGGAAGCTCAAGGACTATATGTAATAAGCATGGATTGTAGTTAAACTAGGGTAAATATTAAATTTACTTATCTATTTCCAAAATCTTTCTTTACATTTCAAGTCATTTATTTTATGTTCTATTTTAATTTTAATATTTCGCAAAGAGCGACCAATACCATTGATCATTAGTTGCAATATTTTCTTTCATCCATTTTAAGACATACAATTGTTGAAGAGTTTGCAAGATTGTTTTGGTCACTAGAATTAAGCTCTCACATTACATTTATCTATATATTGTTAAGTGATATGTTTGTTTCTTTAAATTCATTAAGTTTTTGCGCTTCACATTTTAAGTATTTGTATGAAAGTTCCTTTCATTAATATAATTATTGCTTTTGTTCCATCTTCCTTCGAAATATCCTTAATTATAAGTGTTGTGAAAAAGGATTTTGCAAATGACTTATGTTTGAAAATACTCAATTCACACCTCTTTAGTGTTGGTTGATTTATTTAACATTATTAAATATTCTTGAGAGTATTTTAAGTAAGTCCAAATGATTTTATTAGTATCCTTAGAAATTTGGTTCCTAAAAATAAAAAATCCATCCTCATGCCAAACATTTTCAAAAAGTATTATTACAAAATCCATTGAATATAAATTTAAAAATGTTGTAAGCAACACAAGTGAATGAATAGTATTTCAAAGAACAAATGTTATATACAATTCCTTACCTCTTGGCTTTTAGGTTTTCCTATTAAAAATAAACATGTGTTTCTCTAAACAAAGTTAATTAACAACAAAATATGAAAGGTGTATGATACTAGCCCCATCTAAATACTTGACCCAAAATGGGAATACCCATCAATGGCATGATATTGTTAAGAAATTGATAACACAATGGGAGGTACAGAGTAATTGGTAGATCATGTCATTGGAAGGTCTTAGATATAGGATAAGTGAAGTACTTTAGTCAAACACTTAAGTAAGACAAAAAGATTTGATCCTATCCTTGTCTTAGCTTTCTTTGTGGAGGTGCCTCAAATGATCTTAAAGACTAACTATGTGTTTGGATGGGAGAGGAGAAAAGTGAAGGGAGATAAAAGTGAAGAGAAAATGAAGGGAAAAGAAAAGTGATTAGAAAATATTTTCTTCCTATATGTTTGGATGGATGGAGAGAAAATATAAGAGAAAGAAAACTTGTTAATTTATAAAGACAATAATACCTTTATTATCCAATATTAGTAACTTTTATATATGAATGGGATATTTTAAAGAAAAAAAGTTATGTTTTAATATGAATTAACCATTTTAAATTTATATATATTTTTTAAAAAGAAATAAGAATAATAAATTTATAAAAACCACATTTCAATTTTTTTAAAAAATTTAGCCAAATTATGAAATAAAAAAGAGTGGAAATCAATTCTAAAAATTGTTCAAATAATAGAAAAAAGTATTCTTGAATAAGAAAAAAAAATTTCCTATTAGAAAAAAACACTTAAAATTAAAAAAATAAATTCAAATTATTCTAAAAAAAATTTCTAACTATGTTACAGTTGAGAACTGTTCCGATTGTAATATAGTTAAAATTTGTCTGACCAAACTATAGTTGGAACAATTTTTTACTGCAATGTAGTCAAAATTTGTTTGACCAAACTACAGTCAGAAATATTTTTTTAGAATTATTAGAATTAATTTTTTTTTAATTTTAACTGTGTGTTTTCTTCTAATAGAATTTTTTTTTTTGACCAAATGGAAGAATAATTTTTTTTTTATTATTTGAACATTTTTTAAAAATTGGTTTCCATGATTTTTTTTATTTCATTATTTGGCAAAATTTTGTTAAAAAAATTGAAATGTGATTTTTATAAATTTTTTTTCTTTTTGAAAATTCATTATTTTCATTTCTTTTTGAAAATATATATGTAGTCAAAAAATGAAAGAGTGAAATAGAAGAATTGAAATTAGTGCCCTATGATCCGTTTATCGAGAATGAAAAAGTGAAAATGAAAAGCGGAGGTATTTGTTAGGGGTGTTCAAAGGTTCAGTTTAATTTAGTTTTGAGACAAAACCAAACCAAATCAACCTAATTGGTTTAGCATTTTGTTGGACCTTATCCATTTTAAATTCTAATCAGTTTGGTTCGGTTTGGTCTGATTTGGTTCATGTTTTTTTTTTTTCCTGAAAGTTTTTTTTTTTTGAAAAAAATTGTTCCTTGTAATATGTAGAATTTAACTTCTAATATCTTACATCTTTTAAAATTTTGACCAATAATAACTTTAGAATAATTTATTATTTTTATCTCTTCTTTTTTCCTAAAAAAATTTCATACTTTCATAAAAAAACTTTAAAAAGTGAGAAAGAAAAAGAGTAATATCTTATAATAAAATAGTATAAATAATTTGTATATTTCTTGAACCACATAAAAAATGTAACTTTGATATAAGTTTAATTGACAAAAGATCCTATTAATTTAAAAAGAAATAAAATATTAAATTTTAATTAATTACAAATTTAATAGTTCGATTTGGTTCAATTAACCAAACCAAATATAGAGAAAACCGACAACTAAATCGATTTAATCGGTACAATCACAAAAACTATACCAAACCCATTTTTAATTGGTTTTATTCGATTTTTGGCAGTTTGGTTTGGTTTAATTAGTTTAATTCAATTTTGTTCACCCTTAGTATTTGTGCTGAAAGCTAATTTGGGAAGATAAAAAGTGGATTACGTTAGGCAGAGTTTTCTCTCTAAAATCTCTCTATATTTAAAGAGAAATTTTTTTAGTGAAACTCACTATTATTTTCTCATAAACTTTTCTCTCTCTCCTAATTTTCTCTCTAATCCAAACAAGGAAAAATCCATTTTCTTTCTTGTTTTCTCCTTTAATTTTTTCTTCCCTCTAATTTTCTCCCCATTCAAACAAAATGTAAAAGATAAAATTCTTAGCAAATAAAGTTGTTTTTTAAAGCTCAAGAAAAAGGATAGTTTTAAGAAATTGAAGGATGCTCAAGTTTTGAAGAATATAGTTAGAAATATGAAATCTCAAAATGTTTAAGAAATTTGGATAGCCTTTTGATAGTTATGGGGTCCCATTTATAGTGGAAGTTAGAGATTGACTGTTAACTCATATGATAAGTATGTTAAGAATGTGGTATGGCATGTACCTTTAATGCATGGCTTAGATGTGCTTAGTTAGTAAGTTGAGATCATGGGTATGGTCATTGGAAAGGATAAGGAGTGCAAAGTGAACTTAAAGAAAACAATATTTACCAAGTATTAAGACCCTTACTTGGTTTACCAAGAGAGATAATGCTTCCAAATTTAACACAAAGATACTTTCACTTCAATCTTACTAAACCACACCTAATGATTGTTCCTAATACAAGGAGGATGAAAATTATTCTTTTATGCTACTACTAATTAATCTTGTCTAAGTTGGGTGTCACAAGCTGCACTTGGGCTACATTAAACGTGCTTAAGTTTGGCTTCTGGGATTGTTAGGCACTAAGGGTGTTAGAAGGTATTAAGCAAGAGTGCTTAGGGGTTTGGTGTATAGGAACTTAGATGCTAGTCATTAGACATCTAACTTTCAAAGGATATATTAATTTTTATATTGTTCAAGGAGTAGAATCATTAGATGTTCTTAAAGGGATAAGCCAAAAGCCCCCAAAAGGAGTTATATAGGTATGACACTCTTGACTAGCTCAATTCTCCTAGCTAACTAGTTGGCTCTCTTAACTAGCCAACAAAAAACTCTCTAACTAAGTGGTTGGCAACGTTTAGTGGAGCACCTTTAGTAATTGAATTTCTACTACTTCCTTAATAAATTACCTTGGCTCTTTAACTAAATTACTATGGCTCTCTAAATAAATTAATATGGAGGAAAGAGCCATGAAAGAAGTGAAGCATTGAAGTAAATGAATAAGGAAGTTGCAAAATAATCAAACTGATTAGAAATGGAAAAGTTTATAAATGCACCACATCATTTATTGCAAAAGTTATAATTGCAATTTAACTTTAAATTAGTTCTTGCAGGCTCCCTTGTAACTTATTTCCATCTTCAGATTGATTTTGGCATTTTTTTAAAGATTGTTGAATTTTCCTTTGAATTTGTAATTGATGCTTTTGAACCTACAAAAATAGAGAATATCAATCAAATACCAAAAAAAAAAAAAAATAGTAAACCTACAATCTATAAATAAGAGAAATGTGTAATTGGCAAAGACATAATGGGGACGATGTGGATACTTGAATCAAGAGCTAAATTTGGATTACTTAAGCTTTTGAGGGACACCTAACCTAATTAAAATAAGTAATCTTATAGAGTGAATCAATGATTTACTCTTCAAAAGATTACTTTTCTTTTCATTTGATATTTCAAAAATAAAGTTTCTCAATTTAATCTCTTAAATATTTTCTTGTAATCAAAATAGTCTCTAAATTAAGCAAAAATAGAATCCCATATAGCTTTTTTTTTTGGGTCATAATCCTATATAGCCGTTAATTGATGATATAGACTTACCAAATATTTTCATCTTCTAAAATAACCTAGTTTTGTATTAGAGTGAGATTTTAGTGCATTAAAAAGTTTAAAAATCCTTTATGAAAGAATTATTTTTACTTGAGAAAATGTTTAGAAAACTAAATTAAAAGAAGTAATCTTTAAAGGATTAGATTGAAAATAAATAATTTTTTAAAGATCAAATAATAAATTTACTGAAGATTATAACAGGCCGCATCCTCTACTAAAATAAAAGAGGTTAGCACTAGAGCCACAATGACTATCAAATAACCTTTAATGCAGATCATTCTACTTATCACCAGTGTCGTCGTGAAATTAGAGGCCATATTTATCTTCTGCAGCCTCTTGTGTCACCAACTTCTCAGCTGCGTGCTTCCACTCATTGATATTCTCATTTTATAATCTACCATTGGTTGACTCTATTTAAGGATATCAAAGTGAAATGCCGAGAGTAAAAATAATCCACATGTTGATTTTTAATAAAAAGAACATCGTAAAAAGGAGGTAAATAATTATAGAGTAAATTATATATATATTTTTTAAGTTTTATTAAAATTAAGCAAATATTTTTTTATTTTTAAATTTATATTATATTCTAATTTTAAATTTTTTGATTAAAATACTCTTTATTAACTTAAATATACAAATATGTATTATATCTAAATATGCATAGGTAAAAAAAGAGAATAGATTTTATTTTTATTAAATTTAATAAAAATATATTTATATTAATGGAGGATGTTTTAGTAAAAAAATTTAAAATTAAACTAAAATATAATATGACTTTTGTTTTAAAAAAATTTATGTATATTTTGAAATTAAAAGAGAGATCTGTATAATTTCAATATAATTCAAAGAAAATATATGTAATTTATCCATAATTATATATAAGTTTATTTTATTTTAAAATGGAAATTATATTTTACCATAATTAATGATTTATTTAATAATTATAATAAATAAAAAGAATCAATTCATGGTTTAAGATTTAAGCAAATTAGTTTGTAAAATTAAAATCACAATATGGATTCAAAGTTAAAAACTTAAAAAGATTTCTTTCGTCATGACTTCATTTGTTTTTTACGGAAATCAAAGTTTTTAGGAATTTTTTTCTTTGAAATTTTTTACTATTTGCTTCACTCAAAATAATTTTTCCTCTATATAATATTTTTAGTCGGACCCAAACGTAGCCTATAGCAGGCTACAATGTTATACTGACCGGTAATAACAGTGGTGGTTTATAACTATGGGATAAAGTAAAAATGAAAATAGTTTTTGTTGGTGTTCAGGGTTATAACAGAGAAACAAAGTTTAGGGAAGCCAAAATGTATTGCGTAGCTTAGAATAAGCATGGAGTACAAGTTTTTTTCTTTATTTATTGAAAAAAAAAAGAAGGGAGTAGTTTGAAGCCATCAGGATGCGAATTTTAAATATTTAGACCTTTCATGAAATTAAACCTTTTTTTTTTTATAACTAGATATTAAGATGGGTTCGGTGCTATTGAAATCAAATTTAAATTAAAAAAATAAAAAAATGGAGATACCCATAGCGAAAAAAGAAAAGCCATATTGTTTATCGTTTATAAACAACATAGCTTCTTCAAACATATTATATATCTATATTCTCGTTAGTTATTGTTAAATTAAACTTCTTAAAATTAATAAAATTGTTTTAATAACGTATACTTTAACAATGTAATCTTATAAAAATATTGGCCGGTAAACCATTCAATATTTAATTTAAATATTTTTGTCAAATTAAATAAAATTTAAATTGGTAAAAATTCTTTTCTTTTAAAAAAGATCTTTTCAACAAAAGAAACACAAAAATATATTTATTGTCAAAAAAATAAATAGTTATTGTTAGAAAAAATAACTTTAATTTCAATAGAATAAACTGAGCCATAAAAATAATAATATAAGAAAAATTTACGAGGCTATCAACCCTAGTCGATTTGCACGGCGAAGCCATATCATATCCCAACGGCTTCAGTGCAGAGCGAGTGGCAGAGAGGATCTCTGAAACCCTAGAATGGATCCACACGTTGAGAAAGACAGATCCAGCAAGAGAACCAGAGAAGATAGAGATCACAGAGACCGCCACAGGGAACGCGATCGCGATCGAGACCACAAGCACCGGAGCCATGACGGCGATGACAAGCGCCACCATCATCGATCCGACAAGGATTCCAAGCGCGAGCACTCCCACAAATCCAGGCGTGAAAGATCGCGCGAGCTGTCATATGATTCGGAGGAGAGAGAACGAAGTAGGGATGGGGCTTATAATAGAGATGGGAAGCGTGAGTGGTCTCACGAGCCTGCGAGTGACAGGGAGGGAAGCAGAGAGAGGCCGAAGCTTCGGTCGATGAGGCGTGAGGAATCGTATGAGGAGAGGGATTCAGACCTTGAGTTTAGGAGTGAGCGGGAAGAGTCGGTGGAGAGAGGGCACTCATCGTATTCGCACAAGAGGAAAGAGAGGGAACACATTGAAGATAAGGATAAGGATGATAGGGAGGAAAAGAGAGCTAGGGTTTCAGAAGAGAGGAAGGAGAGGAGGAGATTCGAGGATGGCAAGGAATTAAATGGTGGGGAAAGAGAAGGAAGGAGGGAAAGGAGGAAGTTTGGGGATAAAGTGAAGAAGGAAGAGGATATGGCAGACAATGAAGATGGGAAACAAGTGAAGGCTAATGAGATGAAAGTGAAGGAAGAACTCACTGATAAGAAGTTTGACAATGCCCAGGGCTCTGCCAATGGAAATGCTTCAGTTGGAAACGTGAGTTTTTTAATCTTCTTATAACAGTTTGATAACACACTATTGTTTCTGTTTCCAATTCCCCCCTCCCCTTTTTTCCTTTGAAATCGTTGACATTGACTTTTACATGGTGTTGCCTATACCTGGATAGATGGTTTCTGGATGATGAAGCATAGGTTTGTGTGTTATGACCCAATCTGCAAAATGCCATAATGCCTTTGCTTATATTGAATTTGAAATTTAAGACTAGAATGTACCTTTATATATGTTTGTATATCGTAATCACCGGAGATGTTCAATGCTTGTCAAATCCCTCCATCTTTGTATTTGCTTTACTTCGTCGTTATTTCAGTAACCTGATACATGAGTTATGCGTCATTATAGAAGGCACAATTGATCTCCTGCATGTCAGGGTTCTTAAAATGGCTGACTTCTGGGGCTGTGTGAATTACCAGCGGTTAGTTGTGGAAGATATGAGGTTTCCATTTTCCTAGAATAACTTTTTCAATAATGGCCTTTATCTGTACGATGACATAGATTTCTTTTTTTGTTTTTATTTTGCATTTATGCATTATTCTCTAGGTCTCATTTCTGCTTTTTCCGATTTCAAATCTGGAATTGAACTGTTCTTCTTCTTCAGGATCATCTATGGACAATTGAGTCACCTAATCCATAGAAAATATACTTTTGTATGCAGAGCATTAATTTAATGTCTTGTCCTTAATGATGCTGCAGCTAAAAATTCTAGTGGAAGTGATTTATTATACTTTCTGCATGCTTGATAGTGACGTATATAATATTTGTTTTCTGCTTGACCTTGCCAAATTAATTATTAATATATCTGGGTCTGGTGTAATAGTTTTGGGACAGATTCTTTGGTGTTAATGGATTCCATCAACTTTTCCCTGACCTTGCCATCGTACAGCATATCTTGTTTGGCTTTAAGCTGCTCGTTGCATGGTAGGAAGATACCTATGATTATGTATAATTTCTGGTTGTGCTCTGCAAATGGCACAACAGTGTTCATTGTGTTTGATTTCTCTGCCACTCAAGAAACCTTTTAAGTTGATTTATTGAGTTATACTGGATGCTTTACATGTCATGCTCATAAAATGTGATGCATGAATACGAGGTGTGATTGTTTACATATTTTATGGTTGTGCTCTGCAGGCTGCAGGTAAATTCATTTGTTGTGAAGCCTGATAATTGATTGTTGTACTTACTGCCATGAAGGCATCAGGATTCAGAATTGGAATGTTTATTTTTTGATGAAGTATATGTGAATGGTTGCAGTCCAATCACCTGCATTGAACAAGAAAATTGTTGTCTTATTTGGTTCTTTATGGGGTGGATGACTGTTGGGTTAGGAGATGTTACCCATCCATAATTGCAATAATTTGTTTTTCCTTTTATTGAAATTTAATTATTTGAATGTCAGTTTTTCTCACTCCTCTGATTCATAGTTTGCTTGTTTCTTTTATTCCTTTTGAAATATCCATCAACTATTGAATATATATATATATATATATTTACTCTTTCAGGGTTTCACCCTGGGATCTCATGCTAGCGCTTCAAGGAGTGTGTCTGAGGCATCTCTGGTTCCTAGTCCTCCCCTTTCTATCAAGGTATCTCCGATTTCTACCACAAATGAAAATAAGGGCGTTAGTATTACCAGATCTCATGAGGTTACTGGAAAATCTAGTACAGATGGGTCATCTTCAACTACTGGAAAAAGTGGAAGCTTCTCTCTTGATGCCTTAGCTAAAGCTAAGAAAGCTCTGCAAATGCAGAAGGAGTTGTCAGAGAAGCTAAAGAAAATTCCTCAGGTATGGTGGCCATTATCTAAAATCTTCTGCTCATTAGTGTCTACTATTAGTTTGATATTTCTCTACAATACTAGCTGACGCTAATGTACCGTTTGTGAATTAATTTTACATATCCCTCTGAATGCATTAATTGGTATGCTTTTGGTTGTGTAGTTGAACAAGAGTTCTACAAAGTTGGATGGAAGCACACAATTAGGTTTACAGGATGAATCTATGATGCCTTCTGCTAGTGCTGGAGTGGCAGCTGTAACTGCCACACCAGCTTCTGCAGGGGCTGTTGCAAATATTTCTAATTTTCCTGCAGCTGCTGCAAATCCACTAACTATTGACACCACTGCTCCGGCTGGAATTGCTAATCTACCTAACTACGAGGCTGTTAGACGTGCCCAAGAACTTGCTGCCAGGATGGGATTTCGCCAGGATCCACAATTTGCTCCTTTAATAAACATGTTTCCTGGGCAGATGGTAACAGATATTGCTATCCCACAGAAACCCACCAAGGCCCCTGTTCTTCGTCTTGATACACAGGGTAGGGAAATAGATGAACATGGAAATGTTGTTAACCTAACGAAGCCAAGCAACCTTAGCACATTAAAGGTGTGTAGTTTTTTAAATTTTTGAGCAGTTAGCTCTTTCTGGTTGGGATTCTTGTGTTAATGCTGGCATGGTTTTGAACTTTTCAGGTCAACATTAACAAACAGAAGAAAGATTCATTCCAAATACTTAAACCTGTATTGGATGTTGATCCTGCGTCTAATCCCCATTTTGATGAAAGGATGGGTATCAACAAAGCAAAGCTCCTGAGGCCTAAGAGGATGACTTTCCAGTTTGTAGAGGAAGGAAAATGGTCAAAAGAGGCTGAAACAATTAAATTGAAGGTCCCTCTTCCTTCCTATTTTGTTCTTTCTTTTCTGTCTATTGTGAATTTCCCTTATTTTTTTTTAATTGCTATATATGTGCATTACTGTTGGTATATGACTCTTTGCAGAGTAAATTTGGAGAAGCTCAAGCAAAAGAGCACAAGGCAAAGCAAGCACAGTTGGCGAAGGCTAAGGCAGCACCTGATATAAATCCAAACTTAATTGAAATAACAGAGAGAGTTGTAATCAAAGAAAAACCCAAGGAGCAAATTCCAGAAATTGAATGGTGGTAAGTTGATAGATACTTGGACTGTGTTTTTAATATTCTTGTCTGTGAAAGCCTAGTGGCTGTGTCGAAGGTATGAATTGTAGAAACTTGAGTAATCAGAAAAGATTATGTGTATGTTTAGGTTGTTATTATGACCTTTCCTGATCTTTTTCTATTATTTGTTATAATTGTGTGTTATAATTATGATTATATAAGCAAGTTGACAAACTCCTACAGACAAGTGTTGTCAAATTTGGCTGATGTTGCCACATCAGGGTCTAATGCAGGGTTGATTAGCTGCTTTTGTGGCGATGCTGATGATGTGTGATGCAGATCCATTAACCACATCTTGCATTGTCAGAATAAAATGACCCTATATTGATGGCTAAAAACACGTCTAGCCAATTGCTTTGCTATTCAAATGGATACTGAGTCCATTAAGTAGATCTGAAACTAATAATACAAGAAAGTAACATCCATGTACAGTCTGCTCTGCTGTGTGCGCCTGCCTAGTATAGGATGTTAGGACAGAAGAGAGAAACTAGAAGCACAGGCTTAGGAGCACTTGGCTGGAGAGTGCTGACTGAGAAATGAATGTGTGTTTCTTGGTAATTTGGCTTCTTTTATTAAGTTTTCCTTCCTTTTTATTTTCTTCTCCAGACAAAAAAACAGAGCTGCCCTGTGTGTGTGTGTCTGTCTGTCTGTCTGTTTTTTTTTTGTTTAAATTTTTTCCTCTGGTCATCTAAAGCTAGAGGTCGCAGTCTAAACTTGGGCCAGGGCTGAAAAGATCGTCTCAGGATAATGGAAAAACAGTTAAAACTATACATATAGTTATATGAAATTTGCAAACAGGCATAGTTCTATTAAAATTGCATTATATATTGATAAGTCCATACAGCCCACAGAGTATAGAAGGAGACAAGTAGGAATTGGGCCCAAGAGAAGAGATCAGTTTAGGGAACTCAAAACCTGTTCTAGAAGGACCAAGAAAGGAAATAATGCAATGGGGGAGGCTGCTGAGTTGGCAGAAAAGAACAAAATCAGTTATGGGAATATAATGGAGAGGGAGGAATGTGGAGGAGGTATGGAAGATTTGGTGCAAGTGCAGGAGAGCCTTTAGCCTCTCTAATGCTAGGGAATTTTCTTATGTGCCTTACTTATCTTTGTTCTTTTCATACGGTGGCAATATGTTGTTTTGTTAGTATCAGTAGACTGTAACCACATTTCTGCCTACTCTGATAAAGGAAGGAATTGGCTGAGATATCTGGATCTTTTAATAAAAGATAGCATTTCCCAGTAATTAGTCCTGGTCCCTATCACAGCGCAAGTCATAAGTTTTGAAAGTCACAACACAACACAATGGCTTTAGCCATTTAACTGCAAATTAATGTAATGACAACAGACAGCACAACACAATGACTGATGTACAATATTGGAAATTGCAGCATGTAGCACAATACAGGGATTGCTTCACTAATAGAGTGCAACTAAGTTATAAGTCATAAGTCAAATGATGTTCCTTATGGTCCAAGGCTATCAACTAGTTTTTTGTCTATTTCTACAAAACTCTAAATAACTAACAGCCTATATAATAATCTTTCATTGTGAATGACTCGTTTGCCCTCTTACTTAAGGAGTTATTGGGCTGGGTTTTATGGTTTTCCTATGTTTAAATTGCTTAACCTGATAGTTATAAATTATTGGATGGGCTTCTAGGGCTGTTTCCTTATAAACTAAACCTTGTGCATGCAAGGCTTCTGAGGGAGCACCTTGCATCTGCCAGAAATGTACCAAAGCCTTGGTCTTAACTAACAAGAGGTGTTGCAGCCTCCTGGCACCTTACCTCAGCACCTTAGGGCTGAGGGGCTCACCTTGACAACGTTGGGTTGTTAGATGGTTTGATCTTACAATGAAGATCTTGAATGGCCGCATTGGTAACAGCCCCCATTTATTTTTAGTCTATTCTTTTTCACTCAATTCTGATTCTCTTGCTAATTTATGGTAGTGAACTGCACTTGTGTTATTTTGTGATAGGAGACAGCTACCCTATCAGGGTTTCAATACATTCAACCCAGAAAACTGTAGCAGAGAGTTTTTAGGAGAAAATAGAAAGCAGAAAAGATAAGCCGCAGGCCTGGCAATTCTAGTCTGCCTGCACTCTTTCAAATCCTTCTTTAACCTCTACCCAGGCCAGCAAGCCCTTTTTATTCATGCCCTAACCATCTGGTAACCAGCCTATGGCACCTGTCCCATGCAGATTCAGCACACATTTCCCAGTTTTTCCCTCACCCCATTCAGTTATAACCATCTTGTTAATTCCCATCTTGCCCTTCCTGTGATACACTTTTCTAATAGGAAGTCTGACATTTTGTGTTTCCAGCATGTGCTTATGGATTAATTTATGTTCATGTCACTTTGTATGACTTATGTTTGCTCTAAAATTTTATTTGAGAAATGATGTTTAGTTATATAATATTTGTTTTATTTTCTTATAAATATTTGCCTCACTTTAATGATGGGGCTGCATGGCCTCTCTTTGTTGCAACAATGTGATTTGGGCAAGCCCTTGGCCTGCTTTTCCTTGTGGAAACCTATAGAATAGACAAGCTATCTAGGAGCATATTTGGTTTTCTTGTTTCCTGTCTTTATTTTTATTGAAAATAGGAAACTTGATTGAAAATGCATTTGGTAAAGTTTAAGAGAAAATATTTTTTACCATAGGTTAAAAAATTAAAACCCGGCCCAAGCTTGACTTGTATATGGCCAATTGAGTGAGAGGAGTGATTTTAGGTAAAGGGTAGAATCAGATACAGATTGCTGAAGGCTTGACAAATTTGTTGCAAAATTGTTGCTTGGAGGAGCTGGGTGAGACGAGAGAGAATCAAAGGTAGGAGGAGGCTGGGTGAAGTAAGATTCAAAAAGAGGAAAAAAAAAAAAACTCAATTTTATGTGTAAAGCATAAACTTGTACATGTATACTATGAATTTACAAGTTTACTCAAGTTTACCAAAAAAATGAGTTTGACTGCAAGTTGATCACTTTTCCTACCCTAAACTCTCAAACACGTCAAAGTTCACAAGTCAACTCACCTGCTTGACAATGATGTATGTAATTAAAATATTTACTTTGTATTCTACTAGGGAAGGTAACTGTGGCTTAATTACAACATTGGTACATTAACAGTAAAATGTACCAAAATACTCCCAACAAACTTTAAAATGTAACAAAACAGTCCTGAACACCAAACACTACTTTCATGGGGGTGTTTTGTTACATTTTTAAAGTTCATGGGTTGTTATGTTACATTTAAAGCTCATGTACCAATTTTGTAACTAAACCATAGTTCATGGGGGTAAAATGTACTTTCCCCTATTTTATTATATAAAATTAATTGTTTATTTTAAATATTCAATATTAGATATTTTTCAGTGTTTCCTCAAAATGACTGGTGGCATTTTTGCAAGATTGTAAAATAACTATTAAAGAAAGCCATATATAATCTCTCAATTATTGATTGTTAAACTCAGAAGGCAAGTATGGCCAGTTATGAAATTTTGATTTAGTAATAAAGATGAGCACATTTTTAACTTCACAAAACAAATGTATATTCTAAATAATAAAGATTTGCAGATGCAAATAGATTTTTAAAAAAATGGGGGATTAGAATTGAAAATGTTTTAAAAGCCAAATACACCCTCGATTGCTAAACTCCTAGCTGAAAAGAAAACTGTGAGAACAACTGTGAAGGCTTGTATATCAAACTTGATGATTGGCAATGACATTTGTGAGTATTGACAAATTTATTGTTGCTTGGGGGAAACCTTGTCTCTTTTTCTCCTGATCCCCTAAGGGAGTAGACATGTGTTGTCGGATATTAAAAATTCATAACAGGAAAAATGTGAGTGGAATAACTAATTGTTGATTTTTCTTCTTCCTGGTTCATATGTTTAATTGAAGATTTACTTAACTATTTGTGTTTATCAGGGACACACTTCTTTTGCGTACTGGAAATTATGATGACATTGCTGATGGAACCATAGATGAGGATAACCTGAAGGTGGAAAAAATCACTTTCTATGTTGAGCATCCTCGTCCAATTGAGCCACCTGCTGAGCCTGTTCCCCCTCCACCTCAACCCCTCAAGCTAACTAAGAAAGAACAAAAGAAACTCCGTACACAAAGGCGTTTGGGCAAGGAGAAAGAGCGGCAAGAGATGATAAGACAGGGTGTCATAGAACCCCCCAAGCCAAAAGTGAAGATCAGCAATTTAATGAAAGTACTTGGCTCTGAGGCAACTCAGGATCCTACCAGGCTTGAAAAGGAAATTCGTAGTGCTGCTGCTGAGCGTGAACAGGCACACATAGACAGGAATATTGCTCGCAAGCTTACTCCTGCTGAGCGCAGGGAAAAGAAGGAGAAGAAGCTTTTTGATGACCCAGGCACTGTGGAGACACTTGTCTCAGTTTACAAGATCAATGACCTTTCACATCCTAAAGCTCGCTTCAGAGTCGATGTTAATGCTCAAGAGAACCGTTTGACTGGTTGTGCTGTGATTTCTGATGGTATTAGTGTTGTAGTGGTGGAAGGTGGGAGCAAGTCAATTAAGAGGTATGGGAAACTTATGCTTAGACGTATAAATTGGAGTGACGTTTCAAAAGATGACGAAGAAAATGGAGATTCAGATGATGATAAACCTGCCAATAAGTGTGCTTTAGTGTGGCAAGGGAGTGTTGCTAAACCAAGTTTCAATAGGTTTTTAGTCCATGAATGCATGACTGAAGCAGCGGCCCGAAAATTTTTTTCTGATGCTGGTGTTGCTCACTACTGGGACCTTGCAGTCAACTATGTAGAGCAATAGAAGATCATGTATAATTTCGAAAGCTGTTTATGCATCTTGTCTTCTAGCTGCCTTGACTTGGTGGTGAGTGATTAGTTTTCCAGTTTGCAATTCGCCATATTATAAACTACCAAGAAACAAGGTAGCTGCTACTGCTCCCTTTTTTTTTTAAGGCCAATGATGTCTACATTGATTTTAGATTTGGTAGATGTAGGCGTTGTTGCAGCGGTTGTGACCATGTCCATTTAAGATCTTAAGGATTGTGTGGGATATAACTCTGGTTAAATATTTTTCCCATTCGGGACTTGCACCCAGATGTTTACGAATTTGTATAGTTTCTATCTGTCGCTTTATAGCACTATTGCCTTCGCTCCTATCTCTTTCTCATTTGTCGTACGTGTTGGAATATGCAAATTTTGTATTGATCTGTTTGCCGTATGCCCTAACGGGACCAAGGCGGCAAGGCCAATGAAATGAAGAATATACACCGATAACCTTCTTTCCTTCTAGATCTTGGAAAACCATGAAATCGTGGACAAAGCAATAGAAGTTATATAAAGTTCTCCTTTTATCTTTCCACCTTAAGTAGTAAATAGAATAGACACTTCTATAGTTTGCAATTACAGTTCCTGCAGTCGTTGTGTTTGGACTGCGAATTGTAGCATTTTTTTTTAAGGTAAAAATACGAGAGGGGCTAAATCTTACGGCCTTAATAATATAGTTTACTAAACTCAGTAACGTGTGGTAATGTTATCATTATTTAATAGCCACACTTTGAATGCTAACCAACAACGCAAGAGAATTGAGAATAGATCAGCTTTATATTTCTAATAAGATGTATAATTGCTTATACCAAGACAGTTCTCGACTGAGTGCAGTCCTCAATGCAGCACAACCACAACTACTTCGATATGGTAAACATCACCCCTCCATAAGCTGGCTTGTATGAAAATACATAGCATAAAAACACCCAAATCTTCATTGAACTACCGTGATGAGGGGAGTGTAATCATTGCATTTTATTCTGATGTTCTATTCTTGAGTGCAAGAAGTTAGCAACCATTTTTTAAAATAAAATATTAAACATAGGTCTTTACAGATTGCAAGATTACAAGATTAAATTAACAATAGACCCACATCCAGAAGGCCCATTCTCTCTACCACTTTTGAGGGCATCGGGATCTGTTTGGAAATTCTACAAGCTTTTTAGAAATATTCAATAGTTCTCAACATCCCCATCCAGCTGGTGGTCAATCATCTATCCTCATATTATCAAGGCTCAGCATATAATCCCAAGATTTACATCTTTTAGGCACAATCTCTAAACATACATAGGAAAAAAAAATCGACAACACTTCTCATTAGTATTATAATTTTTTTTGGTGGGTAATTTTACAATTTACAAGAGATATGTTTAACATGATTATAGAGACTACGCAGTAAGGTTGTGTCTGAAACCGCCTTCTTATGCTTTGACGTGAATAGTTGTAAATTTGGTGGAGGGCTGTAAATCTTGAATACTAGATTTATAAGCAGGCAAGGAAGTTGAAAAATTTTCGTAATGCTTCGTTTGTTTTTTGGGTAAATAAAGAAATTTTTGAATTTTTTTAAAAAAATTCTTCAAAAAGAATTTATTGACGATTTTTTGTTACATTTTTTTGGTTTTAATGAATATATATATATATATACACTAATGAAAATGTTGAAAAGTATATGAGCACTTAATTGTAGAAGCAGATCTTGAAATTTTTGCTCCATGCGGATTTGATAAGAGTCACTAGAGGAACTCCAACCTTTGTTTCAAGAGAAGAAGTATCTCTTTCTATTCATCTCTAAGTTCTTCAAAATGAAAGAGGAAGAAGGAAGAGAGAGTTGAGTTATTGGAAAAAATTGATCAATGCCTCAAATTGCACGATTTTAACCCATTTGTCTAATAACTTCCTTTTTTGGTTATTTAAAAAATAAATAATCTCTTTAAATCAGATAAGATCCCACTAAATTAGATAAGTTCTTCTTGTCTTTTTAAAATAAACTAATCTAATAATTGATAATAACTAACTTATATTCTGAATTTTGAAGTTCAAAATCATAATTCATTTAATTAATTCCTTTCCAAAAAAAAAAAAGGTCAAGTCATGGGTTAGCACATCATGAGTAATCTATTTTCCAACATTTCTTACTTACACATGATGGGATGATCATCATAGACATTTCTACTCCTTTTGAACTTTCATACTATGTACTTTACTATGACTACTTAGGCACGACATTTGAGAGCTTTGATAGTAGAAATTCTATTATAGGACCAGTTACATGCTTATGTATGAGCCTCAAGAGCTTTATACTCACTCATATACACTATATTCTCACACAAGTCTAATCCATTTAAATTTCAATAATACTCATATCGCCATTCTCATATGCATAGTATCTATACTTATGATGTTATAAAAAACAACTTAAAAATGAGTATGCCTCAAATGTTAGCATAGTTGTGCATATATTGGGTAATCTTCTTTTGCCCCATATACCACTTAAATCAAAATTTACTACTTTCCTTCCTTGCATTACTCCTTTAGGTTGAATTCATTGTAACTGTAGATGTGTGACTCATCTCCTTATAATATTGTTAAAGTTATAAGGATATTTGTTCCTTTTTGAGATCCACATAGTAATAAAGTATGAATCTATTCACTTGATTCTTAATTGCAGTTCTTTAGCACATGTAGTATGAATTTCATGTTATTGTATTTCTCTTACTTTGTAAGAGTGTATGTCAATTTTATTTATTAGACAACACCATAGAGATTTTAGCTTAGACACACACAATATTTAATTCAATTCTACCATTCCACTTGCCTTCTAGAGCATTCTTGAAGAGAACTCAAATCTGGTTACAGGTATTATGGAAAAAGAGGGATTCCATAATTCAATCCATATAATTATACTTTTTGGATCTCATCTCAACTTACTCATTTTTTCTTTTGTGGAGACAAAATATTCATGTTTATTTGTATTCTTTTCTATTCCATATTGGCACTTTTGTTGCCTCACATGGTAAACAAAAATATCTTATCTTTGCTCACTCCTTATAAGTGCCAAAGGCAATTGCTTATAATAGAGAGCCAACCTCATCAACTTGTACGCTATTATCAATGTGTGTATGCTCTCTATAATTATGGTATAACACATTTATTTAGTCAACAACTAAATTGTACATAGAACATGATATTCTATGTTCTATGTGTACCAAAAGATTTTATGTCTTCCTTATAGACATTTCTAGGTATAGGTTTCATAGGAGATCATATAATGGTTTATGCATAAATATATTCCAAAGTGACACTCTTCTATGTTATTAGTCTCTCACATTCTTGTGTCTATGCATTTACTCTTGTTATGATACTTAGAGACTGTTGGCTATGGCTTTTCATCTATCACAATTGGTCAATATGGGACTCAATGTCCCACCAGTGATCCCCATAAGTTTCACAATCCTCTTTAAGCATATAACCTCTTGCACTATTATAGAACATGCAATAAACTCTACCTTTATGGTAAATATCACTGTGTGTGTTTGCTTCTTACTATTCCAAGATATAATATCATTATTCAACAAGAAAGTATATTGAGAAGTTAATTTCACATAGTTAGATTTCCTCTCCAATACAATGTCCAGTTCATAATGTCCTATAATTATCTTAGGATTCTTTTAATAACACTCTAATGCTATTGATCGAGACTTGATTAATATGGATTCACAAGGTCAACTACTAACAAATGTCCAACCTTGTATATATCATTGCATACAATATCCAATGACATTAGAATAAAAGGCTTTCTATATAATTTTCAATCTAGAATTAACTTGAGGATATATATCACTTAGACTATTGCCTTTTATTATAAGTATATTGATTAGTTTATAGTCCTTTATACTAAACAACTCAAGGACTTTTTAATTGTAATTCACCTGTGAAAGAGCAATTAATTTTTTCTAGCAATTCTCTTAGATTTTAGTTCCAAGGATACACTTTATTATACCCATATCCTTCATCTCTGAAAAAGGAAAAAAGGATAACTATTCTTGAATGATTATTGAAGAATATTGGCTATTCTTAACTAATGATATATTATCTTCATAAAGGATAATAATAAAACATTTCTTTTAAAACTACTTAACTCTAGTATAGTGGTCTTCATTAATCATTTGAGATTTTTATGAAGTCACTACTTGATAAAATCTCAAATATTACTATCTAGATGATTGCTTTAATCCGTAAATAGACTTTTAGAGCCTATAAACCTTTTCCTTCATTCTTCTTCCCTTTTTTCTCCCTTTCTTTTAATGGAGCCTAATGGTTGTTTCATTTACTTTCTTCATCTAGTTTTTCATTTGAGACTGTAGCTTTCACATTCACTTGATGTAGTTCAAAGTCTAAATTTGTAATAATATTTAGGATTAATATAATTTGAATTGTATCACACAACAAAGGGGAAGGTATTTTCATAATTTACATTTTTTGTTGTGTATACCCTTTAGCAATTAGGCATGCCCTATATCTTTCAATTGATCCATCTATCTTCTTATTTATTTTAAGAACCCTTTGTTCCTCGTTGCCTTTTAGTCAAATAGATGGTCAACCACATCCCAAACATGGTTTTATCCTCATTAAATCTATCTCTTATTCTATTACTCTTATCTAATCTTACTTAGTAGGGTATAATTAAGCCTCTTAAACTATGTTTAGCTTTTCATTGTTTAGTTGAACTTATTTAAGAGTTGCCCCTTCAATCTCAAAATGGTGTTTAGGCATACTCTCGTGGTTATTGTAAAATATTAGAGTCATCTATGTAACATTTTCACCTTGCATCAAGCCTTCACTTAGATTAATAGATTAGGGTACAATTATTTATCCTTATTAACTTGATTTTGTGTCTCATGAAGAGATGTATACATATCAATCTCTTATCTACTAGGAAATTCATTATCTAAATATGGTGTTCTTTACTTCAATTTTAGTTATACTACCACCTTCATCCTTAAAAAATGAAGATATACTCTTTAAATTGTTTTAAGTATCTAATAAAGATACATTCCTTACTCTTTAAGCCTTATTCCCATACTCATGATAATTATCATGAACATAAATAGCCTATCTTGTTGTCTTAAGATGCTTAAAACTAACTTATTATTTTGTCCACAACTTATAGGATGAAGAAGTAATTGACTTAGAGGGAACTAGGTTAAGCTTGAAGGTATCAATTTATAAACCATTACCCTAATAACAAATGGGTAAGTTTGCTTGAACAACCATAAATATTTTTATTAAGGTTTTTATTCTTAGTAAGGATTTTAGTCTTTCTTCTTTCTCTTAGCATCTCTATTTGCTGTGGAGTGTTAAGAATATTTAATTGTTTCATAATTCCTTTCTCCTTTTAGAACTCTTTAAACTAATCTAAAAAATATTTGCATCTTTGATCATAACTCAACAAAATTAAAATCATCATCATCATCATCATCATTATTCAGTTGATTCTTAAACATGTTCAAATTGTGTCTAAAGCACTCAAGTGCTTTTAACTCATAAGAGATTAAATACACTTAACCATATTGCAAAAAATTATCTTGCCTTCCCACTCTTTGGATCACATATATCAAAATGAATTTATTGCAATAAATTTTTAGTTTTAATTTCTTTTCCAAATAGTTTTTTGATTTGCTTTACCCACTAGATAACATTCTTGTAGTAACATTTCTTAAATAGAAATAGATCATAGCATTACTTATTTTGCTAATCTACTCATTTTCTCTTTACCTATAAGACCTAGCGTAGCATGCCAAGTATTGATATTTAAAACTAAATTGGATGCAAAGTGTCGGGTAAAACAATTGTGTTCATAATTGTGCTTAACACAATAAAAAAATTATTGAGGACACTAGAATCATATTCCTTGTTATTTTTCTAATGTCAATTGAGTTGTCATAAGAACTTAATACTGAAACTCAAATTAATAAGAGAAATAATTCATCAAATTCCTAAAGTGAATAAAAAGTTATCTAGGATGAGGGCTTGTCCCTATGCAAAATCAATTTTGCATGTTATCATTCCTTTTTGTAACATCTAGTACTTTCAAATTTGAGCTAGAACCAATAAGATAAGAAAGAGGACTTTAAAGCAAAATGAATTAGGGACAATCAAGGGAAGAATACTAATTAGAACATTTAGAAACAAGGATAAGAAGTTAGTAATGGCCCAAAACTATAGTGAAAGTCACCAAATGGAGGAAAATGATAATGCAGTGGCAAAATCATGATTTTGGATAAAATTTTAGAAACTTAAAGAAATAAGTCTTAAATGGTAAAGTTAAACTCACTAGAGTTTTCAAAGTTCCTAAAAACCATAGGGACAGTCAAAATGACAAAATCCTTGATGGTGTGTAATTTATGACGTTGGTTAATTGGAATTTTGACTAAACTATGTCATATGGTTTTAAATCACAAAAATTTAAAGTAAATGATTTTAATGAACTAGAAGACCTAAATTTTCATATGGAATTGACAGTTCTAAAAAAGGATTTAAAATGAGTTTAAACGGAGCAGTTAAAGTTTTGAAACATAAAGAAAATTTTAAAATTTGTTTAAAATATCCCCTCCACCCTTTTTAATATGACCACACCACCTACCTATCCATTACACCAACTTAGTTTCTGCCTTAAACTAGACTAGCCATGGCATTAAGGAGAGGGAAGAGAGAGAAGGAAAAGGGGAGCAAAATAGGTAAGTATATATGCAAAATTTTATGGTATGGTAGTTAACAACCTTCTTTTACTCTTTATGCTCTTTCTAATAGTGGTTTTAGCTTCTTGACAGGATGAAGTTTGTGGTTGACCTCATGAAGAAAAGAGGAGCTTTGAAACAGCCAACCATACCATAAGAATCCCCATTGGAAAAGCTTTCAAACAAGGTATGAATTGAGATGAAAAACATGCTATTCCTTTGGATTCTCCTTCCTTCTCAATTCGACTAAAGACACAAGCAGATGAGGGAGCTTTTCTTTGATGGAAAACTTGATATAAATAGGGGTTCTAAAGGGTATAGAGTAACATTATGCAAATGGAATTGTATGAAAAGCCATAGAACTCAAGATAGGCTACCTAAGGTTTTAATTTCACTATGGAAATTATAGAACCCTAGGAAGATGTTTTGAAGCACCTAAGGCCAACCTTGAACTTGAAAAAAGCTAAGAATAATTCATATGCATCAATTTCTCAAAGAAGAATGACAAAACTCCTTTAGCCTACATGGTATGCATAGGTTTAGCCAAGACATAGTATGGGTGCATAGGGAGTTGTGGATTGAATTTAGAAGCTTTTTATGAAAAGTGAAAATTTAAGGTCCATAAAGGGTCTAAAGAAACAACTTGGTCTTAGGCTTGTTTAACCATGCATTTGATGGCCCCAATAAGTTCCATTAGAGTTATATAGCTTATAGTAAATGAGATCTTAGAGCTTAAAAAGTGAAATCTATAAAAAGTGTAATCTAAGAGTTACCTCTTAAAGGATCTAAATTGGGCTAAAGAAGCATAATGAGTTCTAATAGGTTTAAGTGTTAAGAGTTAGAATAGATCCTAATAAGTTATTTTGCATTATATATTGCTATATATAGGCTAAGCTAGCCCAAGCTCACCTAAATATGGGTGTCAAGCCAAGGAAAGCCAAAAGAAAGAAAAAATTCAATAGGGTTAATGGAGGTTAAAGCTTCTAGGTAAAGAAGGTAGCTTTACCTAGTTGTTTTGCATACATTTGAATGTTTGGATGAGTTGAGATGCTTATATGTATGGTTGCTTGATGTATTCATAAGCTACACTTTGCTATGTTTTTTATCATAAGTTTTGTGCTTATGCCTTGTATATTTTTGGCTCCTAGCTCTTTATAATGGAGAATTAAGCACAATAACTCCTTTTTGGCCCAGAGTTGAGCTTAGTTAAACTTAGCCAATATGTTTTGATGCTATGCCTTGATGAGAATTGAGTTTTATGCTAAAAGTTATATTTGAGTTACACGATGCATATGAATCACATGTTTTTACCATATGCATTGTATTTCCTCATGATATTCTTGTATGCATTAATATAGTTGAGATTCACTACTAGAATTCTTCCAAAATCTCATCCATGTCCTCCCACTAACCATTTTAGGGTCTTCAAGTAAGGAGATGGAAAATGAGAAGCTATAGAGTTTAAAAATTCATGTATTAGAAGTCTTGTGATATGTTAGTGATGAAATATCTTGTATATGGCAAGCAAATGTAATATTAACATGTGTATGAACAAGACCATAATTATATGACATCTTGATGCATGAATGGGCCTTTGGTGATGGTTCCATATATAAAATGCTTTATGGTCTCTATGCATAAATGGATGTGGGATGGTTAATTTTTGAGACAAGTCATATTTCATGCAATAGATCTTACGGGAATGATGTATAGATAGATTAAAATTTGCTTAAGAGAAGAGATTGCATATTAGAGGCCAATTGGACAATTTTAGAATCAAATTTTAGTATAAATGAACCATAAATTACACATATATCCTTGCTAGCCCAAATAGTTGAATTTGGAGTTAAAATTTGGCAAGAAATTAGAGAATTTATAGAGCTTTCTAACAAGATAAGAATAGTATTTTTCTAAGCTATATAAAATATATTATGAATTTTTCAAATCAACAAAATTATGTAAATTTGTGCTGTATTGTTCACACTAATACAACTATTGTTTTCATGATTTTGGAGGGCAAACGAATTTATTTTCACTTAAAATTTTTATAACATGAATTTCACATCGTAAGCTTTTTTTAGAGACCTAATTTGTGTACATTGGAGTTACATAGCCCAAGTTTTGAATTTTTGAAATTAGAGGCTCTATTATTTCAAAATGTTCAAAATAGGCTATATAGCTTCCATATGCAAAAAGGTCCTATATTTTAGTCTTATGGATCAAAACAAAGTTATCTACAATGGTCCTAACTGAAGAAGAAAAGAATTTCAAAATTTAACCCTTACAGTTCCACTTGAAGTGTAAAATGGGCTAAATTCTTTGACAAGTATAACACTTGATATTTACCATGTCAAGCTTCTTTTCACCATGTCTACCTCTCTTCTTAAATTCTTTTTTGACCTTCTTGAAATGTTGGCTAGATCTTTTCTTATTATGAAAGTGTTGTCTTTCTTGTATTTGGACTTCAAAGTCACAACAGTTTTAGTTATATAAGCTTTTCCAAAAGGTCTAGCAACTTAAATTCTCATCCCTAAGCTTTATATGACAAGTGATATCATTCAAAAAAATAATACTCTCTTTGTGGATCAAATTTACTTTCATATGTTCCCAACTAATAGGAAAAGATTTTATGATATTTTAAACTTATTACTAATCAGTAAGAATATGACCAATTGATTTCAATTTCTTAATTGAAAGTTTTCTTAGTTTGGTTATATAAGTTTGACCAAAAGTCGTCCTTAAGGACTATCCACATGATTTGAATAGTTGGATATGACTGAGACTTATATATAAGGTTTTTAGCCATATTGCTTAGTACTGTTATATGAGCAATATTGTACTTTTCATTTTCAATAAAAAATTTCTAGATTTTTGTTGACATGTTTAGACTCCTTTAAGACATTATTCAATAATTTCTTCGTATCCTACTTTCTTCTAGGATATAAAAACCTTATGATGCTAGATTTCCTAATTAACACTATTTAGCATATCACTCTTATTAAGCTAAACAATGATGTTCTTAATAGCTATAATCATATTCTAAATCTTGCATAAACATATCATAGAATGATTACATTTATACAATGCTACATATATACATTTGTAATATACTTTGACTAGACTAATAATGATATTATTATGTTCATAATCAGAAATTTATGTTTGCCTTACTTTCGTACATATATTCTAAGAATATTGTTATCTTTCTATCAAATTCATCTGTAAAATATATTTTGTTTTAAGTTATAGTTCTTAGATGATTCCATGTCTACTAGTTTAAGAAACCTTACTTGATAGAGTATTTTCTTTTATTTCCTTATTAAATTTAGTTCTTAAATGAGTCCAAATATGCCAATCCAAGAACTTTCACTTAATAAGACATTTCTTTTATATATTTATTTAATGTCTTCAATTCAACACATTCAAAAATTGCATTAATATAAAAAACACACTTGAAGATATGTTACTTTAAAGATGTTCATCTTCTTAAAATACCTTCTCTTTGGTTGTCACATGCCTTTTCCAATTACAAGGGTCATTACAACATTTATTTGAAAATCTGTTTGCATACTTTATCAATCTCTTATAGTGAATTCTCTTTTTTCCATATGCATTATACTTAACAATTTGTATTTCTCATTAAAATTGAGAAACCAGAGTGACTCATCAACATTCGTGACAACACAAAATTCTTTACAGATTTCTATCTTCGATATACACTGATTAAGGGACAAATTATTGTCCTAATTTGGTTCTCCAAATTTCTCCCTAAGATCTTCACTTATTAATTTTTACTAAACATTATTTGGGAGTGTGTTGATCAAAGCTAAAACTCGTAAGAAATGATTTCCCTCTTTAGGTCAATTAAAGGGTTTTCTAAGTGTTTATTGTATGTTTGATTATTACCAAAACATGTCCAAACATAGCCAAACTATACACCACCATGTAAAGCATGATTTTAGGGAATTTTTAAAATAAAAATCACCCAAAAACAACCTTCACATGGCCCCACACACCCCTCAAGGTGCTATTTCAAAAAATTGTTTAAAAAATTGAAAAGAATATTAAAAGCCCACGTGCCTAGAATGCCGTGTGAGCCTTATGCACTACCTTAGGAGTGTTTTTGGGCAATAGGCTCTTCATCATTGGACTCCTCTTGATCTCCTCTTTTTGATGGTGTGGTCACGTGTCCCAATAAAGGTGAAGCTAGACCCTAGACGCCACCCCTTAAAGTGAGAAAGCAACTTCATCTCCAACCTTAAAATTTTCAAGTTCTAGAAAAATTTCTAGATTTGGGTTTTCAAAGGTTTGACTTTGTGAAAATTTATTTCCTTCATATGTTGTCTAAATTGAATAAACTATATGTCATTGAAAAGTTTGCAAAAAGATATTTTTAATGATATTTGGCTTGTATAGAGTCATCAGCCCTTCAAAGTGGGCCATTTGGTCACAATTTCTAGAAAAAAATAGTTTCAAATCCCCAATTTCAAATTGTCATATCTCATTCAATTCATATTTGTTTTGGACAAACTTGCTAACATCAGAAAGCTTATTTAACAAGTTTTCCAGTTGTATATGATTTGCATCAAATGGTTATTTGTGGTAAGAATGCCAGCTTTCAAAAATTGGCAATTTCATCGCTAATTTTCTAAACATTCAAGTTTAGATTTCTCCTTAATGGCTATTCCTTTTTCTATCAAATTTCTACCACAATATTCTCACTATGTATTCTATACTTATAGTATTAATTTTTTTGGCTAATTTTGTCTTTATCTAGATTTGCCATTAAAAAGGTTCTAAGGTTTAAACTTTGATTTCATGTAAATCAAACTTCATTCAATATTATTGCACAAAAGTATTTCAATATGATCATATAGGGACAATGAACTTTGAGCAAACAAGCTCTAATACCAATGTTGGAAGTTATACGAGTACTTATTTCAGAAGCAGATCTTCTTGAAATTTTTACCCCACGTGGTTTTGATCAAAGTCACTATAGAGGAACTTGAACCATTGTTTCATAACAAATGCACACATGTTCTAGAGGAAGAGTCTTTCTTTCTAGTTCGATGTTTTGTGTCTAAAGTCTTTGAGTTATTTAGAATGAAAAGAGGAAGAAGTGAGAGAAAGTTGAGTTATTAGGAGAAAATAATCACTGCCTTAAATTGCATGATTTCAACCCACCTATCTATTGACTTTCCTTTTTCATTATTTAAAATATAAATAATCCCTTTAAACCAAATGTGATCCCACTAAATCAAATAAGTTCCTCTTTTCCTTTTAAAATAAAATAATCTTATAATTTATAACAACCAACCCACATTTTGAATTTTAAAGTTCAAAATCATAATCCAAATAATTAAATAATCATTAAATCTTTTTATTAATTGATTAATTAATTTCCATTTTAAGAAAATTGGGTCACATGATGGTTCAATGTAACACCATATCTATATAAGACTTAAGTCATTGCACAAATGACTTATAACATTTATTTACATGAAAATAGCAATTTTAGCAGCGGGAATTTGCGTCATTAAAAGCTAGATTTATTTACTCTTGGCTAAATGGATCATGTGAACTTACCAAATTCATTTTACATCCATAACACATTTGTTCAACCATAATTATTACAAATTGAAGCTCAAAATTTGAGTCCAAGCTATAAAACTCGAAATGCACGTCATACTTGCAATTTCCATGAAACTCCATATTCTGATATGAACTTTGAAAAATCATGATTAGTTTTAGAAAAATAAAAATCAAGCATGCTATAGGTTTTTGGGAAGCTCAGAATGTCCTCTAACTACCATAAAAATTTTAGATCAAAACAACCAGTTTTGCCTGATGAAATTCAATGGAACAATATCACTAGTCACTGATGCATCCTGCAGCTGAACCTAAACTTCAAAAATTTATATCTCCCTCTATAAAGCTCCAAATGAGTGCTCTCAGAGGTTATGGAAAGCTTAAAAGGAGACCTAATTGTTGTAAACATTTCAAGGGCATATGAGTTCATTTGACTTATGAAATCTATTGCATATCAGAAGCTACTACAATATTTAGGCACCATCAGATCTCTAATTTAAAAAATTCATAACTCTCTTTATACAACTCCTTTTTATGTAAACTTAGTGGCCCTAGAAAGTTGATAATGTCAGCTACATGTTTGTAAAATTTCATGAGCATTAGACTTTATTTGGACCCTAAATGACATAGAAATGCAAAATAACCATACGAACAGTAACTTGACAATTCTGCATAATTTGGCCCACTTTGAAAATTCATAATAAATTATCTAAAGCTCAAAAAAGTGTGCTCTTTGGATTTGTGAAAAGCTCTATATAAGATGCACTAAATCATCTATTTGGTCAGTTTATGGTTCAGCTTAAAATTATATCACTTCTTCGAACTATAATAGGGTTAAATGGTGTCAAATGGTCTCCTAGCCATTCCATGACTAATTGAGCACGTTTTAAAGCATAAATACAACATGTATAAGCTTTTCAAAAGGTTTAAATTATCATAGAACCCAAAATCCCCTTCCTAGTTATCATTATATACAAGTGCATTAAGGCATAAGGATTTCGAACTCTCATATACTCATTCATTTGACTCTAAAATTGATTCATACATCATAGTTACATTCATCTAAACATGCTAAAGGGTTTACATTACATATACATTATATAGTTACAAACTATGACATCAAGATGCATAATTTCTTATTCTATTACCAAAGTCTTGCTCTTTAAGAAGCTTGGCTCCCATTTCTTACTTCACTTGGCTTACCTAGATATGGTTAGATATGGAGAACAGTGAGATTCAAAGAATCTAAATAGCTCTTTACCCTTTCAAACATATATATATGATGTATTTTTATATTAAAAAATGCAAGCATGTCATAAAAGCTTCTAATGAATATACATAAACATATTTCCAAGTTATATAACTCATACAAGTCAAATATAGGCTCTAAAGGATGTTAGTTTAGCCTCATCCAAATTCTTTGGGACTTTTGGATTTTTCTTACCCACTTTAAGGGACTTTTGACTTAGCCTCACTCTTTCTTAAGACTTTTGGCTTTGTCTCACCCACTTTTAGGGATTTTTGGCTCATCCTTACCTATTCTAAGAGACTTTTAGCACAGCCTCATCCATTCAAGCCATCTTGCATTCAAAACATGTTCCAAAAAACATCATGGTACCAAGACATTTAATCAATAGTTATAAAACATATCTCATAATTCAAACATACACACAAGCATCCAATGATAATCAGACATCCAAGACATGCATGTAAGAAAGGTTAGAGAGCTGCCTTGTGCCAAGAATACAAACTTTCTTCTTTGCTTTCTTACTTCCTTTTTCGGCCACACACCTACACCTAGGAGGATCTTGATTTGCTTGGCTTAGACACATCAAATAAAATACAATTCAATCATTGGAACCAATTCTAGTCTCACATAAACTCTATGTAAGCTTACTTTCACATATGACATCAATATGGTTCCATATAAGGACATAATGAAGCAATCCCTAGAGTTCATGATCTTAGCTCTAATTTTTCATTCAATCTAAGTCATATGACTTCATTAGAACTCATTAGAGTTATCACCAATTCAATTCAAGGAGCTTAGACTTAAGTTGCTTCTTTATGTCTTAAAAAGGAATATAAACTTCCATCTCATAACCATGACTTCTAAATTTAAACTGTTACTTCCTTTAATGTTTATTAATCATGTCTAGGCCATTTCTATCTTTACAATCAAAGAAAAATATCCCTAGGTACTTAGACTCTTCTCGGCCGAGACATGGAGCCAGGTGAGGATCCATGGAGTTTTGTTACTTTTTCTTATGGAACTGGCACTCGTAAAACTTCCTATATGTCTTATGAACTTATATATACTCTCACCTAAACTAGATTATCCCTAGAAAGCTTTAAAATTTTCTAGGTGCAACAAAAACCTTAAGTCACATATCTTGAATTATAATGCTTGTCTTTTGATTCCAATGGCATATTCTAAATCCTTATGCTTTAAAACCCTTGCCTCTACCTTGCCAGGAAGAACATGTGATCAAGGAGAACAACCAAGAAGAATCAAGGAAGACCATGAAAGTTACCTTGATTTCAAGCTTTTTCTAAGGAGCTTTCTTATGCTTTCACTCTCTTGTTTAATTTCCCTCTTCCTCCTTCTAAACCAGCCATGAAACATCTCCAAATAAGTCATCAAAACCATAGGAGGAAAGAGGAGAAAAGTAGAAGGAGTTTGGAGAAATAGAAAGCATGAAAAACCATGGATTTCTTACACTTTTTGCTTAGTTTTCTTCCTCCCTTGCCTTCTCTTCTTGTGCGCAACTCCTAACTACCCTTAGCTCTATTTTAGACTAGAGAAAGTTGGTTATGAAGAATGGACATGGGACATGATTTAAGCAGGCTAGGGGCTCATTTATGCAATTTTTCAAAATTACAATGTAGTCCCTTATCTTGGTTCTATTCATTTAGGCTCATTTTAATTTCTTTTTAAGAACCGTCTTTTCCATCGTGAAGTTTAGGTCCTTTAATTCACAAAATACTTTTGATTTCACCTAAATTGGATAAAAAACCTTCCCAAACAAATCAATTAAAGTTTTGGTCAATTGACACTAAAAAATGTAAACCGGAGGAGTTTTAACCATTCTAGGGGTTCTTATAATTTTTAGGACTTCTGAGAATCTTGAAAAACTCAATTTTCCCATTTAAAGATCTCCCTTTGAGTTTTTTAAAATTTTTTCAAAATTACGAAAATGCCATTGGTTTTTTGTGGCTTTCCGTTTGGTTATTTAGCTCTGATTTTGGGCCAACCTTAGCCTTATATTCTCATTTTTAGATGTTCAGATTATTCCTATAATTTCATTTGGCTTTAATCATTCAATTTAAAGGACTTTCTTTTGTAATCCCCTTAGTTTTAAGACTTTTCGGATAGCCGGATATTACATTCAGCCCATCATGGCATTGCCCATTTTCCAACTAAAGAACTTATATAATTTTAGATTTTGAATTTCATTAACAAAACTTGTAACTATTTTACTTTGTTGATTTTTATAATTAAATACTTAAAATTATATAAGACTCATCAAAACTTTTTATTTTTAAAGTACTATGCTTTTCAATTTTATAACTTTTTGAAATTCTATTTTTACTTTTTTATTATTTAACTAATCATTCTTTGATAGTTAAATCACAACTATATTTTTAAATCCATTTTATTATATAATTATTTTTTATTTTTTAAAACTTCCATAAATTGAAATTAGTTTTTAAAAAAATAGTCACATAATAAATATTTTGTATTCCTTTGAAGGCATTTTACATGCTAATATTTTAAAATATATATTAAATTCAATGAGGGATTCTGGTAAATAATTGTCAAATTTTTTGTCTCACGCAGTTTGGACAAAAATTACCAGAGGGACTTTGACTTTTTGTTTATAGTGAATTCACCATAGTCTTAAGGGATGTAGACGGAGGGAGAACTTCTTAGAAGAACCATTGTTTTGTTTAATTTGTCTGTGTCTTACTTCTCCTTTGAAGAGAAGTTGTGTATTTTCTATCTTATGGGAGAAAGAGACTAAATAACCTTTTTTCATCAATTAATTTTATATTCAATAAACAATCTAACTTAAAAACAATTGACCACCCATTTTGAATTTAAAATTGAAAATCAAAGTATTTAATTATTAATGAATTAATTACTTTTAGTAATTAATTAATTCATTTAAACAAATTGGTTTGTTGCATCAGGTCATGGGTTAGCCCATCATGGGTGACTAATTTTCTAACATCTCCCACTCGTACATGATGGAATAAACAACATATAAATTTTCACTCCTCTTACACTTTTATACTAGGTGTTTTATTGTGACCTCTTAGGTAAATTATTTGAGAGCTCTTACATTAGAGATCCTATTATAGGATCAACATAAGAAATGCATTTCTTATATATATATATATATATATTAATGTGCCTCGAATGTCTTAGATTTACCCATATATATTTTATTCTATACTCACAACAAATCTAATTCCTTTTAAGATTAATCTTACTTAGATTGCTTTCTTATATGTAGAGTATCCTCACTTATAATGTTAATATAATAACTTCATAATAAGTGTACCTTAAGCACTAGCATAACTATTTATATTTCGAGTAATTTTCTTTTCACCTATATATTAGTTAAATTAAAACCAATTGCTTTTCTAGCAATACTCATCTAGGTCAAATTATCATAACTATATGATGTATACTAAAGCAACAAATATTAACTTATCTCTTTATGATATTGTGAAAGTCATAAGGGTATCAATGAAAGGGTTTGTTCCTTTCTAAGACTCCTAAAATAATAAAGCATGGATTTTGTTCATTTGCTTCCCAATGACAGTTATTAAGCACACGTAGTATGAATTATACGATATAGTGTTTTTCTCATTTTATAATAGCATATGTTGATTCAATTCATTTATCAACACAATATAGATCTTGATCTAGATGCACAATGCCTAACTTAAATTCTACTATTCCTCTTGCCTTCTATGGCACTTAGAAGATAATTCGCATCTAATTACAAGTATTATGGATGGTGGCTATCCATAATTCAATCCATATAATTGTACCATCGATTCTTATCTTGAATTTTTTTCCTCTTATCGAGGCAACATATTTATGTTTTATGTTCCTCTTTTGCCACATTAGCGCTTTTGTTGCCTCACATTAGTAAACTAAATGTCTAATCTTTACTCGCTTTTGATGAGCATTAAAAGTGATTGCTTGTATAAGAGAACCATCCTCATCAATCTATACGACATACGGTTATGGTGTATATGTTATTTATGATAATGGCATAACACATCTCTTTACTTCAATAGTCAAATTGTACATAGGTTGTGATATTTTTATAATTTATGCATATCAAGTGACTTTACATCTTTCTCATACATAGCCATTATAACATCCAGTCCTTCAAAGACTAAACTAGGATTGAGAGATTAGTGAAATAGGACCTTAAAGCAAGATGAATTAATGATAAATAAGGATAGAATGATAATTTGGGCATCCATAAATGAGGATAAGAAACTAGAAATGGCTCGAAATCGGAGCCGAAGTGGCTACACAAAATATATCAAAAAGGTAGCAGCAAGACTATAATTTCAAGCAACTTCTTAAAAACTTAAAGAAGAAAGTTTTAAATGAAAAAAATTAAATTCACTAGGATTTTCAAAGACTCTAAAAACTATAGGAATCATCAAAATGACCAAAACCCTTTCAGTGTACATTTTAGGCTGTTAGTTGACCTAAACATTGATTACTTAATTTAGGATAGTTTTGAATCCCATAAGTTTGAAAGTAAATATTTTTAATAAATTAGAGGATCTAATTTTCATATGGAAAAGACGATACTAAAAAAATATTTAAAATAAGCTTAAACAAAGCTATCAAAGTTGTGAGATGTAACGAAAATTTTGTAATTGTTATAAAAATCACTCATTCTCCCTTATATCAGGTCAACCATGCCACTAGGCCCTTGAAATTGACTTAGAGAATTTTTTAATAGAACCAAGGATGCACAAGAGAAGGGAAGAAGAAAGGGAAAAGAGAAGCCATTTTAGGTAAGTAAATACGCACCTTTCATGGTATTTCTTTCACTAATCTTCTTCTCCCCTCTAAACACTCTCTTTTGGTGGTTTTAACTTCTTAAAAGAAACATTTTAGTGGCTAGTTTTTTGGAAGAAGGAGAGTATTTGAGGAAACCAGTTGTCGCACCAAATTCTCCATTGAAAAAGGAAGCCATTAAGGTATGATATGATGTGAGGTGTTTGCTTTTTCTTGTTCTTCTATTCTCTCACCAATTCGGCCAAACCTAGGACATTAGAATGTTTTAGACTAAGACATGCCAAAATTAGAGGTTTGGGAGTGAGAAGAATAAGATGGAACCAATAGAATTCATTAAAAACTTATATAATGCAACTTGTGGCCATTAGGGTTTCCTTTGCACCTTAAGGGTTTTGGAATTACAAGAAGGCATTTTAAGCTATATGAATTCATTATTAAGCTAAAGAGAAGCCAATGAATGTCTACATGTATTAAAATCCTAGAAGAAACCAATAAAACTTTAATGGGCTTCCATAGATGTGTGATTTCAGCCAAGGAGTGCTTGAAGCACTTGGGGAGTGTTTTCTTGGGTTCCAATGATTTAATAGACTTAGATATGATGAATAAATAATTATAGAATCATTGGATTGAATTTAAGAGCTTTAAATTGAAAGTTGAAATTTTAAAGCCTAAATAGAGTTAAAGAAGAAAGTTGGTCTTAAATCTCTTTAACCAAGCATATAATGATTCAAATAAGTTTTTTTAAAAGTTATAAGACTCATAGCAAGTGAGAGTTGGGGGTTTAGAAAGTAAAAACCAAGGGTTGCTTTCTATTGGACCTAAACTAGCCTTAAATTAAACTAGCCTTAAATTGCAAATTAGGCTTTAATGAGATTAAATGAAGATAATGAGACCTAGAATGAATCCAAATGGAGTAATTTGCCTTATAATAGCTATGTGTAGCCCAAGCTAGCCTGAACTCACTAACGTGTAGGTGTCAAGTGAAAGAAAGACAAAGGAAAAATTAATAGTAAGTGGGTTAGTGGTGTCTTGAAGCCTCACAAGTCTAAAAGTAGCTTTATCTCCTTATCTTACATGCATTTCAATGCTTGATTGAATTAAGATGCTTATATATGTTGTTTCTTAATGTATCTATGAGTTTTATCTTGATATGCTTCATATTATGATTTTATGCATGATTTTGACTCCTAGCTCTTTATAGTATAGAATTGAGTATAGTAACTCTTCCTTAGCCCTAAGTTGAGTTTAGTTGAGCCTAACTAGTTTTTTTTATGCCATGGCTTGATGAGAAATGAGTTTTCATGTTAAAAGTTGCATTTAAGTTACATGAGATATTTGAATGACATTCTTGCAGCACATATATTGCATTTCCTCATAGTGTTTATGTATGTATGAATTGGTTAAGATTAGCTATTGAGATTCTTTCCAAAATCTCACCTATGTATTCCCACTAACTATTTCAAGCTCTCCAAACAAAGAGAAGGAAATAGAGAAGAATTAGACCCTTGGAGACTATGTAACAATGTTTTGTAATGGAAAGAATGATATTTGTACAAAGTATTATTACATAAATGGAAACTTGATGTATGTATGATGAACTTTAATGTATTTAGTGATGTTTGTAATAAGAACACATGTATGAGCTAGAGTACAATGTATGTCAAACTGAGGTAAAAGTAAGCCTTTCATACCATTATGTATAAATATGTGGCATGGTGGTTCTTATGCATATTTAGGGTTTGAGAGATCATATTTTTATGCAAACCCCATTTTATGTGTTAGACCATATGGATTGCTTGCTTATGATAATTGAAATTTGCTCAAAGTAGAATAGTGCAATTTGGAATCCATTTATGTCACTTTTGAATAAAAAGTTTGGTCCAAAAAGTCCTAAATTGCACCTCTACCACAAATAACCCAAATGACCTGATGTAGGGGCTAAAATTTGCATGTAATTAGATCTTGTATAAAGCTTTCTACCAAGCTAAGCACGAAAATTTTTGGAGTTCTATAGAATATTTTATGAATTTTCAAAATTTAGGAAATTATGTAGATTCGGTCTATCACTGTTCACACTGTCCAGGTTTGGTTTTGTGTTTTTGAGAGGCCAAACGAATTTAGTTACTCATGAAATTTTACAAGCTATTATGGATCTGCACCCCCTGGGATCGATAAACCTTTTGGATCTTATTAACCAAAGAAATACAACTTTGCACTATAGTTAGCTCAGCACTAATCAAGAATCCCCAGGGAATGCCAAGAGTTAAGTCATATGGCTTCTCACCTACTATGGCTGGGACCTTTTATAGTAAATACATTCCTCTTTATGTCAACATATTTTATTGTTTAGGAGGGATTAAACATGTTTTTTAGTCCAAGTAGTGACAAGTTTGGCTATGACTTTTTACTATCGTCCGATCGTTACTCGTTCGTGGAATAATATACGTTATCGTAATTTGTATTAAAAAAGAATCAATTTGAAATTGACAAATTGAATTATGAAATTACAAAACATAAGTTTTTTGACTTGGATCAATACTCCCAATTTTTTGAGTATGAGTAAAGGATCCATGGAGAAAGATATAGAAAGTTTATTTTTAATCGTAACTAAATCTTCCATCTTTTTTTTTTATTTGGATAGGAGAGATTGAAGCAAAATAGCTATTAAACGATTACTTTAGTTTATTAGAGACATTGAAATATTTTTTTTAGCTTAATGGAAAGCTTTTCCTAAGGTAATTTGATAGCAAAAACAATAAGAAATCCAATATAGAATATTATTTCCAAGGCCACAAGATACAATTGATTAGCTAATGTTTCAAAATTTAATATTGGTTCATTGGAACCATATAAACCAATACCAAGAACTCCCATTAATAAAAAAATGGAACTTCCTGCAACATACAAAATAAACTTTGTAGTTGAATACAAACATTTCTTTAAATTATAAGTTTTTCCTAGCCACCAAGTTTGCATAAATCAAAGCTATGTAGCTCAAGTTATGAATTTTTAAATTTTGATATAGAATATGTGAATAGTGCATTTTGGGTTATACATGTTCCTTATGCTTTTGATGCATATGTTCTGACCTAATCAATTAAACCAAGTTTGTTTATGATGATAGGAATAAAGAAAAAGAAAAATTCAAATTTTGACCCTTATAGATATGATTAGCACATAAATAGATTGATTTTTGCCATTGAAAACATAGTAATGATTGTGGTTTTGTTGATAAGGTCAATGAATGGTATGAATGAATTGAATAAGGCTAGGTATGACATTTTCTTAGTATCAGAGCAACAGTTCAAATATTGTAGCATCGGGTATGGCTCAAGGTTAAAAATTGTAGGGTACGTTTTGATTTACATAGAGGTTTTGGATGTAAAATCGTGGTATGTAAGTATGTGATATGCTTAAATATGTGTTGAAAATTTTAGTTGGTCTATATTAGAATGATGAGTTTTAGAGTGGAAGGCCAGTTAGAGCAAAGCTTATGAATCTTATGCTAGCAACTATGTAGATTATAATGTTTTACCTAGAGCAATAGCAGGTGATGATGTAACGCAATAGGGAATGAGACTACCACTATAAGAGAAATGAGTTAAAAGGGAAAATGAAAGGGAGTTACTCCTTTTAACTGTGACACTCAGATACTTGGATAAACTAGAGAGTCCAGAATACTATCCTCGTGAGCTAAAACTCACAAGTCTCATTCTATCAAGTCTTGTCCAGTTTCAATCCACCATCTGGCTAATGAGTGAGTAATATAGACTGTAGAGTCCTCTAGCCTTGATAGTGAGTGGAATACAGAGACAGTTAAGGCTTGGATTATGTAGTCAGAAAAGAAGTACTAGGTATCAGAGTGTATCTCGAACAGAGGGCCTTGTTGGTCATATTCAGGCTAATGAGAAAAGTACACTACTATAGGTAAGTAGAGAAGAGAAAGTCAAAGGCCTATAGTTAGAAAGAGATGAAAGATAGATAAATGATAGATTCAGGAAGTTGATAGTGATTAAATAAGTAATGAGACAATAGTGGGCCTAGTATATAAGTCTAAGAAAGAGATTGGACTGTTGTGATTGAGCCCAAAGTATTTCAGAAAATAGCAGTAGTTTAGAATGAGGACGTGTACATACAAGAGTAATAAAGGTTATAAAGATCGCCTCTAAGGTATTAACTCCAACTTAAAATGCTAACCTATATGGTAGTAAGTGATAGACTTATAGAATAGGCTAAGACATATGGAAAATGTTATGAGAACTTAAGAAGAGTATACCCTAAAGGCAAAGTATACTAGAAGGAATATGGGTAGTTCAGTGTCAAATACTGAGGAAAGTCTGATACTCAAAATGACACCAAAATTATTAAGGTCCACCATTAGATTTAGAAATGGGAGTGAGACTAGATGAGAAAAGTTTAAGAAAATCCAGTGGTAGCATACAACAAGCCAAGCGAGTTAGCTAGATCCATAGTAAACTACTATCTGGAAAACTTCAATAAAACCTTTAACTAGAAAAGTGTCTTAGGCTAAGTTATGAGTTGTAGCTTGAGAATGATAATAAATAGAAATCCAAATACAAAATGAGACAAGTAAAAGAGAGAATCTAAGTCTAAGAGGACAAGGCTTGGAAAGTTAATCAGAAGAAGGTTTTCTCTTAATAAAAAGAAAGAAAGATGTAATTAATTAAAAGACCACATAGTTAGTGGTCAGCATCTCTGAAGAGATAAGGCCCTTAAATTTAAAATTTCAAGGATATGAAAGAAAGCCAATAAGAATTAATAGCTAGAGCCCAATAAAGGAAAGGAACTCACCTCGAAATTAGATGAGTTTCCCTAGTATGAGATAAATACAATGTAAAAGCATATGAGTAGCTAAACTAATAGCTGGAGATAAAATTGTCAATAAAATAAATTCAAGACAACTAAAAACATGTGACCTAAATTGAGTCGGTAAGGCCCTAAGACTAGTAAATTATGCTTTTAGGGGTGAAGAAAGAAAGCCTAAATAAAAGAGATCCTAATGTTTTACTAGAATGAAGAAGTGAACTGACACAAGCAAGTAGTGCCTTAATAATTTTAGGAAAGCTACAGAAAATTTAGAATGAATTAAGTTGGTGAATTCCAAAATACAAAAGAATAACTATATAAGTTCAGGAGCTCTAAGAAATATAAACTCTATGGTTCATATAGAATGAGTTCCTTTTAAGAGGAATGATCTAGTAGAAGACTAGAGGATAAGAATAAGATGGACCAGACCCCCCTTGATCTTTATAGAAACAAGTGAGCTAAGGTGAACCCAGAAAGTAAAAGTAAGCTCTTAAGTATTAATAGATAAAGAACTAATGAGGCATTGAATATAAGAAAAGATAACTCTTTTCATATGGGTAAAACGACAATAAGAGTCAAAGAGAAAGAATGTAGCAATGTCAGAGCCAAGGATATAATCAAATTGAGAACAAATGAAAAAGTAACATAGTTAGGCATACTAGAAAGTACTGTTGTCCTTGGTATACCTATCTATACAGTATGATGTAATGCCTTGAGCAGAGATAACAAGGCAACATAAGACAACCTTCGAATATTATAGAATATATATGAGAGATCAAGGGAAGAGTTTACTTTCTCTCCTAAGTGTTACATGATATTAGGCCTGGCAAGCTCAATAGCAATGTAACTAAAGTGCATAGCAAATAATAGCATAAACCATACAGAGTATCCCGATAATAAAAAAATGTCCTGGTTAGTTAAGTTAAAGAGTAAACTAAAGAAAGGAAGCTAAGAGATTTTGATAAATACTAAAACTATAAGAAAAGTATTGAGAAGGAATTCTAAAAATAGAGGAATGTAAATTAAAAGTATCTAAAGCACTAAAGTTTTAGAAATTGAATAGTATGAATCTAATGAACATGGCATGGGTCCCTTATAAGATAATTAGAGTTAAATGTCAAAGGGACTCGTGCGTGAAACTTATCTTACAAAAGGAGTTGGGTATATTTACATGTATGAGATGCATTATGAGATATAGAGCACACTTGTGCTAAAGGCGCTTAAATGTAAAATATAAGCCTAGTCAGACATTATAGAATAAAAGAGAACATATAGAATAATTCATGTACAATATAAGTTTGAGTTACATCGTTAAGTAAAAAAAGTGAAACAACGTAAGCTAGATAAAGAAAGAAAGCATGATGAGACTAGAAGTGGGAAGATTAATGATCTCATAAGGAATAGCAAGTAAATATTAAAATGTTTTAAGGTATAATTTGTAATATCCGATATTTCGTAAAAACATTGAAATGAGTCAATTATAAAAGCAAGTCCCCTGAGATGAATGATTTAAGGCCAAATAAAATTAGTATAAAATTTTAAATGATGGAAAATAAGGATTTGAGTGTTGAGTTGCCCAAAAATTAGAGACAGAGTGGTTTAATAAAATTGCCGAAAGTATAATGGCGTTTCGTAAATATATGCACTTTTTGGAAAACTCACAAGAGGGCTTTTTAAATAAAAAATTTGAGCTTTTCAAGGTTCTCAAAAGTTCTAAAAATCATGGGAACTTTCAGGACAGTTAAAACCCTTCCGGTGTATGTTTTTTAATATCATTTGACCCAAACTTTGACCGTTTTGTTTGGGAACATTTTAAATCCAAATTGAGTGATTCCAAAGTTATTTTATAAGTTAGAGGACCTAAATTTCATGATGGAAAAGATGGTTCTCCAAAAGGATTTAAAATGAGCCTTAAATGAATTAGCCAATAGAAGGGACACAAATGACATTTTTAAAGAACAAAATTAAGAAGCTTCTTGATTAATAAGTGGCATCCCACTTTTGCCCTATTTAACTAACTTTCTTTTCTGCTCAAAATAGAGGAGAAGACTAAAGGAAAGAAATGCACAAGAGGGAGGAGGAAAGAGGAAGAAAAACTCCAAGAAAAGGTAAGGAAAATGGAGGATTTTCATGGTTCTTCCTTCTTAATGTTATTCTTCTTCTCCTAACCTTTCTTCCTATGGTTTTGGTTATTTATTTAGGATTGTTTTAAGCTTGGTTTATAAGAGAAAGATTAGAATTTCAAGAAGGAAGCTATAGCAAAAGAGAAAGCACTTGAAACAAGCTAGAAACTAAGGTCTTCAATGCTTCCATGCTTATTCCTTGTTGTTTCTCCTTGGGTGTGTCTTAGCCTCCTGTAGGACAGCAAAGGGGGGACTATTTGTGAACCAAACCAAGTGTGAAACCTATGATTTAGAGTATGAGAAGCTAAGAAATGTAAAGAAACTTGAAGAAAACCTAGTAAAATTCAAGATAACAAAGTTAGGGATCCTTGAACATATCCTAAAATATGATTTTGTCTAAGGATATCCAAGCTTATGTGAGTATTTATTTGAGTTCTTAAGATCCCTAGGAAGCCTTCCAAGTGCCTCTTTCTTCAAGGAAAAATTGCAAACTCTATGGGTCCATAATGCCTCATATGTCTCGGCCTAGAGAGCTTAGAAGACTTAGTGAGTGTTTTAATTTTTTTCTAAGCTTAGTTTAAGACTTTATATGATGGAAGAAGATGAGAGGAAGCCATAGGAAAAACTTAGAAGCTATAAATTAGGAGTTAGAGCTATAGGTTCCATATTGTGACTTAAAGAAGCAACATGTATCTAAACTTTTGGGGATGATTGTGTGATAGCTCTAAGGAGTCTAAATGGAGTCAAGAGGCCTAGATATAAGAAGAAAATGGAGCCAAGATCTTGAATTGCTGTAGTTGTTTCATTAGGCCTTTTATGGAACTAATATGTGACCATGGAACAAAGTGTACTTCCTTAATGTGTATATAATGCAAAAACTTGTTTCAAGAATGTAATTGGATCTTATTTATTATGTCGAGGCCAAAGGAATCAAGCTCCATATAATTGCAAGTGTGTAACCTTGAGGGGAGAAGAATAGTCAAGGAAAAAGACTTATATTTTGCACCAAGGTAGCTCTCCACTCTTCTTGTATGCATTCTTGGTTAAATGAATAACATTGAATGCTTGTATGTGTATTTGCATCATAAGACATGCCATTTGATGTTGCCTTGTTGCTATGGTACCATTATGTTTTCTTGAATTACTTTTGTAATGTGAATTGTTCTCTAAAGGTGAGGTTGTGCCAAAAGTCTTTTGAAATAAGTGAGGTGAAGCCAAAAGTCCCTAGGAATGGGTGAGATAAGGTCAAAAGTCTCAAGGATAAGTGAGGCTAAGCCAAAAGTCTCTAGACCAAGCGTGAGGCTAATCCAAAAATCTTAAAAATGGGATGAGGTTAGACCAAAAGTCCTTAGAGTTTATTCTTAACTGTGACATGTTGCTATGGCATGAAAATTATGGATTGAATGATTCTTGTCTATGTTGGATGCATACTTGCATTCCTTAATATGATTATATGCCTTGGTTGCTTACTTGAATGGGTGTTTGAGCTATTGAGATTTTTTGAATCTCACCCCTATCTCACCATGTGTAGGTGGAGCCCAAAGAGACAAAAGTGGAAGTCAAGGAGCATGATTGGCCATATTTTGACATTAGTGCAGCTTTTGATGTATTTATATGTCAAATTTTATATTTATGTATTATTTTTTAGATTTAAGCCTTTGGACAAATGCAAAAGTATGTAAATATAATGTATGAACTAAAGTTAAAGGCAAATGAATGAGAAAATGTGATTTGGCCACTTGAAAGCCCATTCTTGAATGTGTAATTATGCATGTGACATAGTGAAGTTGACAAGTATGGTAGTTTGTACCACTTAGGAAGCTTATACATGATGTGTTTATGCTTTAAAATGTGCTCAAGGTGTGGTAGAGTGGTTAGGAGGCAATTTGGAATAAGTTTGACCCTTGTATGGTACCAAAATTTTCATATTTTTGAGCTATGTCAAAACTTTACCAAATAAACTAGTCTTAGCATAAAATTTGGCATGCATATAGACCTTACCTAGATCTTTCCATGGAGCTAAAGAACACCTAATTTAGAGCTCTGGAGAATTTTTTATGATTTTTCAAAGTTGGCAAAATTTGCCAGAATTGGCAAATATACTATTCATCTGATTTGTTGCTCTCTCTATGTCATCAGTGGGGCAAATGATGTCCAATGACTATGAAATTTTATAGGCATAAACTATACATGATAAGATTTTTGTGGCCATTGAGATCACCTTATTTGGAGGTCTATAGAAGGAGAACCAAAATTTTGAAATTCTATATTAGTATCAGGGATGCAGCAGGATCTCTGTTACTATTCTATGATGTTCATAGGCTAAACGCTTCTGTTTTGGTCTATAGTTATTTTTACCTCTATTTAACATCTATAGCTTTCTAGAATGGTATGATTTGTTAGGTTTTGATTTTTTTTAAAATTAGTTATGAATTTCTTAATCTTATATTAGTAACTTGTGATAGCAAACCTGGACAGCTGGATTTTTGGTGTTATTCCATTGTTAATCATGGTCCAGTTGATGTTTTCATGGCCTGGAATGATTTTATATTTGACATTCAATGCTTTCCAAAAAGCTATCATTTACTTAATTTTGATTTTTCTAGAATTAATTATGATTTTTCAAAATTGATGTCAAAAATATGAAATCTGGACCCGAGAGCATCTTTGTATTTATCTGGTGTGCGGCTTCTCACCCAAAATTGGTGCAATGTTTCATGGTGTTTATGACTTGATTAGACGGAATATGAGTACATGGTAATATTGGGGAGTTCACAGGGTCCACAGAGCAAAAATTGAATTTTTAAAGTCCTACGTAACGTAAATTTATTCATTAAATTTTTTGTTTTTCTATGTGAAAGTGCTAAATCAAGCTCTTAACATGAAATCAAGATAAGTAAAGGTTTAAGGAGGCTAATGAACTATGGTGTCACATAACTACTACGAGATTGTTATAGAAATGAGACGATATCCAGAAACCCACTTCCCATGAAAAGCATTCAGAAGAGCATAGTAGGCATATCTAAGTTTGGCCTAAAAAAATATGTTTAATAGTTGTCATACCTAGTGAGTATGAGTTTAGTATGAGTTTATTTATTTAGATAGTGATCTTAGGTTTTCAAATCTCTCAAAGATGGATCACAATAGATCCTAACAGTTCAGTGGGTCACAGTAGACCCTAGCAAGGCTCTGTAGATCCAGGGGTCACAGTAAATCCCATAAAGTTACTAAGCCTAGAGTTACAGCACATCAGATCTCTTAAGAGATGAAGGCTTAGGATAGTTTTTATAAATCAGTTAGTCTTAGAGACTAATTTGATTTTAGACAGTTTAGCCTTAGAGACCAGAATCCTCATAGGTCTGGTAAACTATTCTCACAAAGTCCTCCTAAGTTGGAAAGATGGTCTAGAAGGTCCACCCTAATTTCCTAAGTTCCTTGGATAATGCTGATTCTAATTTCCCTAAGCAAAATTAGGGTGATTTTGCCTTTTAGAATTGTAAGTAGCTAAATAAGGGTTATTCTATGATTTAGGATTATTTGAAAAATACTACACTTGATTAGTCACATAAGACCCCAAAGAGTAAGAGTTATCCTAGCATTCATTATATGGATGATCGCCACTACAAAGTTTGTAACCTAGGTAGGGTGGAGAGTTAAAGACTATATTGACATTCATTTGATCAAACCTCTTCATAAGCATGTCAAACTTAAAATCAATTTTGTTGTCCAATGCATTAATGATTTCCATCTCTATAACACTAACTATACTTCTGTGTCTTTCACTTGGCCAGTTATAATAATTTGTAGCCATCTCTTCAATAATATCAACTACCTCATTAGCATGAAGGGCCACTAAGGATTTTCTAGCAATTGCATCCAAATTAATGTTGAGGAATTACTTAAACCCATTATAAAAAAATCTACACCAGCATCCAATCTTAAATACCATGATGTGGGCAATACGACGGGCTCGTCGCGCAACCCTCAAAATAAAATTAGGTTGAACTAAATATGTAGTTAGTGGCACAACCTAGGTCATCTCCTTTGGAAATGGAATTCAATGCCTAATTGGGTTTTCTTAATATTAAAGGTCCTAAAAGCTATCTAATTTGGGGGGTTTTTTATTGAATTAAACTAAGTAAAATGAAATTGAATTAAAATTCCTAAACGCTACCTAATTGAATGAATTGTGGGTGGAGAATGGTCTTGTGACTAGCTTTGGAATCATCCCTTGGTATCCACTAACCTTATCCTAATCCAATTGTGATTAATTCTGGCCTAAGAGTTCCTAATTGTGTTCCCCCACACTTAAACTTTTGCACTCCTGGGCAAAGCTCAAAATCATAAAGAAAAGCTAGTGGTATGGCTAATAGAGAATGAACATGGAAAGGAAAGTGTAGAAAGTTACAAGATAGAGAATAATCACAACTTTTCAACACTCTAACAATCATAGCTAACTTCACTTGTATCAAGAATTAAGCTCAATGGCAATTTCATTTGAAAAGAATGAATTGAAATACATAGCCTCTCACATATGTTAGTGTTTACTCTCATCTTTCAAGTGTTTAAAGGGATGTGTTTCGCTCAAGTTCCACCTATCAAAGCTTACTACCATAAGCTTGTCAACCTTCTAAATCTCCACCACCCATGCTAAATGCAAGACATAAATCAATAGGACTTTATTCAGGGTTGTAATTGGGCTAAGGAATGAAATGAATGGATAACAAAAACAAGGGGAAAAATAAAAAAATGGATACCTTAGAACTTTAAGAGCAATTAATAGAAACCTAAGATAGGTAAGAATGTGCATTCAAGGCCTTATTTCCAACTAGTATAAGCAGCTATAAACTTAACTTAAAACACTTCTTTCTTTTGATTTTCAATAACTTTTCCTCTTTTTATTTTTTTTTTCATTTCTTTTCTTTTCTTTTCCTTTTGCTTTTCTATCTTTTCTTTTCTTTTCATTGCTTTTCTTTAACTTTTCCATCTCTTCTTTTCTTTCCATTTCTTTTTCTTTCATAAAACAAATTCTTTGACTAACAATGGCCTTAATGGATGCAAAACACACATTCACCTATGCTGAACAAGTGTAATGCTCCTTAAAATCCCTAAGGCATCTTAAAACAGGGTGGAATGCATTTTTAAATGGCTATAGGCTAATAAGAAAAGAAAATCAAGCCCAAAGTGGCTAAACAATGAATAAAATGCATGTAGGTTGGCTTTTTGGCTATCTAGCTACAAAAGAAATGAATGCCTTATCATTTTCATGCATGCAAATGCAAATGTGGTCTCAACAAAGAATCAAGACAAGTTTTGGAGTGAAAGCCTGATAGGTGAATACACACTAGAAATGAACAATTATGGTTCAATTTCTCACCAGCTAATGGCTATCAAATAATTTATTGAAATCAAATTCATTGCCACTTCACTTGAATCAAAACACAAGATCCATTGCTTATCATGTATAAGTGAATCCAAGCTACAATCATCTCAACTTGCAACTTTCACAGAAAAATTGAAAAAATATCACGCTACTTTTCAAAAATTTTCTAAAAAATTTTCAATTTTTTTTTTAAACAAGGAAAGCAAAGAAAGCAAAGAGATGGAGAAATGGAATGACATAACTCTCCCCCCACACTTAAATACTGCATTGTCCTCAATGTCAGCACACAATCCAGTAAACAGATGAACAACACAAGATAAAGAGTGAAAAAAGAGAATACAAAGGGATGAAGTTGAATCAAAGATCTCAAGGGTGGCTTAGATTCCCATGTAGCTGGTTAGCAATTTATTTCCTACAAAACAGAAATAAAATAGCCAGTAATATAGAAAAGAAAAGAAAACTAAATCCTAAACTACAAAGAACTCCATAAAAGACTAACTAATCATATGTATCAAAAACCAAGATTAAAACTACTTTATTCATTCTCAACTGAATAAATTTGAGTCTAACCACTTTAAAATATTTTGATTGATCATTCAGTGATGACCTATGGACTTTCTCAACCATTAGTAGTTTCATAAAGTCATTTTCAGCAAATGTAGGAAAAGTAAAGAAGAAAAATCAAATTTGGGACATTTAAAACCAAAGAAAGAAAATTTAAAATAAAAAATTTCTAAAAATCTAGAAAAACCAATAAAATCTATAGGACTCCCATCAGTAAGAGTCATTGCATCAACAGAAAAATCTAATTGCAACTTCTCACAGTCTTTTAAGTTCAAATCCTCCAAGGTATCTGGCAGTTGCTTTGTTTTAGCTTGGAGAGTTTGTTGATTGTTGGGAATTAACTCACCAACTTCAAGAATCTGTTCAAGACTCTCAACAAGAGAAATAGCATCTTCCCTGACCAAAGAGACATCAGTAGGCTCACAAGATTCTAAACAATGATCAACAACAACATTTAGTCTCTCACTAGTATCAATAACAGCACAAAGTTTAGCAGAATTCTCAATATCAACACTATATTTATGCATGTTCTCATCAATACCAGTATGATCAGTAGAATCAGTCTTATCAATAATTTCAATGCAAACAAAGGACTCTATGGATCCAGCAGACTTATCAGACCTCAAAAACTCATTAATCTTAGCACACACAAGACTTGTATGCAATTCATCATATAAGCATTTAAAAGAGGGGTCTGAATTATCAACAAGCTGTCCAACAATTTCAATGTCTATATCATTATCACATGCTACATCTATTATTTCAGCAGTCATATCATTTCATGCTAGAGAGGAATCATGTTGATCAGAATATGTGAGGAACTCATTAGTTTCAATGAAAGCATTAATCTGTGAGCATTATCACATATAGTGGATCCAGCATACACACAATCAAGAGATGCATCCAAATCAGCTATGTCACATGATCTAGATGGCATGTTATCCCTAAACTCAAAAGATGCATCAACAACAGGCTTATCAACTAATTCCACACTAGGAACAGAATGATCATCACATTCTAAGTCACCCTCACACTTATCTACTACCCTAGACTCAAGAGATTCATCATTAACAGTTCAGAAATAGAATTACCACTAAGGTCACAGCTAGGAGTAGAAATTTCAAGTGCATCAATACACAAGGATTCATTAACATTAACAATTGTATCAAATTTACTCAATGAACTACCACAATTAATCAAATCAGGAGATTCAACAACAATTTCCTCATCAACAACATCATCATGCAATTCAGAATCAACAACATTATGTGCATCAAGAATCACAGTGCTATCATGCAAATTAGAGTCAGTTCTAACAAATTGTAAAATATTAGAAGATGGAAGGATATTACCCAATGAATAAGACTCTTCCTCCTATATACATTCCCTTATGATTTGCCCTTCAGTCAATTCAGTAGCACTTGAAGTCGGTTAATTCATTTGAAATCCTGAATCCTTCCTGAGGTTATCCATCAGTTGTTGAGTTTCAAGATACCACCGTTCATGTTCTTGTTTGAATTGAAGATTGTCAGCCTCCCTTTGTTGGATTCGAAGATCAAGGGTTTCCATTAGCTGCATCATCCTCTCTTTCAAACTTGGTTCCCTCTGAGGCTCTTGTTACATGTATTCCTCATTGTAGTTTCAAGGATGATATTCTGGCTCTTGCCTATGGAAATTGTGGTATGATTCATAATGATAGTGGTAATTTGGGTGAATCTCATATGGATGGTGGTGATAAGGTTCAGGGTAACTGGGTTGAACTTCATAAGGATGGTGTGGTTGGTACCATGGTTGTCGGATTTGTTGATATTGTTGTGCTTGTCGTTCTTGTCTTTGTCGTTCAAGAAGGCCTTGAACCATTGTCTTAAGATCATCCAACTGCTTGGAAATCCCATCATTTACATAAGAATCATAAACACCTTGATTAGAATAATGATATGGATTTATTTAAAGCAAATAAAATGAGAAGTTCAATTACTTTTAGCACAAGTAAAATCACTAACAAATTATAACTAAAATTAATTCTAAATCAAGAAAATAAAATTCAAATGAAGCTAAGACTTACCTAACTATGAAAAACACTTAAAATAGAGGTTAGTCACACAAAATAAACTCACAAAAGAATTAAAGAAAATAAATCCAGAAAAATTGAAAAATTCCTAAAAAAATTCGAGAAAATAATAAAAAATTAGAAAAAGTACTTCAAATGTTGGAATTTGGCCAAAAAATGGTGCACCTAGTAGTTAGTCTATTAGTTTTATTTAAAACACCCAAAAACCTTGGAAAACAAAGTTTGAGAATTTTTTGGACACTTTAAACAAAAATTCCAGCAAGCAGATCAATTTACGCGTAACACCGAAATTACCCGATTTCAAGTTCAAAACAGGACAAAAATTAAACCAAAATAGAACCAAAACAGAGCTAAAATAGAACAAAAAAACTTAGAAAACTTTCTCAAACAATTGAGAATCTAAATCCCCGGCAACGGTGCCAAATTTTGACGGGCTCGTCGCGCAACCCTCAAAATAAAACTAGGTTAAACTAAATATGTAGTTAGTGGCACAACCTAGGTCATCTCCCTTGGAAATGGAATTCAATGCCTAATTGGGTTTTCTAAATATTAAAGGTCCTAAAAGCTATCTAATTTGAGAGGTTTTTTATTGAATTAAACTAAGTAAAATAAAATTGAATTAAAATTCCTAAACACTACCTAATTGGATGAATTGTGGGTAGAGAATGGTCTTGTGACTAGCTTTGGAATCTTCCCTTGGTATCCACTATCCTTATCCTAATCTAATTGTGATTAATTCTGACCTAAGAGTTCCTAATTGTGTTCAATACAAATGTATCTTGAGTTACCACGCAAGAATTAAGAGATTAACAATCTAATGTTGAATTAAGACCTCAACTCCACATTAAATCGTTAATTCTTGTCTTTAAGATCAATGAATACTTGAATTGAATGATTAATTGATTAATTAGCCTCTGAATTAACACCGTAGGATATTTAATTAACCAATCAAACTCTAAGGAATCCTTAAATCAAACAATTAAGCACACCAATTCTCACAAGCATTTTATCAAACACCTTGATTGCACACTTAGAAAATAGAGGAAAATAAACAATTCAAAATTGAAATTAATCAATTAAAATAACAATTGCTTTCCTAATTAGTACCTAACCAGCTACTAATCAATTACACAAATTCTCAATCCAATACTACTTAACCAAGCAAATACAAGAAGAGAAAAGGTGTAGGAAAATTGAGAAATCCTTAGCCCAAATTCTGAGTTCATCCATGGATTCAAGCTTCCACCAAGGATCTTCCTCCTAGCTAGCCTTAAGATGGAGATTAGAGCTTCATCGTGGTGGTGAGATGGAGATGGAAAAAATGGAATGGCGTGGTGAATGGTTCTGTGTGTGGAAAAGACTAAGGGAATGGGTGAAGGGTGAATGACATCGTGAATAATGACAGAATAAAGTGTGAATAATGTGCGAATGGATGATTGATCTCATGGCGTTGGATGGATCTAATTGAAAATGCTCGCTTTCATGTGCCCATTAATCATTCACGTGCTTAGCTTTTGCCCCTTTTGCCCGAAGCATTTTTTTCCTTCTTTGTTTATGTGAGTGTGAGCCCCATACTTTCCCATGTAAACTTTATTTTATTCCTTTTATCACATGCATGTGAATTCCTTCTCCACGCACAGCTTGATGATCCAGCGTCTTCATGCGTTTGTCCTTAGACTCGAGCATTTTACTGTTTTAGAGCTGCATTCTTCACTCTCATTCCAAACCCATCGTCTTCTACTTCATTTCATTTAATCCTTCATCAGTTTGTGTTGCTGCTTCATTCCATGTTCAACTCGCCTTATTCATGTTGCTGTCCAGACTTCAACTCGTGTCTTCCTCCTCAATAAGTAGTTCCTTGCTTCTATTCTTCTCGCTGACATTAAAACTATGGCTTCAGCTCCAGCGTCTTCGTTCAGCTGCTGTGTTGTCATTTGCTTCTCTTCTTCATCTAGCTCTCCAAAACAGAGGCTTCTTTGGCGTGTTTGTTCTGCTTCCAGCCATGCAAACCTAGTTCAGCATTTTCTTCCTCTCCTTTAATTCTTCCAGCCCAAAGCTTCTTGCTTGTAAATTTTTCTCATCAATTTGTACACATGAAGCCATCATTTCTCCTTCAATTCAATTTCCATTCAAGCTTAAAATTTGCATTGAAAATCTACACAAAATAATAGACCAAATTAAGTGGGAAACATTTTACAAAATTCATTACAAAATTTATGCATTAAAATTCTAAAATCTTGTAAATAATTTCTTTGAGTGCACAAATGACTACTAATATCAAATATCCACCTAAGTAAATCCCTAAAGTTATATTTAATCATTAAAATGCCTAAGATAAGGAGAATAAAATGTATAAGAATCATGCTTATCACAATACCTTTGCAAATCCTTAAATCTCTCCTAATCATCATGTAGAGATTCTCCATCACGCTAAACAAAACTCTGATTATCACTCCTCAATCGTGATGTTTTGCCTAATGGGAAATACTTTACCAAAAAGGCTTGTGAAAGTTTACCTCATGTTAACAAGGACTAAGCAGGCATGGAATCCAACCACAAAGTAGCTTTATCTCTAAGTGAAAATGGAAACAATTTAAGCCTAATTACATCTATAAAAACTTCATTTATCTCAATGGTATCACAAATCCTTAAGAAGCAAGTTAAATGTGCATTTGGATCTTCTGAAACTCTGCCTTCAAATTCATTCTACTGAATCATCTAAATCATCCATGACTTAATCTCAAAGTTATTAGCTGCAATTGTTGGGCTAACTATCTTATTGTTTAATCCATGTGCATTGGGCATATAATGTAACACCTTGAAATTAATTAAAGATAATTATGATTAATTAGAAATTGACAAAGTTTAATTAGAAAAATTAATTAAGAGAGATGGACATTAATTTGGGTCTTATGATTAATTAAATTATGCTTAGGGCCTGATATAAAAGCCTAATCATGTTATAAGTTTAGTAGGAGAGCCCAATACTAGTTTTTTTGTAAACCCAACTTAAATTTTCTGAAAGCCCAAAACTTAGGAGTGAATTTAAGTAAGACAAGAGCCCATTTATCCTTAGTCCAAACTTGGGGAAGTGAGTCCAAATGGGTCTTGAGCTATTAGATCAGCACATTCCATCCTTAACCTTAAAAATTCTACAGCCCAATCTATAATGTTTAGCCCAACAAGTTAAAATCTGAACCCCACTTGGACTTGAGCCTTGGGGTCAGCCCACAACCCAACTTAAACCTATTTAAACTTTAAATACACTCAACCTCCTCCCTATTCTACAAAAAAGACACAAAAGGAAAGGAAAAAATTCGGAGGTCTTAGAAAGAGGCTGGAGTTCTTAGCATAATTCCATCATTTTCTACTCATAGAGTAAGATTTAACCAAGGTAACTTATATATAACTTAATCATCTCTTCTTTCTCTTCAATTTGAATTGTTTGGTTTCTCATTTGGAGCATTTTCATCTTCCACCTAAAACTGAAACTTGTTTGGTATTTCCATTATGGATTTTCAGAGGTTGAGGCTAGAGATATTGTTAGGTAAGTGTTTCTTTCCCATTTTGATGTATTTTCTACTAATTTGAGACTCTTATAGTTGATTTATAATAGGGCATTAATTTTGTGCGAATTTACCCAAAAAATTAAGAGGTATCTTAAGGTTTATGGTGTGAGGAACAACAAATCTAAATTTGGAGTTGTGTCGTGACTGGGTAAGCGTTCTTTAGGTAGTTTATGATGCTTGATACTTATAGTATCTTATTTATGTTACAATTAACATATGAGAATATGCTTTATTTGATTTAAGATCTCTAGAATGTGGGGACTCATCTTTGGCTTCAGAATTTAACTAATTTGAGTGAGGTAACCAGGGTTAATTTTTATTCCTTGCATATGTTCAATTTAATCTTATATCTGCTGCACATGTATGGTTTTAAATGCTAAATGAATGGTTGGCTATCTAATATATTGTAATTAGACCTTATAAGTTAATGGTGGAGCTGTGGTGTGGCTTCCACCTGTACATCATGCTTCGATCGAGCACCGAGTTGTGATCAGACTCTTGTATGCACTGAGCCCAAGTTATATTCATTAGGAAGTTAGTGCCATGAACAAGTCTTTCCTGATGTTAGTGGTCTTTAACATGTTGTGTGTGATTATTAGTATGGGATAATGATCACTGGTAGCTCAACTATTGCATTTTGCTAATATTATGTTGTCTCTAATACTTGTCTGATGTAATGCATATATGTTGATTAATTTGAAGCATATGAATGGAATTTACTTTTTGTTATTGAGATTTGCATGTCACCCTATTTCATAGGCTAAATATTTCAGGTGAAAGCTCTTTGGGTAAGGATAAAGGAAAGTAAGTGGATGAACATCCATGAGCTGAGACCTTGTATAGGGAATGCTACACTTGGGTTAATCTAACTTAGGATAGATGCTAATTTTTGTTAGTCTTGTGTATTCATCATCTAATCATATTGCCAAGTATAAGAGTTTGTGTTTTGGTAATCTATAATGTATCTAATAAGGAGTTAGACCTAATACAGATTTGAAATATGATGTAGGCACTCAATTATATCTGCTGTGGAACTTTATTAGTATAGATATAAGACTTCTTACTTGAAGTATGTTATTGTTTCACCATGAATGATCATGTTAGTGGTTTATAAATCGTGTTGCTATTAATAATTCATGAATTTGTTGATGTATGATTGATAGATAGATTTGAAATTAATACTATAGTCTCTAAGTGGATGTGAGGATATGTTGGGCAGTTTAGTTAGTTAGCTGCCATTAAAACTTTTCAAATTATGGTAAAATGACCCTATGATGTCGCTAGAGGGAGGTCTAGTATGTGTAGGATAAAATTTAGAAAGTTAAGTGTAGTAAAAGGTTGAGCTGTGGACAAAACTACTTAAGTTCACCGCAATGAGCGTCGGGAGGCAAGCTTAGAGAGTTTCAAAAAGTTATCTCGTTGCGATGCCACATAGGCTTACCACGGCAAGGCTCTAACTCGCCTGCAATGAATCATGAAAGTTTGAATAGTAGGTTCTTGAAAGTACTTTCACCACAATGCGAAAGGCCTGAGTTGCAACGCAAGGTTCGTAGTGTTGATTTTAAGTTATAGTAACCAACTTAGTCGCAGCGAGGAAAGTCCAAGTTAAGGCTTAAGTCCTCCAAACTTTTATTTTTGCTTAAAAACCTTGGATTTTGCTATGAACATGATATATAATGACTTGGAAGTATTTGTATGAGGATTTTATGATGCTTGGGATTAATGGTAATGTGAACCAAATGTCTTAATTGATAATTGGACTTACATGTGGGATCAAATGGTTTTGGTTGTTTAGCTAATAACTCTAATAACATCAAAGTTCAGATTTTCTCACTTTTTCTCAATTTAATTAATTGTAATGACTTTAGACCTTTATTTATGGTTATTAACCATAGATTAAGCCTAATCATGGTGATTAAGAATTAGGGTTATTATATATAATAGTCTCATACTAGATAACAACAATGATTAGGAGTAGCTCTGCCTTCTTGAGGTACATTGGCTTCAAGATTTTCTACTTAATGTATGGGTTGGGGGTCAATAAGGGCATCTCCTTGCTTCTTTTGGCATGGAAAACATGCTCAAGTTTAAGATCTATCTCTAAAAGAGTAACACTATATGCTTTTCTTATAATGCTAAAGCACCTAAAGGAAGAAACTACATATTAGCCATAGTTAAAAATTGAGAAAACAAAAGAAATTAATGAAAAGTAAAGTATCTAGATTAATAAGAAATATCCTTGAATTGATATTGATTTGCCATCCCCAGTAAAGGTGCTAAAAACTTGTTATGATATACAATTTTGCAAGTATACAAGTTGCATAAGTAGTAAACTAATGAGATCAGTATCATTCCCACAAGAAAGAAAATCAATTACTAGTTATTTGAATTTATCTTATTATCTAAATTTTCTAATTAAATTGAAATTGATAAATGCAACTTTAAAGCAAAAGGATGAATAAAAAAAGTTTTGAAATCTAGAATCCTCTCTTTACAACCTCAGAATCACTGGAAAGGAACTTTTGCAACTAGATTTAATTAGATTAATGGCAATTCCACTAATATAAATGAAATTCTCTCTCCACATAATTCAATATGCTCATATTAAGCTTATATCTACTTTCATAATCATAAACCTAGTACAAACCCTTCACATACAAGGAATCAATGCAAATATTTACAAACTGCTTGAATGCAATTCATATATCTATAAAATTTTCATCTAAGTCTAATGCTTTAATGATTTATATTGTAATTAACCTCTTGATGCTCTCATAATAAATCAAAAAAACGGTAGCTAACCATTCATAAATAAGAGAAATAGAGCACTAGATTAAACCAATTAAAATAATTATAAGAGCATTCTAAGTTCAACTCAATCAATTAAAAGATTCATCTAAATTTTAGATAAAAGATTAAGCTATACATGATGGGATTCAACGATGAAACAACAATAAAACAACACAAATTCATTATCTAAATGCTATAGAAAAATGTAAGAATAAAACTAATAATGGATTCAATTGATTCTTCGGTGCAAACTTCATATCTACAACAAATCCTAGCATTTTCCTTTTGAATCTCCTCTCCTCCTTTGTATTCCTATGCCTCTTAGTTTCCTCCTTAGCCTTTCTCTAAAATTCCAAGTTGCTTTATCAAAATCCTTTTTTTTAGGTGAACATGAGCAACTCATGTCAAAATCACCCAATTACACAGACTACTTGTGTTAAACATGGTCATATAGTTCCACACGAATGTGTGGAACATTATTTTCGTCAAAATTTCCCTATTTTACATACACATGATCCCCAACACAACTAGCCCATACTCTTTGTCGAATAAGCTTGATTTCCTACTAATTCTCTTTATACTTTTCACTTTTCCTTTGCACATAATTAGATCATATAAAAAGCACATAAAAATCACATAATTTGGATTTGATTACTAAATTTAATCTTAAGAAAAGCATGTATATCTTTCATTCATCATTTATCAATAAAGATATGACTAACTAACTTCAATTCCTTGATTGTTAACCTTCTCACTTTGGTTATAGAAGTACCACTAAACTTGTTCTTAAAAGGTGTCTACATTGCTTAAGTAGTCGGATATAACTCGGATTTCTGCATGAGTTCATTAGCCATGTTGTTCAACATAATTATGCAAGCAATACTATCCTTTCTTTTTTAAATAAAATAAATTCTAGCTCTGTCTCATGATGAGTTGTATTTCCATGTTTGAACTCCAACATGATATTGTTTAATGGTTCTTCAACATCCTACTCTTTAAGGATGCACAAATCTTATGTTGCCAAATTTTCTTATTATCACCATCTAGCTTACCACTCTTATTAAGCTAAGTAATGATCTTCTTAATAGTCATAATCATAATTTAAGCTTTACATAGACATAGCATAGAATAACTACATATACAAATATCATGTATATGTATTTGTAATGAATTTTTACTAAACCAATAATGACACTATTAAATTCATGATTTTAAGTTTATGTTTGTTTTACTTTCATTACATGTATCCCGAGAATGCCTTTATCTTTCTAACAAATTCATCTACAAACATTGTTTAAACTATAGTTCTTCAATGAGCTTTGGGCTATTAATCTAAGAACTCTCATTCAACAAAATATTTCTCTTATATTTTATTATTTTATTATTTAAATGTAATTCTTAGATGAACCCTAGTCTACCAAACTAAACACTTCCACTCAATATAATATTTCACATATATTTTCTATGATAACATCAAGACTACATTTTAAAAGAACCTCTCCTTAGAGATATTTCGGGCCTGTTTGATTTCTTGTTTCTAGAACAGTTTTCTATTTTTAAGAACAAAAAAAAAATTGTTTGATAATGTGTTTTTAATAAAGTATTTTTATCAAAATATAAAAATAGAATCATGCTTTTGAAAACAAAAAATCAGAATATTTTTTAAATGTTTTGTTAACTTTTATTTTGCGGAATCAAAGGAAAAGCAAAAAATAGCGATTTTTTCAAAATAATAATTCAAATATATTTTTTAATTTTTTTTTGTTTTCAAAATTTGTTTTAGCAAATATCTATTTTTAAAATATTAAAATCAGAACAAAACCAAAAAAACCCTTTATCTTCTTAAAACATTTTCTTTTCAGCCATTAAAAACTTGCCTTCAATTATAAAGATAATTTGTTTGTTCAATCCCTTAAGGTCAATACTCTTTTTGGTGCACATTAAGCCTAAAAAACATTACACTTCTCATGTTTGAAAATGAGAAAGTAGAATGTCTTACCAACATTTATGACAATATGTCATTTTTGACAGAGTTCTATCTTTAATGCACATTGATTAAAGGACAAATTCTTATTTTTATTTGGTTTCGTAAATTTTTTCCTAAAGTCCTCATATATTGATGTCTAATCATCATCATAAATATAAGACCCATAAGAAGTAATTTTCATCTTTACATAAGTGAAAAGGGTCTTCTATATGTCCAATGTATGTTTAAACAATACCAAAAGTTGTCCAAACATAGCCATACCTTATACCAACATGCAAAGTATAATTTTAAAAATGTTTAAAGACCAAAATCACCTTAAAAAAATGCCCCATGCACCCTCACGTGCCTTAAAAAGCTTCTTCTTTCAAAAAAAGAATTGCCCTAAAAGTTTAAAAAAAAAAAGTAAAATACATGCATGTGAGGTGGCACGTGAACTCTATATGCCGCCTTAAGGTGTTCTTTGAATGATGGGGCTGTCATGGCTTATCTCCTATTGACTTAATCTATTAGTTGGTGCACTCACTTGGCCAAAATGTTATTGAGGTGGATGAGACATGCCACTCTAGCATGTGGGGTTACTCCACCATATTTAGCCTTAAAACTTTGACAAATTTTTAGATTTTCTAGATTTGCATGTTCAACCAACTAATTTTATGAAGTGATATCTCTTTCATTTCTCTCCAAATTAGATGAAATTTATGTCTTTGGAAAGCTTGTAGAATAAAATTTTCAAAGGTATATGGCTTGTGCACAGTGATGGCTTGGAAAGAGAATACCAGCTCTTAAAACTTGGGCATTTGATCATGTTTTTCAAAAAATTTGAATTTTGGTGCCCCTATTTTGAATGGCCATATCTCACTCATTTTTCATCTAATTTTAAAAAAAAAAAAAATTGGTGTTATTAGAAAGCTTGTAACGAGAGCTTTTCAAAGATATATGGCTTGCATTTTGAAACATCCTACAAATAGACACTAACCTCGAAAAATAACATCTTGCAACATGCTTTCAAAAATTTAAAAATTCAAATTTCTCCTAATCCATTTCCTACCAAATTTTTACCACATACTCCCCACAATATAAGCTTCATATCCTAGGAAAATTATGGCCTAATATGGTCTCTATCAAATTGCCATTAAAGGGGTTTTATGGTTTATATTGCACATATGATTGTTTCAAACAATTTGTATTATAAATTCATAAAATAAAACATAAATAAAACTCATTTACTACATAGGAAAAGAGAAAATCAAGTCAATTAGGATCTAAAACCAATGAAGGATTTTGCTACTTACTTATATTACAAAAGGATCTTATCAAATTCTTTATTCTATGCAGTTTGGACTAGAATCACTAGAGAGGTTCTAGCCTTATATTCATGGAGGATTCACTGTAGTTCAGAGGATGGAGATGATGAGAGAATTTCTCCAAAAGAACCAATGTTCTATTTACTACTTCGCTTATGAAGAGAATTTGTCGTATATTTTTTGTTTAATAGGAGAGAGAAAGAGAGAGTAAATGAACTTTTTCTATAAGTTAATTTTATATTCAATCACCAACCTATAACCTAAAACAATTGACCATCCAATTTGAATTTAAAATTTAAAATCAAATTATTTAATTATTAATTAATTAAAGTAATTATTACTTTAATTAATTTAAACAAATTGAGTTATTCGGTAAGGTTATAAGTCAATTCATTATAAATAGCCCATTTTCTAACATTTAATAAATCAAAATTTTTATTTAATTTGAACAAAATACTTTGTTAGAATAATTAGATTAATGGAGTGTAATATTTAGACAAATTACTTTATAATCGAGTGTCACTTGAACAAAGGATAGATTATATTTTGCTCTACCATATCTATTTTTATTTTTACTTCATTTTTTCGTATTCCACCAATAAAAGAAAAAGTTAGTTGATAAAAAAAATTAAAAAAAAGAAAGTTAAATTGGATGGTCAAAGAAAGCAAAACCAAAACCGGTGTCAGCATTGACCAATGACCAACCTGTAATATGATAAACTTGAAAGGTTTCAAAATGCCAATTTTTTTTTTAATTACCAGGAAAATAACCACATCCATATGAAACCGAGAGAGAAAGAGCCAAAAATGTCATGGACAATGACATTTAACAAGATGGCCAAACCCCTTTTAAAGATAATTGACTGAATGAAATTGAATGGAAAATAGCATGGGCATGCACATGCACATGCACATGCACATGCTTTTATATATATATATATATTGCTCTATTTCTGTTTTGACTTTGTTTATAGGTAAGAGTTAGCTTGCAAGGCGGTCCCTCTCTGGCATGGTAGCCCATCGGCATTAACAACCATGCTTCTACTTTTTCTCTCTCAAAAAGTTAGTTCATATCTGCTTTCTTCATAATAAGTAAGGCTCTGCTGTTTCCACTTATTTTTCTATTATGTTACCTGTTCTGCTTCTCAATGGCAACTATTGTGTGTATATAACAGCTCTCTCTCTCTCTCTCTCTCTCTGATATTTTTCTTTTTGGTTTTTAATTTTCTCTCTCTGTCTTTGATCCATCAAATATACTGTACTTTGGTCCCAAAAGAAAAAAACTGTACGAGTTGAAGCAGTAACAGAAACAAGCATGTATAGGGCGTGTTGTCACAAGTTTGTCAATTTTTGAGATTATTATTCTTTTTTATTAATTTGACTTTAATTGAGATTTGAATCTGAATCTCTTAATTCTGAAAATAACTTTAATATTACTAAGTTAAAGCCTTTATTGTCTCTATTTTAGATTTTAAAATTTTTATATATGTTTTTTAATCAAATTAAAGTATAAGTTAATTAAAATAAGTGCAAAATGACTTAAATATCATCAAAAGAAAAAAAGGGAAAAATTTTTTTTTCTCAAAGTGTGAACTCATTTATTTATGCTTGACTTTATTTTAGAAAGTCTAAGAAAAAACTCATATTCATGTTGAGATTATTATATATATATATATATATAATATTAAATTGTCTTTGAACCAAAGAATTCGAATTCGAATCTTAAATGAATTTTTAATTAAACTTTTTTTTAGATTAAGTTGAATTCTTAATTTTTCATATATAGTTATTATCAAATTAAAAATAGAAAAAAATTAAAATATGTGGAAAATGACTTAAATATCACCAAAACCTAAAAGGTAAAGTGAAAACATTTCTCAAATGATTAACTCCTATTTCGGTCCCTCTGGAGTATTTTTCAATTTAGCCATTTGCAGAATCATCTTTTCGATTTATTTTCTTTACAAATAAAATATTTCTTAATTTAGTATCTTAAAATTACCTTCTCAAAACAGATATATTTTTTTAATTTAGTCCCTTACAAATAAATAAATAATAAATTGACAAAAGGACATTAGTAATAATAATTTTATAAGATAATCTATGAAGAATTAAATTAAAAAAATATCTTATATATAAATGATCAAAATAAAAAAATAATTATATAAATGGCTAAATTGAGAAACACTCCATTCATAAAGTAAAATAGAAGTTTACTCTTTCGCAAATTGTCAACTCCATTAATATAAGCTTCACTTTATTTTGTATAATCTAAAACATGCCCATGCTGCGTATTTCAGAAACTTGGAAAATTGGGTTGGAATCATGAAGTGGGTATCAATCATTCATTCAAGACGCGGCTCAAGAAAGACGCTTCTGGCTTCGATCGATGCTGAATTTTAATCCAAACGCTCATAATTTTCCGTGTATAGGAGAATTGAAGTTGCTTTGGGGTTTGGATAACTTTTCTTTTGGCATGAAAATAACAAATAACTCAAACTTGCTGGGCTAAACGATCCAAAAATAAATAATACAACTGCAACTATATGGTTGCTTGTTAATCACTTTTGTACATCACAATTCACAAGATATGCAAATTAATGTGAGGTAAGCATATATATATATATATATACAGAAAAAATGTTTTGTGTTCTCTGATATTAAAATTTTAAGCACTGTTATAATTTAAAATTTAATAAATAAAATTTTTTATTTACTATTATAATTTAAAATTTAATAAATAAACAATTCTTATTTATAAATTACATAACTTTGATCATGGAGCTATATTCATTTGAGGATAAGCAGATGCCACCTTTAATTTTTAAAATTTATATATATATAATATTGAATTTTGATATTATATTTTTATGTTCTTTGAGACTTTGAATTTACGGAAGCACTAAACTCAAATATGTATTTTTTTTTATTTGACATTTTAATTTAAATTTTCTGAACTCACACGTTTATTTTTTTTTTTCTCTTCTTTTTCTTCTTTTCTCTTTTTTTCTTTATCCTTTTCTCATCTTCTCCCTATATTTCTTCCTTTGTTTCTCATTTTCCTCTCACTTTCTCTTCTTTTTCATGTGAGTGAGCTCCAAATTGAGACTTTTGAGTATGAATTCTAAAATGAGATACATATACCTTTAATTTTCAAATTTTAACTTCTTAAGATAATATTTAAGCTCGATGTAAAATTTATAAGTTTAATTATGTTACTTTAGTCTTAAGTGTTAAGTTGCTAAGTTATAATAACTAATACTTTTTAAATTGTAGTTGGGTTTTGATTGTACTACAATTTTATTATAACAGTATAAATTTTTTTGAATAAAATATGAAAAGAAATTTAAATAGAAAATTGACATTATATTCAAAGTAATAATTTTTATCTAGACTCGTGTAAATATAATCCCAAGCAACAACAATAACTATTGTCATTTATTTAAAACTTTTATTTTAATTATATCACCGCCTCCACTAGTCCAACTTAGATTCTCTATGAATCTTAAAGGATGAGCACGAGGTGTTCGTGGTTCATATTTCATTTTTTTTTAATTTTAATATTTTTATTCTAAAAGAAGTAAAACATAAAATAAAAATAATTTTTCAATTATCAATTTTAAAAAAATATTATTAAAAAAATACATATAGCTTTGTCTTTGACTTTGATAAAAAAAATATTTTAAATTATATAATAATTAGTAATTAATAATAATAGCACCGATTATTTAATACCACATTTAAGTGCGAAAATAAACTCGCATGTATATATAATAAGTTCCTGGATTTGCTGCAATGAATGCAATGGAAGAACCAAGGCTTTTGTGATGTTAAAAAAATCATGGACTGGAAGGAATCGGACCATTCAGGAGTACAATCACTCTCATTCTCTCTAAAATACAAATAAGAAGCCATGGATGCTAGGGAATCGAAATCTAGCATGGTCATTAATTGCACGATCACTCTCATTCTACCTAACATTAATATGTGGACGTCATCTACGGTAAATAAACAAACTTTATATATAAATAGATACATGAAAAAAATCAAATATTATATAGTTTATAACAAAATTTACTTCTAACACGCATATATATTTGTTTATAATTAATTTCATTAATTTATTTATATGCTAACAAGAAATGGTTCAATTAATTGGATTAAACAACGTAGACCAAAGGATCTTTGATTCGATTCTTTGTACAATCCCTTGAAATTAAAACTTGTCTAAATTCTAACTTGGTTTATTTAAAACAACTGACTTCCCAACTAAACAATGATGAAGGTGAATTCGAAAAAAAACAGATAAATGATTATGTGCCACTATTTAATTTTATTAAAAAATTATATTCATTATATTTTTATTAAAGAACTTAATAATTTATACATAAAATTGGGTCTAATTTTCCTTTTTATTATTATAATGAGAGATTCACTTAATCTTAGAGACATCCTCACATTAGTTTGATATATTTATAATTATAATTTTAAAAAATTATAAAAAATTGAACTCAAATTGTGAAGAAACATTATATACCTCTCCAGGGGATAAAATTGTATCCATAATATACACATAAATATTTATGACATATTTATTGGGCAGGTAAGGTAATCGTACAGCAGTACGGAGTTCTTAATTATATAAAGTTGGATAATTAGGTTCTATTTAATTTGTTTTTATATAATTTATCATATTATTATATTTATTAAATTATTTTTTAAAAAATAAAAATAAAATAATTATTTTTATTTTATTTATTTTTATCTATTTATATTTTATATTCTTTTCATTAATACATCCTTTAACCAAACACGATGTTAAATTGTTAAAAGCTTGAGGTTGATGGGCCAAATTGTATACTCCAATCCCTACGTCTTATTGGCCAACGCTCCTAATTGTTGCTTCTTAAATTCTGACCCCAAAAATACAAAAAAAACTAATGAAAACAACAGTTATTGTTCAGGCCTGACAAGGTCTATCCATCACGTCACTGGCACCAAAACGAAAAAAAAAAATTCCTCTTTGCAATAGGATGTTTATTTTAAAAAAAAAAAAAAATTCTTTTTTTAATTTTTTATTTGAAAGACACAACAAACCGTGTTATTTTCCCCCACGGCAAAGAGTGCGGTCCCCACCAAAATATGTGTATGTGCATTCTGAATTTTTGTTGTGTGACGGTTGTACTGTGTAGAAGGTTCAAAATATTTAAAAATTAATATAAAATTAGAGTTAAAAAAAAAAAAAAAATCTTCCGCTCCTCGCATTTGCTTACACAACGAAGATCCAGATTGGGGTGTGTGTGAACAACAGTTTTGACGCAGTGGATCAACCTCCAACCTAATTGTCAGTAACCACGAAACATGGCATATGTGAAGTGAAATTCTTAACAAAACATGCTTATGGTCTCTGGAACGAGATGCTTCATCCACATAGATTAAGGGTTTGAAGAGGATTGCTGTAACTTTTGTTTATAGTATTTTTTTGACCTAAAAATTAACATTCATGTTTGGTTAAACTTTTTTTTACAATACTTTTTTAAAAGTCATAGTAACTTTCATTAGAAGTATTTTAAGGCGTACTTTTTAAAAGTAGGTGTGATAATTATAAATTTAATATGTCTAAAAGAATTTTCTTATTTTAACTAAAATTTAGATATATTCTTATTATAAACGTATCATTATTAGGTTTACATTGATGCTTATATATATATATATATATATATATATATATATATATATATATATATATATATTATATATATATATATATATATATATATATATATATATATATATATATATATATATATCATTAGTTTCTTACCAAAATAAAAATGATCTCAATAATTTTACAAATACCAAATACATAAATTTTACAAATTTCTTTGACTTTTATCATGAAAATATTTTCTTCTAATTTAATTTTGTTCATAATTCTATAACAATATCTTAATGAGTCCTTAATTTTCTTCCCAATATTGTATATTTCAATTTAACGTTCAACTAGTTTATGTTAGCTTAACAACTTGATATAAAATTATTTTATAGCAACAAAAAAAATTCAAATGTATACTCATTATTGTCATTTAATACATTCACCGAAAATTATTTTTAAATTATCAATCAATTTTGCTTATAGATTTTTATTTAAACACTACTTTTACTTTTTGCTTGCAGCCACAAGAATTACCTATCTATATACTTACAGTGCAAACATCTAATAAATTGTTAATGAACTGATAATTTATATGATATTAATTTCATGATTCTAATTTTAAATTTTTAATTAATATTGATAAGTTCCCTATTTTTTTGTGCTTTTTCCTATATGTTAAAAAAATACACATTATAAGTTGTATGAACATGTGGAATTCACTCAAAATTTAATTTATATGTCATGCATAATTTTTTTTGGGTTTAATTCATTTATCTTAAATTTTTCTCAAAAGGTGAAATTTTTATTTTTTGAATTAATAAATTAAATTAGTGTATATAGACAAGAGATCAATTGACATTAGTATAAGAATCAACACATTTACACTTCTCAATATTTAGTTATAAAAAGCTAATTTCATTGATCTGACTATGGAATTAGAAATAATTATTATATTAATTTTATACCTAACTTTAGGAAAATTAAATAACAACAAGTATGTAATGAAATAGGTTTTGATCTCTTTATATTTAAAAAAATATTTCATATATATTAATTTTTTGATATATTGATATCCAAAATTTTGTAAATATAACCTTTATGATTAAGACTTTTAAACAAATAATGAATTTTGTGAAAAACGCATCCTATAAAATACTATTTAAAGGAATAAGATTGATTTAAATTAATACCAATTGATCTCTTTATAGGAACACGAAATTACTTACCTCTTCGTTAGTGTTGTGGACCCTTGAATTAATTATATTTATACAAATAAATAATTTGAAATTACTTACCTCCTCATTAGTGTTGTGGGCCCTTGCATTAATTATATTTATACAAAGAAATAATTTGAAATTTATTAACAATAAATTTACATCAACGCATCCAAAAGAAACTTACTTAAATGACCCAATAGCTACTTGTAATAAATTAATGCAGCAACATCAAATCTAGAGTCTGAATCTTTTAGGATTTTTTGTTGCAAAGCTTTTGTAGAATTTAGAGAGAGAGAAAAAAAGAGTGGTGAGAAAGTGAACTTTATATATATATATTTCTATCTTGATATCATGCTTTCTGCAAAATATACGAAAATTTTAAAAGAAAATAATTCTGAAGTATGGTTACACAACAAATTCGTCTCCTCTCGCCTCCCTTTGCGACTTGAGAGAGATAATAAAACCCAAGGGATTGATTAGGCGCCGTGGGTGACCTCTTTTGCAGCTACCGCAACTAAAATAGTCAAAACCAAAATAAAACCCATTCTTACCAACAGTATCCCCATATTCCATCCATATCCACGCCTTCTAATTCCCTTCCTTTCAACCCTTTCAATTCATTTTATATATACACATAACAAAACAGTCCCAACACAAACCCCACAAACCACATCCACAACTACAACACTTCTCTCCTTTTAATAAGTAAAGACCCCTTCTCAGTTCTCTTCCATTGCTCTCTTGATCTCTTTCTCTCTAACCATGTCATCTCGCATAATTGCAGAGAACCCATTACCGGACCCAGATACGACGTCGTATCTAAGTTCCATCGAGCTCAACAATTTCCCAAGCCTTCCCACCGATCACTCCCCCACGCTCGGTAAACTACTCAAGCATGTCGGAGACGTACGTAAAGAAGCTGCCGGAGACGGCAGCGAGACGCCGCTGCACCACGCCCTTGACCTCGGCGACGCCCATGCCGGACTTGAGCCTCGGTCTCTTCCCTTCGTGCTCTCCTTTAGTAATCTCACTTACAGCGTCAAGGTCCGAAGGAAAATGAGCTTCTCAGCATTGTTTTCGCGGCGGAGAAACCGTCTTGGAGCCGCTGCAGTTGACGAGCCGGTGGCTGCAGAGAGCTTTTTTTCGAGAACCAAGACCCTACTGGATGACATATCCGGCGAAGCTCGCGACGGCGAGATCGTCGCCGTCATGGGCGCTAGTGGTTCCGGCAAGTCCACCCTCATTGACGCCTTGGCCAATCGTATGGCGAAGGGAAGCTTGAAAGGAAGCGTGACTCTGAATGGCGAGGCCATGAACTCGCGGCTTCTGAAAGTGATTTCAGCATACGTAATGCAGGACGATCTGTTATTCCCAATGCTCACCGTGGAAGAGACTCTCATGTTCGCAGCAGAATTCCGATTGCCTCGCACCCTTTCGAAATCCAAGAAGAAGATGCGAGTCCAAGCGCTGATCGACCAGCTTGGCCTCCGAAATGCAGCCAATACCGTCATCGGAGACGAGGGCCACCGCGGGGTCTCTGGAGGCGAACGGCGGCGCGTGTCCATCGGCATTGATATAATCCACGACCCCATCATCTTATTCCTCGACGAGCCCACCTCCGGACTGGACTCCACCAGCGCGTTCATGGTGGTGAAAGTGCTGCAGAGAATCGCCCAGAGCGGAAGCATCGTGATCATGTCCATACACCAGCCAAGTTACCGAATCCTCGGACTCCTCGACCGAATGATCTTCTTGTCGCGTGGAAAAACAGTCTACAGCGGTTGTCCGATGCAGCTTCCTACCTTCTTCGCCGAATTTGGACACCCCATACCCGAAAACGAGAACCGAACCGAGTTCGCGTTGGATCTGATTCGCGAACTCGAGGGGTCGCCCGGTGGTACCAAGGGCTTGGTGGAGTTCAACAAATCATGGCAGACCAAGAAGAATGTTGAAAACAGAAGCACCGACCTCAGTCCTGGACACAGTTTATCTCTGAAAGAGGCAATCAGTGCGAGCATTTCCAAAGGAAAATTAGTTTCAGGAGCCACAAACACAAGCTCAAGCACATCCACATGGATGGTGCCAACATTTGCGAACCCATTCTGGATCGAAATGGCAACACTCTCCAAACGATCCTTCACCAATTCACGCCGAATGCCTGAGCTCTTGGGAATGCGATTGAGTACCGTTTTGGTCACCGGATTCATCCTAGCCACCATGTTCTGGCATTTAGATAACTCTCCAAAAGGTGTACAAGAAAGACTCGGCTTCTTCGCATTCGCCATGTCTACTACCTTCTACACCACAGCAGACGCTCTCCCCGTGTTCCTCCAAGAGCGATACATCTTCATGAGAGAAACTTCCCACAACGCTTACCGACGATCATCCTACCTCGTCTCTCATGCGCTCGTAGCCTTTCCTTCATTAATCTTCCTCTCCTTGGCCTTCGCGGCCACCACGTTTTGGGCAGTCGGCCTCGACGGAGGATTCGCCGGGTTCATATTCTACTTCGTCATCATCCTTGCCTCCTTCTGGGCCGGGAACTCCTTCGTCACCTTCCTCTCCGGCCTTGTCCCTCACGTGATGTTGGGTTACACAATAGTGGTAGCCATACTAGCCTATTTCTTACTCTTCAGTGGGTTCTTCATAAACCGAGATCGCATCCCTTCGTACTGGATATGGTTCCACTATATATCTTTGGTGAAATACCCATACGAAGCCGTTCTGCAGAACGAATTCGATGACCCATTGAAGTGCTTCGTGAAGGGAGTTCAGATTTTTGATAACACACCACTTGGGTCAGTGCCGAATTACATGAAGGTGAAGCTGTTGAAGAGTATGAGTGAGACGTTGGGTGTGAATATCACCAGCTCAACGTGCTTAACCACTGGTTCGGACATATTGCAACAGAATGGAGTACTGGATTTGAGCAAGTGGAACTGCTTGTGGGTCACTGTGGCTTGGGGTTTCTTTTTTAGGATTTTGTTTTACTTGGTACTGTTGTTGGGAAGCAAGAACAAGAGAACGTAATCAGGTAATAATTAATTACTGGCTTGTTTAGCTGAAACCTGCAGGGGATTTTTAATTAATTTGTGTAATTTTTATGTGGTTATTAATTATAATGATTTTATTTTTTAAAACATATATACTTGAAGCTTGTAATTTGTGAAAGAAAATAAGTTTTTGACGTCCTGGCAGAGGATTTGTATATTTATTTATTTTTGTTATTTGCATGAAAAATTATTCGTGACATGCATATACATTTTTAAGAAGTTCATTGCTAACATATATTATAGTTGTTTTAATTTTATGATATGTGCACCCTTATTGCACTGCGGAACAAAATTGGTTGAAACAGTTGGCTACCAATCACATTTTTTCTCTGCTCAAGTTGTTGCGCTATGAGTGGCATTTAGGAGATTAGATGACCTACCCTATGTTTGTTTCTTTGAATTCATTTTATTTTATTTTAATTTAAACCCAAACAAAAATATGATAAGGGATTAGGAGTTGAAACGTTGCTTGGCAAGATGAAGCAGAAAGGTCCCCAGCAATTAAGAAAGGTCCCCAGCAATTAAGGAAGAAAGTATGTCTATTATTAGTGTGTTTGAATATAAGTTTGAAGAGCTAAAACTACGTTTGTTGACCATGATTTTGTAGAAGCAAAATATTATTATTTTATACAAAACGTAATTTGGAGGATGAGAAAGTTTTTTTAAACATACACTATGTCTAGCCTTCTTCCACACTTCGGTAGTTATTAATAAAGACAGAAGAATACGATTTTTTTTTCTTTTTTGGGTATAAGAATGGAGCACGGATCCCCTGTTGAGGAGATCCATATAATAATGCCCTGTGAGGTATATTTTGGTTTTTTTTTTTTTTTTTTTTATTTTTTGAATTAAGAAATGAATATGAAAAGTAAAAATTACAACTTTGAGAATACAAAATTTAATTGTGAAAGAAAATTATATGATAAAAATTTTAATTATATTGTACAATTAAAATTTTTATAATATAATTTTGTCTCACAGGTATACTTTTTATATTCATCCCTAAACCCAAAAGGTTAAAAACAAAAACTTGTTACTATCCGTGCTCTATAAAAATTGGGTTGAAGACCTAAAAGAAAAATACTAAGAGCTAAAACAACTATAATGCGATAGCACACTCCACTGTATCTCTAAGAGCTAAACGAATTAGATCAAAAGAAAGAACTTGGATTACAGAAAGCCCTGACAGATCCGTACATATCTAGGTGTGTGCATCCCATCTATGGACGTATATAGATTATATAAAAATTTTTTAACTTTATAATTTTTATTATTTTATTTAATGCAAAATATAGAATGAAAATAATTCTATAACTATCAATTACAAAAAAATAATAATGTTTCATATCAAAAAAAATGAAAAAAAAAATTATAAAGTATAAACTATCCAGATTTAGTTTGAATGGCTAATAGCGTGTTTGGAATCGTGGTACGTAGCCCCAAAACCACGTTTGATATGAAGCAAAATGTTAAAGCTTCTACGGTAACGTGGTTTTCCACCGCGATTCCAAACACGCGGTAAATGGCTATGTGCATCCCTCCGAATTCGTAAAGAATTTCAATTCATTTAAAATGAGCAATAAGAAGCCAATCAGTCAGCAAAGATGTCTCCTTCTCTATAGGTGTGCCCAACTTCAATTTGCCAGTCCAAATTGATTTTGTGCATCTCCTTGATTCACTCTTCCCTAATTTTAAACTAAAATGAAAATAAGTTTTTTGGGTTACACATCTAAGATCTTGAACAAAGTTTTCATCCACTAGATTGCATTAATGACGTGCTCTATGAGATTGTAGTTTCATAGGAGAATGCGACGTCGGCACAATTTTTATTGATGAGAATGTTATTCAAGATCATGAATATGTAATGCAAAGAACTCATTTATATTTTAATTCAAAACTATGAAAATAAATTGAGAGGATAGTAATTTGTATTTTGGGACTTAGGTTTGTAAATTATTGGCTATTTATCTTAGTTGTATTTAATGCATATTTGTTGTCTTATTAATTTTTGTCTTCTGCATTAAATATTTGGAGAATGTGTTTTAGGAAGCAAAATGATTTCAGTACTCCCAAATTTGATTTGGTGGAATGATTTTAGTTCTGAGGATGTGTATTACGATATTACATTCTCTAAAATACATCAACAAAATACTTAAATCATTTCACACTAAGTCAATGATAACTTCAATTCCACCACCTTTTTTATACCCCTTCATCCATGAATTGTGATTTATTTCACCACCATTTACAACCAAATCACATTGCTCAAGGAGGGACTCGAACTCCTCTCTTCTTTATTGACAGAAAGTGAGTTATTAAATATTTCTAACTTTGATTTATATTTTTCAAGTTTTGAACTAAGGTGAGATCAGATTCAATTGGGACACACATCACGATCTTAAATGGTATGGATATTTATACTAATGAGAATGTTGTTCAAATTGTGACATGTGACCTAATTAAGTGCACTCTCATTTTAGTTCAAAATTTGAGAAGAATAAACCAAAGTTGAAAACATCTAATAATCTATTCGATATCAATAAAGTGGAGAAAGAATGTGAATCTCTTTTTAAGTAATTTCTTTTTTTCTAACAAGGAATTTTTGAGGTATTTTCACTTGCAATTCCTTTACTAAATAACAAAGGAATAGGAAAAAAATTGACAATCAAATTGGTGAGGGATTTACCTCACAATTTGGCCTAACGAAAGAATTCAATGAGGGATCAAGGAAGGGAAAGTAGCCTCATTAATTAATGCTAGTATTTAGTGAGAAATAAGTTCTTTGCTATTCCTTTAATAACCCCTTATTAAGATGGTTTAGCAAAAGAACAACGAAGGAGTTTTCCCTCACTAAAATTTTAGTTTCTTGTAGTGCAAAGACCATACTGTTTCAATTTTCAAGTTGAACTATCAAATCTTTAAGCAATAAGTAGGTTTTGAATCATTCTTCCAATTAGACAAGACAAAAGTTTTGACCTTATGCATAAGCCAGGCAACTTCAAATCTAAAAGGCCTTAAGCCACAATTATTATCCTCATTTATAATACTAATAACCAAAAGGTGATAGTCAAAGTGAATTCTAGTGCCAACTTTAATGCTAACATCCACGAACTTGTTCCTTTAATCTGCATTACCTAAGGTTTTATCAAGTTTCTTATAAAATCTTTAGTATCTTGGCCATTTTAAACCTCACCAAGTTAAACAAGGGCCATCAAACCCCAGGTCAATGAGTTTACACTTATTGATCCAATTCAAGAGACATTTGCATTGACCAAAATTTACAATATCACCACTAATTTGTTCTTTTTTGTAGGCAAACTCATTGAAATCCCCTACAAGGAGCCACAGGAGGTTCATAATCTTGGATCAGCCTTTCATCCTCTCCTAAAAGCATTCTTCTATTAATTTCTTGTGGGCTTTCATTGATAGCCATAAAATCCCTAGGGTTCCCATCCTCATACTCCACAACCACATGAAGATACTGGGGATGCCTTTCTAGAACCTTAATTTTGTGATCTTGTCTCTTCCAAAGTAACCGTATTCCACCAACAAATTTGTTGGAATCAATAACCTCATGATGTTTGAAACCCAACTTTCTAATGACATTTTTAGCTCTCTCACTACTAACCCAAGTTTCGAGTAGGGTGACAATATCAACTTGATGAATTCTAACCAATTCTTTCAAGACACTAGCATCCCTTCAACAATTCCAAACAAGAATTATCAAACTGTCAGTTTAGACATAAAGAAAAATCACAAGAGAAAGTTAATGGCAACTTAAAAATTGTAAGTTGCATATCCTTATTTGGATGCAACCCTTTTACAACATTAGTGTCTACTTCTCCTTCCTCGCACTCCATGTTACTCTCCACAACAAAAGAAGGATAGTCCCATTCTTGCATACCTATACTTAACGGCTTACCTTTAGTTTTTCTACCTTGGCTACTTATGCCTAAAATGTCTGAATTGTTAACTACAATTCACAATTACGTTAGAGAAATTGATCCAAGTCGTGCCCAAAAACACTGTCCTTAAAAGTTATTCCAACATAAGTCGGTAACTCCCCAAGATTAAATGGATCCTTCCTCTGGAAATACACAGGGAGGTAAAATAGAAAAGAATGAAAACTCATAGCAGAGAGAAGAGCGGAGGAGCCAGAGGACTCAATGGCTTGGTGTGTATTGAACCGCACCATGCACTGCCTTTTATAGGTCGATAACGCAGACACAAACATTGGGCAACAATAAAATTGGTTAATGATGGCTTAATTATAATTAATCAGTTTTGAATATTGGAATTTAAAAATAATTAAAAGGCTGTTTCTAAACGTTGAGATAAAATTCATTTAATGAAAAAATTTAACTCAGTAATTAAAGATTTCAACGTTCAGAAATTTGAAAATTTAGGATTCCAAATCCAAAACTGCTAAAAACATAATTTTTCCAATAAACTTATTTTAAACAAAATATTTTTGTATTTTACAAAAATATTTCCAGCACAAAATATCCAGTACCACGTCTAACTCATACGCAGGGGGAAAATTAGAGATTTTCAATTGCGTTACCCCTGTGTTGGCCCATTATTGTGCATGCGAGTCATTCCTCTTCTTAGGCCATTTACTTGCCCAATATTATATCTTAGTATATATATACTAAGGCTCTCTCTATTTTAGGCGATGTAGGACTCTCTTCTTTTAACACATACACATATATGTATTCCATACTTCCAACAATCCCCCACATGTGTCAAAAAAACATTATCATCTGAGTTAAATACATAAGTATAACCATTTCAAATCTGGTGTCTTTTGGACTATGAACCAAACATAGACCAATAACACTTAGTACATAAAGTTATCAATGAAGATTAAAAATTTTATGAACTAACAACTCTTGTATATTATAAGACTTAGTAATCAGATTATATCTCTACAGTTCCTGCTGTTAACGCTAGTTTTGCACTTTAAACAGCCGTGCGCATGTCTGGTATTTAATGAATGCTCTATAGATTTTGCCACGATCTCATAGGAGTGGCCCCACTTCACATTCATACAGGTGATTCCATTAAGTGTATCTACAATAAATATATCTTTTATAAGGAATATGAAATCATTAAGAGCTTTACTCAGCCTTACTAATAATGCATTCTAGCACGTTCTCATACTATAAGAAGGGACTAGAATTTTAGTGCTAGTAGAACTAACAAATAACTTGTTCTTATCCATATGAATCTCCTTTATGAGATCTCTAATCACAAATGTTGAATTACCATCACTGTTAATTTTAGATTGGCTTAAGTCCCATTTCCCTCGATGTGTTATAAAGTTATGTTTTCCCCAAGGATTTAGTTAATGGATCTGCCAGATTTACTTCTAACCTTATAAACTCAATTGAGATCACTCTGTCTTTTAGCAGTTGCCTTATAATATTATGTCTCAACAGAATGTGTCTGCTTTTGCCATTAAAGGACTTATTTTTAGCTGTAACTATCACTGATTGGCTATGACAACATAAAGACACTGATGGTGTTAATGTTTCTTCTAATAGAATATTTGCTAAGAAGTTTTCCAACCACTCGGCCTCAGTACTAGCCAGTTTCATAGTAATAAACTCTGAATCCCTTAAGGATTTTGTAATAATACTTTGTTTAGCTGATCTCCAAGATACTGCAACACCACCAAGAGTGAATATATAGCAACTAGTGGATTTAATCTCATCTGAATTTGAGATCCCATTAGCATCACTGTATTCTTCTAATATAGTGGGAAATCCACTATAAAATATACTATAATTTATGATACCTCTCAAATATCTCATCAATCTCACTATAGCTATCTAATGCTCACTACTAGGACAGTGGGTATATCTACTCAATTTACATATGACATATGTTATATCGGGCCTGGTAAAATTTATTAGATGCAACAGACTTCTAATAATCTGTGCATATTTAGATTGAGCCACCGAATAACTTTTATGTTATGACAATTGTATGCTAGAATCATAAGGAGTACTTAAAGAGGAATCATCAAAATGTCCAAACTTTTTAAGAATTTTTTCTACATAATGTTCTTGAGATAGTAAAATACCATTTTCAATCCTTATGATTTTAACACCCAATTTGCCTCACCCATATCTTTCATATCAAATTTAGATGCAAGGAAGCTTAGTTTTAATCACAACATTCATACTAGTACTAAAAATAAGCATAACATCTATATATAAACAAATAATCATACAATCATTATTTACAAGTTTTGTTTAAACACATTTTTCTACTTCAACAATAGCAAAGCTATCACTTGTCAAAACTTGATCTAATTTTTCATCCATTGTTTAGGTGCTTGTTTTGATCCATATAAAGATTTAACAAGTTTACACACTTTATTTTCTTGTCCAGGATAACACGTTCTTCAAGTTGTACCATATAAATTTCTTCTTTTAAATCACCATTTAAGAAAGTTGTTTTTAACATCCATTTGATGAACACAAAACTTGTGAATTGAAACTAAAATAATCAAAATTTTTATAGAAGAAATTCTTGTAATAGGAGAAAAAGTATCAAAATAATCAATATTTTATTTTTGAATAAAACTTTTAGCTACTAGCCTAGCTTTATATTTATCAATAGACCCATTAGAATTAAGTTTTTTCTTAAAAACTCATTGACAACCAATAGCCTTAGCTCTTAGAGGTAAGTCTACTAAAACTCAAGTTTTATTTTGATTAAGAGAATCAATTTTAACCTTAATCGCTTCTTTCTATAGATGAGCATCTAAAGAAGAATCAGTTTTATAAAAATTTAAAGGATCATCTTGTACCATATAAGTGTAAAAATCATTTCCGAATGAAGTTTCTTTCCTTTGCCTCTTACTTCTTCTTAAATTTTCAACCAAATTTTTAGTTGAATTTTGTTCAGGAAAAAAAGTAGAAATTTCCAATTTTCTAGAATTATGTTCAATTTTCAAAGAAAAAATATGTTCAAAAAATTTTGTATCTTTAGTTTCTATAATAATGTTACGATAAAAAACATCACTTTTCAAAACCAAAAATCTATAAGCTGCACTTTTCTAAACGTATCTTACAAACATACAATCAAAAGTTTTAGACTCAATTTTTCTTTTCTTAGAATCAAGCAACGTTACTTTAGCAAGACACCCCCCCCCCCCACACTTTTAAATATTTTATGTTAAGTACATAACATTTCCATAATTTATAAGGTGTTTTATTTGTTTTCTTATAGGGTATTCTATTTTGCAAAAAATAAGCAGATAACAAAACTTTACCCAATAAATTATCTGGTGCAGAAGAACGTATAAGCATAACATTCATCATTTCTTTTAAAGTTCTATTTTTCCTTTCTGTAACACCATTAGACTCAGTTGAATATGGAGGAGTTATTTCATGAATAATTCTCTCTTTTTCACAAAAATCATTTAATAAAACATATTCTCCTCCTTTATCCGACCTTACTCTTTTAATCCTTTTATTTAATTGATTTTCTATCTCTGCCTTATACAAAAGAAGTTTTTTAAAAGCTTCATCTTTTTTCTGAATAAATATACTTTAGTATACCTTAAAAAATCATCAATAAAAGTAATGTAATACTTTTTACCACCTCTAGTCATTGTTTGTTTTAAATCACCCAAATCAGTGTATATTAAAGAAAACAATTTAGTTTCTCTTTGTATAGAAAAATGTGATTTTTTAGTTAACTTAGCTTCTCAACATACTTCATATTTGTTTAAAATTCATTTTTAATTCCAAAAATCAAACTAAGTTATTGCATTTTCTTAATATAAGACTTACTAACATGTCCTAATCTAGCATACAATACATCAAATGAATCAATCATATAAACAAGTAAGAAAGTAGAAGATGATGCTTTTTTATTCATTTTAGCAACATTCAATACAAACAGTCCTTGATTACAATAACTATTTCCCACAAAGACGTTATTCTTTATCATTACAATCTCATCAGATTCGAATGATACTTTAGCCCTAGCCTTTCCCAATAGAGTTACAGAAATTAAGTTTGCTCTAATATTAGGTACATGCAGAACATCATTGAGAGCCAAGGTCTTTCCGAATGTGAGTTTAAAAACCACTTTTCCTTTCCCAAAAACTTCTACAGTTCAAGAATCAGTAAGATAAATGTGGTCTTCTTCTTCCTTGATAGGATTATAGGAAGTAAACATTTCCTTATTTGCACAAATGTTCTTGGTAGCCCCAGAGTCCATTACCCACTTTTTCACATCGAAAACAATGAAAGCTTGAGAAATAATTGCAATAATTACCTTATCATCATTGTTCTCATCTCCTTGAACCAAATTTACATTCGGCTTTGGAGGATTATTATTTATAGCTCTCTTTCTACATTGAGCAGCATGATGCCCTAACTTGCCACAAACAACGCAATTACCTTTCTTTTTTAACTTAGGGTTAGAATTATTGGGTTTGTAATCAAATTTCTTATGAGAATCATACCTCTTGTTGTGCAGCTTTGTCTCCACCAAATTTTCCTTTAAGGCTATGTCCTTGCCCTTTACAACCAAAATCCCCTTTCAGTTGGTGTCTTTGATGATGATATGAGTGATGAGATCTGATAGCAATAGTTGCTTCTGCTGTGTTTGAGTTACTGTTTGTAGTCTTTCCACAAATTCGGCAGTTTCTTAATCAGGATCCCAGCTACAAATTCATCTGGAAGATTGATTATCTCATCACGGAATTCTTCCAACAGCTTGTAGTATTCGTTGATTTGTAACTTGATGTCTTTGTCTTCAGACATCTCCTATCGGTAGTAATTTTTTATCATGAATTTCTACTTTCTAGCATCTTCAGCAGTGTACTTTGTGATAAGTGATTCCTAGATTTTGTTGACTTCCTTGTAGATATAATAGAGATCGAACAAATCATCAGATAACGTGCTAATGATAGTATGCCTGCATACCTTGTTAGCATAAGCCCAAATATCTTTTTGGGCTTTGCCAACATCTACAGCAGGCTCGATGTGAGTGAGAACCATAGCAACTCTATGCATGTCTAGCACTGAGAAAATACGTTCTTGCCAGCATTTGAAGTTCTTGCCATCAAATACCTCAATTTTTGAGATGTCTGAGAGCGGCTTAGGAAGCGGCATTGTGGTGAGCATGAAGGCAATAGCAGCACATCAAAATTATTAACAACAGCATTACAATGTGACTCCATATCTCTTAAGATTGTTGCAATTCACAATCACGTTAGAAAAACTAATCCAAGTTGTGCTCAAAGACACTATCCTTAAAAGTTATTCTAACATAGGTCAGCAACTTCTAAGGATTAAATAGATCCTTCTTGCAGAAATACACAGGGAAGCAGAACAGTGAAGAATGAAAACTCAAAGTAAAGGAAAGAGCGGAGGAGCCCGAGGACTCAATGGCTTGGTGTGTCTCGAACCGCACCATCCACTGCCTTTCATAAGTCGAGGACACAGACAGGAACATTGGGCAATAATAAAATCGGTTAATGACAGTTTAATTATAATTAATCAGTTTTGAGTGTTGAAATTTAAAAATAATTAAAAGGCCGTTTCTGAACATTGAGATAAAATTCGTTTAATGAAAAAATTTAACTCAATAATTAAAGATTTCAACATTTAGAAATTTGAAAATTTAGGATTCCAAATCCAAAACTACTAAAAACATAATTTTTTCAGTAAGTTTATTTTAAGCTTCACAAAAATATTTCTAGCAAAAAATGCCTAGTACTGCGTCTAACTTGCGCACAAGGGAAAAAATTGAAGATTTTCAACTGCGTTGCCTCTACGTTGGCCTGTTGTTGTGCGTGGGAGTCATTCCTCTTCTTGGCCCATTCACCTAACCCAATATCATATCTTAGTATATATAAACTAAGGCTCTCTCTATTCTAGGCAATGTAGGACTCTCTTCTTTTGACATACACACATATATGTATTCCATACTTCCAACATGAATAACAATGAATCTCCTCACCCAACGCCCTCCTTGTAGCATGTCTTCATTAAGAGTGTTAGACAACTACCTCTACTTGAGGTTCTTAGGAAGAAACAACTCTTTTCCCACACCTACTTATTCTAGACCTAACTTTTCTGGAAAGACACTATTTTGATGAGCCACAGAAAACTTATTAGGCGATTCTTGTTCAAGGTCCATTAATTACTCTCCACTTCACTTACCTTAGGCTTCTTTAAGAGATGAGCACATAGACTATTTAACACCCTTTCTAGTAGCTGCTTTTTTATTTTCTTGAATATTAGAAATACCTTATAAAATAACTCTCTGATCCTTAGGCTCACCATCCTTCAATCCTTCTAAAAACGTATATCTAGAGGAATAGTTTTGATTTCTATATTTATCTCCCCTAGAATCACTTTGAATAATAGAAGTCCTTCAATCCTTTTAAAAACGTAAATCTAGAGGAATAGTTTTGATTTCTAGATTTATCTCCCCTAGAATCACTTTGAATAATAGAAGTCCCATTATTTGAAATTATGTCCTTTGAAAAGACCTTTTTACCCCTTCTTTATCGTTAGACATCATCCATGGCCTTTACTGAACAACTTCTGCCGCCTTCATCTCGCCAAGAATCCAATCACCCACATCCCCCAACTTGTTCGCCTTATTGCCTTGTAGCTTAACAGCACCTAAGAAAAAAAAAAGAAATTGATTTTCCTCCTTAATAGTCAATGGACTATGCTCAGGATCATGACCATACTTGCCATACCCAAAGCATATAAAGTGAATACCCTCATACTCAATCCTCTTCTCCTTCGAGGTAGCATGGGCTTTAATAAATTGACTTCCACACAAATCCTAGCGTATCGTCCCCTAGAACATTGGATAGTGGTATCATCAATTTTTAATACTTTTCCAATCTGGTTACCCAAGTTAAATAGAAATTTTTTTATCATAATACTTAATAGGTAAGCCCGGCAATCTCACCCAGGCTGCTAGCTTAGTAATCTACTCACTGTCCAGATCAAAATCCTCTCTCCATCCTTGAACTACAAGGTAGTGATCAAGAATCATCTATGGACCTCTTGTCAATGCAAAATTGTAGTAAGAAAAAGTTTGAAACTTTGCAAGAAAGAAACCATTCCCTGCATCTATTAATTCATCTCGCCCAAATCTCCCCCATAATGCTGTTGTAATTTCTTAGGCAGGTAGTTGTAATCAATCAATCTGCCAAGCAATTTTAGGATCAACGTCTTCTTCCATGGCTTTTCAAGTCTCTTCTATTCCTCTCTTGAAAATAGACATCAGGTCTTCTAATCATTCACTTGATCGCCACTCCTCTTTCAGGATCTTTAATTCCAAACTGGTTAGCCCTATCCTCTTCAAACTCCTTATTACCTTAAAGACTTGTCATCCCCATCAGACAAGCTTTCTCAGAGCTCCTATATATCATATTGGATCCCAAAAGAGAGAATCCTCCCTATTTCCTTCATCCATCATCTAGGCCTTTTCTTTGGGCTCCATAGAAGAGTCTTTAGAGAATTCTCCTTGATTTTTCCTCACATTCTTCTTACTATGATGTAAAATATCCATCTCCTCCTCAGACAAAGGTTTTAGCAGCCAAATGCCCAGAGAACAGACAAGAGAACGGGAGGGAAAAAAACTATCTGATATTGAATGATATTGATACATTATTACGGTAGCATCCTGAATATATAAATATCATCTACATTGCTTTGTTTATTGCAACTGATTAATTTTCTGACTTAACTAACTAACTAAACATTATAACAGTAACATATTGCATCAGTTATCTTTAATACTCCCCCTCAAGTTGGGGCTAAAAACATTCACAAGACCCAACTTGGATAACAAATAATGATGTTGGTGTTTGCTTAATGCCTTCGTTAATATATCTGCTACCTGCTCCTCTGTTCTAACATGTTAAGTAATAATTAATCCTACTTGTAATTTTTCTCTCACAAAATGACAATCAATCTCAATATGCTTTGTTCTCTCATGGAATACCGGATTAGCTGCTATGTGTATTATAACTTTATTGTCACATCTAAGTATTACTGGCTCTAATCCTTCCACTTTCAAATCTTTGAACAATCTTATCAACCATATCATCTCAGAAACTGCTGAACCCATTGTCTTATATTCAGCTTCTGCCGATGATTTCTCTATTGTATTTTATGTCTTGGATTTCCAAGAAATTAATGATTCTCCCAGCTTTACAAGGAAACCATTTATTGATCTTTTGGTAGTTGGACAAGCTACCCAATCAAAATCACAGTAGCACTTAGCTAAAAGAAGACATCATTAATCCTAAGCCTGGACTTTGCTTAAGATACTTCACAATTTTGAGTGCTACATTCATGTGAGACCTTTTAGGAGCATGCATGAACTGACTCAATGTATGAACTGAATAACTAATATCTGGTCTGGTCATAATTAGGTAGATTAATTTTCTAATGAGTCTTTAGAACACACCTGGTTCTATAATCAAGGGATCATGATCATTTCGAGCCATATCAAAGTTTACTTCAAATGCTGTCAGTTTGATATTTTGATCCAAAGGAACTCCCTCTGGTTTTGAATCAGTCAACCCCACCTCAGAAATTAAATCTAAAGCATATTTTCTCTGATTTATGACAATGTCTTCTTTGGATCTTGCTATCCCAATTCCAAGGAAGTATCTCAACTCCCCCAAGTCGTTGATTTTGAAGTGATCGTGTAACAATTGTTTTGTCTCTTGTACTGCTTCCACCTTATTTCCAGTGATTAATAAATCATTTACATAAACCAGAAGAATTATAAAAGCATCTCCCTTTCTGCTTGTGAATAAAGAATAGTCATGTTTGCTTTGTGCAAATCCTGCTGAGATAAGAACTTTACACAATTTGGAATTCCATTGCCTTGAAGCCTGTTTGAGCCTATAAAGTGATTTGTGTAGCCGACATACTACCTTCTTCCCCTGGTTATCAAATCCTTGTGGTAAGGTCATGTACACTTCTTCATGGAGATCACTTTGTAAAAAGCATTATTAACATCCATGTGAAAGAGTGGCTAATGGTTAATAGAAACAAGGGCAATGATAACTCTCACAGTGACCATTTTAATGACAGGGGAGAAAGTGTCATGATAATCTATCCCAGCTTGTTGATTGTATCCCTTAGCCACTAAACTTACCTTATATCTTTCAACCATACCATCTGAATTATATTTGATCTTATACACCTATTTGCAACTAATGGGTTGTTTTTCAATAGATAAAGGAACAAGCTCCCATGTTTTATTGGCTTCAAGTGCCAGAATTTTAGATTTCATGACTACAATCCACTATGGATGATGCATTGCTTCTTGAAATGATTTAGGTTCAACCAGAGAAGATGTAGTAGTAACAAAACATTGATAAGAAGAAGACAAATGGTGGTAAGAAAGGTGATTAGAAATGGGGTAGGGAGAAGAAGTAGAAGTACCTGGTGAGATAGAAGTAGAACCGTTGGAAGTGGATGGCTTGAGGATAGTAGGACAGATGTAGTCTTTACTCCATGTGGGGGGTTTGACAATTCTAGTAGAATGTCTGTGACTTTGAGCTATTATCTAATCTGCTAGTGAAGAGGGTTGAGGTTCTGTAGATGTTGTTAGTGAAGAATTTTGTGATGTTGAGGTTAAGGGTATGATGTCAGAATTGGGTGAAGAAAAGTGAAAAGTATCTGGTTGAGTTGGAGAAGATGAATGAAAAGGGTTGGAGTCACAGAAAGAAGATGGGTCTTGAAATATGTCAAGATTATAAGGAAATGATGTGAGAAATGAAGATTTGCCAATAGAATTTGAATTGTTCTCACAGAAAGGAAACTTATGTTCAATAAAGGTTACATCCCTATGAACCCGAATAGAGTGAGTAATAAGATTGTAGAGGATATATCCCTTTTGTGTTGTGGAGTAACCAATGAATATACAAGGATGAGCTCTAGAAGAAAATTTGTCTTTATGGGATAAAGTTGTAGCATATACTAAATGTAACCCCATAAATTCTAACTCATCTCATCATGTACACATGCATTACAACATTCTATTCATGGAAGTATAAGGGAAAAAAGGGAATAAATATTGACATTCTTTGTATTGCGTCGTACTTAAAAATTTCAATCGGTGTCACGTGGACCGTGTGAGCTCATACTATACATTCTCACATTTAATTACATCAAAACAATGGATTTGCATCACAATATCATGTCCATAACTCATAGAAACCGAAATGGAGCATGAGATGAGCTTGTTTAATTTCGGCCAGATTTGCCCCCTATTCTGCCCAAACTTTGAAAAATCATAACTAAATCTAGAAAAATCAAAATCATACAATCTTGGTTATTCTGAAAATCTATGGATGTTTGCTTTACACTACAAATATTCTCATATTATAACATGTATCACAGAGGACGTTTGACATTCAAAATAGTCCAAAGGTCCAACTAAATTCTGAAACTATCATGGAATTCTGCAGAAAACTTTGAAAATGTCCAATTAATTCCAATAAAATCCAATACATGCAAATGATACCAATATGGAAATCTATGGATGTTAACTAGAGAGGAAAAATATCTCCAGATCAGTTCATTAAGCCCAAGCCTCGGAATTCAATGGAACAATACCTCTGATTGGGCAAATTTATTGATACTAGATAGAAACTTTAAAAATTCATATCTCCCTCTCTAGACCTCCAAATGAGGTGCTTCTAGTTGACACGAGTCACTATGAATGTCTAGTTTCTTTGTATAAAATTTCATGACAATTAGACATCATTTGGGTCTCGTGTGACAAAATTCATTTTTGGACCAAATAAATAGTGCAGCAAACCAAAACCAAAAAAATTGCCAACTTTGAAAAATTCTCAAATATTATGTAGACTTTCAAAAATTATGATCTTTAGCTTTCCAAAAAGCTCTCAATAAGACCTAATTACATGCCAAATCTCAGATTAGGAGTAACTCATTTGGCTAAAAAGTGATATAGGGTTCCATTATGATCAATTTTGGCTCCATATAGGATACCAAAATTGTCAAATAGATTTCCTTTGGTTTTGGCACCTTTTGGGTAAGTCCAAAAGCATATTTAAGACTTGTGTGAGCTGTCCAAATGGTTCCAAACCTCATGCATCTTATTTTGGCCTCTTAACCCACACTTATGCACATTTCCATCATACTTTCATATTGCATACTTTGGCATTTCATACTCAAAATATATGTTAGAGGTCATACACCATATCCATACATTTAAACATCACATAATACCATATTTATACATGTCCCAAGGGTCATGGCACATTTACAACAACATATACATCAAGAAACATAATTATAGTTCCAAAATGAATAAAGCTAGACATATGCTTGTCAATCTCCTTCTTCTAATGTTATTGGCTCCCATTGGCATATCCACTTAGTTCACCTAGCATGTGAGATCATTGGAGAAGAGGGGATGAGATTCAAAGAATCCCAATAACTCATCTCCCATTCAATCATACATAATATGTACAAAGCAAGCTTTACAAATGCATGCATGGATAAATATGGAAATCATGGATATTTTAAAAGTAAGCTTGGCATGTGAACACATCATACAAGACATTCAAGAGCTCACCAAGTGTTTGGAATGGCCTCACACTTCTTCTCATGGATTTTGGACTTGCCTCACCTGTTCTTTAAGAGCTTTGAACTTAACCATACTCTTAGGAGCCCACTTTGCTTTTGTGAGATTCTTTACTTTGTCTCAACTAAACTCAAAGGTTCTTGGCTCATCCTCACCAAAGGGAAGAGTTCTTGGCCTCTCCACACTCAAGTAAACTCATACAAACATCATGTATTCATTGGAAAACATAACATGGCATCAAGAATCATGGCATATAAAGGCATGCTAGCATACTTTTCATAGCTTGAAAATACAAATACACATACACATATTCTAAAACAAGCTAAACACACATCCATGCATGAAAGAAGGTGGAGAGAGGTACCTTGTATAAAATCACACACTTTTCCTTTGGAATTCAAGCCTCCTCTTTCGGCCACACAACCACAAACTTGGGGGATGGTTTCTCTTGGCCTAGATACAATGTATGAAAGCCAATTAGGTTCATAAAATAATCTCTAAGGCCATACAACTTGCTTAGATGCTAGGTTGCTCTATAAGTTCTATTATGGTCCATAAATGCACCTAATGAAGTAACATCCCTCAAATAAATTTTAGGCTCCATTATTTTCTTTCAAATATGATTCTTGACTCCTTTTAAGCCTCTTGGAGTCATCACACAATTAAAATAAAGAGCCTAACATCATATTACTTCTTTAGGTCATAATATGGAACCTAAGGCACCAAATCACTTTCTATGAGTTCTAAATTTTTTCCAAGGCCTCCACTCATATTCATTCATCATATATGACACAAAAATGGGCTTGAAAAAATTTAAAACTCTCCCTAGCTACTCAATCCATGCTTGGCTAAGACTATGCCCCTTTTTGGCCTCCTTGGAATTCTCTTTGTTTTCTTGAAGGAGGAAGCATGTGGGAAGCATTTTAGGGATCTTAGAAGCTCATTTAAACTCTTAATTAGGCCTAGGAATTATCATATGAAATCAGATTTTGGAAGGTGTATACAAAACCCTAGAATTTGTATCTTGAATCGAATGATTTTTTGATAATTCCCTTTGCATATTCTTAATCTCCACACCCTTTTTCCTTAGATTCATGCTTGGTTCTACCTAAAAATCATCTCCTCCTAGGGTTTTCTCAAGTAGGGCAAAATGGTGGAGAAAGGAACCAAAGATGACAACCATAGGAAGAGAAATTACCTTATTTTCTTGCTTTTTCTCACTTGAATCTTGTGTTCTTTGAGCTCCTCTCTTCAAGTCCGAATTTTCCTCTCAATTTCTCCTTTAAAACAGATTTATAAACTTCATTATAATCATAGGAAACAAAGAAGAATGAAGGAGAAGAGGTTTAGAAGAGAAAGAGCATGAAAAACCATGAAAATCCATACCATTCTACCTTGAATTTCTCCTCCTTTTCTTCCTCCTCTTGTGTGCCTCATCCCCTAGGGTTTTCCTCTGGTTTTGGGCAGAACATGGTTGTGCATAATGAAGGGAGAAGAAGGGTGCATCATATATATAGGTGGGAGTAAGTTACACTTTTTAAAAATTTCCATTTTGTCCTTCATTTTTGGCATTTTTGTTTCTCCTTTGTTTTAGCTCCTTTTTGAGAACTGTCTTTTTCATTATGAAATTTAGGTTCCCAATTTAGTAAAATGCCTTTGGAATTACTCAAATCGGAGCTAAAACCTTCATGAACAAATTAGTCAAAGTTTAGGTTAACCGATATTAGAAAACATCTACCGGAAGGGTTTTAATTGTCCCGAGGGTTTCCATGGTTTTCAGGGCCTCTGAGAATCCTGAAAAATTCAAAACTTTCATTTAAAAAGCCCTCCTATGTAAATTCCAAAATTTACTCAAAATTATGAAAATACTATTACGTTTCATAAGCTTTTCGTAAGAAATTGTTTCTTTATTCTAACTCCATTTTTCTTTCCATTTAAGCCTAAGATTCTCATTTTTAGGAGTCTAGAATGCTTTCTAAATTTTTTGGGACCTTAACTATATCATCTTAAGGGACTTCCTTTTGTATTCGATGAATTTCGTTCGTTTATGGAGAAATCATACATTACGTTTCTCACATTTTCTTTGATTTTTGGAGAATCGGATATTACACTAAATAGAAAAATACTCGAAGATGATGAATATTTAGAGATTTTTTATATATAAGTTCATAGGGTGTTTTGTAATTCAAGACAGATGATGGAGTTCGATTAATTATATAGGCTGCAGTTCTGATGCTATCTCCCCAGAAACAAATGGGAAGATGTGATTGAAAGAGGAGAGCTCTAGCCATTTCAAGTAAACATCTATGTTTACTCTCTACAATACCATTTTGTTAGGGTGTGTATGGGCAAGAACTTTCATGGATGATGCCAAGTCTATTAAAAAGAAGATTCAGTTGTTAAGTGAAAAATGCAAGCCCATTATCTGATCTAACTTTACAAGGAGTGACAACAAATTGATTTTGAATATAGGAAATGAAAGACTGAATGTGAATAGTGGTTTCAGTTTTGTTTTACATTAAAAATACCTAGGTAGCTCGTAAGTAATCATCCACAATAGTAAGAAAATATTTGCAACCCTGATAAGTGGAAGTATGATATGGACCCCAAATATCCATGTGAAGTAATTAAAAAGGATGATTAGTTTTGCTTTGACTATCTGGAAAAGGTAATTGAGTTTGTTTGGCTTGTGGGCATACAGAACATGTAAAAGATTGCTTAGAAGGATTGAGAGAAATATGATCTTTTATTGATGTAACATGTTGTAAGGTTGAGCATGATACATGAGCAAATCGTTTATGCCATAATGAAAAACTATCAAGCTTGTTTGATACATCAGAATCAAAAGTAACAGGATAAGATGGGAGAGTGGTGGCGAGACATTTGTCTATGTCTGCTACAGTTAGTTGGAAAAAATATAAGCCATTATGCATCCTACCAATCCCCTTGACCATTCCACTCCAAAGATCCTGAAAGAAACAAAAATCTAGATAGAAAACCACAAAACAATGGTGATCTCGAGTGAGTTTTGGTATAGAAATTAAATTGAAACAAAATTGAGGGATGTACAAAACATCTTGTAATTGAATATGAGAAGAAAGAGGAAACATTCCTTTATGAGAGATTGGAACCTTCTGACCATTAGGTAAAGAAACAAAATGATTTAGAGAAGAGCAAGGAAAGAAGGTATTGAGACCTTGAATGTTGGCTACCATATGATTTATGGCACTTGTGTCCAGGATCCACATGTTAATAGAAGTTTTAGTAGTATTACAAGTAATTATACCTGCAATATTGACAGCCATCTCTGGGGGTTCCTTTTTTAGGAGTTGCAAGATCTGTTGATATTGTTTAGTGGTAAACAAAGGACTTGAAAGAGTAATGGGAGCACTTTGAGACTTTGATGCTTCATTAGTGACATTGTGAGCTTATGCTTTAACTGTCTTCTTAGACTTGGTAAATTTGAAGTCAAGAGGAATCCAATCAATCGATAATAGTTTTCCTTCTTGTGACCTTTCTTGTGGCAATGATTGCACTCACCTTGAAACTTAGTCTAGGAAGATTTATCAGTTACAATGGTTCTTGACAAAAGTGTTGTATCAGTTGTCAGGTTTTGAATACCTCCAGTGAGCTGTCTTTGTGATTCATCTTGTAAGATGAGAGAATAAGCCTGATTAATAGATGGTAACGAGTTCATCAGAAGAATTTGACTTTGAGCTTGATGATAAACTTCATTCAAACCAACAAGAAATTGAAGCAATTTCTATTACTAAATTTTATCAACATAAGACTTAGCTATGTGACATTCACAGGTGGCAAGGGGTACTAAGGCTGCATATTCATCCCATAGCTCCTTTAACTTGTTGTAATAGCTAAAGATTAAGAAGTGTCCTTGAGTGAGAGAATTAATTTCTCGATAAAGAAAAAAGATCCAAGAACCATTGACTTTATCGAATCTTTCACGTAAATCTTCCCAAACTAAATAAGCATCAAACGAATAGACTATCCCTGAGAATAATTCTTTGGTGACTGAATTGAGGATCCATGACAAAACAATGGCATTACATCTTTCCCATTGAGCTGATAACACTGAGTCTTTTGTGTCTTTCATACATGAGCCATCAATGAAACCAAGCTTGTTCTTAGCCAATAAAGTTATCCTCATGGCTCGACTCCAAACCAGATAATTGTCAACTCCAGTGAGAATTTGTGAAACAAGAACGATGCCTAGTGTGTCTGAAGGATGAAGAAACAACGGGTGATTGTAATCGAGTGTAGTCATTGAACGTTCTATAGTCAAACTTGTACCACTTGTATTCGCCATCACAGAGAAAAAAAAGCAGAACAGAAATCTTAGTTCAGAACCAAGCTCGAGGCTCTAATACCATGTAATGAATAGACAAGAGAACGGAAGGGAAAAAAAATATCTGATATTGAATAATATTGACACATTATTATAGTAGCATCCTAAATATATAAATATCATCTACATTGCTTTGTTTATTGCAACTGATTAATTTTCTGATTTAACTAACTAACTAAACATTATAACAGTAATGGATTGCATCAGTTATCTTTAATAAATCAGTTGTCAAGCTCATGCCTCTAGAAATCAGAGTTGAGTTAGCAAACAACAGAGTACATAGACCGATGATCTTTGAGCTTCGATACCGTCGTCCACTGGCAACTGTAGTTGTAGATTAGTGGAGAGGAGCTTTGAAGGTGCGTTTTAACTAACTTTCTACAGTGTTTCACTTTCTATATTTTTAAATTTTTTAATTTAAAAGATGTTAGATGATTTTTTTAATAAAATAATATTATCATTTATTATGAGAAAAGAGAGATAAGTGGATGGTTAATGACAATTTTCTTTCTTTTTACGAAGAAAATATCCTTTAAAGGGACAACTTAAAATATAAATGAGAGGTGACTTTAAACAACTTTAAAAATTTGATAGAAAATTATTAGTTATCATTTTTCTTCTTTTTAAATAAATTTCAAGCAATGACACAACTTCAACAAAACATTTCTTTTTTCATTCTCAAATAATAGCCTAATTAATAAAATGATTGATCAACTCAGTTAGGCTTCAAAATGCTTGTGAAGCTTTGACCAAGGTTAAGTTTGTGAACTTCTAGATAAAATGTGGGAAAACAATTAACATTAAAAAGGTATATGAAAGGTTTAAGTGACACTCTTTTTCTATTTGGCTTGTTGCAAACACACTCTTAAACAAGCACAAAAAAGGAGAAAAATACATTTTATTCCATGAATTATGGCCTAAATATGAAAAAATACAAATTCTCATAGGATTAGACTCTTCATAAAATCTATTAACAAATAAGATAAGACCTAGATATACTTTTTAAAATATTTATTATCTAATTATTTTGATAAAAGGTATTATGTTTGACATTTTTAACAACTAGCAACACATTATTGAAAGTTTTTTTTGTCTACCATCATTTAATTAAAAAGGTTTATATTCATTAAAAATAAACATCCAAGTATTTTTCCTAAAAATATATTCAAAGTCATTCATTAGGTTTCATTTGGGGGACCAAGCCCCCACTATTAGATAAAATTAAATGCACTCAGTTATGCCATAAGTACAGGGTGCGGTCAGTGTTCTTCTCAGGGCTACAGCCTTAATTAAAGGTAAGATATGCGGTTCATTAACACTACCTGAACTACGGGCCCTTAAAAGATTGTCTCCTCTTTGAAACTCTCACTGGTATATTTAAATATAAAAATATAAAAATATTTAAATATAAAAATTTTTAAAATATTTAAAAATTTACATATAAGATATTTAAATATAAAAATTTTAAAATTAATACATTAAATGTGTTTTAAATAATATAAAAATAATTTTTAATAATTTTAACTATTTAAAAATTTAAATAGTACATATACTAAAGGTAATATTTATATCTCAAGTTATGCTTTACAAAATTTGATATTCAATTAACATTTCTTTTCATTCCTATCTTTCAAACATATCCTAAATTAATTGAGAAAAGACTTTGACGAATTTTGAAATGTTAGTTAAAAGTCTTTTAATCTTGTCTTTTCCTTGTAACAAACTTCTAGTTAAGGGAGAGATTCAATTGAAACTTTTTTCTTTTTTTTTCCTTCTCTTTTCTTTTTTTTCCTTCCTTTCTCTATTTTTTCTCTCTTAAGCAAACCCTATAAAGATCCAATCTTAAAGGACAAAATGTAACGTCCCATTTTTCGTAAAATGCCCCAATAAGCCAGTGTTCAAAACAAGTCCCCTGAGATGAGTGATCAAGGCCAAATAAAATTTGGATAAAATTTTAAATAATAAAAAATAAGGATTTGAGCTTTGAGTTGTTCAGAAACTGGAGTCGGGGTGATTTGAAAATTTTACCGAAAGGCCAGTGATATTTTCGTAAATAAGTGTAATTTTAGAAAAGCACCAAAGAGGACTTTTTAAATGGAAATTTTGAGTTGTCTAAGGTTCTCAGAGGCCCAAAAACCATGGGAGACCCCGAGACCGGTAAAGCCCCTCCGGTGTACTCTTTCTGATGTCAGTTGACCCAAAATTTGACCGATTCGTTCAGAAAGGTTTTAGCTCCAATTTGAGTGATTCCAAAGCCATTTTTCTTAATTGAGAACCTAAGTTTTACAATGGAAAAGACGGTTCTAAAAAAGGAGCTAAAACGAAGCTAAAATGAAAATGCCAAGATGAAAGGGCAAAATGGGAATTTTTGTAATTTTTTAGTTCTTGAAGCTCCTTATAAAATCGTCCCCATCTGCCCTCCCTCTTCACTGACTTTCTTCTGAACAAAAAATAGAGAGAAGACCAGAACATTTGGGCGCACAAGGGAGGAGGAAGAAGAAGAAGAAAAAAGCCAAGATAAAGGTATGAAATCAATGGACTTTTTTAGCCTTTCCTTTAGCAAAGTTATTCTCCTCCTTCTCCTCTTTCTTTCCATGCTTTCATTGAAGTTTTGGGTCTGTTTTGAGGGCAGAAAAGAAAGGGAAATTTCGAAATTGGAAAGAGCAAGCCAAACAAAGGGAGAAACATCCAAGAAAGACAAGGAAATCAAGGTAAATTGTTAAATCCCAAGCTTGTTCCTTCATTGCCCTCCTCTTGAATGTTGTGTCCCACTTCTGGCCATCCAAGAGGGGTTGGTTTTTTGATAGAATCAAGAGTGAATCCTAGAAAAAAGAGTGTAGGAATTAAGACTATGCAAAGAAGACAAAGTAAAGATCATGAAATTGGAAGATTGAATTGTTAGGAATTCAAGAACACATAGTAAAAACTGATTTAATCCATAAGTTCCCTTGGCTATTTAAGTGTTTCCTTGACCTCCTACAACTCTTAACAACCTCCCTAAATGGTTCCCCCATCAAGGAAAAATCAAGAAGCCATGAAATCCCATTTATACTCTAAGTTTCGGCCAAGTAGGGATGGCATAGTTAGGGAGAGTTTTAAATTGTTTCAAGCCCATTTTTGAGTCATATATGATGAATGAATGTGAGGGGAAACCTTGGAAAAAATTTAGGAGGCTTAGAGAATGAGTTGGTGCTTTAGGTTCCATATTGTGACCTAAAGAAGCAACATGATGTTAGGCCTTTTGTTTTAATGATGTGATAACTCCAAGAGGCTTAAAAGGAGTCAAGAATCATATTTGAGAGTAAAGAATGAGGCCTAGAAATTATTTGAGAGTAAAGAATGAGGCCTAGAAATCATTTGAGGGGTGTTGCTTCATTAAGTGCCAATATGGACCATAATGGAGGTTGTAGAGTAATCTAGGGTTTAAGCAAGTTTCATGGCCCTAAAAATTATTTTATGAACTTAATTGGCTCCCATAATTTGTGCTAGGCCAACAGAAACTATCTCCACCAACTTGTGGGTGTGTGGCTAAAAGAGGAGGCTTGAAAGCTAAGAAAAAAGTGTGTATTTGTATACAAAGTAGCTCTCTCCACCTTCTCTTATGCATGGATGTGTGTTTAGCTTATTTTAGAATATGTGTATGTGTATTTTCAAGCTTTGAAAAGTATGCTAGCATGCCTTTATATGCCATGATGCTTGATGTCATGTTATGTTTTCAAGTGATTACATGATATTTGTGTGAGTTTGCTTGAGTGTGGAGAGGCCAAGAACTCTTCCCTTTGGGTAAGGATGAGCCAAGAACCCTTGAGCTGGGTTGAGACAAAGTAAAGAGTCTTCCAAAAGCAAAGTAGGCTCCCAAGAGTATGGTTGAGTCCAAAGCTCTTAAAAAATGGGTAAGGCAAATCCAAAATCCATGAGGAGAAGTGTGAGGCTAATCCAAGCACTTGGTGAACTTTTGAATGCTTTATATGATATGCTCACATGCCAAGCTAGTGTTAAAAATGTCCATGATTTCCATTTTCTCCATACATGAATTTAAAAGGCTTGCTTTGCATATATTATGCATAATTGAATGGGAGATGAGTTATTGGGATTCTTTGAATCTCATCCCCTCCTCTCCAATGATCTAACATGCTAGATGGACCAAGCAATTATGGTGAAGGGAGCCAACAACCATGAAGAAGGACAATTGACAAGCTTATGTGTTATTTTGCTTCTTTTGGAACCATAATGATGGTTCATCATGTATATGATGTTGTATATATACTATGAACATTGATACATATGTAAATATATTAATATGTGATGTTGAGATGTATGATTCTCATGTATGACTACTAGCCTACGTTTTGAGTATGAAATGCCATAGTATGAAAGTTTAAAGTTTGATGGAAATATGCATAAGTGTGGGTTGAATGGCAAAAATGAGATGTATGAGGTTTAGCACCATTTGGGCAACTCACACAAGTCTCAAATAAGCTTTTAAACTTGCCCAAGAGGTGCCAAGACCAAGGAGAATCCATTTGGCAATTTTGGTACCTAATATAGAGCCAAAATTGACCATAATAGAATCCTATATCACTTTTTGGCTAAATGAGCTAGTCTTGATCTGAAATTTGACATGAAATTAGGGCTCATTGAAATATTTCTGGAAAGATAAAGATCATAATTTTCGGAGGTCTAAGGAATATTTGATGAATTTTCAAAATTGAGATTTTTTATGGATTCTAGTATGGGTACTGTTCATACTGGCAATTTTGTGTTCTGTGTCACCCGATGGCCAAATGGTGTCCAATGCTTGTAAAATTTTATATGCATAAACTAGAGGTCATAAGCTTTCTGTAGCCACCTAGATCACCTCATTTGGAGTCTGACCAGAGAGTTATACATGTTTGAAGTTAACTGTCAGTACCAGTAGCGCCCCAAGAGTTCAATTACTGTTCCATAAGTTCCTGATAGGCTAACATATCTGTTTCATTCTGAAATTATTTTTAATATCAAGTTAACATTTGTAGCTTTCCAGAATGACTAAATTTGTGCAATTTCAATTTTTGTAGAATTAGTTATGAATTTTAGAAGTTTGTATCAGTAATCTGAACAGCAGCCCAGGCAGCTAGCAACCCTGTACCTTTTTAGATGTCAAACATTCTGTGTGATGAATTTTGTGACTTAGGCATATTTTATTGTGAACTAGACATCCTAAGATTTCTAGAATGACCAAGATTGCATAATTTCGAATTTTCTAGATTTAGTTATGATTTTCCAAAGTTGGGTCAGGAAATGGAGCAAATCTGGCCGAAAATATGTTTGCTTATTTTGAGCTCCATTTTGGTTTCCATGAATTATAGGCATATTTTTGTGATGTAAATGAGTTATAATGATGGAATTAAATATGAGAATGCATAACATGAGCTCACATGGTTCACGTGACACTAATTGCAAATTTTTAAGTATAGCGCGATGCGAAGAAACCCATTATCTTCATCCCCTTTTTCATATACTCTTATGGACATAATGAGGTGAAGCTTATAAATGATATGAAATAAGTTAGAGGCCATGGTGTTACACAAAATGAATATTAGAAAAAGTTGAATGGATATTGATAAAGCATATTATCGGCCTAACTTAGAATCACTCAATTACTATGCCCAATACATTGAATTTGAATGGTGAGAACATTTTTCATGCTTCTAAGAAAGAAGGAAGACAAAAGGAAAAGACAAGTGTTATAAAAAATTTTGGACAAATGTGCAAAGATTAGAGGATGGGTGTAACATTTTGAAAAATTTTGGACAAATGTGGAAAGGCTAGAGGATGAGTGTAACATTTTGAAATATTAAATTAATTAAGATAATTAATTAAAGAATTATTGGAAGAATTTATATCAAGTATTTAAATTAGTCTAAGTCTCATTAATTAATTATTAGTTGTTTATTGGATATTTTATTATTTTAGTGATCATAGAGTAGGAATTTAATATATTTTAAAAAATAAGATAGTTTGGCTATTGTGTTTTATATTTAATTGGGTCTAGATAATGCTATGAAATTAAATAAAAATCTCAATATTTTAATTAAAATAAATAAATAACAAAATTCTAATTGTGTATTTAGATTTACTAAAGAGCCCAATAGTCCATTTAGAGTTCCTAAAGCCTAATAGTTGATTTTAAATGAATTTGACCCATGTCCTTTAAGGTTCCTTTAGATCTTTGGGGTTATAATTCCTATTCTACTCTCTAGTTTCAATGGATTTAAGTAATGTTGAAATATTAATTTATATTAACTAATTTATTGTGTATGCAAGGTGTTTGGTAAAATTTCTAAGAGATTTAAAAGTGTTCTAAGAGGCAAATTAAGAGCTTGATGGAAATGATTAAAGAAATTGACGTTTATTTATCTTAATTTTTGTCATGAATTGTAAATTTTTAAATAAATTAATTTTTATAACTGGTTCCCTCATTTATTTTACCTTATTGTAAATTTTTTTAGTCTAAATATCTCTAACTAATTTAATATTAAAAAATTAAATTACTCATCCTAATTGTTGTTCCCAATTGTATTTGTTATTATTAATCAATTAGGAAAAAGTATCACAAAATCACTTGAAAATTGGACTCCAATTTGGTGACATCATCCAAATCACATCCTTTGCCAATTTGGCACATATTAACCCATCCCTTAAGATCTAATAAATTTAAAGGCTCTTCATGGCATACAACTCCAAGGAAGAACTTGGAACAACTAGGTAATAGAACATATAGCTTTCATCATTGCTTATGGATGATGGCAAGACATTATAATTAAGACTCCTTATATAATAAAGCATCTTAATCACCCATCCAAGTATATGCAATGATATTAGAGACATACTAAATAGTGGATAGATTTAACTAGTGCTACTATTAGCCAAGCAATAAAATTTTTAATTGTTATCACCAGAGTTTGTTTTTCTTTTCTTAATAAATATTATGTCAACCTTTAATGTTTGATCTTTCTTTTGTTTAGGCTGATTTGGCATAAGGATTGTACAAGTTGCACTTGCAAGAACTCTACACTAAGACTTCTGAGAGACTATGGGCCAAGACTCCAGGAATATCTTACCTGCTTTAAGGGAATAACAATTCATGATGGTGTCCTAGTTTGTTGAACTGGCACTTGATTTGCAATGACTCAAATTCTGTAAGGTAGGTTAAGGAAAAGATGCCAAGGTTATATGTTAATCCAACAATCCAATGTTGTAGATGCATGCCAACATCATGACACCTGTGGAGAAACTTTATATATCTTGGTACTAGTGCAACAAGATTTTGACACAGCTGGTTTATCTTCTATGTCAGGTAACCAATTTGGCAATTGTAGAGGAGTTGGGTGTAACAACTGGGAAAAAGAAAAGAAAAGGGAAAAGAAAGAAAATAGGAAGCTGGAAATTTTCGAAGTCCAGAAACTGTGCTAAGTCTTCTCGCAATAGCGAGAAATGGTCTCGCTGTTGCGAGAGTGCCTTCTCGCCATAGCGAACGAGATTCTGGCTATAGCGAGTGCGGACAGCAGTCCATACAGAAACCAGGGGGCAGCTCGCTGTAGCGTACGCCATAGCGAGAGTGGGAGTCTAGAACTGGCGCGAGTTCGCCATAGCGAAGGGAACTTATACGTGCTCGCCGTAGCAAAGGCTAAGCCTCGCCATAGCGAAGCCAGATAACACGAGCTCGCTATAGCGAAGGTTAATTTTTGTCGTAGCGAGGGTCAGTCCGGAAGAGTGTAAAAGGCGAGAATTAGACTTCATTAAACGCCCAAACTCATTTCTTCTCTCATTTCTGCCCTAGACTTCGACCCAAGGAGAGAAAAGAGGCGTGGAGAGTGAGAGAGATCAAGAGAAGGAGGAAGAGTAAGGGAAAGGTAAGGAAATTTCTCCTATTTCTTCTTAGAACTCTGATCCCCTCTCTTTGCCCTCTCTTTCCACAGTTTTGTTTGTGAAAATGGTTGGATTTTGTGCATGGGTCAGAAGAGGGAAAGTGAAAAACACCTTTGAATCTTTGTGTTTTCTTTGAAAATGTTGTTTTCCACTATCATGAGAGCTTGAGAGAGAGGAAGAGTTGATGGCATTCTAGAGAGAGAGAGAGAACTCTAGGTTCTGGTATGTTAGAAGAGTTTGATATGAAAGATTACATTATAAGAGTGTAATCGCATGCTTTTGTGTGCCTAGGCTCAAGAGAAACACCTCCATCAAGGTGTGATTGTGAACTTAAGAAGGAAGAAGAGGAATTGAAAGGAAAAGCTAGTGTTGACCTTAGCTGATAAGGTAGCTCTTTCTTCCCACTCTTTCTTGTTGCATTCTTGGATGTAATAGTCATTGTATGTTTATGTATATACTTATTGTGTGGAATATGCCATATGCTATTGCTTTGATGCATTGATGCCAATATGCTTGTGTGATGAATTGTGAGATTTGCTTGGGTGAGGTAGTGCCGAAAGTCCCTTGAGATGGGTGAGGTGAAGCCGAAAGTCCCTTGAGATAGGTGAGATAAGGCCAAAAGTCTCAACCGAGTGAGGCCAAGTCAAAAGTCCCTAAACTCGGGTGAGGCCATCCAAAAGTCCCTAAACTCGGGTGAGGTTAGACCAAAAGTCCCTGGAGCCCATTTTTGGCATTGTTGTGATTTCCATAGCATGTACAATGTGTGTTGGATGTTTAAGAATGGCTAAATGCTTATTCACATGCTTTGACTTGTTATATGCCTTGATTGTTTACTTGATTGAGTGCATGAGCTACTGAGATTCCCTAAATCTCACCCCTTCCCCTCCCAACCTAACATGCTAGGTGGAGCTCAAGGAGAACCAAGTGCACACCAAGGAGCCTAGGAGCATGTATAGGAGAATGATAGTGTTATTTTGATCTTTTTGATATAAAGTGGTGCCACAATGAATATGCGCCCACTATTTTTGAGATGTAACTATCATAGCAAGTGTATATGTATGAAAAGAGGATGTACAAACTATGTAAATAGCCAAAGCAATGCAAATGTGGATTTGGCCCCTTCTATTGAATGTATGTCATATTGCATTTTTGGCCGTAGCATAGTGATTTTGGAATGTATGTTGATTTGGACCACATGGACTTGTTATATATCCTAGTTTTATGCTTTTAAACCTGTCCATGAGGAGTGAGAATGTGTGAGAGACGTTTTGGACCCATTTTGGACCTCTTGGGTGCCAAAACCGGTGTTTTTGAGAGCTCCATCAAAGTATGACCGGATGAGCTCCTCTTGTCATGAAATTTGGCATGCCTCTAGAGTTTGTAGAGAGCTTCTTGAGAAGCTAGATTGGGTAATATTCGGAGGTCTAGAGAATATTTGGCAAATTGTTGAAGTTTGGGAAAATTTAGTGGCTTGGTCATGTTACTATTTCTGTAGTCCGAAAAGAAAACTGTCATTCATGGACCAAATGGAGTCCAAATGTCATGAAATTTTATACACATAAACTAGACAACCATAGTAACCTATACCAACTGGAATCACCTTAATCAGAGGTCTGTAGAGAGAGATTGACATGCTTGAAGTTCTGTATCAGCATCAGGGAGCTCATTCGACCTCCATCACTCTTCCATCGGTTTTCGGGGTCTAATGGCTACTGAACTGATCTGGACTTATTTTTTTCCTCTAGTAGACATCTGTAGATTTCCAAATTGGTATAGTTTGTCCAGATTGAATTTTTGTGGATTTAGTTATGAATTTTCGAAAGTCATGACAGTAAGCTGCACCAGAAACAGTGACAGCCGGACCTCCTTCCCAATTTCGATGTCAAACATGGTCTAGACTCTGAGATTTCGACTGGGAATTATTTTTTGTATAAAGACAACACTTAGAGCTTTCTAGATAGCTAAAGTTTACTAGATCCCCATTTTCCTATAATTAGTTATGATTTTCCAAAGTTAGAGCCAAAATATGACTTTGGGACACAAGTGAGAAAATGCAATATTTCTGGTTTTTGGCTCTATACTCGTGGCTTATGGTTTGTTTTATGCTATGTATGAGTCGTATATATGGAGTTTGTGTTGAAGATGCGAATGATGGGTTCACAGGACCCACGGGACAAAAGATGAATGTATGAAACCCCGGTTCATAGCATGCAAATGCCACGGATTGGTGTTGATTCTTTGAAAATCATACGGAACCGAGCCCAGTGAGAGACTAGGTAGCGGTAGCAGATTAAGGTGTTACATTGGGCCCCTTTATTATGTGTCTCCTTTGCTAATGTCATAGTTAGGATCACCTAAGGCTACATTAATTACATCCACCTTATAGCAAATGTCTTGCGCCTTCGAGTCATTTTCCAACCTACTTTCTGATCCATTATTTAATGCCACACGCAATGATTAGTAATTTAAGGTTAAGGCATCATCACAACAAGGGTTTGTGATGTTACATGAGTTGACTCATCCAATTCAACTTATGAACTTAGATTTAAATTCTACTCTGACTATCAATATTGGCAATCCACTTCAAGAGCAACAACAACAAGGACATTTGGAGCAAAAATGACCACAATGTATAAGGAGGAAGCCTCATCGCAACACTGGAAGTCACTATGAATAGTTTTTTTTTCTTTTTAGAGTAAATGTGATTTTATCAAATATGATATTTTTTTAATTTATTATCATATTTCATTTCATATATCTTACTTATATTTTATTTTTACATTTAATTAAAAAATTACAAAAAAATTATTATTGTCAATTTATTTATAATTTTATTATTTTTTAACAAAAAAAAATTGACTTAACCATTAGCAATTAATGGCCATTGCCTATTAACATCTCTAAGTCTATGAATCCAAGATCCATACTGCACCATGAATTCTGATTCATGGTAAGTACAATGATTCTTGGATTCTATGAATTCGAGTTTAACTATTTTATAGTATCTGCATGTAATACTTTTCTAACACTAAGATTTGACACATTTTTTTCCAATATAGCTTTTTGATCAGTGAGCCTCTAACACACCGCCACAAATTTAGGTGTGGTGATACTTTGATTAAACTTAAGTATCACCCATTTTAAGTTTACCTTTAAGAAATTTAAATCTTGTACTTAAGGGAGGCCTTGTAAGGATGTCTACCACCTGATCAAGAGACAAAATATGGCAAATTGATGATAGTTGTTTTCTCACCACCTTCTCTTTGACACAAAAGATGTCTAATTACATATGCTTGGTTCTATTATGCAACACTGGATAATGGGATAACATCATAGTGATAAGATTAATGTAGAAAATGATGGGCACTTCATTGGAAAATGGAACTTTCAACTTATTCAACAAAGTTTTGCAACCAAGTGACTTCAACAACCACATTTGTCAAACTTCTATATTCAAATTCAGTGCTTGATTGTGGAACAATTGATTATTTCTTTGCAACCCATAAAACTAGATTATCCCTTAAGTAACCATAAGAATCTCAAACAGACCTTCTATCATCTTTGTCATTGGCCCAATTAGCATCATAAAACCCTTTAAGACACAAGCTCATAGACTTATATATGACTAACCCTTGGGTAGTACCACTAAGATACCTTAGTATTCTTTTTACTACCTTCCAATGCTCTTCCAAGGGGTTTTACATATATTGACACACTTTATTAACATTAAAAGCAATTTCAAGTCTTATGATTGTTGTGTATTGTAAAGCTCCATCTATTGACATGTAAAGAAGAGGATCATCTATATAATTTGAGCCTCGCCTTGACAACTTCAATCTAAATGTCATTAGAGTAGCCACACATTTTAAGAATTGCATCTTAGTTTTAACCAGTAAATGAGTGATATACTTTCTCTGTGATAAAAGAATTTTCCCATCACTACATTATTTCACTTCAATACTAAGAAAGTAGTTTAATTCTCCAAGGTCCTTTAATGTAAATTCTAAATTAAGATGCTTCTTTGACTATTGTATGTAGCTGATAAAACTTCTTATTATCAAAATGTCATCCACATAGACTAAAACATAAGTGTAGGAAGTTGAAGAAATTTGAATGAACAATGATGGATCACATTTACTTGTAATAAACCCATATTTGTAAAGTGATGTTGTAGGTCTCTCAAACCAAGCCCTAAAGGATTGTTTTAACAAATAAAGAACTTTATAAAGCTTGTGAACTACACATTTATCTAAATCCTCAAACCCTTGAGGTTGCTACATATACACCTTTTCTTTCAAGCTTCCATTTAAGAAACCATTATTGACATCAATTTGAAAAACCTTGCATTCCTTGGACAAAGCTAAAGTTATAATAGTTCTTTTAATGGCTGGCTTTACTATTGGAGAAAATGTTTCATTGAAATTTGCCCTTGATGAAATCCTTTTGCCACCAATCTAACCTTAAACTTATTCATGGTGCCATCAAGATTTTGCTTACTTCTGTACATCCACTTACATCCAATAGCTTTTCTATTTGCAAGATGAGAAACCAAAATCTAGGTCTAATTTTTTATTAATGCTTTATACTCATCATACATGGCATTTTTTCAATTGTGACCTTGAAAAGCATTATGCCATATTTAATGATATTGTATTGACCAAATAAATATTTGATTTAAAAATTCCTACCTTTGCTCAAGTAATCATAGGATGATTACGTTGCTAAATAGAAAAAGAACATTCTTGTTGTAACACCCTGAAATTAATTAAAAATAATTATGATGAATTAAGAAATTAATATAGGAAATTTAGGGAGATTAAGGAAAATAAGGATTTCTGAAAAAAAAAAAAAGGATTTATTTTAGACATTTCAAGACAAAAATCATTTTGGGTCATTATTAAGTAAAATTATATTAATTATTGTTATGGGTCTAATTAGTGAAACTAATTAAGTGAAGGTGTATATATTTAATTTTTAGGCCCTATGATCAACTTATATATACTGAAGACTATTATTAGAAGTCCAACTACATTTTTGTGCAAACCTAACTTGAATAAACCCATATAACTTGACCCAACATTTAGGAAATAAACCCAAATGGATAATGGGTTTTTAGGCCAACCCATTTTAACTTAAAACCCTAAGGGTTCAACAGCCACACCAACTTGTTGGAGGTAAAACAATTTGGTTCAGCAGAGGCAAAGAGCATTTTCGCATAAAAAGAAAGGAAGCTAGAGTTTTCAGCTTCTTGCCATCATTTCTCACTTCTAAAGGAAGATTTGGCCAAAGTAATCTATATAAAACTTGTTCTTCTCATTCTTCTCTACATTTTGATCTAAATTGTTTCTAGTGTAGTGAATTTTTCTTCCTTGCCCAAATCTAGAACTTGCTCTTTTGGTGGTTTCTTATGGAATTTTGGAGTTTGAAACTAAAGGGACTGTTGGGTAAGTATCTTCTCCTCATTTTGACATATTTTCTACTAAATATTAGCCCTAATAGCTGACTTACTTAATGGGTTTTTGATTTTGCGCAAAAATACTAAGGTTTTAAAGTAGGACATTGAAGTTCTGGTGTGGGAAGACTCACATCTGAATTTAAGTTTTATTGGAGGCTAGGTAAGTGATTTTCCATCTAGAGTGTGAGACATCTAGAGTGTGAGAATTTGACTCAACTAAGTGAGAAATTGCATATGCGCATTGTTAAGCTAATATTTGTTGTATAATATGTTTTAATGTACTAAATGATTGGTTGGCTACTTGATTGTAATTGTGGACTGCGAGCGTGTCCTTGGCAGAGCTGTGGTACAGCTACCAACTAGACCTAATCACGAGTCGGGCTAAAAAAAATTTGTAAATTTGTTTAGGTCTGGGCTCAGGCCTGGCACTATTTGAACAGTACCGGGCCAGGCTCAAGTCCGATTAAAAATGAGCCGGCTCATTTTGCACAACTCTTTTTTTTTACATTTTTATCTTTTTTTAGTTTTAAATATTATATATATTTATTTATTTCATTACTTGTTAGGTATACTTTTATTTTTATTTTAAATTTTAAATAACTTATTAAAAAATTACAAAAAGTTTAAATAACTTAAAATATATATATATATATATATATAAGATAGTAAATAACTTAAAATATATATATATGAGATAGTAAAACCTCTCAAAATAATAATTTTTCTAATAATATTACTATTAATAATTTATTTTATTTGAATTATAATTTATCCCTAATAATATATTATACAATAAGTAAAAGTAAAAATAATAATAATCATATATGTTATATAATTCTTTTTTACTTATATCTATAGCTATAAATAAATGTTCTAATAATATTATTTATTAATAATATATATAAAATAATTATAATACGGGCGGGCTCGAGCTCGAGCTCGAGCTGGGCTTTAAAAAAAATCCAATCCCGGCCCTTTTTATATTCGAATTTTTTTAAAACGGGTTCATTTTTTTTAGACTTTTTTTTTTAGGCTCATATCCATTTTTTTTGGGCCAGGCCTATCGGGCCGGGCGGACTTCTCAACCCATGATCAGGTCTACTACCAACCATGCATTATGCTTCAATCAAGTACTAAGTTATGATCAGACTCGTGATTCACTGAGCCCAGATTGTGCTCAATAAAAAATTAGTGCCATGGACGGGCCTTTAATATGATGTATTAGCCATTAATATGATGTATATGTTGTTAGTATGGGATAATAGTCAATGGTATTCTAACTAGTTCATATATTGATTATGATAATGCTTCTGGTAACTATGTTTGATATGCATTTATGTTATAAAATTTTTCTTTTGATTACTGAGATTTATATTTCACCCTATTTTATAGGCTAATAATTTCATGTGAAGATTCTTCAGGTTAGGAAAAGGGGAAGCAAGTGGATGAGCATACCTAATTGAGGCTTTGTGTTGTCTCTCTACACTTGGATGTATTTAAACTAACTTAGATGTTATTCTTTTTGTAAACAAACTTGTATAGCATCATGTTGCATTTATTTTGCCAAGCGTAGGTGTTTTTGGATAATTGTGATTGTGGATTTATTCTTTTAAGAGGTTAGACTCTAATTTCTATAGATTCTGATGTAATGGCATTCAATTAAGTATTTCTGAAACTTATATACATGTATGGAGATGTTATGTTAAACTAATGGATATGGTATAATGACTTCAGAATGTTTGATCAAGGTTCCATGTATGTAGTTTTAACTTCCATTTAGGACTGATATAGGAGATATGGGAGTGCCATAGCCTAATTTGGTAATTAAGGTTACTTGGCAGACTTGAGAGTAGGGACATATTAGTTTGATCCATTAAAACTTGTGCAAGTGACTTTGAGGACAGTTGGTAGGGAGCAATACAATGTTAAGTAGTCACTTAAGATCCCACATTCCTTCTTGTTATCATATAAGGAAATTTTGCTAATATAAATCAATCCTTAGTTGCCTAATCCATACCTAGGTTCCTAAGTTATAGGAATTGATAAATTACTAAGTACTAGGGGAATTTATTGCACCAAGACCTTATATTTTAACTTAGGAAGACCCTCGTACTCTATTTGGTTGGAGGATGTAATGATGAAGTGTCACACCATAATATTTCTAGTGTAACACCATAATGTGTTAACTTCAACTAGTCTCTACTTAGACTTGATTCCATACGATTCCCAAAGAAAAAGAGTAAACCGTGATATTTTATTATGCTATGCAGGGGGTTTACACAATCATACTTCGCTCCGTGGGTCCTGCGAAGCTATCAATCACATTTTCTACTCAAACTCCATTTATACAACTCATACATAGCATAAAACAACCCATGAACCACAGATATGAAGCCAAAAACCAAAAAATGCAATTTCTCAAACAAGTCCAAAAGTCATATTTTTGGCTTCAATTTTGAAAAATTATAACTAATTTTAGAAAAATAGGAATCAAGAAAACTATAGCTTTCTAGAAAGCTCTTAACTTCACACTAAAAATAATTCCAAGATATGAATATAGCCTTTGGACAAGGTTTGACAACGAAAAAGGCACAAAGGTCTGGCTGTCCCTGGTACTGATACAATTTGCTGTTATGAATTTCAAAAATTCATAACTAATTCCAAAAAAATCCAATATAGGCAAACTATACCAATTTGGAAAGATACAGGTGTTAACTAGAGGAAAAAAATAAGTTTGGATCATTTTAGTAGCCCTTGGACCTCTAAAACTATTGGAACAATAATGAAGGTCAGTTGGCATCCCTGATGCTGACATAGAACTTCAGAAAATTATTTCTCCCTCTACAGACCTTCAATTGAGGTGCTTCTAATTGGTATAGGTCACTGTGGATATCTAGTTTATGTCCACAAAATTTCATAGCAATTGGACACCTTTTGGTCCATGAATAACATAATTTCATTTCAGACTAGTGGTAACAGTAGCAGTGACCAAGATCAGAAAATTCTCCAACTTTAAAAATTCATCAAATATTCCTTAGACCTCCAAATAATACCCACTTTGCTTCCCAAAAAGCTCTCAACAAACTCTATATGCATGCCAAATTTTAGAACAAGAGGAGCTCATTTAGTCATATCTTGATATAGCTCACGAATTTGGCAAATTTACCACCATATATGATTCAAAGTGGGTCCAAATAGCCTCCTACATGCTTTAACACCTCTTAGGCAAGTTTTAAAGCATAAAACAACATATATGAATTGCCTAAGTGGCCTAAACCATCACACATCTCAAACTCACCATGCTACATACAAGAATACACTTTTAGGAATGGGCTACCAAGTAGGAGAATCACACATTCTGATTACTTTGGTTCCATAAATGATTTATACCTCACATATATATGCTTTTACGCTTGTTCATCTATTTACATGTCAAAAATAATATATACATATCAACTTTGGGCACCTCTTTACATTAAAAGAACCAAAACAAACTTTACATTTAACTAAGCATGCTTAACTAGGCTCCTTGACTTACACTTTGATCTCCTTGAGCTCTACCTAATGTGTTAAGATGGGAGAGGGAAGAGGGTGAGATTTATGGAATCTCAATAGTTCATACACTCATTCAAAAAAGTAATCAAAGCATATAAATAAGTCAAAGCATGCAAGTAGGCATCCAACCATTCAAAATCATATAACACATGATTTACATGCCATGAAAATCATATCAATGCCAAGAATAAGCTCTAAAGGCTTTTGGTCTATCTTCACCCTATTTTTAAGACTTTTGGATTGACCTCACCTTGGTCTAGGGACTTTTGACTTGGCATCACTTATTCAAGAGACTTTTGGCCTTGTTTCACCTATTTCTAGGGGCTTTTGGCTCCACCTCACCCATCACATAGGACTTTTGGCACCACCTCACCTTTTAAGAGCAATTTTCACAACCCAAAACATAAGCCTATTAGTACTAATGCATCAAGGCAACATCAAATGGCATGTCTCACAATACAAGTAAATACACAAGCATACAATGACCATCATACATCCAAGAATGTAACAAGAAATAGTAGAGAGCTACCTTACAAGTCAACACAAGCCTTCCCTTTCAACTTCTCTTCTCCCTTCTTAGCCTCACAATTACAACTAAATTACAACTAAATAGAGCTTACTCTCTTGGGCCTAGATATAACAAATAGTATGCAATTACTTTCTTATAACTCAAATAAACACTCAGAAGGCTAGGGGGTTCTTATATCAAGGCAAACTCTACAAGATATTTAAGAATCCCTAGATTTTCACTACCTCTTCTTCTAATTCCTTTGCATTTCTTAACTTCTCACACTCTAATTCAAGGGTTTCCTACTTGTTCTAAATCAGAACAGAGCCATACTACTCAGCAACCTATGAAAAAGGGAGCTTAGAAAGAGAAGGATAAAGTCTCAAGAAGAAGAAGCATGAAAATCTTTAAAGATTCTTACCTTTCTTCCTTGGTTTCCTTCCTTTTCTCTCCTTGAATTTCTCTTGTCTCTCACTCTCTCAAGCCCTTTTTCTCTATTTTGGTCGAAACTTAAGTCGGTTAGAGAGGAAGAGAAGCTTCTAGGGTCTTTAAGAAGTAAAAATACACTTTTCAAGCTTTCCTAGACCCACCATTGCTATAGCGAAAAATAACCCTCGCTAAGGCGAGCACGTATCAGTCCCAAGCCCTTGTTCTCCCTACAACATGCTATTGCGAGGAACTCCTTAGTTTTTGTGTAGGACGCTTGAACTCACTATAGCTAGATGCATCCTTGCTATAGTGAACTGGTATATTTGCTATAGCTAACTGGCTTCTCGTTATAGCGAATAGGTACATTCACTATAGCGAATAAGTACATTCACTATAGCTAACAGGGGTCCTGGCTATAGCCAGCAGATTTTAAAAAATTTTAGAAATTCTGGTTGTTACACCTAGCATCCCTTTTTCTTATCCAAGTGGCATTACACAAATTATCAAGGGAATTCCAAGAAAAATACATTAAAATAATGAATTTATTTCTATTACGTTGGGGTTAAAAATTAAAATTTTGATCTGTGGACCCCAAAAACTTACCAACAATATTCTATAATTATTTTTTATTCATACAAATCATAAACATCTCAAAACTTCACATGAACCATGGACCAAGAGCTAAAAATCATAAATTTTCACATTTTGCCTCGGGTTCTATGGTGATAGATTTCTGAGGCAACTTTAAAAAATCATAACTAAATTTAAAAAAATTAAAATTAAGCAAAACATAGCTTTTTAGAAAGATATGAATGTTAATTTACAATAAAAATAATTTCCAGCCACAAAAATCTCATCTAGAGCATGTTTGACAATATAAAATGCATAAAGGTCGAGCTATCCAAAATTCTGATATAGCTTACTGATATAAATTTTGAAAATTTATAATTAATTCCACAAAAATTCAATTCACAAAAACTGTACCAATTTGGAAAGGTGTGGATGTTAGCTAGAGGAAAATAGTTTCAGATCAATTCAAGAGCATTCAGACCCCAAAACTAGATGGAAGAGTACTGAGGGTTTAGCTATGTGCCTGGAACACAATAGAAAATTCAAAAATTCATATCTCTCTCTTCAGACATCTAAATAGGGTGCTTTTAGTTAGCACAGGTCACTAGGAAGGTCTAATTTCTTCTTATAAATTTTCACAATAACTAGACATCGTTTGCCCTATAAATGATAGAGTTTCATTTCAAAACCAAATAAACAATAGCACTAACCAAAACCAAAAAAAATTTTAATTTCAAAAATTCTCCAAAAATTCCATAGACCTCTAAATATTCTATACTTTAGATTTCCAAAAATCTCTTAACAAGCTTTAGATGCATGCCAAATTTCAAACTAAAAAGAGTTTATTTGGATAAAAAGTGACACAGCTTCACAAAATAGTAAAACTTGGCTCTTATAAGGTATCAACTTTGTCCAAATGGCTTCTTCAATAGTTTGGCACCTCTTGAGCAAGTTTAAAAATACAAATACAACTTGTAGGCACTATCAAGTAGTCCCAAATACTATGCATCTCAATTTGGCTATCCCATATCCATTATTACACTAACATACCAAGCCATCAAAAGGGCATTTTGCATGATTCAATTACTTTGTCATCATCTAATGTTCATACAATATCCATACATCATTTTACATTTGTTCATAGTTTTACATCTCAAAAATAACATGTACAAGCTTATTTTGCCATTCAACTACAATTAGAATTACATAATTAACAAATTATGACATATTAAGCTCATTGGCTTGCATTCCTTTGATCTTAAGTGCCACCTAGACATTTTAAGATGGAAGAGGAAAGGGGAATGAGATTTATGAAATCTCAATAGCTTACACACCCATCACACACACATTCAAGGCATACATACATCAATGGCACAATTATGCAAGCTACTTTAACTAAAAATGCACATAATCACTATTTCATGTCATACTTGCACAACAAAGCCAAAATTAAGCTCTAAAAACTTTTGATTTTGACTCACCCCATTTTTAGGTCTTTTGGATTTGTCTCACTCTTGGCCTAGGGACTTTTGACTTGGCCTCACTCATTGAAGAGACTTTTGGCTAAGTCTCACCCATGCCTTAAGATTTTTGGCATCTCCTCACCCATATTAAGGGACTTTTAGCATCACCTCATCCTTATGAGTCATTTCCACAACCAAAGCTATTCAAGAAGACACATTGGTACCAATGTGATATCAAGACATCAAGTGATATGTCATTAAGTCACAAGAACACACACAAGCATATAATGACATACATATGAACATAAGAATGCAAAGAGAATAAGGTGGAGAGCTACCTTGAACTTTTGCAAGTTTGGCTTCACTTTATTCATTCCTTTTTTCAGCCTCACAAGTGCACTTAGGTGGGTTAAGATCCCCTTGACCTAGACATTATAATTAACACACAATTATACACTTGAAGCAAGCCAAGATACTAAATTCTTTCTTAAACACACACTTGATTCTATTGGTGGAATAATGGTTCCATAAATGGCCTATTGAAGCAACCTTCACAATTCAAGTTCTAAGCTCCATTCTCTTTTCATTTCTAGGCCTCTTGCCATAATTCAAAGTCACTGGAGCCCTCACACATTCATTTGCACAAGCTTAATTACAAGTTACTGTTTAAGGCACCATTATGGACACCAATGTCCCATCTCCCAATTCATGGCTTCTAAATTTTTTTTCAATAGTTTCTCCCATCTTCTAACATCATATGAAGTCCCAAACCAGGTTAGAACAAATTAAAACACTCCCTAACCCTTTTGTTCTTGCTTGGCCAAGACACCCTCCAAGAATAGGGTTCAAAGAGCTTTTGATTTTTCCTTGATAGAAAAGCCACTTGGGAGGCTTTCTAGAGGTCTTAGGAGCTCTATGGAATACTTACATAGCCTACGAAATTCACACTCCAAATCAGACTTCATAATTTCCTCAAGAACTCTACACTTTCCTAACTTGATATCAATTAGTTTTTTCTTTAATTTCTCTGCATAATCTTAATCCTGACACTCTTTTTTCTAGGATTCACCTTTGGTTCAGCCCAAAATCAATCCCCTCCTACTCCTCCCTAGGTTGGCCAAAATTCATAGCAAGAAGAAGCAAAGAAAAGAAGCAACTCAAAGCATGAAGTACCTTGGATTCTAATTTGATTTCAAGAGTCTTTCTTCTTGGTTTGCCTATTCTCCAGCAATTCGAACTGCTCCCCCTTGTTCTAGACTCAAAATAGAACCAATTCATTCATATAACCATAGAAGAAAGCATGGAAGGAAATGAGTAAAATTAGGAGAAGAAAGAGTATGAAATTCCTTAGATTTCCTTACCTTTTCCTTAGTTTCTTCCTCCTTCTTCTCCTTCTCTTGGTACACTTAAGAGTTCTGCTTCTTTTTCTATTTTCAAAAGGTGTCAACCTAAAGAAGGTGGAGGAAGTGCCATGAAAGTTATAGAATGTTCAAGAAGCTAGCTTTTTCAAAAATTTTAATTTTGTCCTTTCATAATGGCAATTTCGTTTTAACTCCTTTTCAAGAACCGTCTTTTTTATTATAAAATTTAGATTTTTAATTTAATAAAATATCTTTGTAATCACTCAATTTGAAGTTAAAACCTTTATAAACAAATCCATCAAAATTTAGGTTCATCGACGTTGGAAAACGTACACCGAGAGGGCTTTAACTATCCTGGGACTTCCCATGATTTTTAGAGCCTCTGAGAATCCTGAGAAACTCAAATCTTCTATTTAAAAAGCTTTCCTATGAGTTTTTCCAAAAATTGCACATATTTACAAAAATTTCATTACATTTTATCAGTTTCATAATAATTTTGTTTCACTGTCCTAGCTCTGTTTTTCCTTTTGTTTAAGCCTAGGATTATAATTTTTAGGAGCTTAAGACACCACCCAAATTTTTCAGGACATTATCTAGCTCATTTCAAGGGACTTACTTTGATACAGCTCATTTCGTCGTTTTACAAGATTTACCGTTCATTACTTGAAAGGAATGTAAAATGTGGGTAGGTGAGGGTAGGTGAGATAAAAAATGATTATTTTACCCCTATTTTTAGAAAGGTGATTTGATAGATAGAATAATAAGTATAAGAGTATAATAGATCTTACACAAGCTATATAAAGGGATTACATTCACATTGTTGTGAACCAAACAAAGCCTTGGTATCAATTGGAGAGAGACACAAGTGAGTAAAAATGAATCATAAGGAATTAAGAATAAGAGAGGGGTTAAGCTGTGGCCAAAACTACTTAAGTTACAGTCAGGACTCTTACAAAACTAAGAAGTGCTGTGGTGCAGTGTGTTTTCGCTACAGTACAAATCAAAAATTTTGCCTAAGGAAGGTAATAAAAACTAATTGTGCCGCAATGCAAGTTTTTAGGCCACAACACAACATGAGAAATTTTAGGGGAGTTGATCCAGTAGCTCATCTCACTGTGATAAGAAGGAAGCTTACGGCAACTGGAATTGGGAAATTTTAAATAGTAAGGTTCAAAAGGTAACCTCGTCACAGCATAGGAAGCTTGAGTCATAATAAGAGACAAGAAATTTTTCACTTCTAAGTTCCAGTAGCTACTTAAGTCATGATGTGGGTACTTTAGGCTATGGAGCAAGATTAAAAATTATGTTCCAAGGTTTCAGAAACCAGTTTGGCCATAACAAAGTCGCTCTAAGTCATGGCATAAGTCTCCAAACTCCCATTTTAGTTTGGAAATTTTGGTTTTCACTAGGATAATGATAGGTATTGACTTGAAAACTAATGTAAATGAGTTTTATGCCTCTTATAATTAAATGTAAATCGAATGGAGATCTTATAGGAGAATTCTAATATCCTTTTAGTCATGAATCTTTTTGTTTACCTGTTGGTGATTAGAAATAATTGAAAAAGTTTAAATTTTCCCAGGTTTTCATCTGTTAATAAACTATTAATAATGGTTAACCTTAAGTATTCATGATTAAGAAACCAATTAAGCTTAATTAACATGTTTGGTAGTTAGGGTTGTTACACTTGTGGCCATAAGGTAGTACTAGAACCTAATGATGCTATAGAAAATGAGATATCATTGTTGTATGTGTCATTAGAAACTAAAGGATTAAGACCTACATGTAAGGAAAAAGCATCATTAGAAACAAATCTGTTAGTGTTTGAAAAATCAAAACCTTAGGCAATAATATGGATTAAAGGGATTTGAGAAGAGATAGGAAATGTTTGGGAACACTATGGAGGTGCATTTGATGATTGTGATGTCTTAGGAGGAAAGTGGAACTCATAAAGGAAGACATCTCTTGATATATAAAATCTCCTTGTAGATGATAGGCATTTCTATTTTTTGTGACTAATGTTGTAACCTAAAAATGCATACTCTATTAACCTATAGGCAAGTTTATAATTATTGTAAGGCCTTAGCAATGGATAAAAAGCAAACCTGAAAGCTTGAAGGATGGAATAATTAAGGGTGGTTGTCCAAGATGTGTGTCTTTGTCAATAATAGTTGAAGGAAGCCTATTTACAACTATAATAAATGCATCTTCCTAGAATTTTATTAGTAAATTAGCATGAGAAAGGAGAGATATCCCTATATCAACTATATGTCAATGTTTTTGTTTTAATAGAACTCATTTTTTCGATAAGCAAAAGGATAAGAAATTCTATGAACAATTTCAATTTGAGCTAGGTAATTAAAGAATGATATAAATTCTCCACCCTAATCAAATTGTAAAGATTTGATTCTACAATTTAGTTTTTTCCAATCATGGTTTTGAAGTTTATGAAAGCTATTAATGCATCAGATTTTTATTACAAAGGGTATCGCTAACAATATTTAGAAAAAGCATCCCAAAATGCAATATAGTAGTAAGAACTATATATGGATTGATAAGGCGAAAGGCCTAAACATTAGCAAATGTTAATTCAAAAGGTTTGGAATATGTAATAGGAGAAGAGGGAGAAAGTAGTTTGTGTGACTTCCTATGACAACAAGCAACACAAAAGAAATTGTCTTTATTTGAATTCATTATATTACAAGATTAGAGAACATAATGCACTGTGGAAGTTAAAGCATGTCCTAATCCATAGTGCCAAAGAGAAAAATTGGAACTGTGTTATATCGCATTGGTGTACGTAGCAGAAGTGGTAAATCAAGGTAGGTTATGAATTAATACAAGTGAGGTTAAGTGTGAGCCATCTTAAAGTGTGTTTAAGGACTTGGCAAGCTATAACTAGAGTTGAAAATGGTTGATAGATTGATGACCTTTGGTGAGATGTAAGTTGAATGTGAACTTGTGTTAAAGTTGAAAACTGTCAAAGTAATAAAGACCATCTGGTCTAATTATCCTTTACTATAGTATCTACTTGGTAGCCTAAGAATTAACGCAACAAGAATTAGCATGAAATTCGAAAACCATACTATTATCTTTAACAGGTTAAGAAACACTAATTAAGAATTTTATTATAGTAGGCACATGAAGCAAGTTTTTTAGTTTAAGAAACAAAAATTGACTAAAAGATGTAGAAACAAGAGAGTGCCCAAGATTTTCGATTTTTAAACCTATTCCATTACCTATGTAAACCTCATATGCTGCTCTATGATATTTGGTACCATGCATCAGATTGGATGGTCAAGCATAACATGATTAGTTACTTCTAAATTAGAAAACCACGTTGGATCTTAAATAAACTATGGAGTTGCAATCAAATTTAGTAATGTTTGGAGCTATTGTATGCAGAATTAACTTGAAAATTAGCCTAATGGAATAGATTAGTTTGATGAAAAATGACCTAAGGTTGATAATAAGGCAATGAAGGGTGAAAATTTTGATCAAATAGATGGTAGTACTGAGCAGCAAAGTGACCAGATTTATAGTAGATTTGATAGGTGACAAAGCCTATTCCACCTTGATAATGTTATCCTTTGCCTCTATTTTTGCCTTTACTTCCTCTATAAGTCCCTCTAGTGCTTTGTTGAAATTGACTTCTATTACCATAGTTATTATTTTGCATTATTAATCTTGTTTCTTAAATAAGGTTTGCAATATTCACTATTATTCTCTTTTGTGATGTAGCACTAAGTAGCACAGTGACCAGATATGTAGCAAATTTGTAGTAGATTTGACAAGTGACAAAGCTTTTTCCACCTTGATAATGTTGTCCGCTGCCCCTATTTCTACCTTTACTTCCTCTGTAATCCCTCTAGTACTTTGTTGAAATCGACTTCTATTACCATAGTTACTCTTTGCATTATTAATCTTGTTTCTCAAATAAGGTTTGCAAGATTCACTATTATGCTTTTTGTGATGTAGTGATAGTTTTGTATTCTTTTTTATTCAAATTTCTTCCATCAACAATAGAGATTCAATTTCACTAAAGTTTCATACTCTTTAAGTAAGCCTTCAAGAATTACCTTAATGTACCCCTTCTCTGAGAAAGGATTTCTAATGGAGAACAAGGCATTAATGAAAGCCTTGATTGGTAATAGGTACTCAATAATTATGCTCAATCTTTTTTTAGTAGTTCAACATTGTATTGGTGAATCTTAGCTTGTGTATAAGATTGAAAAAAAATCTTGAACTCTTCTCCATGCTTTTGAGGATTTGTTGCAGCCTACTAATTTGGCCCATAAACCCTTTAACATGGATGAGGTAGCTAAGACAAGAGAAGCTTATCTTTCTTTTGTTGTAATAATCGAGTCTTCATAAACTAAATTGAAACCGATAAATTGATATGGGTACACACTAAAGAAAAGCTAATTAAGATTAAATAAGATTAGAATGTTAATTGGAATATCAAAACATATGGTTAAGAGTTTAAGGATAGCCCGAAATCGAAGCCAAAATGGCTGAACGAATTTAAGAAATAATGTAGTGGCAAAATTATAATTTTAAGTAACTTTTTGAAAACTCAAAGGAAGGGGTTTTAAATGAAAAAATTAAATTTTTCAAGATTCTCAGAGGCTCTAAAAATCATAGGAACCCCTAGAATAGTTAAAACCCCTCTGATGTGCATTTTAGGTTATCAATTAACTAAAACTTTAACTGAATGGTTTGGTAAGGTTTTAAATCTAATTTGAATGAAACCAAAAATATTTTATAAATTAAAAGACCTAAATTTTATGATAAAAGATATGGTTCTAAAAAAGGAGTTGAAATGAGCTCAATTGGAAAAAATCTTAGAAGCCTTAGAGAGTTCATTTGCTAAGGAAGCTAATAAGGTAATTCTTCCATAGAAAACTTGCTCTTTTTGGTTCTTCTCTTAGTTCACCTCTTCGGCCAAACCTAAGGGGGCTATGTAGGGAGTTTCATTTTGATCCAAACTTGATAGGAAATAGGGTTTTGAAGTATGAAAAATCATATGAAACAAATAGAACTCAAAAAGAAGCTATAGATAACAAATTATGAAAATTAGGGTTTTGAGTGCACCTTAGAGAATATGAAGCTTTCTAATGATAATTTAACTCATATAAGAGTATAATTGAGTTCATAAGAGACGTAAGAAGCTTCACAAGTACTAAATTCCCTAAAAAAGCAAACAAAACTCATGGGTGGCAAGTTATGTGGATGTCTTAGCCAAGAAGGATTCCAAGTATCTAGAGGGAGTTTTCTTTAATTTCAAAAATAGAAATAGTCTAGATATGAATTATAGATATCAAAGGAACCATTAGTTTGAATTTAGAAATCATATTTTGAAAGTTGAAAGTTTAGGATTCCATTATGCATAAAGAAGCAACTTGGTGTTAGGCTCCTTAATGTGAGTTTGTGATGACTCTAATAAGTTTAAATGGAGTTATGTTACTTAGATTGAGTAAGAAATTGGAGCCAAGATGATAAATTATATGAGTTGTTTCATTATACTTTTAAATAGAGCCATATGGATGCCATAAGTCAAAATTGGCTTGTGTAGAGTTTATGCGAGATTAGAAATGGTTCTGTTGATGTATTTATGTCTTGTTTGATGTGTCTAGGCCAAGCAAATCAAGTATTTCTCAAAGAACATGTGCTTCTTGAGTCAAAGTAGCTCTTCATCTATTCTTGTATGCATATCTTGGTTGTTTAATTATTATTGATTCCTTGTATGTGTGTTTGAATGATAAAACATGTCTCTTGCTATTAGTTTGATGATTTGATGACATTATGCTTCTTAAATTGCTTTGAAAATGTGATTAAGCAACGAAAACAAATATGATTACTATACCTCCAACCAAAGCGATCAATCTCATATTAAAAGCAAAAGTTATAAACTTTAATTTGGGAAAACAAAAAAGAAGTATTACATACAGAAAATTAACTCAAATATTTCTGCCTCACTCAATCAAGAACCCTCTTAAAATATTTTTTTCTCAAACTAATGGGTCTCTTTACCATCAATTGAATTGACTTTAACCAGTTATTTATATTGGCAATTAGGGTGACAAAGAGAGAGAGAGAGAGATGCTAATTAGTCTTCATCATGATAAAACTCTAATTCAAATAAGAGATGAGGACTACACTTTTAAAATTTCAAATATAGCTACCTTAGATCAAATATATTAAATAGAATTCCAAATATCCTTTTTATTCAAATATTAGATATCTAATAATTATGTTAAAATATAATTTCAAATATCTAAAATTCAAATTTTAATACAACATTCTCCCATTTAGTCCAAATAAAGTTTTATCGTACAACATATCCAAAAATACACTACAAGAATCATATTAGTAGGTCCTTTAAATTACAAGTATTACCTTCTATGTATTACACGTAATACATCTTTAAACTTAATGGCGGTATATATGTGTATATATATATACACACTTTATGAGTAAACATGAATGTTTGTTCAGGCCAAAAATATCAAATGTTTGTCAATACCACAATATGTACATATGTAAACAAAGATAACAAACTTATAATTTGAATTTCATTACTTAAGCATACCTTAACTAGACTAACAGTAATGAATGTGGTCTTAGTCCTATACAAGGCACATAATTCTTAAACTTTCTTTAATATATGCTTTTGATTAAAGGATCATCAACCATTTATTTAAACTTTATGTGTTATATAACTAATTGTCCTTATGATGTGATGTATTTTTACATGTTTATTGAGCCTTAAATCCAAATTTTTTTTTATCAAGATTTTTAGGTGGATTGTGCCCATTTTTATTTATTTTGATTAGGAATGGGATGAATCATGGATAAAGGAAGAAACAATGTAAAAAAGAAGCACCTTGGCACAACACACAAGCCCATTGTGTAATCTTACATGGGCCATGCATTTCTTAGCTAAGATATAGCAATCTTGGCATGTTTGGCAAGATTAGACAATGTATTACATAAGCCCCTAAGTGAATTTACACAAGCCATGTTATTAAGCAACCATCAATAAGCTTAAACCAGTGTATCACACAGCCACACCATGTAACTAAAGGAAAACACAAGGTCTAGCTATATGCATGAAAAGGAAACTGTTAACTAATGGTCAATTGTTGGTTAATTAACATAAGGCCTACAAAGTGTACCACACAACCACCTCAAGTCATTAATATTGATAAGAATTAATTTACATATGCATTGTTGGCTAATCATAAGAATGCAATGTATAAAATCCAAACTCTAGAGCCTTTAGCATCAATTTGGTTAAGTTTATTTAATTATGTTTCGTTAGCAATTAGTTCTTTAATTGCCAAGTAGTTTAAATATGAATTTTTTATTCTCTAAATAATAAAAATAATTACATTATTGGCAATTGACAACTCTTCCCTATAGGATGTGATCTAGACTCATTCATATTACTAGTTGAACCTGTACACTTGTTGATTTAGCACCATTATCGAGGAAGGCAAAGTGCCAATATCAATACTAATACTTTCCTTTGTTGATTTAAATTTTATATTTGGCTTTTTGTATTATTTTTCTAAAGGTTCATAAGATGTTCTCAAAGTGCAAAACTATTGAAGTTTGATCTAGAAATAGAGCGAACATTTCATGCTTTAAGAAAGCAAAGAGAAAGACAAGAAGAGACTCCTAAACAATAAAAGATGGCTGAACCAAACAACAATGAAGCTTTGCATAACTTTGCTATGACTAATGCATAAGAGATCCAAACTAGCATCATCAAGCCAGTAATTGCAATTAATAATTTCAAGATTAAATCAAGCATCATTCAAATGATTTAATAGAATGAGTTTAGGGGAGGAGTCATTGAAGACCCAAATGTGTATCTAGCTCACTTTTTAATAATGTGTGACACATTCAAGATGAACAAAGTATTAGATGATGTCATTTGACCCAAGTTGTTTCCTTTCTCATAAAAAGATAAGGCTCAAGTATCGTTGAATTCAATAGCCCCCAATTCTTTTACTATATGGAATGTGCTGTCACAAGAATTTTTAGTTAAGTATTTCACACCTAGTGAAATTGCTAAATTGAGGAATGATATTACTAGTTTTGTACAATTTAATGGTGAGTCTTTATATAAAGCTTAGGGAAGGTTTACATATTTGCAAAGAAGGTGCCCATATAATGGCCTCACTAGTTAGCTAATTGTATAAAAATTTTACAGTAGCTTGTCACATTCAGTTAAAGTCACTCTAAATGCAACTACAAAAGGATCTTTAAGAGGGAAACTGGCTAACAAAGTATGTGCCATAATTGAGGAAATGGCTACCAACTATTACCAATGGCGAAATGAAAGAGCCATGCCCAAACAAGCTACAGATATGATGCAATTAGATAGTGTTAACATGTTGAGTTGAATGCTAAATTTGATACTTTGCTAAAAGGATTTAATCAAACTAGTGTTAATGGCATGTCTAACTTTCTTTTAAGCTCCAATTTATGTGGTGGAGGGCACGCTAACATTGAGTGTTAAGTAAGCAATCCAATGGTATCGGGCTTTATCAATCAAGTGTAATATGTTTATAACTATAATAGGCAACAGAATAATCTTTACTCTTCCATCTACAATTGAGGATGGTGGAATCACCCTAATTAGTTATGGGGTAATCGATAATCATGGTGGATAACCCAAACAAGCCTGCCAAACTAGAAATTAAAGAGATCATTAATACCATAATGAGAGCAAGTCATCTTAGTAAAAAGACTTTAAAGAGATATTTGAATATTACCATTGAAAGGTTTGAGAAGTTGGAGTCCAAAATAGATCAAGTAGCTAGCCATAATTGAAACTTAGAAGTGCAATTAGGACAGCTAGTTAGTTTCTCTAATTCTAGAACCTAAGGTAACTTACCTAGCATGAGTAAGATTAATCTAAGAGTACATTGTAAGGCAACTACTTTGAGAAGTGGTAAGCAAGTAAAGTGAGCTAATAAGGGTGAAGAGTTGAAAAAGGAATAAGAAGGAGTTGTTCAAGAAGGAAATATGATCAATCAAACTTAAGAAGGTAGGGATAAACAAGAAGAAAATCCTCAACAACTCATCAAGCCTTATGTATCTCTAGTTCCATTTTCTCAAAGATTGAAACAACAAAAGATAGACAAACAATTTGAAAATTTTTCAAATATTTTTAAACAACTTCACATTAACATTCTTTTTGTTGATGCTTTGACTTAAATGCCCTCATATGTGAAGTTTCTAAAAAAGATTTTGTCCAGCAAAAGGAAATTGGAAGAGCACACCACATTTGCACTTATTGAAGAGTCATTATTCAAAATTAAGCTTCTACCAGAGCTTCAAAATCTAAGGAGTTTTTTTATCCCTTGTACAATTGGTGATGCGGCATTTAATAACGCTATGTGATTTAGAAGCTAGTGTAAGTCTAATCCCTTTCTCTATTTGTAAGAGGCTTAGACATGGAGAGTTAAAGCCAACAATAGTTACCTTGCAATTAGCAAATAGATTAGTTAAATACTCCATTGGGATACTAGAGAATGTTTAGGTGAAGGCAAGAAAATTCTACATTCCAGTAGATTTCATTGTGCTCAAGATGGAAAAGGGCACTATAATGCATCTAATTTTAAGATAACCATTCTTAACTATAACTAGTGCAATTATTAATGTAAAGAATGGTAAACTAAACTTAAAGGTAGGAGAGGAAGAAAGTGAAGTTAATGTATTCAAGGCTATAAAGAAAAACTATCTTCTAAGAAACATTGTTATAAACTCGATGTAGTTAATTATTTAGCAAGAGAGACATACAATAAAGAGTTCTTTTAGGAACCCCTTGAAGCATGTTCATCATGAGCTACAACCACTAAAGACATAAATTAATGAACCGCAACTGCAACCCATGAATTAGAAGCGACATCTTACGTATCTTTTCAACAAAGATACTAGTTTAAAAAGTTCTTTCCACATGGTGTTGGTAAAATAAGGAATGAATCCCTAGGGGCATTGAAGGTTAATGGATAGCACCTCAAGTCTTACTTGGTTGAAGATATGGTGGAGAGAAAGGTCACTTAAACCCTCTATAACCCTTAGTGTTAAGGGTTTGAAATAGTCAATTTAATGATTCAAATTAAAACTACTTTTCCTTCTCCCTATCTTTTTTTTTAACATTAATCTTATTGTCTAGTTTTTAATTAGATCTCTTTTGCAATTGCTTCGAAGTCCCTTTAATTTGAGTATTTATAATTTTTCTCTATAGGGCTGACTTCCCAAATGTAATTGAGGGAAGAACAACATTCATAGTGAATGTTGTGACTATGTCACCAATGCTATCCTCTTCCAATGTGGCTTGTCCATCTGTTCACTCAAAGAAGTATTCCATCACTATATGTCTCTTAGTTACTGCAAGTACTGTGTCTTTTCTAACTATAAGATTTTATGCATTGTGGATAATGCATCATTTAAGTTTAGGGGAGGGTATACAAGTTGTGCATTTACTCTTGTCCTGTAGTTCATGCAGATACCAATCATAACTTTTTTTATTTGAATCTTTGATTTTGGAAGAGTGACTAATGATATCTTTAGTTAGTCATCATGAATTAGTTAGTGACTAATGGGAATTGTTTGAGTTTGAGTATCCTAATGATATCTTTAGTTAGTCATCAAGAATTGGTTAATTTTTTAAAATCTTGATGCTTTAGCTTTGTTATATTTTGTTCAATTATTGAATTTTTAAGCCAAACCCTATATCTGTGCAGAATGTCAATCTGGTGATAAATTTTAATTTCAATTAACTTGTGTGGTTGGCTTATCACATTGCCAAGACTAACTTGATTGTTGCCTTTACTTGTCTAGTCCAAAGCAAGTTTTAAGTAATTAAAGCAAAATAAAATTCTACTCTATTGTTTTAAGTTACTTCTAAGAAAAAAAAATTAGAAAGGGGTAGCTTGATTATAAGTATACTTAACACCTTGAATTTGCTATTGTGGTAGAAAAAGAGAAAGAACAAAACCATGGGAGAACATATTGATAAGACTTAAGGAAAGGTCTTGATGTGATACATCTCTTATATGTTAATTAAACTTTATTCTAGTCACTAATTAAGTTACTGGGCATTATTAGGTTAATTTTATGTATTTTTTAGCACGAATATGAGTGCTTATGATAGAAAGAAAGTACAAGGAAGACAAAGCCTATATGCCTAATTAAAGGCCCAATTTGTGTTACACGTGGTGGCTAAACCTAACTTGAAAAAGGAAAAAAAAATCAAATAAGAAATCATTTGTAAGAAAAGAAGCTTCCTAAAGTTACAAAGAAAGCAAAATAAGAAAAATTTTGCATTTCCAGGACTATGAGAAAAATAAGAAACCCTAGCAAGAAAGGATAAAAAAGGAAATAAAAAGAATCAAAAAGAGATTTTACAATTGAGGAAAGGCTCTAAAAAATGGCTATGACACTAGGATTTGGAGTTCTGCCCAAAGATTACTCAACCACAATTTTCTTTTTTTCTTCTACTTCTATTTTCCTTTGTTATGGAATTGCTTTCTTTTGATTTTTGTTTTTGTTTCTTGTTTTTGGTTTTTTATTATAAGTAGTTAAATCCTTTAGATCTAGAGTTTAAATGCAAATGTTTATAAATAGAGTTTAACTTAGAATATTCATTTGATCTATTTTTATTCTAACTAATTTATTAATTAGTTTATAATCATTTACAATTGCTGGCTACTCCTTATGAATCTTTGATCTATAGTGAGAAGGATTGAGAGGTGAATTGCCATAAGGGATCACTTGATTAATAAGCTTATGTTTAGATCTTATAATTTATAGATCTAAATGATTTAAATGTTCAATTTTTTTTCATATTTTTACCTATTGCAAATTTGTTATCTAAATTAAATTATAATTGCAACTAATTAAGAACATAATTGTGTATAATTAGCTTAATTAGGAGTTAAAATTGTTACATATACCTTTTGGCCCCTGGCACTTGAGATGATCCCTCAGGGTATTTCATATATTTCTCTTCCTCAGGGTTACCATTGAGGAAGACTTTTCTCACATCCATTTGTTATAATTCCAAGTCAAAAATAGGCAACCAGTGCCATGATAATGGGGAAAGAGTCTTAAACTTAATTACTTACTATGGATTTCATCTCATATATTATAGTACTATGCCTCAATTTGGAATTATTACTACTCATTGCTTGTGAAAATATGATAAGATCATTCTCAACATTAATTTCATTGTCAAATTCAAGTAGATAAACATGCAGTTGCTAGAAATTGTCAATTTTCAAATCCTTATTGGTCTTCTTAATTCAACCTCTTGTGAAGATTGAGGGTGCTCAAGAGGAGGATTTTCTACCATCATATAAGATGCCTATGTAGTATTACGAGGTACCTCGCTATGAATGGTAAGTTCTACTTAATTTAGAAACTCCTAATTTCTAACATGATCCCTTTGGATTTATAGAACATCACTATGTCCAATATTCGCCCCAACTTGATGGGTATCATATAGAACTAATGTTCTACCATCATTAGTGGAAGTTGTTTCTAAAACATTATTGTCTTCAATGATCATGTCATGAGATTAAACATTCCCATTAATTATGTCATCTTTAAGAAATTTGATATTACTAAACTTCACAGACCTAGTAAAATGTGTTGGACACTAAAATTTGTAACCTTTAGGCTTCTTTTGCATAACCTATAAATATGCAGTAATAGTCTTAAAATCTAACTTTTTCTCTTATGAATTGTACACTCTAACTTCCATAAGACAACCTTATAAACATATATTATTTAAGCTAGGTTTTCAAGTTTTTCAAATTTCAAAAGGTGTTTCAGAATAGTTTTTATTGGAACCCTATTCACATAAACTCATACATACACACACACACACAAAACCCATTGTCTTAAGTGCCTTTCTTTATAAAGAAATATAGAAAGTTTAAAGTTGCTTAGTATACTCCTTACCATGTCCAAAATTGATATACCTACCAAAACACTCACCACACTTATTTGCCTTCACTATCTTAATTTATTTACCAAATTATTTCTTTACCTTCGCTTTGTTAACCTTAAAGGCTTCATTTTTATTATAAAGTAGAAAGATATATCGTGAGTAATCATATTAAGGAATAAAGTAGTTCTGACTATTAGAACCTTAATTATGAATGCAAATGTTAATGTGCATAATCTCTAATAGTTCAAAACTTCTTCTAGCCCTTTTATATGACATATTGTTCTACTTACAATTAATTTAGTGCATACATAAATCAAAGTTTAGCAGAGTCTAAAGATTTAAGAACTTCATTCTTTACTAATCTCTTGATTCTTTTAATAGAGATGTGTTCCAATCTCCAATCTCATAAATTGTAAGAGTTTTCATATATGACACTATGCTCAACACTAATATTACCATGCACAAATATTAAGATATTAGGGATATTCAAGCTAGTATGGATCTTATACAAATCATCATCCAAATGTAATTTCCCTAATAAGTTTTTTTTTCAATTAAAAATAGGTCCACAAATATTTAATGAAAAACCTAAGGAAACAATAAATAAAAGTTAAGTTCCTTAAAGAATTTGTAACTTAAAAAAGTTTAATCAAGATTCATGACATAGCCATCACCTAAAACTATCCCACATGTCCTTACTACCTTCACTTGTGAGCCAATTTGATTTCTAAGAAGGACTTTATATTCGTTAAGGATTGGTTTCCTTTAGTTGAGAAAAATCTACATAGTATTAGCAATATGAATTGAATACAGATCCAAAATCAATTCACTTTATATAATGACAAATCTGATTCTTATTATACTCGAAATATACTAAGAATAAAAGTTTATCTTTCCTCGCTAATAAGCCTTCTTTTTAGGATAATTTTCCCTCATGTCTCTTCTTTAAAAAGCATAAGATTGCCCACTTCATCTAAATTTTTTTCCTTAAAATTTAGATATAGAATACCACAATGTGCTTAAGTGATAATTGTACAAACCACAAAAAATATACCATGGTCAATTTTATTTTGTTTTTTGTTATTATTGTCATGCTTTCCTCATATTTTGTTTGTTATAATGCGATTAGAATTTTAATTTCCGCTCATTTTTTTAAAGAAAATGAACAGGAGTTGCTAAGAAAATGTTATTTTTTATTAACTGAGCTAATATTTCTAAAAATTTATTTTTATTATTATTATTATTATTATTATTATTATTTATTAGATTGTGACACAGTAATAAATAGTAACTTGACCGAATGAGACTATTAATGGGAACACAATTTTCAAATCTGAGGACAGTAACCACACTCAGTCACGCGCTTGGTCCAGAACAATTGATAGCCACAAGTGATATGGGAGGCAAAGCTAGCTACGGCCCCAACTCTGCACCACTACTTTCTAGCACGGGCATGGTATAAATTAATTAGGATCAGAATTAACTATAATTTCTTATACTATTATTATTAAATTTTTAATTAAACTATAATGAATATAAAATTAAAAAATTATATATTTATTTGTAAAAATCATATATTTATTATTTATTATTAAAAATATTATATTTGTTATAATTTAATTGAAGAATTTGATACTAAAAATATAAAAAATTATATATAATTTTTTAATTAAACAACAACATATTATTAATGAATAAATCGCTGTTTACCAAATAAAAAATGGCATTCCGTTGATTCAATAAAGGACTGAATTTCTTGTTTACCGGTACGTTCTCTTGTTAAAATATAACATGTGAAATAAAAATTTTAAAATATTTAATAATAGCGTACTAAATTGTAAAAATATTTACTATAAAAGGTATTATAATAAAAACATAAAAATACGCCTAAATTTTGCCTCTTAACCCAAAAAAAAAAAAAGGAAAAACCTCCAATTAAGTATTAGTTTAACTAGTATATTAATAATATTTTTTGAAAAATACTTTATGTACTACAATAAAATTTTTTTTATGAACCTCTTGTTCAGTATTATTAATAGTAATATGATATATAAATTCATGTAAGGTCAATAATATGATTAACTAAGCAAAATATCATTAATAATTAAGTTTAAATCAAAAGATGACATATTCATTTTATTTTGAGTAAAATAATTTAAAAAATTACATCTTATCATTTAAGTTGAATCTTAATTATAAAAGTAGTACATAAACTATAATATAATAAATACCTTCCTAAACTTTATTTAAAATTAAATACAAGAAGCTATGTGAGAAGATCTGCATTTTCCAAACCAACGTCTATTCACGAAGATCATTTCTTTCTTGTGATTAATATTAATTAAAATTTAATGTGTTTATTTTAGTTTAAAATTCATAATATTGTTATATAACATTTTAAAAATATATATTAATTTTATAATTTAACTTAATTTGAAGAGACAGAAAATAATATTGTTAACATATTAAATGTTTCTGCGAAAAAAAATTTTTATCTGTTAACTTAAAATACAGTTTTTTATCACGAAGACCAGAAAATTCAAAAATAATCTCCAAACAGAGAAAGAGAGTGATTGGACCGAAAAAGAGGGGGGGGGGGGGTTATCCGAACCAGATGCGAACCAGAAACAAGCAGGACGAAAATGGCGACCATTACATCATTATCTCTATCTGTGCGACTCCCAAATCCATTCGCCCATTCTTCTTCTTCTTCTTCTTCTTCCTCCCACAAACCCAAACCCTTCCGTTCCTTCACCACCCGAGCCACCGAATCTGAGCCACCTCCCTCCGATCCATCAGACCCATCCCAACCCGAATCTTCCGATGCCCCCGCCGGCGACGACGACTTCGACGACTTCGACAGTCGCATGAACCAATTCCGCCTCCGTTACCGGAGCGGGACGGGGAAGAAAGCGGAGCTGCGAAAGGTAAAGAAATCGAAGAAGGGGACGACGTCGTCGGGGTCTGGAGTGTACCTGCCGCCGGTGCCGCTGAAGGAGGCGGTGTCGGGTGGGTTGAAGGTGGATTTCGGGTTCAGCCCGTACAGCGAGCGCCTAAACGGTCGGATCTCGATTCTGGGTCTCGTGGCGCTGTTGCTGGTGGAGCTAGCGACTGGGAAGGGCGTGATCAACTACCACACTCCTGCCATTGTGCTCATTCAGATCTATTTTGTGGCTGCAGTTTCGGCTCTGTATGTCAAGTATGAGAAGGAGAAGATCAGTGTTTGGCCTGGATCCTCAGCTAATGAATGATTTTTCTTTTTTCCCCAATCAATATTCAGAGCAAATTTTTATTTTTAATATATTATTTATTATTGTTTAGAATAATTAGTTGAAATTTCTCAAAGACATATGTAACTTAATTTTCAGTGTATAATGCGCGCATTACAATGAAGATGTTTCTATTTTCATATAGATTAACACATTATAAGATTTAAAGAAGAAATTAAAATGGATAAGTTTTGTTTTAAGTAAAAAATATCTTTGCATTTTAATCTTTAAATTTATTTTTTTATACAAACTTTTATACCAGAATAACTTTAATAACTAAACATTGACTAAATTCTGTATTTAGTATTTACTCAAATTTCTTAATTCCCTCCTACAGCTAATGTTCCTTTTTTCTTAGTTTAGTCTCTCTCACTCGTCTATTACAAAATACATTCATTCAGTTGAAATACATTTTAAAAAGAGATATGCCAGTCTAAATTTTCTCAACTACATATTCTCAAGCTTTCTCTGCAGACCATGATTCTGTTTCTTCATGCATATATCATGGCATTCGTAACTGAAAATTAAGAACGTAAGAAATTATAATTCAGAGGGCTATGCTTAACTGCTCTTCAAAAATCATACATTGGGATGTTCTTTATTACTTCATTTTTAACTCAATTACATCTATGATAAGTCCTGTCCACACCAGGAAAGAATATTAACCATTTCAAAATAAAATTTCATTCAACTACAAAGCTTACGAAGCCAATTTTCATTGGAACATTTGGCAATTTGAACACTTCTTTCATATCGTTCCCTCTACTCTACATTTCCCTGACCTGAGAGACTAGAGTTACAAGAAAGCTCAGAGATAACCTCTTCCTAGTCTGTTTGAAATACAACCTACTGCTACACTCGCAATGCTGAGGGTCGCACCATTTTTCCACTAGCTGGCTGAATGATCTCAAAACGATGATATATTCAATTTCAAACAACCATCTAGGCTATAAAGCCGCCCTTGCTAAAAAGTCATTAACAGCAAGATTGGCATCACCGTGGGCCACAGCATCCTCTGGTTCTGGCATGTATAAACTAGAAGATGAAGCCTGCAAATTAACCATGGCTTTTGGAGTCAGTGAACTATCACACTACATACTGTTAGTTAAAAATATGCTCTCACAGCTCATAGTAATTTCTCAGGTTAAGAAAGCAAAATTTGAAGCATATTACAGCTTTATTCAGGGTTCATTTGCAGAGTAAGAGTTGAGTGGAATGGAAGAGTTTTTAGTAACGAATTTCCAAATACATAAGTTCTAAATTAACAGGGGTCAGTTCAACTAAAAACGAGTCCAATGTAACTTTCAGTATAACCAAATCAGAGAATGAAAGCAGTAACTCAAGACCCCACAAATGCAAATGCTCCCTAAAATGAGCAATACTTCACCAAAGCAAAAAAGCTAAGCCTAACATATTGCTAAGTTGATACTAGGTTTGGACCTAAAAGCTACAGCTCATATACTGCTACGGAGGTAGTAGGGTTGATTTGTCCGACTCATTTAGCAAATCTATAGAAGGGATGAAGGGACAGAGATCAAACATACTTTCGTATCAAGCAGCACGTCTCCATTGTTATCAGTAAATATGCTGGCACCATGTGCTTTCAACCATTCTACGCACTCCTCAAAAGCATCTGCATCCTTTTCATCACTTTCTCCATTTGTAGCCATTAAAGTTGAGAATCCAAGAACCTGAGCAACATATGAAATAGGTACAGTAGGACGATATGACCGGCACATGCAATTCACAGCTTTATATCGTATCTTTTCAACACAGAGATCTGTGGAAGGACAAAATAACATTTCAGTTTGTTCCCTACAAGATAGAAGTTACCAACATGCTATATGCCAAAAGAGATCAATTACAAGTACCCACCCATTAGACAGGTGTTCAAGTTTGGAGCTGCTTTGTATAGTCTGAAAAATGCAACGTAGTTTCCTGAAGTTACAGCTGCCCGGACAGCGAGGGCATGTTTTACAGCCTCATCCTCCTTTGCTTCAACAGACAATCTGGCATCATTAACATTTGACATTAGAATCCAAGGTCTTTTATATGCATTGGATGATGTCAAATATAAGCATGATTTACACCTAACAACCACAATTTGAGCCTTAAACATCATTACAAGAAGGTCGACTATGATTTTCAATAAATTCTTGTTACAGACTAGAGGGCAAATACCGCTTCACTCAGACTATTTTCAAACTACACCTTACACCAAATTTGAGTATCTTGCGAACAATAGAGCAACAAATGGCCCGAGGGGATAGAACAAGCACAATAATTGTGAGAGTAAATAAAAACAAATACCATAACACTGATGCAGATATTTGTGTACTAAATCAAACTCAAGGATGTAACTAACCAACCTCGACATTGATGACAGGAGATCTCTGTTGTTATTTGAATGCAATATAACACAAAGCAAGTTGTAAGCAGCAAACTCCATATGAGATCCCTCAATCCCTTCAGCATAAAGAGTTTTCAACTGAGATTGGCACTGATTCACACAAAAGACATCAATATCCCAAACTTCAGTATCATGCAAGTAAAATAACATCAACAGAATCATTAAAAGATTATTTGGAAAAAAGGGGATTCTGAAAACATTATCTGATTCCACCAACACCATTCGTTTCGTTAGTTTCGGATTTTTAAGCAATCAAAGGCAAATTATTCAGGTGTACATAGCCCTATATTGGCCAATAATTGAGATTTTGGTAGTGAATCAAATTTTCCACAATTTCTACAATTAATCATTTGCAATTCTAGACTAGTTGAAATGGTAACTCAAAATGGCCATTAATTGAGATTTTGGTAGTGAATCAAAATAACTCCGTTCACTACTTTAAAAATTATAATCATAATTCAAAAAATTTACTACTTCATTTTGCATCAGTATATAAGCCATTGACCACCTTAGATCTTAAACATGTTTTGCAGCGACAGGTCTAAGCATGAAAACAACTATATTAAAAACCCTTCCATAACATTCAACTAAAAGTACTTATAGCAGCCAGAACAAGCAGCCAAAATAGTGATCCCTGAAAGTAAATATCAACCATCCATATTCACACAGTCTGTTGGTATAGCACATAAATGGCTCCAATATAATTGGAAAAGGTTGACAGACTGTGCATAAAATCCAAATATCTGACTTTATAAGGAAAAATGGATACAGATAATATTGACCATTAAAAGAAATAGCACTAGAAAGGTCATCAAAGCATAAAAGGAACTTAGACAATGTTAGTTTCAAAAATTATAGAGATATAACCTGATTATACTCAGGCAGGTCCCCAACTTCCAGTGCCAATCGGGCATGTGTTTCATACACCTGACCCATCATTTAGAGAGTAAGACTGGGAAATGCATAAAAAAATAAAATGCATAAAAAGGAAAAGGAAAAAAAAACTCAAATGAAAATGTAAAAAATGGAAGCGGGGAAATCAACAGCGATAACTGCAGTAACTCTCAGAGCTAGATAAGGCAAAATTAAGGAAGAGAAAACCCCAAATCAATAAACTAATAGTTTGGCCAAACAGGTTTGCGACAACCACACAACTGAACAAATATTAGGAGAAAGGAGAAGCAGACAGAAAGCAGTACACAAGATTACGAAACTCAAGAATACCTTGACTGTTAGTTGATTGTGTATCCGTTGTACTGTTAGGTCTTGGCGAATAGACTTTAGCTGATCACACTTATAAAGGTAATTCTTTTGAGAATTTTGAACCATCAGTAGAGCTTTTTCAAGAACTTCTTCAGGTCTCACCTGCATTTTAACAGTTACATAATATTTAGTTATCCAGAGTGAGGAAGGGGTCAGAAGGTCAGGAGGAAGAAAGATAATTACAGTGGCAGGATCAGGTGCAGATGTTAGGCGCAGGTAACGCTTCTCAATTTCCTGGCAAGTACCCTTCACAGTAAGAGCATCCCAGTCAATGTCCTCAACAGCTTTGTTACCACCATCTTCAAAGCTTTTGCTTAGCACCAAGGCACTAGCTCTTCTGTTGTACAGGTTTCCAGCTCCAGCATTTTTGGGTCTGAAGTGACTGTTTTCTGACCGATGCCCTTGCCCTAATTCAAAACGCCTAGACCGATTTTCCCTTCTCTTTCTTTCCTCTGGTGAATCTGCAAAAGCCATTGCACCAGAATAATATGCTGCCAAACCTTCCTCCTTATCACTATCGCTAGACGGGTCACCATTTTCATAGGGAATAGAAGCTTCAGAAAGACGCTGCTTCTTAAATGCCCTGTGGGGAGTCTTACTAGAAGTTCTCTGCAACAATGTACCCAATTTATTATTCCTCAAACCATCCTCCCTGCTATCTTTGTTCTCCACTACCACCTGCATGTCATGTATTCAGATAAATAAAGCACTTACTGTGTAACTTGTATAAATGAGACATTTCTGAATGTAATTGCCCCTTAGAAGTATATATTTGATAAAAAATAAACGTACTTTTCCACCCAAAAAAAGGGCCATCCTAATAGCAAGTAAACACGTGCATACACAAATAAATTCATGTAAGCTTGTATGTGTCTTGGGAGCAAGGCTATCAAACTGACAAATGTTATGCTATCCATCAAGAGGGACATATTGTATAGAACTAAAAATATTTTTTAAAAAAATTAGCCAGTTAATTAAATTGTAATAAAAATAAAGAAGTAAAGATTTTGTCAGGTATAAATTAAACCAATACTTGGCTTAAGCTTCTATGTTCAAATGGTCTTTCTCCTAATTAAATTAAATACCAACACAAGGTATGCTCGGCATATGCTTTGTCCACACTTTAAACCCAACAGCTTTTGCAAAAGGAGGCCTGTTAGACATATTAATAAAGCCAACCCTAGGTCTTCACCCAACAGCTTGTGCTTGAAGGGATGGTCCTTGAAATCAATACAAACTTTCGATACAGAAAATAAAATCAAATAAGCCAAGCAGATGACACATAATAAACTTTTAAGTCACCAGTATTTAGTTCACTGACTTCTATACAGCAAGGGGGCCTTATTTGTCAATTCAGTTAAACATTTGTCTCTCTACACATAATTGCGCCTATCAACTTAAAAGTTGGCTATTTAGATCATAAGAAAAGAAGTTTCAATTGAAAACAATTGATACCTAATACGGAAAGTACATATATAAATGCCACGTGAGACATTATGAGATGCTAATGCAATTATCATAACACAAATGTGGTAGCCATAACACCAACAGTTACTAGATGTTTTTGTGGACTTCCTTTTTTATTATTATTATTTTTTTATTTGGGTTTCTTGTAAATAACCTTACTCCTCCTAGGGATACCTATGTAAATTTTCGTCGGCTATAGGTCTATAAATTGTGGTGCCTATTGCATGTAAAATCATCATAAGTATTCATTCAATAATTGAATACAAATTTTCTGCCCTTTCTTCATGGTATCAAAGCATTAGGTTCTCTTCCATCTTCTATAGCTTTTTCATTTAAGCTCTATCACTTCATTCCTTTTATTCCTGTGTGGCTTCATTCTTGTTGTCACTGAGCTATCACTATTTGGTCTCAAATTGGACCAAACTCCATAGGAATCCCCACAGACATCGCTGACCAGCCTATCCTAGGAAAGTGAAGCACCAGCCACCGTTGCATGCGCCTCCACACACCAGATCTGAAAACACCAATTTACCCATGCGCCAGTCCATGAAGCTTCCCCTCTAGTCACCGTTCACCCATAATTGGTTGCTAGCCACTGCTCTATCAATCTCAGCCCTGCTCCTTCTCTAGTTGGGTCTTGCTTGTGGTGTATTCAACTCACCACCTTCTTTGCCAGTAGCTCTCCAGCCACCTTGTCTGCCTTATCCAATATCTTATGGCCTTTGAAGCAAGCCAAGCTCCTTGTGGATCCTCTGGACAAGACCTCTCACACCATAGTGGAATAGAAGGCTCCATTCAACTCATCGCAGGACCCAAATTAAATGGCCACAACTACTTGGAGTGGGCCAAATCCTTGATGATGTTTGTCTCAGGGAAGAGAAAGGATGATACCTTATTGGAGCTGCTGTCCAACCAGAAAAGAAGGACCCAAAATACAAGATAAGGAAGGCAGAAAACAATATGATCATGTCCTATTTGGTCAACACCATGGACAATGATATCCAGCAAGATTTTATGATCTATAACACTACCCATGAAATCTAGACAGCTGCAAAGGAGACATACTTTGATAAAGACAACTGATACAAAAATGTACACTTTTATCATTAGCTGTTAAAAACTGTTAGTAGTTAGTTAAGAGGAGGTGTTATGGATCCTTATAAATAACACTATCCATACAGCTATTGGTATGTTGACAGTTAATGAAATAATCAGTGAATTCAATTTCCCAATTCCCTCTCTGTTTCCTCCTAATTCCTTTTCTGTTTCTCCTCTATTTCCCTCTCTTTCTCTCGACTTCCCTCTCATTTCCTTCTTTACCTTCTCTTTCCGTCTCTTTCCCTCTTCTTCCTCTCTTTTTCTCCTTCTACCTCTTCTATTCATATCAGTGGTATCAGAGCCGTACCATCCTCGGCAATGGCAACAACACGTTCTCAATCAGCGCAGAGCATTGATGATCGGTTACAGGGGCTGAAACAAGGCCTTGGGCAGCTGACGAACCTGGAGGAGATGGTCCAGGGGATCTCGACGCAATTGACTGGGCTCATGAGGGGCTCAAGAAGAGTCCATGAAGGGCGGTAATGGTGATCACGATCAACCCAGAGGCAGAAGCCAACTCAAGGGCCAGCAAGAACGTGACAGAAATAGAGATGATCAGCGGCACCGTCTGCGACAGAGAGACGAGCATCAAGAATACCAGAGAACCACTTGTTTCACGAAGATGGAATTTCCCAAATTCCAGCGCAGTGACGTTCTTGGGTGAATCTTGAAATGTGAGCATTATTTCCGCTTGGACGAGACTCCGGAGGATTTGAAGGTGACAATGGCGAGTTTGCATCTGGATGAGAAGGCGTTTCAGTGGCACCAGGCCTTTGAGCAGACTTGGGAAGAGGACATTCTTGAGTGGGCTGAGTATGTTGAGGCTCTCAAGAATCGTTTTGGGCCTTCTTATGAGGCGCCCATGGAGGACCTGATGAATTTGAAGCAGCAAGGGTCTCTGACAAGAATTTAATGAGCAATTTGACGCCATTTCGTGCAAGCTACGTTTGAATGAAGAGTATCTTGTGCATGCATATACTGCTGGGCTCAAGGAAGAGTATGCAGGCCCAGTTCGCTTGTTCAAGCCAACCACATTGATGGAGGCCAAAAGTATTGCTCGGGTGCAAGAAATCAATATGCAAAAGAAGATGAAAGAAGTTACAGGTGTCAAGAACACTGCAACAGCTGTCAAGAACTCTGGTTATGGAGGTTTGGGTGGGAGTTAAGTGGCTGCTGGTGTTCAAGACAGGTCAAAAAGTTACAAGAATGTGTTAGTGGGAAGTGGGTCCCATCAAGCAACCTTAGTGGAAGGTGGGGCCCAACTGAAAGCTAGAATGGATGTGGTTACAGCTGGAAACCACAAGAATCAGAGCAAGATAACTACCCCTTTCAGGAAAATTCTCACTCCTGAAGAAGTAGAGAACCACCGAGCCAATAATTTGTGCTTCTACTGTCACGAGAAGTTCTCCAAAGATCATGTTTGCCCTCAAAGAAGGAAATTACAGTTGCATCTGGTGGAATATTAATCTAAAAACAGTGCAGATATGAATGAGGATGAGGCAACTGAAGAAGATGGTTCTCCACCTCAAATTTCATTGCATGCAATATAAGGTACTGACAATGTTACTTCTATGAGGGCGCAAGGGCAGGTGGGGAAGAAAACTGTGCAGATTTTGATTGATGGGGGCAGCACGCATGATTTTTTGGATTACGACATCGCCAAGAAGCTTGGGTGGGCTGAAAATGGTGCAATGGGAGAAGTAGAAGTGGCTGGTGGGCAAAAATTGAGAGTGTTTTGCGTTTGGCATGGATTCAAATGGAGAATGCAAGAGGAAGAGTTTGTGGCAGATCTAAGGATTATGAAAATTCGCACCTATGATGTGGTTTTGGGCTTAAAATGGCTCAAGAGCATAGGTAGTACATATTGGGACTATGCTTCTCTTTCCATGTTTTTCTGGTACAATAGAAAGGTGGTTAAATTGCAACCAAGTGTGCCCAATGATTGGAAGATGGTAAGCTCTAAAAGAATTGAAGAAGATAATGGTCAGATGTTTATGATTCAAATGGTGAAAAAAAAAAGGGGAAAGGCTTCATTGCTAGTCTATGAAGGGTGATAATAAGAGCTTGCCAAATGAAGTTGAAATGGTGTTGGGTGATTTTTAGGATGTTTTTGAAGAACCTAAGAGCTTGCCTCCTCTTAGGAAGGGCCACAACCATCCCATAATCTTGCAAGAAGGGACTGATCCTATCAATCTAAAACCCTATAGATATCCTTCACCTCAAAAGGATGCTATAGAGAAGATTGTGGCTGAGTTGTTGAAATCAAGAGTCATTAAAGAAAGCTCTTCTCCCTTCTCTGCACCCATTGTGCTGGTAAAGAAAAAAGATGGGTCATGGAGAATGTGTATAGACTATAGGGAGCTTAACAAGAAGACCATCAAGAATCAGTACCCTATACCACTCGTGGAGGAGTTGTTTGATGAATTAAGGGCTGCAAAGTGATTTACTAAACTGGATTTAAGGGCTGGCTATCATCAGATCAGAATGGTGCCTGAAGATGCTTACAACACAGCATTTAAGACTATAGTGGGCACTGAGTGGCTGGTTATATCCTTTGGGCTAACCAATACCCCTGCTACATTTCAAGGGGCTATGAACAGCATTTTTAGGGAGCATTTGAGGAGGTTTGTGCTTGTTTTTTTCATAATATTTTGGTGTACAGTTCTTCTATTAGTGAACATGTTGAACATTTAAAAGTGGTGCTGGAAATTTTAAGGCAGCATTATTACTTTGTGAAGAAAAGTAAATGTACCTTTACTGCCACAGAAGTTGAATATTTGGGTCATATTATCAAGAATGGCACTGTTTGCACAGATCCAAAGAAGGTGCAAGCTGTGCAAGAATGGCCTGAACCTACATCAGTGAAGCAACTAAGGGCTTTCCTTGGCTGGGCAGAGTATTATAAGAGGTTTATCAGAGGCTATGGTGAGATTGCTAAACCTCTAACAATGTTATTAAGGAAAAATGGGTTTGAATGGGATGATGTTGCAACCAAGGCCTTCATAAAGCTCAAGGAAGTGTCGGTAACAGCGCCGGTTCTTGCTTTACCAGATTTTAATAAGGTTTTTGTATTGGAGACAGATGCATGTGGGAGTGGAATTGGGGCTATACTAATACAGCAGGGTCAACCTCTTGCTTTTTACAGCAAAGCATTAGCCCCTAAACACTTGAGTCTCTCCATTTATGAAAAAGAATTGATGGCTGTGGTGCAAGCTGTTGAGCATTGGCATCAGTACCTAGAAGGAAGGAATTTCATTATCCGTACAGATCAACAAAGTCTCAAGTTTTTGCTCAACAAAGTCTCAAGTTTTTGCTAGATCAGAAGTTAAAATCTCTTTTTCAGATGTATTGGGTGGCCAAGTTGATGAGCTATGACTATAAAATACACTACAAAAAGGGGCAACAACAATGTAGTTGCAGATGCTCTCTCAAGGGTGCAAGGGGCTGAATTGTTACAGATAACTCTCAATACAACCTCCCCTGATTTACTGAGGCTTATTGAGAAAAGTTGGGCAGAAGAGATTGATTTGAAGGCACTTATCTCCCGTTTACAACAGCAAGGAAAAGTTGTAGGGAAATATACTTGGGATGGTAAATTTTTGAGAAGAAATGGTAAGCTGGTGATTAGGGACAGTGCTGAATTAAAACAAAAATTGCTGGAGTGGATGCATACTAGCTCTCAAGGAGGACATTCTGGAGTGAGAGCAACATACCAGTGTATGAAGAAGTTGTTTTGGTGGAGAAAAATGATACAGGATGTCAAAGATTTTATCAGGAGCTGTGATACATGTGCTCGCTATAAGTATGAAACTGTTAACACCCCTAGATTGTTGCAACCATTGCCAATTCCTAGCAAAGTTTGGGAGAGTATTACTGTGGATTTCATTGAGGAGCTTCCTAAATCTGGAAGGAAGGATACTATATGGGTTGTTATTGACAGAATGAGCAAATATGCTCACTTTTTGTCACTTTCTCACCCCTATACATCTGCTACACTTGCTCAGAATTTTTTGGACTCTATCTACAGATTGCATGGGGCTCCAGCAGAAATAATAAGTGACAGAGATCCAATCTTTGTCAGCAATTCTTACGAATCTTAGGAATTGATCAGAAATTATCTTCTTCATATCATCCTCAAACAGATGGTCAATCAGAAGTTTTAAATCGTTGTCTTGAAACCTATTTGAGGTGCATGTGTTGGGAAAATCCTAAAGAGTGGAGCAAGTGGCTACCTACAGCTGAATGGTGGTATAACACCTCATTCCATACAGCAACTCAAGCTACACCCTATGAGCTACTGTATGGGCAAAGACCTCAACTACATGTTCCCTATCTTCCTAGAGATTCTGTTCTTGAAGTTGTAGATAGGAGTTTCACTGCTAGGGAACATATGTTGGCTGTATTGAAACATCATTTACACAGGGCAGTGAACAGGATGAAGCAAAAAGCTGACTTGAAGAGAACTTATCGAGATTTTGAAGTGGGTCAGTGGGTTTTCTTGAAATTACAGCCCTATAGACAGATCTCTGCAGCTAGCACGAGCTCACAAAAGTTGGCTCCAAGGTATTTTGGGCCTTATCGAATTCTAGAAAAGGAGGGAGCAGTTGCTTACACGTTGGAGTTACCTCCTAATTCTCGGATACATCCAACATTTCATGTCTCTTTACTGAAGTTATGTCCTGACCCTTCAGTAAAGCCTAGACACCCTCCCTTGGATTGGCCTCCAGCTCCTGAAAGCCACATTCCAGAGAAGGTTCTGAATAAAAGAATGGGCAGAAGAAAGGGGAGAATCATTACAGAGATTCTGGTGCAGTGGGAAGGGCTACCCGATGAAGAAGCATCATGGGTTCCATTGTTTCATTTTTAGCAGCAATTTCCCCAATTTATTGTACCAGATCCTTGAGGGCAAGGATCCTTCAAAAGGGGAGTATTGATACGAAAATGTACACTTTTGTCATTAGTCGTTAGAAACCGTTAGTAGTTAATTAAGAGGAGGTGTTATGAATCCTTATAAATAACACTATCCCTACGGCTATTGGTATGTTGACAGTTAATGAAATAATCAGTGAATCCCGTTTCCCAATTCCCTCTCTATTTCCTCCTAATTCCTTTTCTGTTTCTCCTCTATTTCCCTCTCTTTCTCTCGGCTTCCCTCTATTTTCCTTCTTTACTTTCTCTTTCCGTCTCTTTCCCTCTTGTTCCTCTCTTTTTCTCCTTCTACCTCTTCTATTCATGTCAACAACACTACTGAATTATTTGAGATCAGAAGCACTCTTCATGGTCTCAAACAAGAAGAGTTGTCAATAACCCAATATTCCACTACACTAGAGCATTTGTTGCAACAATAGAATGTTTTTGAAAACCCAAATTGGACCTGTCCTAAAAATGTATAGAAATATAGGAACATTGTGGAGAGAGAGAGAGAGTATTTAAATTCCTTGTAAGCTTGAACTCATCCCACGATGAAGAGAGAGGAAGAATTATTGGTTCAAAGCATTACCTTCACTCAGAGTTGCTTTCTCTAAGGAGTGAAGGGAGGATAGGAGGAAGAAACTTATGATGGGAACCAATGTAGCTACTACAACTCCATTTGATGGTTCTGCCCTCATGTCTCAAAGTGAGAATCAAAATCATGACAACAAACAAAAGAAAAGGAAGCACTAGTGTGACCACTGTAGACACAGGCCATACCCATCAAACGTGCTGGAAGAACAGAAAACCAGCAGATTGGAAGCCCAATAGACAGAAAGAGAATAGAGGGTATGATGCCACTTAAGAAGCAAGTGAAAAACCAACAAATGAACCCGCCTGTTTTAGCAAAGAACAAGTGGAGTGGCTTCAAAAGCTTATCAGTCAAGGTTCATCATCCACTTCTAATGTTGCCTCTGGAACTACAGCACAGAAGGTACCCTTTTAAATGCTTTCATGCTCCAGCAGAGAACAATGCCTCCTAGATTGTTGGTTCAAATGCTTCAGATCATATGATTAGAATGCCTCATTGTTCCCTGAATACAAGCCATGCTATGATAATTATAAAGTAAGGATCATTGGTGATCTTTATCCACAATGATTGGTATTGGAGGAGTGAAAATTTTTTAGATCTTCATATTAGAATCTGTTTTCTTGGTTTCAAATTTATCCTGCAATTTGCTTTCTATTAGCAAGCTTACTCATGACTTAAAGTATGTTGCTAAGTTTCTTCCTCTGAATGTCTTTCAAGATTTGGATTCAAGGAGGACAATTGGCAATGCTAAAAACAATTTAGATTGCACTATTATGTTAAGGCACCAACGTTTGGGACACCCTAATTTTTTGTACTTGGCCAACATATTTCCCTCATTAAGAATTTTCAATGCGAGGTTTGTCAATTATCCAAACACAACTGTAACACTTATGCTAGTCATGTTTACAAACCATCACATCTTTTTTCTATAATTCACAATGATATCTAAGGGCCATCTCATGTTCAAAATATAGTTAATGCCCATTTGTTCCCTTCCTTGATTGATGGCCACTCATATCACTTGCGTTTTTCTAAAGAAAGATAAGTCTAAAATTGCCTCCGTTGTCAAACACTTTCGTTCCATGATTCAAAATCAATTTCAAACAAAAATTCAAATCTTTCAAACTAATAATGCTATAGACTATTTTAACTCTAACCTTAGAAAGTTTTTCCTTGAAAATGGTATTGTTCACTAGAGCTCCTGTGCTTACACTCCTCAACAAAATGCTATAGTTGAGAGAAAAAACAAACATCTCCTTGATGTTGCTCAATCCCTTATATTTACAGTGATCCAAAGCAATATTAGGATGATGCCATTAACTACATCTTATCAACCACATGCCCTCAAGGATTCTCAAATTTGACCCTCCTTGCCACATTCTCCTCAAAGCCTTTCCCCAAACACATCCTCACCAACCTTCCTCTAAAGGTATTTGGGTATGTCGCTTATGCTTATATCCCTTAACAACAAAGAAGCAAACTTGACCTAAAACCTATAAAGTATGTTTTCTTTCAATATTTTATATATTAAAAGGGTTATAGGTGTTATTCTCCTCTCACTCGAAAATTCTATGCCCCCATGGATATGGCCTTTCTTGAACAAGTGACATACTACCCCAAACTCATATTCAAGGGTAAGTTTTAGCAATTAGAGAAGAACATAAGTTTTAGGACTATATCTCTCCTACATCCAAGCCTATGTCAAGCTATTTACCTGAGACTGAGACTCCTAGAACTCTAAACTAAGGGGCTAGCAAGGATCTCAAGGTATATTCAAGGCATAATGAGCAAGTTGAGCAACAGTGCACTATCCAAGAGCATTGCCAATCTAACCCAAGTCAAACTCCTATAAAAAGCACACAAAGTAATGAAGGTAAAGATGATTATGAAGCCTCTACTGATCTTCATCTCCCTATTGCATGGAGAAAGGGAACTAAATCATGTACCCAACATCCCATCTCTCACTTTGTATCCTATGAAAAGTTGTCTCCTAGGGTGTTTATAGCTATCCCAGATACCATTAAACATAGAAGAATCCCTCACGCACCCAAAGTGCAGAGAGACCATGAATAAAGAGCTCTGAGCTCTTAAAAAGAATGGCACATATCAGCTCACTCAAAGACCTCAAAGGAAAAAACCCGTGGGTTGCAAATGGGCATTCAATGTGAAATACAAAGCCAATGGCAGTGTTGAAAGGCACAAAACGAGATTAGCTGCAAAAAACTTCACTTAAACATATGGGTTAAATTACCAAAGGACCCTTGCTCCTAAAGCAAAGCTAAATACAATCCAAGTGCTTTTGTCAAAAACAGCTAATTTTGATTGGAAGCCTCATCAAATTGACATAAAAAATGCACTCCTTAATAGAGACCTAGATGAAGAAGTTTACATAAAGATACCTTTAGGGTTACAAAATTCCAATAATGCCAACCTGACATGCATATTACAAAATCTCTATATAGGCTCAACAATCCCCGAGTGCATGCTTTGAAAGGTTTACTAAGGTAATCAAACAACTAAGGTTCACACAAGGGCAAACAGGTCACACCCTTTCATCAAAGCATTAAGTGGTAAGATCACTATTGTCATTGTTTATGTAGACAATATTATCGTAAATAGGGACAATGAAGAAAAAGTCACTCACCTCAAAAGAGTCCCAAGCAAGGACTTTGAGATTAAAGGCCTAAGAGCCAAGCACTTTCTCGAAATGGAAGTGGCTCAGTCCAACAAAGAAATTTCGATATCCCAAAGGAAACTCTCGATTTGATTAGGGAAACCAGTATGCTTGGTGATAAGCCAACTAATACTCCCATGAATCCATCAAACAAAATTGGGACAAAGGAAAATTTTACCCCAGTGGATAAAGGGATTTACAAAGATTGGCAGGAAAATCAGTATATGTTTCCCATACTAAACCAAATATCATCTTTGCAGTGAGTGTGACAAGCCAATTCATGAATAGTCCTACTAAAGAACACAAGAAGCAGTACACCAAATCCACAGTACTTAACAATGAACCCAAAAAGGGGTTGTTTTTCAAGAAAGAAACCAGCAGGAGCATATCAAGTGTTTTCTGATGCAGACTAACTAGATATCCCATGGACAGACAGTCAAACTCAAAGAATTGTACCTATGTCTCGGGTAACCTTGTTACTTAAGGGAGCAAGAAGCAATCAACTGTAGCCTGAAGCAGCACTGAAGCTGAATTTCAAGCTATGGCTTATGAAATCTGTGAAGGTATATGTTTAAAAAGGCTCCTTAAAGAACTTCAATTTCCTACTTCAGCATCCATGAAATTATTATGTGACAATCAAGTACCAATAAGCACTGCAAAGAATCGGCATTTTATCAAAGAAAAATAGAAAAAAGGAATCATTGAGGTGATTCATATACCTACACATCAACATGCAGCTGATGTTTTCACCAAAGCTAATCCAAGAACCCAATTTGATGTCCACTTATCTAAGTTGGGCATGATTGACATTCTTCCCAACATGAGGAGGAGTGTGAAATTTTTATTTATTTATTTATTTATTTTTCTTTTTGGGTTTCTTGTAAATAACCTTACTCATAGGGATACTTTTGTAAATTTCCTTTAGCTATTGGTCAATAAATGGTGGTGCCATTACATGTAAAATCATTAGAAGTATTCAATCAATAAATGAGCACAAATTTTCTGCTCTTTCTTCAGTTTTCAATGTCCTTGCTTTTCTCTACCTATTCATGAACAGTTGCTATTTTGTAAATAATTAGAATAGTGCCATTTCATTAACGGAAAATTCATAAATGACTAAGCACTAAAATTGTAATATGAATAAATTATTGTACTATTCAAATATAGGCCATAGTATACCATATTAGCAGACCTAGAACTAGGAAACCACCTATTCATGTTTATAAACAGATTTTGTGTGCTTTTGCTCTCAATCATTTTGAAGACACTTTTATTCCTTGCTTAGAAAACTAAGAACAAAATCAAACAGGTCCTAAGTTACATCAGAGAATAAGGATATCAATTGGCCTCAAGGCCCCATCAATAACATAATACGAAAAAGTTCCAAATCCAAACCAAGTTGAGGAATTAGAAGAATTCTAATATGTCTGGGTTCCACCAATTATTCAACAAGCAAAGCAATACTAATGAGGGGAGATTTGAGGTGTTTAGTTCATAACTAATTCTTCTCTAAAAACGCATTATTATCTGCAAGTGTAAAGATTTCTCTAGAGGCTTATGAACTATTCAAGCTTGAATCCACCCACAATTAGAAGCCCAAAGACAGTTTAAGTCCTGTAGAAGAAAACAAGGATTAAGATTCTTCGGACCTACAAACCGATAATATTATAGATCTAAATGATACAGCACATCTCCGATCATTTGGTCAGGGTGGGATCACAAGAATGTAATTATGATCCAAATCACGAATATAAATATCCATATTCATGACTATGTATAACCACAAACATAATATATTCTCATAAAATCAAAAGGACATGAAGCAAAGTCCAAACAATAATATCAGAACATGAGGGCAAAAAAGTTGAACTTATCAATTGTAGCTATAATCCACTCAAGATATATAACAGCAAAGCAACAAGAATACTGTAAATTTTTTTAGAGTTTAGATAAGAATAAATTGTGAAACTTTCTTCCAATTGTTCTGCAAACCAAAACTACAACCCTTTTATAATAGGGCAAGAAGATACTACTCTTAACCCTAAAAAAAACTTACCATACATAGCTCTAGAAAATAAGGAAACAAATAGCAACAATAAAAAGGCAACAAAATGTTGAAACCTAACAAGACAAAAAAGAAAACAACCAACCAAACATAAAAGGAAACAAAAAAGAAAAATCATGTGTGAAATAAATAAGTCAAGTCTATAACTTCAAGGTGAAGAAATGCTGAATACCAACACTCTCCCACAAGCCAGAGAATGGATATTGATCGTTCCCAACTTGCCACTTAAGCCTTCAAACTTAACTCTAGGAACAGCCTTGGTTAGCACATCAACCACCTGAAACTAGGTAGGAGTATGATGAAGCTCAAACACTCTAGAATATAGCTTCTCCTTGATGAAATGCTGGTCCAACTTGACATGCTTGGTTCTATCATGTTGAACCAATTCTTAAAAATACTTATGGTGACCATGTAGCCTCTGTAGGAATACAAAGTTCACTTAATAGCCTTTTCAACCATAAATCTTCGCAAATTCCCTAAGACAATGCCCTGTACTCTGCCTCAATACTACTCCTAGCAACCACTTATTGCCTTTTACTTCACCCTATAACAAGAATACCTTAAACAAAAGAATAGTATCCCACAGTAGATCTTTTGTCAATGATGGAGCCAACCTAATCAGCATCAATATAAACCTCTATACCTTACTACCCTTCTTTTAGTAAATTCCTCTACCAAGTTTCATCTTTAGGTATCTTAAGATTTTATACATGATCTCCATATGCTCCTCAGTTGATTTGCTCATAAACTAACTAACTACACTTTCAAGAAAACTAATGTCACATCTAGTGTGGGAAAGATAAATGAGCTTCCCGCCAAGCCCTTAATATTTCCCTGTATCAACCGGAGGCCTATTCTCACAAAAACTAATCTTGTAATTTTTTTTCCTTAAGAGTCTTAATTGGGTTACATCCCAACATATCTATCTCTTCTAGAAGGTCCAAAGTATAATTCCTTTGTAAAACCACGATGCCCTTCTTCAAGTGTGCCACTTCCATACCTAAAAAGTCAAGAATTTTAATCTCAAAATCCCTAGTAAGGTACTCTTTCAGTTTCTTAATCTCAATTTCAAAGCCATCAATGATGATCATATCGTCAACATAAACAATTAGTGCAGCCATCTTACCATTTGAAGAGAATTTACTAAACAGCATGTAATTTGCTTGACCCTTAGTGTACTCGCAAGTTGTAATAGCTTTGGTGAATTTATAAAACCAGTGATTGTTTGAGCCCATACAGAAATTTGTAACATTTACAATCCTTTCTTTTGCCACTATCTATTCTATTGCAAGAACCAAAGGGACCTCCATATACACTTCTTCATCAAGATGCCCATTTAGAAGAACATTCTTCATGTCTAACTGATTTAGGGCCTAGTTAAGGTTAGCATCCGAAACAAATAACTTTTATAGTATTAAACTTGGCCATAGGAGCAAAAGTCTTCTAGTAGTCAACACCTTAAACTTAAGTAAAGCCTTCAGCTTCTAACCTTGCCTTATGATGATTTATACTCCCATCAGCATTATACTTGATAATAAAGAACTAAAGATCCATTTGCATCCCATAGGATTCTTCCTTTTTGGTAAATCAACAATTTCCCCACTTCTGTTCCTTTCCAGGGCATTGACTTCTTCCTAGATAGCCACTCTCCAATCAAGGCTCTGTAATGCTTCACGAACATCATGAGATAATTTTTTGTGTAATATGCTAAAGACAAAAGCTCTACAGTTGCCTTACAACTTGTCATAAGATACATAATTCCCAATAGGGTAAAAAGTACAAGACCTACTACCTTTTCTCAAGGCAATTGGAACATTTAGTTCATCATCCTTAGGACTTGGAGGGGGTAAGTACTATCCCTGGAAAGTGGAAAGGTCGATCTCATTTGTTTTCTTCCTCCTTGAGTAAACCTATAACTCTTTGGGGTTCTCAGTAACTTGTTGACTTTCAATTTCCTTGTTCTCAAATGATGAAAGCTTATCAGTGATTGGTGATCTCAAGCTGAGATATGGAAGGCTAGATGGAATTAGGAATGGCTATAAAGGGCTTGGGCAAGAGGCTATGAGTTTGAAGAAAGTCCCATTCACTCCTAGTCTCCCCTTGAATGGGAGTGTGATGAAAGTAAGGTTGAGTTTTGAAAAAGGCAACATCAAAGGTGACAAAGATTTGAAGAGTTGAAGAGTAGCACTAACACCCCTTCTTCGTAGGAGAATAGCCAAGAAACACACACTAAGGATTTAGGATCAAGTTTACCACTATGATACAAATCAATGAATGAAGCGCAACAAAAAGTTTAGTGGTAAGGAGTTGATGGTGAGGGGATTGGGATAAACTTAGAAGGAGTTGGTCACAAGGCATTTAAAAGTTCAAAATTTTTTAGACTAATGGGTTTGTAAGATAAGTAGTAGTAAGAATAGCCTCACCCTAGCATGATTTTGACACATCAAGAGCAATCATAAGAGACCTAGTGACCTCAGAAAGGTGTCTATTTCTCCTCTCAAATACCCCATTTCACTAGGGACTCTCAACACAAGAACTTTGATGTATAATACCTTGCTCCCTTAGGTACTCAACTAGGACAAACTTAAAGAGCTTCCTTCCATTATCAATTCTAAAAACTTTAATGGTAGCATTAAATTGATTTTTGACAAAGGAGTTAAATTGTTTGAATATTGAGGGAACTTTAGACTTCTCCTTCATAAGTCCAGGTGAGCCTAATGTGATCATCAATATAAGTAACAAACCATCTAGTTCCAATGAGAGTTTTAACTTTTTAAGGGTCCCCACACATCACTATAAATAAGAGCAAAAGAGGTAGACGGATGATGATCATGAGCAGGATTGGAGGATTTCATCTGCTTTAACACTTGGCACACTTCACAAATACTAAGAACTTTCATTAAACAATGTTCAATACATCTTTTTCAAGTAATCAAAACTAGGATGACCCAATAACATCATAACATCTCAATTCTAAAAAAAAAAAAAGAGCTACGTTGCTAGAAATATCATAACTATTGATGAGATATAAACTCCCACATTCCTCATCACTACCAATCATTATCCCCTCCAAATCCTAAAAAACACAACCATCAGAAGTGAAATTAGTGATACAATAGAGACCCTTAGATAATTTACTGATAGATAATAAATTACATGTCAATTTCAGTACCAAGCAGACATGGTCAAGAATTAATGATTCAGATAACTTCATAGTTTCATAGCCCTCAACTTTTGAGAGAGTTCCACAAGCAATTTTCACCAATTCCTCATTGCATGGAACAAAGTCAGTGAGATAAGAAGTGTTACCAGTCATGCGATCTATGGCTCCAAAGTCCACTATCCATGTATGATTTTCCTGAATCTTTGAGCCCAAGACAGCGGAGGAATTACTTGACTGTGTAACCACTCCAGTTCCCACAACTTTGTCAGATAAACACTTGTTGTCAAACATCTTTTTCAACACCTAAATCTGTTCTTGGCTAAACACAATGGTCTCAAATGGTGGCTACTCTTCACTACTGGCCACAAAGCCACGGGTTTCTCACTTCTATTTGCCTTTAAAGTTGGTTGGTTTTCCATGCAACTTCCAACAACCATCCTTGCCATGTCCCAGTTTCTTGCAATGGTCACACCAGGGCCCCGTTGGGTTAGAGGCTTGTAGTCACCATGTTGAGTCCCTTTCACAACCAAAGCAGATGAGTCAAAACCAGTAGAGCGATTGGGAGTACCCAAGGTCAGCTTCTTCCTACTTTCCTCCCTTCTTGACAGCTGAGAATACTTCTCTGAAGGTAGGAAAAATATCCATGTTCAGAATGCGACTCCTAAGCTCCTCAAAGCTTGAATTGAGTCCAAGAAGAGACTTATAAATCCATTTTTCTTCTTCTAAGTTGCTGAAAATAGGTTACATCAGCAGCACATGACCATTAACGTGTTTCATATAAATCCAGTAGTTGCCAAGATAGAACATTAAAATATTGAGTGACCCCAAGATCGCTTTGCTTGAAATCATGGAGGAAGCCTTCAATTTGCATGATTACAACATTGTTCTCTATGGAAGAATGTCTCCCTCACGGCATCCCAAACTTCTTTATCCATCTTACATAAAAGGAAGTTCTCCCAATTCTGGTTGTCATAGAATTGATCAACAAAGCTTGGACCACGCTATTTTCATCTACCCATATCTTGTATGCGCCATGTCAAGCACTTGGAGGTGCTGCCTCACCAGTAAGATAGTCCTCCTTGCCACAACCTCTAATGTAAAGCATCATGCTTGAGGACCACTATAAATACTTATTGTCGTTGAGTCTATGTCCTGCAATAAGGACTGGTGCAACGTCGTTTGAGCTATTAGGAAAAAAATGCATAGTGGTTTGGGTGGATGGGGGTGAAACACTAGTTTCAGATGATGATCTATGCGAATCATTAGTCTCAGTATTCAGCCCAAAGCCAAACTGAATGGGTAAAGGATCACTGGCCATGGTTCAGCTCTAATTCCATGTAAATTTTGAGAGTTTGGAGGAAGAAATTGAGAAACTTCCATTCCAATTGTTCTGCAATGGTCGAAACTACAACCCTTTATAATAGGGCAAGAAGACACTACTCTAACCCTAAAAAATAAACTTACCAGACTAGCTCTGGAAAAAAGGAAACAAACAGCAGCAACAGAAAGGCAACAAAACGTTGAAACCTTGCTAGACGAAAAAGGAAACAACCAGCCAAACATAAAAGTAAACAAATAAGAAAAATCATGTGCTAATTAAATAAGGCAGGTCTGAAACTTTAGAGTGAAGAAATGCCAAACAACAACAAATACCTTCAATGAGAACTTTCAAATCCATAAATTACTTATAAAAAAGTCTGTACTTACCGTTCTGTCCTTTTCATTATGCATCCAACTACTGTATTTTTCAGTATGATTACTGTTTGGCACCAGATTGTCAGCAGGCTTCTCCTCCGGTAATGGCTCCCACCTGCTTTTAGATCGTCTACTAGGACTTCTTTTATACTTTGGCAGTAAGGAATCATTTGTAGAACACTCTAAACTACTGCATAATAGAAGGCAAGTAATACTATTAATCACACAATAATGACAACATGCTTAAGGGAGTTGGGAAGGGAAAGGAAAAATAAAGGTAAGGGAAGGAAAAGCTACATGACAATTTCCTTTTCCCTTGTTCAGGTGTTTAAAATTGACAAGAAAAAGGAAATGGCAGGCCAAGTGATAGGGGAAAAAATAATTATAATGCATTTTACAAATTTATCTTTCTTAAGACTTAGGATGATTAATCAATACAACTTAGTTTCTTGACATTGAAATTTTAAAAAGAAAAAATAAATGATATAAATATAGTAATGAATAAAGAGTTTATCATCCAAATACTCCCATATTGAAAGAATTTAGAAACATGAAGGTTTGAAGGGATTATTGAAAATCCCACATTTTATTCCCCTCATGAAAATTCCCAAACAAGGGAAAGGTCCCAATTAAACTTTTCTCTCCCCTTCCATATTTTCCATACAAACCCACCCTAGCAATTATATTCAATCACCAAAACAATAAATAAATACTTTACAGATCAAGGGATGACGCATTGCATTTTAAACATCAGAAAGCAAATATTCCCATAACCATTTCAAACAAACAGACATTAGAGGTTCTGAATAATACAATTTTACGAGCATATTTCTGAGCAACTCGCCTTGCTAAAACTGCATACTTTATGTCAATTTTACACTTAAAAAAAGCTTATTTTTGAAAAAAGAGATGCATAGTGAACAAAAAAGCAGACATGAGGTCCCAAAGATATTCAGAATTGAACCCATGACCACCTAATGGTTGTATCTGTCACTCAAAACACATAGCTCCTTATTTTCTACTTGCATACACTCCAGTTAAAAGAACAAAAGAAGGCAGAAGCACTAGTTGATACAAGCATCAAACCATAAATAATGAGTCACCAAAAGCTAGAAGCACCAGAGGTGCACATACAACTACAGTTGATTGACATGTCAACACAAAAATAAAAAGAACCAGAGGGTAGAAATCATACACTTTATTGACCACATCTGCATCTGGCATTGAAAAAAGTGGTTCAATCTCCCAATTCCTTGTGTAAAGTGTACCATCAGCTGTTGCCTTAGTGATCACCTGCAACGAGGATAAAAAACCTAATAAGATTATTATGCCAAAGTGCCAAATAAAATCATAAACAATTTGTTGCAAATGAGATAGTATATGATGCCAATAAGGGTCGATAAGAAGCACAAACAGACTAAGGGTGAACATCAACTCAGACACCTAGATTACCAGGTTTTAGGCTACATTTCAGTTTTATTCAGGTTTCAAGATTTTTAAAGTTTTATTTTCTGGCTGGACCACAGGTTCTGTTAAAAACAGATTTACCTGACCAGGTCCAACACAAACACACACACACACACACTACATATATATATCACCTTCCTCTTTCTCTCCCTCTCATTCTCATTCTCATTCAACCCTCACCTTCTCTCTCTTCTCACCCCCTACTCTCCACCCCATTTATCTGAACCTATTCTCTAATTTTTCCTAAAAATCAAATATGAAACTATCTTCAAAAATTACAGTACATCATCTTGTCAAAAAAAAATAGAGAACCCAAAGACAAACAGAACTATGAAGAAACTGGACAAGAGGCAGTAGTAGTCAATGAAGATTTGATGAATTAATATCTGGTGGCCAATCCCTGAGCTAAGAAAGGGTGCGCCCCACAATTTCTAAACTCCTTCAACACTGTTGCCAGTGCTTCCAACAACTGACACATACAAGGCCTTCCCACTGCAAATCTATGTAAAATTTCGAATTTCCAATATACTCAGCCCAGAGGACTCAACTTTCACCATTGCTAATAATTAATGGACAAAGATGTTATTTCTTAACACCATAGCCAACCTCACCATGAACACCAGCATGCATTCTTTCCTTCTTTTTTTTCCTCTCTCTCTGTTTTTCCATCTCCCCCTCCCTCCTCCCCCCCTCTTTTTTTTTTTTCTTCTTTCTATTATGCTCTTTACAATTCATTCACCTGCTATCCTTGTTTACATAATTACATCCCAGGTAAAGACTATAAATAAGGGTGAATAAAATAATTTAGCTTTGAAAGGAATAATACATTGTCTTATGTCTGATAAGATCCAAATCTTATTCAACTACTGTTAATTATTTTAACAACATACTACCGAGAGGAATGTCAAATAGAAGCTGCTACAAATAGTAGGGAGGACAAGGCAAATTTCCAGACTAGAAGGATACTGAGTGATGAAGCTTCAAATGAACAGAGAGCTAATAAATAAATATGTGTGCGTGTATATATATATATATATATATATAACTAATACCCCATTAGCTATCCCACTGCCCTTCTCCTATGGACCACATTACCCCAGCCCCCCTTTCCCACCCGTCTCAACCTCCTTCACATATCACACCAATAGCCAAAGACTGGGAAGCAGTCTCAATTCCGATTTTTGTTTCCAGGTAATTTATGTAAATGAGTTTGATTTTTCTCTTTCTAGTCTACAATGGACCTCTTAAACTCTCTACTCTTCAGATTCACATCCCCAGCCAATCATTCCTCATGTTTGCCACCGAATCGTTTTGAGAGTTAATTCCTACTCTCACACAGAAAGAAAGCCCTTAAGGCTCCGTTTGGTTCAACGGAGGGGAGGTTAATGGAAGGGAGAGGAGGGGAGGGGAGGAGAGGGGAGGGGATTTAATGAGTTATGTTTGGTTGGAAGAGAAGGGAGGGGAAGGAAGAGGAGATTATTGTTTGGTTCAGGAAGAGAGGGGAGTGGAGGGGAGGTAATTATATTTGGACAAATTTACCCTTTATATTATTTTAATTTTATTTTTTATAAAAAAGTTATTTATATCAATAATTTTTTAAAAAAATTATAAATTCCAATCTTTTTTTATTTTTAATTTCTGATAAAAAAAATTATCTTAATTTTTATTAAATATTAATATATTAAAATATTAAAAGGGACAAAAAAGTAAATTAAAATTTAAAAAATACCCCACCCCTCCCCCTCCCCTCCAATTTTATTCAACCAAACACCTTATCCCCTTCCCCCCCTCCCCTCCCCTCCCCTCCCCTCCAAAAACCCCCAACCAAACATAGCTTAAAGGAAAACCTTTGAAGCTGAAACTATTTGTAGAGAGAAATGTCATCTAAAGATCAAGAAGTACATAAAAGCATTGATTATTCTGTTACACAAGGTAGAAAGCCAATTCTTATTTTGGATTTGGTTTATTTAGCTCCTTATTCAAGACCAATAGCTTTATTTTTTTTTTTCCCAATCTTTTTTTGTCGCTTTTTTTATTGGGTTAATACTCAACCCAGAACCCAACCAGATTATCCCATCCACTTGAATGAGTTTAAGACCAAATGGACAATATTCAGCTAGGGCCAGGACTGGGATTGTCTCTTGGGGCCTGAATCCTTTCAGGCTGGGTTTAGGATTGGGTAATAACCTGGCCTATGTACACCCCTAAAACAGACAGTTGTATATTTTCCTGTAAGCTTTAACACCAGTTTTAGCAATTTAATCAACACTAAACAACATAAAGCTCTTTTATCAACAAAATGCAATCCACGTCAATTTAATGCAGTACATTAGCTATTATAAACTTTGGACGACCACTGACTACAGTCATGAGGTTCTGAGCAGGCAAGGCCAAGGAATCACATTCCAATGGTCTTTCTCTGTTCTGAATATAAGAAAAGCAGATAAAAATATATTCTAATCATGAGAGAGTTGCAGTGAATGCAATTTTAAGTTCAGACAACTTTTTATGTACAGTCTACAGGATCAAATTTTAAAAAAAAATGAAAAGCCTTCCTGTTTGCAGGAAGAGACCAGGAAGACTTTTGACAATATTCTTGCAAACTATGCCAAAAAAATGCAACTGATTTTTCAGCCATTTCACATTTAATACACAAGTATGATATTAACAAAGGAATCAATAGATGTGCATCACAAAACCAGCAGCAGTAGGATTTTTTTCAAAGTCAGACTGCAAGTAATAAAGTTCAATTGTTGTATCAAGGTTCACAACTTTGTCTAACAACTTGAAGCCAATAATTTGTTTTTCTTTGATGAAATCTCTCTTCTGATCATTAAGACACATGCACAGGGAGAGGAATAGAAAAAGGGAGATGGGGAGAAAGAAATATGAGTATCAAGATCCAACAACTCCTTGACAATTCTCTCTCTTCGCCAGGACTTATATCTTGTACTTTGGAGGGCAAATTAACAGAGAAATCTAAGATCTGGTCAGCAAAAATGAAGTTTTGGTTCTAATTTGGCAATTGTTCAAGTCAAAATGAAAAACAAAAATACAAATATACATGTATGTTTCTTAATCTCCTTATCAACCAATATAAAAAATTGAAGCCTATTACATAATTACATGATCCGACAATTTCTGGTCAGAACAACCGAGTCCCAGACCAGGTTTTACTTTTCAAGAGCATCAGATAACTTGCTTCAATATCATCATAGTGCAAAATATAAAAGGAAAGGGACAAAACAAAAGTTAATCATCTTTACAACAAGCTAGGAAGAATTTAATTTTTTCCTGTTCCAAAATAAAACTCACCTCCTTCATGACAGCCTGACATGCTGCCATTTGCTTATCATCTTTACAACGAGCCAAAGCTCTTTCAACATAGCCCCGCAGAGACTTAGGAAACATACCAGGCTGCAAGGAAAAATATTCTAAACTATTAATCAAAAGATAAAATCATTGCCAACTTGGTTGCAATGCCAACTTGATTTGTGAAAACCAACATATTTTTAATCAATTCCTGAAAATGAAATGTTGCAACTACAAAATTAGGCTCTTAACCCCAACTCTGGCCATATTACTATTAAGCTCTTGCATGAAATGTTTCCAGAACAAGATTCCTTGCCATATCAACTGTGACCAGTTTTCCAATTAAAATGAAAGTAAGCAAGCATACTGACATGAACATTGGATCCACAACAAGCTTCAGTAAATTCAAAAGCTTAACTTTCTATCAAGTTCTAGCATAATGCAATATTCAAGCAGTTCTCAGCACCTTTGTTCTTTAAGTGTAAGAGGACGAAATTAAATAAAATATATAAATTGACCGGGCGATGGTAATTAAAGTATGCATATTTAGCGTCAGATATCAGTCAAAATCATTGTTGGAGAAGCCTCACCTTAAGTATAGAATTGACAGCATCATTAGAAGGTACTTTCTCAGTTGGCTTTGGCAGTGAAACACTGATATAAGCAGGTTTTGGTGCTGCACTGTTTGTAGAGCTATCTTTCTCGGCTTTGGGCAATCCCAAAGTCAAATTTGATGCAATTCGAGGGTTTGTTGGAATCTGCAATTTGCTTACCCTTCTCGTATCCATAGATGGAGCAGTTTGTATGGGAGTCGGGATCACCTGTTGAGGAGAAGGAAATTGTAAATCGGTTCCTTGAGAAGATGCAGTCTTCTGTTGATCCTGAAATTTATCATAAGAAGATTTTAAATCCAAAGGATTTTGATAGTTTGGTTGTATAGTATTATTGTGGTGAATTTGAGAACTTTGGGCCCCATGTTTCCAATAACCATCATGAGCACCATAAGTTACTGCACCAGGCTGACCACAAAAGAAAACAGAAAGTCAGTAAGTTAACCAAGCAAGAAAGACACCAAATTAACTAACCAAATGAAAAATTCCTGGGGCATCAAAACCAAACAAGTTTAGTAATATTCCCAAACATATATTGCATGAACATTTGGGCAATGCCATGTCCCAATCCCTGTATTCATGCCCAATGTTCATACTATAAATATCCATAATATCATCAAAATTTCAGTAGAATTGGAATAAAACAGAGTTACAGACACAACATTAAGGATCAATTTTGTAAGGCATATATCAGAATATAACGATGAACTATAATGTGGTTAAACATGCATATTATGAATAACAATTTATCTGTAATTTTAATTCAACTATTATAAGTAGCATCAATTTTCTCACTCCCTGTCGGAAAGGAATCTCCAAACCTGCAAACAAGGCATGGCAGCTGAGCTAGACTCTGGCCTCCAATATGGTGCATATGATTGTGGAGGCTGGCTAGTTGGAGTTACATAGCCACTAGTGACTGCAGGAATAGGACAGCCTAAAGTAGATGAACTAGTGACAGATAAGGTCTCTGTCCCTGGGGCACAACTGACTTCTGTTTGGCTGTAGTAGTCTGCCCACTGCTTGTAGTGTTGCTGATACTGCAGTGAAGTAGTTGCAGTGCCAGAACTATAAGCACCTGTGGAATCTTGGGCATAATTTGTATATGGATGAGACGAATAACTTGAATAATTGCCATTATTCCACATCGTTGTCTGATTTCCATAGCTGCTGTTTTGGTAGCCTCCAGGAGTCTGATAATCACCAGGATTGTAATAAGTGCTTGAATAACTTGCAGATCCAGCATAAGACCCAGTATTCTGAAAGGAGGAAAGAGGCTGATAAGGAGCACCTGTGTTTTGATATGCTCCTACAGGCTGTGAATAGGTATGATTAGGTTGCTGCTGATAGCTGTTATAGTAGCCTGAATATCCCATGCTGCCATAACCATATGGATTAGAAGAACTTGCATATGATGCGTATGCATTGTAATCTTGTGGTACATTAGCTGTTCCCAAATTTGATGAATTACCAGCGACTGATGATGCATTTTGACCATCTTGAATGCTTCTTCCAGGTGGCTGTGTTTGCTGCTCATATTGGTAGGGGGGATTCGAATAAACTCCATTTTCTGTGGAGCTATGAACATTCCAAGATACAACTTCAGGCCCAGTTGTTGAGGGAGCATAGGAAGAAGACTGCTGTTGGTTTGCATCAACATGCCGATTCTATTTAAAAAAAGATGTAGAATGCAATAATTAGCATCACCAATAAGAAGAACAACTGATCAAAATATATACATTACACCCAACAAAATGTTCAATAAGAAATGCAATTACACAACTGACACAAAGATGAGAAAGCATTATGGTCCAAATATTGTCAAAGCAGAAAAAGGTAGCAAACAAGACAAAAATCACAGAAGGTATTTATTACACATCTAGGGATAGTTATAATGGTTTTTGCATTAATCTTGACCATTATTTTGTGATCCAATGATAGTTAATTGCTCCTCTAGATATGAGGAAATGAGATATATGCCCATGTATATATTTCAATGAAAAAGTGGGGGCATTTTTGGCCAACCTCCAGATAACTAGTGTGGAGGTTAGCATTCCCCATATCTGTATCTTGCCATATATATATATATATATATATATCATATTCAAATCCAAATTTTTTAAAACTTTCTTTGTTGTGATACACTTTCCAAGGAAAACACAGCTGATAAGTACCTTACACAATTATTTTTCAATGTATATATAAAAAGTGCAATACAAAAACAAGGACAAGAAGTCCTCCCAAAACAAAGAAGGAGAAAAGAAAAAGAAAAAAAAAATCAGAGACTCATTAGCTAAAAAGAGCTTTCAAATCCTTTTGTAAATCCACAAGAGAAACCCCTTCTAAATAAACCATTAGCTGAAACCCACAGAGAGGCCAAGAAAAAATTCTCTCCCAAATCAGATGTGTAGGAAAAAAGTTCTGATTAAACATTCTGGCATTCCATTCTAACCAAAGACACTACAAGCCAGCCAGGACAGCACATTGCCAAAGAACTTTATGCTCCTTCTTTCAGCCAAAACCAGTGTATTTAATGGTTAATAAATCCTGCAGATTAGCTGGACACACCAATCCAATGAAAAATATCAAACAACCTATTCCAAATCTGCTAAGCCACTTCACAATGCAAAAACAAATGATTAAACATAGGGGAGAAATAGCCGTATTGGGCCTTCGAGTTTGAAGCAAATCATTTGTATTAATTCTATTAAGTATTGCAATCCAAACAAAATTCTTGACCTTTAAGGGAACCTTGGATCCCCAAACAGATTTAGAAAAAATGAGAAAGGCAAATGCACCCACCACAGGGCTCAAACTCACAACCACAAGGTTAAGAGCCTTGCACTACATAAATTAACATGTGTGTGTGTGTGTGTGTGTGTGTGAGTGTGTGTGTGTGTGTGTGTGTATAGGAGGAATCAATTGATAATGGTATTAATCAAACTAATCTTACACCATTTAATAACTTTTTATAAGATGAATTTTTTACAAAATTCACCATTGAATTAATAGTTCTTATCATGAAAATTATTCTCATAAAATTTGACATTAATCTAAAATTGTCTTATGCCCCATCACTTTTCTAAAAATTAATGTACAATATATATATATATATATCAAATATAAGAAATTTTTAACTATTTAACTGCACACTTATAGTTATCCAATTTTTATAAAATTTGATATGGAAGATCAACATAGTAATTACTTCTAATCCAATAGTTGGATCAATAAAAATCACATCCTATAATAAAATATTAAAAGCTATAAAAATGTCACATCTTACATCAGTGTCAATTGATCCATTCTCTCTCTCTCTCTCTCTCTCTCTCTCTCTCTCTATATATATATATATTGCCATATGTTTCATATTCGAACCCTAATTTTTTAAATTTTTTATTTCATGACCTAAAGTAAACACAATTAGCATAATCAGAATATTCTAAGTACCTTACACCATTAATTTTCAAAAAAATCTACCAAACAAAAGGATGTTAACTATATTATTCAAATAATTCTTGTACCAAAAAATAATAATAATGAGGAAAGAACTTTAATTATCTCATCATGATGGGGTTCCTAGTCACTCGTTCCATTTCTTTTTTCTTTTTCTTTTTGGTCTTTTTTAAGCTCATTTTCCCCATATATGGGCCAATAGACTAAGCCAAAAACATATTTATTTTGACTCTTCCATACACATTTCATTGGTGCATTGTGGTAGTGTTGGTATCCAACATGCCCAAAAGTGTGTCTATGCTTCATAGATAATATGGAAATTAAATACAAGTGTATCAGAGGAAGATATGACCTCAGGCATGTCATTTAGAGATTCTAGACCATGCAATCAGATAATAACAAACCACACACTGCATATAGCACAACACTCAGAATAGTAATTAAGCGCTTAGATTTGACATTCAAGATATTAATTATAATTTACAACACAAAACCTAAAAAGTTTGGTCTTTCACAGTATTATTCTTAGTTTATAATCTCAGTTCAATATGAATATTAACTTCCACAATAAACATTTAAGGGGTACCAAGAAAGTCTTTTTCAAAAAAACTACTTTTTACAATTGAGTGAAGATCTACTCTAGCTGTTATCAGATGCTGTTGTGTAAACCACACTTTAATGAAATAATGAAGACAGTTTGGAATATGAAAAATATAATATGATTACAAATCAAGTTGGCTGTACACTTGTACTTCCATAAAGCAATGAATTCTCCAAGGACAGATGTATAGGAGAGAATGAAAGTAAATATTCTTTCTTGTTTTTTTGGTAATAATGAATGGTATTATAAGTTACTCCAAAACTCCAGTCAGGGCACCAACGGCATGCCTGGGGTCCGAAGGGAGCAGGCAAAGGTTCAACCTAGAGAATTACCTCTAAGGACTTTTGGTCCCTAAAACAGGCTACTAACTAGCCCCTAGGCGCCAAGGGATCTTTCAAAGAAAGGTTGACCACCAAGCAAGACTACTAGTCAACAGGGAGATTCGAACCCTTGCGCATGAGGATGCACAGGCTTAGTCCAAATCCCTATTATGAGTTGAGCCAACCCATATTGCCTGTAAAACTAGAAACTTCACCAAACATAACTTCAGAACAAGACAATTATGGACATTTTAAACGTAATTTAAAGAATAGGAAGGGATGGACGAGTATTGTAGTCAACAGAACTCTTGTAACAATTAACATACTCAATAACATTTGCAAACCGCATACTGATGGTGCGAATTGACAATTCATACAAAATGAACACCTTTTTACGGACCACAGATTGATGGTGTTTACAAGAAATATGACACAACGTCACAGTCACAGTGATACTGTAAAGGTTCTCTAAGCAATCCAAACAACTTTATAGAAGAGACCCAAAATTTTCTTCAGAAAATACAAATGAACCGTTGAAAACTGTCAAAATAATAAATTGTAGCTGTCAACAGAATATGGATGAAAATAGAAAAGTTCAAGATGAACACAAAGACCGACTAATTAACATTACATTTCCCAAACCCATGTTATAACGCCCAAGACTGCTTCTTTCACAATCTTTACCATGAAATAAAGTATTTCTGCAATCCCAATAAGACAGACAAACAGACAAAGATACTTCATGCATTACCTCCAATAAATGGGACTCCACAGGAGCTATGGTCTCAGTATTACTTCCTTCGTTCGTCATCTCGCAAACATCCTGATCGACCAAAGCAAAAGAAAGGTAAGAAAGCACACAAGTTGAATATACAATAAATCAATTACCCAAGGCAGTTCTCCCAAATCCCACAAAACCCTAATTAGTTCATAATAAATTGCAACAGTTCTAACCTCCGGAAAGCTCATAGAAAAGATAACATGTTCATCGAAGCCGAATCGGGTGATCAGATGCACATCGGAGGAGACAGAAAATCAAAATTTGGGAACAGAGAAAAAATTTAGGAAAACAACAAAAATTAAAATCAAATAGCAAGATACTTATGAATGATTAACAGGGTAACAGAAAAAGAAAATGAATAAGCAACAAGGCAGTGATTTTGCAATAAACTGTTATTAGGACTATTGGCCAAAACACCGAGGAAGGGTGTTGCGGTAAAATAATTTTCTGTTTGGTTTGTGAGAAACAAAAAAAAGAGGGAAAAAGAAGGCACGCTTAAGGGACTAAGCAACGGCGAGGCCGTGAAGACTCGATCTCTGGCGGTGGAGGAGGATGATTATTTTATCTGGGATTTTAGCAAATTGTGGGCGTTAATAATAAATATTAACAAATTCGCTCAATTTCAATGTCATGGTAAGAGAAAATAGAGCAATTCTTGCTTGCACCAAGAGCTTCACGTCATTTATACACTCAATGATTAAGATTTATTCTATACGTGAATTTCACTTGTATTGCACATGCACCTCATTTGTATTGACTAAATTTTAGCTATTGATTATTCTTGGTGCATGGTACACTAAGAGCACCTAAAAAAAATTCGAGAAAATAAAACATAGAAAATTTTAGGGATTTTTTATCCTCTTTATTTTGTATCGAAACCTTTGTCTCATGAATGCATACCGATTGGTGAGCTATAAAATAATTCAGATTGCTGATTTATTTATTCAAAAGGATAATTTTTGGGGAAAACAATAAAACATTATGTCATGCCATGCATTACATAATTTTTTTATTCAAAATAAATATATAAAATAAAAAAATAACAAGTTTGGATTCAAAAAAACAAAAACAAAGAACTTGTGGTATAATGTAAAAATAATAATAATAATAATATCTTTTGCGGTATACTATGTCCTTATTATCATTAATTAATGGTAAATGTTATTTTTATTTTTTATTTAGAATTATAATACATGGATTTTTTTTATTTATTCTATTCACATTTTTAATTATTTTTTTTCTATACCTAACTATTTTATATATCAAACAATTCAAAAATATATAAATCCACTTGAATAGTAAATCTCATTAAAATATATTGAATTAGTTTAAGTATTGAGTTTTATATATTTCATATTTATCTCTCTTAATTTAATAATATTAATTAAAAAATTAAAAGCATCTATCCCCCAAAGTTGAATCTGGTGAACATTGTGCTTGAACAATGTTTAAACAGTGCCTAAAGGTATTATTTTTTAACATGTAAGAAAAGATTTGTCTCCATTTCTTTCATTCTATAAAAAACTTTGGGGATGGGAGCCTATTCACAAGTATCTATGAAGAGGAATTTTTGTGAGGTGTGCCAAATGTAATCAACAGCCAAAATTTAATTTTATATAGGTAAGATTTATGTGTAATACAGGTGAATTTATATATAAAATAAATTTTAATCATTAAGTGTATAAATATTATAATCTTCCTAGTGCACGTAAGAATTACTTCTATAAAAAGTAAGAAATGATGCCAAATTTAACCAAAAATAAATAAATAAATAAATCCTTTTGCTAATTTTGGAAATTTGCAAAGGTCAAGAGTTTGATTGTGGCATAATAAGCTAATTTATTTATTGTTGATTTTTAGTTTCAATTCCTCTAACATTTACCAATTGCCACCCTTTTCATTATCATGTTATGGTTTGCTGTAAATCTTCTTAGATGGTTCACTGTCCACTTTCATTGATATTTTTTCTTTCTTCATGTTAATTATTACATTCTACCTTTGATGATTAGATTCCTATTGTTTGAATACTTTTTTAAGTTAGTCGTTATCATTATATTTTTTATCAATATTTTATCATATGCATAAGTTAATTTTATTTTATTATTTATATTGTATCTATTTTATTAATATAAATTATATATATTTAATATATAAAGATAATACATAATTAATTACATCAATAAATTTTAATTAAATATAAATAAAAATTTAACAATAAAAATTAAATTAAAAAACTTATAAACTAACAACCCCATATATATATATATATATATATATGTATGGGGATGCAAGCTTAGTCAAGTCATCCTTTCCTAATAACTTGAAGAAGTTAATCAAATAAAAGACCAAATATATTTAGAATTCGAAGAAATTGATAAAATATGGAAAGAGTTAGAATTAGAGATACCACTAGAAGCAGATCAAGAAAATACAAATCAAATAGAAAGTAGTAATATCCAAAACAATAATAACCCTCAAATTCAAAATGAATTTGAAGAATTAGATCTTGACGAATGGCAAGAATTATTAAATATAGAAATCCTAGGTCCCGAACCATCAACAGAAAAAATAATACAAGAAAACATTGAACAAGTAGAATTACCACCAAAAATAAATCCAAGATCATTATATAAACAGTATAAAGAAGCAAAATATAATACAAAAGATTTAATAACTGGAAATGAATATAGATGTTCTAAATTATCAAATAAAAAAGACAAGTACAAAAGCTTGGAGATGCCCATTAGAATCTTTATCTCCACATAGTAAATACTGCGAATTTCATTATCAACAATGCCAATCAAATCTAATAAAAAGAAAGAAAAAATGGTGTAAAGACCGATATAAAATAAGATTAAGAAAATTAAAAAAGGAAGAACAACTAGCAAAAGTAAAACTAACCAAATTAAGGATAGAAAGGGAAAATAAAAATAAAAGCTGATTTATCTTATTATGATTATTCTGTTGAATATATTTAAGGCAAAAATAACTTGATTGCTGATTTTCTTAGCAGAGATGGAGCAATCATCTCAGACAAGTAAAGCCATCAGTAATCAATAAGAAGAGGAAAATTCATATCCTCATCCTCATTTATTTTCACGAGTAAATACTCTAGAATTCAATCTGAGTATATTATCATCTCAGACTAGGAATAATATCAATAATATCAGTAATTCTATCAATTATTTAACTCAGGCTTTGGGAAATTATAGTTCCCATGTCAACGAGTTAAAATCACGATTAATACAAGTAGGAAAACAAATAATGAATATATCTCCAACTCCATCACCACCACTGACACCACAAAGCCAGTCTACTCATATTCCACAAACTCCCTCATTCGCAGCTATCCTAAAACAGGAAGTCAAACAAGCCCAAGAACAAGCCCAAAAAGCCCAATCCAATCCACAAACAGCAACCTCATCTTCTACCTCAAATCCTTTGACCGATGCCCAAAAAAGACTCCATGAGCAATATGAATATTTCCAGTTAATTATTGAAAAACTCAACCACTGTCAAATAGTCACATCTACCCTCAAATATATCTCCCATTATTCCATTAACAAAGCTGTGATTAAACCTGGTACAAACCCTCAATTAGTTCATACTTTATTCAGTTATGGATTAATTCATTATATTTATCCCTCTAATAACCTCCGAGAATTAAGCCGTCTCCCAAAAGCCATCCAGAAAGCAGCTAAACATTACCACGATATCATAACCTAATATACCATGTATATGAGATGTTATTCCACTATTGCCGAAATAACTCCAGAAAAACTTTATCTTCCCATTAACCTTATTAAATTTGGAACAACAAGAAAACCCTTCGAATTTGAAGAATCAAAAAAATCCTCTATCGACCCTAAGGAATTCCGTCTTATTATATCAAAGATAAGAGCCCAAGAATATGAAATTATTTTCTCAGAAATGAATCGAACCTTAACTAGTGATGAGGTCCAATGGACTTATTTCACTAGCCCAAATTCATGTATATATTCAGTTGGAATAGCAAGCCGAAACCCAAAACTATTCACTCAATTTTATGATAAAATTAAGACCAATAAAATGGAAAATACCGAAGACACCAAAAGGAGAATTTGCCAACAATTATCGGATTATCCAGTATTTACATGACAAAAAGAAGAAAGATTTGACAAAAAGAAAAAGCAAAAAGCAAGATTCCTTAGAAAAAGTCAAAAAAGGAAAAAGATGAAGTGACTAAAGTATGAAGCGACAAAAGCCGACAACGACAAAATAAAAAGAAGATTTGACTCAAAGAGACTCAAAGATGCTGACAAAAACTTTAGTGCCAAAATTAACACTTAACAACGCCAAGAATAGTAACTCAATTATTGTAATTAGCACAGCAGAGGTATGCCTCTTGCCTATATAAAGCCCTGTAAGTTTCAATTGTAAGCAGAACTCAAATTGCAGAACTCGAATTCGCTTTGAATTACTTTATGAGAATTCTGAGCACCCTCTCTCTCTCAAACTATTGTACTCCCCTACCTTCATTAATAAAGAAATTTATTTTGAAGTTTAAAGATATGACTAGCTAAACTCTCTCTTCAGAGATTAGACATAGTATTTCAACTCTTATCTGTCCATAAATGAATTGATCCTCCATTGTGTCAATACTGGAATGAGAATTAGAGATCCTTTGAACAGTAACTTAGAAATGGGAATAGTACGCCTCCGATAGAAAACAAAGAAAGACTGTGCTGAACTAAGCTGAAGGGGGAAGGTCTTAGCTTTAATGAGCGCCTTGAGTGGCCATGCTCATCATTTAAAATAGAAAAGACCTCTGCATGAAAGAGGGCAGAGTTCCTTCCATGACCCAGTTTAGTCTCGGTCACCCCTATTCCTAAGTCTAAATTACTCCGTGAATAGGTAGCTGATCTCACTCATTCCAGGCTGTCCCCAGTAATGGTATTAGAGCATGGATGGAAAGATAAGAATATGAATACGAAGCTTAATCTCTGAAAAATTTAGTTCAAGTCAACCTATTCTGTGCTTTTGCTTACTGCCTTCTGTACTTTCTTGCTTTCTGCTATTATTTCTGCTTTGCTTCCCACATCCTGAACCTTTCGGTTTATTGCTTTATTGCTTCTTTTAATTCCATTTAATTATGTCTTTATTTCGAAAAATTGAACCTCGAATTTATGAAATAGATTAAGATAGTTTACTAAATAGTAGCTTTATTCCAACCCCAAATGAAACATTTGTAGCTTCACCTTTCATGTTAGGAGGTGAAGGTGATACAACCTGGAATTTAATTAATTAGACAAATATGTATTTACTCAAACAATTAGGATATGTAGTTGATCCCGATATATCATTTATCCACACATTAAGAAATCCACTTGAAGAAATAAAAAGTATATTAGAAAAAGAACCAGAAAACAAGAGAATATATAGACTAATTGAACTAGCTAAACCCCTAGAACAAAAAATATATGAATCAAAAGAAGAAATTAAAAAATAGGATCAGAAATCCAAGATCTTAGAATAGAAGTATCAGATATAAGAAATGAAGTACATTTAATAAAATGAAAAATAGATAGAATAAGTCAGGTATTGGGAATAAAAAATACTGTAGAACCAATAATAGACCAACCAGAAATTAATATGATGAGATTATATAAAGAAGAAGCTATTAAGGAAGTTACTGAGCCACAAATAAAATCCAAACCTATGAATGAACAAGTTTATGAAACCAGAGTAATAGTTGAAGAATTAAAACATGGACAAGAAGTCTTAAATAATAATTTATGGACTATTTTTGAAGCCATTCAGGAAATGGAAAATACCCAAACTAAAACAAATCAAGAAACCCTAATTGACTATATCTCACCAGAAGAATGTAAAAAATTAGATAAAGAAAGATTAGAATTTATGCATCGAATGGATAGATTAGATCAGGATATAATAGAATTCCTACCATATTTACCAAAAATCGAAAAACCTAAAGTAGAAATAAAACAAATAAATATGATGAAAATATTAGAGAAATTAGAACAAGAAGAAATTGAAAGAAAAATGAGTCAAGAAAAAATAAATTTAGAATCCATAAAAGAAGAATTAAGATACTTAAACCTTCAAGACAATTATGAAGTAAATATGCAAACTGTAAAAATAGAAGAACCTCAAAGTTTTAACCCACCTAATATAAATGACCCTTCATACCAAAGAAGAGACAAACAAACAAGTATTGATAGAGAAACAGAAATGCAAAAACAAGAATTAAAACATAAAGAACCAATGAAAGAAGATAATCAATCATTTATGTTTGAAACTATTTACACACCCTCTAAAAATAATAGTTTTATACCTCCTCCATTAGAACAATATGAAACAAGATCAATTCCAAATTCAGGAATATGGTTAAATTTAAATTGTAATTTAGATTGAGAAAAAAGATTAGAAGAATGGCATAAATCACAATTAATAGCCCTAGCACACCGAAGTACAGACACCCATTCAGCCATCTTAATAGTTGAATCTAGTTTTACAGGTATTGTCCTAGAATGGTGGAAAAGTTTAAATGAAGAATTTAGACAAAAAGTAAGAGAAGTCGAAAGTTATAATACTCGAAGAGAATTTTATGCTACATTATTAAGAAAATATGAGCAAGTTTTAACAAATGAATTTTTAGGACGAAGTATAGGAGCAAACGAACAAACAAAAATCAGTAGAGCTATAACTAAATTACATCAAATAGAAATATGCTCTCTCGAACCAAAAATTCTAAATCAATATATTTGTGAATACCAAAAATATTATTATGAAGCAAGATTTGAAAATTATGAACAAAAAAGATTTTATTTAGACTTATTCTATCACAAATTACCCAGATTATTATCAGAAATTCTTATAATAGACTATAGAAAAGCTTTTAATGATAGAATAGATCTAATACCATATATAGATACTATGGGAAGAAAAGAAGATTTTCTTAGAGATTATTTATCTAATAAATGTAAAGAAGTTTGGAGAAATAATAAATATTATAAAACCAACAAATTAATTTTATAATATAGTAATTTCGAAACACCTCATAAATGGGGATGTATACCCGAAAGAAAACCTCGAAAATATCATAAGAAACTAGATAGAAAATATCAATCACCTTATAAACGTTATCAATATAAATTCAAGAAATATCCTAAATCAAAATTTCAAAGACAATCAAAATTTAGGAAACCCTTTAAACCTAGAACATATTATAAAAAAGGACCAAGAAAAATTAATTACAGTAAATATCCTACAAAATGTCAATGCTATAATTGTAGAGAATTAGGACATATTGCAACAAATTGTAAAAAATCAAGAAAACAAAAGGTTATGAATTTAATAGAATTAGCTGATGATTTTAACCTAGAACCCATTGAATTAAATAAATATATAAATGAAGAATTTGATTATTCCGATATTGAAATTTATAAACTAAAAAAATTAACATTAAAAGCAGAATCAGACAATCACTCTAACATTTACCAATTGCCACCTTTTTCATTTTCATGTTATGGTTTGCTGTAAATCTTCTTAGATGGTTCACTGTCCACTTTCATTGATATTTTTTCTTTCTTCATGTTAATTATTACATTCTACCTTTGGTAATTAGATTCCTATTGTTTAAATAATTTTTTAAGTTAGTTGCTATCATTATATTTTTTATCAATATTTTATCATATGCATAAGTTAATTTTATTTTATTATTTATATTGTATCTATTTTGTTAATATAAACTAACAACCCTATATATACCTATATATATATATATATATATGTGTGTGTGTGTGTGTGTGTGTGTGGGGGGGGGGGGATGTAAGCTTAGTCAAGTCATCCTTTCCTAATAACTTGAGCAACAATGTACATATCCTTGGGAATAAAAACAAAATATGATAACTTTAATTAAATATATATAATTACTATCAGATGTTAAATTATTTTTTATTGATTAAATTAATTTTTTTTTATAGCGTTGATTAAGTTAATAACTATGTTTACTATGAACCTTTTAGTAATGATTTAAGAAACTTTTGACTGACAATAACTTTACTATCATATGGGTTGCAAGTGTAAAAAGGTTTAATAACTAACAATAAGAAAGTGCAATGTGCATATAGAAAATTCAGCTATTTTTTGTACGACAATGGAAAAGAAAATTGTGGCAATTTTCCTCCAATAAAGTTAATTATCTTTAACCAAAGAAATAGTTTTATCTATATCTAAATTTTCGACTAATCTAATCCCATAAATAAGATCTATTTATATGAATTCTACACATGTTGTATCACTTCTTTTTGAACAAAAAACTCTTAAATATGACAGAATTTAAACTTAGCACAATAGAAAGCTCTATAACAATATTCAGATTTTCTACAATAGTGTCAATTAGGCAATGCAATAACTAGTTTTAAAACTTTATTTTAGAGATTAAAATTTTTCATTGTGGTGCACAATTAAACTTTTTATCCTCTTAATTATAATTTTTATATACCATATATCATTTTTTTTTTTTACACCTTACATCTTCTATGTTACTCTTTCTTTCAAATGAAGAGCTCTTATATATAAGAAGAGCTCTTACATATCCTTACAAAATGTAAGGGTTTCAAAAAATTTTCCACGGGTCTCTCAAAACAAAAAAAATGCAAGTCTTGCAAAAAGAAGGAGGAAAAAGATAACGGTTTATGAATAGTTATAAATAACATATGAACAATAAATGGACAGTATATAAACAATGTACATGTTATAAAATAGTGTATAATAAACAGTACATGCCATAGATCTTTATATAAATATAATGATGAGTTAAACTCGACAAAATAAAAATCTCTAAAATAAGATTTCAGATCATCTGTAATAATATCGATTGCTATACATAATGCAGTGACTAGTTTTAAGACTTTTCAAAATTTTTAATTATATTATACGGTTAAAATTTTTATCTTTTTAATTATAATTTTTATATATTATACATCATTTTTTTCAATTCTTAAAAAAATCAAAAAACAATTTTTGCACCGTCTGTAGTAAAAAAAAAAATACTTAGACAATCCAAACACAGTTTTTTGAGCCAAATCCATTTACAGGGAAAAAAATTGAGCCAAATTCGTGTGACAGAAAAGAATTACATCAAGATGCTATAATTTAAGAGGAAATCAGCCTTATAGAGTTCGATTTAGAATAAATCAATTTTTTTTAAATAAAAAACTTGAAGTCGGAACCATTATACTGAAGTCGGATCTGACTTCAGTGTACCGTACCTGCATGCAGGCTGCTCACGAGATTTAAATCCCGTGAGCCAATTTGCCCCTCCCTTTCCAATTTATTTCCCTTTCTCCCCTACTTCCTCTCCCTCTTCGTCTCTCATCAAACTCTCCTTCTCTTCCATTCAGCCTACACAATTTATCAGAAGCTCTCTTTCCCTTCCATTAAGCTACTCACTACTTATGAACGGTTCAAATCTAGTGAGCAAACTCTAGTTTAAAATTTTTGCTTGAAAGTTGAGACTATTATATAAATTGGTTAGAAGTTTTAATATTTGGAGACTTTTTATATTTTATTTCATCTCTTAAAAGAAGTTTTACAAAGTTGCTGTTATCTGGTCATGCAGACAGGGAGGTAAGTGTGATAAGATTTAAGTTTCATAATAATAATTATAAATATTTTGTTTATTTATTTTTATTATCAAACTTAAATCTTTTAAGAATTAGTATGGGTAATATATTTTGTGAAGTTATTTAAAAAGATAAATAAATAATATGTATAATTATGATTAAATCTTTTCACAACTATAATCATATATTTTCTAAGAATAACTTTTGCAAATTTAATTACGGCGCTTAACAAAATTTTTTCAATATTTTAACCCTATAAATTAAAATCTAAGTATAAAATTAATATATAAATTTTAAAATATAATAATTTTGAAAAATTATTCTAAGTTTATAAAATACATAGTAAAAAATTTTAGTATAATTAAGTCTTTTCACAACAATAATAATATATTTTTCAAGAAGAACTTTTGCAAATTTAATTAAGGCTCTTTACAAAATATTTTTAATATTTTAACCCCATAAATTAAAATCTAAGTATAAAATTTATATATAAATCTTAAAATATAATAAAATATATTATCATACTTTGGACTAAAATAACTACAAGAAATCATATGACTTCTTCTATTTGTATTTTCATTTGGATTTATAAATATTTGTATTATTCCATTATTTCAATTTAAAATGTCCCTATTATTATAACTAAAATAATTATAATTAGAAAATATCATGAAATGATAAATATAATTAATACACGTTTGAATGAAGAGAACAATTAACATTATTATTACTATCAAATGGATTCTATTTAAAAAAAAAAAAAGTAAGTTACAAAGCATTTATTTGTAGTTTAGTTTAAAATTTGTTTGTTAAACATAATGTGTGTTATTTAAGTATATGTATTAATTATCATTTAACGCTGTTGTTGTCTAATGAAATGATGATCTACATTATTTATCTATCACTAAATAAAATTAAAATTATATATTATTTTATATAATTTTCGTCAGCTAGTGGATTATTGCTTTAAAATGTATTAAACTATATTAGCTATTTAGTATGACTAAAAGATCTTACTGACAAAATGGAATGCAGGAAAAATGATGAATAATACAAATGAAATAATTTGCATATATTCAAACGGACGAATTTTTGATGGCCCAGAAGGTGTAACATTTATTTGCCCCAGAGTGAAAGTAATGAGAATTAATCAAGATATCACTCTAGAGAGACTGAAGTAGGTAGTTGGACAAAAACTACGGCTTGCATCGAACTAATATGTGTATGATCTTATATATAGGTACCCGGCCTCGTTAAATCCAACACAATATCGGCCGTGTAGCTTGGAAGACGATAGTGATGTTCAGGAGATGTGGCAAATCAACGCACGATATCCATCCCAATTGACTAGTGTCGAGTTATATGCTTGTATATCAACAAATGAAGTAGATCTGAACCTTGAAGCACAACTTGTGGATGAACAAGTTACTCAGACACTCCTATGTACAAGCAATATTCACGAGGCAACTGAACAGATTTTCCCAGTTATTTCTTGCCCTAGAGACATCCCTCCTGTTGACTACATGTCCTAACCAACCTCATCCCGTCAAATGGTTAACAATTCTGAACCTCAATCTCTGCTGATGATGACAGAAGACATATTGGATGACTTTGAGGATGAGGAGGAATATGATGCTGCTATGAATACTGATTTTGATGATGGTGAGGCTGGTAATAACGACAGTGAGTCAAATGAGGAGAGTAATGTTGGTAGTGATAGTTCAACAACAGAAGGGAATATCGGCAATAGGTATGCTGAGCCAGCAATTATCTTTTATTCATGAATCAATATAGAAGCAGAAGTGGTGCCAAGTTCCCAGGTAGAGGGGAACTTACAGGATTGAGCGATAGCCTAGAGTTAAATATTGATACGCAATATGTAGATGTAAAAGCATTACGACGTACAATGAAACTATACTCTGTTCGAGTACATCATACCTTTTATGTGTACTATTCCTGTAAAAAGAATGAAGAATATCAATGTATTCACTATAGGGATAGTTACAGATAGAGGGTAAGAGCTTGCAAAAAGGCAAATAGGACACATTGGGAGATTACCAAATATGAAGGCAGTCATACATGTCTTTCTACGTCATTATCTTAAGATCATCCAAAGTTAGATTCAAATGTTATCTCATCCTGTATTGTGGCAATGGTTACTGACGAGCCTGAGGTTAAAGTGTCCTTAATCATGGAAAGGATGCAGAGTATATTTGGCTACGACGTATCTTATAAGAAAGCCTAGAAAACAAAATATCGCACCCTTACTATTGCTTTTGAAAATTAGGAAAGCTCGTATGCTTTACTCCCAAGGTGGTTAGTCGTTGTTCAACATTTCATGCTTGGCTTAGTCGTACATTTCTGCAACAAGTAATGCTCACAAAAAAGTTCTAATGAGCAACCTAAGGAAATGTTTCACCACATTTTTTAGGCATTCAAGCCATGTATTGATGCATTTGCTAACCTCAAACCGATCGTGCAAGTTGATGGAACACTCTTATATGGGAAGTACAGAGGCACCCTACTTATGGCTATATCACAAGATGGTGACAGGAAAGTTGTGCCCCTTGCACTTGCCATAGTTGAGGGAGAGATACAATCAGCTTGGTCATAGTTTTTTTTAATCTTCGGAGATGTGTAGTAAAGGATAGAAAGGAGAAATGCTTGTTGTCAGATAGACATCCTTCAATTTTAGTTGCTGTTTCTAATTCCCGAGTTGGATGGTAACCACCATAAGGCACCATGTATTCTACCTTCGACATATAGCTTGCAACCTTCGTAAAACACACAGGACCAATTAATTGAAAAAGAAGTTCATCAATATTAGGTATGAATATCAGCGTCATGTGGTTGACAAAAAACTGGGTGAGATAGCAATTTTACACAATAGAGCGACTAGTTGGATAGCTGATATTCCAAAAGAACAATGGTCAAAAGCATACGACGTTGAAGGTCGTCGATATGGCCACATGACAACAAACTTAGCTGAAGTATTGAACGGTGTCTTTAAAGGTGTTAGAAGCTTACTGATTATCAACCTTGCAAAGGCAACTCTATATCGAATAAATAGATACTTTGTTGAACGAGCTCAGCAGGTACATACCTAGATAGCAGCTGGACAAGTATCTTGTCCTACGATTAAGCAGAAGATGGCTGCAGTTACACTAGTCGCCCCTGCTTACATTGTGCGCCAGTTTGATAAGAGACCACAACATTCGAGGTTCAGGAGCCATATGACATACGAAATTGGCAATTTGGTCGGTGTTGTAAGGTCAACTTGCTTGAGCGTAAGTGTGACTACGCCGAGTTTCAAATTGAGCACTTCCCCTGCCAACATGTTATTGCAACTTGTGCCCACGTTGGGCTTCATGCACAGCAGTTTGTGGATCTGGTGTTTTGATTGGAAGCAATGCGTTGTGCATACAGTTATGAATTTCAACCTATTAGAGATGAGGTGCATTGGCCTACCATCGAAAGTCCAAAGTTGATTCTTGATCCGTCGATGATCCAAAAGAAAGGCCAACCTCATTCATCCTGCTTTCAAAATGAGATGAATTGGTCACAACCATGACCACCTAACAAGTGTGGGTTATGTCGGCAAGTTGGACATAATCATTCTACCTGTTCTAACAAGTAGCCAACCCTATCTCGGAGCATGACATAGATCTGTTATTTCTTTATTATGTTTAGTCTATCTATCTTGTTTTTTAAGGCAAATCGTATAAGTGAAATATTTGTGAGAAGCATATATGAATTTGATGAGTACGCACAACATCTTTTGTTCTATTTTTCACTAAAATTATTATCGATTACTAAGGATAAAAAATTTTTACTGTCTCATGGGATTACTTAAGATAAAAATTAGCTTTTTCCCACATTTTAAAGATAAATTTAAATACAAATATTATTTACTGTAAAATAAATATTCATCATAATGAATAGTAAATTAAAGAGAGAAATTTAAGAGAGTAATTATTGGCAAGAGAAAAAAAATGAAAGACCAAATTGAAAACAGTTAATTTGTGAAATAATTTAATTTTTTTAAGGTGAAACCATACACTACCATATTTAGTTGTCCATGCCTGTCAAGAAATAAATTTCTTGTCACTTGATCCCAAAAAAAATTAACAAATTAAACTAATATATAAAGTTGTAACTGGAATTCTTAATTGGTTTTTCTCATGTAAGGTGAAACCATACAAATACTTTTTTCTTTAGTTGAAACTTGTACATATAAGTAAAACAATTTCGATACAGCGCATAAATGCTCTTTTTCATCAACTATACATATATCAGAAATAATGGCTACCAGTGCCACAACGTGCCCTCGCTTGTCGTGTTGTGGTCGCCCTTGGTCCACAAGGTCTTCATGTTCTTCCACTGGTTGATTGTTACCGGCATTAGTTAGAGGAGTATTTAAATCAAATGTAGGAGAGGGAAACTGGTTGAATTGGTTGTTGTGGAGTAACAAATCCTTGGTGCGATGAGCCCCCTACTTCAAAAAAGCGACAGCCATACGGAGCACTAAACACAGTTGGATCATCAAATAGGGGCATGAATGACCCAAACTGCGCTAGATCAGGAGACCCAAACTGGGACAATAGTGATGGCGGAACATAATAGGACGGACCAATACCTTCAGAGTTAACTGACATAGAAAAAGTTTGATTAGTGGTGCCAATTTCTTGTTGTTGTGTTGCACCGCCTTCTGGTGTAACCCTTGTCATTATACTTAGGCCCACGTGAGGTGGCTCATGCTCTGTAACGATGGGAATCCTGGTTGACATATAACTGTCACGTCTCTTGTCTGGCCTACCCTCCGGGATCTGTGGTAGTGGCAAATCAGGTGCCGGTGGAGGGGGGTGGGAAGCCATCATGAAACGTTGTTCTCCAAGAGTGAGTAAAATATTCTTTTAGTCTTCACTTACCTTTTCTCGAAACTCACAATACTCCATCGATGGCAGGTCATAAATGTTTAGCTTATAAAGATCTTCAGCTATATTGGCCTGGCCAAAACTAGGTACGTTATTAAATGATGAGACATTACAAAATAGGCAATAAAATGACTAATAACAATAGCCACCAATAATTTTACTTTACCGCAAAACCAGCCGCACTGCTAGCAGGATGAATCCATCGTTGGGTTCGTGCCCAATACCATCTCATATAATCTGACATGCGATCCATAAGTGCAACAGTGGGGGGTGCCTCAGCCACGCGATTTTGTCATGAATTCCAAAATTCAACAAACGTTAAATGTTCTTCTGGCCAATTCGTTGAAGTTTTTCTGCGTAACTGTAATGTGTGTAAAACCCTTAAATTGACTGGAGGTGTCGGGATTGGCTGCTGCAGACCAAACTGGTGTAATACCCGATCTGGGTGATGCCACTCAATGATATGGAAGCAGATAAGTGGCACTGATGCTAGCCAAATATCTCGACCTTCGAGACAATATTGTGGAATGAGATCACGAACTCCGTTTACTTCATATGGTTGCCACATGATCTATTTACAACATATTAAAATGTCACAAAAACAAGCATATTCGTAAAAAGGTAATTTAGGATAATTCCAACCATATAAATTAATCATACCTCATCGTCTCGCATCGCATCTAATAATATTCGATATTGTCATAACGCCATGTCTTGTGGACGGGGAGGTTTACCGACATTCTTCCATCTGTGATCCCAACACATTTATAGCAAAATAAGTTACCAAAAGTATATTAGAATAAGTGCTTAGACATATAAATACTTTTTAGATTTCTTAACTATTTTACCTGAAACCCAATAGTGGAAGTGCTGAATAAATTTTTAACTCAAGATCTGGTTGTGGTGGTCTCTTTAGAGCTAGCATTGGGAATCTATCCCATGCCCAAAGATGGAGGAGGGTCATACACCCACCTATGCCTTATTTAGTAGAGTTAGTTGTATTACAAAGCTCTCTATACAAGTGAGCCAATAATGCAGATCCCTAACTATATTGGCTGGCTTCTTCAAAATCCCACAGTAGTGGTAAATATATTAAGTACACTTTATGGCTCGATCTGTCTGGCATCAAAAGACCCCCGATAAGTCTTAATATATATGCCCATGCATATTGTCGCATTGTGTCCTCGTCTGCATTATCAGGTAGTTGATTAAAGTTTTCCACCAACCAAGTAACGGCCAACCTCTATCCATACATTTGATCATCAGGTGGCTTAATCCCAAGCAACCCCTCACATGTATCCTTCCGCAGATAGTCTGTTCGAGCAATAACAGGATTTTCAGTATAAGGTAATCCTAATTGGATAGCAACATCCTCTAGAGTTATCATGCACTCTCCTTGAGTGGTATGAAAAGTATGAATTTCAGGACGCCATCTTTCTATCAATGCCAATACAAGTATAGAATTATACTCAAATTGCCCTAATTGAGCTGCCTTATAGAAATCGACTTCCCGTAAATAGTTAATAATAGCTGGTGGAGGTGCAGGCAGCCCATCACTATGCATGACTCGTCGTGGACAAAACAATCTATCATTTCCTCCCCAGACAGCTTGTGAAACGTGCCTTATCTGAAGATACAAAAGTGAATTATTTTCTGATCCTGGCTGAATAACATGTAACGGGCGTGTCATTTTTTGGTTAGTCCTATATAATCAATATAAGAAATTAAAAATTTTTTTTACCATCTATCATTATAAAATTTCTTGTTAAAGACAGGAATATTCGTTTCAAACTTATCATTTATAATTAATTACTAATTGACCTTACTCTTAACATTATATTTTATTATATATATATATATATTAATCATTTAATATACAATAGATTAATTACTCACATCAAGAAAACAAATAAATATGATAATTTAATAAATAAATAAATTAGTGGCATTTCTATTAAAAAATTTTAAATTTAAATATAAAAACTCAATAAAATTATAAGTTTATAAAATTATTTTCACTAACTTATATATATATATATATATATATATATATATATATATATATATATATATAATCACTTCAAAATATATTTTTAAAGATGAGCGCTTAACAAAAAAAAAAGAGAAATAAGCTCAATAATAAAAGAAATAAAAGAGAATAAAATTGACTCACTAACCTTTATTATTTCAAAGAGGAAAATGGAAGGATGAGCAAATTTATTAATGGAGGGAGAGAAGAGCTTCTAATTGTGTGAGATGAGAGAGGAGGAGGGGGAGGAGCTTCTGATTTAGTAGGATGAGAGAGGGAGAGGGAGAGGGAGAGGAGGAAGGGGGGAGGGAGAATGCATTGGAGTGGGGAGGGAAACTTGGGAGGGAGTGTTGGATGGGAGAAGGAGAGGGAGAGGACGAGGGTGGGAATGAATTGGGTTGAGGGGGGAGGTAGGTTAGAGAGGACGAAGGAGTGGGGAATGAAATAAATTGGGTTTTGGGGAGGGGGGCGCCGACTGAAGAGCACGAAATGGGGGGGGGGGAGAAGGGAAAGCCTGTATGCATGCGGGCCTCAACATTGTAGGCCTAGCTTGCAACGCCTAATATATTATAACTGAAATCGGACCCATTGGGTTCGACTTCAGTTATAATTTTATTTTTTAAAAAAAATATTTTTGCAGTCAGAATTATTAGTTTCGACTTGAAATGTTTTTTTGTAAATATATTAATTATAAATCAAATTCTATAACTCTGACTTTTTCAATACCTATAGCATCTCAATGTAATTTTTTCCTGTCATACGGATTTAGGAAAATTTGGTTTCCTTTATATGAATTTAGCTCAAAAAACCATCCAACGACCCACAGGGGAAATGAAGGAGGAAGGTCCAGACGCAAAGATGGAGAGATAGAAGGAAACCGCAATCTGCTTTTGCATGGGAAGATTGACGCAAAGAGGGAGAAGGAAAAGCACGAGAAGGGGATCGAGAAAACAAGTTGGAGCTTTCTAGGTGCCTAGAAAATCGTGGGAAATTGGATTCTTAATAGGAAGTTGCATTATGCAAATTGATTTATGTATTTGTTGTCCATGTGCATCAGTTTATTCTCATCTTGATGTATATGCTAATCTTCATCAGGATTCTCATTGTTCGGTAACGATTGACACTAGTAATAAGACTCTGATAAACTTTCATATTTCTTTCGTTTTATTTTTAACCAGTGGTGGTTCCCATCAAATTTTGGTAGCCTCGCTGTTTAAAAAAAAAAATCACATCAACTGCAGTTAAAAGCAATAATTCAAAATTTTACTTTTATATATATATATATATATATATTGATCATTTTAGTTTTTGATATATTTGAACATCCTTAGTCTCTAATACAACACTTTGGTATTTAAAAAAAAATATTTGTAATAAATTAAAAATAAAAATTAATATTTTAATATTTCTTTTAATAAAGGTATTATCATTATTTGGTTAAATTTTCTTTTTATTCTTATTTTATTTTCAATAAACCTAATGTAAAAATAGAATAAATTTTTTATTTCTTTAAATGATATACCAAATATAATGATAAATCACAATATTGCATTAAAGCTTTTTTTTTTTTTTCATTCTTATTCTCATTCTCATCAAAAGGATTTCATCTAGTGCTTAATATCTCTTTTTAAATTTTTTTCTTTTATTTTTTAAACAAATAAAAGCTTTATGAAAAAATTGAGAGAAGTCTTTCAATATGCTTTTTTTGGTAAATTGAACTTTTTCTTAGCTCGTTTTTTGTGTTTTTATTTTTGTTTAATCAAATTTTTTGTAAAAATTATTAGATATGACATACGAAGTGAATAATTAATATTAACTTATTACAACACTAATGATGTCGGTCGTAAAGTTTTTATTCATCTCTTAATTGAACAAAAATGTTATAGATATTTATTTATCATTAAATTTAAAATTTTTGTAACTATTGTGAGTATCGTTAGGTTTTGCATTTGAATAAAGTTATATATATATTTAATAAAAAGGTAAGGTTTAAAACCATAACTGTTTTTTTTTTTTTTAAGTTTCCGTAAATCTTATAACTTGAAAGTAGGCTTGATCATGGATTAAAAAGATCATTTGACTCAATAAATTTAACTGAAAATATGAATATAAGCTTGGAGAATAAAATTCGACCATAGAAGAACCCATTTAGAAAAGCTCAATTTGTAAATCGGGTTGATTTTGAACTTTTTTTAAACTCATCTAAACTTAATCTGAATTATATTCAATTTTTATTAATTATAATAATGAAATAATTTTTTTTATTTTCTATTCTTACCATTTGAAAATATTGATTAACTTTCTGCCCTTACATTGTTTTATTTATAAAAATCGTTCCATTAGCTTCTGTTGTATAATGAAAGTCGAGTTATTTCACTTATTGCTACTTCAGCTCCATTTATCTTTTGATTGTATGCTTCACATTCATTTGGAATTTGAAAACCATTACTAACGCAGAAAAAACACATGAAAATTGAAAAAAATCAAATGAAAACTTAACGTAATAATTCAAAATTTTTATTCATAAAAAATTGTCATACAATTGACAATGAAATTATTTATGTGATGTCCTAATTAATTTTCCAAGATTAACATAAAATAAATCAGAAAATACATAAAATAAGTAAAAAAAAAATTAAATGGCCTAAAGATGCATGAAAAACAATTGAATTTGGGGCTAAAATTAACCCCAATCAACTGGCCTAACTGTTGAGCTCTGAAAGAGGTTTTATAAATGTACAATAAGCCCTAAAACTCATCCCAATTTAAAAGTTATGCCCTTTTAAAGTTAAGATATTCATTTAGATTCTCTTTTGAGCTTCTAATAATAAACTTGCTCTATGATTAATTATTTTACAATACGTTCCATGTCAATTATATTCTAATAAAAAGAAAACTTTAAATATGTTTTTGACAAGATATTATAGTGTCATTTAAGGTTTTCAAATTCACGAGTTTAAATAAATTTATAAAAAAAAAAGATAAACTCATATCATAAATTCGTAAAAATTTGTATTTATTAATAATTACCTATAAAATATAATATATAAATAGAAATTCATTTAAATACATTTTAAATTATACCAATTTTTATAAAAAAATCATTTATATTCTATAATTCATATTTTTCAATGTAAAAATTTCAATAAAGTTTATACATAAATATTATTTTTGAATCCCTTTTGAATGGATTGTATTAGATTTAAGAATTTTTATCCTTTTTAAACTCAATTTGCTTTAATTATATGGGAATTTGTCAAATTTGATTCAAAATACATTAAGTTAATTGAATTTATCTAAGTCAAAAGTAAATTAAATCAACTTTATATTGAGTCCGAGTTTTCAAATAAATTAACACAATCTTTTTAACTAGAAACTTAAACTTGTAAAATCGAAGAGTTAACTCGTGAATTTAACAACAATGGTGCCGATTGTGGCTATTTAAAAAAATTTCATTATCTCTATTTTAATTTTATTAGTTTATAAATTATTTAATATAAGGATAACCTTTTTTTTTTTAGGGATCTTACATAGTGATAGTATTACTTAGATTTTTTTGTTCTTTTGTAACTAACTAATGGGCCCATGATCTGCAAATAGGTAAGGCGTCTCATTCTTGATTATTTGCGGTTTGAGGGGAAACGCCAAAAAGGGACTATTTTTTTTAAGGAGAAATTATACTTTTAATCTTTATGGGTTAAAGATTTATGATTAGAAACTTCTAATTTATAAATTTTTTAATTTAATTTTTACTGTTAAAATTTTATTAGTATTCTATTAAATTTTATTAATGTAACTGACTATCTATTGTTTTAATATTATAAATGTATATGATTTATGTTAAATAAAGAAATAAAAATAAACATGATAAAATAAAATTAACTCATATAAAAACAAAGATTAAATTAAAAATTATTTAAATTATAAATATCTAATTATAAATTTGTAAATTATAAAAATTAAATTAAACTGTGAGGACTAAAAGTATAATTTTTCTAAAAGATAAAAGAAATATTTTCTACAATCAATGAAATGGCGGAGAGCCGAGGGCAAAGTTAGAGTGGAGCTGGAACTAACAGAAGGCAACTGCATAGAGTTGAAAATTGAATTTTCAATTTTCCTCAAACTTTTAGTAAAAAATTAGAAAAATGTGTAGTGATCATTTTCCTCCCCATTGAGCCAATTTTTCTATCTATTTGCCTAAATATAAAATTTGTGTCATAACTTGTACTCTTTACTTGGCCATTTTTCCTTTTTCTTTTTCTTTGTTTTTTTTTTTTTAAATTTTTAGACCTTATTTTTCAAAAATAACAAAAGATACACTATATTAACATCTCTTATAACAAAAAAACAAGTTACAGTTATATCTATTTTGATTAAAATATCCTTATATATATATATATTATTTATATAATATAATAAATAGTAAATATCCATTTAATCAATATAAAAATAATCAATTTTTTATATTTAGAATAAATTAAATTTATAATTTTCACCACAAAATAAATAACATTGAAATACAAACTTTAAAATATATTTTTAGTATATTATATTTTTAATAAAATAAATATTTTTTTAAATATTTTAGTAATATTTTAACTTTGAATGAGTTTGTGCTTATTCTTATGATAAAAGGAATGACTATATAATTCAAGCATATCCTAGAGAAAGAAAGAGCAACTTCCTCTATTTCAATGGCAATGCTCCATTAGTTTTTCAACATCCAAAATTATATCCAAAACATAATATTCCCTGCTCAAACTTTATCTGAATTTGAATATATATAAATATATATATACACACACACACACACACTTTTAATACCTGCACTAAAATGCTTAATATTCAAAATATCTATAATATCCAAAAACTTATATAAAAAATGAGGATTTTGGATATTGGATAGTAAGTATTAAATATTGGGTTGAAATACTCGGCCGCCAAATTCACCTCAAAAAGAAAATTGTAAGATAAGTTTAGTATTTTAACCTTTTTGTGAATTTTAATTTCTTTAAGTGATGTATGATAATAAAATATAGAAAATAACTAATGAATATAATTTAGAATACATAATATAACATTTTATATATAATTATTAATATTTATTTTAATTATCATAAGTAATATACATATATTGATTATCAATTATCAGGTATTCTATTTGTCCATTCATATTGGATAGATATTGGATACTCAAAAATAAAATTTGAATTCACCCAAAATGAATTCAAATATCTAATTTTAATATTCAAATTTTATCAACTATTCATATTTGATCGAATATCAAGTATTTATTTTGAATAACTAGATATTCGTCCATTCATATTAGATACTCAAAAGTAAAATTTTGAATTCACCTGAAATCAATCCTAATATCTAATTTCTAATATTCAAATCTTATTTATTATCTATAATTGATCAAATATTGAATATTTCTTTTGACAAGAATATTCTTCCAAATTATTATTCTTATTCCTATTTTTGATATTTAGAGTAATTGATGAAAATATAATACAAGAGTAGGATGTTTATAATGTCCGGATTGTCTCAATCTATCAAGAAAAAAATGAACTATTTTGAGTAAATCCAAATCGTACCTTCCTTCTTTAATTAAAAATTAGGTAATTTTTCTTGGGAAATCTGGACTATCCATATATATATATATATATTTATTTATTTAAATCTCAACTATCTATTTCTTTTATTTTGATATTTTTCTTATTTTGATTGAAGAAAAAAGAAAGATAAAGATAATCTTTCAACTTCAATAAGTTAAAAGACTGTTTTCATTTCATTTTTTTTTCATTCAAAATTTAGAAAAAAAAGGATGGGTGAGATTGAAAAAAAAAAAGTTAATGAAGATGGATGAGCTAATCTGCTACGAATGGGAGACATCAGATCATATAAACGATCAAGATTTGTTCAAAATGATTATTATTTTTCTTCACAATCCATCCTCATGTCTATAGCCCTGGGTGATAAGGACAAAGCATCTACAGCCTGTGGGTTTCTTAAGCAACTTGAGCTTTAATACATTAATTAATCACACCATGCAACATGGCAAAAAGATATCAAGGAGACTTTGATATATTAGAACTGACATTAGATCCAAAATGGAACCTATAATATGAATATATTATATAATTACATTAATTTGTGTTATATATATATATGTGTGTTCAAATTTAATCTATTTTATATTATGTGTTATCATTATTAGAAATAAATGTTATAAATTTGGCAATATATGATAATATGTTTTCATTAAAAATTTTAGTAAATATATTTATTTGATTTTTGTACCTTATATAATTATTATTATACATAGTTCAAATTTGAGTAGATAAAGTTAAGAACACACAAAATAATAATATAATCAAATATTACTTATTTAGTAAAATTAGAGTTAATTTAATATCTTGCTAAATAATAAACAGGCTTTGGTGAAATTTATAAAGAGAAAATATTTTATTTAGGGATTTTGAAACTACATTGACAAATTTTATAAATTTTTGCTACAAACAATTATTTATAAAAACTAATTTAGTCTAATTGCTCAATTAAAATGAAACTAAAAGCAACAATAATAACAATATCAAAGGGCATTTTTTCATTAGGTAGAGTTAGCCATATGAATCAAATGACGTCATAAAATTCTATCATAAATCATATCTTTAGTTAAATCATTTAAATTTAAATATTTTTTAATAATTTTACCTATAATTTTTCGTATCTTTCTTTACTTACATTTAATTATTGGATTACTCTTTATCTAACTTACTCTTCTTATTGGAGCTTATATAGGTTTTCTCTATACATAGACAAACCATCTAAAATGTGATTCTAACTAACAACTTAATTAAAAATTTATTAAAAATTAATATATTATTAAAATTTAAACAAAAGGATCAGAATAAGAAGAAAAAAATACATAATTTAAGTAATATTATGTGTCAAATGGGAGATGATTTCGCGGAGCGGAAGAAGCAACCATCACATGCCAAATTCTGTTACAATTCAGTAGCTGCACAAGGAAGTTGTGAGTATAAAATAAATCCGAGCCGTGTACAAGGACACTGTCCTTGAGAGATATTCCGCCACAAGACGGCACTCCCCAGGATTGAACGGATTCTTCTGCGATGTCGCAGGAAAGCAGAACAGCGGAGATAAGAACTCAGGGACAGAGAGAAGAGGAGAGGAGAGAGCAGCTCGAATATTGTCCGAAGCTGTAGTGTATGGAACCCAAAGAGCAACGCGGTATTTATAGGCACAGAAAATAATGAGACGTTGGACCATATTGAATTATATTAATAAGGACGTTTCTGAACGTTGGACGGTTTCCGACATGAGGATTAATAAACATTATATCAGATAAAAATGGATTAATAATTGTCGGTAAATGATGAGTAACGTTCAGAAACGTTCACATAATGAACTCATAACCGAAGCCTTAAATTTGTGAATTTTCTGGAAGGCTATTTGAAAATATTTAATTTTCAAAAATTAAATTCCGACAACGGTAAAAAATGTCTAACACCGCGTATATTTTGCGCGCAAGGGGGGCAAATCGCCGAATTTCAACTGAGCTCAGCTATGTTGGCCTAGCTTTTTGTGCGCGCGAGCCAACTCTCCTCCTAGACCCATTTTGCTCTTCCATAATCACATGTTAATATTTATACCCTTTGGCTTTCATTTGTTTGAGCAATGTGGGACTTCTCTTTTTCTCTTCCCTTTTGACACACACACATACAATTCTCCAACAATCCCCCACATGTGTGTCAAAAGATCATTATCATCTGAGTTATACATATGGGTATAAACATTTCGAATATGGTGTCTTACGGACTATGAACCATTCCTAGACTAATAAAGCTTAGTATACACAATTGTAGGTGAAGCTTATAGCTTCTATGAACCAACAATTTTTCGTTGTATACTAGAGGCCTTAAGAGTCAATTTATACCCCCACAATTTCCGCTGTTATCGCAGTTTTGCGCTTTAAACTACGGCCTTGCGCGTGCCTGGTTTTAATGAATGCTCTAGAGATTTTTGCCATGATCTCATAGGAGCGGCCCCACTCCACATTCATATAGGTGATTTCATCAAGTGTGACTGCAATGATCACACCATCCATAAGGCATATGAAATCATTAAGAGCTTTTACTCAGCCTCGCCAACAATGCATTCTAACACTTTTCCTCATATCATAGGAATGGACTAAAATAATAAAGTGTTAGCAGAATTAATGAATGACTTATTTTTACCCATATGAACCTCTTTCATGGGATCACCAATCACAGAGGTTGGGTTACTATCATTGTTAATTTTCAAACTGGCTTAAGTCCCATTCCCCTCGATGTTTCCAAAATTTGTTTCTTCCCTAAAGGTTTGGTTAGATGGTCTACCAGATTTAATTCTGACCTTACAAAATCGATCGATATAACTCCATTTTTCAACAGCTGTCTTATAATATTATGTCTTAAACGAATGTGCCTACTTTTCCCATTGTAGGTCTTATTTTTAGTAACGGCTATCGCCGATTGACTATCACAATGTAATGACACTGATGGTGTTGGTTTTTCACCTAATGGAATATTTGCTAAGAAGTTTTTCAACCACTCAGCCTCATTACTAGCCAACTCCAGAGCAATGAACTCTGAATCCATAGTGGATCTCGCTATAATATTTTGTTGAGCTGATTTTCAGGTTACTGCACCACCACCAAGAGTGAATACATAGCCACTAGTGGATTTGGTATCTTCTGAATCTGAGATCCAGTTAGCATCACTGTACCCTTCTAATGCAGCGGGAAATCTATTATAACATATACCATAATTCATGGTACCTTTCAGATAACTCATTAATCTGTCCAAAGCTAACCAATGTTCACTACTTGGACAGTGAGTATATCTACTCAATCTACACACAGCATATGCTATATCAGGTCGGGTGTAATTCATTAAATGCAATAGACTCCCAATAATCTGTGCATATGTAGATTGAGCTACCGAATCACCCTTATTTTTAACTAATTTGGTGCTAGCATCGTAAGGAGTGCTTACAGGTATTTTTTCAAAGAATCCAAATTTTTTAAGAATTTTTTCAACATAATGTTCTTGAGATAGTAAAATGCCATTTTCACTCCTTATGATCTTAACACCTAATATCATCTTTGCTTCACCCATATCCTTCATATCAAATTTAGAAGAAAGAAACCTTTTAGTTTCTATCACAACATTTATACTTGTACCAAAAATAAGCATATCATCAACATATAAACAGATAATCACACAACCATCATTCATAATTTTTGTATAAACACATCTTTCTACTTTAACAATGGAAAATCCATCACTTGTTAAAACTTGATCAAGTTTTTCATGCCATTGTTTCGGCGCTTGTTTCAATCCATATAATAATTTAACAAGTTTACAAACTTTATTTTCTTGTCCAGGAACAACACACCCTTCAGGTTGTACCATGTAAATTTCTTCTTCTAAATCACCATTTAAAAAAGCAGTTTTAACATCCATTTGATGAATAAAAAGCTTGTAAACTGAAGCTAAAGCAATCAAAATTCTAATAGAAGAAATTCTTGTTACTGGAGAAAAAGTATCAAAATAATCAATATTTTATTTTTGAGTAAATCCTTTAGCTACTAGCCTCGCTTTATATTTATCAATGGATCCATCAGGATTATATTTTCTTTTAAAAACCCATTTGCAACCAATAGGTCTTGCTCCTGGAGGCAAGTCTGCTAAAACCCAAGTTTTGTTTTGATTTAGCGAGTCTATTTCAGTTTTAATTGCTTCTTTCCAAAGATGAGCATCAGAAGATGAAATTGCTTCAGAAAAATTTGATGGCTCATCTTGTAACATAAAAGTATAAAAATCATTTCCAAAAGAAGTTTCTTTTCTTTGTCTTTTGCTTCTCCTTAAATTTTCAACAAAATTTTCACTTTCATTTACTTTAGATGAAGAAGGCAAATTTTCAGCTGTTTGAGACATATGCTGAATTTTTAATAGAAAAATATGCTCAAAAAATTCTGCATCTTTGGTTTCAATAATAATGTTATAATCAATAACATCACTTTTCAAAACTAGAAATCTATATGATGCACTATGTTCAGCATATCCAATAAACATGCAATCAGAAGTTTTAGAACCAATTTTTCTCTTTTTAGGATCAGGTAATAAAACTTTTGCAAGACACCCCCACACTTTCAAATATTTTAAATTTGGTGTGTATTCTTTCCATAACTCATAAAGTGTCTTATTTGTTTTCTTATAAGGTATTCTATTTTGTAAAAAACATGCAGATAACAAAGCTTCACCCCATAAATTATCTGGTGCAGAAGAACTTACAAGCATAGCATTCATCATTTCTTTTAAAGTTCTATTTTTTCTTTCTGCTATTCCATTTGATTCAGGTGAATATGGAGGAGTTACTTTGTGAATGATTCCTTCTTTTTCACAAAAGTCATTAAATAAAACAAATTCTCCTCCTCTATTTGACCTAACCCTTTTAATCTTTTTATTTAATTGATTTTCTACCTCAGCTTTATATAAAAGAAATTTATCAAAAGCTTCATCTTTATTTCTCAATAAATAAACTTTAGTATATCTAGAAAAATCATCAATAAAAGTTACAAAATACTTTTTCCCACCTCTTGTCATAGTTTGTTTTAAATCACCTAAATCAATATGTATTAAGCTAAGCAATTCAGTTTCTCTTTCTACAGGAAAATGAGACTTTTTGGTTAATTTAGCTTCTACACAAATTTCACATTTGTTTAGAGAATCATTTTTAATTTCAGAAATTAAACCAAATTTTTGCATTTTCTTTAAATATGACTTACTAACATGTCCTAATCGAGCATGCCATATATCAAAAGTATCAACCATAAAGACAGGCAAGTAAGCAGAAGATGATGCATTTTCATTCATATCAGTAATGTTGAGAATAAACAGCCCCTGAGTACAATAGCCCTTTCCTACAAATACATTATTCTTTGTCATTACGATCTTATCAGATTCAAATGACACCTTAACCCCAACTTTGCTTAATAGAGCTACAGAAATTAAATTGGCTCTAACATCAGGCACATGAAGAACATCACTGAGTGACAAGGTTTTTCCAGATGTGAGTTTTAGTTCAACCTTTCCTTTTCCTAGAACTTTTGCAGTTCGGGAATCAGCAAGGTAAACACGGTCTTCTCCTTCCTTGGTAGGATTATAGGAGGCAAACATCTCACGATTTGCACAAATGTGCCTGGTAGCCCCAGAGTCTACCACCCATTTTTTCACATCGGATACTAAAAGAGCTTGAGAAATGACCGCTACTATAATTTCATTTTCTTCATCTCCTTGAACCAAATTGGCTCTAGGAGGATTGTCATTTCTAGCCCTCTTTCTACATTGAGCAGCATGATGGCTTAGTTTTCCACAAACAAAGCAACTCCCTTTCTTTTTGAATTTGGGGTTAGAACTCTTGGGCTTGTAGTCAGGTTTTGTTTTAGAGTCATACCTCTTGGCATACTGCTTTGTCTCCACCAAATTTGCTTTTGAGGTCATCTCTTTGCCTTTTGCAGCTTGCATCTCTTTTCGATTTGTATCCTCGATTATGATGTGAGTGATTAGGTCCGACAATAGCAATTGCTTTTGTTTGTGTTTCAGTTGTTGTTTGTAGTCCTTCCATGATTCAGGCAGCTTCTCAATCAGAATTCCAGCAACAAACTCGTCAGGTAAGTTGATTTTTTCTGCCCTCAACTCTTCTAGCAGCTTATGGTACTCATTAATATGCAGCTTAATATCCTTGTCTTCGGTCATCTCCCATCTATAGTAATTTCCAACAACAAACTTTTGCTTTCCAACGTCCTCAGCAGTATATTTTGCAATTAACGATTCCCAAATTTTACTTGCTTCCTTGTACACATAGTAAACATCGAACAGATCATTAGACAAAGTATTAATGATGGTATTTCGGCATACCTTGTTGGCATATTCCCAAATAATCCTTTGATTTTGGTCAATATCTAACGAAGGTTCAGATTGTGTGAGCGCAGCAGCAACTCCATATAGGTCCAGGATTGAGTAAACGCGTTCTTGCCACCTTCGAAAGTTTTTGCCATCGAACATTTCAATTTTTGAAATATTCGGTGGTGGCCTAGACAGTGGCATCGGAGGTAGTGTGAACGGAGCAAAGGATGTAGGACCAAGACTGGCACCGGTAGGGCCATCGGAAGCAGAAGCATTGTTTTGTGACTCCATATCTCTCAAGATTGTTACAATTCAGTAGCTGCACAAGGAAGTTGTGAGTATAAAATAAATCCGAGCCGTGTACAAGGACACTGTCCTTGAGAGATATTCCGCCACAAGACGGCATTCCCCAGGATTAAACGGATTCTTCTGCGATGTCGCAGGAAAGCAGAACAGCGGAGATAAGAACTCAGGGACAGAGAGAAGAGGAGAGGAGAGAGCAGCTCGAATATTGTCCGGAGCTGTAGTGTATGGAACCCAAAGAGCAACGCGGTATTTATAGGCACAGAAAATAATGAGACGTTGGACCATATTGAATTATATTAATGAGGACGTTTCTGAACGTTGGACGGTTTCCGACATGAGGATTAATAAACATTATATCAGATAAAAACGGATTAATAATTGTCGGTAAATGATGAGTAACGTTCAGAAACGTTCACATAATGAACTCATAACCGAAGCCTTAAATTTGTGAATTTTCTGGAAGGCTATTTGAAAATATTTAATTTTCAAAAATTAAATTCCGGCAACGGTAAAAAATGTCCGACACCGCGTATATTTTGCGCGCAGGGGGGGCAAATCGCCGAATTTCAACTGAGCTCAGCTATGTTGGCCCAGCTTTTTATGCGCGCGAGCCCACTCTCCTCCTAGACCCATTTTGCTCTTCTATAATCACATGTTAATATTTATACCCTTTGGCTTTCATTTGTTTGAGCAATGTGGAACTTCTCTTTTTCTCTTCCCTTTTGACACACACACACATACAATTCTCCAACAAAATTCTCATCATTCCACGAAGCTCAAGTGAGATAATCCACGAAATCACACGATGTAAGCTTGACACTTTAGCATAACACCTTAGCATGGAATAAAGATACCGAATGACGAATTGCCACACTTGGCATAATCTCACTCACTCCCCTCCACTAAATATAGGCATCCCTGCCTTCCCTATTTTGCACCAAGCAAGCTCTTCCAAAGCCTTAGATAGTGAGGGATGAAGTAAGAGAGAGAGAGGTGATACAGAAAGAAGAAAGAGAGAAGGAGCAAAGAAGAAGCAAGTTAAGAAAAAAAATTCCAAAATTGAGATAGACATAACAAGCCTTTATTCTCCTTGTCTCATGCATATAAAGTGTGTGTGTGTATATATATATATATATTTATTTATTTACATGCAAACCTGACCTTTTAGATAGCATATCATGCATAGGTTGTTTACTTTGAGTTCATATTATTATTCTGAGGGGTTTGTAATTTTTGTTTATAATAATATTATTGATAAAGTCTTAAGTTTGTGGAAACTTTGTTTTATTACATGTAACTCGTTTAATTTTGTTTAGCTTATCTTATTATCATAAGGATACTATGATATTTGGAGCTTTTGGAAATTGTGTGTTAATATATGTGGTTATGTTAAAAATATAATAGTATTTTAATTGATTGAAATCCATAATATGTGAACAAATAATTGTTTCATTTAAAAAATAATTTATTAGTTTATTTGTATTTTGTCTTTTTGGTGATTTCTCATGGAACCTTGTCAATAAAGCTTAACTATGATATATATATATATATATATATAGGGACCATAAAAATTCCCATGCCTCCATTTGGACATGGACTATGACTGTATATACATTATGGCATTTTATGATGGACTGTGGATGGACCAAGTTGGGACCGCACGGGCAAGGACCTAAGATATTCTAAAAACAATAATAAAATAGTAATTTTGTAAGGTTTTGTGAGAACTTACTGACTTAGGACAATATGCATATGTGGCTAATTTTGGCCTTGTTTATGACATATGTGACCAGAAAAAAAATTATTGTATGGATGATAGAGAAATTGTTTCATGCATGACATCATTTTTTGTCTCTAGAAAAATTTAATATGATAGAAAAAGCAACTGATGTGGCATGATTTCCATGACATGTTCAATAAAAAAAGAAATTATTATAAATGTCATGATTAAGGAAATTTTCATGAAACACAATGGAAAAAGAATGATGAGAAAAAGTAGTCAATGCAAGATAATATGAAAAATTATCCTTAAAAAAGAAAATGATCAAGAAGTGATCTCAAGGGATAGCATTTTCAAAAAAAGAGAAATCTCTATAAAATAAGAGACAATTCTTAAAAGAAAGGTGATATCTGATTGCGTGGAGTGCAAATATAATAAAATATTTTAAGCTTTATAATGATTCTTTATATTTATGTATAATTTGTTTTGATTGCCTAAGTATAACCATATATGGATACAAGAAAAATGAGTCGAAAAAGTAATTCTGTGGTTTATATAACTGTGCCATTATATGAGATTTTAAACAATTATTATTTTCTTCTAGGAATATAAATTCTCATTTTTTTTTTCTATAATTTGTTCAACCGTGAATATAGATGATGCCAATCCTTAGAAGTTCCACTAGCAAGTCTAGTTCAAGTGATCCAAGCCATTAGGGTGGCTATAGCTATTGAAGGAAGGCAAGATTTACATTTAATTTAGGAATTTGTACTAATTATGATTTTATGTTAGAATTAATTTTCACCATTTGTATTTGTGAATAATATTGTACAACATTGCTATTTATGGCAACTATGTTGTATCAATAGAGTATTATTCAATGAAACTGATATTATTCATTGATATTATCTAATAGACAAATGGAAAATTGCTAGGGAATAACACTAGAAAACCAATACGATACGCTGAAAACCTATTGGACAAAGTGTTCTATGTTGATTTGAAAAATCCCTTAAGCTCAGTGGAATCATGCGTAGGTAAATTTGGCCGAATTAGGGTAAATAAAAGCATGACATGGAGTTTTTGTTTTACAAATAGTCTAAGGTGTATTACCAAATTATAAAAAATGGTTTACATATAACATTTTTTATTGAAAATGTCAAGCATTATTCTAGTAAAATTTCATTAACCCCTACACCTATGCCTGCAAAGTTTGTTCTGAAGTATTGTTCATGATCCATTGGCAGATTCATAACATATTAAAACTTACATATATTTGAGAAAATTAAAGTAGCCTTTTTGAAGTATAATATAATTATTCTTCCAAAAATGCATAATCTCATTGTGAAAGCTTTTCTCCTTATTATTGTAGTACTTAATTAATCCCATTAATTCTTCTGTAACATAATTCCTACTCATCATTAGAGGCCATTTAATGGTAGAACTTATTTATTTAAGCATTCAAATAAATTTAATGATATTAAATACAAGTACATAAAATTTGAATGTGATCAACTATGTTTGGAAAATATTATAAATTTTTTATCCATATAATTACAATCTTTTATAGTATAAATAATTGCCGCACACTTTTTTTTATACCAAACTAATAATTGAAGTTGCAGATTTTTGTAATACGATCATTTGAAAAAAAAAGTGAAAATACCATATGTACTGAAATGCGCCTGCACAAGAACACTATCCAATTCCTAAGTCTGTCCTTTGCCCGGTTGGTTGTTCTACCTTTGCACTAGATAGACAGCGATTTGTTTTTCTTTTTTTTTTGGGGGATAAAACTTCTAGTGACTTTATTCGCTAATATCAGCTAGAAGTATATGAGCCATACAAGGTGAGGCCTCTTCAATTCATACCATTACACCAGAATAATTCTTTCCATGCTATAGTCCTTGAGTTCAGCCAATTCTCCACAGCAGCCTCTCACACCCTATCAAGATTCTCCATATTATGATTTATGACCCAGCCTTTTTTTCATTCCTTGAAGACCAGACCTTTTAAAAGGAGTAGAAAAGAGTGGATCCAATCCCCTGGCTTGTTCAACACTTTCTGCAAGCCAATGAATAAAGCAGCCTTCAAAAACCAAGACACTAATGCCCGTCAGGTATACATGGCAACAAAGGCGTAACGGAGCAGCATTGAATTGAGACATGATGGGTGGTATTGGCTGCATCAACACAAAAGAAAGCAATTATCCGACAAATGCATTCCTCTTCTGTTAATGGTTTACTTGACATGCTCTCCAAATTAAAAAAAAAAAAGTTCTGGTTTTACTTGGAACACTGTTTATCCAGATAATATTACAGAGAGAAGTGTAGTTACTGAAACGAATCTTTCCCTGGTCTACCGAGGCTTTTTCCTGTTCCTCCATAATACAGGCCCACTTATGAAGCATTCCCAATTTTCACAGTACTGAACCATCAGAAAACAATTGATGTGATGAGCCAGCAAGCCAGTGCGAATTTAACACCACTATTATGCTTTTTTTATTTTGGAAAAAGAAAAACTCTGCAGCTTGGCGTTAAAAAAGTCACTAAAAGTTTGGTATTGCCAAATTGCCATTGAATAGAAGCTTCCCCAAGAGCCTTTTGCTGCAGCCTAATCCTGCCGTGATCCCAACAGAAGCAGAATGATGAGTTTAACAATGTCAAATTAAGGCACAAATCCTGATATTGTCAAATAATTAAGACCTAGTCATCAGAATAGAAAATAAATCTCCAATGGGAATTACAATCTATAAAGCATAAATTCAAATATTAGATAGAATACATGACAGAAAAATCATTGTCACAATGAAACCGCGTAAATTCAAATATTAAATAGATTACATGACACTTTGATAATATGCAATGCTAAAATAACTACATATTGGAATATGGGAAACGGTAACTGGCCCTTAGAAGTCCAACATCGGAAGTTGTTCTGATACATGCTGCATGCATATATCATAATTGTGCCCGTTCACCAGTTAGGCCGCTAGTCACCCAAAAACAACTTGGAAATGAGACTATATAACTAATTGCAGAGGTAAATATGATAGGTCTTATTGTAGGTGTAGGATCGGCAAAAGTAAATATAATAAGAATCACTCACTAGTATTAAAAAGAAAAAGAGTATCATTCACGAAGTTTCTAAGACATCCGACTACGCAAGAACTATATCCCAACTGCATTGCCATTAGTTTGTGCTTCCATAAATTATATTGCTGCAACCTCCGTTTCACACTTAATTCCACTTTAATCTGCACATTTTTATGCATTTTACAACCATCACTTTATTTGCTCGTAAGGCTATTCAGCCCTATCACTTGAATTAGCTAGGCATCCAGCAAAGAGTATTTAAACATCAAAAGATTATACTACAATAATCTAATATACTTATCTAGATGAAAAATTGCAGTACAGATTATCCGATTATCCTGCAGCATTAAGCATCAGATTTCCTAGTAATACAATCAAAATCTTTTTCTCTTCACTCTTGAAATATCATCAAAGCCGTCGTCACTCCAAACCTGTCCACTGTTCCTGTAATTTGCTTCCTGCTCATCTATATTTCTAGTTCTTCGAGGGGGCACATTTGCTGGCCTGTTCTTAATACGCCTGTCAAAATCCCTTTCCCTCAAGCTGCTTCTTTCAGGGAATTCTGAATCATCTGTACAGAATCTGTAGTGTCTAGGCCCATCCTCCGCAGCAAGGTGAAAATTCTCACCAACACTACCATTATAAGGAGGCCTATAAGAACGAACAGGTCCCCGTCTCTCACCAAACCTTCTCCTCTCATCACCATTTCCTTCACCATTTAGCTCGAGTAACCGACCAGAATGCATAGGGCCTCCAAAATACTCATCATTATCTGCCCTATCTTGGGCCTCTACAACATCAAATCTTCTGTTTCTAAGCAAAATTCGACCAGATGGACTCCTGTTGGACATGACAGACCGGGGATGACCACGACCCCGTCCAGAATCAATATCCCTGATATCATTAGAAGGACGAGACATATATGAAGGAGAGACATGCCTCCTGATCACTCTCTCCCCAGGGAAAACTGGACGATCAGGGGATCTCATTCTGTCAATCCTATATAATGGTGATCTTCGATGGGCCAATTCTGGATGTCCACCAAATCCGTCCGGTGATCTCCTAGGAGATCTTCTTCGGGGAGATGACCACGGACCAGGAGAGCGACTCCTAGATCTGATTGGAGATTTTGAATGAATTCGAGGAGGACCCCTTCTTTGAATGGAGAAGTTCCTAGCTCCCCGTGTAAACCGACCATCTAGTCTCTCAAATGGCTGGGGACGTGTAAACATAGGATCTAGAGGATCCTCAGGGAAACCTCTCATAAACTTCTCACCATGCCTCATACTAACAAACTCAGAACCATCATCTCCAACACATCTGCTTGGGCTCATAGTTCTAGGAATCCTATGACCCATTTGCATGCTCTCTCTCCCCCCTGGAGACCGTCTCCTCGACGTAATATGACGACCAACTGGCCCCTCATCATTCAAGGGCTTCCTGCCAACCCGATTAGTACCAACAAAAGAACCATCACGTGCAATATTATTGTACTCCAGGTCAGCATCATGAACAGAAGATGCAAATTTATGCCTAGGGCCGCGAAACTGACTTGGACCATTATAAAATTCACCAACAAATTCATGGTCAGATTCCCATTCACCTCGACGTGTGTCTATTCGACTATTAATCCTCCCTCTACCGCGCACAAAATTTAATCTTGAGTTTCTAGGTGAAATATCTTGATGCCTTTCTCTTGAAAATTTGCAAGGACCATCAATGTAAACTTCATCTCTGAAAATCAAAATAGGAAGGGAAAAGTGTTGGGAAAAGGATTCAATTAACAGTTTATAAGGGAGAAAGAGTATAGGATATAAGCATATACCTTCCTCCGTGTAATTTTTCATGATGAAATGTATCAGATAATACATCTCTTCCAGCTCGTGATGGCAGTCCCCTGCCTGCTACAGATCTAGATTTAGTAGGGAATAAAGAACTAGCAGCTCGGGCCAAATTTATAATTCTTCCTTGATTACCACCATTACTAACATCCTTGCTTGCATCATAGGTATTTACAGATACTTCCATCTTTAACAAATCTGAGTCAGTTTTTCTAACCATGTCCAGGTTCTTAACAACCTCATCAGCACATTGAGCAACATCTACTCCAAAGCTTTCATTAGTGCCTTGGTCAGATAATAATTCTGTCTCTGTGGTATTAAGGACTTTCTTCCTTTCAGAAAGATCTAACAACCTCGTTTGTGAGCTAAAAGTTGGCTTTTCAGCTTCCAATGACTCTTGTACACACACAATTTTGTCAGTGACATTATCAGACTTCTTGTGTGATTCAGTGTCAGTACCATCCTTAACACAATTTACTTCACTGTGAGTTACAGTTCTATTATCATTTTCTTCAATATGAGATGATGCGGGGCAATCACCACTTACCAGTCGCTTCTCCACCTGTTTACCATCATAATTACTACATGCAACACGTTCTACTTCTCTTACCTCACAAATGGAGTCCTCTACTACAGAATGCTTTAGGGGTTCCCGAACCTCACCATCTTCATAATCATCATCCTCTCCACCATATTGCTCTATATCCATGGCAACAGTTAAAGAATGAGTGCCATCTGATTCATAATCATAACCATAACCATAAGAATCATCCTCTAGCATATCAGCCGATAAGGTTATCTTTTCATCATCACTTACACTGCCTTCACCAATGCATCGTGGATCTAATGGGAGCTCATTCATGAGTTTCAATCTGCATCCCTTAGGATCATCTGCATTTTCTTCATTGCTTCTTATAGAATCCTTCATGCCAGGACCACTTGATTCTGCATTATCAACCATAGCTGTGGCAACTGTTTCTGGAGGAACCTGCTTGTCACTTGAACAAGCTCCCTGAGATGCTTTTTTATCAGCACAGGCTGCTTCTACAGTATCATTATTTTCTAGATGGTTTACTACACTTACACTGGTACTCAACTCTGTTGAACATATGGCTTTCACTGGAGGACAAGCTGTCTCTGCAGAAATTGGCACTGATTCCAAACTCACTGGCTTTTCTAAGGAAGAACAATTATCTGATGCTTGTGGCAACTCTGTACCCATTTGATCTGAAATACTCTCTATCGTCCTGGGTCTTTCCTGATTATTCTCATGACCGGGTTCAGATTTGATCAATTTAGGATCAAATAACTTCAGATTGCTACCTTCTAAAGACTTGACAGACTCAACATTGGAACGCTCAACTAATTCATGTTTAACAGTGATCCCATCTATTGATCCCACGGGACAAGGTTTAGCCTCCTTCAAATCCTGTTTCAGGTTCTCATCTAATGGTTCTGATTTTATCCTCCTAGCACTAGCTATGTTCACATCACCAGCAGAAGCCAGCGCATTTGACAAGCTCAAAGTAGGAACAGCACAGTCTGAATTTTGTTTAACAGATAATCTAGAAGGTTCTCCAGTGTATTTCGGGAGACATGAAGCAGGACAGAGATTACGAGGGTTGACACATTTATACTGTTGGCCATACAGTCTGGATGAAATTATGAAAGCTTTGTTTTGACTCTCTGAATTGATTTGCTTGAGGGAGGCACTGCCAGTAGGTTCCATCCCAGTTGAACACATAACATGTTTCTCATTAAGTGCACTACCAGTAATTTGCAGCCCATGAATAGATGTTTTACCTGAAGTGGCATCACTCCCAGGCTCTTCCCACGCATCCATTGTAGTATTCAGATCCCAGTTTGCCCTATTAGTTTTAGCATCACCCTTAAAACTCTTTGAACTACCTTCTTCCTTGCTCAGAGATAATTTCAACGAAACAGACTCTGCTTTCTCAGTTTTCTGGAAACTCTCACCAATATCAAAGCTTGTCCCAGCAGGAAATAAGTGCTGCTTAAAACCTAAAGATAAACTAGTACTCTCTGGAACTGCAGGACTCTCTTGTTTACATTTCTCTTCAACATTTTGCTTCCTAATCTCTGCTCCAATGTTAAGGGCAAGACTTTTTTTAGCAGCCAACGATAGTTCAGGATCCTCCTTCATCATTTGGGGTCCCAATTTTTCTTCATAACTTTCACTGGTAATCAACTTCTCTTCGCTGTCCACAACATCCAATTTACTTGAGTGAGTTGCAAGATTTGGTTTCTGAAGCTTGGGGCTAAGGTAATTAGAATTGCTTTGGACCGAGTTAGCATCTGTAACATCAGAACTTGCTTTCCTTTCTTCAAATGCAGGGTTTTTATTTGTATCAGATAAGCCAGCAGAACTGGTAGAAGGAGTTGAACCCTGTGCTGTGCTTGAAAGTTCCTTACGTGATCCATTGTTTTCTTCTGGCGGTAAAGAAGGTTCTTCCAAAGGAGATGAAGAAGCTTGAATCAAAGGGAACCTTCTTTTCTTGATCGGTGCATCTGCAATACTAGCATTTGATAGAGTTGATACTTGAGAAGTGCTTGAATGCTCTTTCCGTAGTGATTCAGTTTCTTCTGTGAGTGAATATTGTTCTCCAGACAAAGGTGAAAAAGGTTGTGTCAAAGGGAACCTCCTTTTCTTGATGGGCACACCTGCAATTAAACCACTAAACTGTCCAGCACACGATTTAACCCCAGTCTGTCAATAGAAGATCAAGTAATCAATATCCAAAAAAGAACAAATCGGTATGGTTCTCTAATCGTAGTTAGCTGTAAATCAGAAAGGAAATAAACACCTCTTCATGTCCTGAAACAGGCATGATTCCAAAGTTTGCCAAAAGGTCACAACCCTTCTTTCTAAGGTCAATATTATAATTCAACAGCAAAAGCAACTCTTCAATACCAATTTTGAAGTAGATTAATATTCTGAACTGAATTTAACGTTGGTAAACATATCTTTCTTCCAAAAGCTCCTCCTAGACAACTAAATTTATTTTCTAGCGTTAGTCACACTTCAAAGTGGAAAAAAAGGAAAGAGAAACCGGAAGTCACGAGAACCTGCAAAACACAAAACATAAAGCTGTAATATCAGAAATTCGCTACACTGAAAAATCAAAGTCAAACTAAATATAGAGCAACGATAAATCTAATAGCATGAATTAGGCCAAAATCTATTAGATCCAAAACTAACTGACCACATAATCATAACAGACCGCCAGATCAGTGAATACTTATACATTAAAAAATCTCAAAACCGTGCATGCAGAGTAAGCTGAACACAAATCCAAGAAGAATATTAAACTGAATACCAAAAGAATAAAGTTTTTCTCAATAGCAAAAAGACTGAAAAGTGTTTAAAAAAAGCCAAATTCACCATCAAAGGTGAAAAAAACGACCTGGATATCATTGGAGTCCATCAAATCTTGCGGAACCTCGTGGAATTGTAAAACCAAAATCACAAATAAAAACCCGTTGCAAGACGAAAACCAAAAAAAGGTCCCCAAAAACAGCAGCAGGGAGACCAAGAGAAAACATCCAAGAAGAGAGGGAATCAGATCTACGCCTATAGACAAAAGAAGCACAGCGAAAAACGGAGACTCAGCTTAGTATGAAATATTATCGAAAAATACCTAAAATCGCAGGCGATGGAAAAAAAAAAAAAGCACAAAATTAGAAAAATTTCCGATCCTGATTGAAGTTGAGGATAAAGAAGAAGAAGAAGACAAATGAATTACCCGCAAAGGAAGAAAGGGTTGAAGAAGGAAAACAAGGGCAAAGGGGATATTTGGTCAAGCTCTGCAACTTCTAGGAAACGTAGTGGATGGTTGAAGAGAACATGGATACAAACATAAAGATATAAACAAGTGGGTGACAGAGAAGGAGCGAGAAAAAGATCTCAATGTAGAGAGAGAAATATAGGGTTTAATTTTTAAAAAAGATATGGTTTGATTTTATTTCATTTTTTTAAATAAAGATGTGATTTTAATTCTTGACTTTGTGGAAACGGAAGCTTATTCTTCTCCCTGTCATGACGCACATCAACTGATACGTCGACACGTGTCCCTTTCTGGAATCCTACGTGACGTGTACTATTGTTTTTGAAAAGTTACCTAATTCAAAAGAAATTTGTATCCAGATATTTTAAATTTTAAAATTTTTTAAAATAAAAATTTAAACAATATAAAAAATAATAATCCTCAACTTAAAATTTTTTGTTTTAAAATTTAAAATCTTTTAATATGAATATTTTTAATTTAAAATTATTAATTATAATTTTTTTCTTTATTTTTAATTAATTTTGTCTTTTATTTATAAAGTTGTTTAACTTAACCTCCAATGCATCCTTTTTCTTTTTTAATTTAGCTTTTAGTTTAATTTTTTAAATATTCTCATTGAATAAAATTTTATTTTAATTTTTTATAGATCAAATATTTTTTAATTTAGCCTTTAAAAAAATTATTCTCTCAATTTAATTATTCATAAATAAGATATTTTTAATTTAGTCTCTTATAAAATTATCATTTCAATTTGGTAAAAAATATTATTATAATAATTTTATTTACACATAATTTTATTTACACATAATTATATTAAAAAATGCCAAAAATAAAATTAAAAAAAATATCTTATTTATAAGAAATAAAATTGAAAAGACAATTTTTTGATAAGTTAAATTGACAAATACGAACCAAAATGAGATTTTATTTTACTGCATTTTTATCCAATCAAAACGATTCCGTAACAATGCAATCTCATACGGTAAACAAATGATATGAATTTGTTCATGTTTATTTTTGTATTATAACTTGATTTCAATATATTAAAAAAAATACAAATGCTTTGCAAAGGGATTATATTAACTGATAACAAGTGTTTATAGATTAAATTAAGAGACTTCACATTTGGATAATTAAGTTGAGAGAAGAATGATATTTTAATAACCAAATTAAAAAAATTTTATCTTTAAATTAACAAATTAAAAAGAGAGTAATCTAATTCTAAATTTATTCTTTTTTTATCAAGTAAACCTTTTTTTAATATTTACTATTATAGAAGATGCTTTTTAGAAAAAAAGCTTAGAGATAACCTTTAAAATAAAATTTATTATGAATTTTATTTTTTATGTTTAGCAAATAAATGCACGATATATAATTAAAAAGAAATAAACAAAAAATAAGTGGATAAAAAAGAAAAAAAAATGAACCTTATATTTACTTCTTTGTATTATTCTCTTTTTAACTATATACTATAAGATACAAGAGTACCTTATTGCTAATTTATCTTTTTATAAACTAAATTTCTCTTATGATTAAAAAATTTAGATGTAGTTTTTATATTATTATTATTATTATTATTAAGTTATTCAAAAAATAAATGTACAACTTTTTATTTCATTTTAATTTTTTTTATGCATGAGCAAAAGTAAGAAAAAAAAAAGACTAAAAAAATACACCAATAAGGTGGACAAACTTTTTAATTAAATCTTCATATACAGCATCGTCAATTATAGCTATATTGAAGTTTAAAAAAAAAAAAGGCTAGCCTATATTGAAGAGGGAATATTTAGTATGTAATTAGAAGTAATGGAAGAGGAGAGAAAAAAGCGATAATAAAGGATAGTTTGAAAGATGCAGACAAAAAAAAAAATTAAATGCATCATAGTACTCCTGCCTAAAATGCAAACAACATGCTTTTCTTTATGATATTCTGTCCAATGAATATTCCACAATCGCTTGAAAGCCCATCATGAATAAACATGTGAAGGAAACAAAAAAAAGGATGAAAATTAAGGACATGTTTAAAACTGTTTTTATTTTAATGTTTTTAAAATAACGATTTTTTTAGAATAAATTTTGAGAACAAAAAATTTAAAAAATCTGTTTAAATCATTATTCTAAAAAGTAGCTTTTTTTTTATTCTGTAAAATAAAAATTACAAAACACTTAAAAAAATTCTGATTTTTTTATTTTTACAAACAAAATTCTATTTTTTGATTTTATAAAACACTTCCTTAAAAATATATTATCAAACAAGTTTTTTTTTATTTTTTTGTTCTTAAAAACAGAAAACTATTCTAAAAAAAAAACCAGATTCTTCCAACTAATCCCATGCAAACTCATACCATTTGTGTTCATTAAAAAAAAACAAAAAAACTCATACCACTTGCATTTCCAAAACCCAAGTGGTATAGTTACCATCATCTTGCCTCATTTGATAGCATGAGATAGAAGAAAAAAAATCATCTCATCTTATGTGGTAGCACGAGTTAGACGGAAATAAAAAGAAAATCCTTTCCTATGTCTCATTTAATAGTCAAATTTTGTCCCCAAAAAATGAATTCATTTTTTTATATAAGTACATAAATCGATAGTAATTATTGTATTTGATTTATACAAAATTTATTTTATTATTATTTTAGGTAAAAATATAAAGATTATTTTTTATCATTTTTTATTTTAATATTATTTTTATTCAATTAAACATATAAATAGAATAGTATTCGCATTTCTTTTTATATTTTATCAAGCATAATTAATTTATTTTAATTACATTCTCATTTTTTAAAGATTTTTATACCTAATAATTTTATATCCTTAAGATAAAAATAATAATCATTCTTTCCAAGCTTTTAGTTAGCCTTTTTGGAATTCTTGGTCTACTGAACATAATCATCACCGTTTTTGAATGTAGAAGAATTCCACCTATTATGGGTTCATTTAACACTTTCTTTCCAATAAGTTAGAAATTTGACGCCTTACTTTTATCAGTGTGTCAAAGGATTTTTTTTTTTTTTGGCTTTTGTGGGCCCGAATAGTGCCAAAGGATTAGTAGTGGGTAGCTTCTACAATCTAAATTCAAATGATCGTATTTAAAAAAATATTTAAACATATTATCTTTTTCTAGGTAAATTACTCACATATCTTGTGAAAAATATGTAAATTACACAATTTTTTTTTTAAAAATATACATTTATTCCTCTAAACTAAAATATAATTAAAATACTTTTATCAATGATATTAATTTCTTTTATTAAAAATATAATTTATTAAAAATATTTTTAAACTCTTATTTCAATAATCAATATTATTTATTTTATATTGAGAATCATAAATTTAGTTTATTTTAAAATTTCATTAAATTTATAATAATAAATAGATTTTTAATATATTTAATGCAAATGTTACTCTTGAAATGGAATTATTATCTCTAAATTATTCAAATTTTAAAAAATATTTTATCAATATGTTTTTTGTTTTTAAAAGTTTATTTTTCATCAAATAATTTTATAATTTGTTAAATTTAAAAAATTAAAATTTTACATTAGATAAATATCTATTTAATTCATGTTATATTATATAAATAATAGATTTAAGGATATTTTAATAAAAATAAATATAATTATAACTTATCTTTTATTGCATATAAGATAATCATAGCAGATCTTTTGATTTTTTTTTAAAAAAAATTCAAAATAGATAAAAACATTGTGTAATTTAAATATCTTTAAAAAGATGCAAAAAAATATTTACCTTATTTTTACTTACAATTATCATAACAAATACATAAAATCAATATATATATATATATATTAAAATTTTTAGATATTATTCTTAAACAATAACAAATATGATAATTATATATTTTTTAGTGGTAGGACCACCGAATTTTAGTGAAAGCCTGCACTAGCTATTCCTAATTGTAGCCCTTGTCCTTTTCATCTTTCCGGATCCGGCATGCGTGGTAGGTGGGGGGCAACGCACGCCCTTGGATTTTCGGTCTTTAAATCTCAACGGTTGATTATTATGTATATTTTTTCGTTTGAAAATATAAAGTCAAATCGAAGTATTCTTTTTTAATGGAAGTAGTCCTTATCACCCTTGATTTAAATCTTCAATTTTAATCGGTTCAACGTTAATATTTAAATAATAATTCATAGTCTTAATAAATAAGATGTTATTTGTGATATCTTCAAAAGTTTAAATAAATTTATCAAAAAAATTGAAATAAATTCATTATGAAATTTATACTATAGCTCTTTAATATTAAAAAGTAATGTTAAAGATATTTCAAATTGAAGTTTAAACCATTAAATATATTTGGACAGAAAAAAGGTTGCGGAAGGAATCTCATTTTGTTGAATGAGTTTTTTCTTTGTAGAATTTATATGGTTTTAAATGTTTATATTATGAATATCATGCTTCCATATATTTTGAAATTAATTAATTTACAATCTTTTTTTAAAACGTGAAAAATATCAATTCTTTAATTATCTACAGGCTTGTTTTTATTCATTTTTTTTTCTAAATTTGATATGCAAGATAATTTTATAATTACTTAAATTAACCGACTGTATCATAGTAAAATGAAAATACTTAGATTCAATATTAACATCAATTTATCCCGAGCTGAAGTTTTAAAAATTTTTAATCTATTAACTAAAAGATATATCTTCATATAACCTTTTTCATGCATCTATATTATGTATGCGTAGCTACCATCTATATACATGGGATCTCTATCAATTTTGTTGCTTCTTATAGATTTTCTATATGCACGTAATATATTTATTAACTTAAGAAAAGCATTAATCAGCAAATAAGTGCGCATAGAGGTCTTTTTTATAAAAATATAAAACTGATTTAATTTAATTTTGTATAAAATGTAATTACAAATAACAAACAATCATTTAAAAAAATGAGTAATTTTTCCATTAATTTCAAATCCTATTAAAATTGATAAAATCTAATGTGTTAATTGAATTTTGTATAAAATGCAATTGAAAACAAAATTCAATCGTTTTCTTAAAAAAAGAGAGCGATTTTTTTTGCCGTTATTTTCAAAACTTATTAAAATTGATAAAATCTAATCTGTTACTTAAGAATTGATTTAGAATCAATTAGTTCTTAGTTTTAAAAAAAAATCAAATAATTACTTTATCTTAATAGTCATGGCCTTAAAAAAAAAGGCTTTTATCTTAAGAAAATTTACATTTTGATCTTTTAAAGATACTGTCTCAATTATTTAATTCTTAAATTTTAGAGATATATGATTTAACTTTAAAAATTATTTACCTTGGTTAATCCCCACTAATAAAAAATAGAATAAAAATAAGGCAAATGTACATACTTTAAGGATAGACAAACAATGAGTTAACAAATTTTAAGAACATATTTTTAAGATATATAGATCAAATAATTAAGGTATATATATTTTAAAGACATTTTTTTTTAATTTTACTGATAAAAACTATTCACAATGATTCTATCGCATTAAGCGGAGAACGAATGCGAAGTAGTTTTAAAAGAACATTTAAAACTTGCCCCTCTGAGACTGAGACTGCAAATTAATGCCAAGGGCTCACTTGTAAATAAGTATAAAGATGGATGCTTTACTTGTTGATCTCATTGACCAAAAATGCTCACTTTCTCAGATTGAATCCTACAGAATATTCAGAGTAAGAAAGTGTGAAGAAAGAAAATAATCAACAAAGCGTAAATACTAATATGCCTCTTGTTACGAACCCCATCTATCTCAAATAGATAAATTAATTAATATCCATGTAAGCATCATGTTATTTTAAGTTCTCATTATGATTTTTACCTTTCGTTCATTTTTTATTTTTTAAATGGTATGTGGTGCATGAGGCTCTGTGTAGTTCAACGGAGGAGAGAGAAATAGAAGAGAGGTTAATGGAGGGGAAAGAAGGGGATTTAATGAGTTATGTTTGGTTAGAAGGAAGGGGAGGGAAGAGAATAAAAGATTATTATTTGGTTTAGGAGGGAAGGATAAGTAATTATATTTAGACAAATTTATCTTTATATTATTTTAATTTTATTTTTTATAAAAAATTTTTTATATCAATATTTTTAAAAAAATTATGAATTTTAATATTTTTTATTTTTTATTTCTGATGAAAAAAATTATCTTAATTTTTATTAAATATTAATATATTAAAATATTAAAAAATGAAGGGACAATAAAGTAAATTATAACTTAAAAATTATCCCTCTTTTCTTTTCTCTTCCAAAACCCTCCAATTTAAAAGAGAGAAAAATTTGCCCCCCTTCCCTCCTCCTTCTTCCCTTCCAAAAACCTCCAACAAAATATACCTTAAATGTTGATAGCTGAATGATTTTATAGCAGGATAGTGTTCATATGAGCCCTTGGGCAATGTTTTTCTGTGTACAGTAATTAAAGATAATACTTGGAAGATTGAATTTTTTTGCAAGCTATAAATAAAGTGCACATAATACAGTTGAAAAGAAATACAAAATAAATATAAAAATAAAATTTATATACATTCTTATCCTTTTATATCATTACTTTTTTTGGTTGTCCAATTGCATAATTATAGAAATTCAATTGGGGAAGGGAGCAATAAAGGCTCTAACACAAGCACATTTGTCCAAGTTATGAAGTGTTTGTTAGGCGGAATATTTTCATTTTGGAAAATATAAGTTTGGTAATGTTTAGATTTAAAAAAAAAGTCCAAAAAATGTTGCATTTCAAAAAATGTAACATTTACACAATTTTTTAATTAAATTTGTATTCCCACCTAGGCGGAAGGATTGTTACATTCCTATGACAATGGAATATTTTTCCATAGGTGAAAACTCATACTATTCATCCTTCATCGTTTTAAAAGTTTTAATCTTAATCGACGTTTCATCCATTTATGCCACCACCATTATATTTTATTGTAACCTTGTAATCATTACTATTACTGCGTCTTATTGTTTTGTCACTATCACTATTATTATTCTCATATCCCACAACATTACCATCATTATTAATATTATATCAACAAATAATATTGAGTTATAAGAAATTATTAATTTTTTAATAAAAATGATGAAGATTATTTTAAAAAAAATGGTATATGGTCCTTGTTAATATTTTTGCTAAACTAAACACATGAAATTTATATTCTTAAAAATGCCATGAAATATTTCTGAAAATAAAATTGAATGAATTAGATAATTTTTACAATATTCTTAAGCCCGTTTGATTTATGGAATAATTTGTATAGGAATGAGAACATAAATAAAAATAAAAATAAGAATGAAAATTATTTTTCATAGAATGAAATAATTATATTTAATATGTCATAGTAATAACTGAATATTTCATTTTATTTTTGTGTTTGGTTGGATAAAAATAATATAGAAATAAAAAAAGATCAAATAATCATAATATTTTTAGTGTAAAAATATATTAAAATATTTATTATTCCTTTTTTTAATTTGTAAAAAAATATTTTCTACATACCTTTAATAAAAATATTTATTTTAATTTTTTGATTTGTAAAAATATTCTTAAGTACCAATAATAAAATAATTATTTTGTTCAATAATGGAAGAAAGGCATTTGAGATGGTTGTATAATAGAAGAAGGGCATTTGAGACATTTCATGAGTGCATTCTTGGAATATGAGCAAATCTTTCAATTTTTTGATGGAATTTGGACTCCTTTAAATAGTTGAATCTTGTTTCCAGGCTGAACACACAGATTTTAAACAATGAACCACACATGCAAGGAATGAAAATCTTAATTGACTGTTTGGTATGAAGAGAGAAATGGAAATGGAAATGGATCCTTTTAAAAATGTTGTTTGGGAAAAAGAATTATTTGCTGCTTTAGAATGGCAAGTGGAAAGTAACATTCCTCCCTTGTCGGTGTAGTAGACAATCGATTTTGCCCTTTCTGGTTATTACTAAATGGCTATTTTCCGATATGGCAGCCACCCCAATTAGTCGTCCATGTTGTCTTCGATTTGGCAATCTTTGCGAGGTAGTTGACTTTTCAAACATAACATTAGATAAGCACGTGACACTATAGTGGTGGTGTTCTGCTTTTTTAGTTATTTTATATGTTGTTGTCTGTGATTTTTTTTTTTATCAACATTTCATATGACGGCTCTGGGAGGTTAGTGTATGTTATTTTTAATAGATTATTATTTTGTCAATTATTATTATACCATCTTATTTTTAAACTTACACAAAAATATTTTGTTTAAATTTTTTAACCTGTATTTTTTTTGTAAAATCAGATAAATATTAAATTTATTTTTATAAACTTTATTTGTTATATATAAGTTAGTTCTGTATTATCAAATGTTTATTTTATGTTTTAATTATAAATAAAAAATTATATATCATATATATATATATATATTTATTATTTGTATAAATATATTTTATCATGCGTTTTTCTTGTAAGAGTAACATATATATATATATATATATATATATATATATATATGTATGTATATATATATATATATATATTTCTTTTCTTTTTCATAGTAAAAATATTTTGGTATTTTGTAATAGTCTATTTTCTATTCTTATATTTTTTTAATCTAACTAAATATACAAAATAATGGCATTTTGGTACAAGATATTTTCATCAAAATAAGATGCAAGGACATTTATTTACACACAGAAGAAAATAAATAATTAAATTATATAATTTAAAATTTAAAATAGTATATCTATCTTTTTCATCCTGCTAAAAAAGGAATGACTTTGTCATTCTCTTCTCTTATCTTTTTATTCTTACGTAATTTTTTTAATCTAATAACATTTTGATCATTTTTCATCACTTGTTTTTATTTTATTATTATTTCTATTATATCAAAATTAAATATAAATTTTTTTTTGTCATATTAAATATAATTGATTCAATTATATTTTATTTAATATATTTTTTATTTTTATAAAAAAAAATTCTGTGCATTTTACAATCAACCAAACATATTATTATTAGGAATCACATTGGCAAGAATCACATTCACATGTGCATTTTATTTCGATTCCTTTTTTCATAGCGCATTTTACAATCAATCAAACATAGTATTATTAGGAATCACATTCGCAAGAACAGAAATTCTATTTCCATATCAAAGGGCCTACTAACAATTGAAAAATGTGTAATGGAGGTGAGAAAAAAAAACAAAACCTTATATCACTGAGAGCATTTATAGACCAGCCCCGCGATGACATTGGGGTAAATTTAGCTTCGTTGAATAGCAACAAATAGTAAGACATGTGCCGTGCACTTATGAGCTTCATAATGTGAGGTCACAGTGTCGCATCAATCATGCTCTATGATTTGATGTGATTAACATTAACGGACACTTATCCCATTGGCTGAGGGAAAGCAATTGGGCCTTGCTTATTGGACCGGCTCACATGTTATAGTCCTAAGCAAATAAAGCCCAACGCTAAAATCCTTCTTGTCGCTTATTCCTTTGTTCTTACCAGTGTTGGCCTTGAGGAGTAATGAAATCAACATTGATTGCCAGACGTATCGACATGTTTGCCACGTGTGAGGTCGATGTGAAGGATGGAATCTGATAAGGTCGATGCGTGTGGATCTTGACAGAACTGAGTGATGGTGCCATCGCAGGATGAAGCTTGAATTAATTGGGGTTTCGATAATCAAGAAGCAAGAAAGAGTAAGGGAAGGACTCCATTTGGTGCAATGGAAAAAAAATGAATAAAATATATGGAAAAAAAGATACTTATGTTGTTACTTTAAAAAATAATATAAAACATATATTATTAAATAATAATAATAATAATTAAGATAGGATAAACATTGTATAATAATTTTTTCTTTTTGTCATTTTTCTATTTATTTGATATCAAATGAACTTCTAGTACTGAAGATACAGTCTAGTGCAAAGACTAGTGGGTTGGGTAAAAAGTTGATTTTTTTTCTGTTCAAAAAATTATGAAGTTACTTGTGTAGAGATGTTTAGGAAGCTAAAAAGGTTTCATGGGACTCGCTAGAAGATTTGTGAATTCCACAAAAAAGGGAAAGAAAGGCTGTAATAATAAATAGTGAAAAGCAATGATTCTTCTTTAATTTATATGTGTGTTTGTGTAATATTTTGTTTTACTAGATCTCTATGCATGTATCCTGTTTAATTGACGCATCTCTCCTTAAAGATGAAAAGAATTTACCCAAAAACATATTGAAGACTTTGAAAAATAAGCAACTCTTTTTTTTAAGTTAAATTAGTATGTTAGTCTCTTACCTTTATATAACATTTTAAATTAGTTCTTTAACTTTGCAATATTTTAAAATGGTCTCATAATTTTATTTAATATCTTTAAATTAATCCTTTAATTTTTAAAATTTTATTTTATTTAATATTTTAAATTGGTCCTTTAATTTTAAAAGTTAAAAGACCAATTTAAAATATTTTAAAGAACCTTTTAATTTAAAATATTTATTTTAATATGAAATATTTAAAACAAGTAATTTGAAAATATATAAAAGTTTCTTTTACAGATAAAATTATTGAAAAAGTCATGTAAAAGTGCTTTTTTTAGTTTAATTGTTTAGAACAAAAAAAAAACACTTATCATAAAATTTTAAAAATTAAAAAATACTTAAAAAATTCAGTAAAATAAAATATTTTAAAAATAATATATATTTTGATATGAAAGATTTATAAAAATAGTATTAGTGATAGATTTTCATATCAAAATAAATATTATTTTTTAAAGTATTTTATTTTAATAAACTTTTTAAGCATTTTTTAATTTTTAAAATTTTGTAATAAGTGTTTTTTTAAGTGATTAAATTGAAAAAGTGTATCTATAGGATATTTTATATAATTTTATCTGTAAAAAGAACTTATATATATTTTCAAATTACTTGCTTTAAATATTTTATATTAAAATAAATATTTTAAATTAATTTTTTAAAAATATTTTAAATTGGTTTCTTAACTTTTAAAATTAAAAGATTAATTTGAAATACTAAAAAAAGTTAAATGATCATTTTGAAGCATTTCAAAATTAAAGAATTAATTTAAAATATTAAATAAAATTAAGAGATCATTTTAAAATACTTCACAATTAAAAGAATAATTTAAAACATTAAATAAAGTTAAAGGATCACAATATTAATTTAATTTAATTTTTTTTTCTTCTAGTTACCAACTCTAGTGAAGTATGAACCACGCCCCACACCCATTCTTCTTTCGTCCTAAACTGAAATTTAAAAAAAAAAATTATAATTGAAGATTTAAATTGAAGATATTTATATTAAAAATTTTAAAATTTAAAATTATTTTAAAATATTTAAAAATAAAAATTTAACCTTTTTTAAGTTACATTAAAAGTTTGAACTTTTAACGTTAGGCGTGCCCCACCCCACCTGACTACCTCCAAGTGGCATAAAAAAATTTTAATTTTACAAAAGAATTGTTATTCAATGCTTCAAATCAAATTTTTTTTTGTCATCTGAATCTTTCAAAACTCTTGTACGCTGTGGGACTTCCCCACTCTACTTCCACTTCACTTCCAAATTGGGACTCGGCTGCTATTTTTGTATCTCGCAACAACGCCGTATGCTAACTCTGGCTCTGTCAATGCTGTTGCGACCTCGCACTGCAGCCCTTTGTTGGTCTCTGCGTCCTCTTGTCGACGCCTATCAGCACCTTCACCTTAACCTTTCTTCTTCAACCCAACCTCAGGTTCAAAACGCTCACTCATTTCTCTCTTCTACCATTTCCCATCACCTGAATACAATTTTTTGTAATAGGTTTCTGGCTTCTTGGACGATGATTGCGATTGTTTTTTGCCATGGTTGGAGCGAAAAGCTGGCTCTAGGATTTCATCTGCGCTTTCAATTGGGAAATCTTCATATGGCAGGTACTCAAGTTTCTCTGTTAAATTTATTTGATTCCCTTGGATTGGGAATCGTTTTTCAACGTCAAATTCAATTTGTGAGAAGCAAGAATATAAGCTAGTTTCTCGCTGGCTGTCGTTGTTCGTTGAACTGTTAGCTTCTTGTCAGATAATGGAAGCTGACATGACTCCCTCCTATTTTGGTATTAGTTGTTTGAGGGTATGAGTCTTCATACCGGGAAACAGAAATGAAGCTATAAAATACAAATAGATCCTAATTGATTTCAAGGTATATTTGGTAAACTAAGAACCTAAAGAAATTATTTGGGGGCTTTTTACTGTTGGAGTTGGTATTTGTCTTTCTCAAAGAAGTTCTATCCTGTAACCGGCTTGAGTTCTACTATTTTGGTCTTTTGCAACCAATGTCTTGGCTATGAATATCTCCTCTCAAGGTTCAGATGTATTAGTTACTGCTTTTGCGGAAATTTTTTCTGGTTTGCACTGTGTTCACATTGATCTTCTTTGTCTCTGAAGCTGACACTGTTGGAATATTTTACGGAAAACTAAACAAGATGGTATATCTCTTTTCACATTATGATCATCTTTCCAAACCTCTCCTTTTCTTTCTTGCATGGATTGATATTGGATACACTTCCAATGTAAATGTTTATGGTACTAGCGGTTAAAAAAAATATTATTAAAAGTAGAATATGGAAACACTAACCTTTCAAATAAGTGATTAAATTTAATTTAAATACTTTTAATGTCTTAAAATCAACTTTTAATTGTTGAATAAAGTTAGATTAACTCAAGGCATTCCATCGGTCAATTCAAGTTTATAAAATTTAGGCTTCAATGTGTGTGTGTATGAATATTTTACCAAAAGGATATTAGTATAACTCATAAGTGCATGTAGTATACTCTTATGGTGTATTATTTATAGGTTATATGAATTCAATTAATGAAATAGTTGTGTGAAAATGATGATTGTCATAAATGCTTTTGTACATCAATGTTTCAAATGTTACCTCTTCTTATATCATCTCTTAATCTGTGCCATGCATCAGGATCTCTTTTTTGCTTCTAGGATAATACACACTGGAGACTTTATAAGCCGCTTCTGTACATTGGTGTATCATATGTTAACTCCTTATTTTGCCACTTAATACATGCCCTGAATGTAGGTCTATGTATCAAATGTTTACTTCTTCTATTACCTTGTAATGTGTGACCTGCATGTAGGTCTCTGTTTGCCTCTAGGATTATACACTCTGGAGAATGCATTTTAAAGGTTCCTTATACAGTGGTATGCTTCACTTGTTCAATTTTACAAGAACTTTATAGCTGGGATTTTAGTGTCACCACAACAAATTGCTCTTCATAATTTTCCTAATTTATTTTTGCAGCAAATAACTGTGGATAATTTACTCCCAGAAATCAGATCTTTGATCAGGGACGAAGTTGGAAATATTGCGAAACTTGCTGTCGTTATTCTAGTTGAGCAGAAACTGGGTCAGGTAGCCTTAATATCAAATTCCTATGAAAAAAGTTTATCTCAATTCAGGAACTTTGCTCTTGCATATTTTAGAAAACAATACTTTTTAATATCATTGTGCTTGGTAGAAATGTGAAGAAACTTAAGAGCATATCTATGTAATATCTGTTTTTGTATGTAGGACTCCGAATGGGACCCATATATCAGCTGTCTTCCTCAGCAAGGGCAGCTGCATAATACAGTAAGTGTTCTTTCTTTTTGTATTTGTAGTAGTGTTCCTTTCTTCTTGAAGCATCTTAATCATGCTAAAATGCAAGGCATCATGCTAAGAATGTTTTGTTGGAGATTGTGCCATAGGTCAATCATTGTATTGTAAACATTGTACTTTATTAAGAAATAAGAGTTTTTTTTTTATTACATTATTATATTGTTTACATGTTCTATATAATAATATCATTGGATAAATCATACATCATGCTAAGAATGTTTTGTTGGAGATTGTGTCATAGGTCAATTATTATATTGTAAACATTATACTTTATTAAGACGACAACAACAACAACAACAAAGCCTTTTCCCACTAAGTGGGGTCGGCTATATAGATCAATCGACGCCATAAATCTCTATCATAAATCATATTTCTAGACAAACCATTTAGATCTAAATCTCTCTTAATAATTTCTCCTATAGTTTTTCTTGGTCTTCCTCTACCTCTACTTATTGGACTATTCTCCATCTCATCTACTCTCCTAACGGGGGCTTCTATAGGTCTCCTTCCCACATGACCATACCACCTAAGTCTCGATTCTACAATCTTTTCTACAATAGGTGCGACTTTCACCTTCTCTCTAATGCATTCATTTCTAATCCTATCTCGTCTAGTGTGTCCACTCATCCACTGCAACATTCTCATCTCTGCAACATTAAACTTATTTTCTTGTTGACTTTTTATTGCCCAACACTCAGTTCCATACAACATTGCAGGTCTTATAACTGTGCGGTAGAATTTACCTTTAAGTTTGAGTGGTACTCTTCTATCACAAATAACACCAGAAACACTCCTCCATTTCATCCACCCCGCTTGAATCCTATGCTTTACATCTTCTTCTATTTCCCCGGTATGTTGTATGATGGATCCAAGATACTTAAATTGTGTGACTTGTGGTAAGATATGTTCTCCAATTTTTACTTCTACGCTAGAAGTGGTGTGCCTCTTACTAAACTTACACTCCATATACTCCGTTTTACTTCTACTTAAACGAAAACCATGAGCTTCCAAAGTTTGTCTCCACCTCTCTAACTTCTCATTCATTTCCTTTCTCGATTCTCCAACTAGGACAATATCATCTGCAAAAAGCATGCACTGTGGCACCGGCTCTTGGATATGTTCAGTAAGCACATCCAAAACTAAGGTAAAAAGATAAGGGCTCAAAGTTGACCCTTGATGTAGACCAATAGTTATCGGAAAGTCTTTTGTAAGTCCACCTTTTGTTACTACGCTAGTTGTAACCTTATCATACATGTCTTGGATTGTTCGAATATAAGCTATACGAACTCCTTTTTTCTCCAAAGCCTTCCATAGAACTCCTCTTGGCACTCTATCATATGCTTTTTCTAAATCAATAAACACCATGTGTAAATCTCTTTGATTCTCCCTATATCTCTCCATTAATCTACGCAACAAGTATATTGCTTCCATAGTTGACCTTCCTGGCATAAAACCAAATTGATTCTCCGTAACTTGACTCTCTTTCCTTAACCTTCGCTCAATTACTCTTTCCCATAATTTCATAGTTTGGCTCATGAGTTTAATTCCTCTATAATTTGCACAATTTTGAATGTCCCCTTTACTCTTATAAATAGGGATTAAAGTACTTTTCCTCCACTCATCTGGCATCCTCTAGATCTCATAATTCCATTAAATAACTTTGTGAGCCAACTTATACCTTTCATTCCCAAACTCTTCCATACTTCAATGGGTATATTATCCGGTCCAACTGCTCTGCCATTCTCCATTCGTTTTAATGCTTCTTTTACCTCTACCTCACAAATTCTACGATAAAAAGTATAATTTCGATCCTCTTCTTGCGTGTCTAGCCTATCCGATTGCAATAAAATCTCGTGCCCTTCATTAAAAAGCCTATGAAAATAACCCTCCCATCGTTCTCTGATATCACGTTCCATGACTAACACTTTCCCGTCTTCATCCTTAATGCATTTCACTTGATCCACATCTCTTGTCTTTCTTTCCCTACTTTTAGCTAACTTGTAAATACTTTTTTCTCCAACTTTAGTACCTAAAGATTGGTATAACCCATCAAATGCCCTCGCTCTCGCTTCGCTCACTGCCTTCTTAGTGTCTTTCTTAGCTACCTTATATTTTTCCCAATTTTCATTACTCTTACATAATGACCACACTTTATAACACTCTCTTTTAACTTTAACCTTATCTTGTACACTTGCATCCCACCACCAAGATTCTTTATCCTTAGGTCCAAAACTTTTTGATTCCCCTAATATTTCCTTTGCCACCTTCCTAATCTCTTTAGCCATTTCATTCCACATCTCGTTAGCATTTCCTTGTATTTCCCAAGGTCCTTCTTCTATAATCCTTTTCTGCAAATTCTTTTCTTTATCCCCCTTTAGTTGCCACCACTTAGTCTTTATCACTCTACCTTCACATTTACTTTTAACTCTCCTCCTAACTCTTACATCCATAACCAAAACTCTATGTTGAGTAGTTAAACTCTCTCCCGGTATAACTTTGCAATCCATGCAAAATTTTCTATCCGATTTCTTTATAAGAAAGAAATCAATTTGAGAACATACCCTACCACTTTTATACGTGATAAGATGTTCTTCACGCTTTCTAAAACAAGTGTTAGCTAATATAAGATCGAACACTAATGAAAAGTCTAAAATAGTTTTACCCTCTGCATTTACTTCTCCTATACCATGTCCTCCATGAACACCCTCGTAGCCTGAAGATACCTTTCCCACATGCCCATTTAGATCCCCTCCTAAAATAATCTTTTCTCCTAATGGTATTTCCTGAACTAAACATTCTAAATCTTCCCAAAATTTTACTTTATGAGATTCTTCTAACCCTACTTGTGGTGCATACGCACTAATAATATTAAAGATTTCCTTTTCTACTACAAACTTTAATGCAATGATTCTATCTCCTAACCTTTTGACATCTACTACAGTATTCTTCCAAAACTTATCTACAATTATACCTACCCCATTTCTAGATTTATATTTACTAGTATACCAAAGTTTAAAACCTGAAGTATCTAATTCTTTCGCTTTTTCTCCTACCCATTTAGTTTCTTGTAAACACATAAAATTAATCCTTCTCCTAATCATAGTATCTACCACTTCCATAGACTTACTCGTAAGTGTACCTATATTCCAAGTTCCAAAACGAATCCTACTCTCATGAACTAACTTCTTTAGCCACATTCGTTCACGAAAATGTGGTAGCCCTTGCTTATTTTTCACTACATCCCGGCGATGATGCAGCGGCTCTTGCTCACTTCTCACTGTACTCGAGCTATACAGCGCGTTACTTACAGGCAACGACCTAGCTTTACGTTTAATATATCGATTGTCCATGTCATAAAGATTCGACAAAGTTTTACGTTGGCTGTCGACTACCTAACACAACCCTCCTCTTTTTTCGGGCTTGGGACCGGCTATGACCAATAAAATTCGTCATAGGCAGAGTTATTATACTTTATTAAGAAATAAGAGTTTTTTTTATTACATTATTATATTGTTTACATGTTCTATATAATAATATCATTGGATAAATTATATTAATTATCCTAAATATCCCTAGTCAATTATCATTATGGAAATGATGATGAATTAAGACTAGTATGATTTTGATTGATGATTATGTGTTAATTATGTATATAGATACAAATCAAAATCATAGGCACTCGTTAGGGAACAAGATGTTGGATTGACTCGTTATGAGATAATTATATGGATTAAGTTTTAAGCGTATCTCATATATAATTATGTCAAAGATTATGATCGGGTATAGTAGAATTCATGTAGAAGAAAATAAGTAGTCAAGATGAAATTTGTCCCTTTGATTAATAGAGAGATATTTTTGAGCCCCTTGATGAGTGAGATTGAGAAATGATGGTTGTGCTCAAATGAAAGGATTTTCATTTGTACTGTCAGTCTATACGTAGATCGAAAAAGTGACAATCAAATAAGATGAGGATGACGGTTTTATATCTCATACTTGATCTAGATATCATGTGATAAAAAGGATGTGACAGGGTTATATGACAGGTTATATCGGATCATCGATCCCTAGAGACCGCTTGTAACTTGAGTCAAATAGTGTCATTAGCCCACTGTCAATGTCATATGGACCTGCAGGGTCGCACAAGAACGAGTCAAGTTGAGTTAGAATGTTCAAATTCATTGAATCTGAAATTAACTTTAGATTCAATGAATGTCACGTTCAATTTAGGGTGAAATAATTTTATAAATAAATAAATAAATATATATATTTGATATATATATAATTTATAAAATTTGAAACATATATATATTTATATGTTCAAAAAATATATATATCTTTTAATTAATTTAAGTCAATTAGTTTTAAATTTAAGTCTATATGATAGATTTAAATTTAAACTAATATGATAATTTAAATTTAATTTATGAGATAGATTAAATTTGAATTTGGTTCTAGATTTAGATTAAATAATTGGTTAAATTTAATCTATTAGATAGACTTAAATTTAAACTAATATATTTAATTAAGATTTGATTTGATTTAATTTAAAATATATTTTAAATTAATCAAATATATTTGAAATCCTAATGAGATATCTCTATGATAAAAAAGAGGGGGTTAGGGTTTCCTAAAACAACAAAAAGAAAAAAAAAACTAGAGAGAGAAAGTGTACAGATAGTGTACGGACACTGTACAACAGCCTAGAGAGAGGAAGAGGAGAGTGTCTTCTCTACCAAGAATGTGTACGGACGTTGGTCAGAGGCACTAGCACGTCGTTTGAGTTGAGCAATCGTTCGTGTGGATATCGGTAGAGAGAGCAGATTTGAAGATTAGTTCTTGAGATCCGACGGAGAAAGAAATATTGTGTAATAAAGGTAAATATTTTTAGATCTACTTGATTTAAACGACATTGATGGATCCATGGGAAGGGATTCGGGGCATTAATTTTCCGATGCGTGTCCCAGAATTCCCAACATGTTTTATTTTGTTCTTGGTGAGTTAATTTGTTCTACTTGCCTACTCACAGAGTAGAGCCACTTTTCTTAGTCTTTCCCATAACTTTAGTGAGGAAATCTGAAAATATATAGAGGAAAAATAGCATGAGACAGGAAGCAAAGTGAGAAGGTAGATGGGATAGAGAGGGAAAAGTCAGGCTCAAGGTGTGTCTACCTTGGCCTCTATCTAAAACTCTTATTTATTCTAGTATTAAGGAGGTAGGATACAGGAAAAACCTCTGAATAATATGCCTTAAATCTCTCTAAACCTGACAAGATCTCCCTAATTTAGACCACCTTGTAATTTCTTTCCTAAATGGCTCTCTTAATCATAGGAGAGAATTGCAGATGAAGATTTTGACTTAAGTATCTGCTTCACAAGCATGTAATGATTGCTTATCCTTCTTAATTGCGTAATGCATAAAGTGCGTAGACAATAGCTGCAGTTAGAGAGGGGGAGCACTGCCCTTTTGACTATGCTACCACACAATGTGTGCCACTGCCAAGGCACATGAGTTATTGGAGAAATTGGAAATGATATTTGATCCCCATTGTTGATTCTAGGTCTACTATTTTTTGTGGAGAAATTGAATGCTTGTGTTTTCTGATTTAGGGGCAAGAGATTATTAATTTTTGATACTCCCAGATTGTCAGCTGGTTTAATGTTGCAGAAGTACATTTTGGATTGTAGTTTTCTAAAATCAACAGTATGGAGGGAGGAAAGGTTGTTGTTAAAAGATTTTGATACGTACTTGAGTGTTTCCTTCAGTTCCTATAGATATAAAAAGTTTAAAAGTGATCCAAAAACCTCCTCTTTTAAAAGTTTGCCCACCAGACACAGAAAATGCAGATATTTATTTGTATCAGATACCATGCCAGTCTCACTTTTTACATGTGCATGCTGTACTACGTTAAAAAGCTATTTCACTTTTTATAATTTGAAACCAGTTTCCTTATTTATTATGCATTTCCAAGCTTTTAAATTGATTAGTCCTTGATTATTCTGATGATTTTCTTAATTGAGTTCGGATTTGAATGGTTATATGCATTTCTCAGATAAAAGTAATATTCAAGATCTTGAATGTGATTTGTGTTGAATCTTTCTAGATATATTGGAGTGAAAGTGAGTTGGACATGATTCGGATAAGCTCAGTATATCAGGAAACTATCAACCAAAAGTCTCAAATTGAGACGGACTTTTCTGCAATTAGACCAGTAACTACTTCACTTGCTTCTTTTTTAATTTTTAGTTGTTTTTCTAACAATTAATCATGTTTGAATTTGCATTATATCCTAGAGTCTGGTATGGTAATGTTTCATCATTGGTCATCCACATGTGTTGTACTAAGGAACTAGTCTTCTTTGTGATGGATAGAGAAGTGTCGATTCTGCATGATGGGATGACTTGGAAACATGGGAGAATTTTTTTATCTGTGCATCAGTAAAAAATGGTGAATTCTTGTATTGATAAATTTTATAAAAAAACAGTACATGCAAATTGAACTGATTCCTTAATGAGTGCAAACATGCAGAGATCTTGGGCTTGAAAATAAGTCTAAAGGAATTCCAAAGAGATAACTGTAAGACTTCCAAACAATAATGAACTCTAGATAATAATAAACTATTAATCCATTGGGAGTTCCACTTAGATAGGTTTTTCAACAATAAGTACGTTTTTCTGTTTCATTACTTATTTTATATTGTGAAATATGTTTTCTCAGTATTATTAGAACGATTAGACAATCCACCAAATAAATTTTGACAGCTGGACATAAACTATGTCAAGTATACCTTAGTGTGGAGACATTTTTACCTTTATATCTTAGTCTGGCAAGATCATAAACTCTTATTTGTATGTTTTATTGTTTGTGAGGTGAGAGTTGTTGAAGCTACTAGTTTATGGAGACTGACTGACCAAATGTGTCCTTCAAATTCAGGTTTTCAAAAGCTTCCCTCAAAGTTTTGGAGAATTTACTTTCAGGGATTTCATGCGTGCATGTACACTTGGTAAGCAATGCAGTTGAAAATGTATTGCTCAATGATGTTATTTTTCTATCTTGGTTGCAGTCGTTGTAATTTGTAACTGATTTCTATCTATGAGAAAAGGAAGGAAAAGCCTGTATCTAAGATTGATTTTATATTAATTGGAGGATTATCTCTACCTTTTGTTGTTGATATGCTATAAAGCATGGATACATTTAATTTTAGGTTTGTTGACCTTTCAGTCATTGACATTGTTGACACATGTATGGACGTGTCAGCATAATACAATTTTTTTTTTTGGCGGCTTGAACATGGCTTGGATGCAATTGGCCCCCTGGAAAAGAAAAATTATCTAAAAGAAAGATAAATGAGAGACTAGAAACCCATTTTGTTGAGATAATAAAAGTTCTTTCCTAATTTTTTGGTTCCACATGAATAATTTGAATAATATTTCTTAACACCTTATTTAGTTGATCTTTTTAAAAAATAAAGTATAAGATACATAGAATATAGGATATGCAGTTTTTCTTTTTTTTTGGGTTTTTGTTTTTGTGGAAGTAAAATGTAGATCACTAAATAAAAATTTTAAAAAATTAGGATTTGAATGACACATGCCAAGATTTATGAATAAATATTTGTGTGCCAAGATTTATGTATATATATGTGTGTGCATGCATGCGCATCCACACTCATATATACATAAATTTGCTGTGTCAATGTTTGTGTTGTGTTGCAGCTTGTCTGTGCTTCATAGTTGATAACAATGATGTAGAAATTGGCTTGGTAATTGAACTAGTAGTGGGAGTGGTTTACAGTTTACTAGTCTAACCATGGTCAATGAAATATATAAAATATATTTTAATTTTATCTATATATATATATATATTATATAACATAAATATTAGAAATATAATATAAAATTACATAAATAAGTAATTTAAGATGGAAAATGATGAACTAGTACATAGAACCCCAAATTAAAAGATGTAAGCAAGGGATGTATGTGGGGCTGTTAGATGGAAATTGGGCAGCAAGGACTTACTGACTTGTTGCATAACTGCCTGGGAATTGTCATGATGAGTGAGGGAACATGTGGAGGCTGACAAGAGATGTTCTAGAAGAAGTTAGTTAGGCTGGTAGAGATAAATAGGGGGTGAGGGCAGAGGGAGAGGTAGGCAGAATTTGGGTATTCATGTGGGAGGTCCTTCCCCCTTGAAGTGCTAGAGCTTTTTCTTGTTTTCTTCTCTGTTTTTGGGTCTGTTTTCTATTGTAAATGTAATGCAGGGGAAACTCTAGGTTTCTAACGTGTACATATTAATATATCTGAATAACTATTTATAGCTCTATTATATATAAAATAAGTTCATACTCTTACATGATTTAATATTTGATAGTCAATGATAATCATTACAACAAAATTTTCAATCACAAAAATATAAAACAAATATATAATTATCATTTATATTAAGAAAAGGGACAAAATAAAATAGTTTTTCACTTAAAAAAATTCAAAAGGAACCAAAAAGACATTGTTTCAATAACAAGATTAAAAAACAAAGGAAAAAAAGCAAACCATTCGAACCAGTCCAGTTCACTAGTTTTTGGTCAGTTCTTTGCTGGATGGTGCAAGGACTAGTTCACTTGTTCCTAACCAGCCGGTCTAGTATGGTGTTCTGAACAGTGGTCGATAAGCTTATCTATAAACAGACATGTGTAATTATCGCATTTCAATAAATATAGAGCTGTATAATTTTTTAATTAATTTATTTTTTTGTCTGTTTAATTGTTTTTGATAGGGAGCTGTATTTAGTTTAAGGTTCTCTCCATTGATGTTTTTGGAGCTGACAATGCTTCTCATGATATTCTGATGATTCTGTTCATCTTTATTACAATCATCATTTTGTAACATTAATTGAGAGTGTGGGAATCTATGCTTTTATTCTTGCTTAATGATTCATTACCATTTGCTTCTTCTTGTTCCATTTTCCCCTCTCCCCCCTTTTCCCTCCTTTGCTCCCTTGATGTGTGTGTTGACGGATCACCTTTGAAATTAATCTAGTTGTTTAATGTGAGAAAACCCGTCAGTTATTCAGTTTCTGGTTGACTTATATGCCTGTCAAATGTTCTCTAATGTGATATACCTTGAAAGTCTTTTCCTATTGAGTGGTAGTGCTGTTCATAAGAGTTCGTATAACAAAAGCATTTGTTTCCAACTTAATTCTCTTTTAGCTTTTGGGCACTAAGTTACTTACAACCATGAAACTTTCTTCCTACTTGCTAGTATTGTTTTGCAAAAGACTAAGTTCTATTGGACCTTGGAAGTTAAGCATTTTACTTGGCCCACATTACTCAATATGACTAATACTAATGACTTCTTGTAGAAGCATAAGTCAAACAAATTTCTCTCTCTTGAGCAATAATGTACTTTGGTAGTTCTGAATCTGCTAGTCGTCTAATTTTGTATTGCTTAGTTGTTAGGAGGAGTACGTTGTGTTGGCATTCTGTAGTTTTAGGGTGGCATTGGATTTTTCATGACATAAATATTGGAGTGTTTTTGATACCAGGCAGTAGTGAATGAGAGAAAATATCAAAAGTATGATTATTATTCAACAACCTTCTCTTTACAGCCCCCTTCCCTGTTTATAACTAGGGAGATATGTCTACAGTAAGTTACTTCTAACCAACTTCCTTTGCCTTAACTACTAACAAACTCAATAATTCACAACAAATATTACTAACTATTGCTTACAATATTTCCCACATAACAATTATTACCCCCCTGAAAACATTCCTTGTCTGCGAGGATTAATGGTATGATGAGGAGTAGTGGTTGGGAAGTGAGGAAACTTTATTGCTGCAGAATAGGAAGGTCCTCCCAAGCTGCATTTTCTACATTACTATGCTTCCATCTGACTGACACTTGAGTCATAGGCAAATTTCCCCTTTTGACAACTTTTCTGCCTAATATCTATTCTGGTTTTATTGCATAACTATAAGAGCGGCAATGTTGTATGAGATTGAGTGCTAGGCAATAAAAAGTCAACAAGAGGATAAGTTTAATGTTGCAGAGATGGAAATGTTACATTGGATGAGTTGACATATCAGACAAGATAGAATTAGAAATGAATGCATTAGAGAGAAAGTTAAGATCACACCTATTATGAAAAAGATTGTAGAATCGTGTCTTAGATGGTTTATGCATGTCTAGAGAAGGCTTATGGAAGCTTCAATAAGGAGAGTAAATAAGATGGAAAGTAGTCTAATAGTTTGATAGACGGTAATAGAAACACACTAAAAAACACACTAGTATTCAAATCAAATCACACCACAACATATCCTAGTTTATATTGATAGGAATACTATTAAGGCTTTCTAACAAACTAACAAACTTATTATTATTATTATTATCCTTTAACAATTCTAACTAACTAATAACCTCCTAATAATATTACGTAACAATACTCTCCCTTGCGAATGATCCTTGTCTTTAAGGATCTTGTACAGTGCACAAATCCAACTAGGTAATAATTTTTTTTCTTCTTAATACTATTTCATAACTTAGAATATATTGATCCAGCAATACCCTTTTGGATTGGGCTGCCTAATGCTTCACTGTAGCTAGTTCACTGGAATTGGCTTCATTGAAGGATGCACCAGCTGAAAAAAGCCTAATGGTTGAATGCCCAAATTACCAAGGCCCAATGGTTGAACCAGATCATTATCGTGTATACCTTAGCCACTTGTGGAGACCTACCCACTAACATGAACAAAACTACCTCAGCCACGTATGGAAGACCCTCCCCTTGAGATGCAGACCCCTCATCCTTCTTTGTTGATGGTTTGACCGAGAGGGTTGAATAAAAGTGAACAACAACAAAAATGAGCTCCATAATCATGCTCATCAGTGAAAATTTAGTCCTTTGTAACTCAACCCATTTTCCCTTTTCGTGATTGTGGACATGGTGAAACTTGTTGAGCAACCTGAGAGCTACAAAGAGATGAAGAAGGTCTTCGTTGATTAGAAGGGAGAAAGCTAAGGAAATGAGCATCATGCCTCTATGATTTGCAATTACAGTTCCAAGATCAAGGTTGAAGTTTCCAAAATTGACTATGGAATTTTCGAGCTCTCGAATATCTGGTGTGTCCTCTACTGCATCTCTATCTTTCCACTCATATGAGTTAACGACCTTGAGATTCCTTGCCAAACACTCAGTTAGAGCCTCGCCCATCTTGATGACAAACATTCCATCGAACCAATAGTTGAAATTTACAGAAACTAGAGGAAGAGAAGATCGCTCGAGGCTTAGCTGGACCACATTTGCAGTCGAGAGACATTGAAGGTTTGAGCCATTGAAGCGATGCATGGCTCTGAGGACAAGCTTGTCAATATTGTTGGGGTTAGGTTCGTAATAGCTATCTTGCACAACGTGGGCCTCTTTCTAGCAATTGGTGAAAAGAACCCATTGAGACATGACATTGTCCTTTTTCAATGAATCAATGATGATTTTCAAAGTACGACATTGCATCTTATTGATTCTTGTAATGTTCTGAATGGCAATAGGGATTGCCACTGAAGCACTGTAAAGAAGCCTCATGCAGAATACCCTAGAGGGTTAGCTATCGTCATCCTCTACTACTTCAAGAACAGCACTAATAGCATTGATTGACTCTGATTGCTCGAGCTTCGCCTTAGTCTTTATGACTTCATCCTCGTTGACTCCGTAGTAGTTATTTGCTTCACTTGATAGTAGTGGATCTTGGATTTGTTCACTTTTACTGAACTCATCGCTATCTGGTTTGATGCCAGTTCTTGTGTTTACATCAGCCTCACCAAGAATTGTGACTCCTTCAACTTGTGTAATTTTGTAATCGTATTGTCTTAAGACTTAAGATCATCTTCAAACTCCTCATCTCCTTTACATTTATTTGCTTTAGTTTCATTGTCGTTGCTAGAGTTACCTTCTCTCTTTTGGACGTAGGTTTCTTGGAGATGGGCTAGATACTTGGTGTTGGTTAGAGAAGAAGGCATAAAGAGCCTCACTGTTGTCTGGATGTTTGAACATATGCCTCTAATAAAGAAATTCATGGCTATTTCCTCTGGCAAGTCAATTGCTATCAGTTACTCCTCAAACCTCACTTGATATTCTAAAATAGAATCCTCTTGCTTCAAGTTTTGTATCTCCATTACTACTGCAATTTTCTTGAGATGCTCCTTTATTCGTGTCAGAGAGCTTTGTATTTGCATCAGACGTACTTGCAAATGAAATCGAGTCTTTGGTGCCATCGTAGAACTAGAAAATAGCTTTGATACCAATTGATATGTGGTAACAAAAACACACCAAAAAACACACACTAGTATTCAAATCAAAATCACACCACATACATCTTGACCATCCCTATTTATATTGATAGAATACTATTAAGGTTTCCTAACAAACTAACAAACTTATTATTATCATTATTCCCTAACAATTCTAACTAATTAATAACCTCCTAACAATATCACGTAACATAGTTAGAGGTAGAGGGAGATTAAGAAAAACTATAGACAAAACCATTAGGAAGGATTTAGGCTTAGATAGTTTGTCTATAGACATAATTCACAATATAGTGTTGTTTGATTTATATAATTGACCCCACCTAGTAAGAAAAAACTACTTCAACTGACCCCACCTAGTAAGAAAAAACTACTTGTTGTTGTTGTATCTCTTCTAGTTCTACATTGAATTGGCCTTGATCATCAACTGAGGGTAAAGTAGAGCTAATAGACAGATTAGTCTCCACATGTTTCTTCAACAAAGAAATGGGGAAAATTGGATGGGCTTTTGAATTTTCTAGTAATTGTAGCTCGTAAGCAACCTTCCCTACTCTTTTAGTAATCAAATAAGGACTGACATAACGCGCAGCCAGCTTGTGCAATGAGCAATTGTTGATAAAGTTCCTCCTAAATGGATGTAACCAAAGATACACCTGTTCTCCCACTTGATACTCTCTATTTGTTCTTCTATTGGCTTGCCTTATCATTCTATTTTGTACCCTACACAAGTGCTGTTTCAGCATCTGAATGGTAGTTTCCTTTGCTATACAACTTGTATCTACCATTTCATTAGAAGAATCTCTTGCCAAATATGGTAGATTATTTGGTGGAGGTAGCCCATACACTGCTTCAAAAGGGGACATACCAATAGATGAATGATATGTTGTATTATACCAAAGTTCTGTTAAGGGCAGCCACTTTGTCCATTGTATAGGGAAATTACCTGTCATGCATTTTATTTAACACTCCATACACCTATTTACTATTTTTGTTTGTCCATCCGTTTGTGGATGGTATGCTGAAGAGTAGGCAAGTTTAACCCCATATAAGCAAAAAAGCTCCTTCCAAAATTTTCCACAAAAGATTGTATCTCTATCAACAACTATACTTTCTGAAAACCCATGCAACTTAACTATATTGTCCATGAACAGTTGTGCTACGTCTACTGCTGAATATGGATGTTTAAGAGCAATACAATGGGTTGCTTTGGTTAATCTGTCTACCATTGCTAGAATCACTAAGTTGCTATAAGACTTTGGTTACCCTCTAACAAAATCCACGGATAATTTAGTCCATACATGGTTAGGAATAGGCAATGGTTGTAGGAGTCTTGGAGTTGCTAAATTTTCAGGCTTGTACCTTTGACAAATTGAGAAACTTCTTATCAAATTCTTCACATCTTTTTCTAATCCCTTCTAATAGAAAATAGAAGAGATTCTCTTATAAGTGGGAGTCATCCCTGAATGTCCACTTGCTGCATCTTCATGAAAGTACTGTAATAATTGCATCCTTAAGTTTTGGTTTGCACCCATCACTAGTCTTCCTTTCCTCTTAAGCAGCTGATTGGCCTATGTGTACTTAGGCTGAGAAGAAGGGTCTTTTCCAGCTGTTTTATAATACTTTGCAATCTCTCATCCTCATCCTATGATTGTTGAACTGTCAAGGTCAAATAAGTGGTTATGGCTGTAATTGCTACACGTGAAATACACTCTTCTTATGGATGTTCCCTACATGAAAGGGCATCTACAGCTCCATTATCTGTTCCTCTTTGGTACACAATCTATAATTAAGACCCCACATTTTATGCAACCACTTGTGTTGGTCTGGAGTAAGTGTCTTCTATTCCAGCAAGTATTTAACCGGTATATTGTCTGTCTTGATGATAAATTTTTGTCCTTGAAGGTATAATTTCCATTGTTTAACTGCAAAGACAATGGCCATTAATTCCTTCTCATAGGCAAATAAGTTTCTCTTGCTTAGGCATAGAACTTTGCTTGCAAAAGCTGTAGGATGCCCTTGCTGAGATAGGATTGCCCTTATGCCAATATTTGATGTGTCGGTCTGTACCACAAACTTTTCCTTAAAATTTGGGGGAGCCAAAACTCGTGTTGATGTCATGGCTTCCTTACTCTCAGAATTTTCAACTTTTATACTCTAGATAAAGTTGTCAATTTTTTTTTCAATAATTCTATTAGAGGCTTACTCAAACTCATAGTTCTTCACAAACCTTTGGATTAGCCTCAACAGGGTGACCCAAATCACTTGAGTGGCCCCAAAAGTGCACTTCATTTGGCAAATAAAGTGTTCTACCTTATTGTTTCTTGAGTAATCCTCTGGTGTTGTAAATGTGCTTCCCAATCTCTATTAAACACTAGTATATCATCAAAGAGTACTAGTATAAGCTTCCTTAAAAATGGCTTAAAAACAGGATTCATCAATCCTTGGAAGGTTATTGGAGTATTTGTGAGCCTAAATGGCATTATTAAGGATTCATAAAGACCCTTATGTGTGCGAAAGGATGTTTTATGGATGTCTTTATTCTCCATCTTAATTTGGTGGTATCCAGCACTCAAATCCAGCTTGGAGAAGAACTTGGCTCCACGTAATTCATCAAGTAGTTCTTCTATGATGGGTATAGGGAATTTGTTCTTTATTGTTTGATCATTTAGCCTCCTGTAATTGATTCAAAACCTCCATGTCCCATCTATCTTCTTAACTAATATCACAGGGGAAGCAAAGGCACTGCTACTATCCCTTAGTACTCCATTCTTCAGCATTTGTTGGACTTGATTCTCAATTTCTGTATTTTTTTGGATAGGGCCATACCTATATGGTTTTAAACTTATGGATTTCTCCTCTTCAAGTGAATGGGATGGTCAAATGGTCTTGAGGGTGGAAGTGACTTAGGTTCTTGGAATATGTCTTCAAATTTTACCAAAATTGCTTCTAATTGTTCTTGCTGTGTTTCTTCAACTTCTCTCTATTCCTTTGTCAACAACAATCCCTTCTCTTGAGTCATCTGAATTGGGAAAGCTTGTTGAGCTCCCAATATGTGTTTTGCTTGTAACACTTGTTCTGTGACTTCAGCTTTAGCTGTTGTAACTCTTAAAACTTCATAAAATTTTCCATTCAACATGAATTGTATAATCTTCTCCTTCAAATCCTATATAATCTTCCCTATAGTAGGAAGCCTTTAGGCTCCCTAGATCATGTCATACCTTCCTAATTCCATCACTAACAAATCAGCCTTGAATACCTCTCCTCGCATGCCTCACTCCAATTGGACATGCTTCTTGTCAACTATTAATTTTCGACCATTTGCAATTGAGACTTTAATTCCTTTAGCTTTGTGCAACTTTAGTTTCAATTTCTTGGCTAATGATGAACCCAAGAAATTGTGGGTACTGCCTATATCCATTAGGATTGTGATGAACATCCAAGCGAAATAGGAAACCCTCCATTAAAAGCAAGCTATTGAGGTGGGAAAACTATCCTATTTAAGTATCCCAATGAGCAGCTTGTACTATTTGATGTGGGACTTTGGCATTCTATACTGTCTTGGTTTCCATTAATTGGCTACCTTTGGAAAGCTAACATCCTAACGGCTACACTTTGCGGCACTTCACTTCGCCTTTCAATAGTTAGAACTCTTTGCAGGTAGTTTTTTTTGGAGCCGCCAATTACCAATTCTAATACCAATTGATGGCCATCCAAGCAAGGTAAGAAATTTTGCCTCAAAAGCTGGTTACTGAGATGGAAGAACCATTTTATTTAAGTACCTCATTGAATAACCTATAACTCGATGCGGGACTTTGGCATCCTATACTAACTTGATCCCCATTAGATTGTCATTGATTGCTTTTTAATTTTTCTTTCCACCTTCATTGTTGAACACCCTTCTTGGTCCTCAACAACATTTAGTGAGATTGCTGAACTTCCTTCACCATTGTTGCCTTGTAGCTCTTCTTTGAAAGCATCTTGCATTTCCTCATCTTCCTTCTGCTGAACCATTATCATGAAAACTTGGGAACTTTTACACTTGTGATCAGCCATATATCTCTTTGTACATCAGTAGCATAACCCTTTCCTCTGTTCCTCATCCATTTCTTTCTTGGATTATTGCTTTATTTGCTTGGTATTATTATTGGATGCTAAACTAATAGTGGCTCTATCAATAGAATTTGGGTTCTTGGATGTATAGGGTGAGGTTTATGTTTGACAAGATTGGTTCTGGGAAAGGTTTTGGCTGCTATATTGGTTTCTTGGATTGGTAATCTATGAATTTGACGTTGTATCTTTTGAAAGGGGATGGGGCATGAGGATGTAATGCCTTGATGTGGGTTTCTTGGAGGTGAGCTAGGTGTATGGTGCTGGCTAAGGTTGTGGGATTAAAAAGCCTTAGTGCTGTTTGTATGTTTGAATGAAGGCCTCCAATGAAACAACTCATTACTATCTCCTTTGGTAGATCAACTTCACTCAATAACTCCTCAAACTTCTCATGGTAGTCAACAACAGAATCTCCTTGCTTCAAGTTCTTGATCTCTACCATGACATCTACCTTCGTAACATCTCCAATCATCGCTGCCATGCTCCAGTAATATTCTTCCCATGTCACCTCATCTACCTTCTTCATAAAATTCAGATGCCATTGGAGTGCTTTTCCTTCCAAATGCACACTGAGAAGATGAATCTTTTTCTTAGCTGGAGTTTCATCAATGTCAAAAAATTGCTTGTAATGAGAGGCCCACTCACGAAAATCACTACCATCGAACTTGGGAAACTTGATTCTGCAGTGCTTTGTTGGTAATGAATAGTGATTGCTTTTGATTCTGTTGAATGACCTAAATTGAGGATAGTTGGGCATCCTATTTGTGCTTGATGTTGCTGCCATGCCTTCACTGTGCCCATTCGTTGACATCGGGGCAATCTTGGCAACCATGTCAGTGATAAAGCCTTCAATGTGAGAGAATGATTGATGCAGTCCAACATCTTTGCCATGTTTTGCTCCAGTTGTGCATTTTTATGCTTCAGATGCTGGTCGACCTCCACCATACAGTCCTAGGATTGTGCTTCTAGTGCCAAGTGTAACCAAAGAGTGGCTCTAATACCACTTTGATACCAGGCAGTTGTGAAAGAGAGAAAATATAGTTATTATTCAACAACCTTCTCTTTACAGCCCACTTCCCTGTTTATAACTATAGGGAGCTATGTCTACAGTTAGTTATTTCTTACCAACTTCCTCTGTCTTAACTACTAACAAACTAACTAATTCATAACAGAATACTACTAACTATTGCTTCCAATATTCCCCACATAACAGTTTCTCTAGGTATGCTTTATAGGTTTTGTAAGGACAGCAAAGGTTGTTGAGCAATGCTAGGATTTTCAAGGATATTTCATAGCCACATAAAAGTATCTGGTGCCCATGGAAGTTGTTAGATAATTTATTCTTGGCTTCCATTTGGAACTTTGCTTCTGGAACTCCTTACAGGATTTCTTTAATCAATATACCATGGGGTTTTAGGGCCATGCTTGTCTGATTTTTTTTTTTCTTCATTGCTTTGCTTGTTTGTTTTTATTATTTTGTATGGAGGATATATGGCCCTCCTGGTCATGCGAGTTCCATATGTTGGCTTTGGTGTATTATTCAAACTGATTTTTGAAAAACGCTTGTAAACCTAATTTGCTATTATATTCCGTTGATTTTCAACATTGTATTCCCTTAGTCCTCCTGTTTCACATCTTATATGTCAAATTACCAGTTGGTTCTCGAGCATGGGGAAGCATGAAGGGCTTATCTATGGTATAGCTATTGTAAGGATGCCTTTTCAATTGTTTTCATGTTTGACCCTTAATTAGTTATCTAAGATTGTTTTACAGATTCCATTTGCAGATTTCTTGAATCACGATGGAGTTTCAGAAGCAATTGTAATGAGCGACGATGACAAACAATATTCAGAAGTTGTTTCCCACTCTTTCTCTCCCTCCATTTTTTTGTCATGCATCTAATCTATCAATGGTTACTTGAGTCTATTCAAATGATCAGTTGATTAAAACTGTACTTTATCAGTAAGTAGTTACTTTTGCACACATGCTATCTCCAAGATATACAATCCTCTTATATGTTCTGATTTAATCCTTTTAGCTATGTAGTTATCGTTTTCTTTTAGCTTGACCTTTTCAAATATATGCAGGTTATTGCTGATCGTGACTATGCTCCTGGTGAAGAGGTTATATATAATTAAATGCTTTCTTAGCTATACTAAAAATTCTGGATTGCCTGAGTGATTGATTGGTCTTGTAACTTGATTGGGAGGGCTGAAACAGTCTGGTTGAAGATGATTAAAGATTTGCCAACTGATTCCTTCTGTTTTTAATTGTTTAAACATCTTTTAGTACTACATTTAATGGTGTTATACTGTTCACCTATATCATTGTCAAAATTTTCTGCAGAAAGAAGATTAGAAGTGAAATACTTCCGAATAAGAAAAATGAGGATGTAAACATGTATTTCTCTCTGGAATGCAACTGTGTTGGGTGACTATATCTTGAAAAATGCTCTTAGGTAGACAATTATAAAAGACCAACTGAATTAATAAATAGCTCAATATAGAAGCTTGGTTAATCTTTCTTTAACTAAAAATATGAGATTCCTGGAATTTGAAGAGTTCCAAATTCATACATTTTGATAGAGGCCTATAAAAATATAGTTGCAATGACATTAAAAGTGACAAGAAATAATTATATTATTTTTCCTACTGTGCCTGTTAATTTGCTGTGGTTGTTATAATTTAGAGTAACTAACTGATATTTCAATTACCTGCAGCTAAGAGGCTTTACTGATTCTTTGTTCTAGGTACTAATAAGATATGGAAAATTTTCTAATGCTACTTTGATGCTGGACTTTGGCTTTACACTTCCATACAACAATTACGATGAGGTATTCCTTGTGTTTGAATGTCAAGTAACGTTTACTTTCCTTTGGCAGGGTTTGTCATAGGATGATGGGGTTCTTCTCTGATCTTCCTGGCATGTACATATGTTCTGTTAGTGAATGAACACATGGGGGTTTTCATATTGACACTTGACATGGTTTCAGCTTTAAATTGATCTCATATCCTATCCTTTCCCATCATTTTGCTAGCAGATCTCTAATCTACCTTCTTGTCTTCACATGTTTCAGTCAATCTGTCTATCTTATCTTATGTAAAGTTGGGAATTCCCAATCTCCACTTTTGTAGTTTGTAGACCTGTCGAAATGTGAAATGAACTAGAACAATGATAGACTTGAGGATAATATGTAATGGTTTTTTAACTTTCTTGTTTGCTTTCTTTTACTTCTCTACAAAGGTGTTACAACAAAGGAAAGAACTTACCAAAAGCCTTTCTCAATATGAGAAGTTTTTATTTATTTATTTATTTATTTTTTATGAGCAAGACCGGCTATAATATAAAATTATACTAGCAATCTAAGGCAGTTTCCATCTGCCCATCACCAAGATTAAGGGTCCAAAGCCTGTGGTCCCTCGAGGCTTGGTTTGTTAATCCAGGTTCATCCAGATAAGTGCTTCCACATGAAGTCATGGACGAGCCACTTACCCTGTCTAAATATATGTTGTTTGATATTTACATGAATATTCTTGATATTACTTTCCTCGCTTTCTTTTATTTTCCCAAATTTTGTCAGGAGGGACAGTTTTGTCTACTTGAAATGAGTGTACATGTTTTGAGCTCCCTTTAAATATGGTGATGCTTATGCTCTATCTGTCATTAATATTGTATTTGCAACCCATGATTGATAATGTTGGCCATTCTCAGGTTCAGATCCACCTTGATATACCTAAGCATGATCCTCTGCATGACCTGAAGATGGAGCTCCTGCAGCGATATTTTGTGCCTACTACCAAAGGCATGAAAGGGTTGAACAATTCTGTGAATTCTTTCACAATCAAGTTTGTAATGTTGCTTAACTTGTTAATTCTTATGCGAATTTATTTAAATGTCATAGTCTAATTTTTGTTTGCTGATTTTTTTTGATGTAGTACAATGGAAATCAGTTAAAAATGGGAAGAGTTCTATAACTGAAAAATTTCCTTGTTTTTGTGTCGGGGTTTGAAAAGAAACGGTACCCATACACACCAGGTATTATTAGTAAGCTGAACTGCAGAGAACAGAATGCAAAAATAACTATCTTTAAATGCTTGCTATTTGCATAAGACAACCTAATCAGTTACCCTTCTAAGAATGTTCTGAAAGTGCTCTTCTTCTCCCCCCCCCAAAAAAAAAAAAAACTGAAGGGAGGGTAATTCAATCTTTTGTATTATTATATCGACAGTCTAGTTGCTTAGGCATCGATATGTGTCTTGCTGCATGGAATTTGAATGCTAGAAAATGTTGATCCTTTGCCAAGTTGTGATATTGATATTATAGGACTGCATGACCTGATACCGTGTTACTCTAAAATGTTGCCAATATACTTGCCAGTGTCTGGCTATCTGATGGAGCCATGATCATATAGGGAAGTGACATCTGCCAGAGGAAGAGGGAAGGGACTTCCACAATCTCTTCGTGCATTTGCTCGCGTTCTTTCTTGCATCTGTCCTCAAGGTGCACTTAAATCTGTTTTATATTTTTTATAATGCAATAATGGTTACACTTTTTGTTACATAATCTATACTTAACATTATCCATTTAATGGAATTATTATTGAAAAAATATCAGAACTTAATGATTTGGCCATGGAGGCTGCACAAACTGATGGTAGGCTGGCTAGACGTCCTCTGCGCAATATCAACAAAGAGATACAAGCACACCTCATGTTGTCATCATTATTCACCCAATTAATTGCTGAGCGCTCTGAAGCTATTCAGGTAAAGATTTAAGGACTTCACCTTATACAATTGTATGAAATAAGGTAGCAATTGAAATGTTATCAAGTTTAATCAAAATTCTAGAATTTTGAAGGGCTCCTGTTTCTAGTGACTTCATTAGGTTGCTAATCTAATTTTAATTTTCAGAGTATTAAAATTTATCTAATTTTAATTTTCAGAGTATTAAAATTTATCTTCCATGTTGTTTCTATTACTCAAAGGACCTTATTGTTCTTGCAGTCACTGGAATTTTCCAATTCTCCCTCCATTTCTGCAAAACTTCCTGTTAGAAGTGTAATGGCTTGGGATCTCCTAGGTGGTGAGCTTCGTATTCTCAAATCTGCTTCGGCCTGGCTGGAGAATTACTGTTTTTCCTTGACTGGACAGTCTATCAATTGCTAGCCATGATGCATGGGTATTTCTAGATTCAAGCGGTACCCATACTTGTAACTTATATTGTACCATTTGGGTACTTCTGGTGCGTTAAAATAAGTATTATGTAGCATTATTTTTAGGTTGTTTAGTTTAGAAATTATGTAAATAAATGTTGAGTCTTAAGTAGTTCAGTTTAGATAAACTATTATTGTTTCATAACTATATTCTATGCCACTTTTTAGTATAAAGAAATAGTTAAAAATAAAACAATTTTGTGAATAAATAGCTGGTTAAATTATACATTTGGTTAGCTTGTTTTAGTTTTCTACTTCGTCCCATAGTTTCTTTTTCTTTTTTTGAAACGAGTCCTTGTACTTTTTTTTTTTTTGGCTGTTTTCAAATAGGTAGCAAACATTGGGATGTGTCATTGCATCATTTACTTCAAAGCTAACAGATCACATGTTATAAACTAGGGTTGATGTGAACTTCAATTTGCCAATGTGGTAAGCATAGAGATTAAACTGAAAACTCATATAAACTGTATGGAAGATGGTAGTCTACCAACGTTAACACCCTACCAATATTATTTTACCTCGTACAGGAGGAGCTCATCCCTTGAATATCCCTTTCCCATCCCAGTGATTCCATCATATAAGTAATACAATTCCACAAGCTGATTTTGAAGATTCATTCACATACTATGTATATTTCTCTCTTTATTATTTATTTTCATTAGCAGACTTTAAGAAGAAGATATTTGGTGGCATGCATGGTTGTGCAACTACCAAGAAGACAAGGAAGGCTTAGTTAATTGGTATCCATTTGATCTCATAAGAATATTCGACTCAGGGAAGACGGTATGCTAAAATTAATTAATTAGTGAATTCCTTTCAATTTTACAATGCCAAAGTAACCGAAAAGGCTAGCTATATCTAGTTGAGGATTTAGGGAAGGCACGTAGAAGGACAAAAGTTCCTTGTTAATAGGAAAATTTAAACATAATGAGGCATTTGATGTAGCCATGTATGTTAGATATTTTTTCCACATGCAGCATTTGGGGTTATTCTTTGTTGTCATTCAAGTTGAATTGATTAAAGTTCCATAGAATCAGATTGATGAGTAAAAAGAAACTGATGATTTGATCACAAAAAGAAGGAAATTCTGGAGAGTAATGGCTGACCTGCTAGGATTGAGGAAACCAAACAAAAAAGGTAGTGAGAATCCTCTCTGGTCGTTTAATTTATATTACTTCTTTGTTACTTGATGGTGCCCAGAATGACCAACCAGAGGTGTGTGGGAGCTGTATGTGTGCTATGGTGTTTGGTCGTTTGACAGTGAGAGTGGGGCGGCACAAAAAGAAGAGAAAGAGAAAGAGACTGAAAGGAGAAAGAAGAAAGGTATATCTACTAGTGTTTAAGGAAGAGATAGCAAAGTTCAGTAGTGGAAGAACAGTGAGTACATGATGTTTTGTTGGTAGACTAAAGTGGTCTCCATCATTTGTTTGGGTTTCAAATTAGTCCATATATTTATTATATTGGTAGATTAATGTCCAAATCAGATAGAGTTTATGACAGAGACATTCTGTTAGTCAACTTAGCATGAAATAGTCAGTGTTATGACAGATCCTAATGTTTGGGATCTATTTGAAGGATTTGTTTGAAAAGAAAATAAGTAGAGGGATGAAAATGAAAACTTAGATAAGGACCAATTATATAATTTAACCTAAATAGTTTTTCGAGGCTCTTACTTTTGCTAGCATGTTGAAAAGTTGAAGTTAACTTTGTGTTGTGAGTTGGGAGATCGAGGTTCTTGACATTGTAAATGTAAAGGATACTTATTGCCCTTGATTTGAGGGTCTATAGATTCTACATAGTAGGATAACAAAGACACCAAATTTGCGAGCTCAACTAATCCAATCATGTTAACAACTAGGTGACTCTCTCTCTCTCTCTCTCCATCACTTTGAATTTCATTTTTGCAATTATTGCTTGACTGCAACCAGTCTATTTTAGCTTCAAATTTGATCTTAGGAATTATTTATATTGGTTTTGGCAAGTTGCAATTTGACAGATTGCTAAATATAAGATACAATTGACATTTGATGCACTTACCTATACAATTGAGGCTTTGATAATAATCATAGAAGATGAGAAAAGCCCCGTTTGATTAGCAAATAATGTGGAGGAAAGGAAGATGAAAAGTCACATGAATAAATAAAGAAATAAATAACTATATATATATATATATGTGTATGTAAATTAGAGTCTTTTTGACGTAAATATATAAAGAATAAAGACAAAATAAACATATAGATAACTAACAAAATTATTTATATAGATGTGTAACTTTTATTGTTTTACAATTTTTTTTTTAATAAAAATTAGGATGCCTACTAAATTTTTTATGTAACTTTAAAGGGATGCGTGCAACATATATAATTTTTAAATTTTTTAATTAATTATAATTTATAATTGATATATTTTTATAAAAAATGATAATAATTTTTTTATATTCAATAAATTTTAAAATATTTATATATTTTGTAAGAAATTAATTTTCTTGTCATATCATACCCATCTAAATTTTAAAAGTTGTAAATTTTTAAAATTATAATGTATTTAATTTTTTAATTCATAAAAATTTATTCTTAAAATTTTTGCAATTAATCTATTTTTGAATTTCATATAATAATTTTTTAACTATGAAGTAAATTATTTTTATTTGTATCTTGAAAAAATAATTTTTAATTTATATATATAAATGTTTAAATTTTTTAATCCTCAAATATTTTTATTTTGAGAAATATTAATATAATTTTGTTTTAAACTTGTAAAGAAAATATTTTAATTTTTTGTTGTTAATGTTATGTATGTGTATGTGTGTGTGTGTGTGTATATATATATATATATAATTTTTACCAAAATTAAGTAAATTTTTATATAGTCAAATGCTCTAATTTTTTTCCTTAAATAATCAGTTTAAAGCCTTTAATTTTTTTCAAATTCAAAATAGTTATTGGTAAAAACTCGTAATGGATAGAATGGTGGAATAATTAAAAGAATAGGATGAGAATTTATATTATTATCTTTTCAACTTTGTTATTTTATGCAAAAGTTTATTTTTTAATATTAAAAATAAAAAATAATATTTGACCATCAATCTATCCATCATGAGTTTTTATCAACAACTATTTAGAATTTGAAAAAAATTAAAGGCTTTAAACTTATTATTCCAGGAAAAAAAAATTAGAGCATTTTTTGTTATTTGTTGCTTCTTCTTGCTCTCCCTTTGTGCAATTTTCGACTAAGAACAGAATCATATAAGGGGAAGGTTTTCTGTTCAAAAACAAGAGAGGAACTAGAGTTTTAGACCATGAGGAAGAGGAATATGGCAGGAAATTTCAAGGAAAACTAATAGAAATCAAGTTAGAAAAATGTGGTGTTCTTTAGGGTTTTGTGAAATCTGATTTTGTGTGAGTGTTTCCTTGGCTATTTGAGTGTTTCCCTAAGCTCCTAAGACCTTTAGAAACCCTCCCAAGTGGCTCTTCCGTCAAGAAAAATCTTGAAACTACAAGAAGCCCTTCCATGGTGCTAGTCTTGGCCAAGCTAGGAAGAGAAGCCTAGAGAGTGATTTAATTTATTCTAGCTTTGGTTTAAGACTTTATATGATGTTAGAAGATGGGAGAAATTATTAGAAAAAATTTAGAAGCCATGGATTGGGAGATGGGACAATCGTGTTCATAATGATGCTTTGTGAAGCAACTTGATTCTAAGCTTGTGTAAATGATTGTGTAAAGGTTCCAAGGACTTTGAATGAGGCCAAGAAACCTAGAAATGGAAAGAAATGGGAGCCTAGGGCTTGAATTGTGAAGGTTGCTTCAATAGACCATTTATGGAATCATTATGCCACTTATGGAATTAAGTGTGTGTTTAAGAGTGAGTTTAGTATCTTGTCTTGCTTCAAGTGTGTAATTGTGTGTTGTTTATGGTGTTTATGTCGAGAGAACACCAACCCACCTAAGTGTGTTTGTGAGGCCAAAAAAGGGAAGGAGAAAGACTAAGAAAAGCTTGCATAAATTCAAGGTAGCTCTCCACTTCATTCTCCTTGCATTCTTATGTGCATATGTATGTCTTTATATGCTTGTGTGTGTGCTCTTGTGATTTGAGAACATGCCATTTGATGTCTTGAGATTACATTAGTATCAATGTATTGTCTTGAATGCTATTGATTGTGAGAATGACTCATAAAGGTGAGGTGATGCCAAAAGTCCTTTAATATGGGTGAGGAAGTGCCAAAAGTCTTAGGGAGTGTTTGATTCAATGGAGGGGAGGGGAGGGGAGGGGTTTTAATGATATGTTATTTGGTTGATTTGAAGGGGAGGGGAGGGGAGATAAAATTAAATGGACAATTATACCCTTATGATATTAGAATTTTTAATTTTTTTATTTTTATAAAAAAAAAATTTTTTCTTGCTTTTTATTATTAAAAATAATTTTTTATTTTTATAAAAAATTATCTTAAACCCAATTTAAAAAATAAGATTTATATTATATTTTAAATAAAAATAAAAAGCAGGGGCAATTTTGTCAAATAGGGATAAAATTTTCTCTCCCCTCCAAAAACCCCCACTTTTGGAGGGGAGTGTTTGGAGGGGAGGGGAGGGGAGGGGGTATTTTGCCTCCCCTCCCCTCCAAGTTTTTCATACCAAACAAGTTTTTCACTAAATTTAGGCCTATTTCATTTTGCAATGTGATTTATAAATGTATTCCCAATTGTTTATAGATTGAAGTTTCTTTTGCCAACTCTTATCTCTCTTGCTCAGGAAAGCTTTATTCCAGGTAGACATATCCATGACAACATTATAGTTGTTCATGAAATTATACATATGTTGAAAAGAATGAAAGATAGGCATGACTTTTTTGCAATTAAAATTGACTTGGAGAAGGCATATGATCAGGTTAGATGGGATTTCATCTCCACTATCTTCCTTGAGGCCAGTTTTCCTTTCCCTTTACTTAACGTTGTTATGGATTGTATCTCTTCAATTTCAACCTAAGTTCTTTGGGATGGGGTGAAGGCAGATTCCTTCCTCCCTTTTAGAGGACTTAGATAAGGAGATCCATTATCTGGATACATATTTGTCCTTTGTATGGAAAAAATGACCTATATCATTCATGAGACTTTGAGTAGCAAATGTTTCAAGTCCTTTAAAGTGGGCATAAATGGGCCAGAAGTAACACATTTAATGTTTGCTAATGATTTAATCCCTTTTAGAGAAACTTCTTTAGCTCATATTCAGTGTACAATGGAGTGTCTCAACATGTTTTATAATTTGTCTAGGCAAAAAGTTAATGTCTCTAAGTCAAATATCCTTTTCTAAAAAAAATGTGGATATGATGGCTCAGAGACAAATTATTGATTTTTTTGGCTCTAGTGTAATAGGAGACCTAGGAAGGTTGGGTATTCCGTTATCTTTCTAGGAAGGTATTTGGGTGTTCCATTATCTTTCAATAGAACATGTTCTAATGACTTTATTATGGCTCAGGATGGAAAGCAAATTGCTTAAGCATGGTGGTTTGAATGGAAGAGTGGTGTATTGTAACAGGTGATTCCAAACAAAATGTGCATGTTCTTTCATGTAGTTTGTAACACCATATATTTCTATCTTATTTCATAACATTCTTATGAATCACATCATCAATTCCATGAAGGAAGTGAGAAAAATCCATTAAAATAATGCATTTAATTGCGTTGCGTCATGTATAAAAATTCCATCCGATGTTACGTGGACTGTGTGAGCTCATACAATACATTCTCATATTTAATTACATGATTACAATTCATTTGCATTATCAAAAGTGGCCTACAACTCATGAAATTCAAAGGGAAGCTAAAAAATACTCATGTATATTTTCGGCTAGAATTTGGCTCTTTTTTTACCAAAATTTGGAAATTCATAAATAATTCTAGAAAAATCAAAATCATGCATTCTTGGCTATTTTGGAAATCTATTGATGTCTAATTCATGCTAAAAATATGTCCAAGCTATAACATCCATCACAGAAGACATTTAACATCCGAGAAGGTTTAGAGGTTAAATTGCCCACTGATGCTGTCACAGATTTCTGTAGCAAATTTTGAAAATGTTCAATTAATTCCAAAAAAATCTAATCCATACAAATGATACCAATGTGAAAATATGTGGATGTTAACTAGAGGAAAAAATAATGCCAGACTAGTTCAGACATGTCAAGGCCTCAAAATCCAATCAAACAATGACAGAGATCGGTTGGAATCCCTGATACTGGACAGAATTTTCAAAAAATCATATCTCCCTCTCTAGACATCCAAATGAAGTGCTTCTAGTTGGCACAAGTCATTGTGAATGTTTAGTTTTTATGTATAACATTTTATGGCAATTGGACATCATTTGAGCCTTGTGTGATAGATTTCATTTTTGGACCAGATAAATAGTGCATCAGACCAAAATCAGAAAATTTGTCAACTTTGAAAATTCATCAAATATTCTGTGGACCTCCGAAAATTATGTTTTTTTATTTTTTCAAAAATCTCTCAACAAGCTCTAATTGCATGCTAGATTTCAGATCAAGAAGAGTTCATTTGGCTAAAAAGTGACCTAGGATTCCATTATGGGCAATTTTGGCTCCATATAGAGTACTAAAATGTCCAAATGACTTTCTTTTGGTTTTGACACCTTTTGGATAAGTCTAAAAGCATATTTAAGACTTGTGTGAGCTGCCTAAATGGTCCCAAACCTTATACATCTCAATTTGGCCATTTCATCCACACATATGCATAATTCCAAAATGCCATTCATAAAGCCACATTGTCCATACATACTCAATTTACATTGTATCGTCCACATAGCATATTCATTCATTTATACATCACATATTATTATAATTACACATGTCTAAGAGGTCATAGACCATGTACAATATTTTATTACATCATATAACATATCTATGGTCTTAAAGAACTAAAACTTTACATTATATTGTCATCCTCTCATCCTCAAGATGGTTAGCTTCCATTACCTTGTCCACTTGGTCCACCTAGCATATTAGATCATTGGAGAGGAGGGAATGAGATTCAAAGAATCCTAATAGCTCATCTCCCATTCAATCATACATAATAGATGCAAAGCAAGTCTTAAAAATGCATGCATGGATATAATGGAAGTCATAAACCTTCAAGAAGCAAGCTTGGCATATGAATAAGTTATATAAGACATTCAAAAGCTTGTCAAGTGGATGGATTGGTCTCACCCTTTTTCTCATGGATTTTGGACTTGCCTCACCCATTCTTTAAGAGATTCTTGGACTCAACCATTCTCTTGGGAGCCCACTTTACTTTTGGGAGACTCTTTACTTTGTCTCAACAAATTTTAAGGGTTTTTGGCTCATATTCACCATGGTTAAGAGTGCTTGGCCTCTCCACACTCAAGCAAACTCAAACAAACATCATAACATCATTTAGAAACATAATATGTCATCATGAAATCATGGCATATAAAATCATGCTAGCATATTTTTCATGGCTTGAAAATACATATGCACACATTCTAAAACAAGCTAAACATGCATCCATGCATGAGAGAAGATGGAAAGAGCTACCTTGTACACAACCACACACTTTTTCCTTTGAATTCAAGCTCCTCTTTTAGGCCACACACACATAAAAGTGTGGGGAAGGTTTCTCTTGGCCTAAATACAATTTATGGAAGTCAATTAGGTTCATGAAACAAATTCTAAGGCCACACAACTTGCTTAGAGATTATGTTGTTCTCTAAACCCCATTATGGTTCCATAATTGCACCTAATAAAGCAACACCCCTCAAATAAATTCTAGGCTCCATTTTTTCTTTTTAAATATGATTCTTGACTCCTTTTAAGTCTCTTGGAGTCATCACATAATTAAAAAAAAGAGTCTAACTACATGTTGCTTCTTTAGGTCATAATATGGAACCTAAGGCACCAACTCACTTTCTATAAGTTCTAAATTTTTCCTAAGGCCTCCTCTTATTTTCATTCATCATATATGACTCAAGAATGAGCTTGAAAAAATTTAAAACTCTCCCTAGCTATCCCAACCTCCTTCGGCTGAGACCATGAGGCTTGTTGGTCTCCATGAATTTTGCTTGGTTTTCTTGAAGGAGGAAGCATGTGGGGAGCATCTTAGGGATCTTGGAAACTATTTAAACTCTTATTTAGGCTTAAGAATAATCATACAAAATCAGATTTTACAAGGTGCACTTGAAACCTTAGAAATTGCATCTTGAAATCTAATGATTTTTTGTTAATTCCCTTTGCATATTCTTAATCTCCACACTCTTTTTCCTTAGATTCATCCTTTGTTCTTCCTAAAAATCTACTCCTCCTAGGGTTTCTAGGGTTAGGCAAAATGGAAAAGGAGGGAGGATCAATATAGCAACTAGAGGAAGAGAAATTACCTAGTTTCCTTACTTATTCTTGCTTGAATCTTGCGTTGTCTAAGCTCTTTTCTTAAAATCCAAAAATTCCCTTGAGTTTCTCCCTTGAATCAGATTTATAAACTCCATTTTAATCAAAAGAAACAAAGGAGAATGAAGGAGAGGATGTGTGGATGGAAGAAAGCATGAAAAACTACCATGAAAACATACCTTTAAGCTTGAATTCTTCCTTCTTCTTCTTCCTCTCTTGTGCACCTAAAACCCTATCTCTCTCCTCTAAAATTAGGCAGAAATTTCTGATTCTAAATAAGGGAGAAAGTGGGGCACCACTTATATATAGGGGGAGGGAAGTGGCTTTTTTAAAAATTTCCATTTTGCCCTTTGTTCTTTGCATTTTTGTTTCTCCTTCTTTTTAGCTCATTTTTTAGAACCATCTTTTTTATTATAAAATTTAGTTTTCCAATTTAGTAAAATGCCTTTGAAATCACTCAAATTAGAGCTAAAACCTTCCCAAATAAATTCGTTAAAGTTTAAGTACACCGACATTGGAAAACGTCCACCAAAGGGGATTTAACTGTCCCAGGGCTCCCCATAATTTTCAAGGCCTCTAAGAACCCCATAGAACTCAAAAATTTCATTTAAAAAGTCCTCCTGTGTGAATTCTAAAATTTTCTCAAAATTACGAAAATGCCATTACGTTTCGTAGGTTTTTCCGTCAAAATTTGTTTCTTCATTCTAACTCTATTTTTTCTTTCGTCTGAGGCTAGGATTCTCATTTTTAGGAGTCTAGAATATTACTCAATTTTTTTGGAACCTTAACTAATTCATTTCAGGGGACTTACTTTGAAAACGCGCCCGTTTCCGTCGTTTAACGAGAACCGAACATTACATAGTTCCACCATCAAACAAGCTCCTTAGTCTAGATGCTATTAAATAGGGAGAGGAAACTAGTGGTAACTATAGTATGAGAAGTGAATACCATTTTCTCATGTGTAGTAACTTGGCTCTAGAGCTTTCTTTTGGTGATTGATATGGATATGGCCAGGCCCGGAATGCATTCGTGTTTATCTATGGCAAGTTGCGCTAAACAAATTGAATACAAAAGAACACAGGAAGAAGTGGGAAAGTAGAATTTGATGCTGTCATGTGTGTGGAAATGGAGAAACCATTCTGCATGTCATTAGTGAGTGTTTATTACCCATAAGCTTGTTATGGAGAACGTTGGTAGATGAGGATGAGCAAGCTAGCTTCTTTCTTTGCAACCTTACAATGTGACTAGCTTTTAATTTGCTAGATGACTCGCATAATGAAGCACAGGTTCTTTAGAGAGTCCATTTTGACGTTTCTGTGTGGAAGCCGTAGAAAAGAAGAAATGAAAAGCTTTTTACAAGCAATCGAACGTGGCTAAAAAATAATACCTATGATTTATAGGTTTTTGTAAAACAAATAATGTAAGTAGATTTGAAACTCCTTTGTGAGAAGCTATTGAGAAGTTATGAAGATGGCATCTTTTGGAGGCCCCCAAGTATAGAGTCGGTAAAACTAAATTGTGATGGCGCAAGCAAGAGGAATCTAGGAAAAGCAAGTCATGGAGGGATTATAAGGAAGCATGATGGTTCTTGGTTTATAGGGTTTTCTAGAAATTTGGGTTGGTGTACCTCCTTCCAAGTGGAGGCAATGGGTGCACTCATGAGGAAGCATATCCTCTGGGAAGCAGATCCTCTGAAGTGTCCATACATTGAAGTGCCCTTGAAGTTCCATCAATCTAAGCCGTTAGTTGCATCAATGGACTAGATGTGGGCATGTGGTGCTTTAACTCAAAACGCTTTGTTTAACCTCTAAAATCCCATCAAAACATGGTGAGAGTTCTTTAACATGGTGTCATCGAGCACAGTCTTTCCCTCGTATCCAGACGGCCTCTAGTGTGTCATCCCTATCGATTTCCCATCCTTAAGGTCCAACATAAATCATTCTAAAATCCTTACCTAACAAACATTAATGGCTTCTTCTCCTCCACCTTTCACTGCATCATCCTCGTCGCTCTTCCATCCTCATGGTCCAGTGCAAATCATTTCAAAATCCTCATCTAAAATTGTTCCATAACAAAAGGATTTTGATGGTAATGATACAAACCTAAAGTGGTTCTTTTTTAGCCTTCTTTTCCTTCTAGCTTATTTATTCTTTTACCAAGAATGATAATTACTCTTCCCATCCAAATGCAAAAGGTTTACATCTACGCCATTTCATAGGAGATTGCATAAATTTTTTATGGTAAAGCTATAGACCTATAGTTATAATCAATTATGAATATACACCTCCTCTGCTCATAAATCTTAGTTTGCTTGATTGCACAAAATGTCTAATGGTAAGGCTTGTAGGAATTCAGTTAGAGAAGGGATGCTATTATGTTTTCAGATTCAATTACATGATATTGAGACTATGTTTTCATATTCAATTACTTGAATGCCAATTATGTTTTTCAGTTCAACTATGTTTTTAGATTCAATGGATTATGGTATAATCCATTTGTTACTTACTTCTGCTTTGTACAATCTATTCATTATGAATGGAAGAAATTATTAGCACTCATAAAGCATAAATTTTGTTATGTTCAATTCCAAAAATCAATGCCAATAGTGCATTAAAAGGGTGTAAATGAAAAAGAGATATAAATATGAATTAGATTTTGGGTTTACTTGAAGGGAGGAGATACAGCGAAATTGAGCATATGGATCTACACGAAGGAAGGCATAGCTATTTGAAAATAGACATCAATAGTAACTAAGGAGGGAACTAGGGGCTTGGGTGTGTGGAGTAGCAACTTGGAAAAGACAGAGGTGACAACAGAGGTTTAGTGTCCTAAAACATATGAATCTTAAAATGGTGCATTGTGGTTTCTATGTGCCACGTGGCATAATCTCAATGCTCGAAGCAATGAATGACCAAATTTTGTCACTTCAAACTTCAGAGAAACAACTTTAGAGGATCTGGCTCAGGGAAAAAAGTGCTCTGCATTCACCGTTTTTGTTTTAGATTTTTTGCTTCCTTTAGGTGCCATTTTTTGCTGTGGGTTAGAAGAAGAATCTAAAGAGTTGGAAGGAGATTTTCCTTCTCCCACAAATTCCTTCTTAGGTTGGATATCTCTTTAGTGTATGAAAGTTTTTTTTCTTTTTCTTCTTTATGATAAGAAAATTATGAATGCAAATTTTATAAATTGAAAATTTTTTAGTTTCTTCTGTTACTTTGTCTAAAAAGTAATAAAAAGTTAAATATCATTTATAGTTTTATTAAAATGGCTTGCATATTAAAATACATTGGAATATAATTTTCATGTAGCAAGTGCTTCGTATTCATTTGCAGCAAGTGTTTCGTATTCATTTGAAATGTGACAATGATGAATTATAGTGCTTCTTCTACAATGTAAGTGTTATACATTTTTTATATAAGCATGCTTTAACATTATCTATATTATTCTAAAAAAATATTGTAATATAATTTTCAAGAAATTAGGTGCATTTATTAGTCTGTCTACCAAAAATGTTAATTTTGATGTTGACTTGAAGCCTAAAATAGGGATGATATTTGATACCATAGATGCAGTTTGGAAGTTCTGGGTTGATTATGGACGGAGAGTTAGATTTGGTGTTAGAAAACTATACACCAACAAGAGCAAGAAAGATGGGTCCATCTTGACATGTAGATTTGTTTGCGACAAACAAAGGAGTTTGATGCAAAGATAAAAGAGATTATCTAACTGTCAATCCTTGACCAAAGACTAGAACTAATTGTTTAGCAAAGATGGGACTCACAAAGATGGGTGACAAATTTAAAGTGCATGAGTTCGTGGAAGGACATAATCATGAACTTCATCTCCCAGAAACCACTCACATGTTGGCATGTCAGCGTAAGGTATATGAGATTTAAGGCTATCAGATTGAGTTAGCAGATGATTATGGGTTTCAACAAAGATCCTCATTTGAGTTGATGAGTAGGTAAGTGGGGGGAAGAACTAATCTAGGCTATACTTGCTTAGATCAAAAGAATTATCTTCGTACGAAAAGATAGAGGAGCTTGATATATGGGGAAGCAAGTTATTTGTTGCAATACTTCTAATGAAAACTATTGGAAAATCCATCATTTTATCATGTGTATCAAATGGATATGGACGAACAAATAACAAATGTATTTTGGGCTAATGCAAGGATGCTTATTGATTATGCCTATTTTGGTGATGTTATATGTCTTGACACAACATATTGTACAAACTATCAACATAGACCACTTGCTTTATTTTGCTGATTCAATCGCTATAGATGAATGGTAATTTTTTGGGTAGCATTATTGTATGATGAGGCAGTTGAGTCATTCAATTGGTTGTTTGAAACTTTTCTAAAAGCACATCGTCAAAAAATGCCAAAAACTATTTTTACTGATCAGGATCAAGCAATGGCTAAAGTAATACACGAGGTGATACTTGACACTTGGCATTTCCTTTATACATGGCATTTGATGTAAAATGGCATCAAACACCTTGGCAATTTAATAAAAGATGGATCTCACTTTTTGCGTGACTTCAAATCTTGTCTGTATGAATATGAGGATGAAACATAATTTGAGGTGGCTTGGAGTAACTTGCTTTCTACATATGAGGTGCATGATAATGCATGGTTGAGATCAATTTATAGCAAAAAGGAAAAATGGGCTGCTTGTCATATGAAAAAAGTATTTACACTTAGCATTCAAAGTACATAACTCGGTAAAAGCTTGAATTCAGACATCAAAAGTTAGATGAAACCAAACTTGAGCACCAATCGATTCTTTAATCATTTTGAGTGAGTGTTGGGAGACAAGAGATGCAATAAATTGAAGTGTGAATTTGATTCACGTCAAAAATTACTAAGGTTGAAAAGCCAGCATTCGCCCATGTTGCACCAACTTGCACAGATTTACACCTTTACAATTTTTGAGTTGTTTCAAGAAAGGTGGGCAAATATTTAGCTATATATGTAAAGCACAAAAATGAGACTTTGCCATTGTTTAAGTATATTATTACTTTGGTTGGTCAAGAAAGAGAATGGACGATTTCATTTGACTCGCGTGACAAGTCAATTTGTTGTAGTTGCAAAAAGTTTGAAACCCTCGATATATTATGTTGTCATACTTTAAAGGTTTTTGATATAATGAATATTAAATTAATGCCTGATCAATATATTTTGAAGAGATGGATTAAACAAGCTAAGAGTGGTATTATACATGATATTAAAGGCCATGAGATTGAAGGAGATGCTAAGTTAGCCACTACTCAATGATATAGAGAAATTTATCCCTAACTTATAAGGTTACCGACTAAAGTGTCTAGTAACTAAGAAGCATTCTTGTTTCTAAATAAATCTATTGATGAGTTGAGTAAACAGATAATGGAGATTTGTAATGGGCAAAGAAGTGTCGATAATAACAGGGAGGATACCACAACGAATGCTAGTAAGGGTGAAAGAGTACTACAAGTGAAGGGATTTAAGAAGAGAGAGGGCAAAAAAGGTAAGAAACGTCTAAAAAATTGGGTTAAGAAGCAACCAAAGTGAAGAAAGATAGCTCCCAGTGCTGATGTTCACCAAAGTCGACCATCTATGGTTTGTCATTTAATGCCAATTGTAAACAAAAAGCTTTAAATTCTTCTTTTTTTCATTTAATAATTTAAAAATTGTCATTTACTTTGTAAAATTGATCACCACTTGAAAATTCACTACTTTGTTGCTTTCATTTAAAAATGGGGATGTGTTCACTTTGTAGGGGTATGAAGCTACTTTAAGCCAAGTCAATCTAGACCATCTCAATCAACATCTCCAACTTTTAGTGCCTGCCCTCAACTGTCTATGGTTTGTAAAATTAATCAAGGTTTAAATAATTTGGTGTTCGCTTTTTATCTTTTCATTACAAAATTTAAAATTTTCTATTCACTTTCTAGGGATATGATATTATTTTAAGCCAGGTGCAAGCTGGACCATCTTACTTATCAGCTCCATCAATCAATGTTGGCCTTCAACCACCTATGGTTTATAAAATTAATGAGGATACCATTAAAAAAAAAAACTACTTCTTTGCTTTCATTTAAAAATTCAAAAATTTTCTTTACTCTGTAGGAATATGAAACTACTTTAAACCAAGTACAACTTAGACCATCTCATTCAATAGTTCCACCAATTAGTGTTGACCCTCAAACAACTTGTGATCAATTTGGTTTTACAAGTTTCTTGATGGTAAGTGTTACTAAAAGCTAATTTTATGCTTGGTACATAATTTTGATATTCTAATATATCTTTTTCCTTTGAACTATAGGCACCATTTGATCATCCTATACAGTCACTTATAGTACTGGGCCTCTATGATGATGTTACATATCTTAGCAATCAATAGGGTTTATCATTATGGCTGCTTTGTAATGCTATACTTGTTACAAATATGTCTTTTGTAATGTATCCCATCTTGACATTATTATAATAGCCACACACACACACACACACACACACACATATGTATATGTATATGTATCTATATTCCAAATGCAAGAAAACAGAAGTACACCTTTATTGAAAGATAAATAGAACACTTTCATTGTAAGAGAAATGTCAACTTCATTATAGTTTTATCATGGTAATGTGCAAGATGTTTTCTATTCTAAATTCCTATGTACTACTTCATTACACCATAATAGACTTACTTATAAAAGTATTCGTATAGACTACTTGGTTCTGCATGTGGTACAGCATGTGATCATCTGATGTAGGGCTGTATAAAGTCTTATGCAGTAGATATCCAGTTGGAATGGGTGCAAGTGCAGCAAGTACTTGGATGGGTGTAGCAAGTAGTTAGACCATACTTGGAATGCGTTGGATAAAGTCTGATGCAGCTTGTTATATAAAGAGCTTGAATGGCAAGTGTAGCATGTACTTGGACCATACTTGGAATGGGTGCAAAATATGACAGTGAAAAGCTTGGACCATATCCTAAAGCATTTCTTGAATAGGTGTAGTAAGTAAAAGTGCCACTGGAGAAGCAAGGAATTTAGACACTATATAAGTCACAATTCAAAAAATAATAACATATCATGAATTTTCACCATAACCAGATCCTAAGTCTATTTTAGTTACCAAAGGTTTTAGTAGCATTTACTAGTTCCTAAATCTAAACAAATATGACCAGTTCATATTGTTATTATCACCATCCCATTTATAAAACACAATATAACCAAATACAAAGGATTTAATACATCCAAGTAATCAAAAGTATGATTGCACATGCATACTTCCAGCTTAGACCATATATTCATTAAAACAATTTGAACTTTATTAAGTCAAACAAAAAACATCAACAAATATGAAACTTCAGCAACATTTAATGCACTAGAAGTCCATACTTAAATTACAAGAAGGTTTTATACCTTTCATTTCTAACAAGTAAATTATTAAGTGTTGTATAGAAACATATGAAAGTGACTTAAACTTGAAAAGACCACAGGAATGCATCCAAAACATTCGAGTTTGATAGGGAACTTAAACATCACAGTTGTGAAGCATATTATGAATTCTGCAATCTTGCCACTCACAATTCATAGTTAGAATTTAGAATAATTGAGCTCTAATCATTTTGTGCTTATACTTGTCAACAGATAGAGTAAACAAGTGAAAACAAACACCTTATAAGAACCCAAAACTTTGGACAATTCAAGTAGACTCAAAACCAAAAATTGATGTCAATTTGGTATAATTTCAAATATGCTACATAAATTGTATTTCAATGTTAACCATGGCAACAATGGAAATAACCAATTTTGGGACAATTAATTTGGTAGCTATAAACATTGAAATTAAAGCAATAAGAATACTATGAATTATAATTTTTCTACACTATTAGAAATAGACATTTTAAGATTCTACCATAAAAAATGCTAAGGTGTTGGGTTAGCATATAGAATCTAAGAAAATACTTATTCATATTGTTAATGACACTGTTGATAGGTATTGCCTATCATTTTTATTTATCCTAACCCAAAGTTTATCTTCCAAACCCAAACAAATTTGAAGAGGGAAAAGGCAAAACAAAAACCAGTACCTTCTAGAGAAATTTGATGGAGGCAGGGGCGAAACAACAACTTCCTTGGATATTATATAGATCCTTGCTTCCCATCGACATTCACATTCATGCCATGAAAGAGCCATGGCCGACCAGCTGCACCCGAGATTCGAGAAGGACATGGTACGAGATAAAGAATTAAGTTCTCCTGGGTTTTGCCTTGCAATATGTCAGATATTAGCAACTCTGGAGGCTTTTCTCATTTCGCATCAAAATGCAACGTTTCAATTATTTCAGCTGACATGTTTTCATCTAAATGGTCCATTAGATCGAATGACTATACCCCTCACTTCAGGTGCACTTTAGAGGTTATGTTAATTCAGAGGATCTATATTCCATTTTTCCCTTAAAAATCTGTCTCTATTTTCATTTTAAATCAGCATGGGTACACAACGTTTCAAGGCAAATTTTTGTTTACTCTTAGGCTTCATCTCTATTGTTGAAGTTATCAACACCTCCCACTTTGCCACATCATCTAGAACTAATTGAAGTGCACTGTTTTGTCTCTCATTTCCTAAAGCCTCCAATGTCGACTGTCACAGGTTTGCCATCTACTTCAGCATCTGGATTGAACGACCATGACCCCCCTACTTTAGGAAAACTTCAGAGGTTGTGTTAATTCAGAGGATCTGTATTCACATTATGAGTATAGGAGCACAGCATGTACAGTGTAGCTCATTAGACTCCTTATAAGGAGGAATTGAGAGGTCAAAGTCTTTCATAGCTTTTGCAAAAGGAATAGGTGCGAAGATGCACTTGTTAATTATAGCCTATGTTGTCAGACTCCATGTATCGGACTATATCCTTTCTTTCCTTAGTATAGTAGTTAGATTTGATGTAATGGAGACTTTCTTGCCTCATGGATTCTTGTAGTTTTTCTTTTTTGGGCTTTTAGCCCCCCATTAATACCCAAAGAAAAAAAAAAGATCAAATAGGCCATGTGATTTTGAATCTAATAGCAATGTTTGGCTTGGCCTAATGTTGGACTTCCAATAGCATTTCTTCCTAATTGAAAGAAATTACTTTTCAAATTAAAAAATCAATTGAAATTGATCATAGATAATTTGATTATCAATTTTTCAGTATTAAACAAAGTTCTTTCAAGCATGTAAAGTGTAAGGTTTATTATTATCATTTTATAGAATCACAACTATTTTAAAAATTTATTAACAAGCACCATATCACTTAATTTCATTTTTAAAAGTGACTTCTATAAGATATTTATTAATATTATTTTTTAACCTGTTTAAATAATATTTATTTATAGTACCTACAACTTTTGAAAAATCCCCAAAATTTCAAATGAATGCTATGGATACTTTAATTTGCATGCCCATCTTTATTAAACATGTGTCTTGAGATAATTTAACTTAATTAATTAATTAATTTTTGTTATATTATATAATTTATTTATTTTCATCTAAAGAAAGTAAATGTAAATATTAGTAATATTTTTTAGAATTGGTAAAAATATAAAATTTTTCACAATTCTATTTTTTATATAAATTATCGCAAATATTTTTAATATGTCATTTTAATTAAAATAAATTATTTTTATAAAAAATATATAACAGGAAAGAGAATATACCATCTATGAATATATCATTCAAATAAGAATCTAGTTTTGCTTTTTGACTGAACCTTTAATCCTTTGATCAATATAAAAATAATTAAGAGCATAATGTGGAAGAAGGCTATTTGAGATGGCTGGGGAAGAAAGCAATGGCGCTCAACTTCACGTAGCAAATGTGGCTATTACGGATGTAGCTGTGCCAGATGGTGGTATTTCTCCTCAGGAGAAAGATCTATCCGAGTCCGCTTCGAGACCTTATGCAGTCTCATACGAAGATTTGTTGATGGGTATTCATGGCAATGATGGCACGGAGGGTGGTGATGATATTTCGAGGGAAGGAAGATGACTTTCCTGATGATAAGGAGATTATGGGGTTTCATGATGTGCAAAACCCTATTGCTTTCACATCCCATTGTGTCCAAGGATGAAAGCATCAATCTATGCAAACCTTGGAGCAGGGCTCTATTGGTAAAGGTCTTAAGGAAAAAAGCACGATATCGGTTTCTGCTCAATAGGCTGCAAAAAATGTTGAACCTGATTGGCCTTTTCTAGTTAATTGATCCCCGAAGTGACTAATATCTTGTGCAGTTCTCCCTCTCCAAAGACTACTCATATGTACTACATTAGGGGCCCTGGATGATCTCAGGCCACTACCACTTCATGCTATGATGGAAGCTGGAATTCTGCTCGTCGGAGGACCTTTCCTGAAGATAAGGGATGTAGATATAGTACCTGAATTACCTATTGAATATTATGATAAACACTTATTGTGGAGGATAAGAAATGCTACCGGTAAAACACTAAAAGTGGATGTTCACAAACTAAAGGATGAAGGCGGTGAAGATATGGGCACCACGAAAGAGGCTAGTACACACGTATTTGCATCGAAATTAATTTAAGGAAGACTCTTGCATCAAAGATTAAAGTGAGAAAGATGATCTATGAGGGGGAGTACGAGGGCTTAAATCTCATATGCTTTGGTTATGGCAAGTATTGCCTGTTAGAAAGAAAACTTGAATTTAGAGTTCTTAAAATCTAGAAATTTTGGTTCAACTTCCAAAAATCATATCTCACTCATTTATAAATGAATTTGGATGAATTATGGCTTGTTAGTCTAGTTTCATATGCATCAAACTAGGGGTGTACATCGGGCCGGGCGGCCCTAGGGGCCCGCCCTAGCCCGGCCTAATCGGGCCGGGCAGGGCCGGGCTAAAAATATATCGGGCCGGGCCGGGCCACGGGCAAAGATATCCTGCCCAACTTGCCCTAATAATTTTTTTTTAGTTATTAATATCTTGTCATCTTATATATATATATATACATATATATATTTATGTTTATTTTATCTAATTCTCTTTACATGCTGTAATTTTCATTATCTATTTAAACTTTCCCTATTTCTTAATTATTTTTATTATTGATGTGTATGCTTACTGACATTTCTTTTATTGAATAATGAAAATACACGTATTTACCTAAAACTAATTATGTTAGTATAAGTTATATTTTGCTTGACAATTCTAAGCTATCTTTTTATTATTGATAAAAACATGAAGGTTCCAAAAGCTTATTGTTTTGAAGTATATGCCTATGAGTCTACAAAAAAATATTTTTATATTAAGTATCAATTCATAAAAAAAAAATTTCGGGCAGTTTAGGGCCGCCCTAACCTGCCCTAAAATCGGGCTTGTTCGGGCCGGGCCGGGCTACGGGCATAAAAACAAGCCCGATGTCTTAATCGGGCAGGACATCGGGCATACTAGATGCCCTGTTTGGGCCTGCCCATGAACACCCCTACATCAAACCATGCATAAATTGGAGTTTATTAGTGGGAGTTGTAGGTAGTTTATAGAAGGGTGTGCTGGCTACTTAAGAAATTCAAATTTCAATTAGTTATTTGAGTATTGCTCATGTATTTACATTTTTTAAGTTATTAATGTGTGCTTTTATATTGTTCTCTTGAGTAGTATAAATACCCCCTTGTAGTATGCATTTGGAATGTAGCAATTGTAAATAATTGGGAACAATCAAAGTTCCTTTTCTCTTCTACTTTAATATCTTTTTATGAGGGAGTGAGTACCCACCATTTCTAACAAAGTGGTATCAAAGCTTGGCTAATGAGGATAATGGCCTTAAAAAGCACTTTTCAATATCCATAGCTCAATAAAGAAAACTATGACAAATGGGTAATCCATATGAAGGCTTTCCCCAATGCTAGTGTGGGATGTTGTTATCAATAGCTATAAGGAACACTAAGACCAAGCAACCTTGAATAAGAAATAAAAGGAAACTTTAGAGAAGGAAAATGAGAAAGATCAATATGCTCTTACTGTCATCCATCAAGGCTAGGATGATGAAATGCTTGAGAAGGTCACTAATATTACTAATGCTAAGCAACTGTGGGAGATTTTGAGAATTTCTTGAAAGGTGTTGATCAAATGAAGAAAGTTCATTCTTCAAACTTTTAAGAGGTGAGTTTTAAAAACTCTTTATCAAAGAGAATGAGTTTGTTATGGACTATACCTCAAAAGTCTTGGTGGTGGTCAATCAAATGAAAAGGTTTGGTGATGACATAAAAGATGTTTGTGTGGTAGAAAAGATGTTTCAATATCTCAATTCCAAGTTATATCTAGGATAAAAAGGAGTTTAATCTCATAGGGAGAAAAAAAGATGAAGATGAGGCCCTGTTATTCATAGTCAAAGAAGAAAGTAATGTTTGGTACCTTGACAATGGTTCTAGCAACCACATGACCGACAATAAAAGTAAAATTAAAGAATTAGTAAATCTGTAACCTCCTCGGCAATGACGCCAAAAACTTGATCACTCCCACAAGTATATGGGTTCAGTGTAATAGAAATTTTTAGAGTATTTTGAGGTTGAACCCACAGAGAGGTTGTACTTTTACTAATTCAAATAGTTAATAGTTGAAAAAATGATATAAAATAAATTAATTGATGAGAATATGTAAAAAATATAAAAATAAAAACAAGCAAGCATTAATCATGAGAACATAATCACTAAAAGTGTTGGGGTTTAGGATTTACCTTATAGTTACTAGTTTCTACTCGTCAAATTGACTCTTAAGCAATTATAGTGACAACTATTTCTAAAGTGTCCTAATATTCTCCTAAATTACCAGTTCGTATTTAATTAGAGTTGAATTCTTTTCCAAGATATCCAAACAACTAATTAAATTGTGAAGCAATAGTTTTAAGTTACCATAAATCTCTAAAACTATCCCTAGCCTAAATATTTGTGCTTATGTCTCTAGATCTAGGTTCTCTTTTCACCTCTCAGTGTACCAAGATCACCTATATATTTGATTTAATGGTGGCGGTGGCTAATCATAAAATCAACATTAAACATGAGAGAAATAGATATAATTGAAAATTGAAAATATATTCATAAATAAAAATCCATAGAGAGTCAAAATAAATAGTAGAAACTAGTTACCAATTGAACTACATCCTTATCCTCAACTGGAAAATTTAGAAATATGTAATTGAATAATTCACAAACAAATCATTTTAAAATTCTTAATCATGAAAAATCAATCGTAACAATAGAGAAGAGAAATTGATTCAGCCTCAATACTCCCAAAAATTCTTGCACTCAACTTCAGGATTGCTCCCACGGGCTTAAAATTATTTGATGAGAATTCTTAAGGTACTCAGAATAGTGATTGGATGCCTCCCTTCTTTTTAGAATTTGAAAAATACTTATTATTCTTCAATCAATGGTTTAGTTCACAATCTTATTCCTATGGATTACATATAGAGTCCATTAGATAACTTCTAATAACAAATCTTAATCTAATGAAAAATAGCTTCTAATAATTAAAAATAATATTAAATTCCAATCCTAACAAAAAAATAATTATTAAAACCTAAAAAAGATAATTGGGAATAACAAAATAACCAATAAAATAAAGTAATTTAAATGTTAGTTTCTAATTCTAATAAAATATTATATCTTATATTTATCCTTAGCCCATAATTTTCTATCCAAATTCTATTTTTTATTTAAGAAACAAATTTAGGAGAAAATATAAAAAATAGATTGAATAGGTATAAAATATTTATAAACTTAATCCACTATATCCTAAAATCTACACCTATTTAATTATAAAATATGTACTTATCAAATTCCCCCACACTTAGCTTGTTACTTGTCCTCAAGTAACAATTATTTCAATTAGTGCTACCGTATATACCTTTCTTACTCAAGATAGACTATCACCCAATATATATATATATAGAATGATCAGTAGTCACCCAATCATCAATTCACAATCATTCAGAGGCTTTTGTGTGTATGTGCTGAGTGTTAACCCAAATAACCTACTAAGTGATAGGATGGAAAATTATAATGCTTATTTATAAATTCACAATACTCTAATTAACTATGCTAGAACAAACTTTGGTATAGCAGGGATTTTTATTGCACTTCTCCTTTTCTTGATTTTTCTTTTTTCCTTTTTTCTTTCTTTCTTTCTTGGACCATTATATAGGCTCTTTTGATGCGAACCTTCATATTGGTGATCCAAAGGCTCGGTTACTCAGGCTTTAATAACATAATTGGCACCAAGATGCTACTATTACACTTATAACTCTACTTGCACCATTTGATGAGAAGATCAATATTGGTAATAAACACCCCCGGTTACTAAGCACAATTTTGAGTCATTGGAGTAGAAATTTTGAGCACATATACATTTTCTTTTCTTCACCATGCTCTAATCAATTTTTTTTTTTAATTTTTTTCTTCCATTTTATTTCTTTTTATTTCTTTTCTTTTTTCACTTTTTTTAATCCCCTTTTGAATGAGGTCTTAGCAATAATTAATTGAAAGCAAATGAATTCAAAATTAAATATTATAACTATCCACCTATAACTTAGTAAAATATAGTTAACAACTCAATTGTGATTCTTAGTATTGGCCCCAAAATTTTTGCTACTTGATTTATGAGTAAACTACCTTACTTACTAAATAAAAATAAATGCTATAAGAGTGATAGTTATCATCTGCCTAGTGGAAGGAATATATTCAGTAGCCTCTAATTAATACAAGTTATGAGAGCAAGAGTGTAACAACCGGGAAAAAGGAAAAGAAAGAAAGTGAAGGTTAAAAAAATTCGAAATCTGGAAATTTTGCCAAGTCCTCTCGCAATAGCGAGAAAACGGTCTCGCTACAGCGAGAGAGCTAGTTCGCAACAGCGAAGGCGATTCTAGCTATAGCGAGTGCTGGCAGCAGTCCATACAAAAACCAGGGAGTTGCTCACCGTAGCGTGCGCCATAGCGAGAGTGAAGTCTGGAACTAACGCGATTTCGCCATAGAGAATGGTAAATCTCGCCATAGCAAAGGGAACTGATACGAGCTCGCCGTAGCGAAGGTTACACCTCGCCATAGCGAAGCCAGATTACACGAGCTCGCTATAGCGAAGGTTAGTTTTCGCCGTAGCGAGAGTCAGTCCGGAAGAGAGTAAATAGCGAGATTTAGACTTCATTAAACGCTCAAACTCATTTCTTCTCTCATTTCTGCCCTAGACTTCGACCCAAGGAGAGAAAGAGGCGTGGAGAGTGAGAGAGATCAAGAGAAGGAGGAAGAGCAAGGGAAAGGTAAGGAAATTTCCCCCATTTCTCTTTAGAACTCTGCTCCCCTCCCTTTGCCCTCTCTTTCTGCGGTTTTATTTGTGAAAATGGATAGATTTTGGGTCAGAAGAGGGAAAGTGGAAAACACCTTTTAATCTTTGTGTTTTCTTTGAAAATGTGATTTTCCACTACCATGGGAGCTTGAGAGAGAGAAAGAGTTGATGGTATTCTAGAGAGAGAGAGAGAGAACTTTAGGTTCTAGTATGTAGGAGAGTTTGCTCTGATGATTCCATGTTAAGAGAGTAATTCCATGCTCTTTAATTGTGTCTAGGCTCAAGAGAAACACCTCCATCAAGGTGTGATTGTGGACCTAAGGAGGGAAAGGAGAAATTGAAAGGAAAAGCTAGTATTGGCTTTGGCTCCAAAGGTAGCTCTCTCTTTCACTCTTTCTTGATGCATTCTTGGATATAATAGTCATTGTATGTTTATGTATATGCTTGTTGAGTGGAATATGCCATATGCTATTGCTTTGATGCATTGTTGCCAATATGCTTGTATGATGAATTGTGAGATTTGCTCGGGTATGGTAGTGCCGAAAGTCCCTTGAGATGGGTGAGGTGAAGCCGAAAGTCCCTTGAGATAGGTGAGACAAGGCCAAAAGTCTTAAACGAGTGAGGCCAAGTCAAAAGTCCTTAAACTCGGGTGAGGTCATCCAAAAGTCCCTAAACTCGGGTGAGGCTAGACCAAAAGTCCCTGGAGCCCATTTTTGGCATTGTTGTGATTTCCATAGCATGTACATCGTGTGTTGGTAGTTTGAGAATGGCTAAGTGCTTATTCACATGCTTTGACTTGTTATATGCCTTGATTGCTTACTTGATTGAGTGCATGAGCTACTAAGATTCCCTGAATCTCACCCCTTTCCCCTCCCAACTAATATGCTAGGTGGAGCTCAAGGAGAGCCGAGCACACATCAAGGAGCCTAGGAGCATGTATAGGAGAATGTAGTGTTATTTTGTTGTAATTTTGATGTAAAGTGGTGCCAAATGAATATGCGCCCACTATTTTTGAGTTGTAAAGGTTGTAACATGTGTATAACTATGAAAGGATATTGTATGAACTATGTTTATAGCCAAATGAATGGAAATGAGGGTTTTGCCCCTTTTGATGCATGAATGAGATAGTGTATATTTGGCCGTAGCATAGCGAGATTTGAATGTATGATGATTTGGACCACATGGACTTGATATATATCCTAGTGTTATGCTTTTAAACTTGTCCATGAGTGGCTAGAGTGTATGACCGGATGAGCTCCGTTTGCCATGAAATTTGGCATGCCTCTAGAGTTTGTAGAAAGCTTCTTGAAAAGCTAACGTTAGTAATATTCGGAGGATGAGAGAATATTTGGTGAATTGTTGAATTTGGGAAAAAACCATGGTTTGGTCATGTACTGTTCATATAGTTCAGAAATGAAAACCATGTCAAACATAGACCAAATGGGGTCCAACTGTCATGAAATTTTATACACATAAACTAGAAAACCAAAGTGACCTATAACAACTAGAATCACCTAAATCAGAGGTCTGTAGAGAGAGATTGAACCGACTGAAGTTCTATATCAGCATCAGGGAGCTCTTCTGACCCCCGTTACTATTCCATCAGTTTCCGGGGAGTAGGAACTACTGAACTGATCTGGACTTATTTTTTTCCTCTAGTAGAAATCTGTAGCTTTCCGACTTGGTATAATGTGTCTAGATTGGATTTTTGTGGATTTAGTTATGCATTTTCGAAAGTCATGACAGCAAGCTGCACCAGAAACAGTGACAGCCGGACCTCCTTCCCATTTTTGATGTCAAACATGGTCCAAACGCTGTGGTTGTGGTTGGGAATTATTTTTATTGTAAAGTTAATACTTAGAGCTTTCCAGAGAGCTAAAGTTTACTAGATTTCCATTTTTCTACAATTAATTATGATTTTTCAAAATTAGAGCCAAAATATGACTTTTGGGCCCAAGTGAGGAAATGTAATTTTTCTGGTTTTGGCTCTATACCCGTGGCTTATGGTTTGTTTTATGTTATGTATGAGTCGTATGTATGGAGTTTGAGTTGAGGATGCTTGAGATGGGTTCACAAGACCCACGGGGCAAAAGATGAGTATATAAAACCCCGGTTCATAGCATTCAAATGCCACAGAAGAGTAGTGATTCTTTGGAAATCATGTGGAACCGAGCCCAGTGAGAGGCTAGGTAGCGGTAGTAGATTGAGGTGTCACATTCAAGAGCTTTATTTGTTATAGCACCCCCCACACTTAAAATCCAACATTACCCTTAGTGTTATAGAAGGAAATAAAAAAGAGAAAGGAACTAGTACTCCCCTAATTAATTTTGTGATTAAGATTTGGAGTGTTTCCTTTAGTCCATTTAATGATACACTACCCTCTTACAACAAATCTTGGGAGAAGCGTTAGTGAATTCTTTTTTTTTTAGAATAAATCATAAAAATAAAAAAAGGAAATAAAATGAAAACCATTGGGTTGCCTTCCAACAAGCACTAAATTTAACGTCTATAACTAGACACAGCTGTAATGGACTTAGACTTCCTTAAGAAAGATGGACTTAGATGTATCAATGTGGATTCCCTCATAATATAACTTTAAGCATTGTCCCTTGACTACAAATGTCCTCTCGTCATTAGCTTGAACTTCAATGGTTCCATATAGCTTCACATCAATAACTTTAAAAGGTCTATACCACCTTAATTTTAGCTTTCCTAGGAATAGTTTCAAGCAAGAGTTAAATAATAAAACTTTTTGTCTAATTTTAAACCTTCTCTAGATTTTTGGTCATGCCAAGCTTTAGTTCTTTCCTTCTATATACGACCATTCTCAAAAAACTCCCTTCTAGTCTCATCTAACTCATTGAGCTGGAGAAGACATTTTTCACCTGTAGCTTTCAAATCATAATTCAAAGCAAGCACAACCCAATATGCCCGATGCTCAATCTCTATAGGAAGATGAAATGACTTACTATACACTAGCTTGTAAGGGGACATGCCTAAGGGTGTTTATATGTAGTCCTATATGCCCATAACGCATCATTCAATTTCATAGACTAGTCCTTTCTATATGCATTTACAATCTTTTCTAATATGCCTTTAAACTCCCTATTAGAGACTTTAACTTGACCATTAATTTATGGATGATATGTATTGTTAGCTTTAAGGTGACACCCATACTTGCTCAGCAAGGACTTAAACTAATGGTTCCTGAAATGCACTCCATTATCACATATGATGGCCTTAAGAATGCCAAATCTAGAGAAAATATGCTTAACAAACTTGACCACATTGGACGCTTTATTATTTGGTAATGCAACGGCTTCTACCCATTTGGTAACATAATCAACAACAATAAGTATATAGAGATTACAATATGAGGAAGGAAAAGGCCTCATGAAGTTTAAGCCCCAAACATCAAAGGGTTCAACTTCTAATTTACCTTATTGGGGCATCTCATGTCTTTTACCAATAGAACTAGTTTGTTGGCATTTGTCACAAGTTGTCACAAAAGTTCTTGCATCCTTGAATAGTGTGGGCCAATAGAACCCACTTTAAAGTACTTTGGTTGTCGTCTTATTAGGCCTATGTTGGCCTTCATAAGGTAAAGAATGGCATCCTTCAAGAATCAGGACCATCTCTTTATTTTGTACACATTTTTGTATGATCTCATAGGCACACCTTTTAAAAAGGATTAATCTCCTTTCACTACTTAGCCTCACCATAGGCTTGGTTCCATATGATTTTCAAAGAGTCACTGCTCTCCCGCGGCATTTACATGCTATGAACTGGGGTTTCATATACTCATCTTTTACCCCGTGGGTCCTGTGAACCCATCTCAAGCATCCTCAACTCAAACTCCATATAGATGACTCATACATAGCATAAAACAAACCATAGGCCACGGGTATAGAGCCAAAAACCAGAAAAATTACATTTTCTCACTTGGGCCCAAAAGTCATATTTTGGCTCTAAGTTTGGAAAATCATAAGAAATTGTAGAAAAATGGGAATGCAGCAAACCTTAGCTTTGTGGAAAGCTCTAAGTGTTAAATTTACACTAAAAATCATTCCCAATCACAATCTCTGGGTTTGGACCAAGTTTGACATCGAAAATGGGAGGAAGGTCCAGCTGTCACTGTTCCTGGTGCAGCTTGCTGTCATGATTTTCGAAAATTCATAACTAAATCCACAAAAATCCAATCTAGGCACATTATACCAATTAAGAAAGATACGGATGTCTACTAGAGAAGAAAAATAAGTCCAGATCAGTTCAGTAGCTCCTGTACCCCGAAAACCGATAGAACAGTGATGGGGGTCAGATAAGCTCACTGATGCTGATACAGAACTTCAGTCGGTTCAATCTCTCTCTACAGACCTCCGATTTGGGTGATTCTAGTTCCTACAAGTCACTTTGGCTTTTTAGTTTATGTGTATAAAATTTCACCACATTTGGAATCCATTTGGTCTAAAAGTGCCACAGATTTCATTTTCTGGTTTAGATGAACAGTACATGACCAATCCATTAAATTCTCCCAAATTCAACAATTCCCAAAATATTCTCTAGACCTCCGAATATTACCTACTTTAGCTTCTCAAGAAGCTTTCTACAAACTCTAGAGGTATGCCAAATTTCATGGCAAACGGAGCTCATCCGGTTATATTTTGACGGAGCTCACAAAAATGCCGGTTTTGGCACCCCAAAGGTCCAAAACGGGTCCAAATAGCCTCTCTCACATTCTCACTCCACATGGACAAGTTCAAAAGCATAAAACTAGTATATCTAACATGTCCATATGCTCCAAATCATCATTCATTCAAATCTCACTATGCTATGGTCAAATTTACACAATATCATTCATGCATCAAAAGGGGTGAAAACCCACATTTCCATTACTTTGGCTACTAACAGAGTTCATACATCATCCTTTCACATTTCTACATGTGTTACAAACTTTACATCTCAAAAATAGTGGGCACATCTTCATTTGGCACCACTTTACATCATATATACATCAAAATATCAAAAGAAAGTAATATCTCTAACTATGCATGCTCCTAGGCTCCTTGGTGGGTGCTCGGTTCTCCTTGAGCTCCACCTAGCATATTAGTTGGGAGGGGAAAGGGGTGAGATTCGGAGAATCTCAGTAGCTCAAGCACTCAATCCAGCAAGCAATCAAGGCATATAACAAGTCAAAGCATGTGAATAAGCACTTAGCCATTCTCAATCAACCAACACACAATGTACATGCTATGGAATCACAACAATGCCAAAATGAACTCCAGGGACTTTTGGTCTAGCCTCACCCGAGTTTAGGGACTTTTTGATGGCCTCACCCGAGTTTAAGGACTTTTGATTTGGCCTCACTCGTTTGAGACTTTTGGCCTTGTCTCACCTATCTCAAGGGACTTTCGGCTTCACCTCACCCATCTCAAGGGACTTTCGGCACTACCGCACCTGAGCAATTCTCATATTTCAACACACAAGCATATTGACATTCAATGCATCAAAGCAATAACATATGGCATCTTCCATACAACAAGCATATACATATCATACAATGACTATTACAACCAAGAATGCTACAAGAAAGAGTGAAAGAGAGAGCTACCTTTGGAGCCAAAGCTAACACTAGCTTTTCCTTTCAATATCTCCTCTCCCTCCTTAGGTCCACAATCACACCTTGATGGAGGTGTTTCTCTTGAGCCTAAACACACCAAAAGCATGCAATTATTCTCTTATAATTTTAATTTAGAGCAACGATTCTATCTCATACAACCTAGGGTTCTCTCTCTAGAATGCCATTACCCCTTTCTCTCTCTCAAGCTCCCCATGGTAGTGGAAAACCTCATTTTCAAAGAGAACTCAAGGATTCAAAAGAGTTTTCCACTTTCCCTCTTTTGACCCATACCCAAAATCCGTCCATTTACACAAATAAAACCGCAGGAAAAGAGGGCAAAGGGAGGGGATCAGAAATCTGAAGAGAAATGGGAGAAGTTACCTTACCTTTCCCTTAATCTTCCTCCTTCTCTTGATCTCTCACACTCTCCTCGCCTCTTTTCTCTCTTTGGGTCGAAGCTTAGGGCATATATGAGAGAAGAAATGAGTTTGGGCGTTTGATGAAGTCTGATTCTCGCTATTTACTCTCTTCCGGACCGACTCTCGCTACGGCGAAAACTAACCTTCGCTATAGCGAGCTCGTGTAATCTGGCTTCGCTATGGCGAGGTGTAACCTTTGCTACGGCGAGCTCGTGCCAGTTCCCTTCGCTATGGCGAGATTTACCACTCGCTATGGCGAAATCGCGTCAGTTCCAGTCCAGACTTCACTCTCGCTATGGCGCCGCTACGGCGAGCTGCTCCCTGGTTTTTGTATGGGCTGCTGCCAGCACTCGCTATAGCTAGAATCGCCTTCGCTATTGCGAACTAGCTCTCCCGCTGTAGCGAGACCGTTTCTCGCTATTGCGAGAGGACTTTGGCAGAAATTCTGGATTCCGAAAATTTCCAAATTTCATTTCCTTTCTTTTCCCTTTTCTTTTCTTTTACCCGGTCGTTACATTTCTACCCATCTTAAAAGAATTTCGTCCTCGAAATTTAAAAACTTACCTCAAGGAAATAATTCTGGATATTTCTGCCTCATCTCATCCGCCAATTCCCAAGTGGCTTCCTCAGATGTCAGACCTCTCCAGATCACTTTCACCAGAGGAATGCTCTTGCTTCTCAGCTGTTTCAGCTTAGCATCCACAATTCTCTCCGGTTTCACTACATAGGAAAGATCTTCCTGCAATTGCACATGCTCATATTCTATGACATATGAGGAATCTGGTAAATACTTTTTCAACTGGGAGACATGAAAAACACTGTGTATTTGGGCTAGGTTAGGAGGCAAGGCTATTCGATAAACCACGGGTCCAATTTTCTCAAAGATTTCAAACGGACCAATATACCTAGGACTAAGCTTCCTTACCCTCATTGACCGACCTACTCCCGTCATTGAAGATATTCGTATGAACACATGGTCTCCAACCTCAAACTCTAACGGCCTCCTACGCTTATCAGCATAGCTTTTCTGTCTACTTTGGGCCGTGAGAAGCCTCTTTCTAATCAATTCTATCTGTCGGGTGGTCTGGTCCACAATCTCAGGTCCTATCATACTCCTCTCACCTAACTCAACCCAACACAGAGGGGATCTGTACTTTCTCCCATACAAAGCCTCATAAGGGCCATCTGGATACTGGAATAGTAACTATTATTATAAGCAAACTCTGCTAACGGTAAAGACACATCCCAGTTCCCTTTCATTTCTAGCACACATGCCCTCAACATATCTTCTAATGTCTGGATGGTCCTTTCAGTCTGACCATCTGTCTGGGGGTGATATGCAGTACTAAACCGCAATCTCGTCCTTAAGGCATGCTGTAATGACCTCCAAAAGTTCGATGTGAACCTGGGGTCTCTATCCGAAACTATGCTATTGGGTACTCCATGAAGTCGCACTATCTCTCTGATATACAACTGGGCTAATCTATCCAGTGTATAAGTAGCCTTAATAGCTAAAAAGTGTGCAGACTTCGTCAGTCTATCCACAACTACCCAAATAGCATCGTGTCCAGAGGATGTCCTGGGTAACCCCATGACGAAATCCATGGCTATACTATCCCACTTCCACTCAGGGATCTTTAGTGGTTGTAACAACCCAGCCGGTTCTTGATGTTCAATCTTTATCCTCTGACACACTAGGCATCTAGCCACATAATCCGTCACATCACTTTTCATCCCTGGCCACCAAAAAATCTTTTTCACATCCTGATACATCTTGGTGGCACCTGGGTGGATAGTATACTTACTCTTATGCGCCTCTTCCAGAATACTTTCTCTCAACTCATTCTGACTAGGCACACAGATTCTATCTCGATATACTATCATGCCATCCTTAGACAACTTGTAATCTGAGGTCTTACCTTGGGTGATCTCATTCCTGATCCGTTTCAGGAACTCATCCTCTCTTTGGGCATCTAAGATCTGGGTTCTCAAGATATTCTCAATTCGGGTTTCACTCAGATATAATCTACCCGATACCACCTGACACGAGAGGTTCAACTCTCTGAACTTCTCTAGGAGCTCCTGCTCTCTAATCATCATATGGGCTACATGGATGGATTTCCTACTCAGGGCGTCTGCCACCATATTGGCCTTGCCCGGATGGTATTTCAACACATAATCATAATCTTTCAAAAATTCCATCCATCTCCTCTGTCTCATATTGAGTTCTCTCTGATCAAACAGGTATTTCAGACTTTTGTGGTCACTATAGATCTCTATGGTCGCACCATACAGATAGTGTCTCCAAATTTTAAGAGCAAACACTACGGCAGTTAACTCCAGGTCATGTGTGGGGTAATTCTCCTCATGAGGTCTCAACTGCCTCGAGGCATATGCCACTACTCTACCCTGCTGCATCAACACACATCCTAACCCTTTGTCCGAAGCATCACAATAAACCACAAATGGTTCACTAGGGTCAGGGATAATCAGCACAGGGGAAGTGGTCAAACAGAGTTTCAACTCCTGGAAACTCTTCTCACATCTCTCATCCCACACAAATGGTGTATCTTTCCTGGTTAGCCTCGTCAGTGGTAAGGCCATTCGAGAAAAGTCCTGAATAAATCGTCTGTAATACCCTGCCAAACCTAGGAAACTCCTGACTTCGGTGATCGTTCTAGGTCTATCCCACTGTAACACAGCCTCAACTTTATGGGGATCCACTGCAACCCCATCTCGTGAGATCACATGACCTAAGAATCGCACCTCGGTCAGCCAAAACTCACATTTACTCAGTTTGGCATACAACCTTTTCTCTCTCAAGGTGTCTAGGACTAGTCTCAAATGCCTCTCGTGCTCCTCAAAAGATCGGAAGTACACTAAAGTATCATCAATAAAGACCACCACAAACTGATCTAGATACGGTCTGAATACCCTGTTCATATAATCCATGAACACAGCAGGCGCATTCGTCAACCCGAATGGCATCACAAGGAACTCATAGTGCCCATATCTCATTCTGAAAGCCGTCTTAGAGACGTCTTCAGTTCTCACTCTCAACTGGTGGTAACCAGATCTAAGATCTATCTTAGAAAACACAGATACCCCAGCCAACTGATCTAACAGATCATCAATTCTAGGGAGAGGATATTTATTCTTGATGGTAACTTTATTCAACTCTCTGTAATTTATACACAACCGCAAGCTACCATCTTTCTTTTTCACAAACAACACCGGAGCACCCCAAGGTGAAACACTAGGGCGGATAAACCCTTTCTCTAACAATTCCTCTACCTACGCTTTCAACTCAGCAAGCTCGGCGGGAGCCATCCTGTAAGGAGCTTTGGACACCGGTCCAGCACCAGGCACTATGTCTATAGGGAACTCTAATTCTCTCTCAGGAGGTAGGCCACTAAAGTCAAACTCTCTAGGGAAAACCTCCGGGAATTCCCTAACAACTGGGATCTCCTCTATCCCTTCTTCTACCTCAGCCCGAATAGAGAAAAAGACTAGAAACCCTTGACATCCACACTCCAAATATCTCTCAGCCTGGGCAGTAGTCATAAAAGATAACTCTGCTCCTACCCTAGGTATGGTCCCAGAAGCAGGTAAGGAGATGGTTCGGTGTTCACAATCAAGTATGGCATTATTTGCAGCTAACCAGTTCATACCAATAATCAAATCAATTTCATAAAAAGGCATACAAACCAAATCAAAAGTGGTATGACAGTGGTTAAATTGGACAGTGACATTTAAGCAAGTATGGGAAGTGACCACGTGGCCTCCAGTGGGTGTAATGACAGATGAGTCAAAGGGCAAGACACTCACAACCAGACCCAATTTCCTCACACAATCATAAGATATAAACGAGTGACTAGCACCCGAGTCAAACATAGCAACTACAGGAAAGCCATTCACTAAAAGCGTACCTCGGATCAAACTGGGAGATGCGCTGGCTTCCTGCTGAGTAAGGGCGAACACTCGGCCCTGGGTCTGTGGTCTAGGAGGAAGCGCTGTCTCCATCTGAGGACAGTGTCTAGCAATGTGCCCCGGCTTTCCACACTTATAACATGTCACCGGAGACTGCTGGAAGGATGACTGACCCCGAGGAGGTGGCACACCTTGCTGCGGCCTTCTACTCCATGGCCCCTTGCCTCTTTTCTTGGTACTAGGGGTCAAACTAGAGCCCTCTTTTGGTTTCGACCTCTTCAAATCCGGAACCCTCTTCTGACTAGCCGTCGTCACAGTAGGCATGATAATTTGCAAGTTCGTCTCAATCACCCTACTGACCTCCACCAGAGTATTAAACTTTCTGATCCGCTGTGGAGTGACTCTGTCGCTAATCAGGGGCCTCAAACTAGTCTTAAACTACTCACATCTCCAGGGTTCATCATCATACCTCTGGAGGTAAGAGGAATACCGAGACAGCTCTATAAACTTGGCCACATACTGGTCCACAGTCATCTCATCAGTCTGTCTCAAACTCATGAACTCCATCTCTTTCTTCTTCCTCCTGAACTTGGGACATACTTTTCATAAAATTCAACCAAGAATTTCTCCCAAGTGATCTGTATATTCTTGGTCTCCATCAGTGGTTTTGCACTCTCTCACCATCTATCAGCCTCCTTTTCTAGCATGAAGGTGGCTAACTGGGCTTTCTGCTCAGTGGTACAATCAATCACTGAGAAGATTTTCTTAAGCTGCATGACCCAAGCCTCCACCTTATCCGCATCTAATTCCCCGTCAAATGAGGGTGGATTGTTCTGCCTGAACTGCTTCAATACTTTTGGGATAGGCGTCTGGGTCTGTGGAGCAGCAGGCTCCTGGGGAGTTACAGGTGGAATGCTGGATGTAGATGGTTGCGGTCCAGGGGCATCCCTTCTGGCTTCTTCTTGCCTAGCCAGGGTATTTTGCAGATGCATGATCATATCATGCTGCTGCTGGGCAATGTACCTCTGTTGCTCCAGCATCTCTTGCTGCTGGCCAATCATGGCCTCATACCGGTCTAATCTATCTATGATGGCCTGCAGAGGAACCCTAGTCTCAGTAGGAACCTCTGGCTCATCTCTCTGAGCTCTGGGCAGTCTGCCTCTGCCTCTGCCTCTGCCTCTACCCCTGCCCCGTCTAGTCTCAACCATGTCTGAAAGAAATAGCAATCCTCAGTTCACAATAATATCACAACACTTATGCAAGGATGCTACAACTTTCATGACCATTCACACCAAATACAAGCAATTCACATACTTCAAGAGCCTAAACTTGAGCAAAAGTGCCTGAACCATTGCTCTGATACCAAACACCATACAGAGCCTCCAACAGTATTGTCCCCATTTACGGCACCCCGTGGAGTACGTCCCACGTGGCTGGGGTTTTGTCTCTTGGTACTCTCATTTCCCAAAAGCGCGCCGCTGGTGGGGAGAGCTTCGCTCCCACTTATATGGGCTGTTCCCAGGGTCTTCCTACCCGATGTGGGACATTACATTTCACCCCCCTTTGGGGTCAACCCGTCCTCGGGTTGCACATGCGAACAGGTCGGCTCTGATACCAAAAATGTGACACCTTAATCTCCTTTCACTACCTAGCCTCTCCATAGGCTCGGTTCCATATGATTTCCAAAGAGTCACTACTCTCCCGTGGCATTTACATGCTATGAACCGGGGTTTCATATACTCATCTTTTACCCCGTGGGTCCTGTGAACCCATCTCAAGCATCCTCTACTCAAACTCCATATAGATGACTCATACATAGCATAAAACAAACCATAGGCCACGGGTATAGAGCCAAAAACCAGAAAAATTACATTTTCTCACTTGGGCCCAAAAGTCATATTTTGGCTCTAAGTTTGGAAAATCATAAGAAATTGTAGAAAAATGGGAATGCAGCAAACCTTAGCTTTGTGGAAAGCTCTAAGTGTTAAATTTACACTAAAAATCATTCCCAATCACAATCTCTGGGTTTGGACCAAGTTTGACATCGAAAATGGGAGGAAGGTCCAGCTGTCACTGTTCCTGGTGCAGCTTGCTGTCATGATTTTCGAAAATTCATAACTAAATCCACAAAAATCCAATCTGGGCATTATACCAATTCGGAAAGATACAGATGTCTACTAGAGGAGAAAAATAAGTCCAGATCAGTTCAGTAGCTCCTGCACCCCGAAAACTGATATAACAGTGATGGGGGTCAGATAAGCTCACTGATGCTGATACAGAACTTCAGTCGGTTCAATCTCTCTCTACAGACCTCCGATTTGGGTGATTCCAGTTCCTACAAGTCACTTTGGCTTTCTAGTTTATGTGTATAAAATTTCACCACATTTGGAATCCATTTGGTCTAAAAGTGCCACAGATTTCATTTTCTGGTTTAGATGAACAGTACATGACCAATCCATTAAATTCTCCCAAATTCAACAATTCCCCAAATATTCTCTAGACCTCCGAATATTACCTACTTTAGCTTCTCAAGAAGCTTTCTACAAACTCTAGAGGCATGCCAAATTTCATGGCAAACGGAGCTCATCCGGTCATATTTTGACGGAGCTCACAAAAATGCCGGTTTTGGCACCCCAAAGGTCCAAAACGGGTCCAAATAGCCTCTCTCACATTCTCACTCCACATGGACAAGTTCAAAAACATAAAACTAGTATATCTAACATTTCCATATGCTCCAAATCATCATTCATTCAAATCTCACTATGCTATGGTCAAATTTACACAATATCATTCATGCATCAAAAGGGGTGAAAACCCACATTTCCATTACTTTGGCTACTAACAGAGTTCATACATCATCCTTTCATATTTCTACATGTGTTACAAACTTTACATCTCAAAAATAGTGGGCACATCTTCATTTGGCACCACTTTACATCATATATACATCAAAATATCAAAAGAAAGTAATATCTCTAACTATGCATGCTCCTAGGCTCCTTGGTGGGTGCTCGGTTCTCCTTGAGCTCCACCTAGCATATTAGTTGGGAGGGGAAAGGGGTGAGATTCGGAGAATCTCAGTAGCTCAAGCACTCAATCCAGCAAGCAATCAAGGCATATAACAAGTCAAAGCATGTGAATAAGCATTTAGCCATTCTCAATCAACCAACACACAATGTACATGCTATGGAATCACAACAATGCCAAAAATGAGCTCCAGGGACTTTTGGTCTAGCCTCACCCGAGTTTAGGGACTTTTTGATGGCCTCACCTGAGTTTAAGGACTTTTGACTTGGCCTCACTCGTTTGAGACTTTTGGCCTTGTCTCACCTATCTCAAGTGACTTTCGGCTTCACCTCACCCATCTCAAGGGACTTTCGGCACTACCGCACCCGAACAATTCTCATATTTCAACATACAAGCATATTGACATTCAATGCATCAAAGCAATAACATATGGCATCTTCCATACAACAAGCATATACATATCATACAATGACTATTACAACCAAGAATGCTACAAGAAAGAGTGAAAGAGAGAGCTACCTTTGGAGCCAAAGCTAACACTAGCTTTTCCTTTCAATGTCTCCTCTCCCTCCTTAGGTCCACAATCACACCTTGATGGAGGTGTTTCTCTTGAGCCTAAACACACCAAAAGCATGCAATTACTCTCTTATAATTTTAATTTAGAGCAACCCTTCTATCTCATACAACCTAGGGTTCTCTCTCTAGAATGCCATTACCCCTTTCTCTCTCTCAAGCTCCCCATGGTAGTGGAAAACCTCATTTTCAAAGAGAACTCAAGGATTCAAAAGAGTTTTCCACTTTCCCTCTTCTGACCCATACCCAAAATCCGTCCATTTACACAAATAAAATCGCAGGAAAAGAGGGCAAAGGGAGGGGATCAGAAATCTGAAGAGAAATGGGAGAAGTTACCTTACCTTTCCCTTAATCTTCCTCCTTCTCTTGATCTCTCACACTCTCTTCGCCTCTTTTCTCTCTTTGGGTCGAAGCTTAGGGTAGATATGAGAGAAGAAATGAGTTTGGGCGTTTAATGAAGTCTGATTCTCGCTATTTACTCTCTTCCGGACCGACTCTCGCTACGGCGAAAACTAACCTTCGCTATAGCGAGCTCGTGTAATCTGGCTTCGCTATGGCGAGGTGTAACCTTCGCTACGGCGAGCTCGTGCCAGTTCCCTTCGCTATGGCGAGATTTACCACTCGCTATGGCGAAATCGCGTCAGTTCCAGTCCAGACTTCACTCTCGCTATGGCGTCGCTACGGCGAGCTGCTCCCTGGTTTTTGTATGGGCTGCTGCCAGCACTCGCTATAGCTAGAATCGCCTTCGCTATTGCGAACTAGCTCTCCCACTGTAGCGAGACCGTTTCTCGCTATTGCGAGAGGACTTTGGCAGAAATTCTGGATTCCGAAAATTTCCAAATTTCATTTCCTTTCTTTTCCCTTTTCTTTTCTTTTACCCGGTCGTTACATGGTTCATCCTAAAGGTGGTGTCTTGCTTTTATTAGGAACATCTTCCATTGATGAGAATTCATACTATTAGCGACTATACCTATAACAATATAACTAACAAAATCTGCAAACTAAGGAGCAGGTAAGGATTTAACCACCTAAAGTCTCTCGTCTGGGAACTCTTCATTTATAGAAATATTATTTTGGGGCAGATGCTCTAGTCAACAGAGATGATCTACAACTAGATTCTCTGCACCCTTTTTATCTTTAATTTCAACATCAAATTCTTGTAAAAGAAGCACCCATCTAATCAACCTAGTTTTAGCATCTTTTTTACTTATTAAATATTTTACAGCTTAGTGATCATTATAAACAATCACTTTAGAACAAGAAAGATAGGATCTAAATTTTTCAAATACAAAAACCACAGCTAAAAATTCTTTTTCAATGGTAGTATAGTTAAGTTGTGCTCCATCTAAGACCATACTAGCATAATATATAACATGTAAGCTCTTATTCTTTCTTTGTCTTAAAACAGCCCCTATAGCAAAATCACTAGCATCACATATGACTTCAAAAGGGAGACTCTAAACAGGGGGAATGTAATACCATAATTTTTAGCTCATTTCATGCCTTTAAATAACTCATTTCTAAGAATCATGAAAATTCTAAAAAAAAAAGGCTTTAAAATAATGACTATTTTAGTGTTGCGTAGCGTATAAAAATTTCATTTGGTGTCACGTGGACCATATGAGTTCATTTATTACATTCTCATATTTAATTATATGAATACAACTCATTTACATCATCAAAAGTGGCCTAGATCTCGTGGAAACCAAAGGGAAGTATAAAATACATACATACATACATATATATATATATATATATAGCTAGATTTTCCTCATTTCTGTCACAAACTTTAAAAAAGTATAACTAATTCTATAAAAATTGGAACTATACATTCTTAGCCATTCTAGAAAGCTACATATGTCTAATTTATGTTAAAAATATGTACAGACCATGAAACACAAGATAGAAGATGTTTGACATTCGAAATTGTCCAGAAGTCTGGCTGTCTACTGTTGCTATCACATAATTCTATAGCAAATTTCAAAAATGTCCAATGAATTCTAAAAAAATCCAATCCATGCAAATGTTACCAATATGGAAATCTGTGGATGTTAGCTAGAGGGAAAAAATAACTTCAAACCAGTTCAGATATACCTAAACCTCAAAACCTAATCAAACAGTAACTGAGGTCAGTTGGAGCACCTGGTACTGGACAGAATCTTTGAAAATTCATATCTCCCTCTCTAGACTTCCAAATAAGGTCTTCTAATTGGCACAAGTCACTAATAATGTCTAGTTTCTTTATATAAAATTTTATAGCAATTGGACATCATTTGGGCCTCTGTGTGATAGATTTCATTTTTGGACCTGAGTGAATAGTAACATGACCAAAACTAAAATTTTTGCCAACTTTGAAAATTTATCAAATATTCTGTAGACCTCTAAAAATTACGTTCTTTATCTTCCCAAAAAGCTCTCAACAAGATCTAAGTGCATGCCAAATCTTAGATCAAGAAGAGTTCATTTGGATAAAAAGTGATATAGGGTTCCATTATGGTCAATTTTGGCTCCATATAGAATACCAAAATGTCCAAATGGCTTTCCTTGGAGTTTTGCATCTCTTGGGCAAGTCTAAAAGCATAATTAAGACTTGCGTGAGTTGCCCAAATGATCCTAAATCTCATGTATCTTATTTTGACTACTCTACTTCCATTTATACATAGTTGCATAAAACCATTCAAGAAGCCACATTGCCATAACATGCTCAAATTGCATTCTAATGGTCACATAATATATTCTCCTATTTATATATGACATATTATCATAATTACATATGTTTATAACATCATAATACATATACAGCTATTGATTACATCATTTGCCATTTGTATGGCCTTAAAGTAGCAAAAATCATGCTCTTGAATGTCATACTTTCATCTTCAATGTGGTTGGCTTCCATTACCTTGCTCACTTGGTCCAGCTAGCATATTAGATCATTGGAGAGGAGGGGATGAGATTCAAAGAATCCCAATAGCTCATCTCCCATTCAATTATACATAAAAGATACAAAACAAGTCTTACAAATGCATGCATGTCATGTGGACATGTGTAATCATTCAAGGAGCATTCTTAGCATTTGAAAAGTCATACATAGCATACAAAGGCTTGCCAAGCAAGTAGATTAGTCTCACCCATTTACTTGTGAATTTTGGGCTTACTTTACCCATTCTTTAAGAGGTTCTTGGACTCAATCTTACTTTTGGGAGTTAACCTCACTTTTGGGAGACTCTTTACTTCATCTCAACCAATCTTAAGGGTTCTTGACTTATTCTCACCATGACTAAGGGTTCTTGGCCTCACCACACTCAAGCAAACCAAAGCAAACATCATAAACACTATTTAGAAATATAATACATCATCATGGTACCATGAAGTAAGAGCTCATGTTAGAATATTTTTCATGGCTTAAATACACATACACATATTCAAAGACAAGTAAAGCAAGCAATCATGCATAAAAGAAGGTAGAGAGAGCTACCTTGAATACAATTACACACTTTTTCTCTTGAATCAAAGCTCCCTCCTTCGACCACACACACACAGAAGTGTGGGGATATTTTTCTTGGCTTAAACACAATTTATGGAAGCCAATTAGGTTCATGGAATTAATTCTAAGGCCACACAACTTAGACACTAGCTTGATCTATAAATCTCATTATGGTTCCATAAATGCACATAATAAAGCAACACCCCTCAAATAAATTTTAGGCTCTATTCTTTTCTTTCAAATATGATTCTTGACTCCTTTGAAGCCTCTTGGATTCATCACACAATTAAAACTAAGAGCCTTACTACATGTTGCTTTTTTAGGTCATATTATGGAACATAAAGCACCACCTCATTTGCTATACTTCTTCAATTTTTTCCAAGGCTTCTCCTCATATTCCTTCATCATATAGACTCAAAAATAGGCTTGAAAAAATTTAAAACTCTCTCTAGCTACCCTAACCTCTCTTGGCTGAGAAAATGGAAGGTTTTGCTCTCCATGGGCTTTGCTTTGTTTCCTTGATGGAGGAAGCACATGGGGAGACTTGTAGGGATCTTAAGAGCTCATTTAAACACTTATTTAGGCATAGGAATTAAGAGATCAAATCAGATTTTAGAAGGAACACTTGAAACCTTAGAAATTACATATTGAAATTCCATGATTTTTTGTTAATTCTCTTTGCATATTCTTAATCTCCATACCCTTTTTCCTAATAATCACCCTTGGTTCTACCTAAAAACTAAGTCCTCCTAGGGTTTCTTAGGTGAGGCAAAATGGAGAAATGAGAGGAACAGAAGGTAGCAACAATGGGAGAAGAAATTACCTTATTTTCTTATTTTTTTCTCACTTGAATCTTGTGTTCTTTGAGCTCCTCTCTTCAAATCCGAAATTTTCCTTAATACCTCCCTTTAAACAGATTTTTGAACTTCATTTTAATCAAAGGAAACAAAGGAGAATAGAGGAGAGGAGGTTTGGATGGAAGAAAGCATGAAAAACTACCAAAATTCTTTACCTTCAAGCCTTGATTTCTCTTCTCCTTCTTCTTCCCTTGGTGCACCACTCTCCTAGGGTTTCTTCTCTGGTTTGGGGCAGAAAAATATGAGACTCAAATGATGGAAGAGTGGGGCGCCTCCTATTTAAAGGTGGAGGAGAATGGCTTTTTCAAAAATTTTCGTTTTGCCCTTCATTTTTGACATTTTCATTTCTACTTCATTTTAACTCCTTTTTTAGAACCATCTTTTCCATTATAAAATTTAGGTTCCCAATTTAGTAAAATGCTTTGGAATCACTTAAATTGGAGATAAAACCTTCTCGAATGGATCTGTCAAAGTTTGGGTATACCGACGTTGGAAAACATTCACTGGAGGGGATTTAGTTGTCCCAGGGCTTCCCATGGTTTTCATGGCCTCTGAGAATCTCAGAGAGCTTAAAATTTTCATTTAAAAAGCCCTCCTATGTGAATTCTAAAAATTACTCAAAATTACGAAAATGCCATTCATTTTGTAAGATTTCAGTCAAAATTTGTTTCTTCATTTTAGCTCCATTTTTCTTTTCTTCTAAGCCTAAAATTCTCATTTTTAGGAATCTAGAATATTACTCAAAAATTTTAAGATCTTAACTAATTCATTTCAGAGGACTTGTTTTGAAAACGTGCCCATTTTTGTCGTTTAACGAAAATTAGGCATTATAAGGAACAACTATAGGAGCAAAAATTAAGTAGATTTTAATTTATTAAATGCATTTAAACAAGATTTATAAAAAATAAAAGGGTTATTTTATATAAGAAGGTTAGTAAGAGGTTTTGTAATTTTAGCAAAATCTTTAATGAACCTTCTATAGAAGCCTGTATGACCCAATAAGCTCTTTATACCTTTCACTGAGGTGGGTGGAGGCATATTTTTAATAATTTCAACCTTTGCCTTATCCACCTCAATTCCCTTTTTAGAAACTTTATAGCCTAAAACTATACCTTCAATCACCATAAAATGACATTTTTCCCTATTAAGCACAAGGTTAGTCTTTTGACTTCTTTGCAAAACTTTGGAAAGATTAGTCAAACATAAATCAAAGGTATCACCAAATATAGAGAAATCATCCATAAAAATTTCAATTATATCTTCTACCATATCAAAGAATATAGCCATCATACATCTTTGGAAAGTAGCAGGAGCATTATAGAGCCCAAAAGAGTATCCTATGGTAAGCAAATGTGCTATAGGGGAAAGTAAAAGTTATTTTTTCTTAGTCCTCTGGTGCTATTGGTATTTGTAAATACCCAAAGTAACCATCTAGAAAACAATAATAAGTGTTCCCTTCCATCCTTTCCAACATACTATCCACAAATGGAAGAGGAAAGTGGTCTTTCATGTTGCTTCATTTAATTTTCTATAATCTATACATATGTGCCACCTAGTGACCACTCGTGCAGGGATAAGCTCATTTTTATCATTTTTTACCACAGTTGTACCCCTTTCTTTGGAACCACTTACATAGGACTTACCCAAGGACTATCAGAGATAGGATAAATAATACCTAAATTGATCAATTTTTAAGACTTATACTCTAACTACTTCCTTTATATAAGGGTTGAGTCTTTTTTGTGGTTGCACTTTGGGTGTGTAATTTTCCTCCATAAGGATTTTATGCATACAAATAGAAGGACTAATGCCCTTTATGTCAGTAATAGACCATGTGATAGCTAGTCTAAACTCCCTTAGGACACTTAACAGCTTATCTTCCTGTTCAAAATTTAAAGTAGAAGAAACTATCATAGGAAAAGTGTTAAAATTACCCAAAAATGCATATTTTAGATGGGAGGAAAGAAGTTTTAATTCAACAGAGGGTGGTGAGTTTGGGGGAGGTAGGGGGTAATAAATTACCTAATCCTAAATCTTCGTATCGCTTTTTATAACGTTTATTTTCAATTTCAAAAGCTTCCAAAATCATTTTTGTTTTTATCAAATCATCTTCACCCTCTTCTTTTTCACTAAAGCTCAGTGCAATACATGCCTCAAGGGTGTCACTATATGAGTACCTATTAAAATGTTCTTGTGCAAATGTATCAATAATATCAATCTTAAAAATAGTTTCATCAAAAGAAGGATATTTAGTAGCCTTAGATACTGGAAACACCTCCCTTTCATTACCAACTCTAAAAATTAATTTCCTTGTAGGTACATCAATTAAAGCCCCACTAGTTAATACAAATGGTCTCCCTAAAATTAGAGAGACATTCTAATTATCCTCAATGTCTAGAATAATAAAATCTGTAGGAATATAAAGTTTACTGACTTTAACTATAACATTCTCAACTACACCTTGTGGATATTTAAGTGATCTATTTATGAGTTAGAGATTCACATTGATTGGCTTGATATCTGTCATCCCAAGTTTCTTGCATAAAGAATAAGGCATCAAGTTAACACTGGCACTTAAATCACATAAACAATTTTTAATAATATTAGAACCAATATCACAAGGAATAGTGGAACTCCTAGGATCTTTCAATTTAGGTGGCAGATTTTTCTATAAAATTGCACTACACTCCTCTTTAAGTGTTATTGTGGCATATTCTTCCAACCTTTTCTTATTTGAAACCAACTCCTTGATGTATTTGGCATAAGTAGGCATTTTTGCTAACGCCTCTATAAAGGGACTATTGATTTGAATTTTCTTCAATATCTCAAGAAATCTTTGGAAGCCTAAATCTGGATCTTTCTTTTGAAGACATTCAAGATATGAAATGAGAGGTATATAAGATTTAACTATAAAAAGAGAAAGGTTACTCTAAGTCATAATATTAGCTTTAGGTACCTTAATTACCTCCTCATCTTCATCAATTTTTTTGCTCACTTACCATTTTAGATACCTTTTCAGCTTTATTATCAACTTCTTGGAGTTCTTTACCATTTCGCAAGGTACCATGACTCCTTCCCTTAGATTGACTTCAGTATTGCTCAGGAACTTATTCTGACCATTTTTAGTGAGTAAGTTAGCCAAATTACTTATTTGAGCTTCCATATTTTTCATATAATTGCCTATCTACGATTCCATATTCTTTATGGAAGCTTGAGTTGAAGCAACTGCTTGTTTGAGTTAGTTAATCTCTTGATTCATACTCTCCATTCTATTTACTTATTGAGTCGCCATTTGAGCCAAAGCCTCCTCTAAGTTTGTTGTATGATCTTCAATTATGTTTCTTTGTTGTTGGAAGCTTGGTGGTACTTGTGGCCTCTGAGAGGTAGAACTTTTCCAAGAGAAATTTGGATGATTTCTCCACCCCGGGTTGTATGTGCTGAAGTATGGGTCATTCTTAGGACTAACTCTATCAGCTCGAGCTCCCATATAATTAGCTTCTTCCACATAGTCACCATCATAACCTGTATGAAGAGAATTATTGATAGCAGAAGAAGAAAAGGAATTAACAAAATTAAAATTTTTCAATAATAAATTTAAACTCCTTGTTAAATCCCATAGTTCATGAGAGACATCATATATAGTGACTTTGTTAGCCATCGCTCTCCTTCCTTCCTTGAACCACCTTTTGCCTAGAATTTGCTGTTAACGTTGTATAAATCTCCTTCCTTTCTTCAACAATCACGTTACTTGGATCACCATAGGTTGCATTATCAACTTTTGATTGGTATTCAGAACAAAGCCCATCATAGAAATAATCCATCAAGAATATATGTGGAAATTGGTGATGGGGACATTGGCTTATGAGGAGATTATAACACTCCCATGCTTTATGAAACAATTCACCATTTTGTTTGGTGAAGAAGTAGATCTTGTCCTTTAATTCTGAAGTTTTTTTAGGAGAGTAATATTTCAATATAAATTTCTTATAAATCTCGGTCCAAGATCTTATAAAAGTTTCTAGCAAGCGTAGAAACCATTGACGAGCTTCTCCCTTTACATAATATGGAAAAAAATGCAACTTTAAGTCATCATCTGATAGGCCATTTAGTGATAATGTGTCAATTACTACGTAAAACTCCCATATAAAATCCAAGGTGTCTTTAGTTTGATGCCCATTGAAAGTAGGTAGCATATTTAAATAAATATTTTTGAATTCATAATTGCGGGCAGCACATCTCAGTTGAATGCATGACAGATTGGAAGTGATGAAGGCACATTAAAATCTCAAAACGCAATATATGGCTCCACAATAACAGCAGCAGCATCATTATTTTGATTATTTTCATTATCAGCCATCTCTCTTCTTCTTTGAGTTCTATTTTTCTTGTAAAACCATTCAATTTCTAAATTAATAGGAGTTAAATTTAAATCACAAGAACTCTGCAATTGCATTACAAGGAAAATAAGAAGAAAAAAATAAAGATAAAGAAAAAGTAGAAAAGAAAAAAATTAAAATTAAAGAATTAATATATCCGTAACTTCCCCAGCAATGACACAAAAAACTTGATCACTCTTGCAGGTGTATGGGATAGGTGTAGTAGAAATTTCTAGAGTATTCAAGGGTCAAACCCACAAAGAGGTTGCGCTTTTACTAATTCAAATAGTTAATAGTTGAAAAAATGATATAAAATAAATTAATTAATGAGAGTATGTAGAATCTATAAAAATAAAAGCAAGTGAGAATTAATTATGAGAAGAACACAATCACTAAAAGTGTTGGGGTTTAGGATTTACCCTATAGGTTACTAGTTTCTACTCATTGGATTGACTCTTAAGCAATTATAATGACAACTATTTCTAAAGTGTCCTAATATTCTTTTGAATTACAAGTTTGTATTTAATTAGAGTTGAATTCTTTCTCAAGATACCTAAACAATTAATTAAATTATGAAACAATAATTTTTAAGTCACCACAAATCTCTAAAACTATCCTTAGCCTAAATATTTATATCTATTTCTCTACATCTAAGTTCTCCCTTCACCTCCTAGTATATCAAGATCACCCATATATTTGATTTGGTCAATCATAAAATCAATATTAAACATGAGAGAAATAGATGTAATTGACATTTGAAAATATATTCATAAATAAAAATCCATAGAGAGTTAAAACAAATAGTAGAAACTAGCTACATCCTTATTCCTAATTGAGAAATTTAGAAACACATAATTAAAGAACTCACAAATAATATCATTCTAAAATCCCTAATCATGAAAAATCAATCATAAGAATAGAGAAGAGAAATTGATTTAGCAGCCTTAATACTTCCAAAAAAAGTTGTGCTCAACTTCAGGATTGCTTCCATGGGCTTGAAATATTTCGAAGAGAATTTTTTAGATACTCAGAATATTGATTAGATGCCTCCCTTCTTTTTAAAATATGAAAAATACTTATTATTCTTTAATCAATAGTTCAATTCACAATCTTAATTCTTATGGACTATATATAGAGTCCATAAGATAACTTTTAATAACAAATCTTAATCCTAATGAAAAATAATTTCTAATAATTCAAGATAATATTAAATTCCAATCCTAACTAAAAGATAATTATTAAAACTTAACAAAAAGATAATTGGGAATAACAAAATAACTAATAAAATAATATAATTTAAATGTTAGTTTTTAATTATAATGAAATATTATATCTTATATTTATCCTTAGCCCATAATTTTCTATCCAAATTCTATTTTTTATTTAAGAATTAAATTTAGGAGGAAAAAATATAAAATAGATTAAATAGGTATAAAATATTTATAAACTTAATCTACTATATCCCAAAATCTACACCTGTTTAATTATAAAATATGCCCTTATCAAAGAGTCTTATAAGATTCCAATGATGAAGTTATTTAAAGCCAAGACTCTTTAATATCTTCACCACCTTAATTGCCCCAAGGAGTTGCATCATTATCCTTATTTCCAAGTTCAAGTTCAAGCTCAAGTGAAGGGAGGAAATTTAGAATGCTTGTTGACATCTATAATGAAACAGAAAGGTTAGATAATATTTATTTGTTTTGTTTTTATGCTAATTATGAACCTTTAAGTTTTAAAGAAGCAATTAATGATAAGAGATGGGTTTAAGCCATGAATGAAGAAATCCAAGCCATTGAGAAGAATGAGACTTAAGAATTGGAAAACTTCCAAGAAGACATAAAGCTATTGGTGTCAAATGGGTACTCAAATAGAATGTAAAAGGAAAGGTAGAATGGCACAAGGCAAGACTTGTCACCAAAGGGTACAAGTAAAAAGAAGGCAGTAACCACGAAGTATTTACACCTATTACTTGCATGGAGACTATTTACTTAGTTATTTCTCTTGCAGCCTATAATCATTGGAAGATTCATTAACTAGATGTCAAATCTATGTTTTTGAATGGCTGTCTTAAGGAAGAAGTCTACATTAAGCAATTTATGGGTTATATGGTGAAAGGGCATGAGGACAAAATGCTAAAGTTGTAGAAAGTGCCTTATGGCTTAAAGCAAACATTGAGAGCTTAGAATAGCCGCATTGACAAATATTTTCAAGAGAATGGCTTTACTAGATGCATGAATAAGTATGTTCTTTATGTTAAGAAACATTATAAAGATATATTGATTGTTTACATCTATATGGATGATCTTATTTTCACTGGTAGTAACTCAAACATATTTGAAGATTTCAAGAAGACTATGTCAAAGGAGTTTGATATGATCAATAATGGATTGATGGCTTATTATTTAGGCATTGAAGTAAAGCAAATGGAAGATAAGGTTTTTATTTCTCAATAAGCTTATCAAAAGATGTGCTAAAGAAATTCAATATGGTGGATTGTATCTTAGTTATTACTCCCATAATATGTGGTGTGAAGCTATATAAGAAGAATGCTTATCAAGAAAAGGTGGTTCGCACATTTTTCAAAAGTCTTGTTGGGAGTCTTTGATACATAACTTGCATAAGACCTGATATTCTTTACATTTAAGTCATTTCATGGAAATTCCTTCAAGTTCTTATTTTAAAGTAGCTAAGAGAACTCTTCTTTATATTAAAGGAATAATTGATTATAGTTATTCTGTTCATCCTTAAAGGACTTAAAACTTGAATGTTACTATGATAGTGACTTTGCTAGAGATAATGATGATAGAAAAAGTACGACTAGGTTTGTATTCTTCTATGGAGGAAATGCAATTTCATGGTGTTCTAAGAAGCAATCCATTGTCACACTTTCTACATGTCAATCAGAGTATGTCATTGCTACTTCCTATGCTTGTATTGCAATTTGGTTAAGGAAATTATTAAAGGAGTTAAATTTGCCTTAGGAAGAAACTACTAAAATTATGATTAATAACAAATCAACTCAAGCCTTAGCAAGGAATCTAATGTTTCAAGAACAAAGCAAGCACATAGATACAAGATTTCAATTTATCAAGGAATGCATTGCTAATAAAGAGATAGAGCTAAAGTTTGTGAAATCTTTTGAACAAGTTGTTAATAGTTTCACAAAGCTCTTCAAGTTTGACATATTTCACAAATTAAGAATGTTACTTGGAGTTTTTAGAGATTTAAGTTTAAGGGGGATGTTGGAAAGTAAACTTGAGTGTATAGTTCTTAAAATCCAGAATTTTTAGTTCAACTACCAAAAATCAGATCTCAACTCATTTATGAATGAATTTGGATAAATTATACCTTGTTGGGAAGCTCAGGAAGTCTACTTATAAATGTTTTAAACCATACATGAATTAGAGTTTATTAGCAGAAGTTATGACTAGTTTGCTGAAAGGTGTGTTAGCTGCTTAGAAAATCCTAATTTCACCTATTTATTTGAGTTTTGTCCATATATTTACATTTTCTAATCATTAATATGTGCTTCTACATTGTTCTCTTGAGTAGTATAAATATCCCCTTATAATATGCATTTAGGATGTAGTAAGAGTCATAAACAATTATAAACAATTGAAGTTCCTTTTCTCTTCTCTTTTAATGTTTTTTTTTTTTTGTGAGGAGTGAGTACCTACCATTTCTAACATGGCCACTATAAAGACCAATGTGTCTTGGACAATATCATTGCTTCCTCTTCATCCATGGAAAACATTGCTGCATCAGGAATTCTTCACAGGGAAAGAGGATGACTAGAGGAGGATGTTGGACCTGAAAAAATTAGGCCTTGAATGATTGTGTAATGGAATAAATGAAAACATGTTAAAGCTACATGAGACAATCAAGGAAGAGATAAGGGTGGATCTAAACTGCAAGGATCTCATACATCATGAGTTTAAATGCAATTGAGAAATAGGGATTAAGGTCGAGTATTACAGCCTTAGCTAAAATGGATGAACATATCTTAATGAGGGCACATTACTAGGAATAAACAATCTTGTACAACAACCATCGTTTTTGGTAAATGCGATAGAACTTGTGAAATTACTTGAAAGAAACTCAATAGAGCATAGGCCTTTTGGGATCAAAGGAGACTTAAAAGAAGTCTCCCATGGGTGAGGCTTGGGCTAACATGTGATTAAAGCCAATTCTTCTAGGCCTTTAAAGAAGATTAAGGAGACACCAATGATAGATGAAAGGAAGAGCATCTTAACTAACTCCCAGAAGCATAATAGACCAATTGTTAAGTCATCCTAGGCCAAGGGCTTTTAAGATTTTCACTACTTATTTTCTTTTAGTTTATGTGAATATCCTAGTTTGGAATGCCAGAGGGCTAGGATATTATTCCTTTCACTCTTAGTTCAAGGCATACTTAGTCGGTATAACGTACTTATTCTCACAGAACCATGAATAAATGGAAAGAAAGATGTACAAGTCATGAAGATAATTAGTCATGAAGGGTGTTTTTGTATGAAAGTTTCAAGTTTCTCAAAAGGTATTTGGGTCCTTTGGGATAAAGGTCACATGCAAGTTAAGGTATTCTTTGGTTTCATCATCAAATTATTCATTCTAAGGTGAGTTGGTAAGGAAGAAAAGTATTTTATCTTTTGGCTACATATGGAAGTCTTGACAAAAACATGAGAAGAGAATTATTGAAGTAACTTTCCTTTATCCTAATGCAATCAACAACCTTCCTTGGATATGCCTTGGGGATTTTAACGCCTTTCTTTTAATGGAAAAGAAATCAAGGGGGAAAATTCCACCCTTCAAAAGTGTAGAAGACTTTAGAAATTTTTTGCTTAATTGTAGCCTTTTTTTTTATTTTGGTTGCAATGGTCTTAAAATTACCTAGGGAAATGGTGCAATTTAACAATAACTTGACCAGTGCATAAGAAATTTGGCTTGGTTAGAAATGGTCAAGCGTTAGTTATTAACTTGAATTCCTTTAACTTAAACCATCAACCAATCATAGTCCAAATGCATAAAAATAAACCTCGCACATGTAAAAAGGAATAACACTTTAAGTTTATGGCAGCTTGGTTGACACATGGTTTCCCTAATTTTGTTAAGATTAAATTGGCAAAGACATAACTCTTGGATTTTTGCTTCATGTAGTTTTGCTGAAAAAGCTTTTAAATGGAATTATTCAATTTTTGAAAGTATTCTTAAAAGGAAAAAGAGGCTTTTGAATCATTTGGAAGGTATTGATAGAAGTGTTGCCCTTAGTGAGGACTCTTACCTATGTGACTTATTGAGGGACCTATTCAAGGAGTATGAGAAAATCATACTCCAAGAAGAAATCACATGGTACAAGAATCTAGATGCATCTGGCTTCAATTTGGGGATTGAAACACTAAGTTCTTTTATACCTCTATTATGATAAGATGAAGGAAAAACAAAATTAATGCTCTTAATGATGAAGGAAATTACATTACATATGAAAAAACTAGGGAAAATATGGCAACCAATTATATAAAAAATTTCTCTAGTTTTAAGGGGGGCTTCCATTACTTGGATTTTTCACTTAAAGACTTCTTTCCTTATTTTAGTGATAAGGTGCTTTTAAAAACCAAAGCTAAGTTCTCTGATGAAGAGATTAAGCAAGCCATTTTTAGCATAGGCCTTTTTAAAGCATTAGGACTAAATAGGTTACATGCTTTTTTCTTCCAAAGTTAATAGGATGTGATGGGTAGATTTGTTTGCAATTTTGTCAAGCCATTATATGATAATCCATCCTTGAGTAGGAAAGTAAATGAGTTGCTTTTAGTGTTCATCCCAAAAATTGATAATTGTAAGAGTTTGAAACAACTATGACCTATAATGCTTTGTAATGTAATCTATAAGATCATTGCTGAAATCATAGCTGCAAGGTTAAAGAATTACATGGATCACTTAGTTGCTACTAACTAATGCCATTTTTTTATTAGGTCTCATAGTTCGGATAATGTTGTCGTTGCCTAGGAGGTTATTCATTCAATACCAAAGAAGAAAGGTAAGAAGGCATGATGGCCATGAAAGTGGATCTTGGCAAAGCATATGATAGTATTAATTGGTGTTTTCTTTAAGATACCCTTAGTGACCTTGGTTTTCTCACACCTTCTTTAATCTTATTATAGAGTTGTTTCAAGATGCACCATGAAAGTTATTCAGAATAGGAAAGTCCTAAATGGTTTTCAAATGTTGAAAGGCATGCACCAAGGAAACCTTCTTTCTCCCTACCTTATTTTATATTGAATGGTTAGGACATCTTATTGAGGAAGATGTGAAATAGAGGCTTTGGAAATGTATTAAACTGAATAGTGGTGGCCGACCTCTTTCACTCCTTTTTTTCATCAACAACTTAATTTTGTTCAAAGAGATAACTATATTATAGATTGGTATCATGATTAAGTACCTTAAGTTATTCTTGAATAGTTCAAGTGAAAATATGAGCAAGGATAAAGACTATATGCTTTTGCTCCAAGAATGTGAATCACAATTCAGCTATGCAACTGAGTTAGATTTTCAACTTTTCCCCTACACATGACTTGGGAAAATACCTTAGTATACCTTTACATCATGGTTGGGTTGCCAAAGACACCTATGGATTCCTAATTGACAAAATGCATGCAAAACTAAGCTCTTGGAAAGTCAAGAGATTGTCACTGCTAGCCATATTACTCTTACACAAGCTGTCTTAAACTCTATCCTCTCATACTACATGCAAACTACCCTTATCCTTCTAAGCACTTATGATAATATGGAAAAGGTTAGCTATAACTTCTTTTGGGGGTCTTCAACTAAGAAGAAATGGATTAATCTTATAGCATGGGACCACACTTGCAATTCAAGAGTAGAAGGGGGGTCTTGGCATAAGACACTTCAAGTTGATGAATACAACTATGCTCATGAAGATAGGTTTGAATCTTGTGGAGAGAAAAGATGATATCTAGATAAGAGTAGTTCATTCCAAATATAGACATAGGATCAACATTATCCCTGGTATTTGCCACCACTAGTTAGCCTTATACATGTGGTGTGGTGTTTGTGAAACATGGCACCATATCCAAGCTAACTTAGGATGGAACATGGGAAAAGGCAATATAGTGAAGTTTTGGCAAGATAAATAGGCTCTTGGCAAGTAAGCAGTGATGAACTACACCACTAGACCAATTCCTATGAGTGTTACTCTCTGTGCATGAATATGTGAAGAATAATGATTAGGACTGGTCGTTGATAGTTCACATATTTTTTATATTTTTAATCACTAATTCTAGACTTTTTATTCATGAATTGATGCACTTTGAGCTTTAGAGGATGCTATTTAGTTTAAGAAATAAATTTTTATCTTTTGGAATTTTGTTAAACAATTTGAGTATTTTAATGGTTTTATTTTCTAGATTACCATTTTATTTCTTGGACCATTGATTCTTTTTTATTTTATTTTATTTTATTAAAGGAATTTCATGAAGAGAGGCAGGGGTCTCTCCATTCCATATACTTACACACTTACACAGTAGTAGCTCACCTCATTCCTTTCACGTGGAAGCATCTCTTCCCCATCTAGCCTTACACAAAGAGTAAGCTAACATGGAAGCAAGAATCATATACATACATGTCCAGTTTGGTAAGCTCTAGAACAGTAGCATATGAACAACACACACTCTACACTTAACACAGCCCTTTGAAATGAATGGAAGCATGGAGATTAGCACGAGTTGAATGTGGTTGAAACAAAGGAGAAGTAGCATGAGTTCATCTACGTTTACAAGCTCACTTCATGGCTATGTTTAGTGAGCTGCATTCATTTACTTCTAGCTGGGAAAGATAGGGAAGAAGCTATGGTTTATATAGAGTAAAACATACACACACGTGAACTTAACCATGAGGCAACATCCATGTCCAACATGCATCCACACTTATGGGTTCACTGCCCTCCAGCCTAGCACAACATCCACTCCCTTGAAGACACACACATAAGCTCACACAAGCTTCCATGCACACATCACATAGAGAGAAGCTCAGGTTAACATAAAGAAGTAGCCATGGGTTAGCAAGACTAAGATGTGGAAATTGTAAATGGCAACTACACAAGGAGAAAAGCACACATACAATCATGTAAAGGCAACACGAAAGAAGAAGAAACAAACATAAGGGGCTGCCAAACACACACATGCAGAAACAGAGGAAGAAACATGAATGAATGAAGGTAGAGAAGAGCTACAAAATACATGAAAATAAGATGAAGCAACTTCAAACCATGCAGCAATGTCCAAAAGAAATAGTGAGAAGGCTCTCGAGGAGAAGAAGATCAAGTAAAGAAGCTCATGCATGTAAGCAGCCTCCCCACAAGCATACGAGCAAGCTCCAAACCAGAACGTGGTTAAAACAGAAGATAAGCATCTTATGAGCGTAAGGCAAAAGTTAGGAGGAGATTTATGTGATGAAGGCTTCAAACACCTATGTAAAGCTGATGTGGAAGGGATGCATTAGCCACAAATATATGGAAGAGAAGAATGTGTGAGGGATTAAATGAAGAAAGTACGTGAAATATTACAAAAGAAAATAAAATGGTGCTCACACTCATATAAACAAAGGAAGTAGCACATGGAAGTGAGGCATGAGAGGGGCACGTGATTTATTAAAATACATAATGGCAGAACACGAAAAAATGACAAGGGAGAAAAAAAAAAGTAGGAAAAAGCAACGTGTAAAATAATGGAAAAAAAGTTGGAGAAGAACACCGGGTGAGCTCTAGAACACAAAAAGGAAAAGGAGAAGAAATTAATTCAAGAGGCTTAATGATTTTAGCTGCTTCCCTCCTCCTTTGTCTTCCATTTATCTTCTCCATAGTAGCTTGATTTTCTCTTAGTAGCTAGCTGAAGATTGGTCCTCCCTTGATGCAAATTTGAGCCCCAAATTGCCTCTCCTAATTGGATAAATCTCATTTATACATTTTGGGAGGTAACTTATTTCGTATTAAATCTCCCGTATCCTCTCCCAATGGCTTCTCAAAAAGTCTCATCTTCTTTTCTGATCATTATAGCCATCGAAGGTTTCTATCTATCTGTTTACTTATTTACACATACCATCCACTGTTCATCTCTGTGTTCTTTCTTACTAGCTCATCCTATGATTACTATTCACATTTCTTTCTATCATAAGCCTCACATCTCAATTACTTACTAGGATTATGTAACGACCGGGAAAAAGAAAAGAAAAGGGAAAAGAAAGGAAATGAAATTTGGAAATTTTTGGAATCCAGAATTTCTGCCAAAGTCCTCTCGCAATAGCGAGAAACGGTCTCGCTACAGTGGGAGAGCTAGTTCGCAATAGCGAAGGCGATTCTAGCTATAGCGAGTGCTGGCAGCAGCCCATACAAAAACCAGGGAGCAGCTCGCCGTAGCGGCGCCATAGCGAGAGTGAAGTCTGGAACTGACGCGATTTCGCCATAGCGAGTGGTAAATCTCGCCATAGCGAAGGGAACTGGCACGAGATCGCCGTAGCGAAGGTTACACCTCGCCATAGCGAAGCCAGATTACACGAGCTCGCTATAGCGAAGGTTAGTTTTCGCCGTAGCGAGAGTCGGTCCGGAAGAGAGTAAATAGCGAGAATCAGACTTCATTAAACGCCCAAACTCATTTCTTCTCTCATACCTGCCCTAAGCTTCGACCCAAAGAGAGAAAAGAGGCGAGGAGAGTGTGAGAGATCAAGAGAAGGAGGAAGATTAAGGGAAAGGTAAGGTAACTTCTCCCATTTCTCTTCAGATTTCTGATCCCCTCCCTTTGCCCTCTTTTCCTGCGGTTTTATTTGTGTAAATGGATGGATTTTGGGTATGGGTCAGAAGAGAGAAAGTGGAAAACTCTTTTGAATCCTTGAGTTCTCTTTGAAAATGAGGTTTTCCACTACCATGGGAGCTTGAGAGAGAGAAAGGGGTAATGGCATTCTAGAGAGAGAACCCTAGGTTGTATGAGATAGAAGGGTTACTCTAAATTAAAATTATAAGAGAGTAATTGCATGCTTTTGGTGTGTTTAGGCTCAAGTGAAACACCTCTATCAAGGTGTGTTTGTGAACCTAAGGAGGGAGAGGAGACATTGAAAGGAAAAGCTTGTGTTGGCTTTGGCTCCAAAGGTAGCTCTCTCTTTCACTCTTTCTTGTTGTATTCTTGGATATGATAGTCATTGTATGATTATGTATATGCTTGTTGTATGGAATATGCCATATGTTATTGCTTTGATGCATTGAATGCCAATATGCTTGTGTGTTGAAATGTGAGAATTGCTCGGGTGCGGTAGTGCCGAAAGTCCCTTGAGATGGGTGAGGTGAAGCCGAAAGTCCCTTGAGATAGGTGAGACAAGGCCAAAAGTCTCAATCGAGTGAGGCCAAGTCAGAAGTCCTTAAACTCGGGTGAAGCCATCCAAAAGTCCCTAAACTCGGGTGAGGCTAGACCAAAAGTCCCTGGAGCTCATTTTTGGCATTGTTGTGATTCCATAGCATGTACATTGTGTGTTGGTTGATTGAGAATGGCTAAGTGCTTATTCACATGCTTTGACTTGTTATATACCTTGATTGCTTGCTGGATTGAGTGCTTGAGCTACTGAGATTCTCCGAATCTCACCCCTTTCCCTTCCCAACTAATATGCTAGGTGGAGCTCAAGGAGAACCGAGCACCCACCAAGGAGCCTAGGAGCATGCATAGTTAGAGATATTACTTTCTTTGATATTTTGATGTATATATGATGTAAAGTGGTGCCAAATGAAGATGTGCCCACTATTTTTGAGATGTAAAGTTTGTAACACATGTAGAAATATGAAAGGATGATGTATGAACTCTGTTAGTAGCCAAAGTAATGGAAATGTGGGTTTTCACCCCTTTTGATGCATGAATGATATTGTGTAAATTTGACCATAGCATAGTGAGATTTGAATGAATGATGATTTGGAGCATATGGAAATGTTAGATATACTAGTTTTATGCTTTTGAACTTGTCCATGTGGAGTGAGAATGTGAGAGAGGCTATTTGGACCCGTTTTGGACCTTTGGGGTGCCAAAACCGGCATTTTTGTGAGCTCCGTCAAAATATGACCGGATGAGCTCCGTTTGCCATGAAATTTGGCATGCCTCTAGAGTTTGTAGAAAGCTTCTTGAGAAGCTAAAGTAGGTAATATTCGGAGGTCTAGAGAATATTTGGGGAATTGTTGAATTTGGGAGAATTTAATGGATTGGTCATGTACTGTTCATCTAAACCAGAAAATGAAATCTGTGGCACTTTTAGACCAAATGGATTCCAAATGTGGTGAAATTTTATACACATAAACTAGAAAGCCAAAGTGACTTGTAGGAACTGGAATCACCCAAATCGGAGGTCTGTAGAGAGAGATTGAACCGACTGAAGTTCTGTATCAGCATCAGTGAGCTTATCTGACCCCCATCACTGTTATATCAGTTTTCGGGGTGCAGGAGCTACTGAACTGATCTGGACTTATTTATCTCCTCTAGTAGACATCCGTATCTTTCCGAATTGGTATAATATGCACAGATTAGATTTTTTTGGATTTAGTTATGAATTTTCGAAAATCATGACAGCAAGCTGCACCAGGAACAGTGACAGCTGGACCTTCCTCCCATTTTCGATGTCAAACTTGGTCCAAACCCAGAGATTGTGATTGGGAATGATTTTTAGTGTAAAGTTGACACTTAGAGCTTTCCAGAAAGCTAAGGTTTTCTGCATTCCCATTTTTCTAAAATTTCTTATGATTTTCCAAACTTAGAGCCAAAATATGACTTTTGGGCCCAAGTGAGAAAATGTAATTTTTATAGTTTTCAGCTCTATAAAGTGAGAAAATGTAATTTTTATAGTTTTCAGCTCTATACCCGTGGCCTATGGTTTGTTTTATGCTATGTATGAGTCATCTATATGGAGTTTGAGTTGAGGATGCTTGAGATGGGTTCACAAGACCCACGGGATAAAAGATGAGTATATGAAACCCCGGTTCATAACATGTAAATGCCACGGGAGAGTAGTGACTCTTTGGAAATCATATGGAACCGAGCCTACCATGGAGAGGCTAGGTAGTGAAAGGAGATTAAGGTGTCACAGATTACAACTCCTTTGAGGAGTTTTTACTTTTAATGATCATAGTTTCTCTATTTACTATTACATCTGTCTCTGTAGGCCGGGACTTTTCCTTACTTTCTTTGCTCATTCATAGTGGCATTTTATAATCTCACATTCAAGACTAATAGGCCTAACATATATATCTCATACTGGCATGGAAGAGCGACTACCATTAACTACTGCTGAGCTCTAGTGGGATGCTAGCTATTCTCACATTTTTACTCATTGGAGGTATACTGTACCATTTACCATTTACCTTTCGTTCATCGCTCCTCATGGGATCCTCAGATTTCCACTTCAGCCTATTTTTACTTGGGCTTTCTTTTCTTACTTTATTAACTTAGTTACTTTATGTGTACTCGTTCTAACCTTTCTCTCATATTCTGTAGTTTCTAACAATGCCCACGTTCTGCTTTTAAGTGCCTTGGCACTAGGGCATCTCATATACTGAGTGTGGCTAACATCTCTGGCAGGAGAGAGGCTATGCACTGGTCCCTATTCATTTCATTTACATATACTATAAGGGACTCAGGCTAGCATGCTGAACTCATGCTATCTAAATTTAAACATTCTCCACTAGGGATTCCTCTCTGTATGCTTTTCTTACTATTTTAGTATTCTTGGAATCCCTTTACCTCTCTTTTCTTACTTATTTGGTTATTTAGTTAACCAAAATACTCTTCAATTATCGGGACACTTTAGTGAATAGTGTCGTCGTTTGCTATGCACTTAAGCTACATTACTATTAGGTTAATCAGACCCAATATCATGTACCATTATTGCAAGCAAACCATAACATTAAACACTAATACACGGGCGCTTTATAACTGGGCTCAAAGCTACTATCACCTGTATATTACAAGTTTTCTAATAATCTAAAGTATTCCTTTTGTACTTTTCTTTATCTGCCCTATTCTCTTAAGATACTCGAAAAAATAGGATTCTTTCTCTACTTCATTCTGAGATCTCTCTGCATTGCTTGACTATTTTTACTTTGGGCACTATCATACAAAAAGGGCATTTATGCTAAAGGCAAGTGTGCTTCCTCAAGTATTCAAACACTTCAACTAGATTTTTTTTTAACCTATTATATCCTCAGCTTAAACACTGTCATAAATTTCTATTTCTTTTACCTTTACTATCGTTTTACTTAGGTAAAAGGATATGTTACTACTAGCCATTTCTATTGCCAGTTCAAGTTTCTTTACGCTCAAGAGCACCTGCATTTTCCTGGAGTTCTTCTACTTGTTCACTCTTTGTAACATCAAGGGGGTCTATTTTTTCTCATACTCTTGCTTTGCTCTAACTAGACCGTCCCTTGGCAAAAAGAATTCTATTTCATATAATTCCAGGAATTTCATTCTATGACGCTTTCAGCTTACACTCTTTCTCTACATAATACAAGACTTGCTTTCTGAGGCAGTCCGTAGCTGCCTCAAGCTTTCCTGAGGGTGCTAAGGCACTAACTATTTATCTCCATTCATTTATACATTCAGATCAGAGCTAGGATTTCTTTCTATTTAGCCTCTTTAGTCTCATCCTCAGGAGCACAACATACTATTTCTAGGGTTTTACTAACCCAATCTAGGACATGTATTTTTAATATCTGGATTCTACCTTATTGGATACTTATGCTCTACTGGGTGCTCTAATCGCTCATGTGCCTTAACCCCATATCATTTTTATTTTAAGGGGCTCGTCTGACTAACTATTGGACCCTTATCTGTTTGCTTTTTTGAGCTCAATCTATTCATTAAGTCATTACTAGAGTGAGGGCATCTCTTCTGTGACTAGTTTCTCAGCTTTTCATCATTTTCCTTATCACTGTACTTTACAACTCAAATGGGGTTTAACTAGGGGAATTTGCTAACCACTACTGGGTGGTTTTCCTGACTCAGAATGTTTTATCTTTCCTTTCTCGATCCAGGGAGAACTTTCACTAAGCTTTTCATTTACATATCTTACCTGAAACAATGCTACTAGTATTTCCCTTAGAATTTAGCTTATACTCAACCTAGGCTAGCCATCTTATCAGACCTATAGCTTACTATAAGCCCTATTAACTTATAGGCTCACGATAACTTAGTACTTTCTGAACTATTCTCATTCTCTTCTAAGCCTTTGTCACTAGGCTCCTCATACTTACCTCTAGGAGTTACCTTTGAGGTACATCTTTTTAGGCTACTCACTATGTATCTCACTACTAGTAGCCTTATCTTATGTTATTTTGAGATTACACTAACATTCTATCATTTATTGTCTCACAAGGTAACACTCCAGGTTAGAGTCAATGCCTTAAGGGCAGGTTTCAACAACCTATCATCCTTATGTTTAACTTTCTCTATGTTAAACTCTTTCCTCAGTCTTAACTACTAGGCCTACAGATTTCTTACTAACTTTTATGACTATTTACTGCTCTTTTTCTTTACTGATACTAAGGTTTCTGCTCTCTATGCATCGACTAATCCCTTATTAGTTCATTCCTCAAGTTGGCCTCAATATGACCAACAAGGCCTTTCATATTACCATTCGCCGTGGCTAGCACATCATTCACAACGGCTAATTAGCCTCAGGTTCACCCTAGTCTTCCTGTCTAAGTATTGGTTACGACTATCTTCTTAATTGGCTGCGGCAAGGAACTCTCTAGATTACCTCGTTGCTTCATGGAATAATTGGTCGTGGCTAATGACCTATGATTGGCTTACTTTTTTATGGATTGGAATTTCATCCTTTTAGCTATAACCTAAGTCTCATTGCCTCTATGCCTAGCCCGTCATCAACTTAGAAGGTTCTACCTCTTGATTCATCCATACATAACTAGCTATTATCTTCAAGCTATCGGGCTTTAAGGGGTGTAACTTGTAACTTAACCTCTGTCCTGAGGGAATTAGCCTTTTAGGCTCTGGAATTTATCTAGACATTTGGGTGTTGTGGCTAAAGGGCAATTCTTTTTCTCACCTCCCCTCTAAGTTAGTCCTGCGCAGCCACAGTCTCATCTCATACTGTGCGACATCATTACTTGTCTCTGTATTAAGCAAGACATCTCAAAATAGTCTGAGTATGATTACTAGGGAGAATTAGGCCTCATGTACTCTCTTTAGCAAGCCTCTTCATATTAACGAGATCATTCCTCATCGTTCATACCTAGGGCTTGCTACTGATCCCGGCGAGCTATCATATCTCATCAAGCTCCAACCGTTGGATCTCTAAGATTTTCTCATGCTATCCTAGAGGCCAACATTTTTCGGTATCCACTAACTACTCTATGACCATCATACAACTTACTCATCATGAACATAGCCATAAACTATTTTCACACACCCAAAATGTCTCATACAAGGTTCTTCATAGCTATACAAGTCCTTCACATGGCCCTAATGTTACATCCTCAAGCCAAATCAACTCTGAAAGAGCCTGAAACTTTGCTTTGATACCAATAAATATAACACCATATATTTCTTATATCATTTTATGCTATTCTCATGCCTAAAGCCATGCCAAAAAAAAAAAAAATAGTATTAAATAATGCATTTCTTAGCGTTGCATTGCGTATAAAATTTTTATTCAGTGTCCCGTGAACCATGTAAGCTTATGTATCATATTCTCATATTTATTTACATAGATACAACTCATTTTTATCACCAAAATTGGCCTAGAACTCGTGTGTGGCAAGGGGATACATAAAATCCATATATGCATTTTCAGCCAGAATTTTCTCACTTTTATGGCAAACTTTGGAAAATCATAACTAATTCTAAAAAAATTAGAATCATGATTCTTTACCATTCTAGAAAGATATACATGTCTAATTTATGATAAAAATATTTCCAGACCATAAAACACAACAAAAAATGCGTTTGACATCCAAAAATATGCACAAGTTTAGCTGGCTACTGGTATTATCATAACTTTTTGCTACAAATTTAAAAAATATCCAATTAATTTCAAAAAAACTCCAATCCATGTAAATGATACCAATATAGAAAGCTACAGATGTTAACTAGAGGAAAAAAATAACTTTAGACCAATTCATGTATAACTAGACCTCAAAACTCAATCAAATAGTACCTGAGGTCAATTTAAGTATCTAATACTGGGTAGAATCTTTAAAAATTCATATCTCCCTCTCTAGACATCCAAATGAGGTGCTTCTAGTTGACACAAGTCACTGGGAATGTGTAATTTGTCTCTATAAAATTTTGTGGCAATTGAACATCATTTGGGCCCTGAGTGACAGAAATCATTTTTGGACCTAAGTGAATAGTATATCATACCAAAACCAAAATTTTTCCCAATTTTGAAAATTCATCAAATATTTCATAGACTTCCAAAAATTCTGTTCTTTAACTTCCTAAAAAGCTCTTAACAAGTTCTAATTTCTTGTAAAATATCAAATCAAGAAGAGCCCATTTGGACAAAAAGTGGTATAGGTTTCTAATCTGGTCAATTTTGCTCCATATTAGATACCAAGTGTGCCCAAATGGTCTTTCTTAGTGTTTGGCACCTTTTAAGCAAGTTTAAAAGTATGAATATAACTTATATGAACTACCGAAGTGGTCCTAAACTTCATGCATCTCATTTTGGCCATTCCACTTCCATATATACACTAATACATCAAACCATTCAAGAGCCAAACTTGCCATTACACGACCAAAATGCATATTTCCATACATATAACCTTAATTCTCATTTATACATGATACATTAGCATAATTATATATGCTCATAAGGTCATAAGTCATATACAACCATAGATTACAACATTTGCCACCTTGATGGCCTTAAAGAATTAATTTTCATACATTTCAATATTATGCTCTTATCTCTCAAGTGGTTAGCTTCCATTTCCTTATTCTCTTGATTCACCTAGCATGTTAGAACATTGGAGAGGAGGAGATGAGGTTCAAAGAATTCCAATAACTCATCTCTCATTTCAACCATACATAAAGTATGCAAAACTATGTCTTACAAATGCATGCATGGCATATCAACATGTGTAAACATTCAAGAAGCATTTTCAACATTTGAGCAAGTCATACATAGCATACAAAGGCTTGTCAAGTAAGTGGATTAGCCTTACTTATTCACATGTGGATTTTGGACTTGTCTTACCCATTCTTTAAGAGGTTCTTGGACTCAACCTTACTCTTGAGAGTCAACCTCACTTTTTGGAGACTTTTTACTTTATCTCAACTAATTTTAAGGGTTCTTGGCTTATTCTCACCATGACTAAAGGTTTTTAGCTTTACCACACTAAAGCAAACCAAAATAACATAACAAACATCATTTGAAAACATAAAGCATTATCATGGTACTATGGCATATGAAATCATGCTAACATACTTTTCATGACTTAAAACACACTTACACACATTCAAAGACAAGCTAAGCATACATTCATGCATGAGGGAAGGAGGAGTGAGCAACCTTGGAAGTAAGCATACACTTTTTTTCTTGAATTTCCTCTCCCTTCTTCGGTCTCACACACATAAAGGTGTGAGAATCATTTCTCTTAGCCTAGACACAATTTATAAAAGCTAATTAGGTTCATAGAATTAATTATAATGCCACACAACTTGCTTAGACTCTAGCTTAACCTATAAACCCCTTTATGGTTCCAAAAATGCATCTAATGAAGTAACACCCATCAAATAAATACTAGATTCCATTCTTTCCTTTCAAATATGATTTTTGACTCCTTTTAAGTCTCTTGGAGTCATCACACAATTAAAATAAAGAGCCTAATTACATATTGCTTCTTTAGGTCATATTATGGAACATATAAGGCCAACTCACATTCTATGGTTTCTAAATTTTTTCCAAGGCCTCCACTCATCTTTACTCATCATATATGACTCAAAAATGGGCTTGGAACAAATTAAAACTATCTCTAGGTACACAAACCCATCTAGGCCGAGGCTATGCTTGATTTTGGCTTCCATGGAGTTTGCTTTGTTTTCTCAAGGGAAGATGCACATGGGAGGACTTTTAGGGATCTTAGGAGTTCATTCAAACACTTATTTAAGTCTAGAAATCATTGCATAAAATCAGATTTTATAAGGAACACTTGAAATCCTAGAATTTGCATCTTGAATTTCCATGGTTATTTGTTAATTCTCTTTGCATATTCTTAATCTCCATGCCCTTTTCTTTAAGAATCACCCTTGGTTCTACCTAAAAACCAAGCCCTCTTAGGACTTCTTGAGTGGGGCGAAACATGGGAAGAAGGGGAGCAAGGGGTAGGAACCAGGGAAGAAGAAATTACCTTATTTTTCCTTGTTTTCTCACTTGAATCTTGTCTTCTTTGGGCTCCTCTCTTCAAATCCGAATTTGCCCTTAATTTCTCCCTTAAAACAAATTTATAAAACCTTATTATAATCATAGGAAACAAAGGAGAATGAAGGAAAAAAGATTTGGAAGGAAGAAAGCATGAAAAACTACCAAAATTCCTTACCTTTAAGCCTTGATTTCTCCTCCTCTTCTTCTTCCCTTAGTGTACTACTCTCCTAGGGTTTCTTCTCTGGTTTGGGGCAGAAAAATATGAGGCTAAGTGAATGGGAGAGTGGGATGCCCTATATATATATATATGTGGAGGAGAATGTCTTTTCCAAAAATTCCTGTTTTACCCTTCATTTTTGGTATTTTCTTTTCTATTTCGTTTTAGCTCCTTTTTTAGAACTATCTTTTCCATTATAAAATTTAGGTTCCTAATTTAGTAAAATACCTTTGGAATTACTCAAATTAGAGTTAAAACCTTCTCGAATGAATCCGTCAAAGTTCAGATACACCGATGTTAGAAAATGTCCATCAGAAGGGGCTTTTGCTGTTCTGGGCCTTCCCATGGCTTTCAGGGCCTTTAAGAACCTTGTGAATTCAAAAATTTTATTTAAAAATCCCTCCTATGAGAATTTCAAAATTTGTCTAAAATTACAAAAATACCATTACGTTTTGTAAGTTTTTTGTAGGAAATTGTTTCTTCATTCTAGCTATATTTTTCTTTTCTTCTGAGCTTGAGATTCTCATTTTTAGGGGTCTAGAATGCTTTCCAAACTTTTTGGGACCTTAACTAAGTCATTTCAAGGGACTTCCTTTTGTATCCCGCAAATTTTATACGTTTACAAAGAAACCGTACGTTATGTTTCTTACCTTTTCTCTCGTTTTTGAAGAACTAAATATTACTAGCTGGCTTTCACAATTTCATCTATATTGAATCTTAATATCAAAATAGCTTATATAGTCATAATTCAATTTAGGTCCACTGACTTTTGATTTTTTTCCCTTTGGATTTGATTGGAACATTAGAGAAGTAGGAAGACTTTGGCGAGCGATTCATAATGGGTATTTAAAATATCTATGTTCTAGGACACTGATGATATGAATAATGAAAGATGAGGAATAGTATACCCTGTAGTGACATAGCAGTTCTCCTAGTCGACTACTAATCATCAGAATGAACATTCAACTTTAAAACTAATAAAAAAAAGCTACTCACTAGCCTTTTATTCATATCTATATTCTCTGCTAAAAAAATGAAAACTACGTAAGAAATGAGTTTCGTGGAAAATGTATAAGCCTTTTTTTATCAGATTTGAATTGATGACTTACACCTATTTCTTAGGATGTTTAAAGAGCGTGACTCTACTGCTTAGTTAAAAGGGCCCAGTAGAAAGTAGGAGAAATAGGATAGAGTAGGGGCTGAATATTAGGAGAATGAAAAAATTGAGAGATGAAGATGAAGGAACTAAATAGAATATCGAGTTTGAGAGAGACATAACATATTTGGTTCTTTTTAAGTTGTTATTATGTATCTCCAAATATGCTAATTGATGTGTTTGTTTCTTTTTAGTGGGTCGATGTTGAGTTTAAGTAAGATGTTACTTGTCTTGGTGCATTAGAGACACTTCCCTTGTACTTGTCTTAGTGTGCTAAATACTTCCAAGACTTAAGTTGATGGACCACTCCCATGTGATTGAGTCCAATGTTAGTAAAGCTTATCAGTAGCAGCTAATGGGGAATTTTAGCCACTCACTATTAGTGAATGATGGGTGCAATGGTTGACAATTTTGAAGCTCTTCCACATAGATAATATGCTCACACTGTTATTCTTTTTTATCCTCTTCTAATAACTATTTTGATAGCATCATGATTTATTGTTTATGGATAAAGGGAAGAACCAATAAGAAATTATGCATCAAATTCCCATATATAGACATACTCATGAAATTTATTTGGGTACCTTTGTTCTACCAAACTATAAAAGTTATTGCTACCTATTGTTAATAATCATTAATCAATTGTCATGTTTTGTTCCTTGAACAAATTCGTTAAGGGAAGCATAAGAGAAGTGATTTCTAGGCTTTACAATTTAATTCAAATTAATTAGTTAATATTTTCTATCTTAAGATAATTTATTTTCTATTAATCAATTATCTCTTTTTAGTTTATATTATTATTTTTTGTTATTACATTTTATTAGCTCTAAGTGTAATTTCAATTGGGTTCAACTTTAATTGATTATGATTGATCTTTGGTGCTGTGAAAGCTTTTTTTTTTTTAGTTCATTCCTTGGCTGCAATGAATATTTTTTTATTTTCAATTTGATTATGTCCTTTTTGGCCATTGGTGTTCTATTTATGTTTACTCAGAGTAAGTAGAGCCTTTTGGAGATCTTGTAATTTCAATTTTGTTAGGCTTCATTCTTTATTGTTATTTAAATTGACAAGTTGTGAATGATAATAATATCCACAACATAGTTCTGTCCTATCTTGTTTCTAATGTCTTGATATAGTATATTATTCTTGCTTGCTTTGCAAAGAAAGTTTTGTGTACTTTCAAGTTTTATTTACTGTTTTTATTTTGGTATCATATAGATAATGGTTATTGGACTTCAAATGGAAGGATGCTAAACCATTTGCTCTTTATTTACTATTTTTTTGTGTATCATATTGATAATGGCTATTGGACTTCAAATGGAAGGATGCTGAACCATTGTTTGCTCTTTAGCTCAAATTATGTTTTGTTTCTTTTGATTGCACTATTTCATGTTTCCTATAGACTAGAAGTAGTGTGACATTAGAGACTTGGTTGGAATGAGTAAAATCTACATGTTATTGGTGATTTTGGTTTTTCCCATGTTCCATTTCTTATCATTAATCATGATATTTGTGTTGTTTATTTTGTCTACTATATTCTATAATTTTTCATTTTTCTTCATTTTTTCTTTGTTGTTAATTTAGTATTGACACTCCAAACCTTACCCTTAATGTCTCTTCATACATCAAAGGTTAATTACTAGCTAACTAATTGCTTTAGAACAATAGGCCTATATATTTTTATGTCTGTTGTAGTTTATGATTGACTCTGTGACTACTCTTCTCCTAATTTTATGTTCTACTCATGTCTAATATCTTGCTAATAATATAAAATGATTAAGATTAAACAATTATTAAGACTTAAAATGATATTTAAGTCTAAACATATACTTATGACATTTAAGTCTAAACATGTGCTCATCTGATAAATTAGTATTCATTAAGATCATATTTTCATAGTTCATTATCTTAGTTTCAGAATTGTTTTGTTTGCAAGATTTCACTGTGGAGTGATGTTTTATTCTTTAAACTTTTTTGATAATTCTAGGTGCTTGGGTTTTGTTAGGCTTCATTCTTTATTACTATTTAAATTGACAGGCTGTAAATGATAATAATATCTACAACATAGATCTATCTTATCTTATTCCTAATGTCTTGATGTAGTATATTATTCTTGCTTGCTTTACAAAGAAAGTTCTATGTACTTTCAAGTTTTATTTACTGTTTTTATTTTTGTATCATATAGCAAGTAATTCACTAAATCTATGCCTAATTTGTTTGCCTTTATCATCAAGCATTAAGAAGACCTTTGTATCGTTCTTGAAAGTTAAATTTTATCTCATATTATTGCTCAAGGAGGATCCAGAATGATACCATTTAAAGGTTCAAGAAAAAATAGAAAATATATATCAATCAACTAATTTTTAGCAGCCAGTCTCAATCGGTGACTCTTAGAGGACAACCCCTTATACCCAAAGTTAATTCAATTGACCTGTCACTAACAATAAGTCAACTAGTTGCTTTATAGGCATGATTTCTTAAAGTTTTCAAACTATTTCAACTAGATATTAATTGAATTTATTTTATTAAATAAAATAATTAATTTGGCATGCATAAAATAATATGCACGTTATTCAGTAATCTACATGGCTAACTTTACCTATCTCCCCATTTAATTATTATCATTAATTAAGGTATGTAGTAATTGATATATTAGTGGAAATAATAATGATGAAATTGTAAGCCTTGTTAAGGTAAGTTGTTTCTGCTTATATCTTTTACATCTTATAGAAAGTACTACCCTAAATCTATGCCTAATTTGTTTGCCTTTATTATTAAGCATTCGGAAGACCCTTGTATAGTTCCTGAAAATCCAATAGAAAATCCAAGATTATTCTCCTCAAAGCCATTAAAAATCTCATGTTGTTGTCACACATGGCAATCATGCTTGAGTTTTCCACTTGAAACACAAGGATATGGTGCAACAAAGCCAATCCTCTAGCTTAGAATACATTCCATCACAATAGAAAATCCAAAAGATCAATTCCTAGTTTTCTTTTTTAACTCCTCATCTATCATATTTTCTTTGATTTTTCCCATGTCAATGCTTATGATTTACTATATAAATTCTAGTTGATTCTAATAATATGACGATTGCAAATAATATTTTTGCCAACTAGGATGATGAATTTTTTTTTAAAAAAAGACTCTTTAGTTGCTACAAAAAAGATGATAAGTAGCTGAGGTTGTGAAGGAGCCTTTGTTTTTGGCTAGGGTGCTCTGAGAAGGAAAAGCAAGAAAAGGTTTTACCTCTTGGTTTAAGGAGGATTCGACTAAGGAAGAAGAAGGTGTAAGAAAATAGAGAAAAGAGTTGACACTGAAGCTGCTACTTATAGGTAAATTCATCATTTATCTATTTCTATAATATGATGAATGAATTTGTAGCCTTTGTTGATATCCCTCATCTAATACTTTGATCTAGTAATGAAATTTAAGCTATTAAAAATCCTATTGAGTCATGGTATAGATCTGCAATGGATTATCTAGGTAGAGACATATGTCTCAGTCTTTAATTTATGTGGCATGCAATGATTTTCATGGCATGAGTTAGATTAGGAATGAGATTTTGATAAGCTGGGTGCTATATACATAGTTTTCGTTCTAAATTTGGGTTTGAACATCTAATGCTATATATATATATATATATATATCCATATTCATATAGAAGAAATGATTTCTTGTTTCCTTTTCACCTATAAATCATTTAGACATATTTTTTTCTTTTGGTTTTGGTTACAGGTCTAGCTTTACAAGCAAAAATTGATTCTTTAATTCCTCCTCACAACTCACTGTAATCACTATTTGGAGTAACAAGGTAATGAAATTGGACTAATGAAATTGAGAAGTGTTCTGCTTGTATAAGAAATTGTGAATAGCTTTCACCCAAAATCAAATATATTAGCTACATATAAGATTTTTGTTTGTATAGGAAATTGTTTTGGGTGAATAGCTTTCACCCAAAACAAAATTCCTATAAATGCTTATATTGTATATGTCTATTTTTTTTCGCGCCTTAGATTTGTATAGACACATGTTTGCCATGAGGAAGTTATGAAATATGCTAGTTGTTTATGGAGGATAAATCCTACATGAATGGTTTGGTTGTTTGATAAGCTAAATACTTGTGTTCTAGGTGATATAAGAGTATATAACTATAAACAAGTTATGAATACTCACTTTTAAAACATTCATGTAGGATTTAAGGATGGATAAAAGTTGAATGCATATAAGGAATAGGGCCGATGTGGCATATAGACGAGGCGTTGATGAATTTCTCCAATGGGCATTCAGCCAAGCTGGGGTGACTGATATGATTCGATGACTATGCAAGGGATGCAAGAATACAACATGGAAGCTAAGAAGTGAAGTAAGGGCAGATATGTTCAAGAAGGGTTTTAGTAAGAGTTACAAAGTGTGGGATTCACATGGAGAAATTCGACCTGGTACCTGTAGTCCCCTTCAACATGTAAATGATGAAGCACCTGAGGAGAATGATGAGGAAGATGATATCATTGAGATGTTACATGATGCATTCAGTGAAATATTTTTAAAAGAGTCGCCTAACTTGTAGGCTAGCCAATTTTTTAAATTGTTGGAAGATGCTCAAACCGAACTCTATCCAAGTTGTAATAATGTGACAAAGTTGTCTTTCATAGTCAAACTCCTTCACCTGAAATGCTTCAATCATTGGAGTAATAAATCTGTGGATACATTGATAAGTTTATTCAAAAATGTTCTACCTAAAGGGACATTGGTACCTGACAATTACAATGAAACAAAGAAGTTTGTTAAGGAGCTCAGATTAGGTTATACCAAGATTGATGCATGTGAGAATGATTGTATTTTATATTGGTGAGAACACGCTACTGCTAAATCATGCCCTAAGTGCAACGTGTCTAGATGGAAGTCAAACAGTCATAGAGGTAAGAAAGTTCCACGGAAAGTCTTGTGACATTTTCCATTAGAACTTAGGTTGCAATGGTTGTATATGGCTCAACAAACAACCAAAGATATGAGATGGCACATGGAAGAACGTATTGACAATGGTGTGCTACGGCATCCATCTGACTCTCAGGCTTGGAAATCATTCAATGAACAACATCCTAACTTCTTTTATGATTGTAGAAATGTATGAATGGGTCTCACCAGTGATGGGTTCCAGCCTTATGGAAATATGAGTACTAACCATAATATTTGGCCAATTGTGCTAGTTCCATATAATTTACCACCATGGTTATGCATGAAGCACCCATACTTTATGATGGCACTCTTTATTCCAAGTCCTAAATGTCCTGGTAATGACATTGATATGTATTTACAACCCATGATTGAAGCAGGAATTATGGAATAATGGGGTTGACACATATGATGCCTACTCACAGTCCAATTTTAAAATGCGTACCACTATCATCTGAATAATCAGTGACTTCCAGCACATGAGAACCTTTCAGGGTGGTCCACCAAGGGAAAGTTTGCATGCCCTTGTTGCCACAAAGGAACATATTCTACTTCTTTATGAAACAAGTTATGTTACATGGGGCATTGTCGCTTAACCAATCATCCATGGCACAAAAATAAGAGGGCATTTGATGGGAAAGTTAAGCATTCACTTGCACCCTCTTCTCTAACTGGTGATGAAGCACTTATATAGCTTCAGGCATTGAGTAATGAGTTTTGGGAAAAATCAAAAGAAAAAGCGTGACCACGCCAATAATGCTTTCAATTGGAGGAAGAAGAGTATTTTCTTCAAACTGCCATATTGGAAAACCTTTATACTCCAACACAACCTTGATGTTATGTATATATAAAGAAATATGTCTAATAACATAGTGTCGACATTGATAGGTGCGGTTGGAAAGACCAAGGATACACTAAAGAGTTTATATGACTTGGTTGATTTAGGAATTGGGCAATAATTGCACCCAATAGAAGATGAGAACAAAATCTTGCTTCTAGCAGCATGCTATATATTATCAACACAAAAGAAGTAAAAAATTTGTAACTTTTTGGCTAAGTTAAAGGTGCTTGATGCCTTCTCTTCAAACATTTTGAGGTGTGTTAATGTCCATGAGCAAAAAATCTCTAGGTTGAAATGTCATGATTACCATGTATTATTGCAGGACATATTCCTACTTGCAATACATGGCTTATTACCTAATGAAGTGTCGGAACCTATAATAGAATTGAAAAATTTTTTTAAGAACTTGTGTTCAAAATGCTTGAGGATTGAAGATCTTGATGTCTTGGAAACTCAAATTATGATCACATTGTGCAAAATGGAAATGGTGTTTCTACCTGCCTTCTTTGATATCATGATTCATCTACCTATTCACTTGGCAAAAAAAGCTAAACTTGGTGGACTCGTACAATATCAATGGATGTACCTTAATGAGAGGTAAGATTGACTTTAAACTTTGATGTTGTTTTTATTACTTAGAAGCTATCTTACCTTATTCATATTAATGCAGGTACTTGCGAACACTGAAAACTTATGTTCGCAATAAGGCTCGTCCAGAAGGTTCAATTGCTAAAGGTTACTTGGCGGATGAATGCCTTAGCTTTTGCTTTCATTATTTGAAAAATATTCCTACTAAGTTTAATAGACTTCCTATAAATAATGATGGACATATAGAACATGATAAGATGTCCATCTTCAATCCACGTGGGCAGGCGAAGAGACGTTATGAATCAATATTTCTATCAAATGTAGAGTTTAACCAAGCTTGTATGTATATGCTTCAAAATTGTGAAGATATTTGGCCATTCATTAAGTAAGTTTATAAGACTTGGCTATCACTTACGTAAAAAAAATTTTGTTGTCACCTTTTAATTAAGTAGGTCTCATGTTGTAGGAAGCACAAGATGGAGACTGAAATACAAACTTCACTGGTTGCAGAGTTCCTAGAATGGCTTCGTGCACAGGTGTATTTTGACCTTATATTTCCTTTGGTCAATTTTAAAATTACAATATTTACACATGTTATCATTTATAGGTTTTAGAGTTAAGTGCACGGGGTGACACAAGTGATGACCTTATGAGCCTTAGAGTTGGACCGCTAAAAATGTCCATCGTTATTCTACATTCATGGTGAATGGATTTAGATTCCACACTCAAGACCGAGCCTCCAGGAGGAGAACACAAAATAGTGGAGTCCTTGTAAGAGGTGATGATTCAGATGAGACAAAAGAGTATTATGGTATTCTAGAAGACATATATGAATTGTCATATATTGGGAATAAGAAAGTGTATCTCTTTAAGTGTCATTGGTGAGATGTGAATCGTTTAAGAAGAGGATACAAGGTTGACAAATATGGAATCACGAGTGTCAACACTCGATACTCATTGAACTCAAATGAACCATTTGTCTTGGCATCTCAAACCAAACAAGTGTTTTACCTGGAGGACATTTGTGATCCAAATTGGCTTGTTATTGTAAAAACCAATCCCTGTGACCTCTTTAATATGCCAGAGATAATTGATGATGGCATAGATGGGGACCATGAGGATGTACTAAGTGATGAGGCTTATCAGCAATTAGAAATTAAAGTAGATTTGACTACTAATGATGATATAGGCACTGATCTAGTGGTTTACCTTCATAAGGATGACATTTAATTAGAAATAATAAACTATTTAAGCGAATGCCCCTAACTAAGTGGGCTGAATGTAATTGATGCAGTGGATGAATTTATTTATGATAATGATAAGGATGTGCCCACTAATGAAGAAGATGGTGAAGAAATACTTGATGGGGATATGTCTACCAATGAAGAAGATGGGGAAGACACACTTGATGAGGCTGATGCAGATGCCACTGATGATACTAACAATAACTTTGATTAAATATCTTTATGGCAGTGTATTTATATATAGATTGCCTTATGTTTTTCTCATCAACTTGGTGTTTGGATTCAAACTAATCTATCTCATACTCCCTCTAATCTCATATATAAAAAACAAATAACTTATTTACGAGTATTAAGAAAGTTAGTTAAAAGCAATTAATTTTCTTAATTTTGTCTCAAATAAAAATTATTTTCCAAAAATATCCCTATTTAATATGCGCACTTTCTCCTTGAAATTAATGACCATCACTACTTATAATTTGAATGACTTATTTGATTAAGGACATAATTGGAATACTGTAATGAATATGGTAGTTTGTTTCTTATATATAAGACAAAATCAAATCTCAAAAAAATCTCTTATATATGAGACTGGAGGGAGTATTTTATTTACAATTTTGCAGGAAATATCAAATGGTGGACGTAGTAGAGTAGGAGGAAGGGCGAGAAGAGGAAATAGGTGTGGTAATGGTCGGTTGGGACGCAACCACACAGGTGGTGTGATATCACCACCAAGACTTGTCACAAGGAATGTTTCTGAGTGTAGGGAGTCTACTCCACCCACATTACCACTGTCTATGACACAACAAGAACATGAAGATTCTCCTCTCACGCAACCATTGCTAAATCATAGTAGTGCAAGAATAACCACCTTTAAATTTTATTTATTTATGGTTTACTTTTCCCTCCCTCCCCCCTCACACACACACACACACACACACACATCCATGTGTAATGGTTTTTTTTTTACGCACATGTCTTATTTAGCTTCTTGTAGCACTGTTAAGAAAGGCTAAGGGAGATATAAGTGTATGTCTGTTGATTTGAAGATAAAACATGGTAGAAAGATTGTTATTGACATCCTTGAAGACTTCGAGCGAGCTGTTAGAGATGGTGCTCGAGAGTTTTCTAGTTACTATAGCTGGGTGGTTCGAATCACTTATTTGTTTAGAGATGGTGACTAGCCTGCTCAACAAGAAAAGTATAGAGACATCATGTGGTTAAAGGTTAAGGTAATACATTTGTGTATAGAAATTTATTCAAATTGAATGGTATTTAATTTTAAACCCTTTACATAAGTAATTATAACTACTTATGTTTGTGATTTATAGGACAAATTTGAACCACGAGAGGGTCAAACTGAGTCGTTGCTGAAGTGCTTCACTCTTAGTACTTTGCAGAGACTATTCAAGAATTGGAAGAAAAAGTTACATGATCTAGTCAAGGTTTTAGATACAGATGAAGATAGGCATGCAGTTTGACCAGCTAATGTGCATCCTATAGATTAGAAGTGGTTGCTTCAGCGTTGGGTTATTGAAGATTTCAAAGTAATGTATTCTTGTTTTATAGTATAGTTTGAACATGCTCACTTATATGCAATTCTCACAACTATCTTTAAATAATAACAGAAGTTTTTTCCTAATTATAGGTAATAAGTAATAGAAATAAACTAAATAGAGGAAAGCAAATAACTAAGCATACATGTGGCATGCGGTCTTTTGCAGAGGTGGAGCACAATCTAGTAAGAACAACCTCTTCTTTTCTTATTTAGTGTACTTCTAGATCGTTATTTTGTTTTCTCTATTATCACAAGATGAAATAATGTTATTTATAAAATATTTTAAAGGGATCCCATTACTAGTGAACCAGCAAGAACCGATGTGTTGTGGGAGGCATAGCATACCCATAGGACAAAGGATGGAGAGATAGAGTAGGCTGATCCCAAGTCACAGGACATTCATGTAACTTTTCAATATCCTTCAATTTTTAATCTTTGTTTAATTATAATTTATTGTATGTGTTTTTAATTTGTTGCTTAAACTATAAGGTTGCCTACACAAGTTAGTTCTTTGGCAACAATCATCTAAAGTTGAATCTTGCATGACTGAAGATGAGATTTTATCTACTGTATTGGGTACACAGTTAGGGTTTGTTCATGGGAAGGGTTATGGAAAGAAACTCTTAAAAAAGAGATCCGTTGACCAAGTTAACGTGGACTATAGGGTGTCCTTCGTACTAGAGCAAGTCCGAGAAGAAATGGAACACAAACGAAAGGAAGATCGTGCCTATAAGGCATAAGAGCGTGAAGAAATGGAACAAAAAATGCAAGAAGAATTCAAACGGAAGCTGCAGCAAGAGCGAGCTCAGAAGGCCTAACAAGTGCAAGATGAAGTTTGCGCACAAGTTGCTACTTTGTTGTCCACATTACAGCAACAGGTATATAACATACTTTACTTTCTTTTTCCAACAATGTACAATATTTACAGTTCTTTTTCATTCTAACAAGGACATATACCTTCAAGCAGCGATATTTCAAGTAAAATAGCCCAGTGAACTTAGATAAATGGCGGTATGTTTATAAATCACTATTTATTTCTTACTAGTTTGAACTTTCATTTAAGTATCATTCAAAGTTTAAATTTTAACTTGTCTGATATTTTAACTGTTACTTTTTTTTTAATCCAAGGTGATTATTAGTATTAAATTCAATAACACTTTTTTTCTCCCTTACAGGTTAAGTGGGCTTCAATAGACAATAGAGCATATTAAATTTATTCCTGCCTCACTAGTTGTATTTTTAAGAAGTTCAACTATTAACAATGAATGTATAGTTTGTGACCTTAGTTTCATCGTTGTTGATTATGTATTTGAATACGACTTTGTTGAAGTTACTAGTTGCTTTTTAGTAAAATTTTTCTTTTCATGTAATTCAATTTAGTCGTTGTAATTTTATTTTACTATTAGCTTTTCATATCTTGTGAAGTTGATTTTAGCATCATTTGAATTTTCTATCACTTTTTAGGTAAACAATGCTTAATTACAGATAGGATATTTTTAAAAAAAAATTGAGACTTTTAGTGGCGACAAAAGTCGTCACACAAGGTTGCAAAACATAATTTAGTAACAACAAAAGTTATTATAAAACATAACTAATTAGTGGTGACAGACTCTAATTGTCACAAAAGGATTATACTTTAGTGGCAACAAAGTCGTTACTAAAAATAAATTAGTGGCGACAAAAAGGTCGCCACAAAAACATTTAGTTGCGACAAAAAAGTAGCCACTAATAATTACGTAAGGGGCACAAGTTTTTAGTGGCGACTAAAAGTTTCCACTAATAGCAGTGTTTTAGTGACCAATGTTTGCTAATTAGTTGCAAGATGATTGCCACTGATAATCATTTTTTTTAGTGGTGACCCTTCCTAAAAATATTTGCTCCACTATTTAGTGGCGACCCACATCGCCACTAAAAACTTTTTGTGGCAATGTGCGTTGCCACTAAAAGATGTTTTAGTGGCAACTTTGTCGCCATAAATTATTTATTAGTAGTGGCGACTACCTTTGTCACCATTAAAGACATTCAACTACAAGCCTATTAGTGACAACTTGGCGACGACTGTTTGTTGCTATTATAAATGTTTTAGTGGCGACTTTTGTTATTTTTTGTGGCAATTTATGTTACCACTTAAAGCGGTTTTTCTTGTAGTCTTTATAGCCTTTTTACCCTTTTACTTTCTGCCGTACTTCCCTTTGTATTCCTAGCTCACCATGGTTAAGTTGAAATGTTACACAAAATCTTTTAAATTTTGGAAATCCTTGCTCACAAAGCGCTTTTATTTTGCCACTTTCATTTCTGCAATTATGTCTTAGCTCTGTACATGTAGAGCTAACATATTGCCTCGTCTAATTTATTTAAATATTAAAGATCCAAATTTCAACTGATGCGCAGTAGTTTAATTAACAAGTAGCTAAGCAAATCAAATTTTAATGTATAGTTAACTAAACTTCTTAATGATATTGTAACTGCAAAATTTATAACTCTTCATAAAAATTAAACCATAAAACATTAAATTACCTTTTTGAAAACAAAAATATGAAAATGAGTTGACCGTATATATAATTCACAAGTTATATAGGATCGGCACAAGTAACCTGCCATAAACATAAACTCCCTTTCTCCCAATTGTCTCGAATTTGATGAACCAACCACCAGAAAAGGAAAGAAAAGGTACACGAAACAAAGCCAATTTGAGAATAATATGATTGAGATAATGAAGGAATACTTTAGGGGGGGTGATAATTGTTCTCAAAAAACTTCCCAATTCGCAATCAATTGATTGAGACTCAAGGGTTGTTTAGACTAAGTTGGTCAATGAAGTAGAAATTAAATGGCTATTTTCTCGCTCAAATATTAATTACATTTGAGTTTTATTTAATTTTTTGGTTCAGTCAGTCTTATTTTATTTTTAGGAACAAGAATTTGATTATATTTCATTTAATGTAATAGACTTCAATTCGAATTTCAATGATTGAGGAAATTGTCTGTTTTAGATTACAAAAAGAAATCTTCCTTCATTTCCGTAAGTCTAAAATAAAGAACTGAATGAATATATAAGAAATTTTCATTCAATTTCAATTGTATATATATTTCAATCATATGGTGCTTGAATGATTAAAAACAAGGCAAAGAAAGAAAGGGATCAAGGCAGAGAGAAAAAGAGCAAGGAGAGTTGTATAACTAAGAGACTGAAATCTAGGGAAGGAGATGAATGAGCAAATGGGGCGTTATCATAATGATATCAAACCTCCAAGGTTGGTAGTGTTCTTATTGTTTTCTTGTTCCTCTTTTTTTTTTTTTTTTTTTTTGGTGGATGCCTTTAGATTTGTTTATCTATCAGTAGAAAAACTGTTCGCGGTTTTGTTATCGATTTTATGATTTCCACTTCTATATGAACTTTTCTGATTAGTGCGAAATTTTCAATAATGAATTAGAGGAGGGGGCAATTGTTTATCTAGTTCACTCTTTCTTTTTTCAAATATTACGATTAGATATCTTTGTACTCTTATGAAGCAATTTTTTAAGATAATTTTAAGGGCACATTTTTTAGATCGATTTAATTGTTAAGAAAAGATATTATTTTTTTTATCTTCTTACAAACTGAACTAATATCTTTGGATCACTTAGAAGTTCTTCAATTTGTGGATATTTTGAGTTCTTAGGGAATTAATAATATTATTATTAATTAGCAATAATCTGTTGGGGTTTTATTGTTTGCAGTCACACACATATATAAACCCCATAATAACCACTCCATTGTTCATTGCATATTCGTTCCATTTTATTAGGATGTAATTAAAATTAACAGAGTAGTTTTATTGCTTTTGCAATTAACTTGCAGGAAGATGAAGGGGCTGTCGAGATACTATGAGGGAAAATCAAGAGCATTTCTGGACATTTCAGTTGTCAAATCAGTGGAAGAACTGGCAAAGCCACGAAGAATTTTGAATGACGAAGACGAAGATGATGGAGTTCCAAAAGTCCATCCCAATGACTCAAACTCTACTTTACCTTCAAAACTCTAGCGTCTTTATTTACGTCAAAGGCCTTGGATGACTGAGTATAAGTCACTCGTTATTCAGAATTACAATATTAATTAGAAATTTTAATATACTCTGAAAGTGACTTATACTCAGTAAATTTTAGAGGGTTAGTGAGTAGGGTTGTCTTATAAAAAAAAATTATCCTTCATAGATATATATATATATATATATATATATAATTTTGAGGGAATAGTGAATATAGATGTCAATATGAATCGTCTGTTCAATGAATTGGCCATTTAATTCAGCAAAATAGTAGGTTGGGTTAACATTTTACTAATGATAAATTTGACAAGAATAAGCCCTCCTCTCTTCTTATGTTCTAATCTAGTCCAAATCTGATGGTCAACAGACCCTAGCTACTTTAAGTTCTCCTAATTAACATTGTTATGTCTTATTTCCTTAAGGGAAAAATATACATATTCTTATTTAACTTTTAATCATTTGCAAGTGTGACTTCAAATTTTAAAACCACAAAATATCTCCCCAAAATTATCAGTTCTGGGATTTAAAAGTTTCTATCTAATTACTGTCAATTAGATGTCATTTTTGTCTCTTTCAACTCTTAATCAAACAAGATGATGAATATGTCGCATCCTTTTCTTCCCTTATTTTGTAAGTTTAAATTTTTGCCAAAAAAAAGTTATTAGAAGGAAATGAAGCCACTTTCATATTCAAATTATGTTTCTTTCCTTTCCCTTACCTTAAATATTATTAAAATAAAAAAAATTTAAGGTTAGATAAAATTTTTACAAAAAATTTTGAACATAAGTCATCTAGGTTATGAGTTACTTAACGTCATTTTGACTAGCGTTAAACAATTGACATTAGAATTGTATTAAAAAAGAATTGACTCTACCTTGTCAATTGTTGATACGTTAAATAACTGCGCTTAATGACTGATTTTTTTTTTCGGTAGTGAGTGAAATTAGTGGAAGAACTGGCAAATCTGCGAGAAATTTGGATGAGAACGAAGATGATGAAGTTCTTAGTTTGAAAGTTGTGATGTTCTTAGTTTGAAAGTTGTCCGAACTAAGTTCCTTGAGGTGGTTTACCAGTGACTGCTGTAAGTTTGTTAGCAAGAGGTCATAAGAAATTAAGTTCAAATTTCTATTCTATTATGTATTAAAAAGAAAAAGTTTGAACTTTTGCCAAATTTATGAGTTAAGAATTTTAGAAAATCAAACATTAGAAAAATACACACATATACACGTTATCAGTTTGCCAGTGATAACTAGTGATATGGACTTTATGAGCCACTGTTCAGTCTAGAGACCGTTCACGTAATAGTTAGAAAGTTTGATTACTGCCAAAAGACAACAAACTCCCTTTCTCTCTCACTTATCTTCAACTTCAAAAACCAATGAACGGAAAGGGAAAAACTTTATTTGTATCTTAAATTAAAAAACAAAAAAAAAGAAGGTGCAGGATAATCTAGGCGAATTGAGAATAATTGATTGGGATGATAAAGGATTGCTTTATGCGCAGTTGATAAATGTTTTTTAAGAACTCCGAATTTGCAATCAATTGATTGAGACCAAGGCTGTTTAGACCCTGACATTTTCTGGAGCTGAATATTACATATATCCGCCCTAAGTTTGACGCAATGAAAACCCATGAAGAAAGAGTAAATACATTTATTTATGATAGAGAAAAAAAGTTCATAGAATAATTTGTTTATAGATATCCATCCATGCTTGGTAAATTAATATATAGGGCATTTATATGAAAGTTAGAAAATTTTTGTCAATTCTAATAAATAAGGAAATAACTCTTAATTAAAATGAAAAATAAAATAATATCAGCAAATAATAAATTCTTTTGAAACATAAAAAAGGTAGTAATAGAAAAATATTTAAAATTAAAAAATCACTTAAAATAAAAAATCTTTAAAATTAAGAAATTTTAAAAGTTAAGGTATCCATTTGAGCTTCTTCTTCAATTTCTAATGATTCAATCGGCATAAATATTTGTTATTATGCGCTCTATATTATAAGTTGGTCAAAGTAGAAAATATTGGTTATTTTTATCACACAATCATTAAATACGTCTGAGTTTTATTTACCTTTTTCGTTCAATTGGTGTGGTATTCAAGTTTTAGGAACAATAATTTGATTATAATTCATTAGCAAAATAAATTTATTTACTGTGATGTATCTTCAAATCGAAATTGAACTATTGAGTATATTGTCTCTTTCACATTGCCCAAAAAATCTTCCTTTATTTCCGTAAGTCAAGAATTAAGACCACACTGAAAGTTTCTCAAAATTTTCACTCAACTTCAATTGTATATATTTAAATTTAGTGCTCAGAAAATCGGATTCAACAAGGTGATTGGATCAAAAAATGGGTGAATTAACCATGGTTACAATTTAGTTAACGTCAAGATTAATCTATTTAAAAATTGGTTAAAAATAGATTGAATTAGTCGAAATTCAATAAAACTGACTAGTCAAATAAGTTTATGGCTCGATGTTTATAAAAAAAAGAATAATAAGATGAGAAGAAGATTCAAAGCTCAAATGGGGACTCTCTTCACCCAAAAGTTTTTCCTTCCACCAACCCAAGTGGTGGATACCATCTTCAAGAACTGCCGAGCATTGCAAAAAAAAAAAAAAACTTTTAATGATTACTTTTGTTGTCGTTAAAAGTTAAAAGACTTCACTAATTAGCATTACTATTAAGTCGAAATTAATACTCTCGTAACAAAAAAGTTTTAATAGTTAACTTTTTTGTCGCCACTAAAAAATGTCATTTAGTGGCCACAAATATCATTGCTAAAGCTTTTATGGCTACTAAAACTCCATCAATTTTTGTATTATAGGAGTCGCCACTAAAGGAGGACATTTAGTGGTGACAATAATTGCTGCTGAAAGTGATATCTTTGGTGACAACACATGAAGTCATCGCTGGAATGGATTTTGAGTGTGCCAACTTTTAATGGCGAAGTCACCATTAAAATTTTTTTTTATTCAAAAAAATTTTAACCGCGACTACGATCACCACTAAAAAGTTTTTTAAATTTTATTTCATATTTCTAGCTGTTTATATTGAGTTTAATCCAATTTCATACTCTACACTATCAAATTCAAATAAAAATTTATTAAGGTATCCAATAAAGTAACATATGTGCTTTAACTTAAACAAAAAAAAAGGTAATTTAAACTCAATCAATTCTATAACACTATCAATTTTACCTATTGTCACACAAATCTAAGGTGAAACAAAATTAAAGCATAGTAAATTCTATCAAAATAGTCACTTCTTTATTTTTTTTCTTTTACAAAAGGCAAAGTAAAGCAAATCATAGAAGAGTTTCAAAATTAATAGTGTCCTTATTGGCTCCTAAAAGCATAAAAGTAACACAATAATAAATAGGCTTCAACTTTGAATAACAATTTTATTATCTTATTTCTATTAAACACTCCATTAATAGTGTATAGAATAAACAATAACTTAAGAAGATTTTTAAAATTTAACATGTTGATCACTTACATACTTAGATCAATTCTAAACTGAGATAAATTAACTTAACTTGTTTGAAGTATCTATGGAAAAAGAAAAATAAATGATAATACTCATTAAAAAAATGATAACAATGTTGAATCATGATTAATCTATAAGCAAAAAGCAAAGGCAAAACTATCCAAACATCAAGCCAATTTTTCTCAACAAAATAAACATATAAAAGAACTCTCATGCAAAATTTTAGCTCAAAATTCCATAAGAACTAGTATAGAAAAATCAAACAAGAAAGCTAAAAAAATTTTAAAAAAATACTAAATAAGACATCTATATAGTATAGGAAAAAGCCAACAAAAATACAATGAAATGAACTTAAAAACTCACAAAAAAATATTTGTATAACTAGACATATGGACAAGCTTGTATAAAAAGTTTTGGAGCTAAATCATGTCTATATTATTCTTAGAAAATTTGCAAAATTGAGTTACAGCCAAGAAACATTGAAAACAAGACATTCTGACCTATATCTAAAAATCCATATATTTAACCAATCAAACGAATCCCAAAAAATCTGAAAAAATTATACATGATTTCCAACATATTGACCAAAAAGCATGCCAAAAATCATGGCTTAATTAAACCAAACAAAATCCCAGTAAAGCTTTCAAGTAATAATTTGCAATAAATATCCAAGCCATCAAAAAATTAAAAAAAAATATGTGTACAAGAACCAGAAATTAATCTTGTGTGCAAAGAAGCTGTGTTTTATTTTTGATTTGATGGTTCTTTTTTATTTTTATTCTTTGTTTAAAGAAATATAATATAAGATGAAGATAGTTATTCAACTCATATCATAAAACAAAAACAAAAAAATTTAAAAGGTATCTAGTAAAAATTGAAAAACTATCATTGTCTTGTGCTTTGTTATAGTGGAAGTTGAAAGATTATCTTTATTTTATATTTTGTTTTCTTTAAAATTAAGAAAAAGAATTAAAATTGAAAAAAATGACTATTGGATAAAAAATGGAGGGTCAAGATGTTGTACGTTAAACAAAGCAGTGGAACAAAAGATTCATCTTCTTTACTTTAAGTTATATAATATGATACATTAGTTTATCTATTATCAATCCTACATAAAAAAGATCAAACTCGACCAGTGTAAGAAACTTGATTAATTAATTCATCTTCTTTTATAATTTTTCCAAATATAAAAATCTTAGAGCATGGGACCAATAACAACAATTAACATATGTAAAGAATTAAAAATTAAGACACTCATCAAGAATTTTTTAGAGTTCTAGTGAGCAGAGGCATTAATTTATTTTGTTATTTTCTTTTGTCAATAAGCATTAGTTAATTTTCTATAAATGATCATATCCAAAGCTGTACAGGAAAAGTAAGCATTGTGAAGAGAACATAAAGGAAAGGCACATAAGCACAAAATACAATAAAGGTAAGGATAACAGTGGTCAAAGAATAGTTTCCTACTTTTTTTTTGTTGGGGAAATTTGTGGCAAAATCTTAGAATAGTATGGAACCCTCTTGATGGTGCTATAAGTAGAATAATGAAAGTTAGAAAAGTGTCCCGTGAGATCTATTTATCAACTTTCATCACTTGGCCGTTAGTACTCAACAGTAATTTTTAATCAGTCTTTCATCTTATCTAACTTGGTTAAGCATACTATTTTCTATATATATATATATATATATATATATATATATATATATATATATATATATATATATATATATATATATATTATCAAATTTGGATTGAAATCTTTTTGTAAAGTAATGCCAGCATTATTGAAGAACTCCAACAATGTCAAAGATCAGATGATATAAATAAAACAAGCCAAAGTTCAACTTATTGGGAAAAGGTGCTTGTAAGTAGAACAATAATAAAAAATAGGTAACAATGATATCATTTTTTAAATAATAACAATAATAATAAAAGATTATATAATATATAAAACTAATGACTAGTTTAGTAATTTGGATATAAAAGTAACTCTTTATATATAATTCATATATAATATCTATTATATTTTTGTAATTATTGTTTAATAATATTTTATCATTTTTCAAAATAAAAATATAAGAATTATTTTTATTTTTAAAATTATTTTTTAATTTCATTAACATTGGTATTCTTTTTATATTTTATATATTAAACAAGCTTTAAGATTTTTAATTTAATTATTTATATAGTGGATGATGAGTGATGAAAGTGTGCCAAAAAAAGCATAATTTTCACATGGTTAGATGAGTCACTGACATACAGGGCTGACTATTGAGGTAAACATCTCAAATTTTTCTCAATAAAATTATTGTTATTATCAAACAAAAAATATAATTAAAAAAACCTAACAAGGACTTTAGGCAACGTACCTTTCTTGAATCATTTCGCTTCATGAAAAATCTTTTGGAGAGCAATATTGTAGTTGTTGAATGAGTTATGAATCCTTAAAGTATATTGACTTAAAGATTAAACGTTAAAAAAAGAAAGTATATGAATGAAAAAAAAACTCCCTTATCACAAGTAAATAAAACAAGCAAAGAAATAACAAAAGCAAATAAGCCAACACACTTGAAGTAACATAAGGACATGTTCAAGACCATAAGTGATTTTAACAAATGATATGAGGAGAAAACACTGATAAAGAGACTAAAAAATGAAATTTTTCTTGATTTTCTCTTTCATACTTATCAAACATGTTTTTAATTTGTTTTCCATCAACATTAGTGTGCAGTAAATGATTTCAAAACAAATACAAACTAAGCTAATTTATACCACATGGAGGAGGCACAAGACATAACAAGATCAAGAAATAGAACCTGCAACTTATATATTCCTTCATTTGCCCAATACGCCTTAGGGGCCTACCCTAACCCGGTCTAATCAGGCCGGGCCGAGTCGGGCCAAAATTACAAATGGGCAAAATTTTAAATAAAACTATATTAAGTCGGACCAGGGCACGGGTGAAGCATATTCTGCCCAACCTGCCCTAATAGTTATCTTTTTTAATTATTAATATTTTGTCATCTTATAAATATATATATATATATATATAATTCTTATTTCATCTGATTTTCTCTACATATTACAGTTTTTATTACCTACGCAAACTTTTCCTACTTCTTAATTGTTTTCATCATTAATGTGTATACTTACTGATATTTCTTTTGTTAAATAATGAAAATATACATATTTACTTAAAGTCAATTATACTAGTATACCTTATATTTTGTTTGATAATACTAGACTATTTTTTATTACTGATAAAAATATAAGAGTTCTAAAGATTTATTATTTTGAAATATATATTTATAAATATATAAAAAGATATTTTTATATTACAAGAATTAATTCATTAAAATAAAAGCTCGGGCCACCCTAATCGCCCTAGAATCGGGCTTGTTCGGGCCAAGGCCAGGCCATGGGCATAAAAACAATCCCGATATCTTAATCGGGTAGGGCATCAGGCCGACTAAATGTCCAGCCCGACCCTACCCATGTATAGCCTACTTATATGTTGCCCAACTGGAAGACCTAAAACTGAAGTAAGCATTGGAAGTTCAAACGTGAACTTTGCGACACTATTGCTTAGTTATATACGCTTAACTAATTTAAACTCCTTGAAATTCTATGGGTCCAAGCAACTATAACCACGTGGATGGCATGATGTGAGCAAAACAAATTACTTAGATACCAAGAAGGATAGGTGCAAGAAACTCATTCAAGCCCAAGATTTAGTTCCTTAAGTTTTATAATATCTTCAGTTGACATAATGCTTCACTTTAATTTTAGTTCTTTAATCAAAAGTGTAATAAAATTTTTCTTTAGTTTCACCCTTTCAGGAGTGTAATAAGAATTCATGTGGATAATAAATCACTCTCTAAAGAGAAAAATAAAAATAACAACTTTGTTTTTAGTATTTCCAAGGAGAATAGTTCACAAAACGAGCCACCAAATGCCATTACAAACTCCAGAACACATGGTAACTCATTTACAATTGTTGTGATAGATAAACAATAAATAAAAGGAATAAACATAAATAATTAGTTAGAGCAGAGTTCTCCTATAACAAACAAGAAAATTGAAAATTTCCTATCTAGTTAAACATTTCAAAAGTACTAATAGCAATGTCAAATAGGTTGAAGGATTACTATCAAGTGGTTCAAATTTCAAGGAACAAATTCCATAAACTAGATTTGAGCACCTAAGCATCATTGAATTAGGAATATATATATATATATGTCAAAAGCAATCAATTTGACAATGAATAGATAAGGTCCAAAATTTAAAGGAGAATTTCATTAGAGATACACAATCACAAGATGTTGCCATATCTTACTTCATAAAGGATAAAACAAGTGAACTGCAAACCTAACTTTGAGTTGTACATTAAAAAAAAAAACTAAAATAGCCAGATAACTAAGGAGGGTATTTATTAAAAGGAAAACAAGTATCATATTAGAAGAAGTAACAAATGGACTATATACAATAGGTTAAATAGAATGCTAATACTTTAAAAAGATTGTATACAATTATCATGTGCTAGTTTCATCAACAAATTGGTAAGGAATATTAATGTTTAAGTAAATTGATTGAATGATATAAAGGAAAACCAGCATCTAAGCTAAAACTTCCTCTTCCCCTATTTTCACATCAAAAGGAGAAGACTCACAGAGTAAATAGTTTTGGAGGAGAAAGCTATTCTAGAGAAATCAGTTTAAAAGCAAAAATGGAAGAAGAAATTGTTAGATTATTTGAGATTGAAAGGAAGAAGAATAATAGAAGGAAGGAGTAGCTAAACTTGCAAGATAGGAGACATTACCTGAAGAGACGAAGCTAAAATGAAGGGAACAAGAAAGAAAAGTTTTGGAAGAAAGGTCATCACTCGATGAAAACTCATGACGGTGAAAGAGAGGCAGGGAGCACAACTAGGGCACGAAGGAATGAAAGAGGAGAGAAATATTGATGTTTTGGATTTGAAACTAGCTAGTGATACAAAAACTCAAAAAGAGGAATTAGGGATTGAACAGGGATGGCGCGCCATTGGATGATATTTAGGTAGAAAATATATGTAAATTTTAAGTTTGAAAATTTGGAATTTTAAAATACTAACAAGATATGTACTTTCTTTTGTTTTATTTATTTTTTCTTTTTTAATTTGACACTAAAGAAATATAAATAATATAATTATATACTATATATAATTGTATAATATGTATAAATATAAATAATATAATTAATTAATATTAATAATAGATAATAATTTATTGACAAATTTTTCATTTGTTTTATTTATTTATTTTAGTGGATTTTATATTCTTTTTATTTTTTTTATTTTATGTGTTATTATCTTTATTAGATAGTTATATGAATTTATTAGGATTATGTTATCTAGATTAATTAATATAAGGAAAAGACTAATTAATGTCTCAATTATATATCTTAATTATATAATATGTATGAATATAACGAAGATAATTATTTAATATTAATAAATATAACCAATATAATTTTTTATTTTAGTTATTTTTTATTTGTCTTAATGATTTAATTTAGTCAATTTTATATTTTTTTTTATCTTTTTATTTAGGATTTGTTATCTATATTAAACTTATTTTTTAGCCTTAACCCAATACCAAACAAGACAACTATATCATCTTTATGAGATATTTTAAATTTTTTGTGTCAAAGTGAGACTAAGAGATGAGAGTTTTTGACATTCAAATACCGATATGAAGGATGATGAGTAGTGATGTCATTTTTTAGATAATTATTTAAGTTTTAATAAATATTGAACATATTTATTTCATAAATTCTTAATTATTTTGTTAATTAATAATTAAATAAATATAATAAAATTATCTAGTTGATTTACTTTTTTTATTATAGATTAATGATTAGATAATTCTTAAAATTGGATAAACAATAATTAAAAGAAACTACCAATAAATATTATATTAAAAAATAGTTTATGTGATAAATTTACTCTTTGAGATTATTTAAAACTAAAACAATATTAATTTTTAAGAGACAATTATTAAAATTCTAATAAATATTGAACAAATGTATTTCATAAATTTGTATTTATTTTGTGAATGAACAATTAAATATTTAACTCTTCATTTAAATTTTGTAATTTAATTCCTATTATATCTATCTTTAAATAATTAGCAGTTTAATTAGAAATTAAAAAAATTAAATGGAATTATGTATTTGTTTTGTCTTTTATTTTTGACTAATGATTAGTTTGCAGGTAGACTTGATGGTAATAATTAATCTTATTTTAGATAATTGTGCATTGCAACACCTATGCTTTAACCTTGTTTTGGATATTAGAAGGTTCTTATCTTTTTAGTAGCAAGTTGCAATCAACCACTTCTTTAGAAAAAGCTAATGGAAGCACAGATTTGCTTGCTAATTTTGCTAATCCCCTTCCCCTTGGTTTTCATGTTCTATATCAATATTTATTTAAATATTTTTTTATTCTCTTAATTTAGTTTTTAAATCTTAGATGTTTGAAATGTACAATTCAAAATTTTAACTTACTAATAAAAAATTAGAAATAAAAGTTGCTATTTTTTGTAGTCATAAACAATAAATTATAAAATAAAAAAATTATGTATCTTATGATAGACATTATCTAATGATAATCAAACTATTATGTCATCTTTCTCTAAATATTCTTTAACCCTTAATTTGAATTTTGTAATGTAATTTCTATTATATCTATCTTTCAATAATTATCTTTTTAATTAGAAATTAAAAAATTAAATAGAATTTTCTTTTTTGTTTTTTTTTCATTTTTTACTAATGATTAGCTTGTCAGCAGACTCGATAATAGTAATCAACCTTATCTTAGATGGTTGTAAACTGTAATACCTGTGCTAATTTTGCTAATTCCCTTCCCCTTGGTTTTCATGTTTTCTATAATCCTCTTAATAGTTGTATTTCTTTTTTAAATGCTGACCTTTAGAAAGTTGCTCATCCTAGACTTATGTAACTCCTTTCCACGGGTTGGAGCCTCGACATTGATTCCCCAAAAAAAAGGAATAAACAAAAAATACTATTGATAATTGATATATAAATTAAAAATAGTTTAAGTGATAAATATATTCTCTGATATTATTTAAAATAAATTAATGTCAATTTTTATGAAACAATTATTAAAATTTTAATGATTAAATAACTCTTAAAACTAGATAAAGAATAAAAAAAGAATCTATGGATAATTGATATATAAATAAAAAATTAGTTTAACTAATAAATATAATCTTTGAGATCTTTCAAATTAAATTAATATTATTTTAATTTTTATGAGATAATAATTAAAATTTTAATAAATATTGTACAAATTTATTTTTATTTCTTTCTTATTACAATATATAAATATAATAAAAATAAGATTAAGAAAATATGTGAAAACTTAATTGGTTAAGGTGTCTTTGGTATTATATTTTTAAATATTTAATAAATATTATAAAAATATATTTCATAAATTTATATTATTTTTAAATTAGAAATTAAATTCTTATCAATTTATAAATGTACATCACATTTTCTTTGTAAAGCTATCATATGAAAATAATGAGCCTGTTTGATTTCTTATTTCTAGAATAATTTTTTGTTTTTAAAAACAAAAAAATGAAAAAATTTTATTTGATAATATGTTTGTAATAAAATGTTTTGTAACACATAAAAATAGAATTGCATCTTCGGAAACAAAAAAATTAGAACATCTTTTAGATATTTTGTTAACTTTTATTTTGAAAAATAAAAAAAACAGAAAATAATATATATTTTTTTTAGAATAATGATTCAAACAAATTTTTTATTATTATTTTTTAAATTTGTTCTAAAAAAAATCTATTTTAAAAATATTAAAAATAGAATAGAATAAAAAAGGCCCAATAATTTTTAAGTTTTTATTCTCAAATTTTTAGCAAAAACATTGTGTGTGTGTGCGCGCGCACGTGCGCGTACGCGTGTATGTGTCTGAGAAGCATAATTGTAAACAACCGACTAATAATTAATCTAAAAACAAAAAAATAGTAAATATGATAAATATATATTGTGAGATTATTTAAAATAAATTAATATAAATGTTTGTGCATTAATTATTAAAATTTTAATAAGTATTGTACAAATTTATTTAATAAATTTGTAATTGTAGTTGTCTTTTTAATTAGAAATTAAATAATTAATTATTAGATTACTCATAAAACTAAATAAAAATAAATGGAAAAAACAATTGATAATTGATATATAAATAAAGATATTGCTTAAGTAATAAATATATTCTATGAGATTATTTAAATAATATTAATATTATTTTTATAAGATAATTATTAAATTTTAATCAATGATGTACAAATTTTTTATTTCATAAATTTGTAATTATCTTTTAAATTAGAAATTAAATAATGATAATAAAATTATCTATTTGGTTTATTATTTTAGATACCTCCTAAAACTAGATAAAAAATAATTAAAAGATAACTCCTAGAATTGCATTACTAAGATCTTTCACCCACTTTATTATATCTACTAAACAAAATAAAACATTCTTCCTTAAGCCCTCTAAGCAAGATACCGTAACATGCAAATCTAAATATTCAAAAGAAGAAAAAGAACTGAATGAAGAGATAAGGGAGTTTAGGTGTAAGCAAGTACTAAAAAAGAGAATGTAAATATAATTTACAATGGGAAAAAAAGAGAAAGATGAAATTTAGGATTAAATTAAATATTTTGTTATATTTTTCTAAAAAATATTATATATATATATATATAATTATCATATAATATTAAATTTTAAATAAATAAATATCAAATATGCAAAAAATTTTAAAATCAAACTAGCCATTAAATTAGTAGAAGCACTAGTTCAGCATTCATTAGTCTTGTTATAGTTAAATCGTGATTAAACTGACAATAATTAATTACATTTCTTAAATTTTATATATTAAAAATATAATAAATAAATAATTTTTAAATGTTCAATTACTAATTGCATGCTTTTTAAAATGTTTAAGAAGTTATTTTAAATTAAAAAATAAAAATTACCTTGATTAAATTTTAAAAATATTTAATATCGAACTTCTTGAAGTCCTAAATTATATTAAAATTTCACTATCAATAAAAATAAAAAACCAAAAAAAAAGGGGCAAAAGGTTTAGAAATAATAAATTAAAAAAATTAATTTATGAAATGTAAAAAATTTAACTAACTTAAAAACATAGTTATAATTATAAATAGTATATATATATATATATATATATATATATATATATATATATTAGTTTTGTTGTTTTTAAATATTATATATATGAAATATATATTGGTTATATTATTTTATTTAAAAATTTCTATGCATTAAACAATTCATAACAAAACTAAAAGAACCTTACAATACAATCAACTAAAGTATTAACAATTTATTTTAGGTCTTTAGTTCAAATCTCAATAATGACACTTTAAAAAAATATCTATTTGGTTTATTACTTTAGATAGCTCCTAAAATTAGATAAAAAATAATTAAAAGGTAACTCCTAGAACTACACTACTAAGATCTTTCACCCACTTCATTATATCTACTAAACAAAATAGAACATTCTTCCTTAAGCCCTCTAAGCAAGACATCGTAACATGCAAATCTAAATATTCAAGAAGAAGAAAAAGAACTGAATGAAGAGATAAGGGAGTTTAGGTGTAAGCAAGTACTGAAAAAAAAGGATGCAAATATAATTTACAATTGGAAGAAAAGAGAAAGATGAAATTTAGGATTAAATTAAATATTTTGTTATATTTTTCTAAAAAATATTATATATATATATATATATATAATTATCATATAATATTAAATTATAAATAAATAAATATCAAATATGCAAAAATTTTAAAATCAAACTAGCCATTAAATTAGTAGAAGAACTAATTCAGCATTCATTAATCTTGTTATAGTTAAATCGTGATTAAATTGACGATAATTAATTATATTTCTTAAATTTTATATATTAAAAAATATAATAAATAAATAAATAATTTTAAATGTTTAATTACTAATTGCATGCTTTTTAAAATGTTTAAGAAGTTATTTTTAATTAAAAAATAAAAATTACCCTGATTAAAATTTAAAAATATTTAATATAAAACTTCTTGACATCCTAAATTATATTAAAATTTCACTATCATTAAAAATAAAAAACCAAAAAAAGGGGCAAAAGGCTTAGAAATAATAAATTAGAAAAAGTAATTTATGAAATGTAAAAAATTTAACTAAATTAAAAGCATAGTTATAATTATAAATAGTATATATATATATATATTAGTTTTGTTGTTTTTAAATATTATATATGAAATATATATTGGTTATATTATTTTATTTAAAAATTTATATACATTAAACAATTCAAAACAAAACTAAAAGAACCTTACAATACAATCAACTAAAGTATTAACAATTTATTTTAGGTCTTTAGCTCAAATCCCAATAATGACACTTTAAAAAAATATTGTCAAATTTTTAGTGGAAACCTATTGGTGTTGCCACTAAAAGTAAATTTTAGTGGTGATGTTGGTTGCTCCTAAAAGTTTTAGCACAATAATTTTTGAATCTAAAAGCCAAAAACTTACCAAAACTTATAATAGCGACTAAATGTTATCATTAAATGTAACTTTTAGTGGCGACCTATAATAGTTATCACTAAAAATTTTTTAATCTCAAAAAAAAAATTTTACCAAACTTTTAGTGGCGACCTATAAGAATTGCTACTAAAAGTGAATTTTAGTAGTGATTAAATGTCACTACTAAAAATTTTGGTAAAAAAATGTTTTTTAAACTTTTAGTGAAGACTAAATATTGCCACGAAAAGTCATTTTTAGTAGTAACCATATTAGTGTCGCCATAAAAAACTTTTCGTGGTGACTTTTTCGTGTCGCCACTAAAGGTTTTGCCAAAAGGAGAAATAGTATTTTAGCAACTACTTTTAATAACAACCAAATAAGGTTGCCACTTAAAAATATACTTTTAGCAACGACATTTTTTAGTTGTTACTAAAAATCATCACTAAAAATCCTTTTTCTTTTTTCTTTTTTTTTTGTAGTGATGGGCTCATGCACATCGTGTTCATAAGGACCCCAAGTCACAGTTACCGTTTTTGATTGAGCTAGCCACATCCACAAGCATGTTGGTGCTAGAGATGGCTTGTGAATGGAGGAGGAGAAGAGCAGTACGTGCCATGGAAAAGTTGGCTTCAAACTTCAAAGAGAGAGAGACATTCAAAAATCAAAATTTACTTCTTATGAAGTGTCCTGGGAAAGGAGCCTGGCTTCTTTCTAGTTTGAACGTGGCAACATGATGGTCCATTCTGGCATTTTGGGTTGTTTGCTATATATATATATATATATATATATATATATATATATATATATATATATATATATAAATGCAAGTTACATTGAATGAACCATCATATTCTCGTGTCAATTGAAAAGAATTCATAGGTTGGGAAAAGTAGAGGGCTCGATTGAAGAAGAGCGGTGCGTGGAGTAGATTGTGTTGAAGCGGTGTATTAGAAAATTATTTTTTTAAAAAAAAGAAAATGGACTGGAAAAAGTGGAAGACAATTGTACGGGATTGATGCTTCATGGTTAGTAATCATGAAGATGATATGAAGATTAATTCTTATAGTTAATTAGTACGAATAGACAAAATTTAGTGGGCATGAATTTTTTGCCTATTATAAATATTACAATAAATTTAAATTCCTGTGCATAATAGAAAATCTAAAAAAAGAAAAGGTCCTTATATTGATGATGAAGAATTTTTACAAAATTTGAATATTATTTTGTCATATATATTATGGTTTAAATTTTTATAAGTAATAAAATGTTTAAAATTTATTAATATTTATTTGTTGTTATGTATTATATTATATTTTTAATATATAAAATTAATATATATATATATATATATAATTATTATTGATTTAATCACGATTTAACTATAATCAAATCAATAAACCAATGCTTTCATCGATAATAATTGATTTGACTTTAAAAATATTATTTAAATGATCAAAACCAAGCAAGAGAGAAAGGGATCAAGAGAGAATGAGATAGAACATAAGAGTTGTATAACTAACATTGAAATTTACGTTGTGTTTGGGTGGGGGAGGAGAAAAGTGAAAGGAGAGAAAAGTTAGAGAAAAGAGAAAGAAGAGAAAAATAAAAAAATATATATTTTCTTTTTATATGTTTAGATGGATAGAAAGAAAATAGAGAGAAAAGAAAACTTGTTAATTTAGAATGACAATAATACCCTTACCGTATAATATTAATAACTTTTATATTTTAAAAAAATTATGTTTTAAATATAAATTAATTATTATGAATTTATACATATATATTTTTAAAAATAAAGGAGAATAATAAATTTTTAAAAAATTATAAAAATAAATTTTAATTATTTTTAAAAAAACTTACAAAACCAATTTTTAAAAAATATTCAAATAATTAAAAAAATTATTTTTAAATAAGGTTAAAATTTTTTTTATTAAATGAAAACACACTCAAAAATAAAAAAAAATATTTAAAAAATATATTCTTTAAATTAATTAAATTTTATTTTTAAAAAATTTTATAAATATTATTTTAGTATATATTAATTTATTTAAATATAATATAATAAATATTTTTAATTATATTTATATATTATATATAATATATTATAATTATATATATTAATTGATAAATATAATATATATACATATATGCATTGGTTGTGAGGCGATGCATATATGTATATATATATATTACTTACATCTGACCAACATTTGGTAGGAGAGCCACCTACTGCATTATAATCAGTGGCTCTTTTTTTTTTAATTTATTAATTTTTAAAATTTAAAAAAATATTTTTTAAAATTAATTAAATTTATTTTTAAAGAATATTAATTATTATAATATTATATATATTAATATATAAATATTATATATTTATAATTATATATATATACACATTTTGACATCATTCGACTAAATGGCAATCAAACTATATATTCGACTACCATTTGGTTGCAATTGTCCAACAAATGGTCTTTTTTTTTCCTGTTGACATCTAATTTTTTAATTTTAAAATTAAAAAGTATTTTAAAAAATATATTTTTTAAATTAATTAAATTTTAATTTTAAAAATTTATTTATAAATTATTATTTTAATACAATAAAAATGATTATTTATTTTAAAATTTTATAAATATTATTTTAATATATCCTAATTAATTTAAATTTAATATATATATACTAAATATTGTTTAATTAAATTTATATATTATATATTATAATAGTATATATATTAATATATAAATATTATATATTAAAAAATATAATATATATATATATATATATCTTTTTTGCCGGAGACAAAGCTTTGTATAAGGGATAATTTAAAAAAATAAAAGGTAAATTATATTAAACAGTCATTTTCTCTCTGAAATCTCTTATATTTAGAGAGAAAATTTTTATGTGGAGCCCATCATATTTTTCTTTTATATTTTTCTCATCTTCTCCATTTTCTTTTCAAACTAAACGAGAGAAAACAATGTTTTCTCGTCTCCTTTCTCTTCCCTATGCTTTTCTCTTCATCCAAACACAGATAGGGAAGCAAATATGTGAAAATGGGTTTCATCATAATGATATTAAACCTCCATTGTTAGCAGTGTTCTTTTTTTCAGTGCAAGTAGATTTGTTTATCAATTAGTGGAAAAGCTGCTCGTGGTTTTGTTACCGATTTCGTGATTTCCTTTTTATGAACTTGTCTGATTAGTGTGAAATTTTCAGTAAATGAGGGTGAGTATTTTTTTAAATTAAAATGAAAAATATTATAAAATTGTTAAGCGATAATCTAACAAGGTAAACTAAATTAATTGAATATGAAAATATATTAAACTAAAGGAGATAAGCTAATTTGGCACCTAATTCATATATATATATATATATACTACTACTACTACTACTAGGAAGAGAGATACGTGTATACGCACAAACAAATATATATAGAAGTGAATTTTAAGGAATTCTTTGTTCTTTTCTTTTCTTTTTTTTAAATTTTCCTAAGGCCTAAACATTAATTTTGAACAAAAAATGTGGGCAAAGATTTCTATGAAAAAAATATTAAACATAATTTAAAGAAATAAACCAAAATTACAATATCATCTATGTACTAACTAGTAAAATAAAGCAAAATTATCTAATAGATCCCACGCAATAATGGTATTATAGGTAATAAAGTGTAGACCTCATATAGTACTCCATTTATGTAACAATAGAGTAGTGAGAAATTGAATGTAAAATTTAAGTATATAACTTAATATTATTTTATTGATAAGCAAGTCTCATTATGTTTGATTTAAACATTTTTTTATTGTAAAAAATATAAATAATATGCCATTCTAAGATTACACCAAATATATTTCTTTTTTCTCTCTTTATTCTCCTTGACACTATGCCATAAATAAATATTGTGCGCTTTAGGATACATCATTTTATATGTAAATATATGATGGAATAATAAGAAGAAAATAAACGTGAAAATGCAGTGTCATTTAGTGTCAATGTACGGTCGCTGAATGTTGTACTTAATACTTATATTGACAATTTTCGTTGTTGCTAAACGAAAGAAAATATCGAACTTCATTTAACGACAATTACCACTGTGGTGCCAAAATTTTGCCTTTAATGACAGTCATGGTTATCACTAAGTGCTTATAGAAGATGACAACGATCAAAACCAACACTAAATACGGAATTCAACCATCACTAAGTTCATCTAGCAATGGCAAGAACTTCTTTTCCAGGCAAAATTCTTAAAAATTTTCAAAAATGATTTCGAGACACAAAACGATCGAAGTTACAACTGCTTGGTGAACGAAACAGATTATATACAATTGAAATAATACCACCTGTGTACTTAGCATCCAAATGAAAAACAAGCAAGACAGGAATGCCCGATAACTTATTAGAAATGAAAGAAATTGAAATTTGTAAAAGAATAATGCACAAGGGGTTAATTAGTTGATAGCACTGCAAATCCTTCTTACTATCCCGGCTGAGCCAATTAAAGGTTGAAGTTGAATATCTTCCATCTTGGTCATGACAGAAGCGAAGTCGGATTTAAAGGTTGCTGCATTTGTACTGTATTCAAACACAATATTGTCCGTGTATCCTATTAAAAAGGACTTGATCAGATGGACGAAGACCCTTTGTTCGAATCAAGTTCTTAAAAGTAATTGTTGTCGAAGGAGTAAAGTGTGACCAAGTCAAGAGGAGCCAACTTCTTGTAGCTATCAGGGCTACTTGCCAATGGACAACTTCGCTGGCGAGTGGCAGCAAACTCAGCATCTACGTTATTGTTATTGTTGTTGTTGTTGTTGTAAATCCTATCACGAAATGTGAAGCATTGGGCTTGCCCTATGGAACGAGAACCTACAGTATTAAATTAAAATGTTAATCATTATTGTTAACAGGGTAATTATTACATTAAAATTTGAGAAGATTAATTTATTAATTATTATCAGATAGTGCAACCATGTCTCTTGGGCTAAGTCCTTTCTTATCAAAACGAGCTATAAGGGTTTCAAGCGAAAATTGGAAGGTCGCTATTACCCAAATCTTTGTTTGTTGTCGTAAAGTCTCTATGTCCAACCTTGACAGTCCATGATGATCCACCCACCTAATTCAGGGATATGAATAATGTTAGATCAATAATTTCTATTTATCCCTTGAAGTCTATATTATATATATATATATATGTTGTTTATGAAAATCACAGTAAATGATGTTAGAATTGTTGGATCTTGTATGAAATTAGAACACTAATTTGATTTTAGAATAAGAATCATACTTGTAGCTGCGATAGAAATAGGTTAGGGACTGGATCTTTTTCTCTATCACCCTATGCTTAGATGAGCGACTTTCAATGGGACTAGTATACTTGAATTAGGGTTAGAGAGGGGACCTAGCTCTTACTTATAGATGTTTTATTGGGCCTTCCCATCATGGGTTTCAACAAAACAATTAGCCCACACTATTATGACCGCTCACCAGACCTTTAATTTGAATGTGTACTAAAACCCACCAACTTTATAATCACTTAACTTTAATTGGGCTTAGGACAATCTTAATAGACCACAGTCAACCCAATTTTAAAAAACATTAAAAGAATTAATGTGAACCCACATAAAGTTTTCTAACATTCTCCCACTTAGGCCACATTAATTTGATTTTAAGAAAATTCATTTTGTTTTTATAAAAAGACTCCTGAGTTGACGAAACAATAAAAACTTTATGCGCGCACTTTATTTAGAAAACAATAGTCCTTAAGAAAGCACATCGTATACAATCCGGTCCAATATAACTACCAATAAGTGATAATGGCAATCATCATGTCCTTTAATGACATAAGACTAGTCCATACTCACACATATTGGCATCATATTGACATGGATCCTAAGTCTGAAAATGTGGTAAGAAATAGTTCTCAAAGTGATCAATAATGTACTATTTCTTATCGGTCCTCCGTATGATTTCTCAATATTTGTATGCTAAACTGCAATGAGAAATCACGACTTCTTAATATCCATATGCTAAACTGCAGTGAGAAATCGTATGACTCATAACAAGTTTACATGTCTCAAATACTTTATCTTGAGATATAGTATAATGCCATAAGAGACATATCATGACAAATACAACGATCATCCTTAAGACCAGCACCATGTCTTAAGGTATATGTTGCATTCAATCCTTCCACAAGTGAAATATTAAAGACGATGATCATCAATAACATATCAAATATATGAAAGTTCATAAAATTTATTTATATAAACAAAAGACATTTGCAGAATCATTGCATAAAACAAAATAAAAGAAGGCAAAATATGTGAACTCCCACTAATTTAAAAGATCAAAAGACTTTAAGATACTTATGTTCTCAACATGTTTATTAAACTGCACGGGTCTTAATCCTTTAGTCAGAGGATCAGCAAACATTGACTCGGCATTTATGAATTCTATGATATCTCCTTTCTTAACTATTTTCCATAATATTTACTACTATAATCGGACCTAATTATTTTGATAATATTCTCCAATTGTTTCTTAACCTCTATTTGATAAATTTTTAATATGTCAAGGCCTTAAACCTTTTCTCTAGTGAGAAAAACATTTCCATAATAGGAAAAATCATAAATAAATGATAGGGTCCACTAGTATCTATGTCTATTATTTGTTAAGAGGCCTTTGCTACGAGTTGCACCCTTCTTCTTAGTCTTAGTTATTATTATTATTATTATTATTATTTTGTGTGTGTTTATTTCTTTATACCATAACAATGGTTGGCAGTTCTCAATATTGAAAGATAAATTGTCAATTTTGGAATTTAAAGACAATTTGTATGGTCAGATAAAATGCATTTGCCAATCATATTAGAATCATAAGAAATTTCAACACTGTCCTTTCCAAAATTGAAAAATATCCAACTTTATTAATCAATAAAAGAGAAACTTAATATCTCAAAAAAAAATTAATTTCTAAACAAAGTCGATAACCATATCCCAAAAATAAAAGAAAGTTAAAAGTAAAAATAAAAGTTCCTATATGTTTAACTTCAACACTCACACTATTTCCAACTTTTAATTTGGACTCATTCTCCCTTAATTTCCTGTTGATTATGAATCCCTTACTCTCTGCCCTTCTTTGCCAGCCAATCTTTATATTTAAAACAATCAACCTTTTTATGAACCTTCTTCTTGCAGAAATAACAACTCATATCCTTTATTTTATCTCCATCATCTGTAGCCTAACGCTCACCATGCCTTTTAAAGTTCTGATCCCTTTTAGGAGCATGCATTTTCTTGTTCTTAAGTCTTTCTTTTCCCTTATGGAAATTTGGCCTATTGTGGGAAATTAAGTATGCATTCTCATTCTCATTCTCATTCTTTTCCTTTTTTAGTTTTTCTTCCTCAGCCCCACATTTAGAAATTAAGTTATTTAGATCCTAAGCCTGATCTTGTGTGTTGTAAGCAGTTTTGATTTGACTAAATTCTTGCGGAAGTGAATTAAGTGCATGATGAATGACAAAGCTATTTGGAATTGGAATATTATGAGCCTTAAGCTTAGTTTGAGCATGCACAATCCTCATAATATATTCCCTAACTCCCTTAGTGTTATCATATTTCATACTTGTCAATTCACTCATGAGTTGTCCTGCCTCAGCTTAGTCAGACACATGATACCTCTTTCCCACAGCATCAAAAAATTTCTTAGCATTTGTGGTTTCTGGTAAACTACTCATAAGATGTTCAGCAATTGATCTTTTTATAGCTATAAGACTGAGACGGTTAGATTTCTCCCACTTAGCATAGTACTCCTTTTGTTCAGCAGTGCTATTCATAGTGGGTTTCAAATGTTCATTCTCACGTAGTGCCAAATCTATGTCCACTATTCCCAGAGCAAATTCTATATCTTGTTTCCACCTTTTATAGTTGGAACCATTTAGGACCTCAATGGTAGCGTTGTTGTTATTCACAGCAAAAGAGACTGTAGATAAAATTGTAACATAGTCAATAAATCAGGCAATTTTAGAATAACTCAAGTTGAACAAACTATTCTTGAGAAGCACCTATTGCATTATCATGAACTCCCTTTTGGGTAGAGAACATAACATGCATTAAGCCTCTATAGCATAAAGCTAATATAAAGGAGAATATATAGTATTAAGAGCCTTATCCCCTTTGGGCAGATAAGTCTCTCAAACTACATATCTCTATCCGATTATAGTTGTGAAAATTTATCCCCTTTGGGCAGATAAATTCTCTTGACTACTTATTTCCACCAACACATTCCATGCCATACCAGAGTTAGTATATATAATAACCTCCTTTGGGCAGGTAATTATATATAGTGACTCAATTTCTATCAACAAGGGAATTCAGCGATTTTGTGTATTTTGATGGACAAATATCTTTGGTGACAAATATCCACAAAAATACACAAAATAACATCCCCATACTAGAACAAAGGAAATTGCCTTATCTCTTATCAACAAAAGGAATTAAATAGTCTTAATAACTTTGATGAATGAATCACTTTGGTGATTTATTCGCAACAGTTTATTAAAACAAAATTCTTAGACTAGGAGAAAATTCATATCCCATTAAGATACTTTTACCATATGTATCCTAAAAGACCAATTATGGACCATGTTTGCATGAAAATTGTGAACAATAACAATTTTCTTGAAATAAAGCTTAAATATTGATGTTTAATAGATTAGCTAGAGAATATAATTGTTGTATGTATATCTAAAGAAAGTGCACCTAAATTTCATACTCTATATATGTCAAAGTATTTTCCTGAATTTTTCTGTAATTTTCTGAGGCCGTTCACTTATTCAAAATAATTAAAAACTCTATTATTAATTAAAGAAATATAAAAATAAATAAATAATTTTCTGAGACTCAAAAATTAAAATAAAAATCACAAAAAATTAAGAAATCACATAATTTAAAAATTAGGACAAAGAACACTCCAATTGGAGCTGGGGGTGGCCCACACGCGCCATCCCAAAAAAGCCTTACGCGTGGGCTTGTTTTGCCCGGCTGGCGGGTCACGCGGGTTAGGAAATGGCTTCTGTGACCCATTTTTAACCCGTCGAGATTCAGAGGGTTCTAGGGGTTTTTAGCTCAGTATTTTTTGTGTTTTTCATCATAAATTAGATTCCTAATATATATTAAGCATCAATTATCTATGAAATCAATCAAAATGGAAGATTCAACCCAATTTTCTTCGTGGGTTTCACGGACATGGATCTTGGCTGCACGAATCATGTTTTGAAGCAATTTGCAACTGGAAATCATGGGGTTTTGTTGTGAAACAATATTTATAATATGTATGAATGGCTAATTGAACAAATTAACAAAGGAATTTGATTAATTTTAGAATTTCTGTAAGGGTTTCGAAACATAAACCCTAAAACCTCAATATGTAATCTCGAGCATTTTAACATTGAAAATCATAGGGCTTTTGTATAAATAAGAATTTCTAACATGTCCATGGAATTAATTGAGCAAATAAATAAGAGAATCAAAAGAATTTTGAACATATGCCTATGGGTTTTGAACAAGAACCCTAGCCTCTTCTTTTTCGAATTTCTAGCCATACAACAGATTTTAATGCAATTAAATCTTATAATAAGGTTCATAAACACAAAGGCAAGCTTTCCCATACACGAATTTGAATAAAAATATGATATTAGAGCAAATCAAATTTGAGCACATTATATAAAAATTCAATCTTTGAAGTTTAAATTCTCTTTACCCAAATTGAGTTAGCAAGCAATTTCTATGTTGTTAGAAAGCTTGTAATCTATAGAGTAAAAGCCCTAAATCAATTTGATCAATTACCAAGCGATGATAAAAAAAAATTCAAGGGCCAAAATAATATAAATGAATATGATATCAAAATATATATATATATATATATGAACTTTTGATTGTAAAATTTCATACAATAACCTAAAGCTCTGATACCACTTTTAGAATTGTTGGATCTTGTATGAAATTAGAATACTAATTTGATATTAGAATAAGAATCATACATGTAGCTGCCATGGAAACAGGTTAAAGACTGGATCTTCCTCTCTATCACCCTATGCTTAGATGAGCGGCTTTCAATGGGACTAGCATACTTGAATTAGGGTTAGAGAGGAGACCTAACTCTTACTTATAGATGTTTTATTGGGCACTCCCATCATAAGTTTCAACAAAATAATTGGCCCACACTATTATGACCGCTCACCAGACCTTTAATTTGAATATGTGCTAAAATTCACCAATTTTATAATCACTAAACTTTAATTGGGTTTAGGATAATCTTAATAGACCACAGTCAACCTAATTTAAAAAATATTAAAAGAATTAATGTGAACCCACATAAAATTTTTCAACAAATGATGCACCTCTCGCTGTTACCGCTAGGATATCTGCACAAGAAACAACTCCAGGGCATATTTTTTCTACATAATTATATATATATATATATATCTCTCTCTCTCTCTCTCTCTCTCTCTCTATGGTTTTATTTTAAAATTTAGTCAGTATTTCATAATTTGGGATGCGTTGTCGGCCCAAGTTGTACCTGAGTAAAGCAATCGTGGAAATGAGGGGAACAGGAGAAGCGGCCATGCGGACACTGCTCTCCAAATAACAGATCTGATGGTGGAAAGTGCATTTGGACATGCCATCATAGAAATTGGGAAAATAGTTGAGCTTCACATGTTGTGCCTAACAGCACCAACATCGAAGCAACAGCACTCAAACAATGGTCAGCCATGAATTAGCAGGTGAATATTCTAGCAAGTTTGAAGATTAGTAATCAAACTGCTTTTGTTGTAATTTAAGTTTCGGAGTGCTGATAGAAAAAAAGGCTTTGAAAGGGAAAATAAGACAGTGATATGAATTGCAGAAACCTAAGAGCGCATACGAATTATAATAAATGTTGAAGTTGTCTTGGTCGCCATAGTCTGCTTTCCGCGCCTTGCTTGTTGCGATGGCTGACATAAGAGAGGGCCATTTGACCAAGTGACCAATTCTTGATAAATTAATGGCTTGCGTCTGCCCCGCCTTTTTCCTATTTTGCCCTTGTATCAATTCTGTTGAATATAGTATACTACAGCAAGCTTCCTTGAAAGAGACCTGTCATTGTCTCATTATCTTCTTAAATTAATAAAGTAATAACCTTTCCACTTCTAAGAAATCATGGCTTGCTTGCATAATTGTCTCCCAACTTCATTCCCCTTCAACAATGACTTCAGAGAAAGTTAAAAGGTTGTACGGCGCCTTTCAAGATGATCATTGCTTTGTTATGGGAAGGATATATACCATAGTATTAGGTAACAATTTTGACTCTAGCCTTGATTTTGTTGCTCAAAAGAGTAATGATGTTATGTTCTTGATAACATATATTCCACATAATTAATTATTAAATATATAAAATAATATTTTATTAAATAATTAATAATTTTTAAAGGAATTAATTAATTTGATTTTTGTATAATTAATGAATGTAATTATAATAATAAATCTATTAAAATAAATAAAATATTATTCTGTATTTAATAATATTTATTAATTAATTGTGTCATGAATAATGAACATATATTCCCGAAAACATAAGATCATCACTCATGCTCAAATCCCTCACCTAGATATATTTATTTAGCTAAATTTCAAAATGAGTAAATCGAAGTTTTAACACACTTCTATAAATTATCCTAGCAATATAAAAGAGGTAAATCAAAGTTTATGCTTTTGTGATTTCTTTCTAATTATAGTTTATTCTTGTGATTTAAAATGTCTCATTCAATTTAATTATTTTTTTATTACTATTTTAAAAGGTAAACACTACTTTGAAATTGTACATTAGTTTCTAACAAAAAAGTATATTCTTGCCCCTTAGTAAATTCGATTCTTGAAATTGGAGCTCAAATATTAACTTCACCATTTGAACAGTAAGAGCACTTGGTGCGCATTTCACGTTGTATCTCTTTATTGCTGCTTCGTTAGAATAATTTTATCTAACAACTTTCATTGACACAATCTCCAATGAAAGAAGCCTCTTCACACCCTATCCACAATGCATCGCTACAGATCTCTCCTAAATTGTTGAGAAACAAATGCAAAATTATATTTTGAAAGTATTTAACCCTAGCTTTAATTTGTATTATTTTTAATAAATATTTTGAAAGTATTTAACCCTAGCTTTAATGCAAGCGATTAATTTATTGAGAATTGGTCACTTGGTCAAATGGCCCTCGCTCATATCAGCCACCACAATAAGCAAGGCGCGGAAGCAGACTATGGCGACCTAGACAACTTTAACATTTATTATAGTTCCTCCATCGCTAGCTATAAATAATTCGTATGCTCGAGGTTTTGGCAATTCATATCAATTCCTTATTTTCTCTTTCAAAGACTTTCTTTCTATCAGCACTTCGAAAACTTCAATTATAACTAAAGCAGTTTGTTTACTAATCTTCAGGCTTGCTAGAATATTCACGTGTTAATTCATGGTTGGCCATTGTTTGAGTGGTCTTTTTTTGATGTTGGTGTTGTTAGGCACAACATGTGAAGCTCAACTATCTCCCAATTTCTATGACAATACATGCCCAAATGCACTTTCCACCATCAGATCTGTTATCAGGAGAGCAGTGTCTAAGGAACGCCGCATGGCTGCTTCTCTTATTCGCCTTCATTTCCACGATTGCTTTGTTCAGGTACGTCTTAAGCGGCGATCACATCCCAAAAAACCATAGAGAGAGATTGATTTAATTATTTAGCAATTAATTAGGTTGGCATATATGTTGATTTGTAGGGTTGTGATGCATCAATATTGCTCGATGATAGCCCCTCTTTCGAGAGCGAAAGGACTGCACTCCCTAATGCAAATTCTGTTCGAGGTTTTAACATTATCGATCGAGCCAAGGCTGAGGTTGAAAAAATATGCCCTGGAGTCGTTTCTTGTGCAGATATCCTAGCGGTATCAGCAAGAGACGCGTCATTTTCTGTGAGTTTCATATAATATATATATATATATAATATAGATTTCAAGGAATATATAGTAATTATTAATCTACATTATGCATATGCATGAATTAGGTGGGTGGACCATCATGGACTGTCAAGGTTGGACGTAGAGATTCTACCTCGGCAAACAAAGATTTGGCTAATAGCGACCTTCCAAGATTCACAGATAGTCTTGAAACCCTTGTATCTCGTTTTGATAAGAAAGGACTTAGCCCAAGAGACATGGTTGCTCTATCCGGGAATAATTAATTAATTAATCCTCTCCAATTTAATAATAATGATGATTAACAAGTAACATTTTAATTTAACACTGCAGGTTCTCATACAATAGGGCAAGCCCAATGCTTCACATTTCGTGATAGGATTTACAATAACAGTAACATAGATGCTGGGTTTGCTGCCACTCGCCAGCGAAGTTGTCCATTGGCAAGTAGCCCTGATAACAACAAGAGGTTGGCTCCTCTTGACTTGGTCACACCTAACTCCTTCGATAACAATTACTTTAAGAACTTGATTCGAAAGAAGGGTCTTCTTCCATCTGATCAAGTCCTTTTTAATGGAGGATCTACGGACAATATTGTGTTTGAATACAGTAAAAACCCAACAACCTTCAAATCCGACTTCGCTGCTGCCATGATCAAGATGGGAGATATTCAACCTTTAATTGGCACAGCCGGGATAGTGAGAAGGATGTGCAGCGCTATCAACTAATTGTGTACCTCTTATGCATTATTCTTTAACAAATTCCAATTTCTTTCGTTTCTAATAAGTTAGGACATTCTTGCCTTGCATGTGTTCCACTTGGATGCTAAGTATACACATGGGTTTTCATTCAATTGTATGTAATTTCTTTCATTCTCCAAGCGGTTGTAACTTTGGTTTTGTTTCTCTAATGATATTTGAAATTTTTTGTAGGAATTTTGTTTAACCTTAAATTCTTTTAATTTTACTTGTATTTAGGGCTAAGGAAAGAAAAAACAAAAAATGAATACAAAAATGATCACTTCATTTCCTTCTAATTACACTACCAAAAAAAAAAAAAGAATTTTCCTTGAGGGATTAGTCTCACTAAATTTCTTTAGTGAGGCATTAACAAGGGAATAGGAAGGGACTATTCCCTCATTAGCGAGGAAAACGTTCCCTCTCTAATCCCTAATTAAATTTCTCTATTGCTAAATTGATGAGGATATTCCATCGCAATTTTCCTTTTTACTTCGGATCAATTTTGCACAATTCTCTTGGCATTGAACAAGAGAATTGAGAGGGAAATCCTCTTGCTAATCTCTCACTATTCCTTAGCTTATATGTGAAAAATTGTCTTTTTTTTTTCATTTTTTGTCTTTCCTACTAATGACATGCAAGAAAATAACACAATTCAATACAGAACAAAATTATATATTTTAAATAATAAGACACATTCGCAATATATATATATATATATATATTTCTTAGTTGACACTTATAGATTTTATATTTGCTAGAAGCCTAGCTATCCCTATCTAAATTCTCTTTTTCATGATCTTCCTATCCTTCTCTTTCTTTCCTTCAAATCAATATTTGCTTGTGACCCAAATGATCCATCTCCTAATGTAGCCAGTGTGAAGTGTTTTCATGCTACATAATTAGTAGCAAAATATGCTTAGAAGCCAAGAAAGCTTGCGAATAAAACTAGCAATAAATCTTACAGGAAGCTACTATAATCCAAGGTCTAGAGAATCGAGACAGACACTACGTTTAGTTGTTCCTATAAAGGGTGGGATTTGGAGGGACTGGTCATAGATTCTAACCAGTTTGCTTTGAAGCTAAGGCTTCTACCCACACTATGGACATATCCTCTTTTTTTTCAATCTTCCAGTTTCCATCCATATTTTTGAGTTAATGGAAGGATGTGTTGAAGAGCCTATCCCATATTTATGGGACATTTTAGTGTCAAGATTATCCTAAATACACACAATTAGAAAACAATAAGTTATAAAAACAACAAGAAGATGAGAAACAGAAATAAAAGGAGATAACTTACAATAAATTACTTTCCATGCTCTAACACATATTGCCTAGTAGCCTTCACTATGTGGGTCTTATCGTACACTTTTTAGTACAATATGTCCCACTTTAGCTTATCCTTCTACAAGTTAATTTAAACTTAATGCCTAATAAATTTAAAGTAACTTGAAATGAAACATAAACTAATGAAATTAATTGCCATATTCTTTTAATGTTTTGTGAAGTTGATGGATCTAATGGTGTGCACAAGGGCTCCAAGCAACAAAGACCTACTCTTCTTTGAGTTCCTCTATTAGCTCTTCTACACTTAGATATTTAGGAGACTATCCCAAACTTCTGCATGCATTCCCTATGAACCACCACCCCTGGTTTCTTAAATATTGGTCATGTCTATTGCTTTCATAGCCTATTTACTTGCATTATGCAGCATGTTGAAGTATAACTCCAAACATGTCCTCTCTTACACATTCTTTGCCAAAAGGTATTTCTCCTTCATTGCAAAGCAATATATGGCCTGTAAACATAAAAGTAAAGTAAGTACTCCAATGCAATACTAATATATATAGTTTTATCTTATCCTAATTAAATAACATTACCTACCATGAAATTAGCAAACATGGCATTCTTTGTTTCCTTGGGATAGTCGTTCAACTTAGACAATGCATGATCTAAACCATCACCTACTACATGATCCAAGTAGCATTCTTGGTGGGCTTAAATCACATCCTACAATGAAAGCAAATAAATAAATATTCTAACTTTGAATACTTACAAGGGATTGCCAACACCAAATTGGTTCAATTCCTACCTATCCCTTATGTAAAAGATGATGTAATAACAATGCTTGCAGCTGACATAAAAGCAAAGTTACTAGCCCCAGTAATGTGACCACCCCCACAAAGCTATTATAGAATCTAATTGCACAAAAATTGGTGGGTTTGAGGTATGAATGGTAGAAGATTTGCCATGAGTACTTGTAGATGGCATCCCTTTCCCTCAAGTGTCTCTACCTCTCAGTGACATGATGTATACTTGCAATTTTAAAAAGCATCCATAGTATATGTATCACATTGATAGCAAAAAGGAATATACATATCACATATTCAAATATTCATAGTTGAATAATAGAAAGTGAAAAAAAAAGACCACTAGTCAACATTAATTGTCTCACTAGTTGATATTTTAACACATAATAATCAATAGTAACAAGTAATCTCATAAGTAGCATTCCTAGCAAGCTCAAGTATCTATACATCAACATGAGTCAAATGCAAATGTACTAATTTTAATTGTTAAGCTTATGTGTGATCAACTTGGCAACAGAAAAGACACATCTATATCTATGAATTACATATACCAACTCAATGCAAATCAATTAAAAAAAATGCAAATACAATTAGCTCAGTACAACTTGGTTGCTTTGCTACGAAAGATGGTAAATCCACACATTCTAAGCTATAAATGAATCAACATCGACTCAGTACAAAAAGATTAGCTTAGTTAAAAGTAGACAAAAAATGTTCCTAGGCAACTCGCCCTTGTTTTGAGAGAGAGAGAGAGAGAGAGAGAGAGGAGAAGAAGAAGAAGAAGAAGAAGAGAGGGAGACATACGATGAGTGTTAGTAGCTAGCAATGGAGAGAACGATAGAAATGAAGGGAAGAGAGAGAGATTTAGGAAGTTTAAATTGATGGAGCTAAGAGATTTTGCCTTTTTATAACGAAATTTAGTGAGAGATTAGCAAGAAAAATTCTTTTACTAGTCTCTTACTAATAATTCAACCTGTTTAATGAGGAAAACTTCCCTCGCAAATCAATTATTGAGGGACTAAATTTAGCAAGAGATTTTTACCTTGCTATTCTCTCACTAATTGTTCATAAATTTTTTTTGTAATCATTTGCACATTATTTGTTTTTTAGATTCCAACAATCAACAAGGGATTTATTATCCTCAGTATTCTCTGACTGGTCAATGAGGCAATACCTGAGAGAATTTATCTCTCATTGATTTCCCTTGCTATTTTTTTTTAATTTTTCTTATTGTGTTATTGTTTTAATTTGAATGTGTAGATCAATAAGAGAGGAAAGGAATGGACATATTCATTATTTTGTTTGGTTAAGAGTTTAAAGGAGAACAAAGAATTCATTTAAAGACACTTGAATATAAATGATCCTACCAATATGGTTTGATATATAAATGATTCTAGGAAAAATTACATTTAAAACCTAAATTTTGTAAAATTTACAATAAAAGAATTAAAAATTAAAATTACTCATAAGGATCAAAATTATTACCATTTACTATTAAGATTTAGGAAAATTATTATTAGATTTATAAAAGTTCTATCAAAATTACTTAAATTATAATTTTCCTAAATTCTAGTAGTAACTTTCCTAACCTCTAGTAGTAAGTCTCATAAAATTCAGTGGTAACTTTGGTCCTTGTAACTAATTTTAATTTTTAAAATCTTTTATTATAAATTTTGTAGAACTTTGGTCCTTGAATGTAATTTTTCCATAATTCTACCAATATGGTTTGATGTCAGATTAATTTATTCAGTTTAAACTGCCTCCATAGGCAACTCTATTGTACTTTGTTTAATTATTATTTAACAATTTTATAATATTTTTATCCTAATTTTAACAAAAATAATCACTTGAATGTTCAAATAATATAACAATTACATTGTTGAAAGTATATACCTTGACTTACAAAGTATCTTATTAAGATGATATTTGAAAATTAAAATTGTCAACATAATTCTATTAATAACGTCATAATACTCTAAAACTGTTCAATATAATTGTGACAGACTTTCAACATTAAAACATTTTAATATCGTAACATTGATGAAGAAGCATCGGTATGACAGCACAGCCCTGATTTCTCAAGTTGATGTGCCCTTACGAATTTCAACTTCGTTCATTTGTAACAAGTTAGGGCATTCTTGTCTTGCATGAGTTCCGTTCGGATGCTAAGTACACCTGTCATATGCTAAGTAACAACCTTTTTTTTTTCTTTTTTAGGGTGATGCTGGCCAAGTCTTTGTTTCTTAATTAGTACAATCCATCAAGTCTGACTTCTTATATATAATTATTATAAGTAGTACAAAATAAAAAGTCATATCGCATCATTTATCAACCTATTTGACTTTGTACATATGAGATAAAATTGGGATTTATCAAAACAATAATAGCAATTTGTGAACAATAGCAAGGTAGCAGCCAAAAGAGAATTCGCTTTGAAGAGTTAGAATGTTTCCGACTTGGCCAGCTTTGACAACTGACAAATTGGTGTAGTTCGCATATGAAGATTCATGTTGACAGACAAGTATTACAAATTATGTACGGCGTAAAAAGATTTTGTCTTTGCGATATAATGTCGTAATTATTTTTTAGAATTATCCATTTTTTTTATTCTGAAAATAAGTAGGTCAATTATTTAAAGTTCGTTTTTATCTCCAGAGTTTATTTTGAAAGTAAACTCCATTTTCATAATATTATAATTAAAATAGTACAAAGGGCAATACTTTCCGAATACAATTTTGCATTTATTTATCAACAATTTTGGAGAGATCTGTTGCTATGCATTGTGGATAGGGTTGAAGGAGGTCGTTCATAGGAGATTGTGTCAATGAAAGTTATTTGATAAAACTATTCTAACGAAGAAGCTATACAGGAAGTACAATGTGAAATGCGCAAGTACTTTTATTGTTCAAATCGTGACTTTAGTATTTGAGTTCTAAATTCAAGAACTGAATTTCTTAAGGGGCAAGAATAGAAACTCTTTTTGTTAGAAATTCACGTACAATTTCAAATTAGTGTTTAATTTTTTAAATGTGGTAATAAAAAAGAACAAATGAGTTGAATGAGATATTTTAAATCACAAGAATAAATTATAATCAAAAGAAACCACAGAAAGATAAACTTTAATCAACCTCTGTTACATTGCTAGGATATAATTTACTGAAGTGTATTAAAACTTTGATTTACTCATTTTTAAATTTTCTTTAAATAAATAAATAATCTAGGTTAGGGATTTGAGCATTTAACAAAAACAAGGCTGGAGTTAAATTTTGTTACCTAATACTAAGGTATCCTATCCATAACATAGTTATGATCATCCTACAAGCTATATGACTTTTTAAAGTGTAAAAATTTTTCGGAATTTTTTATTATAAAATTTTTGCAAAATCTAAAAAGAAGTAATACAAAGAATAAAAGTATATATATTCATTTCTTCTTCTTTTTTTTCCTCTTTGTCTTTTCTCTCTTCTTTCTCCGATCTCAACAAAAATTTTACAACAAAGCCCATATTGATGGGGAATGAAGTTGGGAGGCAGTTTTGTATGCATGCCATGATTTGTTCAAAGGGGAAAGGTTATTATTTTATTAAATTAAAAAGAGGAAAAGGACAATGATGGATCTCTTTCAAAGGAAGGTTGCCTTAGTACCCTTTAATCAACAGAATAAATACAAGAGCAAAACAGGAAAAATCGTGGGGCGGATGCAAGCGATTAATTTATTGAGAATTGGTCACTTGGTCAAATGGCCCTCGCTCATATCAGCCACCACAATAAGCAAGGCGCGGAAGCAGACTATGGCGACCTAGACAACTTTAACATTTATTATAGTTCCTCCATCGCTAGCTATAAATAATTCGTATGCTCGAGGTTTTGGCAATTCATATCAATTCCTTATTTTCTCTTTCAAAGCCTTTCTTTCTATCAGCACTTCGAAAACTTCAATTATAACTAAAGCAGTTTGTTTACTAATCTTCAGGCTTGCTAGAATATTCACGTGTTAATTCATGGCTGGCCATTGTTTGAGTGGTCTTTTTTTGATGTTGGTGTTGTTAGGCACAACATGTGAAGCTCAACTATCTCCCAATTTCTATGACAATACATGCCCAAATGCACTTTCCACCATCAGATCTGTTATCAGGAGAGCAGTGTCTAAGGAACGCCGCATGGCTGCTTCTCTTATTCGCCTTCATTTCCACGATTGCTTTGTTCAGGTACGTCTTAAGCGGCGATCACATCCCAAAAAACCATAGAGAGAGATTGATTTAATTATTTAGCAATTAATTAGGTTGGCATATATGTTGATTTGTAGGGTTGTGATGCATCAATATTGCTCGATGATAGCCCCTCTTTCGAGAGCGAAAGGACTGCACTCCCTAATGCAAATTCTGTTCGAGGTTTTAACATTATCGATCGAGCCAAGGCTGAGGTTGAAAAAATATGCCCTGGAGTCGTTTCTTGTGCAGATATCCTAGCGGTATCAGCAAGAGACGCATCATTTTCTGTGAGTTTCATAAACTATATATAGATATATATAATATAGATTTCAAGGAATATATAGTAATTATTAATCTAACATTATGCACATGCATGAATTAGGTGGGTGGACCATCATGGACTGTCAAGGTTGGACGTAGAGATTCTACCTCGGCAAACAAAGATTTGGCTAATAGCGACCTTCCAAGATTCACAGATAGTCTTGAAACCCTTATATCTCGTTTTGATAAGAAAGGACTTAGCCCAAGAGACATGGTTGCTCTATCTGGTAATAATTGATCAATTAATCCTCTCCAATTTTAATTTAATAATTACCCAGTTAATAATAATGATGATTAACAAGTAACATTTTAATTTAATGCTGCAGGTTCTCATACAATAGGGCAAGCCCAATGCTTCACATTTCGTGATAGGATTTACAATAACAGTAACATAGATGCTGGGTTTGCTGCCACTCGCCAGCGAAGTTGTCCATTGGCAAGTAGCCCTGATAACAACAAGAGGTTGGCTCCTCTTGACTTGGTCACACCTAACTCCTTCGACAACAATTACTTTAAGAACTTGATTCGAAAGAAGGGTCTTCTTCCATCTGATCAAGTCCTTTTTAATGGAGGATCTACGGACAATATTGTGTTTGAATACAGTAAAAACCCAACAACCTTCAAATCCGACTTTGCTTCTGCCATGATCAAGATGGGAGATATTCAACCTTTAATTGGCACAGCTGGGATAGTAAGAAGGATGTGCAGTGCTATCAACTAATTAACCTCCCGTGTATTATTCTTTTGCAAACTTCAATTTGTTTCATTTCTAATAAGTTAGGGCATTCTTGTCTTGCATGTATTCCTTTTGGATGCTAAGTACACACTTGCGTATTCATTCAATTGTATATGTAATTTGTTTCATTCACCAAGCAGTTGTAACCTCCATCGGCTTTGTTTCTCTAATGATATTTGAAATTTTTTTGTAAGAATTTTGTCTCAATATCAATTTTTTAATGTTAATTATATTTAGAGCAGGGAAAGAAACGAAATATGAATACAAAAGTAACGATTTCATTTTAGGAGAATTATAATAAAAGATCAAAATGTGAAAAAATTTATTTTTAAAAATTTATTATCACTTGTTTTAAGATGATTACTACTGAAACAATCAATTGAACTTAATGATAAAGGTTTTTAAAAATAAATTTTTTCATTTTTTCATCCTTAAACTTAATTTTTCTATTTCATTTCCTTCTAATTATTTGTTTTAAAAAAATATAAATTCAGGCCAAGATTGGCCTTTTCTTGAGAAAAATAAATAAATATAGGGAGGCCAAGACACCAATAATTTTTTTTTTTAGAAGTGCAACATACGAAGACAATATATTTTATGGCACAGAATTTGACATTTTAGTTTTTTTCGTAATATTAAGATTTATTTTTTAAAAAAGTCCTTTGATTAGTTTCAAACTGTCAATCAATTGATTGTAAAATAAAATTTTAAAAAAAAACATTTATCAACCATGCTTAAAGCAATCTTCATCAACCCAACCAATCAATTACTCTTAATTTTCCTCATTAATGATCCCGTACGTTCTATTTGTTGTTTTTTTTTTTTAATTTTAAGCGATGAATAAATTTTTCCTTTTCGGTTCATTGATCTTTTAAATTGAAGGCAAGTGAGAGAGAAAGGGAGTTAATTGTCTTTGGCAGTAATCAAACTTCCTAACTAGTATGTGAGCGGTCTCTAGATTGAACGGGGGATCATAATGGTGTACGGTGCATAAAACTCGTAAGCAATGCAAAGAAGTGAGGCTCTGATATATCTTCAACGCCCAAGATAAAGAAATAGGGTCGTAGAAATCTTGGTAAGAGTAGCATAGTAAGAAAAGTGTGCTTTTGCTTTGGAGTAGGTCCTTACATATAGAAGGTCGAAACATAAAAACCCCAAACGCATTTTATAATTTTCAAAAGTGAGTTGGCAATGCGTTTTAAAAAGAAAAAAAAAAGAAGAAGAAGAAGAAGAAGAAACAGGCGTCTGTTTGTGCCGTAGAGGATCAGAGTTCGTTGGAGATGGAATAACTGTTGCCGGTTTATGAACAATTAGGCCGCATGATAACTTATACAGAAAATTTGTTGGGTCATCAGGTAGCTCGATTTCTTGAGTGTCGGTCTCTAGGACAAGTGATTGAAGTAAGGGCTTGGCTGTTGGGCTGATCTGCCCAGCGAAGTCTAGATCACAGAGTTATCATTAGCTAATTGATAGTGTGAATGTGTGTGTTTCTTTAATGTTTGATAATTTCCTATAATTTTTACCTCACTAATTTGGCAAAAGTTCAAACTTTTTTTCTTTTTTGGTACATAATAAAGTAAAAATATTTGAACTTAATTACTTATAACCTCCATCTTGGTAACAACTTATAGCTAGCATTCTCTGGTAGACCACATCAAGTAACTTATAGTTTGAACATTTTTCATCTTTGCTCTCCTAATCTAAATTTCATTGGAGCATTGCCAGTTCTTCCACTAGTTTCACCTACTACAAAAAAGCAATTATTAAATGGCATTTAGCTTCTTTGTAGTCGACCTCCTCTCCAATCTGTCTAGTCTAAAAAGTTAATTTTTTTCACTTTTTTTCTTTTTAAAAATTAAAAAAACAAAACAAAAAGGAGAAATAGATGCACAGACTGTGCGACTGGACAAAGAAAGAAAACTGGAGAAAAGTCACAGGCCATTAAACATTAGATATTTAACATTGGTTGTAATAACCAACACTCTAGAGTCAACATTTTTTTAATTTTAACATCAATTATTTAACGTTGGTCAAAATTGACGTTAAACAACTCATAACTCACATAACTTAATCATATTTAAAATTTTTTGTAAGAATTTTGTCTACCCTTAATGTTTTTTTAATATTTTAACAATATTTAGGGTTAGGGAATGGAATACAAATATAAAAGTAATAGCTTCATTACCCCATCATTTTGTTTGGTTAAGAGTTCAAAGAGTCAAAAGTGACACCTTGATTGAAAGCATTAACAAGATTGGATAGAGAAGAATTTAAAATCGGAAAAATGATAATTTAGGGGATATTTTGTGGTTTCAAAATTTGAAAGAATAATTGTAAATAATCCAAAATTAAAGAGGATTAATATTTGCATTTTTCCTACAAGAAATAAGGCATATAACAATGTTAGGGGAACTTAGAGTGGGTTGACTATTAGATTTTGACTAGTATAAAATACAAGAAAAGAGGACAACTTATCCTTATCAAATAATCCATGAGTTAGACAAGTCCAGCCAAATTTATTATTAGCAAAATGGTATTCTAACCTATTATTTTGTTGAGTTAGATAACCAATCCATGAAACACATAACTCATTGTTGGCATTGAGAGTACAGCAAAAGAAGAATAGAAAAGTTTAGTCAACTAGATGTACTGCTTAGGTGGAGCAACATGCGAGGGATTTCCTTTCTTAGTTAAGATGAGAATGAGAGGTTGTCTATAGTTGCCAATATATAGTATTGTTTAAGGTAAAATGACCATTTTTAAAGGAAGATGAATGAGCTGGCCCATGAAGTTTAGGAATTATTTTCCTTTTATAGCTAGGGATCCATGCCAGCTATTGTCTAACCTCTTAGGATTTTGTGATATCTTCCTAGTCATAGAGGCCTTGATAATGTGGGTTGGATCATTTTAGGCCCATGAGCATATTAGGCCTGAAAGTTCCCATAACACTTGCCCTTAAGTCCACTAACAAGGTTAAGAGCTAAGCAAGCTTTAAAGAAGGATGTATTTAAGCTTCTGATTTTGAAAATTTGAACGACTACATCACCTTTATGACAGTTGGGATCTTTGTGAAAGCATTTATAGTGTCCCTTCCCCTGAAAAAGGAATTTGTTCATTTTCCTGACATTCTTTAGGTTTTTCTTATAATTTCAAGTCCCATGGCTGTATCTCATTGTGATTTGCCTTTCTTAATCTATGAGCACCAAGATGACCAAAAAAGATTTGAAGTTCTTGTAGATTGAATTCATCATTCCTTCTTATTTCCATTTATTTTTATGAAAGGGCTTCTTTCTCCCTTCAGATACTAGTTCTGATGCAATATGATGTGTATATGAGGATCATTTGCTGTGTAGGCTTTTATTCCCACCTCACTATTTTGTCAAAATGGTTTTAACTAAGTTCAATCTGTCACTAACATGGTAGATTCCATCTTTCATTATAGTGATTATCAATTTTGTTTTGATGCACAAGTGAGCTTTGTTAGCCTCTACAATTTGCAGTCCTCGCTAATCTTTAAGGCTTGCAAAGATGCTAAGGTCATGATAAAGGTTGGTGGAAGCTCATGCCTTAGGTGGAAAGTTTCCTTAAGGATCCACCTTTGTTTCGTGATTGGAAATGTTACTTTCTTTTAATTAAGAAATTGTACATGATTTTCATCAAAGATAGATAAGAAAGTTCATAAAGAGTTTGTTGACTAGCTTTCTCGCCGTATAAGTACATGTATATCTTTTACCATTGTTTCCTTTATAAGAAATATTATAATAAAGCACTCACCTCTTCCTTTGTTCTAGATAAAAAATAATGTCAACAAATCGCATTCAATTAATATGAATTTTCTTGCCATGGGTCCACTTCATAAAAGTAAGTTGATATACTACTTACAATGTCAATAGATTCAAATTTTGAACCTTAGATCAAAACCAAAGGTTGAAAACTCAAAATAGTGGAGTTTTTAGTTCTTTTGAGACAAGAACTTATGCAAGTAGTAGCAATAACAACATAACTTCAATGGTATGTCATATTATAGAAAATTGTTAAACATTATTGAATTAAATTATTATGATCGATTTGTGGTTACCTTGTTCAAATGTGCATGGGCCAACATGACCAATTCAAGAGGAATTAAAAAATATGATTTGGGATTCACATTTATTAATTTTTCAAGGTTGATACACATTGGTAATACTGAAGATGATGAACCATACATTTAAACCTCATAAGCTTAACAAATATATTATATGAAAAATGAGTTAGATAAAGATTGGAGTATGGTCGTGCATTTAAAACAACGTGACTTACATAACATAGATGAAGATGATAAAGATATTTATGAGAGTAAGCTAAACCAACCTTAATGAGTGGAAATACTATTCCCAAACTTGGAAGTACATTTATGCTTGTTTAGGTCAAATGTTCTTTAGTTTTTTTTTTCCTTTTGTGCATTTTCATTAAATATATATGTTTTTATGTTTTTATGTTTTTATTTTCTTATATAAGCTTACATGTTATTTTGTCTCTATTAACAGGAATTTGGAAGATGAAGAAATTCTTCAAGAAGTCTAAATCAATTAGCATAAGTAAAGCTGGTATGCCCAACATTAGTAGTCCTTTGCCAAGCTTGCCCATCAATGATAGGGGACATCTGAATTATCTAAATCCTATTAATCCACCTAGTTCATCCACATCCCCCATTTTAGATGTTCCTGATGTCTCAGGCTTCTAGCCAAATTTGGTCGTTAAGGACCTATTCATAGATGATGATCAAAAAGCAACCCGAGGGACTTGCACAATCTGCACGACAATCATAGAGACAAAATTGGTTAGTTGAAATCATTGGTAAGTAAAGTAACAAGTATCTTAGTGCTAATTCATTTATTTCTCATTTGTATACTAACTTTAATTCAATAGATGAGGTAGAAATGGTGATGCACAAATAAATGACTGTGCATGATGTTTAGGCTCTTCCTTTTAGGTAAAAGGTCATAATATTATGGAACAATTCCCTCTAACCGATTGAAGATAGTGGTGGACTATTGGGTGGCTTTTTATGCATGGTTGGGGCTGATTTTAAATCATTTTCACTTATTTACCTAGATTAGAGGAATGCTTCATAAGAGTACAAAGATTGCATATATACCAATGTTATTCAGGTAATAGCATATTTACTATTCATTTCTCTTACCACATTAAGTTTATATATTTACTACCTGTTGTATTTTATCTTGTAGACTAAGTTTTTTATTGACAATATACATAAAAATATATATTCGATAGTCACTGGAAGCTAGATGGAGACATTTAGACTATGAATTATATAAAAATGATGAGACTAGCACCAAAAAGCAAATAATTGAAGATGTCCTAGATGGCATAGATAGGTATCATTGAACATCATTTATAAACTATTGTTTTAGCAAAAAGTCTCAAGTATCATATTTATTTTTTAAGATGTACTAATTCTTGAATGATAAATATTTTAAGATGTAATAATCATATTTAATATTTTTCTTAATAATCAAAAACTTGCAAAGATAAATAAAGAAAATAAAAAGATGTTAACTCCGCCACATATCAATGGTTCAAAAAGCTTTACACAGAAAAAAAAAACTGAGATGGCAAGTTCATTTTAGTAAATAAGTCATTTAAATTTTAAATATAATTTAAGATATGTCATATATGTCTTCAAATTTGCAAGAAGCTAAGCATAAGGGTCTAATCACATGGGGAGATGTGTGAACTTTGGTTTATAAACATGGCGATAGATCTTACCTTAATGTTAAAGCTAAAGTTGTCTCTATAAGTGTTTGAATAACATGAGTGCTAATTTTTTATTTGGTTGAAAGCGTTTATTTTTCAATTGATTTATTATGCTCTATCCAAATTTGCAAGAACATATTAGAATGTCTCAGGCTAAAGACTCCTCTTCTCAAGAAATTTGGAGTAATGATTCCTTGGCTCGAGTCTTAGGAAGTAAAAAGCACTATGGCCAAGTTTGAGAAATAGGATTTAGTGTTTACCCCCCTAAGTGTTTGGATGTTAAGCTTGTAGGAGTTTCTTTAGACCTTCTTACAAAGAATTACAAAATTAGGTCACTTAACTTAAAGTACAAATGGCTGAAAGAGACAAGTGACAATGATAAACAAAGGCCAAAAATGCTATAATTGTCAAGCAACTATGACAAATTAAAGCAATTATGGCTTTCATACTCCAAAGTTTTCAAGGTATATTGCCACTAGAGTTTGTAGCCTTATAAACCTAAGGGGTAATTTTCTAAATTTATATTATAGTTGCAGCCATACAAATGAATTTTGACTAATAATATTTTTTTTTATATTTAAGAGATCAAATGATCAAAATAGTAAACACCAACTTGCTAACGATAGTCATTCTCCATAAGAATAGATATATTATTTAGAAAAACTTTATATTTACTTTACCTATTTGTAGACAAATGGAACATGATTTTTTTTTTTTAATTTTAATAGCATTATGGTTGTTGTTATTGAAAGTTAGTTCCGATTGTTGGATATATTGTTGAAAATTGTTACTAGAAACTAGTTGTTAGATATATTAGTTGCTCAAAAGGTTTGTGACAAAAAAATTTGGCTATCAAAGGCCAAACCTATCCTATTCACGATTACGAACCGTGGCTAAGTTAGTATTAGCTACGGATTGAATTAACCGTGGCTATGCTAAGAAAAAACTTAACCACATTTATCAAACTGTGGTTAAGGCTTTCTTAACCACAATTAAATGTAACCATAGTTAGGACAAACTTAGCCACAATTTACATAACTGTGGCTAAGTGGTGCTTTAGCCATAGTTAAGATAAACCATGGCTAAGTGAGCCATAGCAGATAGTCCTAGTCTTAGAGATGATTTTATATAACCATGGTTATGACAAGATTTAATTGCAGTTTTTAGTAACTGTGGCCAAAGCTTGTTTTACCTACGGTTTTACCAACGATTAATGAAAATTGTGGTTAAATCCTTATCTAAGAATAGTTTTACTATGGATATTGCAACCATAGTAAAAATTCATAACTACAGTTATAACTATGGCTAAACTTACATTTTAAAATTTTTGTAAATAGGAATCATCCTTATAAAATTTATAAACAAACTAATTATAATAAACATATAAATATACTAGTATCAATTTCGTTCAAAAAAGTGTATATGTAGTAGGTTGACATATTTATTTTCAATTAGTTTTATTTATATTTCCTTTGAAAATATCTTGTTTCTAATTTTAGCATATGCTTACTGATATGATGTGTTAATCTTATTAAGATTAGCATTTATCTTTTTATTTTTTCTCTTTATTTGTAACTTCTATCGGATCATGGCTACAGTGATTAGGGGTCAAACTAAAATGTTTTGAGCTATCTTAATTACTTTGGCATTTAGTTAGGCTAAAGAGAGAAGGTAATACATATATGTAAACATTATGTGGCAATTTGTCACTAGTTTCAACTTACTTTTTACGAAGTTATTTCATCATACATGTGATTTCTTGCCCAAAATTTGATCTGGTTTTCTTATCCCAATTGGCTACTAATATATCAAGCTAGATAATGTTTGGTATCCTATAAGATTTATTTGCTATTCTGAATAAATTGGTGGAATATGGGGTTCACTATTTGTATGTTTTGTTCCATGGCATCAATTTGGTAATTCATTTTCTTATTGTGCTTCATTTTTTAGCATGGAAATCTCTATCTACAAATTTTACTAATGCTTTTAGCTACAGTTTTTTTTTTAGCGTTAGAGCTTTCTTTATGATTTTCAGCCTAAAAAATTGATTAAATTTCTATTGAATACCTACTTGTAGTTTTCATTCTAGCATAGGTCATGCTTGTCTTTATAATGAGTGCATGAATGATTGTTCTAAGTTCAATAGTTTGTACTTTATATTGGGTTTTTACAATTAAGATGGTACCACCACAAGTTTAAACTCTCCTCTTAAATTTCCATTTGAATTTTGAGTGAGTATTGTGCAATTGGACCTTGTCATCAATTTTCTAATTGCAAGGCATACAAGGATCAAAAGAAGGTAGCTAGCGTTAGAATTTGATGCAATTTAGCCACTATTTATAGTTTCTTTGTGCTTTTGTGTTGATCTACTAAGAAGCGTCAATAATTGCCCGGCTATATTGGATTCTTTGTAGCTAAAAAAATAAAAGATTTCAAAAATTATTCAAAATATCAACTCTTAGAAGTATGAAGGTTGCTTTCATAAATGGCACATTGCTTTCCAAAAAAAAGAAACCTACAGTAGTCATTAGTGGTTTCTTGTCCTTTTGCAAAAGAAACATGATAGATAGAAAAAAATACCTAATATTTTCTATTTATCTTTTACCAATGGTAATTTTCAATGTAATTATTTTTTGCCCTAACAAGGATGAATTATATGCTTAATGATGACTAAAAAGCTATTGTTATACCTGATGTTTTCTTGGAATTAAAATGCTATGGTTGAATGTTTAGACTGAGATTGATGTAAATGAAATGGATTTAGATAAAGAGAAAACAAAATAAGTAGACATGAATATTGACTTGGCCTATAGTTAATTCTATTTATCCCTTTCTTTTCTTTTCAATTTTCACCCAAACACCTGTGACCTAAAGTCTGCATACCTGACCTAAAAGTTAATCTTCTATAAATAATGGATTCACAATACTTATAGCTTTTGAAAAGTTACTACACACTCCAATAAACCTTTTAAAAATGTTTGAACTTGCTTTATTACAAGAGAAATCAAAATTAGAGGAAAAAAATCAGAGAATAAGGAAATTTTCATTTTTTTTAACAATCAAAGATGAAATTTAAGAAAGAATAAATTTTGCCTCTGATTTGGGCATCCCAAAAATTAAAGACAAAACAAATTCCTTCTAAAAAACAAAGACAAAAATTTTTGTCTCTGAAAATAAAATTAGTCTCTATTGTCTGAGGTAAGAACCCCTATTTGGAGACAAATTAAAGGTTTTGTCTTAAATCAATCAGATAGAAAATTTTGTCCCAAATTAAGGATTGAAAATTTTATCCAAAATTAGCATTTGTCATGACACCATCTACTTCAAGTTGAGTTGACTACCAGAATGTCTATGTCATAAACTAGATTTAATTAAGACTTTAATCTACCAATATAGTAAATGTAAGAACTAAATTGAAAACTCAAACAAATTATAGAGACCACTTTAGTCTATGAGCAAAACATCCTTTACTTATTATTCTTCCATCGTTGAACTTTGTTATCTCTTCCTTTAAACAAGTATAAAAATACCTTTCTTCTTTAGTCTTTTTCTCTTTCTCTTCTTTTTGTGTTGCCCCACTCTCTCTATCAAACCACCAAACACCATATACCACACATACAACTCCCACATAGCTTTGGTTGCTTATACTGAGCCATATAAAGTAACAAATGTTGGATCAAGTGCTTACTACTATACCACAAGATATAACTATTAGTCAAAGTGTAACTCTTTTTACTTAACCACACTAGTCTAAGTATCATATTTCAATCTAATTCTAACTTTTTATTACACCTTGCTAAAGCAATGTTGGCCACATCAACAATCCCTCCTCCCCCCCTCAAAATAACACATGCCTTCTACAAAGTGTCTTTCTCGAGGAATCAAACTCATGACCACACTAACAACAAAGAAGGAAAATACATAAGGAATATAAAATTCTTAGTTTCTCACTACTTTTTTAGTTTGGTTTCTTCAATGCTAGCTAGTGAGTCATTCCTCTCCAAAATTTCTTTCTTGTTCTATTCTGGTTTCCTCTTTCCATAAGAAAGGTCATTTCATGATTAAACCATCTGTTTCTTTTTCCTGATTAATCTGATTCTATAGAACTTTAATCTATTCAACTTGAAAGAAACTAAAAGATATATACACACACACACATATGTATATGTATATGTGTGTGTGTGTGTGTGTGTGTGTGTATCTTTATGTTTTCCTATTAAAAAAGAACTTTTAGAAGTGCATATCTAAGATCATTTAAAAAAATTGCATAAAAAAACCTTAAACAAAATACAAGGATATATAAATCATTATTTAAAAAACAAAAGAACCTTTGATTGAATTAAATAAACAATTGCCAAGGCCTCTAATCCATTTATTGAATATTTCATACTAATAAAAAAAGTTCATAAAGTAAGGGAAATCATAAAATGGATAACAAACCACGAGCAATTTTTCCACTAATAAATAAACAAATCCAAAACCTATTACCTTCCAACCAAAAAGGAAAAAAAAAGCATGGCACATGTTTAAAAAAAATGGATTATCCTTTTTTGGGGGAGGTAGGGAGCAGTTGTCATTACTGGGAAGGCAGGTATGGCTTTTTTTTAGCCATACCCATATCAAATATATATTTAGTATGGATACGTGTATCGTAAAGGTACAAAGGTATCCAAAATATTTTTTTCCTAGAATACATTTCGGTACTAGATGAAATGGCTCTAAAATAGCTACGAAACGATTACATCCTAAACGACATAATTTTTACAACATTTTACCTATCTCTTCTTTGAAAGCCCTACATCTTTCGAAAGCCCTACACTTGTGCTTCTGTGTTCATGATTCATCAGCGGCCTTCGTCCTTCATGCTCTGTCGTAATCTCTGACGAGACTCTAGTTCCTCCATTGTCTTCTCCGATAAGTGCTGGTGCTCGTGGCTGGTGACTAGTTCCTCCATGCTATTTAACAAAGAATCACTTATTCTTATTGTAAGTATCAAGTTCTCCCCCCTTCTTGCTGTGAGTATCTGCCAAAAAATCTGCGTGTTTGTGGATTGTAAAAGTGAGCTGGTTTTTATGGACTGCTTTATTTGTTTTTGTTCCAAGAAGGTCATTAGATTAACATTTGTTTCATAAACCTTTATCATATGTTACATTTCCTAAGTATCACATTCTTGGATGTTTCTTTCTATGTGTTTATTTCAGACACATAATTTCCATTTTCATATACTTGTTTTGCACTTAAAGGATCAAGTTGGACCCATTTGAGTAGGCATTAACTTCTTTTTTACTTATTCTACCAAGTCCAACTATCAAATTTAAACTTATCTCATCCTCTACACGTTTGTCTCTCCATTTTACGCAATATAGCATCTATGCCAACTTGCTTTAGTCTATTAGAGGTAGGAATGTCCTTCTTTTGTATACCAAGTTCAAAAGACCTCTCTTTGATTCCTTGATGCTCATTCCAAGTGACCAATTTTAGACCTAATAAAAATGTTTCACAATTGCCGGATATTGATATTCCTACATTGAATCAGCCTCTAACTGAGTTTGAAATTAAGGGATCAACCCATTAGCCTGGCTACTACTTAAGAAGACCAGACAATATCAATGGAAGACCAGAAAAGATAAAAAAAGAAGCAAATATTCAGATTCATGGTTAAGTTTTAGTTCCTACTATTATCTCTAAAGTTAAGGTCATGGATGCAAAAGATCATGAATGATACAATAACTTTGAATTAGAATATCTTCATTAAAGATTAGTTAATTTCAAATAATATTATTCTTTCCTTTGAGCTTACAACATATATTTATAAGGCAAAAAGGGTGAAAAATAGTTCTTCCTTAAAGTCGTGCTAATCTATGTGAGATTTCCTACTCATGAAAGGAAAATGATTTTTTTACAATTTACTTTTTAATGGTCAAAATGTTAGTCAATTTACTCCTCTAGGGGTACCAAAAGGTGATCCATTGTGACTATATTTACTTCTCGTTTGTTCAAATATCTTATCATGTATGTTTCTTGAGGAGAAAAGTAACGAGAATATTTAGGGGATTCTATTTGCCGAAAAGGTCCAATTGCCTTGTATTTGATATATGTGGATGCTACCATGCTTTTCTTTAAGGCCACCCTTAAAGCTAGCCTTTAAAGCAAAGTTTGCAGAGAGAGCACAAGCATCTATAATTTTGATCCAAAGCTAGCTTTAATTAATTGAACATAGACATTAAAGCATCTAATTAAAATATTAGGTTAAGCTTTTAATTTTAAAATATTTTTGAAATTGACAAAATTAGATTCAGATCAAATTCTAATTATGCTAATATGTCAAAATCAATTCTGTTCTAGTTTGTAGAAAGCCTATTATCATCAGCATGTTAGATGTTATATCTGTGTAATGATATGTGATGTGCCCTGTTGTTACTCTTTCATTATAGGTATCATGGCCATTGGAAGTTCTAATTCTGCAAATAATCCTAAGTCCACTGCTTCTCCAAAAAGAGGAAACTCCTTTATGGGCTTATATAACTTTGATTGTTAAAAGCAGAAAAGGAGAAACTGCAAATCCTAGTGGAAACAAGCAATGGAAGTGTAATTATTGTAACTGTAAATTTCAAGGGTCTTATTCTAGAGTTAAATGGCATTTGTTGAGTGGTAAAGGAATTTTTGTGTCCCAAAGTCGATGCTTATTATTCAATAGAGATGAAAAATTTATAAGAGGAAGCTAAGAATAGATCAAAACCAAAAGAAGTGTCATTACCACCACCAACTAGAGGCTTAGCTCCTTTAAGTGTTCAAAGTGAGTATAATCAAGGAAAAAATAAGGCTGTTGGCACTTTGGAAAAAGCCTTCAATTGATTGGTTAGGAAAAATTTATGTGCAAAAATTGTTAAGATATTTTATTCAAGTGGTTTACCTTTAAATTTGGCACATAATCCATATTACATTAGCTCTTATCAATATGCTACAAATAATGTGATTTCTGGTTTTAAAGCTCCTAGTTATAATGCACTAAGAGACCATTTATTGCAACAAGAAAGGGCAAATGTTGAGAGGTTTTTTGAGCCAATAAAAGAGACTTAGAGTGAAAAAGGAGTGAGTATAGTGACAAATGGCAGGATTGATACACAACAAAGGCCATTAATTAATTTTATGGTTATATTTGATAGGGGTCCTATTTTTGTGAAGGCAATTGATGGGACTAAAGAATACAAGGACAAATTCTACAAAGCTGATTTGATAAAGCAGACAATTGAAGAGGTAAAACCTTAAAATGTGATTCAAATTATTATTGAAAATGCCCCTGTTTGTAAAGCTACTGGCAAGATTATTGAGGCTGAGTATCATCATATTTTTTGGATACCATGTGTTGTCCACATATTAAATCTCGTGTAAAAGAAACATATGTACAACTAAAAACATTTAGGCAAATGAATTAGTATATGAAGAATGCCATTGGATCACTTAAATTAGAAATGATATAATTGTTATTAGGACTTTCATCATGAATCATCCCATGAGGTTGGTCATTTTTAGTGAATTTGTGCCCTTGAAATTGCTTACCATTGCTGAGACTAGGTTTGCTTCAACCATTGTGATGCTAAAAAGGTTTAGACTTATAAAAATATCTCTTTGCACAATGATAATTAGTGATGAATGAAATACATATAAAGAGAATGATGTTGGAAAAGCTAATACTATTAAAGAGTTAATTCTTGATGACTCTTGGTGGGATAAGATTAATTACATCCTTTCTTTCACAAAGCCTATTTATGACATACTTAGATTTTGTGATATGGACAAACCTACTCTTTACTTGATTTATGATATATGGGATTCAATGATAGAACAAGTAAAGGTATTAATATACAAGCATGAGAGAAAGAAACTTTCTAAGCATTTAAGATTTTATGAAGTTATGTATGGAATTATAATTGATTATTGGACAAAGAGTTGTACACCACTTCATTGCCTTACTCATTCATTAAATCCTAGGTAAGCTATACTAATATTCCATATTTATGTTATTGATATTCTTTTTACATTTATTTTATGCTAAACAAGTCTAATTCTCATTGTTTTTATTGCATACTACATAGGTATTGCACTCCTCAATGGCTTGGCGAAACACCAAATAGAGTTCCTCCTCATCTAAATGCTGAAATTTCAACCGAGAGGACCAAATGCTTTAATATGTACTTTAGAAATCTTAGGGAGAGAAAATTGGTCCTTCAAGAGTTTTCAATATCTTGTGAAGTTTCATATGCATATTCATCATTATATTTCTTACAATAATGGTGGAATCTGGAGCCTAAAGATTGGTGGTTAAATTATGGTTCTTCAACCCCAATGCTCTAACGACTTCCATTAAAGCTTCTTCATCAACCATGTTCATCATCTTGTTGTGAAAGGAATTAGAGCACCCACTCTTTTATTCACTCACCAAAAAGGAACAAGTTGAATCCAAAAGGGGCTAAAAACTTGGTTTATATTGATACCAATCTTCATCTTCTATCAAGAAAGAGTGAAGAGTATTGTAATCGAGTGACTAAGATGTGGGATGTTAATGGAGATCATTGGAAACCATTTAATAGGGTCGGAGGTCTTGAAGTTGCAACCTTGTCTTTAGATGAACCAGATTTGGAACAAAAGCTTATAAGGAATGTTACTAATATGGATGTAGATGAAGATGAAGATTAATTTGAATTGGAAATTCTAGTATTAATGCGTGTAGGGAATGTAACTTGTTATAAACATCTTATTTATGCTTGCAAATCGTTTTATCATTTATGATATTGTAGCTTATTTGTAGTTTAATTTAGTTTTTAATATGTAAGATTATAGAACATATATATTTTTTTATACCCGTATCCTAAAATTTTAGAAATTGTCATATTCCATGTATCGTATCGTGTCATATACAACACGCATACCTATATCGATGCTTCCTAATCATTGATATATATTTTAAAAGAAACTACAGATACTTTCAATTTATCTTATGGTTTACACCATAATTTTTAATGCAGGTAGTGCTTAGCGAATTTTGTCTTTAATACTTTGTTATATTATGTTAAATTATAAGTGCAATTTTAGCAATATTCTATTTTCAAAATCTATATAATATAACTAACCATGCTATGTCATGCAATTTTTCCTTTCAAAAATAATTTCTTTTTTATTAAAAATTTCTTTATTATGGAAAAATTTTTTGGGGAAAAAAAGTTATATAAATTGTTTAAAGTTTTAAATTAATCTATTTATAATTATTATTTTCATCCTGTAATTATAAAAGGAAATAGAATCATGAAAACTTTTATAATATTATTATTTTCATAAAAATAAATTATTTTTTTTTAGCAGTTTTCTTTTAATAGATTAAAATATATAATAAAAGTTGGAAGGTGAGAGGTATATTGGACAACAGCAAACCCTTATAAGCTTATCAAGTGCACATACTTCAACAACAATCCCTTATAAGCCTATCAAGCCCACTCCCATGTACTTGACCACACTTCTATCAATCATCTCCCTTATATTCGATTTCACCACTCTCATGTTTTTAACTTTTCAACATGCACCATTCCTATCTCCCAAAAAATATGGGATCAAGATTTTATTAAAAAAAATTTGTAACAAGAGAAGTTCAAAAAATTTAATATAAAGAGTGAATTTGTTAATAAAGGATGACAAACATGAAAACAAATTAAGAAACAGTAGCTTGAATTGTGTTAATGCATATTATCCTTAAGAACTATTTCACTGCAATATAAAATTAAATGCAAAAGCTCTTCAGAATTAAACAAGCTCTTTTAAAAAATTCAAGTGATAGAACAATAACTAATTATGTATAACCCAATAGTCAGGAGGGGAAAAAAGGTGTAATAAGAAGAATGTATCTGGACATAATTATTTTTGTCATTAAAAATAATAACATTGGAATATTAATGTTAAAGAGATAATGGACAAGATAACAGGCAGATAATCTGAAAACATGGGAGAAACTTAAAATTCAAAAATTGAAAATACTCAGACAATGGAGGAGCTTCCTATCCGAAAAATAAGAACTAAATTTGCCCAGTTCAAATGTAACCATAATTAATTAATTTAAATTAAGAAAATTATTTTTGGATAGGTAAAAAAATATTTTGCAAAAAGCTAGCCCATATAGTTAACTCACATGCATGAGGGGGAAATCTACAATTTGCACTACACTTAAACAACTTGGCCCAGTCTTGTGCACGCGAGCCCATTTCTCTTTTAATCTCTTTGCAAGCCCAATAAAAGTCCTCAATATATAAGCGCTTACAATTCTTCATTTCAAGCAATGCAGGACTTCTTTTTGAAATCCACACTTTACGATAATCCCCCACATATTTCAAAAAGAGAAGTGAAGATTAAAAGGTTTTTTACTAGGTTATACACATAAGGGTAAATGTTTTGAATATGGTGTCTTTTGGACTATGAATCAGACCTATATAGATAAAACTTAACATACAAAATTATTGGTGAAATTTATAACTTCTATGAACCAAAAACTCTCAAGTACGTTAGTGATCTTACCAGTCATATTACCCCCTACATTTTTTGCTGTTAATGCTATTTTGGGCTAATAGGCCATGCGCACGTCTAGTAGTTCATGAATACTTTAAAGATTTTGCCATGATCTCATAGGAATAGCCCTATTCCATACTCATTAGGTGATTTCATCAAGTATATCTATAATGAATACACCACCTATAAAGGATATAAAAATCATTAAGAGCATTTCGCTTATCCTCTCATTTAATGCATCCTAGCACTTTCTCACATTATAAGAAAGGACTAAAAATAATGGTACTAGTAGAATTAAAAAATGACTTATTATTATCTATATGAACCTTCTTCACGAGATCTCCAATCATAAAGGTTGAGTTACTATTATTGTTAATTTCAAATTGTCTTAAGTCTCATTTCTCTCAATATTTTAAGAATTAATTTCTTTCCTAGATGTTTGGTCAAAGGATCTGCTAAATTCACTTTTGACTTTACATAATTGATTGATATAATTCCATCTTTTAGCAGCTACTTTACCATATTATGTCTTAATCGTATGTGTTTACATTTACCATTGAAAGTCTTATTCTTTGCAATGGCTATTACCGCTTGACAATCACAGTGCCTAGACATAAATAGTGTTAGTTTTATACCTAATAGAATATTTGCTGAGAAGTTTCTCGACCACTCAGCCTCATTATCAGCTAATTCTAAAGCAATAAACTTTGACTCTATAGTTAACCTAACAATAATTATTTGTTTAGCTGATTTCCAAGTTACTGCACCACTGCTAAAGGCAAATACATAACCATTAGTAAAATTTTGTCTCATCTAAATTAGAGATCTAGTTAACATCACTGTATCTTTCTAATATAACTAGAAATTCACTATACATGATACTATAATTCATGGTACCTCTAAAATATCTCATTAGTCTAATTAATGCTATCCAATGATTACGATTGGGACAATGTGTATACCTGCTTAATCTACATAAAACATAAGCTATGTCAGGTAGGGTGAAATTCATTCAATGCAATAGACTCCTAATAATCTTTGCATACTCAAATTGAGCAATAGGCTCACATATATTTTTCTTTAGTTGAGTGTTAGTATCATAAGGAATATACACTGATTTGTCATCAAAAGGACTAAATTTCTTAAAAAGTTTCTCCATATGATGTTTTTATGATAATGAAATATTATTACCATTCTTTATAATTTTAACACCCAAAATCACTCTTGCTTCACTCATGTATCAAATTTAGATATAAGAAAATGTTTATTTTCAAGTGTAATGTCTAAACTAGTACCAAAAATAAGTATGTCATCAACATACAAACAAATAATTATACATTCATTATTTTCTAATTTTGTATACACATACCTATCAACTTCAATAGAAGAAAAATCATCATCCATCAATATTTGATCCAATGTCTGATGCCCTTGTTTTGGAGCTTGTTTCAAGCCATATAAGGATTTAAGAAGTTTGCAAACTTTATTTTCTTGTCCAAAAATAACACAACCTTTAAGTTACACTATATAAATTTCTTCTTGTAAATCATTATTTTAAAATGCTATTTTGACATCCATTTGGTGAACAAAAAGTTTATACACTAAAACTAAAGCAATTAAAACTCAAATAGAAGAAATTCTAGCAATATGAGCAAAAGTGTCAAAATAATCAACATTTTCTTTTTAAGTAAAATATTTTGCCACTAACCTTACTTTATATTTTTTCAATTAACCTATTGGGGTTGTATGTTCTTTTAAAAATCCATTTGCAATAAATAGTTTTTGCTCCCTAAGGGTAAATCTACTAAAACCTATATATTATTTTTATTAATTGAATCAATTTCAGTTTTAATTGCTTCTTTCCAAAAATATGTATCAGATGATGCAATTGCTTCAAAATAAGTTGAAAGTTCATCTTCTATAATAAAAGTATAAAAATCATCTCCAAAAAAAGTTTCCTTTCTTTATCTTTTGCTTCTTCTCAAATCCTCAGATAAATTTTCAAAACTATTTTGTGTAAGCACATAAGAAATAACTTTAGTTTTCATAAGAAAAATATGTTCAAAGAATTCAACATTTTTCATCTCTATTATGGTATTACAATCAAGCACATCACTTTTCAAAATAAGAAATATATAGGCAACACTATGTTCAGCATATCCAATAAATATACAATCAAAAGTCTTAAAACCCATTTTCTTTTTCTTGGGTTTAGGTAACATAACTTTTGCAAGACACCTTTATACTTTCAAATATTTGAAATTAGGTGCATAACCCTTTCATAACTCATATGATGTTTTATTAGTTTTCTTGTAAAGAATCATATTTTGTAAATAGCAAACAAATAATAAGTCTTTAAATAAGGTATATTCATCTTGTAACACACCAAAATTAATTAACGTATTAATCATAATTAAGAAAATTATTATGGAATAATTGGGCAAGTTATGTAAATAGGAGTTTATGGAGAAATAAATAATTACTGTAAGCTTAAAATTCAATTGAGTTGGAACTTAATTTATACCCATAATTAATTTAAGTAGGTTAAGGATAAAAACTAATAGAGGCCTAATAATTTTAGGTGCAGACCCAATTTTACATAAACTCTTATAGTTTGCCCAATATTCATTATGCAAACTTAAATTAGATTGACTCTTAGAACTTGACTTAACCCAATCAAAATTTTGTAGCCCAACTTATAAAATCTAGCCCATCAAGCATAAATCTGAAACCCACTTAGAATTAGGCCTTTGGGTCAACCCATAACCCATTTAGGACCCAACTTAAACCCAACTAAACTCTACACTCCATCAACCCCCTCCCCATTCTACAGAAAAAATATAAGAGACAAAGTAAAATTCGAAGGCCTTAGAGAGAGGTTAGGGTTCTTAGCATAAATCCATCATTTCCCATTTTTAGACTCAAAATTATCTAAGGTAATTGTTATATAACTTAATCCTCTCCTCTTTTTCTTCAATTTGACCTAATTAGTTTTTCATTGAGAGTATTTCACCCATACCCAAAATCTGAAACTTGTTGTTTGATATTTCCATAGTGAAACTTCGAAGTTTGGAGTTATAGATATTGTTAGATAAGTATAAACTCCTAATTTTAATGCTTTTTCTGCTAGTTAGAGACCCCCATAGTTGATTTATAGTATGGGTATTAATTTTGTACAAATTTACCTAAGATTAGAGTGATACTTTGAAATTTCTGGTGGGGGGAAACATCCAATCTAAATTTTGCTCTTGTAGTGGTTTGGTAAGTGTCCTCTAGGTAGTTATTAGTGGTTTAAATTATTTAAGTATTGGGTTGATGTTATAATTGATGAATAGGAATGGTAATGGTTTGATTTTGTGTTCATAAACTGACGTAGCATTATTGTTGGTTCTCCGAAAAATTGTCCACAAATGAGGTAACTAGGGTTATTGTTAATTTCATGCATATATCTACTTTAATTTTATATTTGCTGCAAATGTATGATTTTTGAATGCTAAATGAATGGTTGGCTACCTAATATATATATTGTGTTTGGACCTTAAGAGTCTATGGTAGTGCTATAGTGTAGTTGTCACCCGTGCATATACTTCAATCGGGCACCAGGTTATTACCAGACCCTAAATGCACTGAGCCCTAGTTGTACTCATTATGGAGTAGGTGCCGTGGAAGAGCCTCTCCCAGTGTTATTGGCGTTCAACATGTAGATTTGTGATTATTAGTATGGAATAGTAGTCACTGATAACCCAATTATTTCATTTGCTGATATAACTAGTATATTTTTCTGATATTCATATGATTTCATGCACATATATTAATTAAATTAAAATATATGAATGAAATTTGCCTTAGTTACTGAGATTTGCATCTCACCCTGTTTCATGGGCTAACTATTTTAGGTGAAGGTCTTTTGGGTAAAGACAAGGGTAAGCAAATGGATGAACATCTATAAGCTGAGGATTGGTATGGGAAGCTATACTTAGGCTGAGTTGATTTAGGGTAGATGCTAATTTTGTTGTTATCATGTATAGCATCATCATGTAATCATATTGCCAAATGTAGGAGTTTTATATTTTGGTAATTTATGATGTATCTAATAGGAAGTTAGGCCTTATACAATCTAGTATTTGATGTATGTGTTTATGTATCTGATATGGAACCTAGTTGATGCTAAGTTATGGTCAATTATGTGGAAATGTAATCATGTGTTAATTTGAATGATGACTTAGACTAGTAATGCATGGTACCCTATTAGGATTCCTATTTGAATGATAATATTAATTGCATATGAATCTGGTTACTTGTTATTATCACATGGAATTTACTGATGCATAATAGTTTAGAAGTAGAAATCAACATTTAAGCCTTAAATTGGTAAGATTAGATATGTCAAGTAAATCAAGTAGATAAATGCCATTAAAGTCTCACAAATTGCGGGAGAGTGATCCTAGAGGGAGAGTTGGAGTGTATGGGATGAAATTTGGAAAGTATAGGCACAAGAGAGAGTCATGCCACAGCCGAGAAGAGGTCGCCATAGCCAAGAGAGTGATAGAAGCGAGGAACGCCATGGTGCAAGGCATCTCGCCACAGCGCGAAACAAAAGTGTTACTCAATGAGGGTAACAAAAAGCAACCTCGCCGCAGCGCAATATGTTCTGCCGCGACATAAGTCAAGGAAATCAGGTGATAAGTGTTCCAATAGATAGTTTCACTGCGGTGCAACAATATCCCGCCATGGCTCTAATTGTGAAATTCTGTATAGTAGCTCCAGGGGGTGTTCCGTCGTGATGAGATTTGTGAAAATGTGAGGTTTAACCCTATAGCAACTTAACCACGAAAGGAAGGTTTCAAGTCACGGCGAACATTCCCAAACTCCTCCTTTTAACCTAAAAACCTTGGTTTTCCCCATGGTAATGCTAAGGTATCACTTAGAAACACTTGTAGGAGGTTTTTGTGAGTTGGCGTTAATGAATAAATGAATCAAAGGCTTCTCATTGATAATTAGATTCACTTATGCACTCAAATACTTGTGGTTGTTCAGTTAATAACTCTAATGATATCAAGGTTTAAATTTTTCCCACTTTCTCCTATTTTTAATTAATCATAATGACTTTAAACTTTGATTTGCTACTACTAATCATGCTATTAAGCCTAATTATGGTAATTAAGAATTATGGTCATTACGCACCTCTTTTATCTGACCTAACTCTTTTAATATTTTTATTTAATTGATTTTCTACTTTTGCCTTATATAAAAAAATGTGTCAAATGCCTCATCTTTATTTCTAAGTAAATAAACCTTAGTATATATAGAGAAATCATCAATAAATGTTATATAATATTTTTTACCACCTTTAGTCATTGTTTGCTTTAGATATCCAAATCAATATGAATTAAATTAAATAATTCAATTTCTCTTTGTATAATATGATAAGGCTTCTTATTTAATTTTGATTCTACATAAGTTTTACATTTAGCCTAACACATATTACTAATTCTAAAAATTAAACCAAGAGTTTGCATTTTCTTAATATAAGAAATACTAACGTGCTCTAATCTAGGATGCCATATATCAATAGAATCAATCAAATAAGTAGAAGTATATGCATTTCTATTAATTGGTTTAGAAATATTAAGTACAAAGAGTCTTTGATCACAATAGTCTTTTCCTATGAAAGTATTATTTTTTGTCATTACAATCTTGTCGAATTCAAATGAAACTTTAACCCTAACTTTTCCTAATAATGCAACTGAAATTAAATTTGCTCTAATTTTAGGCACATGAAGTACTTCATTTAGAACCAAGATCTTGTCAGATGTAAGTTTCAAAATAACCTTTCCTTTGCTAGGGACCTTAGCAATTCTAGAATCTTTAAGATATACATGTTCTTCTCCATCCCCTACCAGTGTGTAGGAGGTAAATGTATCTCTATTTGCACATATATGCCTGGTAGCTTCAGATTCTACCACCCATTCTTTCACATTGGTTATAAGGAGAGCTTGAAAAATGATTGCAGTAATAATATCATCTTCTTGGACTAAATTTGCATTTGGTTTAGGAGGATTGTCATTTCTTGCTCTCTTTCTACACTGAGCTGCATGACAACCTGGCTTTCCACAAACAAAACAATTTCCTTTCTTTTTGAAGGTGGGGTTAGCAACTTTAGACTTGTAAATGGATTTTTGTTTGTCATACCTCATTTTATAGGATTTCTCTTGCACGAAGTTCACCTTTAAGGCCATTTCTTTTGCTTTGGCTGCTGTAAACTCTCTTCTATTGGTATCCTCAATGATTATATGGGTAATTAGATTTGATAAAGACAGTTGTTTGTGTTTATATTTGAGTTGTTGTTTATAGTCATTCCATGAGTCAAGCAATTTTTCAATGAGAATGCCTGCAACAAATTCATCAGGTAGGATGCTATTCTCAGCTTGTAAGTCCTCCAATAATTTGTGATACTTATTAATCTGTACTTTTATATCTTTGTTATCAGTTATCTCTCATCTGTAGTAATTTTCAATCACAAATTTCTATTTTCTAGCATTCTCAATGGTGTATTTAGTAATCAATAACTTCCAAATCTTGCTGGCCTCTTTGTACATATAATAGACATAAAAAAGATCATTAGACAAGGTGCTAATAATTGTATTTCTACATACCTTATTTTCTTATGTACAAGCCTCCACTTGATCTGGATCAACTGTTGGTGCAGGTTTCCAAATCAGTAAGAGCAACTACAACACTATGCATGTCAAGAACAAAAAGGATGCATTCCTACCATCTTAGAAAATTTTGTCCTCCAAATATCTCAATTTTTGAGATATCTAAAAAGGGTTTGGCATATGATCAATCAAAACAGTAGGTTTAAGTGGACCATGGATAGTGACATAACGGCAGCTATAATAGTGCCAGCGTCAGAGGAGTCATTAGTGACAATAGTTGTAGGGGTAGTGATGGCAATGGTGTTAGCATGAGGTTTCATGAATAGTTCTTAAAATTGTTAGAAAAGGATGACAAACACAAAAGCAAATTGAGAAACAGTAACTTAAGTTGCATGGATGCACGCTGTCCTTAAGAACTATTTCACTATAATGTAAAATTAAATGCGAAAGTTCCCCTAGATTAAACAATCTCTTCAAAAAAATTCAAGTGGCAAAACAACAGCTAATTATGTGTAACCCAATAATCAAGAGTAAGAGAAAAGGTATAGTCAGAGGAATGTACTTGGATGTAATTATTTTTATTATTAAAAATAATAATGTTGGAATATTAACATTAAGGAAATAATAGAATAGATAGTAGGTGGATAATTTGAAAATGTGGGAGAAACTTAAATTTCAAAAATTGAAAATGCTCAAATAATGGAAGAGCCACCTATTAAAAAAATAGGAATTGAATTTGACCAATTCAAATGTAGTCATAATTAATTAATTTAAATTAATAAAATTACTTTTGAATAGTTAAAAAAAATTTCACAAAAAGTTAGCCCACATGGTTAACTCACGCACATGAGAGAGCAAATCCACAATTTGCACTACACTTTGATAATTTGGTTCAGTCTTGTGCGCGTAAGCTCACCTCTCTTCCAAACTAACTCAATATAACTCCTCAATATATATAAATATAAGCACTTACAATTCTCTATTTCAAGTAATCTTGGGACTTCCTTTTAAAATATTCACACTTCACAATAGAATTGACATGGTCCCGAGGCAGGGATGGCAATAGAATGGGTTAAGATGGATTGTTTAATATTCGTTTTTGCTCTATTCACTTATAACTTGCCTCATTCCTTCTTTATGCACCGATGTGTATTCTAATTTTGGGTAGGTTTAAGGTAAGGAATATATCAAACAAATTGATAAAATATAACTAAGCAATATATAATAAAATCAACAAACAAACAATCAGACGAACTAATAAAATAAGTGAGTTCTAAAGTTTCATAATATGTATGTATGCATTACAAGATCGATTCGAGGCGAAGAATGGATTTGAATATTTGCATTCGAGTTTTCCATTTAATTCAATATCCAATCGATAAATGACTTACTCATCTCAAATAGACAGGGACAAGTTGAGTTGGGCCAAGATTACTATCTCTATCATAACATGTTAAGCCAATAATAAATATTATAGCTAATAAAATAAAGAATTTAAATTATAGCATTTCAAATTTTTTACATTTGCAATTCATAAAATTTTAAACTACACAATGTAAAAACAATCTTAAATTTTTTTCTTAAAAATAATGGCTTCAATTTGGATTTTTTTTAAGTAATTTTTTAAAATAATTTCAAAAGTACCTTTATTAATTTTTTTGAGAAAACTATCTTTTAAATAGAACCCAATTCTCAGCATTATATCTAAAAATTACTTTCTTTGTTCATAAAAAGCACTTTATTAAAAACTTTCTTTCAGAAAAACAAATTATTTTCTACTTATCGAAATTAGACTCTTTTATTTTGATGAATACTTAAAAACTTATTTATATTAAAAAATATATTCATAAGTTTTTTCTCAAAAAGAAAGGCTTCAATTTGAAACTTTTTTAAGCAATTATTTTTAAAATAATTTTTAAGGGGATAATTTTAATTTTAGATCTTTCTTAAAAGAATGACATATGGATATTTAATTTGTTAAAGCAATTTTTAAAATAATTTCAAGCTCATTTTTATTGACTTTTTCTAGAAAACCATTTTTTAAATAAAGGTCCCAACAATATAAACAAAATTACTTCCCCTGTTCATAAAAAGCACTTTATTAAAAGCATTCTTTCAGAAAACACAAATTATTTTCTTCTGATCAAAATCAGACTCTTTTATTTTGATGAATACTTTGAAACATTTATATTAGAAAAAAAAAATTAGTTACATAAAAGATACAAGACTTAAGAAATTAAAACTGAAAAAAGAAAAGAATATAATAAATATTGAACTTAAATACATTAATTCCTCTTTCACTTAAATATATCACTTGAAACAGAGTTTTTGGATTAAAAATAAATTTAAAAGTCATACACATTACTACTCAAAATAAAAAAATTAATCAGAAAATAAAAAACTTCCATTTAGCGGCGTCGTTTGACGTTCTGAATTAAATTCCCGCAAGCAGATGAACGTCGATCACTTCCCATCTGAGATTCGATATCCTTTCTTCCCCATTCCAATGGAAATAGATTCCCTTCCCAACGGCAGCGGCAGCGGCAGCGGTAGCAGCCCCGTCGCAACCGCCACTGCTGGAACCACCGTGACTTCCGCCACCGTCGCCAACGCCGTAACCCCTCCTCCGTCCTCACAGATTAGCCAATTCACTGAGTCTTTGAAGCTTGAGCATCAGTTCTTGAGGGTCCCTTTTGAGCACTACAAGAAGACGATCCGTGCTAATCACCGCATCGTTGAGAAGGAGATCACCTCTGTTGTCTCCGGCGTCTCCGTCGCTGCCGATAGTGACTTGTCACGTGATGACGCCATCAACCACCTAAACTCCCTTGTCTCCAGGCTACAAGGGCTTAAGAGGAAGGTAAGTACAAATCGAAATTATTGACTTGAATTATGACAGAAAGCTTATGCTGATTCAGGTAATTTAGCTTTGCAGCCTTTGGTTAGAGTTAATTGTTTTGTCTTCATGCAAGTTTTTGTGTTGCAGAACTGAAGATGTTTATTGGATATATTTTGGGTGTATCAGCGGGAGGGATAGTTATGGGATTTTATTTGTTAACTTTGAGTACATTTCCAATTGGTATATGGGGTGATAAGTAATATGTGATCAGTTTTGGAGCTAAAACTGCACTTATTGTTTAATATTCAATAAATTATTCGGATAGATAAGTTTAATGACAACCAATAACTTTGATGCATCATGAAGGACGCTGGCTTCTTTTTAGTGTAATGTGATTGACCTATATTGAAAAAATTGATCTTCCTTTTCAGCATGTGTCTTGGCAAGTCTTTTGCATTCACATTTTACCTACCAAATGATTTATTTACTTTCATTATTGACCGTCACATTATAGCAAACTCGTTGTCTATTTTATCAGTTTACTCACGATGATCATCGTTTCATGATATATTTAGTTGGAGGAAGGAAGTCGAGCAGAGCAATTGCAAGCACAAAGGTGCCGTGTACGTATTGATCACTTAGAATCTGCTGATGCAGAAAAAATATCAGAATGGAATGACACACGCCTGAAACGGATTTTGGTGGATTACATGTTGAGAATGTCATATTATGATACTGCAGTGAAACTTGCTGAAGGCAGCAATTTACAGGTAAATCTTGTATAGTTATGTGAAGTTTGTTTTCTTTCAGTTGTGTGTTTTTTGTTGTAAAATGTGAACTTTCTGTTTTTCCAAAGGAATCAAATGGCTATTGACTTCTTGAGGATTCTTTGAATATTGTTAGGAGCTTTCCTCGAGCAAATGATGGTTTCCCAAACCCTGATTGTTCAATTATCCACATCTCTTAATGGGCAAAAATTATAGATAGATTGATAGATATATCCACATCTCTTTAACATTTTCCTGACCCTTATTCTATCTTCAACTGTAATGGTTTCAGAAAAATTTCTATTCAATTTGAATTTGATGATGCCTGGAAAATTCGTGTTTCATATGTGAGTGGAGAATTTGGTTGGGTAGGGCGTTTGGAAAAAGGAAGGCTGTATTTTTGTTTCCATACGTTACTTGATGATGTGTATCTGAGCCCTATAGAGGAGAGACAAAGACAAGTACTCATAATTTGATAGCAAATAAGCAAGTGTTATCTTTTCTGTGCAAGAATTTAGCAGAACCCCCTTTTGTATTAAAAATGAAGGGAGTAAAAGCTTTTTATCTTAAAGTTTTGTGGAATTGTCATTTTGAAAATGTTACTATTGAAATCATACTAGGTTGGGGTAAATTTAGTCCTGCATCAATGTGATGCTACCCTTTCACCTCTTTAACATAATTAGTTATTGGTGTGTATACAAAATGCATGTGAAATACCAATGCAGCAGGTGAAGTAAACTGCATTTTTTGGTTGAAATTTTTCTTTTTTATGGCAAATTGTAATAGATCATTGCCAACAAGATGAGGTGGGTGGACATCCGAAATTAAATTTAACTAATAAGGAATTGCCTCTTGAACCACCATGTCCAATAGGAGTTAGATTAACTCTTTCACAAATGTTGGTTAGAATATCATGTAAAGCAGCTAACTCATTTCAGGAGCTGTCAAAGTATACCTGTGTGATGATTATGATGATCATCTGTGGATGCTAGCAATATATGGTCCTTTTGGTTCTTCTTACGTAATATAATGTGATTTGCAATTTATTGTATTTTGGATCTGATGGCAATGTTATTCTTCTTAATGCATCAGGATCTTGTTGATATTGATGTATTCCAGGAAGCAAAAAAGGTTATTGATGCTTTGCAGAATAAGGATGTTGCACCTGCTCTAGCATGGTGTGCTGATAACAAATCAAGGTTGAAGAAGTCCAAGGTTCATACCACTGTTTGAGATTATTAATAGCTGGTGGATTGATGAGTTGATTTATACAATTATACTTCAATTTAGTGCAAGATATGGGTCTTCCTTTTCTTTATACATGCTAACAAATTTGAATGCATATTTTTATATGTAAATAAGTATATCTTATATGGATATGCATACGTTCATTATGTATTTATCTTTAGTCATATGCACTTTTTAATGTGTTGAGAAAAGACATTCATCTAAGACGTACTGCAACTATAGAAGGTATTTATGCAAGAGAGAAAGATATCCACCGGATCTGGTTTGCTTGACAAATACGAAACTGCTTTGTTCAAGTCAAAAATGAAACAAAATATCTAAACCAATATTAAGCTAGACTTTACTGACTTGGTTTTAGCTGCCACAGAATTATGATAAGCGACAAACTCTCATTTTTTTCCACATTTAAATTAGAATCAGGAGATTATTAAACAGATCCAAGTTTTCTATCTGATTAAATCGTTAGTCAGCCTTTTTCTAACTTACCTAAACAAACTCTGATATTTTACTATAACTAAAATACTAAATGTAAGTGAAGGAGTGACCTTTTCTTCAGAAGAAATGAATTTCTAATTAGCAGCACGCTAGAAGTCCAGAGAATCATTTCTTTTCCATTTTAAACATCTGAGAGGGGAAACTAAATTGGCATTCAGTTAAAACATGGTTTCTATTGATATTTAGTTAAGAAATTTTCTAGTAGATTGGGATGATAATCTTTGTGGAGGTGTTGTTGTTGATGTTTTGGAAGGAAAAACCCTAATCCTTAAAACAACCACCCCTATAGATAAAATTATGCATAGACTGTGGATAACTAGATATTGAAGTATAATATCCAAATTGATTACATATTGCAAGAAATGATCTAAAAACATGGTGATGGAACCAGAATTATTGGAATCCATAAGTTCATGCATTTGTGACATTGACTAAGCGCCCCCCCCCCCCCCCCCACAAAAAAAAAAAAAAAAACTTTCAAGTTAAAGAGATCCTTGGAAAAGACATTACTATAGAAAATTAGGCTCTGTTAGATCGCCATATTGTTTGAAGAGAATTGGTTATTGGTGGGCCTCAAGGTTTCATCATACTATATTATTGAGATCCCTCCTTTTGTTACAAGGGTCCAATCTGAAAAGCTCTGCTACTTTAGGCAGTTTTGACTCATCAAATCACCATAGATTCTTATAAAATGACTAAAGGATATGCTTGTTTGCTTCTTTTCACGCCCTTCATGAGGCATTCATTGTTGCATAATATAGGACCTTAATTTGTTCGTCTGCTTAATTGAGACTATATTTGTGATTGTTAACCAATTTTCTGTGAGTTCAATGGAATGTGTTTTACTTCTAAGAACTCAGCATTTGTGCTGCTGCTTTATTCTAACTCTCACAAACTATGCCATCAATGTCTGACTCCAATTGTACCTCTTTTTTTTTTGTTTTTCCAAATGAAGAAATGGGGCAAGAGCTCTATGATAGGAAATTATGGAAAACTTATTCTAGGAATAGGAAATTCTATCTTAGAAATGTTTTAGTTTTATGTATTTTCTTACTTTTATTTGTTTATTTATTTTCTGACTTTTTATTTATTACTATGGGCTCCCTATAAATAGCCCTACAATAGTGTAAGTTTTCAGACCAGTTGAAGAATATCAGTTTATTTTGTCAGTTTTCTGTCTTAACTTCCTCCCTCCCTTTCCTTCTTTCATTATCTCCCTCTTTCTCCTTCCTCTCCAGTCTCCACCTTTCCCTCTACTGTTCTACATGACTCTGTATCTCCATTTTTTGTAAGGTAAATAGTGATGGTTCTGAAATCTATCTGAATTATGTGCTTTAAGCACTTAATGATAAAAATCTTGCTTTCACTCACTTGCTCATACTATGTTAGTGATTCTCTCTCGCTCTCTCGCGTTCTCTCTCTCTCTCTCTTGCGCACACACACGCCCACACAAAAAAAAGGTCAATAATACATGGAATGCTGTAAGATAAGTTGGGAGAGATTTTAACAAGTCAAAGTGGCACGACCATGGGTTAAAAATGAATATCAGTTTTCTTTTTGTTTTTATAGAATCTAAGATATTTTTGTGTGCGAAAAAAAATTTATTGTTGTGTCACTTGTATCACTCCTGCTACTACCTTCTGTTGAAGGTAGGTCACATGCTATGGTGCTTGATAATAACAAGTGCAGAAATGAGGTATCACATCATATTATTATTATTGATGTACACTGATTTTATTGACAACAGAGCAAATTGGAGTTTCAATTGAGACTTCAAGAATTCATAGAGTTGGTACGGGCTGAAAATAATTTGCGAGCAATCACATATGCCAGGAAATATCTTGCACCATGGGGAGCCACTGACATGAAAGAATTGCAGCGAGTCATGGCAACTCTAGCCTTTAAAAGAGATACTGAATGTGCCACATACAAGGTAAGCCTTAGCTGTCTTGTGTTTGTGCATGTTTCTGCATTAATGGTATTATTAGTTTTGCCAATGTTAGCAGAATTTACAGTATTTGATTAACTGGTGTGTCTTTTGAATTTTGATATGTTTTGTTAGAATTGGATTTGATTAATACCATATATCAATAATAGAGGATTGATTTGAAAGTGGAAGATACCACTTCACTCTCTTTCTTGCTTTGTTAAAGGTGGAAGAATGTATGTATTTTCTTTTCTAGATGCCAAGATGTGAACGTGTTTTTCAGTTGGATTACGAACTTCATTGTAAAAACTTGTGTGCTTCAAGTACCTATAATTTGTTTTCTCTTTTAACAAAGGAGGAATGTTAAGGTTGAAATGTACATAATGGCTCTATGTAGTGCATATGAGTTGTGACTATGTTTCTTACTTTTCCAAGTTGTTAATAATTACAGTTCACAAAAACCAAGCTTCGATTTCTTAAGCTGTAATATATTGTGTCTATATTCCTGGAGCTGAGATACAATTGACTTTTTCCCAATACTTTACAGGTCTTATTTGAACCTAAGCAATGGGATTATCTAGTGGACCAATTTAAACAGGAGTTCTACAAGTTATATGGCATGACCTTGGAGCCTCTGCTCAATATCTATCTGCAAGCTGGTCTTTCTGCTCTTAAAACTCCGTATCCATATCTTGTAACATCCGTTAATTTCTTTGCCTTTGTCTTAGGAGGGAATAAAAGATAAACCAAGGTTGTGAAAGCTCCCTGGCTTTCGGGAGGACAGGTTCTCTCCAATTCCTATTCAGAAAACTTCCTTATGCTTCATCAGCTAAACACCCCCCCCCCCCCCGGAAAATAATAATAATAATAATTCCCTCACACATACATACACACACTCGACCCAATTCTTTCTGGACTGTCATGCACCCCCTGAGATTGGAGTTAGTTATGCCCAGGTAATTTTCCTTTTCCCCCCTTCTGCCACCTCATCACACTTATGGGCCTCCTCCTTTTTTTTTTTTAATCCTTTTCATAGACTCTCCCACTCATCACGTTGGGTCCATCAGAATGATAAGGATTGTCAAGTAAATTGAATCTCTTTGATTGGACTGAATCACTATTTATGGTGTTAGGTATATGAAATCATGAAATCCTCTGAGATTCATAGGCCAAGAGCATTCATGGTCCGATGTCTGTCATTTATAGAGAATTCTTCTTGTATTCTGGCCTGAGAACTAATGTTTGGAGAAATCATATTTGATCAATTAGGTACACTCATTTTGATTTGATTTTCACAGCGATTACTCAAGGTTTTGCATATTTAATCTTATTGTTGTTATAATGATCAAAAGTATGTTTTTTAGAAGTTTGCCATAATTTGTTGAAACTATGGTTCTTGGAAATCTTAAGTGCCTCTTATTCCTAACTTTTGCAATGGAAATTTTCATGTTGATAAACAGTGAAGCTTCTTCGCTTCTCAATTTAACTTAAACTGGCAGCTGATCATGGGCTGGGTTGGGTTTGAATTTTGTCATTGAAGGGCCCGAACTTAGAGAACCCTAAAATTTTCTATGTAAAATGAAGCCTGTAGCTGTGTATGCACAAATAACAGCCAACTTTATTTTGATGTGACCTTTGACTTGATAAAGATACTGTTACGAGGATGATTGTACAAAAGAGGACCCTCTATCCCAGGAGGGTTTCCGGACACTGGCGAAGCCATTGCCTTATTCCAAGCAGCATCATTCAAAGCTTGTTTGCTACATAACTAAGGAGCTAATGGACACAGAGAACCCGCCGCAAGTCTTGCCCAATGGATATGTCTATAGCACTAAGGTCCCAGTTATTCTAGATGTTTTATGCATTATTTTTGTCTGTTAGGCTAATTATTTTTGCTGATTTGCAGGCTCTCGAAGAGATGGCTAAGAAGAATAATGGTAAAATCATCTGCCCGAGGACGGGTTTGGTTTGCAACTATACAGAACTGATGAAAGCATACATCTCATAAATCTACATACTTAAGCTTAATTAATGACTGTAAGTCTGCATCTGAATCTTGCCTTGTGCCTATAAGTTACTGGAGATATCTGATGAGAAAACGTTTGGAAAATTCTTGTCTCAGACATCCCATTGTTAACTGTCCATACATTTACTTTAGTTATGGTGTTACTTAAAGATGTACATAAGTAATTACAGTTTCAAGTGTCACTTCGGAAATTACCTGGGATTGTGCATAGATAATTCAAGTTCCTGATTGTTCTGTGATGTTTTCTAGTGTTTTAGTGATTTCTTGTGCCAGGCAACTTTTGGTCTCAGTAACCAAAAAAAAACATAAAGTGATTAGAAATATTATTTATTTGTTCTGTGATGTTTTTATGGCGTTGTTATAGTTGCTGTAGTCATTTTACAGTGACGTCTGATTGAAACTGATTTACTTTTATATTTCATTTCTTTGCTTAGATATTATTTTTTAAGTGCATATCAATGTTCTGAAAATCGAACTGGTTATTAAACTGGTGAAAGTACTGGATTATGGTTCATTAATCGAACCTAATCATTAAATATATTTTTTTAAAATTTTATATATTAAAATTATAATATAACAAATAAATATTAATAAATTTTAAATATTTGATTACTAATTTAATATTTTTAAGATGTTTGGGAAATTATTTTTTAGTTGAAAAATAAAAATCATCTATGATTGAAATTTAAAAATATTTTATATTAAATTTTTAGAGTTCTTAAATTATATTAAAATTGTATTTATCATTAAAAATAAAAAAATTAAAAATCAAAAGGCAATTTTGGCTACATGCTTTAATATTTAAAAGAAATGTTACTATGTGATGAAGTATAATAAATAATAAGTACAAAAAAAAATTAAGTACACATTTTTTTATATATTTTTTTTAATTTTTCTATATCTTAACCCCTTTTTTTCTAGTATTTTTTATTTTAATTTTTTAAAAATTTATTTAAAATAAATTATTTTATTATATAAAAAAATCTTTTAAAAAAAAAAGTTTTAAGTCGGTTTAAATTGAATTTTGACTAATTCAATTGATTTTTTATTGGTTCTACAAGTTGTTGATTAGTTTTTTGACTGGTCGATTTTTTAAATTAATCGAATTAGATTTGGAATCAATTTTTGGTCCAATCCAATTTTTCAAACAATAGTTCATATTGTCAAATTTGAAATATGTCTAAGAATAAACTTATTCACTCATTTTTCTCGAAAAATGAGAGAGAATCATTGTAACAAAATATAACAATTGCTCAACCAATTTTTTTTAGTTGCAAAAAGAATTAGAATAATGCTCCACAACAAAAATGGGAAATTATTTTGTATAGGTTATATGATTGTTCATATTAAAAGGGAAATTGTTGAAAATCATGCCCTATAATAACTTAATAAGTGATTTTTATTTGGACTAAATTTTGATAAAAAATTTTTAAATATTTGTTATCATATTTTTTTAATTAAACAATAATATATGAAGAAATATTTTTAAAATATCTAATTATGTAGTATTTAGTTATAAAAGAATTTTTACTTGTAATGTTTTTATTGAAAAACATGATATGAAACACTTGTAGAAAGTGGCATTCGATTCTTTATTGTGTTAAATAAAATTTGTTGAAGAGAAAAGAGAGGAAAAATGAAACTCAATAAAGCTTACCCATGTAATTCCCATCTCTCTTCTCTTTATCCCTATTTCACATGATACTCTCTAATACTATGGGATTTATGAGAAGTGCCCCAAGTTTGGCAATTTTGTTAAGCATGTATGTATTGGGAAAGGCCTACTATCAAGGCATGTTTGGTTTGTCACAAGGCAATGTAATATATTTATATAGTTTGTATAATATTTATTATATTATTATAATTATTATTTTATTTATTAAATTATTATTTTAACTACCAAATTATCTTTTTAAAAGTATAAATATAAAAATTATTTTTTATTTCACTTATCCACTTTACATTTTTTCCTTACACATTATTTAACCAAATAAGCCTTTAGTGGTTATAATTGCTATTGAATAATCAGAATATAAATTGACTCTAGAATCTCTCTCTTTTTAAATAAATCTGGAATAGAGCTGCCAAATTCTGATACACAATCAATACAAAATTTTTGTTTCAAATAATATTTTAAGAGAAACTTAATGATTTAATTTGAGAAAAATATTATTTTCTAATTTTGGACTTTTAGAGATAAATTTTCTTAATTTGATCTTTCAAATATTTCTTTCAATCTAAATCATCCATTTGTTATGTTAATTCATGATCATAAATTTGTTGTTGTGATATAAAAGGAAATTTATGTAGTTGTTAGCCCGTAACATAGACTTGCTTAGGTGATATTTTTCCTTAAAATGGTATTATTTAAACAAATTTCACAAAGCTAAATGACAAGAAAAAATATGCTATTTTTGGGAAAAGGTTGTCTAAAGATAAAGTTTTGGGAGAAATGTCACTTTGGCTATCCGGGGGGTTCCGTTTATACCACATCAATAAGTTTATTAGGTAATCATAAATTTACTTAACAGATAGATTATTTTGATTAAAGAAAAATATTTAGAAAATTAAATTAAAGACTAAATTAAGATAAGAATAATCTTTTAAAAATAAATTATTAATATAGTCATATTTTAAAAACTGATCAAACTGAAAGTAGTATAAGATTTTCGTTCAGAACTCAAGAAATCATTTCTGAAAATTTTTTTTTGGTAGTCGAAGTTTCTGGGGTTAAACGAACCTGAACTGTTAAGAAAACATAACTCATTAAATTGACCTTCAACATTGCCGAATGAATTTGACAAATAAGAGTCAGCTCGATCAGAATTATATAAACAGCAAAAAACAATAATCTTAATATACACAACTTTGATTAATATTTTCCGAGAAAAAAACATTCATTGGAGATTTCAAGTTTTTTTATCAAATATAAATTGAAAAAAAAAAAAGCACCTAACGTAAGTCATACTCAATTACGTATAAATGTCTATCTAAATATTTACTTAGGCTTATTTTTTAATATCTAATGCTCTCTTATTATACTTGAGGCTCGACTTTCTTCAAAGGTGAGGTTTAAAGTCTCATATTAAAGGTTTAGATACCAAGAAATGTGTGTTAAAATTTCAAATGGTAAATGGAATAAATCTTACCATAATGGATGATTTAAATTCAATAGAATACGCATGCGACTTGTTTGCTGCTCGTAGTTTAAGGGAAGTAATGGATTCGTACCGTTTATATAGATTTAGACAATTTAAATTTTATTTATTAATTTTTATTTTTTAATTTTAAGGAAAGCAAAAAATATGATGAAAATAGTTTTTAACTTCTATCAAACAAATTGTTTGTCTGATGAAAGTTTTATTATGTGTTTTACTTTTCTTAAAATAAAAATATATCAAAAAGTTTAAAAAAATAATCTATATGAATGATCCATATATGCTAATCAGAAAAAGCAGTAAAGGATCCGCATGGATAGAATATAGTTTTTGAAATATTTAAAACATTGCAGTTCAAGTATATATACAATGTTGATTTGTTAAAAGCAAAAGTAAGATCACATATTCTAATTAAATCAAAACATTATATCATTAAAGTCCAACAAGTGCATCACCTAAGTTACCCTATTTATCAAATAAAAACCTCTAAATTTCAATTAAAAAAAAAAGCATTATATCATTAATTAAATAATAATAAACAAGAACTTATACTTTCATTTCTAAATTACTATGTTTTCCAAGTAGACACCTTAGTAGAAGTAGAAAGAAAAATATATATATATATATATATATATATATGAATAAAAATTGAAATTTAAAATAAGAGGCTATGACAGAGAGAGCGAAAAGAAAAAATAATAATAAAATAATATATTTGGTTTGGGAATTTTCAGATGTGTAAAGGAAGAGCAAAATAGAGAGAATGTAAAGAATATTTATATGGCTTATCGAAAAAACTGAAAAAAAAAATTATACAAACAATTAACTTTAATTAGTCTCGTATCCTTAACTATTGCACATGACCCACAACAAGATATTTAGAATAGTATACTTTTATATAATATATAAATGCCTAAAGTGACTAAACTATTAATATTTAGGTAATGAAATATAAAAATAATAGTTGCTGTATGACTGGTATACTGCTACTATATATAGATAACGAGGTTGACTATACTATTAAGAATAATAATTTTTATGATTTGATTATTCTTAATGTTTAAGATGATGATTCTGCATTCTATTTCCAGTGTTGAAAAAAATAATGAAACAAAAAAAGAAAAAAGCTGACAGGCACGTCATTGTAAGAAAATTTTCTAGTCATGATAGTGAAAACATGATGCAGCAGCAAAACGAATGATTTTTGCTTTAGTGAACAGAATGAAAAGGGAAAGGCGAAAAAGAAGTGAAAGGAAAGGAAAGGTAAAATATTGTGTGCATAATGATGACACATAAAGAGGAAACACTACGAGTGGAACAAATGGCATGAAAGCATTTTAGCTTGTGCTCTAATAAAATATCAGATTTGACCTTTTTGCTTTCTGTCCTTGCATGCTTCCATATTTTGCTAGCTTAGCTCACGGCTATCACACAATTTTTTAGAAAAAAATTATATTTAAGGACTTAAAAGTTAAAAAAATTATTTTTAAAGACTTGTTACTAATGTATTCAATTGTTTGTTGTTAAAATTAATAGTAATCATTTTAAAATAAATGATAACAAATTCTTAAAAATAAATATCTTTATTTTTGAGTCATTTATTATAATTCCCTCTAATTTCAGAGGATGGGTCTGAATTGATAAATATTATTATTTTTGGTCTTATATATAAAAAAATAATTAATTAATTTATAAAAGTTAAAAAATTAATTAAAATTAATTAATTTTTTTAATTTTTTCCTAAATAAAAATTACTTTTTAAAAATACTCTTATTTAATATATGTACTTTTTTAAAAAAATTAATGATACCTATTACTCATAATTTAAAAGATTCATTTAATGAAAGGTATAATAGAAATACTATAATTAATATACTAGATATCAGTAGTTTATTTTTTATATTTTAAATTAAATCAAACCCTAAAAAAATCTTTTATATATGAGATTGAAAGTAATATCAATTTAGGATAAAACTTTTATTTGAGACTATCAAGAATGAATTATATTTGATTCGATAGAAATTGCTTGTCAATCCTTATGATTATTTGATACGTGTTTATTTGTTTTCGAAATCATTATGCCAACTTATATTTTATCAAAAATATAATTTATCAAAAAATACATTTCTTAAACTGTTATTTAAATGCTATTTATTTGGTGTTAAAAGCCATAAACTTTATTTATTATAAAATCTTATTATATTTACGGTAAACATTATTAATATATTTAATGCACATGTTATTTTAAAATAAATAATTAATTACTATGTTTTAGTTGGTAAAATTTTTTTAAGAAATATTTTGTGAAAATTATTATTGTTTTTAATAATTATTTGTTTTTTGGCCAAATGATTTTAAAATTTTCTAAATACCAAAAATTGATTATTTTTATATTAATTAAATATGTATCTAATACTTATCATACTATAAAAGTAATAAATGTAAAAGGCATTTTGGTTAATTATGTTTTGGCTTTACAAGAAGTTTTTATATTTTTGTAATAGCAAAGAAGAAAACTGTGTAACTAAATCATTTGTCGGAGGAAGGATAGTATCTTCCTCTAAATTATCAGATGAAACTTGTGATATTATTAAAAAGACCATGGAAGAAGTACATATATACTACTTTTGAAACTTCTGGGTTAAAAAAGGGTAACAAGTTTAGCTTTGTGGTTTATTCTCTACTTTTCAAACTTTTGTGGCTAAAAATTGATGTCCAATTTTTTAATATTTTATTGTTGATTTGTACATTTATTTATTTTAAAAAATTACAGAAAGCCACCTTCTATATTTTAATTTTTAGAATAAATCAAATTAGTTTTTCTTAAAGTTTGACTAAATTACATGTAATATTCCTTTTATTTTAAAAATATGATATGGCTCTCCTAAATATTTGATATATATTATAAAAATCTTTCTTGTATTTTACTTTTTATCAATGAAGTTAACTATGTATGTGTGTGTGTGTATATATATATATATATATATGTAATATGTTTGTTCTAGATTATAAAAGTACTTCTCTCTCTCTTATCTTCTAAATCACTGTCTTCTTTCCCTCTTTGTTTGCTTTGTTTATGCCTATAAGATGCATTTTAATCAATTATTAAAATGTCTAGTCAAAATGATGCATAACTACAATTTCAAGTTTCAACGTGAGACTATGATACTACTAATATCACAATAAAAGCAGTTAAATGATTTTTTAAAATACATCTTGTGCAAAATGTTAATTTTAATAACAACAAATAAATAATAAAAAAATTGCAATATATATCAAATATCAAGAAAGTCAAATAGTGTTTTTAAAATAAAAGAGGTATCAAGTGTAATTTAACTAAATTTCAAAAGAAGTTAGAGTAATTTACTCTAATTTTAACTCAAAACCTAATTAACTTTTAAAAATAATTAATAACATTCATTATACATATTTTTTATTCTCCTCAAAACTACAAAGTCAATTTTACGTTAAATGCTATCAAACCTAGCAAATGGTATTATTATCATTAAGTTAAATTACACTAACTATTTTAAAAAATTGACTAAATTACACCTAATTTTTTTATTTAAAAATATCATTTCGATTCTCTTGATATTTAATATATATTACAAAAAAATTCCTCCAATTTACTTTATGTTAATAAAATTAACCTTATATATACATTCTTTTCAAAAATATAATTCTTTAACTAATATTATTGTCACATTAAAAATACAGTGTCATATTAGAGGTTAACATCAACTTAATTGCATTTATTATCATGATAAGAAGAAAATCAATCTTATGTTGTATGGAAAAGCTAACTTCTTAGTTAGAAAGTAAATATTTAGGAAATTTTTACAGAATAAATAAATTGTCAAGGGAACAAAATAATATTTTTAAAATAAAAAAGTATCAAATTAAATTTAGCCAAATTAATGTAATTTACATTGTTATTGTTTTGGCCATTTTGAAACGGTACCATTATTAGTGATTTCATTACTAATTGTGTTTAAATTTGAACTACTACTCTGTATCCTTTTCACATTTTTAGTTGCAAAATTATTATTTACTAAAGTGAGCTTTGTGTAAAGTTGTACAAGAACTAAGGATGAAAGAAGTAGAATTTTAAAAGGGAGAAAAAAAAAAAAAGCAAGTAGAGGTTTTGGGGGGAGGGGGGGTGGAGGACATGCACCAAGCTCAAAACAAGTCATGACTTAAATGGCTTATGAACAGTACTTGTATAGTAATAATCCTTCCTAAGTTTATACATATATATATATATATAGAGAGAGAGAGAGAGAGAGAGAGAGAGAGGGAGTAAATAATTAATATCCAAAACATAAGATTACCTGCTAATAAGAGATATTATTTCTTTTTATATACTAACATGGAATCAATCCTTCTAGAGATAACACTGAGAGTAAAATATTGAATGCACCAAATCTATATGAGAAAGTACACCCTTGGTATCTTTTATAGAAGAGACTTGATCTAAATAAATTATGATGATACCCTTGATTATAATATCCAAAAAAATTTATAAGAAATTTAATTTTTTATGAAAAAGATAATAATTTTCTTTTTTACAAAATAAAAAAAATTACCAATTGTTAATCTATATTTATATTTAAACTTGTTTGATAAAACAAAGTAATAAGATAATGGAAAGTCATATGTTCCATTACCATTGCAGAGTTTTAGGGTATTCTTTATAGTGTTCGGCTAGCTTGAAACTATGGGTATAGAAAAGTTTTCTTTAATGTAGACTCCTTGGCAGCTTTGGTGCTTTTTTTGAGGGGATGTCTTAGACAACACCCTTATTCTAATCTTGTTACAAAGATTTAGAGTTAATCTTGACAGGCACTAGGAAGTGGTAGTGATGCATAGTTATAAAGAAGTTAATAGGACTACTAATTGGCTCGCAAATCATACCCGTTCCATACCTCTTGGATTTCATGAATTTTTATCCTTCCTACTAGGTGTTGTAGTTTCTTAAACAATGTTTTCAAGGAGTTACCTTTCCTTGAGTTGTGTAGTTTTGGGCTCTAGTGTAACATCCCTATTTTTGCCCTAATAATAATAATAATAATAATAATAATAATAATAATAATAATAATAATAATAATAATAATAATAATAATAATAATAATAATAAATAGTAATAAATAATTAAAAAAAATAGGAAGATTAGCCTCAAATATCTAATATGCAAAGGAACTATTGACTACCTCAAGGATACCAATCAATGAGTATGAGGCAAAGAAGGATAAAATGGGTAATAGATAAGTTAGTCAACCAGTATAAGCAACCAATCAACTGGTCTACATCCTAATCAACCATCAATACAACAGTTGACTACTATAGTCTAAAGCTAACTTCAAAACATGGAATAAGCCTAACAGTTGAGTGGTCTCTTTATCAGTTGATTAGTCAAGATCCAATAGAGAAAAATAATTATTTTTAGGGATTTCAAGAGAATTTTAAAGATAAATTTAGGATAATCAAAACCTTTATAAATAATATAAAGACACAAACTAATCAAGGACATTTTAGGATCCAACCAAATAGAGGATTCATTAAGACAAATGGAAACGAAGGAGATAAATATAATTAGTAAAAAGTTGGGGGCAAAACTCCAATTTTAATGGGATTAAATCACAATTCTCCATAGGCATCAAAATACTATTTTAGCCATGTCAGAAACTTAACCAAATAACACTGCAAGATGTTTAAAGGCATGGAGATTTGGCAGGATTTGGTCAAAACAAAATTTTAGACTAAATATCATAGATATAGAGAAAGAAAAAAATTTTGAAAGAAAGAGAGAGATTTACTTTAGGAAAGAATCAATTTTGAAAGGCTATAAATAGTCATCCCATCTAGCTTTTCCTAAACAGCACACAACTCAAACACACAAACATTTTACAAAATAAGTGAGTAGAGTGAGAGAGAGGCAAAGAGAGAAATAGAGGAGTGAGTAAAGCAACAAAAAGGAAGGAGTTCAATGGAAGAAAGGAGGCAATCAAGGAAATGTCTGCAATTGAAGAAGGAAGCCTATAACTAGGTACAAATATACCTGTGTCTTTGCATATAAGGGTAGACTTATTTGACCCATTCTTCATCATCATCATTACTTTGTCTCTTTAACCTCATTTCAATGATAAAGGAAATATTTTCATTCTTAACATATCTTATAGAACATTTAGCCTTATTCAATACATATGGATGTCTCATGAAGATTATTATGAAAGAAAGTAGGAAAAGATAAAATAATAATAATAATAATAATAATAGGCTATTACAAGGAGGAACATAAAATAGAGCATGGTCGACCAATCAACTAGTCTATATGTAGCAGTCAACTATCGTGACATTTTTTAAAGAAAAGCAATGCTACAATAGAATAGTCAATCATTTCCTTATGACCAATTAACCACTATCAACTGACTAATTCCTAGAACAATTGAACCGGTTTACTAATGGCAGAAGTTGGTCATTTTATAAGGCAACAATTAACTGACTTGTAACCACTAGTCAACTATTCACCTAAGCAGTTGATAGGCTATTGCATTTTCTTTGGAACAAAAAATGAAGCCAATTTTAGGGATTATGCAAATGTGAATTATGTCTCTTTAAATTCTCTTGGAACTCTAAGGCTTTACTAGTAAAAATCACTTAAAATTCCCTAAAATATGGAATATTTCTACATATGTGGCCCTATGCATACCCTAAATAATTCCTTTATATAAATGATTTGAACAGTGGAAACTTTGACTTGGACCTGTGATGATGAACTATTAAAGGTATTTAGAACACTAAAAGATGTAACAATTAAAGAAAAGGGGTTCCATTTGAAATCATGTAAGCAACATATGTTTTCAAACAGTCAGCTTCTGATTCTCTGTATTTATTGGCAAATCATACTATTTACTTCATTATCTTATGGCATGTTACATTTATCTTTAGTATGTACATGCATGAATGACTTAGCATATGTTGCATAACAAGCATGAAATATCATTGCATCAAATGGTACATTGCATAATCATATTATTGTCATGACTAGCAAAGAAAGGAAATAACAGGCAAAGTACGCATCGTAAGACACAGCAAAATATAAGTACAAATGCTCAAGGGATGGTTTTCAAAGATAAGATTCTAGAAGATATAAAATTGCTAATCTAAACTAATCTTCGAAGGATAGAATCAAAAGGGGTAAAGTTTCTAATAGTAAAGATAAGAAAGGAAGATTATGATCTTCTAGAATCAACATAGGGACTACAGTTTCTCATGGTTTTAGTCCTATTCTCCCAAAGACAAGGTTATGATGGGGGTACTGAAGGATTGGGAGGCCCTCAAGTAGCTTAAGTTTCAAGTTTAAGGCTAAAGTTTATGGATCTATTCTAAGAGACACCCTAGTAATATTTACTCTTGTACATAAAGTGAAGATTCTGTTGATCATAATGGCTAAGAAGAATAGTCCTCTTCCCTAACTATGCTGAAAACCTAGGTCTCACAAGTGGTACAAGACATTTAGAATGTAGCCTGTGGAAAAGATTTCTCATATAGAATAGTACATTTAAGATAGGATTATCTACGTATCCTTACGATGATATGATGATGGCCTATGCCTTATAAAGATTATTCTATATTTTTATCTTGCATGCAGTTTTATGATAATATGGTACTCAATGCACATATTGCATACTACTTTTATCAAATATGATATGACATGCATTTATAATATGATAGGCATGCCTATGAAGGGAGACTAAGGTCATAACATCTGTATAAATATGTGTATAAATAGATGAGTTGTCATGAGATGTGTTCATTATGCATATAAAAGATGAATCATGAAAAACACACTTGTATACATGTGAATTTGCTGTATTGACTTTATCATGTTACCTTATATATATATATATATATATATATATATATATATGAGGGAATGCTAAAAACATTTTTTGTACATGTAGTAGTTAAACTATCACTAGTTTTCCAAAAATCTTAGTGTCCTTATTGAGAATATAAATTCTCACTACATTTGGTAATGCGTTCAAATAAGGATTTAAGCTTTAGGACTTAAAGCTAATAGTAGATTAGAATAGCTCGTAGTTGTAGCAGAATGAAGATGGAATCTTATCTAACCTGTTAAATAATTGTAATGACAATAATGAAACACCAATGTGTATTTGGTTGTCCAACTCATATATTAGTTATACTTTTATTAATATTTGAATATTAAAATGACCTTATTTTTAATTATTTTGTAATTATGAATATCATATACATTAAAAGTAATAGATACATAGATAATCATATGTCTATAGAAATTATCTTAGAATTTAAAATAATCAATAATAAATAAATTAATAAGATATAAAACTTTGTTACATTACTAAAGTTATAGAATACACAGCACTTTGAACTAGTCCCTTCGTTGTTTAAAAAAAAATGTCAGATTATTTGTTAATAGGAGATATTATTTCTCTTTATATATTAACATGGAATCAATCCTTCCATAAATAATTTTGAGAGTAAAATATTCAATGCACCAAATTTATATGAGAAATTGCATCTTTGATATTCTCTAAAAAAGTGACCTAATCTAAGTAAATTATGGTGATACCCTTGATTGTAATACCCAAAAAAAGTATAACAATTTTAATTTTTTTATGAAAAAGATAATAATTTTATTTTTTTACAAAATTTTAAATTATTTTTTTCTACCAATTGTTAATCCACATTTATATTCAAACTTGTTTAATAAAACAAATTAATAAGATCATGGCAAGTCATATGTTGTATACACCCATATAACTATTTAAATTTAAACTAGAATAATACTAATTAGATGAAAATAGGACTCACAATTATTCACAATTACATAAAATGCTCACTTATATTTTTGAGAAAATAAATAATTTCCCTTTATAGAATTTTTAGATAAACAAATAACTGTATAATAATTTATGTTCAAATATATGCAGGTATTGTTAACTGTATTTATATTAAAATATAACTCAAATTAATCACAATTACATAAATGCTCATTTATAGTTTTCAGAAAATAAATAATTGCTTTTTCTAGTCTTACGAGATCAACAAATAACTTATAATAACTTTTGTTCAAATATATGTTGTTATGGTCAATTGTGAAACTTTTCTTTTATTTTCTAGCGTCTTAGATACTTTTAGAGAGTTCTCCTAAGGTCATCTTAGATAAAAGTAAATTTTCATAAAACACATTATTTAAAAAATAAATTTTTACCTCATCAAGTATGGTCTAATGATAAAAAAAGGTCCTATCTTTAGATTTCCTATTCATCTTGCGACAAAAAATATAATATCTTTTTTAAATACAAATACATTCTTTTATGTAAAGGTATTTTGTAAACTTCTTTTAATTTTAAAAATTGAAAATTACTCTCTAAGCTTTCACACTTTATCATTATGAAATTTTGGCACTTCAAGTTGGTAACATTTCTTTCTCATGCAAGACTTTTTTTTTTTTTTTCAAAACCCCCTGATCTAATTTTAGACTAATAGAGTTGTGCCATGTATCAAGAAAAATGGTATAAAGTGACATTTTTGTTAAGAGATAATGGACAAGGAGTTTTAAATGGTGAAGGATGAAAGTTTAGGGGAGTAATTTATATTTTTTTAAAGTTGAAGAGCAGTTAATAATACATTAATGAAGATCCATGTGTAGCATCTTAAATTTCCTTGGCAAATTCTCATAACAATCCAAGAGAGTAAGCACTCTTGCAAATACTTCAATGCTATGAGCTATATGTGGACAGAAAGTTAAGAATAACAATGGAAATGAAAAAGAAAAATAATTTTGTAGATAGGAGAGAATTCTTATAACCCTACTTTAAAATGGTTATAAAAGTTAATAAATATTATTAAGTAATAATTATAAAAGCATAAAATATATTTCCCAAAACTCTTCATTTCCTTTTCATTTCCCATTAAGTAACCAAACATGCCTTAGAGTCAATGATTATGCAAAGTGTGTAAAAGGAAAATAATAGAATGTAGACCATGCATGGTTTCATTAAGGGTTTTTTATAGGACATGAATCAAGAGTATTGAAGTCTCTCACTTGGTTGCTTGGTTATAGCCTTAATCCAAATGTCGAGTCCTAGTTGGATTCTAGATCTTAAAAAGTGGGTGTGTAGTTATATTGATTCAAGATTGAGTGGGATTATGATTGATTAATTTGTTATGAGATAGGACATGCTTTAATGGAGTTATTCGTGTGATTGTGTCATGTGAATGAGTCTTATAGGTTGAGCCTATAAGGAGTGCAAGGTGAATTGGTTAAGATGGTGTTGCACATTGCACAAAACTTATCAAAAAGTAATTGTGAAGTCTAAGAATCTTAACTCATATGGCACCTCCTTTAATTTTTAGTTCTTTAAGAGACTTGATGTACCTTTAATCCCTATTTTGCTCCTTTCACCTCTCCCAACCTTCTCCTTAGGCCTTGTGGCAACTTTACACCAAAAAAAAAAAAAAGAGTATTTGCAAATGGCAACAAATTTTAAGAATAAATTACTATATTCTCTTTTGAGAGATGTTTAAATTACACAACTATTCTCTTGTTTTGAAAAATTACAATCTCTCTCCTAAAATAAAAAAAATGCATTATATTAATCTCTTTGACAACAGAAGTTAAGTTATAATTACATATATTTATAACTTATATAATATAATAAGAATTAAATATGTATTCAACTAATTTATAATAATCACTTTTTTTAAATTTAAAATAAATTTAAAGTTATGATTGTTAATACAAAATAAATAACATAAAAATAAAAATTTAAGAAATTCATTTTTCTAATAAGTCATATTTTAATATTATAAAAAATTCAATATTATCTTTAAGAATATGTTATTTATCTTTTAACTTTAAAACAAGTTTACACATATTTTCATAATAAAAACAAGAGTTGTATAATTTCATTAATTTAAATATTCTTCAAGTAAGGGTATAATAATTTATCTAAATTTTAAATGTCAAAGAAAATAGTCAATCTTAAAAATTTTATAAATGATTGTTTTAGGTGACCTAATCAAGCTATTCTCAAATTTAATCAAACTTTGTGGGCCATACGACAATGATTAGGTTGTTCAAGTCCATTGCGCCTGATCCAAAAACACTCCGCTCCTCCACCGCCTTTTCCGCGCAGCACAGAACCTTTTTAAATTTTTGTTTCCTGACCAAATTACCCCTCCCTTTTGTGGAAATTCTCTCATGATGGCATAAACACAAACGCACACAACACTGCACACAGAACTGCCCCCTTTTTCTTCATTGGCTTCACCGCGCTGGCTTCGACCCAGAGAGGGAGCGTTACGATATTTTCGCTGTTCGAATTCTGTTTGAAATTTGAATTTTGTTGCTGAAACTAAATCCCTCTCTTTAATGGTAAGTCATTAACTCCTTGATTTGGGTTTTATTTTTCCAATTTCCTATGAGCAACGGTAAATTTCCTATTTGAATTTTGTTTTCTTGGAGTTCGATTTAGTTTTCTTGTGCTGTGTGTTCCTTCGCATGGGTTCTTTTCGTTTCAGTATTTTCTGTTTGTTCACTGGGAAAGTGGAGCAAACATAATCGGAAAAGTAAGTTTTCCTGTTCATTTTGGAGGGAGAGTGTAAACTCGTTCTGTCGAGCAATAGAACAATATTGATAGCAGGTTTCCTTTCTTTCTTACCTTGAAGCGTTAGTGATACAATTATCTCTCTCTCTCTTTTGTAGTTCTCAGACTAATCAAACCGAGCTCAGTGTTTCTTCATAATTTTTCCCATGAAATAATTTTAAAGGAAATTGGTTCAATTTTCAATCTACAAAATGATAGATATAATGTAGTGGCTCTTGTTGTAAAAATTGTCGAGGGTTTCTTGACCTGTTGTTCTTTTTTTTTTTTTCTTTTAAAATAGACGTGTGTATTTGAATGTGGGATTAATCACAGCCTGTTCATCATCTTAGAAGGGGCGATTTCGGAGTTTAGATGCCGATGACGATGGGGACAATATAGTCTTTTTATTCACTGAAGCTGCTAGGTCTGATCACGCTGACGGATTCCCTGTATAATATTAAATTAAAACGACGGCATATTTGTTTTCGGCTCTTTGAAATAACTTTGATTCGTTTTTATTTCCAACCAGCAAACGGTGTTGAATTTAATACTTCAGTTGTATCTCACATACTTCGAACTACTTCTTCGTTGTTCGTTAGGCCTTGAATTATGATTCCCCACGCCCCCCCCCCCCTTTTCTTTTTTGTTTTCCTTCTCTTTTTCTTTAATTTTCCTTCTCTCTCTTTCCCAATATGTGGATTTGCAACACTTGTTTGTATCATCTGATTTTGTTTTCTACTGCTGTGACAGTTTCATTTTTGCTTTACCAATCTTTGGGAGGTTAAGGTCAAAGGGTATGAAAGGCTTGCCAGAACTGTCCTGTTCTGTGTCTCTTTGTTCTCTATATTTTATATTTTTCAAATAAAGAAAGTGGTATTTGATCTTTGTTCTTTATTATCATAGTTTTACGCTGTCTTTGCCGACTTATAATTACATCAGATGACATGGCTACAGAATCATAACTCTGTATCTTTTGGGCTTTTGCCCCTTAGTCCAACCGAAAGAAAAGTGGGTGAGAAAAGTTATAAACGCTGAAATAAGGCTTATTGGACTCTAATAGAGCTGTCAAATTGGGTTGCGCCCACTGTGCGGGCCTGTTTAACACATCAAAATGGTGAATTGGGTTTAGATTTTTATTCAACAGTTGTTTTGGCCCACTCACTTAACCCGTGTGTTATTTGAGCTAATCCATGTAACTCGCGAGTTGGCCTTTTTTTTTTCTTTTTAATCTTTATTTTTATAGATATCCTAATCCTATGGCCAGACTGCTAAACTCAGACCCATTAGTATTCTGCTCCCCAAAAATGGCTTTGAATTTCTTGAAAAGGGGGAAGCTTTGTAATATGTCCCAAAACTTGCAGACCCTCAAGAAGAGCCAAAATATTTTGTAGAGACATTGATTGAATATGAGATGCTATTACTTAAATTTATCCATACAACATGATGCTCCTTGTGAATTCTAGTAGAATAAAAGATTAGACTGCTGTGCTAATTAGTTGCAGAATTGTTGGTTTCATTTTTTGTACTTTCCCCTACCAGCATGGATTACATTGAACCAAATTCTTTTGTTTCAATAATCATGTCTCCCAGTTACCAAATCCACAATGTGCAGAAATGGTGATAGAAAATGTTGACAAAACCTGAGCTCAATTAACAATAAAAGCTAAACTTACAGCATAACCCAATTCATATTCAATCAATGTCATTTTTTTTTTCCCTCTTGGTGAGTTAAACAGGCCAACCTATCCAATTTTACTAACAAGCTGGGCTAGGAATTTCTCAACTTGTTTAACATAAAGGCCAGCCTAACTCCGCCCACTTAACCCATGATGGGCCAACCCATGCGGGTTAGAGTAGCCTGTTTTGATAGCTCTAAACTTGAGACTTATTATTATTATTATTATTATTTTGAGGTTGGCTTCCGTTACTCCTTATTATATTGATTCATTCTATAGTTGGGCAGTTGGGCTAGTTGTTTTCCAGTTTAATTCAATTTTGTTAGATGATTTGTTATATGAACATGCTTCAGAGTTGGTGAGCTTCCTTTTTTCTTTTTAAAGATCTCTCTATGGTGACTAAAACAATCAAAAGAGCTTATTTTTCTATAGTTATAGCTATATTAGATCCATGAAATCTTTTTTATTTTTTCAGTTCTGGTCTTTTTCATCTAATCAGTAATGCTTGTTACTGTTATTGCGTTTAAGATATACACATAGATAAATGTTGCACTGATATTGGCCTTTTATGTTTTGCCTTTCAATTTTAGGTTCAGTGAGATTTGAGTTATTAACAGGTTGGATCCTTAAATCCCAGGAAAGCTGATCACTTTTATGAGCTTGTTGTTACAATTACAAAGGGTCATTAACACATGAAGAAACTATTCTTTTTTAAATCTTCTGCATCTAGCAGTGGGAACAACAATGCAGTTCCCCCACGATCCACAAATAAGCAAGTATGCTGGGAGAACTCATCAGAAAGTGGATTATCATATAGTCAGGCTCATGGCAGAGCCGAGGATAGTTTCCAGAGTCCTAAGGGCTTGTTCTCCAGATCCCGGAAGCAAGTATCTGATAGCCAGGGTTCTAGTAGTGAGCCAGGTCTTAGAAGGAGCAGGTCATTGTCATCAGCAGCCTACCAATTCAAAGATCAAAATAGGTCTCCTAGTTTCATTACAAGTGATCCATATCATCAATATGAAAATTTATCTCAGTAAGAACTTATATCACTTAACTTCAAAGCATATATCCTACTGAAGCTTATTCTAACTTGTTTAGATGGTATATTTACAATTTTTCGGCAGAGATTTCCTTGTATCTTCCAGTTGTCGGACTCTTACTCCTGAGAAGCAGAGGCAGTCTTCTATCCAAATTTCACATGTAACCGAGAGGCCTAGCTCAGCTAGCTCTTCAAGGTCTCATCTTGATTCATCTGGGAACTCTTCCACTTCTTCTAGCAACATTTCAAGTAAGATTGTGGACCGTTACATTGATGGAGAGCAGCAGCCAGAAAAGAGTAGGTCAAGGAAAAATTCACAGAGAAGTTATTGTGGAAATGGAAATTATGGTATGAAGCTTCCTCCAAAAATTCAGCACACAGCACCTAATTCACCAACTAATGGTGGTGCCAGAGATAAATCAAGAACTCATTCATTTAGAGAAGCTAAAGGTACTGATCTTCGCTTCTCATCCAAAGACTGGAAAGAAAATGGGTTTGGACATGGATCTCCTCGGAGCCTGGCAAAAAATGTCATTGAGAGACTTTCCCAGTTTCATTCTTTCTCTAAAATCAGTTCAAAAGAGGCTGCTCTTGATAATCCAATCACAATTGAAGATATCTTTGCTAGATCTATAAATGGATGCTGTGACTCAGATCCAGATAAGGCTCTGCCACAAAGTTGTTCGTTGGATAAACCTCACAGAATGGCAGATGGCTATCATAGCATTGATGATCTTAGATTCCAGAAACATGATGTTTTCCCAGCAGGCAATAGTGAGGGTTTAAGCTGTGTTGTCCTTGAAGAGGATGTTGATGCAGAACTAAGAAGACGATCAAAGGAAGTTGAGGAGAGAGTTACTCTTCTTTCCGAGGAATTTGAACGAGAAAGTTTTATTCTTGATGGTGGTTTTGATGTGTCTGTGCTGATTCAGACAATCAAAATCCTAGAAGAGGAGAGGTTAAGTTTGGCATTGGAAGTTTCAGGCCTTCTCCAGTCTCGAATTGCTGAAAGAACATCTTCTAGGGAAGAGCTTGGATGCTTAAAGGCAGAATTGGAGTTACGGACTCGACGACTGGAAAAGGAAAAGAATGAGATGCAGTCAGGATTGGAGAAGGAATTGGACAGAAGGTCAAGTGACTGGTCAGTCAAACTTGAGAAGTGCCAGTTAGAAGAGCAAAGGCTTCGTGAACGTGTTAGAGAGCTTGCAGAGCATAATGTATCACTACAAAGGGAAGTCTCATCTTTTAGTGACAGGGAAACAGAAACCAAAAAATTAATAACTTGTTCTGACCATCAACTCAAGGAAATGACTGAAAAAATGGAAGAAATGAAAGAGCAGAATTTATATTTTCAACAAAATGTCTTAGAATTACAGGAGAAGTGTAAGATAGTAGAAGAAAACAGAGACATTTACCGAAGAAATTATGAAGAGAAGGAGAAGGAATGCAAAGAGTTGCATAAGTCCATCACAAGATTACTAAGAACCTGCAGTGAGCAAGACAAGACAATTACAGGTTTACGAGATGCATTTAGTGAGGACTTAAAAAAGAATCAGTCGATGGAGAGGGTTGATAAGAATGTTGCTAAAATGCAAATGGAGCAAATGAGGTTATCGGGGGTAGAACTGGCCTTGAGAAGGGAGTTGGAATCTTATAGGATTGAAGCAGATTCTCTTCGCCATGAAAATATAAGCTTACTGAACCGCTTAAAAGGTGATGGGAAAGAAATTGTTGCTGCTACTTATAAGCTAGATAAAGAACTGTTGGCCCGGGTCTGCTGTCTGCAAAATCAAGGCCTAACAATGCTAAATGAAAGCTCCTACTTGTGTTCAAAGTTGATTGAATTCATCAAAGGGATGGGAGGCCAGTTTCATCAAGATTCCCAGCAGGAAATGGAAGTCATCAGGAATGGTTTAGATGGGCAATTTATTGTTGAATCTGAAAGTAAAATTCAGAGTCTTAAAAGTGGAATTGAGGGCTTAAACCGGAGTTTGCAGATGATGTCTGCTTTGTTTGTTGAAAAGTCAAGTTCATTGACTAATAAATTTCAGTCACAGTTTATAGATGCTGATAAACTAGCTAAACTGAATGATCAATCATCTGAGGTAAGTTGCAGCTGGAACTTTATAGATTATGTTATCTTTAGAAGAATTCAGATTGTAAATTGTCTTTTGTTTATTTTTAACCTTTAATAGCATTATAAGCTGTTTTATTCTTTGCAAGTTCTTTTCATTTAAGGCATACGGTTATTTCTTTCATTGTGTAGGATACTATAAGAACTGAACTTAAAGCAGAATGCTTGGTAACAAGTCTGTTAAGAGAGAAGCTGTACTCAAAAGAGCTCCAAGTTGAGCAGCTGCAAGCTGAACTTGCTGCAGCAGTAAGAGGAAATGACATACTGAAATCTGAGGTGCAAAATGCACTAGCCAACCATTCATGTGTCAACCATAGGTTGAAGGACCTTGAACTTCAGGTCAGTCACCCATATCTGTATACGTTTGGCTTGTGAAGGGTATTGTGTTGTCAACAGTTTCATTATGGGTGAACAGGCCATTTTCCATGGAAAATGTTTTCTAATGAAACAAGCAGTATAAAATTTTGTGGTGGAACTATTTTTTTTCATAAGAAAAATTAATGTTTTTTAAAAAAATTTATTTTCCAATGAAAGAAGTGGAGCCTTAGAGGATTCCTGGCAGTACTCTTCGAAGTCGCTGCTGCTTGTACCTGTTTGAAAAATATAAAAATTAATTTCTTGTTTCTTTTTGATAGATGTTGAAGAAAGATGAGAGCATAAACCTCCTTCAAAGTGATCTGCAAGAATCTATGAGAGAATTAACAATCACGAGGGGAATATTGCCCAAAGTATCCGAGGAGAGAGATCTCATGTGGGAGAAAGTGAAGCAATATAATGAGCAGAACATGCTATTGAACTCAGAGGTCAATGTATTGAAGAAGAAGATAGAGGCCCTTGATGAAGATATACTTGTAAAGGAAGGTCAAATAACAATCTTAAAAGACTCCCTTGGTAAAAAGCCCTTTGATCTCCTTGGGAGTCCTGATTCTATGCATGAATTTTTGCTTAACTGATTACTATAAAAGCTTGTTTCTTTTTTATAGGTCAAGTTACTATATTGTTCATAGTCCTATATGTGTGAATGGGGTTTTGGAGGTTGTTCTTTTTTTCCTGATTCTATGCATGAATTTTTGCATAATTGATTTCTATAAAAGCTTTTTTCTTTCTTTATTCTAGGCCAAGTTACTATATTGTTCATAGTCCTGTATGTGTGAATGGGGTTTTGGAGGTTCCTTTTTTATCTATTTCACACCCTGTTCTTATGTTGGCCCTTGTTATTTTTTCAATATATTAAGTGTTAGATTGGTCAAAGTAAAACACACGAAGTTCCTCTCTTTTGAAAAAATATCTGTTTTTTTACCCTCTATTTTGAACAAATTTGTTTTTGACTTCCAGGATAAACGTGTCTTGCATTCTATATGCAAGATATATGTTTTTGAGGAGATGGTGTAATTTTTATTAGATTATACTCAGCTCTTGACTCAAATGAAAATTCTTGGTGCTCATTTAATGGATTTGCAAGGACAATGAAGTCTTCATTGACCTTAAAATATTAACTTAAACCAATAAAAATCGTTATACACTATCTTTGACTATTTGGGAACTCTTGGACCTTTTAAGTGAATAAACTCATTCACGAGAATAACTAGTTTATTTTGCTTTGTATCATGTAGAATTGTAGATATACCGTAGATTCTTGTTCGGAAATGTCTTCATGTTCACATAGACATAATTTTGGTAGCAGTGGAACGGTCAGTTGTTTTTGTGAAATTTTACGTAGAGGAAGAATTCTGCCAATTGCATGTAAAAACAAAACTTAAAATCAACAGCTTAGTTTTAGGGGAGTGAGATACAGTTGTAAGCCGAATTTTAAGTGGTGTTTTGTGGCCTATTCTCAATTTCACTATAGTTTTCAACTGGAAGGGGTGGGCAGTCAAAAAGTGGGCCGTATCAAGCAAAAAGTGGGGCCCACCAGTGAAAATTAAAACCAATAGAATTTTTTCAAAAAGAAACGTCTTATCAAGCAACAATACAATAATATGAATTTGACATATATATATATATATATATATATATATATCTATTGATTTGATCAAAGGGAACATGTCTTGCATTTCCATGTGAAGATATGTGTATTATTTATTATATCTGAGGATGTGGTATAATTATTTTAATCCTTTCCATATGTAGAAAGTTAAATATAAAAATATAAATTAAAATAAAATAATAATTTTAAGAATACAAAATAATTTTGTATTTTTATTTTAAAAAATTTATAAAATAAGATAATTATTATTCCAAATGCAAGATATATGTATTATTTACTGTTTTTGAGAGCATAGTGTAATTTTCATTAGATCATACCATGCTCTTGGCTCAAATTAAAACACTTGGCGCTCATTTAATGGATTTTCAAGGACAATGAAGTCTTCATTGACATTGAAAGTATTAACTTAAACCAATAAAAATCATTATACAACAATCTTTGACTATTTGGGAACTCTTGGGCCTTTTAAGTGAATGAACTCATTCCAGGGAATAACTAGTTTATTTTGCTTTGTATTATGTAGAATTGTAGATATTAGATTCTTGTTCGGAAATGTCTTTTCTTTATGTTCACACAAATATAATTTTGGTAGTAGTGGAATGGTTAGTTATTTTTGTGAAATTTTACGTAGAGGAAGAATTTTGCCAATTGCATGAAAAAACAAAACTTATAATTAACAGCTAAGTTTTGAGTTTTTTTTCTTTTCTTTTTATTTGTGTCTCCCCATAATAGTCACTCTATTATATTTGTGTCAATGCGATTTAGATCGTTGTAGAAATAAGACTTTTTAAGAGGGGGGAAAAACAAAATATCGTTACAGAATAACAATTTTTTATTTCTCTTTAAATCAATTTTGCCAATGGTATTTTTGGTTCTTTAAATCAAAATTTGAAATAATTGATTCACATACTTTAAACTCTAAAAAAGAAAAACTAATTTCCAGATTAACCACATTCATATCAGATAAATTGTAATTTATAAAACAAAAAAGAGCAAAAAAAATTACATTTAAGGACCATGATTTTTAAAATTTATAATAAAAGACTTTAAAAACTAAAATTATTTAGAATGATTAAAAGACTTCGATTTTGCCATAAATGGATGAAAATATCTCTTGATATTTTCTTCCAAAAAAGTTATTATCTAAATTTCTTGAAATTACGAAAAATTTTAAGAATTATTACTACTAACTTTTAAATTTCTTATCATCTCATTTTCAAATTTTCAGTTTGGAGTTTCAAGAGATTTTTACAATTATTACTATCAAATTTTAAATAAATTTTTTATTACCTTACTTGCTAATTTTTAATGTTAAAAAATTATAATTAGACTTTCTTCAATTACAAAAAAAAAATTTAAAGATTTAACTGCTGCCACGAGTAAATAAAAATGTTCCTAAAGTTTAAAAGAATACTATTATTAAATTTTAAATTTCTTACTATAGGAATATTTTTGTTTACTCATGGCAGAAGTTAAATTCTTTATGGTGTGTTTGGAAATCCGGTTGGCAAACCACGTTGTATAGAAGCAACTATTTTTTGCTTCTTGCAAACTATAGTTTGCTTCTTACAAACCATAGTTTACTCTTTCCAAAAGCTCATCCAAACATGTTATTACTTCTTGTAAACCATGGTTTGCTCCTTGCAATCTATGGTTTATTCCTTCAAAAGCTCATCCAAACATACACTTAAACTTTTGAGTAATTTAAATTATTGAAACATTTTTTTATTATAAATTTTATAAAATAATGATCTCTGATCAAGAAAAAAGTTTACGGTGCAGAAGGAAAGCGCTGCGAAGGTCCAGTGTGAATGCAAGTTAAGAGCGTGCACAAAAGTCAAAAAGTGCCGTGTTGTTTATGTAAACGATATAAACATATATCAATGGTTGAGATTTAAAGATCTAGATCCAACGGTGTACTTTGTGTCTCTAAACCCAACATGCGGCCCCACGAATCCGACCTGGAGTAGAGGCCGACCAAGAAAGCGACAAAAAATCAATTCAATCGATGGAAAGAAATTATTAATTTTTATTTTAAATATTTATATAAAAAGTTATTTTAAAAAAATAAGAAAAAGAAGGCAAGTTTGATGGCACACATCACGTCGAGATTCTAGGGATGAGATTTGGTCTCTCAATTTTGGGATCAAAATCCTTTGTATTTAGCAGCGTTTGGTTGTTTATAATGTTAAGAAAGATCAAATGACTTTTTTGACTTCCATACTTAAAATTTTAAAATTATTACTTAAAGGTTCCGCCACAAAAATTATTACTCCAAATACTTAAATTTTTTTTTTATAATTAATAGGTCTCAACATCTTCATATTTTATTTAAAAATATATGAAGGGTTGTGGCATCCTGACGTCACAATTCTCCATATTAAAAAAATTGATTTTTTTTTTTTGGTTAAAGGTTAGTTAACCCGTGATCGGTTGCAACTTTGCTGTAAAGCTGCAGCTGTTAGCTGCACCCCCACACCTCGGTGTATTTCCCCCCTCCCCCTTTACCTTTCCTTCTCCTCAAAATGCCCTTGCCTTCCCCTAATCTTCATCCCTCCTCTCTTCTCCGCTCCTCTCCTCCTCTAAAATTTTTTTTCTCTCTTTTATCTTCCTCAACCTTCCTTCTTTTAATTTTATTGATTTGTTTCATTCTCTCTTTCTTTGCCAATCTTGTTTCAATTTTGCTTTATATACATATATGTAAGTTCTCTATGTTCTCTTCCTTACTTCTCTATTATTTCTTATGTTATTTTCTTATCTTCTATTTCTCCGCGTATTTATTATTTATTATTGATTTTTATGTGTATTATAAAAAAAATCAAGTAAGCTCCTGCTCTGTTAGTTAACAAAGAAGAGAACAAGGTTGGAACAAGCAAAGATTCATATCATTAGTTCAAAAGAACTTTTCAATATCTTCAGGTAAGAAAATTAAATTTAAATATAGTGAAATGAGAAAAATATTAGGCTCTTACCGAATAATTTTTTGTTTACTATATTATATGAAAAAGATAAGACATAATTAATTTTATGTAACTTGTAATTAATATTTTAATAATTGTAAATAAATTTAAAATTACATATATTTAGTTTGTATTTTTTATACGTGATATTTTTATATGTTCAGGGACGGAAGTATTTTGTGACTCAACGAAAGGAAAAGGCTTTATAAACTGCATTATTGGTTGGTAAATAATTTGTTCAAGGTAAGAAATAAATTTAGAGATAATGTATTATCTTCAAATTTATGTAGCAAATATGTTGAGTATATTTTTAATTTGTAAGCATGTAGTCCAAAAAATAATTTGAATATATATGTACATATCTGTGACAATTTAGTATGTAATTTATTATTCTATAGTTTTGAAGATAAGTTGTATTTTATATGTCTATGGATGAAGAAATGAAGTTTTTTTTATTAACTAGCTAACCATCAAACTGAAGGAAAAAAATGCATTATAAATTTTTTGATTTATCTTTACAATGCATAATAGGTAATACGAAAAAGAGAATATGTTTAAAAATAAACAAGTTAAGTAGACTTTTTGACTCACTTGCTATTTAAATTAAATCATTTGATAGAAAAGCTCGACCGCCAAAACTATTTCCTTACATGTTTAAAATTATATATATTTTTAAAATATTATGATAGTTGCAGCAAAGCCTCTACCGCGACTCATAAAAGTTTTAAAAAATAATAAAAATTTGATTTGAGTCATGGTATATCAGATGTTGTGACCCCCTTTTTTTTCTTTTTATCAAATATGGATTGTGTCAAAATATGCATTATTGTTATATTGTTCGATAGTTTTCCAAATCATTAGATATAATGGGGTGGACTGAAGGATTAGACATGTTATGTAGAGTAGATGAGATAATGAATAGCTTATTGGTTGATATAATTGAACTAATTGAAATTTTAATTCTTTGATTTAAAAAATTTGTGTTAAATTTAGTCTATAAAAAGTAATAAGTGGACTAAATTAAATATGGAAAACAAAATAAATGTATCAAGCATTTTTTTTTAATAAGACTTATCTTTAACAAAATTGATATATGTATATTTAGTTTTTAAAAACTACAAGATATTTGGCATAGCATCATTTTCACTACTAATAATTAGTTTATTAATTTGATATAATAGAAGAGGTGAGAGCATTTACAACAGAAGAAGAGGTGCAGCAAGTATATAAAAATATGAGGTGCAACAAGCATTTATGATAGTTAAAATTATATTTATTTCTTACTTTAAAATTATATACAATTTTCAAATAAAAATTTAGTTTTACTTTTTTTCCTTCAAATATTTTTTAACTTATCTAAATATATATTTTAAACTACAATATTATTTTACGTAATTATACAAAAAATATTTAGTCAAAAAATTTAAATTTAGATTAAATTATATATTTCAAACATGTAAAATATCTATGTAATTTTAATATAACTTAAAAAATGTGTAATTTACTCTTTATATAAATTAAAGATAACATTTTATGAAAAAAAGATATTTTTGAATAAAGTATATGTTCCAATATACATGAAATATAATGAAATATATATAATTTATCGATACAGAATATATATATCATGAAATATATATAATTTATATACATGAATTATGAAAACAAAGTCAAAAATATATATATTTTATTCATATGGGTTGCGACATCTACAAGGCTGCGATCCTTTATATTAAAAAAATTAAATATTTTGGAATACCGTATATGGGTCGCAGCATCACAGATGCCGCGACCCATTAATTATAAAAAAAAAATTTAAGCATTTGGGCAATGATTTTTGTAGCGAAGCATTTCAAGTAATAATTTTAAATTTTTAAATACGAAAGTCAAAAAGCCAAAATAAAATTGTGTATAATATTTATTTAAATTAAAGTAAAAATATAATAATATTTTTTATTTATAAAATTATTTTTTGCTTATTTTGCATACTAAATAAGTCTTACTTTATAATGTATTTAGAAAAGAGATAAAAAAAAAAGTGTGGGATGTTCGTCCCTTAATTTTTTGTCCTTTATTTCTCTTAATTTAAAAAAAGAAAGAGAAAGATAGAAAAAATAAATGAAAGTGTGGATTTCACATATATTTTTTAAAATGTATTTTTTTAATCATATATTATATATTTAGGATAGAATGATATAAAGGAATAAATATATATAATTATTTTTTATTTTTTATTTTCTTTTTATCTTTCTCTAAAAGTATACAATGCATTTATTTTTTATATGCAAAAGATTCAAATATTTTATTATTATGTTCTCATATTAAAATATAATAAGTATATAATTTTTTAATAATGATATAAAAAATATATAATTTAATTAGAGAATTATATATAAAAATTATAAATTTATTATATTATTATTAAAGATTTATATATTTATCATGTTTTTATTAAAAAATTTAATAATAAAAATATAAAAAAATTATATATAAATTCTTTTTAAAATAAAATGTTTGACATAAATATTACTTAAGTAATACATATTTTACTTAAATATTCAAAATACACATTCTTCGCTGAAGTCAACTTAAATCTTCCCTCAAATATAATACAATATTGCAAGATATTTAATCCTCTTTTTTCTTATTTTAAATTAATAAGAAGTTGAGAAAAAGAAAAATTGATAAGGAAACATTTTCCTAGAGATAAGATGACACGTGTCGGACAATGAGTTGACGCGTCACGTCTTTGTAGGAGATTATTTAAAGAGGTCAATAAAATTGGCAACAACAAAACCCTAGCTTTTTCCCTCTCTCTCTCTCTAGATTTGATTCCTTCTTCTCGCTCTTCCTTTGTCACCCTTTTTATATTGTGTTATTCTTGTGTATGTGATTCCAACAACAACAACCCCACATTCGTTTCTTGGAAGTCGCAGAGCTTGACCAAAATCTCCTATTTTTCCCATCTCTGTCTTTCTTATCAGCTAATCCCTTCGTTTTCGTCTTCGGCTTCGTGATCGGAATCTTTTCCTTATCCTGTGCTTGGTGTTTCGGCAGCTTGCGATTTTAGGTACTATCTGATATTGTTTCGTACTACACTTTAGTTTCCGTGTTTCCTTCTGCCCCTTTTGTTTATAGGTGGAGATCTGATTTCCTCTTTCTGGATGATTTTTCTGGGTTTCCGTCGTCGGCTTTGAATGCCGTCTTGTTTTAATTTTCCTCCTCTGAATGGGTTTTCTTTTCTTGGTCTAGTTTTTTCTCTTGATGTGATTTTGATTTTACAATTGTAAGAGGTGGTTGATGGGTTTTGCTGGATTTGATGGACTTAAGGATACTCAGATCGTTTTCTAACTTTTGATTAACTGTGTATGGTTAAGTTAGCTTTGTTAATCACTTCGCGGTGGATTAGCTATTGAGACAAACTTTCTGGTAATTAGTTTAATGTGCTACTCGGAATTGCGTTCAGCTTACTCTGCACGCGTTTGTTTAAGATCATTTAGAAGTATGGACTTAACTGGAAGTTATGTTATGACATAATTTTTTATATGTAGTTTCTAGGTTGTGGCCTAATTCAAACTACGAAGATTTATCTTTAGTGTTGTTGATCTGGTATATATAGAGTTTGACTTTGACTCTTCAGCTTAGTCGAATTTTTGATATTACAGCTTTATATGTTATGTTTTGCAGGTTGTTGTGACTTCTGCCTCCTTTGAAGTGGGACAAACTCTAGAAACTAGTTTTACTTAGCTTGGAGAAGCAATCTGGGGGAAAAAAATGTCTACCAATGTTTAATTTAGTGCAGAATATTGATCAACTTAAAAAGTTTTGTTGAGGAATTGCTATTGATTCATAATAACCGAAGTTAGAAAGAGGGGTTGTGACCTTTTGGCAAACTTTGGAATCATGCCTGTTTCGGGACATGAAGAGGTGTTTATTTCCTTTCTGATTTACAGCTAAGTACGATTAGAGAACCATACCAATTTGTTCTTTTTTGGATATTGATTACTTGACCTTCTATTGACAGACTGGGGTTAAATCGTTTGCCGAGCAGTTTAGTGGTTTAATTGCAGGTGTGCCTATCAAGAAAAGGAGGTTCCCTGTGATTCATCCTTCTTCAACTGTGCCTGAAGAACCATGCTCACTCACAGAAGAAACCGAGTTACTACAAAAAGAACAATCAACTTTCCAAGGACCAGCTCTATCAAATACTAGTATTGCAGGTGCGCCAATCAAGAAAAGAAGGTTCCCTTTGATTCAAGCCTTTTCATCTCCTTTGGAAGAACCTTGTTTGCCTCCAGAAGAAAATGATAAATTGCGTAAGGAACATTCAAGCGCATCACAGGGCTCAACTACTTCTACCACTTCTTCTGTCTTATCTGATACAAATCAAAACCCTGTGTTTGAAGAGAGGAAAGCAGGTTCTGATGTTACAGATGCTAATATGGTCCAAAGCAATTCTAATTTCCTTAGACCCAAACTTGAAACACCTGATCTTGCAACTCACTTGAATACGTTGGATGTTGTGGACAACACAGAGAACCTGATTACCAATGAAAGTTTTGAAGAAAAATTGGGACCCCAAATGATGAAGGAGAAGCCTGAACTCTTGTTGGCTGCAAAAGAAAGTCTTGCACTTAGCATGGGAGCAGATATTATCAAGCAAAATGTTGAAGAGGATTGTAAACAAGAGACTCCTGCTTTTCCAGAGAGTACTAATTTATCGTTAGGCTTGAAGCAGCACTCGTTTCCAGTTTTGGCAAGCCTAGACAATGCTGAGAGTTTCCGGAAAAATGATAAAGAAGATTCTGTTTCATTGAATTTATCTCTAAGCAAAGAAGGCAGTTCTAATAATTTTAATAGTGATGCTAAAACTAGTAGGGCAAACTGGGATCTGAATACTATAATGGATACATGGGAAGAACCTGGGAGTGATGCCACTTCGGATAAAACATCTACTCATGGGCTGAAAATTACTGGTAGTGCGCATGATGAAAAACATTTTATGTGTTCAAGAGGGACAGAATCTACTGGCAGTGGTTCCCTAAAGCAAACCAGTGCACAGAGTCAACACAAAACTACCAAAATTTCATCCAGACTGGATGGCCAACAGTATAAATGTGTTGACCCTCATAATCTCTGCCTTGCTTCTTGTGTTCAGAAATACACTGGGGAACCTTCTAGATTATCTGCTAAACAAAATTCAGACTGTGCTGTTCCTACTGTGAGTTTGTCTAATGCAATTGCTTCTGCTGGTGATGTGAACATAGCTAGTGTTAGGATGGTGAAGACAGAACCATTAGATGAGAACCCAAAAGAGGATTTGGCACAGGCTAAACCTTGTGCTGTGGGGTCATTAGATGCTGTCACTGTTAAATGTGAATTAGTTGAGCGTTCCAATGCTGAGTCTTTCGAGTCTTCAAAAGGTAGCAATATGAACTTGTTTGATCCTAAACTCATTAAATCTGAATCAGGTCATGAGAATAATCAGGAATGTCTCAAGACAACAGAGAGGAAATCAGATCGAATGGGTCCTGAGTTGCCACAGGGATCAGAGAATTGTTCTGCCATAGAAAAGCCAGTGACTTTGGAAACAATGTCAGTTTCTGCAGAGACAGCTTGTGAGCCAATGAAAGCTATACGTTCAGCAGAGTTGAGTACCAGTGGAAGTATAGTAAGCCATCTAGAAAATCATGCTTCTACAGAAGTAGCCTGTGTTGATGAAAAAGCATCTCATGGAGCTGGTGCAAATGATGAGCAGGATCCTTCAGAAACAGTTGCCATAGCTATGCCTGATAATGCTACAGAATCAAGTGGTCCTGGAATGAAGGATTCTATGAGAACTAATGAAGAAAATGCTGATGATTCTGAGGGATGCAGACTGAAACTGATAAATGAGCTCCCGTCAGATCCACAAGGTAGTGGTGAAGGCTGTGTAAGTGATGATGAAAAAGTAACCTTATCAGCTGATATGTTAGAGGATGATGCTTATGGTTTTGATTATGAATCAGATGGTTTAACTGTTGCTATGGATATCGAGCCATATGGTGAAGAAGATGATGATTATGAAGATGGTGAGGTTCGAGAACCACTAAAGCATTGTGGTGCTGAGGACGCCACTTGCGAGGTAAGAGAAGTAGAACATATTGCTTGTAGTAATTATGTCAATAAACAGACTGAGAAAGGAGAGGTGACTGGTGACTGTCCCACTTCATCTCATGTTGAAGAAAATGACAATGGGACTGTAACTCACAGTGAAATAAATTGTGGTAAGGATGGTGTTGGGGTGGAATCAAATGCGAAGTCTGATAATGTTAGTGATAAAATTGTGTGTCTCCAAGAATCATTAGAAGCTGAAAAGCCAACTGTTGGCTCGCAAATGAAGTCATTAGATCTTTCTGAAAGGAAGAATGTCCATAGAGCTCCAGAGACAGAATTATTATCTGACCAGGGTACTACTGAAAGCCATGAAGTAGATGTTGCTCAGTGTGCTGATGAGGTTGTTAAAAAGCTGGACATGGTTAGAAAAATTGACTCAGATTTACCAAAGATGGAACCATCTGTAAATACTGATGATGCAACCAAGGATGCTAGTAATGCTAATAATCAAGGAAGAATTATAAATTTGTCCCGAGCTGCTAGTTCTTCATCCCCTACTAAATCTAGGCCAATATCAGGCAGGGGACTGCCATCACGAGTTGGAAGAGATGTATTCTCTGATGCATTTGATAATGACAAGTTACATGGAGGAAGGTATATGCTTATATCTTATACTCTTTTCTCCTCTATCTACTGATAGTTGTAGCCTTTTCTTAACACTTTTGCCTTCCTGTTTTGATTTTCAGGGATGAAGTATACATTGATGGTCCTCGCCAGTTTTCAAGGGAAAGGCATCATGATATGTCACATCGAAACTCAAGGATAAATTTTATGCGTGGTAGAGGGAGGGTTAATAGTCGGTTAGACATACATCGTAGTGAATGGGAATCTGACCATGAATTTGCTGGTGAATTTTATAATGGTCCAAGTCAGTTTCGTGCCCCTAGGCATAAATATGCAGCTGCTGTTCATGATTCTGACCTGGAGTACAATAATGTTTCACCTGACGGTTCTTTTGTTGGTTCTAGTCGGGTAAACAGGAAGCCCTTGAATGATGAGGGGCCACTTGGTCGTCATATTACTTCAAGGAGACGATCTCCAGGGGAAAGAGACAGCATGCAAATGGGTCACAGAATTCCAAGGACTATGAGCCCAAGTAGATGCGTTGGAGGGGATGGTGCTCAGTTTGTTGCTATGAGGCATAGTGAGAAGTTTATGAGAGGTTTCCCTGAGGATCCTTTAGATCCTATGTTTACACGTCCCCAACAATATGAGAGACTGGGTGGTAGGTTTACACGAGGGAGTAGGAACTTCATTCAGAGAAGAGGTCCTCCTCGAATTCATTCAAAGTCTCCAATCAGATCTAGGAGTCGCTCTCCTCCTGGTCTGTGGTCCTCCCCACGAAGAAGGTCTCCCAGAAGATCAGCAGATGGGTTTGGTGGACATTCGGAATTAGCCCATCGAAGATCACCATTATATAGGGTTGACAGAATGAGATCTCCTGATTTCCCTGGGGAAAGAGTGATCAGGAGACATGTTTCTCCTTCATATATGTCACGTCCTTCTAATGATATCAGGGATATTGATTCTGGACGGAACCATGGTCATCCCAGGTCTGTCATAACCAACAGGAGCCCATCTGGTCGAATTTTGCTTAGGAACAGAAGATATGATGTTTTAGATCCCCAAGATAGAGTAGATAATGATGAGTACTTTGGTGGCCCTATGCACTCTGGTCGTTTACTTGAGCTAAATGGTGAAGGAAGTGGTGATGATAGGAGAAGGTTTGGTGGGAGGAGGGGACCTGTTCGTTCTTTTAGGCCTCCTTATAATGGTAGTGTGGGTGAGAATTTTCATCTTGATGCTGAGGATGGGCCTAGACACTTTAGATTCTGTGCAGATGATTCAGATTTCCATGAAAGAGGCAACAGCTTGAGGGAAAGGGATTTTGACGGGCGTATTAAGAGCAGGCCAGCAAATGTGCCCCCTAGGAGAACAAGAAATATACATGAGCAGGAAGCAAATTACAGGAACGGTAGACAGGTTTGGAGTGATGATGGCTTCGATGACATTTCAAGAGTCAAGAGAAAAAGATTTTGATTATATAGCCAGAAAATCTGCTGCTTAGTGCTGCAGGATAATTAATTAATCTGTATTTCAAATTATCATCTAGATAAGTAGATTAGATTACTAATTTTAGTATAATCCTTGGTCTGATACTCTCCTCTTGCTGTCTAGCTAATCCAGGTAAAAGGGCAGAATCGCTGCCCGAGTGAATAAATTGATTGTTGTTAAATGCATAAAACTGGACAGTACAATTAAGTGTGGAAAGGAAGTTGGGGCAATATGGTTTAAGAAGACCTAAGCTAATGCCATTGGGATATAATTCATGTGCGGGCCAATTGCGTTACGTTTGTTTGTTTGTCTTTCTGTCTTTTCTTCTAAGGATCATACTAGGATAAACCACGGCCTCACTTGTTGGTTTGATTAAAAAATTGTGATATTAATGCATCAAAATGCTGTATTATTTATGCTATAAAAAAAATTACTTCCATTGTCCTGTTCAAATGCCTTGTACTATTTTCTTTGTTATAATTGCACTCAATCTGATAAAACTATTATATTTATTATTTATATATTAAAAAAAGTATTCAATATATAATAAATAATTAAAAATAATTTTTTTAAATTTAAAATAAATTAATTTTATAATTTTTTGTACAAAATAAATAATATTGAAATAAAAATTTTACAAATATTATTTTAAAACTTATGTTTAATCAAAGAATTATTTTTAAAATATTTTAAGTTAAAAAATTGGTATACTTTTCATAATAAAATTGATAAGAAAATAATTTATTTATCCTAAATACTAATATAATTCTTCTTGGCAAATGAAATGCAGGAATCCTACATGAGCAAAATAAAATGATGATTCTAGAAGGAGTATAAATGAGCAAATTCTAATTATAGAACGGAAAGTCCATCCACTTTAAAAAAAAATGAGTTCGGACAAAAATTTAATAAAATACAAGTCTGTTCAAAAAAGTTTGAGCAAATAACGAATTGAACTCAAGCTATTTTAAATTTTGGTTTAAGTTCAGTTTGAATAATATTTTTTATTACTTCCGGTTTTATATATAAAAAAATTTTTTAAGACTTGATTTGGTCTAACATATAAAAAATAAATCACTAATGTTTGGTATATTACTTATAATATTCCAATTATGTCATCCATTAAATGAATTTTTTAAATTATGGGTAGTAGATGTCATTAATTTTAAAGAGAAAGTATACATATTAAATACATATTAAATAAGAACATTCTTAAAAAATAATTTTTATTTGAAACAAAATTAAAAAGATTAATTATTTTTAACCAAACTTCTTAATTTTAGTGAGTTAGTTATTTATTTTTTATATATAAAATCATAGTATCATAATTATTGTAATAAATAGAAGCATAAATAAGCAATTAAAAAAAACGGATGTAAAGCAATTAAAACTCATTAATTTATGGGCCAGATCAGATGCATCAAATGTATTAATTTTTAAATTAAAAAAGCATTAGATTTATTAATTTAAGTACAAGAAAATCATATGTAAAACAAACCCACCAGCAATTAATTATATGAATTTAAAATAATGTCTGGGCCTCGCCCTTTTCAAACGGTGCATTGTGGCGAACAAAGCCTTGCCATATGTTAAAAAGACAGCAAATTCTCTCTCCAGCCCTATAAGCTATTGCAGTAACATTGGGTAAGAAGAGCACAACAGTAGCATACCAGCATGCTGATTCAGGTATGTGCTTCATTTTCTCTGTTTCTTCTTCCTCTCTCTTTCTCCCTCTTATTATTTATCTTTCTCTAATCTTCTTCTCTGGATTCTATGACTCAGTCATCTGATATCGGAGCCCGCTCACATTAGAGAGTTTTCCTAAATAAATAGTAGTTAGGAGCATCACCAAGTTGTTACTCAGACACGCATGTGTTAAATGCTTAATGTTGGAGGAGATAAGAGGTCTGTTTGATTCTATTTTAATTTTAATGTTTTTAAAATATATGTTTTTCATAACAAATTTTGAAAATAAAAAAGTTAAAAAACTTATTTGAATTATTTTGCTTTTTTTCTGATTTTACAAAATAAAAATTAACAAAACATCTAAAAAAATATTTTAATTTTTTTGTTTTTGAAAATACAATTCTACTTTTATGTTTTATAAAATACTTTATTAAAAATATATTATCAAATAATTTTTTTAAAAATTATTCTAAAAATGAGAAATCAAACAGGCCCAAGGTAATTTGAGAGTTTAGTTTTTGTTCTTTTAGAAAGATGTTGAGAAAATGGGCCAGGCCCTTTCGGTGGGCCGAGTTTGGGCCCAAAATTTTTCAAAAATGGGGTAGGCCCAATTTTGTATAAATTTTTAGGGGCTTGGGTTGTCTTTTAACGATCCATGATCAGATATAATTTTGCGAAGGAGAATTGCGTTTGTATTTATATTGGTTAAACTATGGTGATTTTGTTATTTCAGATTTTAGTAATTTACTAACCTAACTTTTATGGTAATTTTACAAATATCTGCAACGTAAAAAATAAGCAGATTGAAGTCCCAAAAAAAAAGTGAGATTAACATTAATATTTTCAAATATAACGTTATATGAAGTGCAATTTTTATTATAATTAAAAATTTTATCAGCCAAATGCAGGAGGATAGTCAAATTGTGTTTGTAAATTTATCAACTAAGCAGATTAGATCGTTAAATAACTTATCTCATAATTTTTTGCCCTGCTGTCTAGCTAACCTAATTGAGATTTGTTATTATCTTCAATACATTAACCTATTTGGAAAAAGAAAAAAAAAATCATTTACCCACATTTTTTGGTATATGAAAGATTTAGAACGTTAATATTGGTGTGATTTTTTCTTTTTTCTAAATCATTCATATGGGTGTCATTCGCAATAATATGCCTTAATAAAGCTCTTTTCAGCCGAGGAAACTATATTTTATCTTCTTGAATTATAGGTTAATTACAAAATTAATACATCAACTTTAAATCATATCAAAACATTTTCTTAAATATTAAACTAAAATAAAAACTTTAAATTCTAATTAAAATAAATTGCAATATAATTTTTTTTTGTTTAAAGAATTTTTACAAATTGATATCTGTTTATGATAAAAATGTAGATATAAAAAGTCACGTAAGGAGAATTACATGACTTCTTATGGTTGCTTTTAACAAAAATTTTTATTTTTATTTTTGTCCAAATTCAGGAACTGTTTGATTATGTTATATAATTTACGTACACTTTTGTAATTAGACTTATAATTTAGGGGAATTAAAATGTAACTTAAAAAATGATAAAAAAAATGCGCTTGTAATTCAACTAGCCTAAAAAAATTGATTGGTGATCAATCCCCCAAAAAAAAAAAAAAAAACTTAATTGAATGTTTGTTATCATATTTTATATAATTTTAAAGTGAAAAAAATATTTACTTGTCAATTTTACAAAGTTGTTTTGAAAAAAATTATAATTGAAAATGCTAAATTAAAGATATTTATATAAAAAAATTAAAGATAAAAGATTTAAATGGTATGAAAAAAATTATAATTAAGAATTTGAAATTAAAATTTGTTATTACTAAATTATTTTAAGAAATTCAAAATTTAAGGACCTTCCTTATAAATATTTTTAACTTAGAATATTGAACTATAAATTTTTTTAATTTTTTTTAATGAATAAATAAAAAATGGTTACGGTCCTTTGTGACCCGTAGTTTGGATGACAAACTAAACGCACCGTATGAGAATTGAATAAAATGAATTTTGTCTGCAGAACCGGGAAAAGCGTTGTCATGTTCCGTGCATCATCAGTGCATTTGTTTGGTAGAAGCGGAATCAAGCCTCAGATTCTTCCAATATCGTCGGGCCATAAGAGCGAACTAATCAGCTCTTTGACCGCGCTTGCTGCCGTCGCCGGCGAGTCATCAACTATGGCCACTAACTCAGTCCGAATCGCTGCGGCTCAGATGACCTCCACTAACGATCTTGCAGCCAATTTCGCCACCTGCTCTCGACTCGTTAAAGTAAAGCATGTTCTTCCTAAGTTTCAGTTCTTCGTCTCTATTCTTATCTGGATTTACTGTGTGTTTCAGAATTTGTTTTACTTTGGATTTGTAATTGGTTGCTGGTTTTCTTTTATCTCTTTTCTGATGAGCTAGTAAACTATGCTGTGATTTTGATTTTTTTTTTTGTCATAAATTTAGTCTAATTTTCTTTAAAATATATATATATATATATATATATCATTTTAGTCTTATCCTAACTTTGTTGAGAACAGAATTGATGACGTGGACTAATGGTGTGAACAATTGCCAGTGGCCAACACATAAATATTGGGAATGCAATCGCTATGGGCGATGAGTAAGGCTCAGGAACGTTTTTTTTTTTTTTTCAAAACATTAAGACTAAATTGATGATAAAAAAATTTTATGGATTAAACTGAAGAGGTATCTTTCAGAACTAATATGGTACTTTACTCTTTTTTTTCTTTTTGAAAAAATAATTTTCTGTGGTTGGGCCAGTTTTTACGAACTTATTAGCGATTATATAGGAAATATTGCAAAACGAGACTGTATCGTGCCCACATGAACAACCATAATTTCGTTTTCTCTAGTTGGGCTATCTATAATATATTGTTCATTGAAGAATTCTTTTGTTGGGTATTGTTCTGCGAAGGAAGCAGCATCAGCTGGAGCAAAATTACTTTGTTTTCCTGAATCGTTTTCTTTTGTGGGTGCTAAGGATGGGGACAGTGTTAAGATTGGAGAACCTTTGGACGGACCAATTATGCACCAATACTGCTCTTTGGCGAGGTAATAAAGTAAGGTGTTCCTTTATTGCTAACTGATCCTATATCACCATACTTTATAGTTTCATTGCTAGTCATCTATTTTTGTCTACCTCGAATCATGCAACTGGATTCCTCTCTAAGAAGTAATGCGTCCCATCATTGATTCTCCTATATGTTCAATAGATACCCTGGAAGAGATGCTATTAACTAACCCAAGTTGAGATGCTATTAATTTTTGTATGTTGTATGACATTCGTTTATACTCATTTTATCTGTTTTCTCAAGATGACCAAACTGTTATCAATGGGGCTTACTTAAAACAACTGTATGAGTTCACATTGATTTTGCCTTCTGAGCACATTGCTGATGGAGACTTCTTTAATCATGTAACTGAATTACATATTTTGATACTGCAGAGAGTCCAGCATCTGGTTGTCACTTGGAGGCTTCCAAGAAAGAGGATCTGATGATGATCACTTGTGTAATACACATGTTGTCGTAGATGACACTGGGAAAATTAGAAGCACTTATAGAAAGATACACCTGTAAGACAAATAGCTTATGATCAGTATGAATTTATTTCCATTCAGAATTTTTTTTTTGGAACTGTTTTATTGCTCTAGTTGTCTTTCCAGGATCATACTGCTTTAAATTTAGGTTGTGTATAATACAAGTACAGAAAAGATAGTGAGAGAAGAGAGAATAGGGAGAAAGTGTGGAATTCTACAAAGTTAGAAAAGGAAAAAGAGAGAGAAGGATAAGTGGAACAAAAACAAATGAAAATTGCAATAGTAATATTATTAAATGAACGAATCTGAGACCTTAAGTATAAAATAATCCTCAAAATAGGCCAACCTAACTGGTTGGATTACCACTTTGACAGAAACCCTAACATGACACCCTAAAAATAATTCCCTTTATTAGAGACTCTAATTTAATCAACCAAGTGTTTCGGGAAATATGGGTTTTTTGGTGAGCCAGGTTGTGCCTTGAGGGAGTAAGAGTGATCTGAAGGGAGGTTGTGAGGAAGAAGAGAGAGAGTGCTATGAAGTTCTTCTGGAGTGATGTGCAGAGAATGTAAGTAATGATGTGTGTGAGTAAGTAAGTGAAATCTTTGAAAAAAAAAGGGTCATCCTATGGAGAGGTTGATCTATCAAGAGGTTGAGTGTTCTAACCATTATATCTACACTCAAAGTGGATCTAATGGTCAAAACAATTGATGCTCTCCCTAAAATTACTCAAAGAAAAGTGAGATGGTGAGAGAAGTTATAAAGGGGTAGTGGTGCATCGGATTTTGAGTAGAAAGTGACTTACAAGTATTGGATAAAACAAATTGTGACATAAAGCTGACAATGTGGGGCCTATGTACATGTATTGTTTAGAGGAGAGGAGTTTGTAGTGCTATATAAAAAAGATAAATGATTTGTGTCCTAGGTAATTCTCTCTTTTAAAATGTATAAGACCCTCCAAACTTTGGGTGTAAAAAATGATATAATCGTCTATAATAGTTGCTTGTTACCAACGTACACATAATACTTATCAAATGCCTTAGGATGGGTCTTCCTTAAGGCCCACCAAACCATTACCCTCACTTCATTAAAAAATGCAGATAAAAAAAAAAGCATGATGAACATAATGGTTTGGCATTTAAACATTGGCATAGTCCATTGTAGAGCCTACTGACTCATTAATCAACTCTTCCCGTAATGTAATATGAACCTGTTGAACTGAAATATTAAACCTTTATGTGTGCCTTATTAGAGGCATATTAACACTTTTAATTCACTTTGTTTTATTTTAAGGTTTGATGTTGATGTTCCTGGTGGAAGGGTATATAAAGAAAGTAGTTTTACAGAAGCAGGTAGGATATAACCTCTTTACAAAGGTATTAAAATTAGATGAATCATTTTCCTGCTTTGATCCTTATTGGAATTTCTCTGTTTTGTGATGGCTTTTGAAGTGAAGAAACTAAAAAAAAAATGATCTTTCAATTTTATGGCCACTTTTAACAGAGGAAAAAGAAAGAGTAATTTGATTGGGACACTGGCTTGCTTGGCTTTATTATCATAAATTAGGTCAAGTAGAAGGGTACTACAACTACTACAAGCCCAGCTCACTACTAATCAACACACTTATTTTAATCTTGTCATCACATGCTCTGACTATTCTAAAACTTCCCTTCAAGCTGAAGATTATTCAAACTTCAATCTGTTACAAAAAAAAAAACCTAATTAAAATGAAGAAAAACATATTCTGAATGGAAGCCTAAACACCTAGACAAAGTACTGCAATTCACATGGTTGCACAATGCACAACCACAAATCTAGAACTTCAAAAACTAGCAATTCCACGTGTTTTGGGGAGGTTTGGGCGTTGGTTAGCTTGACAGAGAAAATAACTGTTATAATGTCTGAAGTGTTTCCATGTGAAAATCATCTATCTTGATGCTTTCAGGAAAGGATATTGTTGCAGTTGACAGTCCCATTGGTCGTTTGGGTCTCACTGTTTGCTATGATTTGAGATTCCCAGAGCTTTACCAGTTGTTGCGTTTCCAGTATGAAGCACAGGTATTAATTAATTATTGCTTTCTTTATGATTAAAATGGGTTGTTTAACTTATAAAATTTGATTGTTTTAAATTTCCAGGTGCTACTGGTGCCTTCAGCTTTCACTAAAGTGACTGGTCAAGCACATTGGGAGATTCTTCTTCGTGCTCGTGCAATTGAAACTCAATGCTTTGTAAGAAATTATTTTTACATCTGAAAACATTGCCCTTTCTCTTTCTTGCCCTCATTGCCTGATCCCAAAGTGATGTGTGACTAGATTTCAGTCCTTAGACACATTAAGTTCTTTCAGAAGCCTCTTGCTTACTTTTTTAAATTGTTTTTCTGTTAAAAACATAGTAAGTAGTAACATATATAAATAGATTATAGAATTTGAAGATTTCAATGGCTTCACTATTAATTTCAATTATGTCTGATACCATATCAGTTGCATGGTGGATCTTAATTGATGGGTGGATATGATTTGAAAAACTTTATGCGGGGGTGGAGTTCACAGTTCGTCTCCTTGGAAAAATGTGAAAATCAGAATCCCATATTTGAAGAATAAACCATCTAATTTTATGGAATTAAAGTGGAAGCCCATTGTAGATTCATCCAGGTTCTATGATTGAATTTGCGAGTTAGTTTTCCACTGACTTATATATTATTGTTAGATACAATTTATACTAAATCACCAACATCCTACTGATTATTGAACTGGCTGAATGTTAGATGACTGATTTCCTTACAAGGAATGTAGAAGTAATGGTATTCTGGAAAGATCTCAACAATTCTGCTGTCATAGAACCTGTTAATTATGCAAAAGTGTTTTTGGATTTTTAGTGGGTTATTTCATCTTCAACTATTCCTTGGAAGAATCACTGCCTGTCCTAACTTTTATTCATCTTGCTTCTTATGGCATGATAAAATCTTTAATTATTTAGGGACACGTTGAATGTAATAAACAGCTACAAAATTCTTCTATAAAATGAATATAACTTATGAAATTAAATTCCTCTGCCTTGTATAGATTATATGGTAGTATTGGCTACTTTAGAGTTGGCTTATTAGGCATGGTGACGGTCATCATGAATTTCATCCGGTCATATATTGCACCTAGTTATTTATTATAAGCCCCTGTGAACTTTTATATCAAGCAACTTAATTAGATGTCATGAGACTCAATACTTTCTTTTAACTTATCATTTTGGTGCTCAGTACTATTGTGTCCGTGTCTCTGCAGAAAAAGGGGGGGGGGTTAATTGTCTCCTATAAACATAAATTGCCCACATGCAAGGTGTACATTTCTCAAAAATAAATTATGAATTTTTTTTCAAAATCTCAATTTTCATTTTATGTATTTACACTGGAACCTGAGGAGAAATTATTGAGAAAGTTTTCCGAGGGAAATATGTTAGAAATAATTTCTTATTTGCTGCTCATTTTTTGGCAATGGTTATATGTTTGAATTATCAGGTAATAGCTGCTGCACAAGCTGGCAAGCATAACGATAAAAGAGAAAGTTATGGTGACACATTAATTATTGACCCATGGGGAACCATTGTTGGTCGATTACCTGGTAAAAATCTCATTCCCTTTACATGTATATGGTTCCAACTTGATTGATTCTTTAGTGAAAGTAAAACATCGCATGGTAGGGGTTTTTTTGTATATACTATATACTACCTGTCAGACCTCTCTTTCTAACCGACATTCTTGCAAAAGCCACAACTGTGGGTTGGAAAAGTCACCCAGGTTTTAGGAGTTGCTTAATTCTGCTACCATTGATACTTTCTGGGGTTCTTTAAGCTACTTCATGGATTTCGAAATAAGTTCAGCAGATGTGATTAATTTCAATATTTTCCTAGTGTTCAATTTTCTCTCTCACTGCTTATCTTATAATTGAATTTTCTGCTTCACAACTTAGAAAAATTAGAAATTAATTGATCTCATGGATCATTTTAACTTATTGCAAACACGAGTCAAGATGAAAGACAAAAAATAGAATTATTTGAAAGTCAATGCTGGTTCTGCGGCCATTGCTTATTCTCTTACATAAATTCAACTTCTGTTATTGCCTAACTAGTATGTGAGATTTATGTAGTTGATCATGTGATCATCGATATGCTCTTAATATCATGCCTGCAAATTTTCATACAAGATTAAACATAGAGAGGGAATGAGGTATTTATAGGAGACAAGATATGTAATTTAGGTTGAAGTTTCTTTTTACTTAGAACATTCTACGGTAGATCTTTCATTGGCCTTTTTGATGGTTTCAAGTGCACTGTTTTCATACACTAAAATTTACTTTGATGGATGCATGCTTTTCTCACTTATAAGGTTGAACAAGTGCATTGCTTGCTATAGGGTCATATCTTACTAGCAATTTTTTTTTTTTCATTTTGTTATTTTTCTGGTTAGATCTACCAGCAGTTTAAATCTTAGTTTTTATGGTTCATTTTTCTTTTTCTATTTCAGATCGCTTGTCTACAGGGATTGCCCTGGCTGATATTGACTTATCATTACTTGATTCTGTGAGGGAAAAGATGCCAATCGCTAAGGTAACATCTGTCATATCTATCCTTGGGGACTTGTATAAAAATGAGTAAGAAGTACAACCTGATTATCCATCTGTGGTATATTTATACCATGCTTTTGTGATTTGTTCAGCTGTGCCAATGGACTTGTAGGTCCTTATGACCTAGCTACTTCCTTAAATGATAGAAGCCTCAAGTCAAAAAGGGTTATGGGTTACCCAAAGGGTCCGTTTGGAAATGTTCTTGCTTTTCCATAGCTGAGTTATGGGTGCTGGGAAAAAACTATGACTTAAACCAAAAAAAATAATAATAATAATGTTCAGTAAAAATCTTAGAAAAACCATTTTTAGAAGCGGAATTGATTGATATGGTGTTTGGTAATGGTTTTTAAAAGTTGTAGGAAACATTTGAATGACAATAATAAACCTTATACTTTATATGGTTAATAGAATTTTATTTTGCACGGCTAAACAATTTAGAAACAATCATGTTATTCATGACCAATAATTTTTTGGTATAAAAAGTCAAACAAAAATTAATTTAGTTTATTTTCATAGCAAGACTAGAAGAGATATTTGAGACTTGTGTACTTAATAGTGTTTCGCATTGGTACTTACGAAAATATGATAACAATTTTGTTTTGGTGAGAAACTGAAATGTAGAAAAATATGTATGTGATAGCATAAAAAACGTAATAGGAATTTAATAAGGATATGTCTTGCAATTTAATTAAAATAGAAAGTTCGTTTTAGTCTTTCTAAAGCTATAAAAACCGCAGCTACTATGAAAGGTATCACCTACGATGCTTTTAAAAAGCAGCTCTTCTATTAAAAAGCACTTAAAAAAAATAAAAATCATTCGAAAATTTAATCAAACATAAATCCATGAGTTACTGCTGTTGAAAAGCACCAAAAGCAAAGGTCATTGCATTCCTCGGTGGGGCCTGAATCTTTTAGATGCCTAAATGTGAATTGAAAAGTGCTATAAAAAACAAAGAATTGGCTTCAGAATTTAAATTTTAGCATCAGCTTCCAAAGCCAGGTTCCAACCTTTTTGGGAATTCATGGGGGAGGTTCTAGCCCCTCGAAGTGCTAGGAACATTTTCTTGTTTTCTTCTCTGTTTTTCTCTATTTGTGGGTCTGATTTCTATTGTAATTCAAGGGAAATTCTGGGTTCCCAACATTTTGTCACATCTCATGCCCTTGAATTTATAGTGATTAGTAGGACCATAGATTTGATGTTGATTACTAACACTGGAAATTTAGAACTATGCTGGCCATTCTTGCTTGATGAGTATTCGTTCTAATTTTATACATCGGTTTTTGCATTATTAATTCTATTAGTAGCAATGAAAAAGTTTCGGTCGTGACTTTCCGAAAGGTGCGGGTTCGGGGACTCTAACCGTTGTATAGTCTAGGATGCCTCAAGCACCGAGTGTCTATAGTTAGTGGCTCTCTGGGCAGTTGCCCCCGGTGCCATCAGTCACTTAATGTTTGAGTAAATCCTCATTTAGTCCCTCTAAAGATTATTCAAGTATCAATTGGCTCCCTCAAAATTTTTTCGTTTCACTTTACTACTTCAAGAAAGTTTTATTTTTTTTCCCCCAACCACATAGAATATATACAGTATAACCCTCTAAGATGTATTTTTTTTTTCTTTTTTTTTTTTAATCTTTGGAAGAATGAAATTGGAATAAAATCAACTCTGAGTAGTAAAATGAAACAAAAAATCTGATAGAGCCAATTGATTTTAAAATCATTGAGGACCAAAATGGAGTTTTATTCTTTTTGTTCCAATTGCTAGTACCAGGTATTCTGCACCTTAGTGCCTCTCTTTATTATCTATGTGCTGTTGGGTTTGCATGTGTAATTGGAGTACCGTTATATCCAATTCCTGACACATATTTTATAAAAATTACAGCAAAGGAAGCCATTGGACTTCTGGGAAGCTTCATCTCTGTAGCTTGGGGGCCATGTCCTCTTGCCTCTCTCTGGGCTACCTGAAATTTCTGTGGGTAAAGACTAAAGAGTATAAGTTTCCTTATATACCAGCTGTATTTTTACCAGACAACAGGACTGAAATAGAGGAAAATCTCATTTAGTCCTCCAAAAATAACTCTAGTATCAATTGACTCCCTTAAAGATTTTTTGCATCACTTTACTACTTGAGAGTTTGAATTTTTCAATTCCATGGAATATTTGCTCAACTTTGGAAGGGATGAAATTGAAACAAAATTAAACATCCAAGTAGCAGCGATAAAAATAAATTTTTAAGAGAACTAATCCATGCTGGAGTAATTTTTGAAATATTAAAATGAGATTTTACTCAATATGGGACTTGCATTTTAGAGTATGTCAAAGGATGGTGTGAACCAATGTATAATCAGTATCCTGTATTTGTTGAAAAGATGACTGACCGTTATTTTAATTACAATAAATTACGTAAATCTCTTGAAGTTTTGTTGAAATTACATAGAATTTTTTTATTTTTAAAATATACATTGAGCTCCCCTTAAAATAAAAAAAATCCAAAGCATTTTAATTTAATTTTAAATTTTTTAACAATAAAAAAATTTGCAATTAAATTAAAAAATATATTTTGATAATAAAAAGAAAATTTGTGTAATCTACCTTTTCAATTAAGTCCTGCATCTGCCAGCCATTGGTGTATGCTTTACCATATATATTTTTTTTAGTTCATATTATAAGGTATTTTTAATTATTTCATACAGTTTAATAAAACTATTTAACTACTTTGAACTTTTTAAATTTATTACTTTTTTCTATTTTTGTCTTTATTTATGGAAGAGAGAGAAAAAAAAGTTAAACTAATATATATATATATATATATTTTTAAAAATAATATTTTTAAAAAGTCAACACAAAAGATTATATGATATCTTATATTTTGGACTAAATAAACCTTTTAAAAAGTGTTAACGTACTTATGTTTTGGACCAAATACTGGACTGGAAGGAGTATGTATTATAAATTCAACTGTAGCCCTAGGACACGTATAGTAATTATCTTGATTTTAACATCTTGTTTGTCAGTCAATATTTAAGATGCATTTGTTTGTTATTTTGATATATAAAATAACGAGTGTCATCCAAAATATTACGGTGATATCATATCCTTTTTAGTTGCATCAAAGAATGTGGAAATCCCACTTTTACTTTTAGCTATGTTAAGTTTTCATAAAATACACTTAAATTCTTTCTATGACAGTCTTTAATTGTTACATTAAATGCAAACATCTTATATCATATCTTGATAGTCTATACCATGATACTCAAGAATTACTATGGTGTGTAAAATTTTAGTATACCAAACACTTTGGTGTTTTGTTCATGATATCATGTCCTAAAATCTGCATGCTTAGAAATTTTCACATTTGTGGCCCAAAAAAAAAAACTCTCACTTGTAGTATACTAAATATAATAAGGGGCAAATTTACCGTAATACCTTCTATGGTTTGTAGGTCTTGTGGATTTCTTTGCTTGCATACAAAAACTAAACTCCATCAGCAAAATTCTCTTTTGGAAATTTTTGTTTTTTTAATCTCACACAGATCCAATCCATAGTCTAATTCGATAAACCGCCATGTCTTGCTTCCATTCCCAAACAAATCTACTACTCTGTGGTCTGTAGCACCAACATGAAGATGTCCCTCTCTACACAACAGAGAAGGCAAAAGTTGCAAGATAGGAAAAAATAAGTTCAAATTAAGCTTCCCAGTTTAGCATGGTTAACAATTGAGTTATATTTGTAGCATTGGGGGTGCTTTCCTCGTTCTTTCGTCTATCTTTCCGAAGAGCACAAATGAAGATTGGCTCACTTGACATAATCAAGTTATGTAGGCACTAAAGGGTTTTCAACTTGATACCAACTGGTAATTCTTTGTTGGTAAGCATCCGTAGATTAGCGTGAACTGCGTCTAAGAACTGAATCAATCTTTGCCTTTTAAATCATGTACCAATACCCACAAAAAAAAAAAAAACAACTTCACAAAGAGCTAGAATTAGATAATGTAATAAGACTCAACATTCTGAAAATAATATTCCAACTATCGCATCTAAATCCCCCGAGTTCAAGACCTTTTTTTTTTTAATTTTGGGAAGAGATATGAAATTCTTAACCATAAATATGGAGCCTCTGACTCAGTTCCTACACGGTATCAGTTGACAAAATACTCATATACACCATCATAAGTGTGAAATCTTGAATTAGAAGCATCCCCATGATCAGAAAAACTATAGAACTTAGAGCAATGGCTGAAGGTAACAACATATTTTCAGCATTTTAATTTGTTAGATATCATTTTCTTGTGTTCTGTATATCCATTGGTTCCTACAATTAGTATCAAAGCCCATACGACCTTTGTCTTGCTCATATTTTCGAGATTGAAAAACATGATTTTCTTTCAATATTGGGTTGTATTTTCACCTCTCTTTAGTGAATTGCATTTATTGGGCCATTTAAGTTTTGGGCCTTCCCAGTGTTTTCAGTCTCGGGCTTCCATTTTAGATGTCATTTATTGGGCTAGAAAAAATATCTGGTTTTGCTTTAATTTTTTTTTCAAACACTTCAGACATTAAAAAAAATTTAAAATGGTACATTCCAAGTGGGCCTTTCAGTTTTGGTATATTTCTGTTTAGGCCTTTATTAAAATATAGTTGTTTGGCAGAATTGGGTAACTGATGATTGGGTCGTTATCTTCGTTGTGTTTAATGGATTTTTTGACTAATTTATATATCTTGGGCCAAAGTCATGTTTTTCCGCCAATTAACCATAATCGGCCTATTTTTTTCGTCAGTAGCCAAAATATTTAGTTGGCCCATTTTGGTGTTTTAGACAAATTTAAGTTGTGGACTGTTCTAGGCAAAATATTTTTGGGGCAATTTTGTTCAACATTTGGCAATTTTGGGCCAGCTATTTTTTGTCCAAAAAGTATTTTGTACTATTTAATTGGTCTAAATTTCAGTGAAATCACTTTGGACAATTTAAGTGCATTTTTTGACAATGTTTAGAGGGCCTTTTGTAAAATTAATTTTTGGTGCCATTTAATCTATCGCTAATTTTGGAAAATTAATTTTGAATAACAAATCATGACACATTTAGGTTAATCAAGGAAAAATTTTAATTAATTAATTAGTCACATTTTTGTTTAATTGATTAATTATTTAATTCTCATTATGAAATATTTATTTAAGCATTTATATTTAACTATATACAAACATTAAATTTTAATTAGGGTGTTATGTGATTTGTATAGTTTTAATTTAATTAGAATTTAGCTATAACACTTTTAATAATTTTAAAATTGTATATTAGGTATTAAAATTAAATTTTAGGATGACATAAAGAAATATGATATCAATTTTGTAATTAATTATTTTTAATATGATAATTATTATCTTATTAGAATATATTATCGTATTTAATATGATCAATTAGAATGGAACAACGAATTTTTCTTTTTCTTAATTTGCTCATAAGAATTAAGATAGAGGATATTATTTACTAGTTTCATCATATTTTATACAACAACCTCGTTATAAAGCTTGGCCCATATGTAATTTTATTTGTTACTTAGCTTATAGTTTGAAGGACGTGTCATATGAAATATTTAGTTAGCTCAATTTTTTTTATGTAACATGTAATTTTGTGCAATTTTCAACCAAACAATATCTTTGATTTTTTGTGCAATTTTCAACCAAACAATATCTTTGATTTTTACTTTTAAAAATTAAGTGGCAATAATTATAAGATATAGAGGGAGAAATTTCTCTTCTAATCAGAGTGGTGAGACTTTGACTATACAATTAGAAAGAATGAACCTCCTAAGCCAATAGATAGTTGCAATAGATCATACATTAATCTTTATGAAAATTAAAAGTGATCCAGTCATTTCTATATGATGAACATTAAAACTAAATTATCTGCTAGTGTTTATGGATCAATTGGGGAATATGAAAATGTTTGAGATTTGCTTAGAGCCATAGATGAATGGTTTGAATCCTTTAACAAGGTTTTGACAAGTACCTGATGACAAGGTTATCATTAATGAAACTTTTCAATATAAGGGATGTGAGAGAGCACATCATACAAATGAGGGAAATAGTGGCTCAATTGAAACCATTTAAGGTTGAGATGTCTAAGTCTTTCTTCGTACACTTTATCTTGGCTTCCTTGCCACCTTAATATGGCCCTTACAACATCACCTATAATACATGTAAAGAGAAATAGTGGATAAATGAACTATTAACTATGTGTATTTAAGAAAAAAGAAGGCTTCTAGCAGAGATGAGAGAAAGTGTGCATGTGGCAATACAAAGAAAGAATAGAAGCTAAGTTAAAGCTAAAGAAAAGGAAAAAGCACCCTTTCAAGTAGACATTAAGAAACAGTCTACTAATTTCTTTTGTAAAAATAAAGGACACATGGAAAAAAAATTATGTCAAATTTAAGACTTGGCTTGAAAAAAATGGTAACTTAATCTCATTCTTTTCCTACGAATCTAATATGGTAAATGTGAGTAGTAACACATAGTAGATTAATTCTAGTTCAACAATTTATATCTCTAATACCTTGTAGGGCTTTTAAAACCAAAGGGAGCCAATGGATAGTGAGCAATTCATGTATTCGAGAATAAAATAAGCTATAGGAACTTGCTTATTAGTGCTAAATACTGGCTTTGTTTTGATTTTGGATAGGACCTTTTATGCATCAAGTTTTCCAAGAAACTTAACTTTATTTGAAAACTTGTACCATTTGGATACTCATTTGAAAATGTTTAAGTTATTTTATAAATATGATGTTGTTGGAAATGGAACAATTTGTAATGGCCTTTTTTTAATTCAATTACAAGACAGTATATTTTATAATTCAATGTATTTTTCTTGTAACATGGGTATTGAGAGAGGTGAGAGGTGTTATAAATGAAAATTCCTATATGTTATGGCATGATAAGCTAGGTCATATTTTAATAAAGAGGATGAAAAAAATTAGTAAATGATGCTTTTAACTTTATTGGTTTTGACATTTGTATAGATTGCACTAGAGGAAGCAAACTCATAAGACTAACAAGGGTACTAAGAGGAGTTTTATTATATTATAAATCACACATGCTGATATTTATAGTATATATTTGGACTTTAATAGTTAGAAATACTTTATAATATCTATTGATAATTATTCATGATACATGTATCTCTATTTGTGTAACAATAAAAATAAGGCACTATATACCTTTAAAACATTTAATGCAGAGATAGAAAATTAATATGGTAAACAAATTAAGATAATAAGATTAGATAAAAATGGTGAGTACTATAATAGATATATTGAAGATGGACAAGTAATAGGTTTGTTTTCTAGATTTCTCCAAAAGTGTAAAATTGTTGCTTAATATACTATATTTGGGTATCCAAACCAAATGGTGTAGTTGAGGAAAAAAAAATTAAACATTATTAGATATGATGCAAAGCATGCTAAACAATTCTAAACTTCTTAAGTCTTTGTAGACTGAAGCCTTTAAAATGAATTTATATATTCTTAACAAAGTTTCAACCAAGGTTGTTGAAAAACTGCCATTTAAGTTATAGAAATGTTGGATATTAAGTTTAAGACATATGCGTGTTTAGGAATGTCCATCTGAGTTGAAGTTTTACAATTCACAAAAAAAGAAGCTAGACTTAAGGACTATTAATAAGCACTTCATTATGTATGTTAAAAGGTTTAAGGAATATAGATTTTATTGTCTATCTAATAGTACTAGGAATATGGAATTAAAAAGGCAAAATTTTTTAAGAATGACTTGATTAACAAGAGTCATCAAACTCAAAACTTGGATTCTAATGATAATAATTTTGGTACTCAAACTCCCATATCAAGTAATAGATTAGTTGTTATCCATATCCCTCAAGTACAAACAATTATTAAGCAACCAATCATTAACAATCCACAAACTATTGATGATGACTAAGTTGATCTAATTGTTGAACAGCTATCAGAAACTATTAAGCAACATACTTCCTAAGAGAATGTTAACCCAACATTAAGAAGATCAACTAGGATAAAGATATTAGCAATTCCTAGTAACTATGACGTGTACCTACAAGAGTTTGACTACAACACAAGAGCTAAAAATGATCTTAAGACAATTTTAGAAGTCATCAATTGTAAAGAATTTGAACAGTGACACAATGCTATGAACATATGGAATCCATGGTGTTTCTTAGTGGTTTAAGGCCACTGGATGCAAATAGATCTATAAGACAAAAATGATTCATTAGGCATTATCGAAAGATACAAGATAAGACTTTGGCCAAGGAATTCATTCAAAAGGACGGAATTGATTACATAGAGACTTTTATACTTAAGAAATATTCCTCTTATATGGTAATGGCATTTATTGCCTATTTTGCCTTAAAACTGCATTAGATGGATGTTAAAACGACATTCCTCAATAGGGAATTAGAGGACAAGGTATATATGAAACAACTTAAAAGATTTTCCTCTAGTACCAGTGAGCAAGCTTAAGAAATTTCTATATGGATTGAAATAGGCCTCTTGCCAATAGTATCTTAAATTTTATGATGTCATCTCCTCATTGGAATGCATGGAGAACATCATGGATCAATTTATATCTAGAAGGTCTGTGCGAGTAAAATTTATTTTCTTATGTTATACATGGATGATATATTATTTGCAACTAGTGGTAAGAGTTTGTCATATGAGGTAAAATAGTTTCTCTTTAAGAATTTTAACATAAAAGATATGGGTGAGACATTTTATATTATTGTTATTAAGATTCATAGAGATAAAACTCAATATATTTTGGTTTTATTGTAAGAAATGTATATTAATAAGGTCTTAAAGACATTTTTTATCAAAGATTGATCATCATATGTAGCATCCATTATGAAGGGTGACAACTTCAATTTGAACCAGTGCCTGAAGAAAAATTTGGAAAGGAAACATATACGTTACATCTTATATGCTTTTGTTCAAGTTTATACAAGACTCGATATTACATTCGCAATTGAAATGTTAAAAAGATATTAGAGTAATCTAGTATAGATCATTGGAGAGCTGTAAAGAAAATTATGAGATATCTTAAGTATACTAATGATTACATATTGATATATAAATAGACTTAAAACCTTGAAATAGTCAACTACTCAAGTTTTTTGCCAAGTGCATTAATTCATAGAAATCAACATTAGATTATATTTTCATATTTATTTGCAAAGTCTATCTTGGAGGAGTTCAAAGTGGACTTTGATTACTATTTTTACTATAGAGGCTGAGTTTATGTTTTATTTTGAGTCAACTTTGCATGATTTATGCCTAAAGGGCTTTATTTTTACACTTAAAATCATGGACTCCATCTCTAGACTATTAAGGATGTATTGTGACAACTCAGTTATAACTTTTTGGCTAAGAAGGAGAAGTTGAAGTAAACACATCGAAATTGAAAACTTAGTTATTTGGGAACATGTCAATAAAAATAAAATCACCATTGAACATATAAGCATTAAGTTGATGATAGCCGATCCTTTAACAAAAAACATGCCACCAACGAGTTTAGAGATCATGTAATTAGAATGGGACTTGATTTCATATTGAGTTTTTTATGTATATATTATATATCATTTGTAATAAAACTCCTATTTGGTTTGAATTTTTTTTTTCTCATTTTAGTGTGCATGTTTATGTTTTGAGAATAATTACATTAAGAAGACCTAAAATAAACATATAATTTATTCATTGAATTATTATGGATTTATGAAATAAAATATACTGCGATATATAAAAAGTAAAACTCAATTATAGAGAACTTATTGTTGTGATTCATACATTTAATTTTTTCTTCTTTGAAATATATATTGGTGTATCTATATTTTAGGAGTTGTTATAAATAAAGTATATGGACCAAGTGAGAGAATATTTACTATTCAAGTGAACATTGGTAACAAACCTGTTAAATGTTTACATGAAGGTGGTTCGTAAACTTAGGACTCAATGTTAAGAAAATTATATTCGAATTATCCGATATAAATCCCACAATTTCAAGACCTCTTTGAAGGGAAGAGATTTGAAATTCTTGACTATATACATGGGGTTCTCAACTTAGTTTTCACATGACTTTAATTTACAAAATACTCATACACACCATCATTAAAAGTGTGAAACTTAAGTTGGAAGCATCCTCATAATCTGAAAAATGACAGAGCTTGGAGTAAGGGTTGAAAGTAAACATATTTTTCGCATTTTAATTTATTGGATATCATTTTCTTGTGTTTTGTATATCCATTAGGTCTTATAGTAGACCTTCAGCTTAAAATGTGCAAACACTAGCGCAGACAACAATAGCATAGCGAGGGAGAAAAGCATAAGTATATGAAAAGCTGTGACAAGTATTATTAGATGAAAAAGGAGCAAGAGAGAGAAATAGGAGAAGAAATTCGGAGGAGGAAAAAGCATGAGATGGAAGAAAGGGGTGGTGATGATCATAATTGAAAAAAAAAAATTCCAAGCTTCGGGACATCAAGACGAAGTACTCTATTTTGGGATTTCAAAATAAAGGTCTTTGTTTTGAAAGGGTTCATTGCATTATATATCACGGGGCAGCCTTAGTTAGTATCTTACTAGCTTAGTCAACACAAAATAAACCAAGTTATGATGGTGGGAATTAAATCTTAAATGTTTGGAAACTATAGGGACCATTTAAAAAAAAATTATAAGAACTAAATAATTAATTTTTTCTATATTAAATGTCAAAGAAGTCAGATGATAATTTTAAAACAAGAAAGGTTTTTAATGTAATTTAACTAAATTTTAAGAAATCTCAATATAGTTTATTCTATAATATATGTCACTTATATATATATAGGGAGAGAGAGAACACAATACAATAAATTAAAATTTTCTATTTAGTATGTTAAAAAATTTTTTAAATAAATTTTTAGGTATAAAAAAATTACCAAAAAATACAAATTTTTACATACATAAATCTTTTCATAATGTGAAACTATAACATTCCAAGAAACCACTTAGAAGAGAAGTTATGTGCAATTTTTATGTTTTTGTGATTAAGTTTTTTAATAAAAATATAATAAGTGAATGTTTAATAGAAATCAATATCATATAATTGAATATTTTAAAATAATTTATATATGTCATGTTTTTATTAAAAAATCAAATAATAAATGTATAAAAAGTATAACAAGTATAGTCTGCTCACATTGTTAACATTTTTATCTAATAAATAAAACCAAGCTACATTCAATTTTTTACAAATAATAAATTTACGTAAACATTTTTACTCGTTTGTTATCAATTCTCCAACAAATGGTCTCAAGTGATTTTTGTTTTTAAATATGACATTAAAATATAAAATTTCATAGCAATTGTCTCCCAAAAAAAGTTATACTTGAAGGTTATAAATAAAGAATATTTATTATAAAAATTTAAAATATTAAAATAAATTTTAAAATTTAAAATATTTTATCATAAATAATTTAAAGAATGGGATGCAATGTAGTAAAATTTAACAGAATGTATCATTATTTAAGAGTTTTACAAAGAAGTGAAATAGTTTTATTTGACCATTGTTTGGGAATTATTATAAAATGAAAAGAATGGAATGAATAAAAAATTACTTTTTTTTAATGTTATCCTTATAAATTGCTTTAAATAAAAAGTGTGAATAAATTATCAAAACTTTTTTCATAATACACAATAATTAGATAAAAATATATTTTAATAATAATGAGATAAAATTCATAATGCATGAATTTTATTCATATTATTCTTATATTTGTACAAAAAAAGAGGGAGATGTAGAAGAAATAAAGGGAGAAGAAGATGTAGATATTTTGAAAATATTTTTTATTATTCAATACTAGATTCTGAACTAATACAAATGCAGAGACTGATATTTATAGAAGTATAATTCGAATTCCAATAAAAGATAACTTTTAATAATAAAAGATAAATATATAAAATCCTAATTCTATTAAAAGTCACATACCTAATTTTAAAATAATTCAAAATTATCAAAAAAATAAAAAATATATTTTATTTACTTTTCTAAAATTAATGTTTTCTAGAACTAATAATTTTAATATATTTATACTATGATTTTTATAATTTTGCATCAATTAAATAAAGTTAAAGGATAATTTTATAATTTAAATATTTAAGTTTATTTATTTCATTGACCCTCTAAATTAAGAAGAAAAAAAAATTAAATTTTGGATAGCTAAAGATAACTTGGAGGCCATCTCTATTGGAGGCACGACGAGTTCTTGATGAAATGCCAAGCAAAATTGTCGTATCCTGGAGTGCAATGGTTGCTGGGTATGCACAAAATGGACAATTTGATGAGGCATTGGAGATTTGTCAGGAAATCCTTGCATCAAGACAACAACCTAATGCTGTTACCATGGCTAGCCTCATGCCAGCTGTAAGTAACACATCATCTGAAGATGTTTCATATGTTGAGGACACATTCATGAATTTGGAGAATAAGACTTTGGTCTCATGGAATGTGATGATAGCTGTGTATGTGAAAAATTCAATGCCCAGCAAAACTGTTGAGTTATATATACAAATGGAAAAATGTAGGGTGGAACCTAATGCAATGACTTTGGTTAGTGTTCTTTCAGCTTGTGGGGATCTTTCAGCTTTGTTTCCAGGAAGGAAAATTCATGAACATGTTAAGAGGAAGAAACTATGCCCCAACTTGTTATTAAAGAATGCATTGATATACACGTATGCTAGGTGTGGATGTCTAAAAGATGCAAGGACAGTGTTTGATGGAATGAAGTTCCGTGACGTTGCATCATGGACATCACTCATATCTGGTTATGGTATGATTGGGCAAGGTCGCAATGCTGTTGTCCTCTTCACAGAAATGCAAAATTCGGGTCCAAAACCTGATTCCATTTCTTATACCACAATTCTTGCAGCTTGTAGCTATTCGGGATTACTGGATGAAGGGGAGATCTACTTTAAACAGATGACAGATGATTATAAAATAGCACCAACAATTGAGCATTTTTCTTGCATGGTTGATCTCTTCGGACGAGCAGGACAAGTTGATGAGGCTTATAATTTCATAAAACAGATGCCATTAGAGCCTAATCAAAGAGTTTGGGGAGCTATGCTCAGGGCTTGTCTCGAGTACAACAACATGGATATTGGGCTTTTAGCAGCCGATAAAATTTTTCAGTTGGTTCCTGAGCAGTCAAGTACTATGTATTGTTATCTAATATATATGCAAAGGCTGGTAGATGGGAAGAAGTTATGGCTATTCGATCATTAATGAAGAGAAGAAGAATTAGGAAAACGGCTGGCATCACCAACGTTGAGCCGAATAATCAATTCAACCTTTCTCGTCGCTGATAGATCGCACCCACTGTCAAAGGAGATGCATGAAGAGCCAGATGTGTTGGAGGGGAAGATGAAAGAATAGTGTCCCTGAGACTGATTCTACTCTTCATGAAGTGGAGGAAGGGGATAAGGAATGTTATGATTCAGTAGCTGCACAAGGAAGTTGTTAGTATAAAATAAATCCGAGCCGTGTACAAAGACACTGTCCTTGAGAGATATTCCGCCACAAGACGGCACTCCCTAGGATTGAACGGATTCTTCTGCGATGTCGCAGGAAAGCAGAACAACGGAGATAAGAACTCAGGGACAGAGAGAAGAGGAGAGGAGAGAGCAGCTTGAATATTGTCCGGAGCTGTGGTGTATGGAACCCAAAGAGCAACGTGGTATTTATAGGCACAGAAAATAATGAGACGTTGGACCATATTGAATTATATTAATGAGGACGTTTCTAAACGTTGGACGGTTTTCGACATGAGGATTAATAAACATTATATCAGATAAAAAAAAGCGGATTAATAATTGTCAGTAAATGATGAGTAACGTTCAGAAACGTTCACATAATGAACTCATAACCGAAGCCTTAAATTTGTGAATTTTCTGGAAGGCTATTTGAAAATATTTAATTTTCAAAAATTAAATTCCGGCAACGGTAAAAAATGTCCAACACCGCGTATATTTTGCGTGCAGGGGGGGCAAATCGCCGAATTTCAACTGAGCTCAGCTATGTTGGCCCAGCTTTTTGTGCGCGTGAGCCCACTCTCCTCCTAGACCCATTTTGCTCTTCCATAATCACATGTTAATATTTATACCTTTTGGCTTTCATTTGTTTGAGCAATGTGGGACTTCTCTTTTTCTCTTCCCTTTTGACACACACACATACAATTCTCCAACAATCCCCCACATGTGTGTCAAAAGATCATTATCATCTGAGTTATATATATGGGTATAAACATTTCGAATATGGTGTCTTACGGACTATGAACTATTCCTAGACTAATAAAGCCTAGTATACACAATTGTAGGTGAAGCTTATAGCTTCTATGAACCAATAATTTTTCGTTGTATACTAGAGGCTTTAAGAGTCAATTTATACCCCCACAATTTCCGCTGTTATCGCAGTTTTGCGCTTTAAACTACGGCCTTGCGCATGCCTGATTTTAATGAATGCTCTAGAGATTTTTGCCATGATCTCATAGGAGCGGCCCCACTCCACATTCATATAGGTGATTTCATCAAGTGTGACTGCAATGATCACACCATCCATAAGGAATATGAAATCATTAAGAGCTTTTGCTCAGCCTCGCCAACAATGCATTCTAACACTTTTTCTCATATCATAGGAATGGACTAAAATAATAAAGTGTTAGCAGAATTAACAAATGACTTGTTTTTACCCATATGAACCTCCTTCATGGGATCACCAATCACAGAGGTTGGGTTACTATCATTGTTAATTTTCAAACTGGCTTAAGTCCCATTCCCCTCGATGTTTCCAAAATTTGTTTCTTCCCTAAAGGTTTGGTTAGGGAGTCTGCCAGATTTAATTCTGACCTTACAAAATCCATCAATATAACTCCATTTTTCAACAGCTGTCTTATAATATTATGTCTTAAACGAATGTACCTACTTTTGCCATTGTAGGTCTTATTTTTAGTAACGGCTATCGCCGATTGACTATCACAATATAATGACATTGATGGTGTTGGTTTTTCACCTAATGGAATATTTGCTAAGAAGTTTTTCAACCACTCAGCCTCATTACTAGCCAACTCCAGAGCAATGAACTCTGAATCCATAGTGGATCTCGCTATAATATTTTGTTGAGCTGATTTCCAGGTTACTGCACCACCACCAAGAGTGAATACATAGCCACTAGTGGATTTGGTATCTTCTGAATCTGAGATTCAGTTAGCATCACTGTACCCTTCTAATACAGCGGGAAATCTATTATAACATATACCATAATTCATGGTACCTTTCAGATAACTCATTAATCTGTCCAAAGCTAACCAATGTTCACTACTTGGACAGTGAGTATATCTACTCAATCTACACACAGCATATGCTATATCAAGTCGGGTGTAATTCATTAAATGCAACAGACTCCCAATAATCTGTGCATATGTAGATTGAGCTATCGGATCACCCTTATTTTTAACTAATTTGGTGCTAGCATCATAAGGAGTGCTTACAGGTATTTTTTCAAAGAATCCAAATTTTTTAAGAATTTTTTTAACATAATGTTCTTGAGATAGTAAAATGCCATTTTCACTCCTTATGATCTTAACACCTAATATCACCTTTGCTTCACCCATATCCTTCATATCAAATTTAGAAGAAAGAAACCTTTTAGTTTCTATCACAACATTTATACTTGTACCAAAAATAAGCATATCATCAACATATAAACAGATAATCACACAACCATCATTCATAATTTTTGTATAAACACATCTTTCTACTTCAACAGTAGAAAATCCATCACTTGTTAAAACTTGATCAAGTTTTTCATGCCATTGTTTCAGTACTTGTTTCAATCCATATAATGATTTAACAAGTTTACAAACTTTATTTTCTTGTCCAGGAGCAACACACCCTTCAGGTTGTACCATGTAAATTTCTTCTTCTAAATCACCATTTAAAAAAACAGTTTTAACATCCATTTGATGAATAAAAAGCTTGTAAACTGAAGGTAAAGCAATCAAAATTCTAATAGAGGAAATTCTTGTTACTGGAGAAAAAGTATCAAAATAATCAATATTTTGTTTTTGAGTAAATCCTTTAGCTACTAGCCTCGCTTTATATTTATCAATGGATCCATCAGGATTATATTTTCTTTTAAAAACCCATTTGCAACCAATAGGTCTTGCTCCCAAAGGCAAATCTGCCAAAACCCAAGTTTTGTTTTGATGTAGTGAATCTATTTCAGCTTTAATTGCTTCTTTCCAAAGGTGAGCATCAGAAGATGAAATCGCTTCAGAAAAATTTGATGGCTCATCTTGTAACATAAAAGTATAAAAATCATTTCCAAAAGAAGTTTCTTTTCTTTGTCTTTTGCTTCTCCTTAAATTTTCAACAAAATTTTCACTTTCATTTACTTTAGATGAAGAAGGCAAATTTTCAGCTGTTTGAGACATATGCTGAATTTTTAATGGAAAAATATGCTCAAAAAATTCTGCATCTTTGGTTTCAATAATAATGTTATGATCAAGAACATCACTTTTCAAAACTAGAAATCTATATGATGCACTATGTTCAGCATATCCAATAAACATGCAATCAGAAGTTTTAGAACCAATTTTTCTCTTTTTAGGATCAGGTAATAAAACTTTTGCAAGACACCCCCACACTTTCAAATATTTTAAATTTGGTGTGTATTCTTTCTATAATTCATAAGGTGTTTTATTTGTTTTCTTATAAGGTATTCTATTTTGTAAAAAACATGCAGATAACAAAACTTCACCCCATAAATTATTTGGTGCAGAAGAACTTACAAGCATAACATTCATCATTTCTTTTAAAGTTCTATTTTTCCTTTCTGCTATTCCATTTGATTCAGGTGAATATGGAGAAGTTACTTCGTGAATGATTCCTTCTTTTTCACAAAAGTCATTAAATAAAACAAATTCTCCTCCTCTATCTGACCTAACCCTTTTAATCTTTTTATTTAATTGATTTTCTACCTCAACTTTATATAAAAGAAATTTATCAAAAGCTTCATTTTTATTTCTTAATAAATAAACTTTAGTATATCTAGAAAAATCATCAATAAAAGTTACAAAATACTTTTTGCCACCTCTTGTCATAGTTTGTTTTAAATCACCTAAATCAGTATGTATTAAGCTAAGCAATTCAGTTTCTCTTTCTACAGGAAAATGAGACTTTTTGGTTAATTTAGCTTCTACACAAATTTCACATTTGTTTAGAGAATCATTTTTAATTTCAGAAATTAAACCAAGTTTTTGCATTTTCTTTAAATATGACTTACTAACATGTCCTAATCGAGCATGTCATATATCAAAAGTATCAACTATAAAGACAGGCAAGTAAGTAGAAGATGATGCATTTTCATTCATATCAGCAATGTTGAGAATAAACAGCCCCTGAGTACAATAGCCCTTTCCTACAAATACATTATTCTTTGTCATTACGATCTTATCAGATTCAAATGACACCTTAACCCCAGCTTTACTTAATAGAGCTACAGAAATTAAATTGGCTCTAACATCAGGCACATGAAGAACATCACTGAGTGACAAGGTTTTTCCAGATGTGAGTTTTAGTTCAACCTTTCCTTTTCCTAGAACTTTTGCAGTTCGGGAATCAGCAAGGTAAACACGGTCTTCTCCTTCCTTGGTAGGATTATAGGAGGCAAACATCTCACGATTTGCACAAATGTGCCTGGTAGCCCCAGAGTCTACCACCCATTTTTTCACATCGGATACTAAGAGAGCTTGAGAAATGACCGCTACTATAATTTCATTTTCTTCATCTCCTTGAACCAAATTGGCTCTAGGAGGATTGTCATTTCTAGCTCTCTTTCTACATTGAGCAGCATGGTGGCCTGGTTTTCCACAAACAAAGCAACTCCCTTTCTTTTTGAATTTGGGGTTAGAACTCTTGGGCTTGTAGTCAGGTTTTGTTTTAGAGTCATACCTCTTGGCATACTGCTTTGTCTCCACCAAATTTGCTTTTGAGGTCATCTCTTTGCCTTTTGCAGCTTGCATCTCTTTTCGATTTGTGTCCTCGATTATGATGTGAGTGATTAGGTCCGATAATGGCAATTGCTTTTGTTTGTATTTCAGTTGTTGTTTGTAGTCCTTCCATGATTCAGGCAGCTTCTCAATCAAAATTCCAACAAAAAACTCGTCAGGTAAGTTGATTTTTTCTGCCCTCAACTCTTCTAGCAGCTTATGGTACTCGTTAATTTGCAGCTTAATATCTTTGTCCTCGGTCATCTCCCATCTATAGTAATTTCCAACAACAAACTTTTGCTTCCCAACATCCTCAGCAGTATATTTGGCAATTAACGATTCCCAAATTTTGCTTGCTTCCTTGTACACATAGTAAACATCGAAGAGATCATTAGACAAAGTGTTAATGATGGTATTTCGGCATACCTTGTTGGCATATTCCCAAGCAATCCTTTGATTTTGGTCAATATCTAACGAAGGTTCAGATTGTGTGAGCGCAGCAGCAACTCCATATAGGTCCAGGATTGAGTAAACGCGTTCTTGCCACCTTCGAAAGTTTTTGTCATCGAACATTTCAATTTTTGAAATATCCGGTGGTGGCCTAGACAGTGGCATCGGAGGTAGTGTGAACGAAGCAAAGGATGTAGGACCAAGACTGGCACCGGTAGGGCCATCGAAAGCAGGAGCATTGTTTTGTGACTCCATATCTCTCAAGATTGTTATGATTCAGTAGCTGCACAAGGAAGTTGTTAGTATAAAATAAATCCGAGCCGTGTACAAGGACACTGTCCTTGAGAGATATTCCGCCACAAGACGGCACTCCCTAGGATTGAACGGATTCTTCTGCGATGTCGCAGGAAAGCAGAACAGCGGAGATAAGAACTCAGGGATGGAGAGAAGAGGAGAGGAGAGAGCAGCTCGAATATTGTCCGGAGCTGTGGTGTATGGAACCCAAAGAGCAACGCGGTATTTATAGGCACAGAAAATAATGAGACGTTGGACCATATTGAATTATATTAATGAGGGCGTTTCTGAACGTTGGGCGGTTTCCGACATGAGGATTAATAAACATTATATCAGATAAAAAAAAATGGATTAATAATTGTCAGTAAATGATGAGTAACGTTCAGAAACGTTCACATAATGAACTCATAACCGAAGCCTTAAATTTGTGAATTTTTTAGAAGGCTATTTGAAAATATTTAATTTCAAAAAATTAAATTCCGGCAACGGTAAAAAATGTCCAACACCGCGTATATTTTGCGCGCAGGGGGGCAAATCGCCGAATTTCAACTGAGCTCAGCTATGTTGGCCCAGCTTTTTGTGCCCACTCTCCTCCTAGACCCATTTTGCTCTTTCATAATCACATGTTAATATTTATACCCTTTGGCTTTCATTTGTTTGGGCAATGTGGGACTTCTCTTTTTCTCTTCCCTTTTGACACACACACATACAATTCTCCAACCAGGAATACCATTTAGCTGTGCACAGTGAAAAGTTTGCTATTGTGTTTTCTATTTTGAATACCCAACCTGGGTCTCCAATCAGAATTACCAAGAACCTTCGTATTTGTGGAGATTGCCATATTGCTCCCAAGTTCACCTCCAAGATAGTTGAACGTGAAATTGTTGTTAGGGACAATAGTCGATTCCACTATTTTAAGGATGGGACATGCATACTCTTGTGGAGGTTGTTGGTGACTGCTGTGCCATCCTGAATTCCTGATGAATATTTAACTGAGACTTGCCATTAGGACTTATGAAGTCAAATCTTGGCTGGGATATTATCCAATCCAAATGAACGTGAACTGCAAATTGGCAACTGCAACGATCCTGTATATGATGCAGAGACGTTACTTCAAGATGCAATGTCCTGTCCTCTGTTTTGTGCTATTACTAAGTTATTTGAAGGTTTCAATATGTTTTGGGTATTGCTCCTAGCTAGTTGGCAGTAACCTTAGATGTTAGAGGATCTAAAGCCCTTTTAAACTGTAGCCTGAGCAAAGGAGAGAATTAAAGTAGGGATTGCTGTTTATGGTATATTCCTTGTTTTTCTGATGCACTATTTGCATGACTAGCAATTGCGGACTCAAGGAGGAGGCAACTACGCAGAATAGATTAGCTTAAAGCCTTGTACATATACATAAAATATATATTTATTTTTTGGTAAATATTGATATATTTATTGTTCACTGCATTTATACTGTAAATTACGACTTAATATGACCACTCTTTTGCACACGTTGGCTTTGTTTTATGCATTCTGTAAATTACGAATTAAGTACACTTTTTGACGAGATTTTTAAGACAAATTTGGTCTATAAAGAATATTTAAGTTAAATCAATAAAAAGAAAAGATATTTAAACATATTAAGTTGGGTCTTAATTCTCTTTATGATTGACTTGATAAACTGCCTTTTCTAGACCTAGTAGAGATTTTCTTTTCATTGGCATCCCACCCCTACGTACTTATATATGATTAATGATTCACTTTATCTATCTTTATTTCATAAAATGGGCCTATATATAAAAATTCCTCCTCATAGAAATTGAAAATCTTTTATGCCACACTGATTTATTAAAAATAAAGAAATTATAAATAAATATATAAGCATACATGTGAGACTAGTTAATTCAATTATGAATAAATATATAAAAATCTACGTTAAACATACCTTAATTCTATACTAAAATTTACATGTGACATGTTTATGTGTGTCAATCCTTAATTAATTTAATCTCCTTATATTTTTGATAAACCTTGTGGCAAATTTCTTATCTAAATTAGCTTGATGAGTCTATACTAAAGACAAGTAGAATTTGTGTCTCCAATTCCTCATTTGAGCTTGACTTATAAAATGAGCCCATTTTGATTAGTCAAGAGAACATTAGACTATATAGAATGTGAGAAACCAGATATTTCATCCTCGCACCAGTGGCAGAGGGAGGAGGGACCGAGGGTGTCGTGGCCCTACCAACATTTTGATTATATATATTTGAAAAATTGACTATGAATGTATTGACATATTTATATTATGTTAGTTATGCATCATAATTTATTTTATAATTTAAATACTCAATCTTTCTTTCAATTACATATATGTTTTTTAATCTCGGTCCCTGATCAAATCCTGGCTCCACCACTGCCTCGCACATTTTCCTTCCACAAATCGATAGAGTCTTAGCATGATCAATTTGTTATCCACAAGGCACGATTCTCATACTTTAATTCCTCCTACTCCTATAAATTAGTACCCACCCTCTCTTCCTCTCTTAAACCAGACCCACAGACATGGCACCCCGTAAGCTACCATCACTCTTACTACTCATTCTCTTGCTCATTCCCCTCTTCGGCAGATTCTCCGAAGCTGCCGGAATTGCCATCTACTGGGGCCAAAACACCAAAGAAGGCACCTTAGCCGCCGCCTGCATCTCCGGCAACTACCAGTTCATTAACATTGCTTTCTTGTCCACTTTCGGCAACGGCCAAAACCCGCAGCTAAACCTTGCTGGCCACTGCAACCCCAAAGCCAAGAATGGCTGCTCCGCCTTAAGCAGCGGCATTAAGACCTGCCAAGCCAAAGGAATCAAAGTCCTCCTCTCCCTCGGAGGTGGTTCCGGAGGTTATTCTCTCAACTCAGCCGAAGAAGCGACCCGCCTTGCAAATTACCTCTGGAACAACTTTCTTGGTGGAAGCTCCAACTCGCGCCCGTTTGGCAACGCCGTCTTGGACGGTATCGACTTTGACATCGAGGCCGGGTCAGGGCAGCACTGGGATGAGCTTGCTAGGGCTTTGAATGGGTTCAGCAAGCAGAAGAAGGTGTTGTTAACTGCGGCTCCGCAATGTCCTTTTCTGGATGCGCATTTGAACGCAGCCATCAAAACTGGGCTTTTTGATTATGTGTGGGTTCAGTTCTATAACAACCCTCCATGCCAATACAGTAATGGAAATATTAGCAATCTTGAGAGTGCATGGAACCAATGGACATCGTCGCAGGCAAAGCAGGTGTTCTTGGGGCTACCGGCGGCTTCGGCTGCCGCGCCGAGTGGGGGTTTTATTCCGGTGGATGTGCTGAAGTCTCAGGTTCTTCCGGTGATCAAGGGTTCTAAAAAGTACGGTGGAGTGATGCTATGGAATAGGTTTTATGACGTCCAGAATGGGTACAGTAAGGCCATTAAGGGCAGTATTTAGTTAGAATGAGGCTAGCTATGTTTTGAATAAGTAGCACTTGTTCTGTTGTATTGAGTGCTACACGTTGAAACTTTCTATGTGTAATAGATTACCTACCAATAAATGGAGCTTTCTGTGACAGAGGAGAAAGCTCATTAGGATTGGAAAGCGAGTGAATGAATTGTCATCTATAATATTGATGAATAAAGAAGTTTAGTCATGCATGGCGATCAGCATCGACTCTTTTTAGTCGTTAATTAATTAATTACATTTTAGATGAGGTTTAGTATGGGGACTCCTTTTTTTTTAATAGAAATATGGTGAATTTCATTAACGAAAAAGTTATATTTTATTCTTTTAAACTATAGCTTAATTACAATATTGACACTCTGTGACCCAAACTACCATAAAGAAAGAAATGTTAATCATATATTAACTGTAATGTTTAATGACCATGTCATCAATAAACATAAGCTTTTTCACCTTTCAAAATTAGATTTTGCTACTTATTTTGAGAAAAAAGAGTATCTTCCAAATGCTAGTTTCTATTGATATTACTTCCAAAAGGACCTAATTTTTACAAAACAAAAAGGCATGTTGTACTAAATAATGGGCTAACTGCTACAACAAAACCGGAGCCAATTAAAGCCAGAAATATTAGACATGATGTCACAACCAATTTTTACCTAGTTTAAACCTTATTAATCTAGGAATTTCGCATGATAGTTAAGAAGAGAAAATTCTGAAGTAGAAATTTAATATTTAGTATATGAGCAAATAATAAAGTGTTAGTTTTAGTATGTGAAATGAATTAGATGAATACTAGCAAGTACAAAGTCCATTTCCTCCACCTAAGACATAGTTGGACGCACTCTTGGAAATTTTGAATAGTATCTTCCAAATTTAATGGCTAAGGGATGGTCAATCATGAAGCAGGGCAATGCCAATACAAGATAGTGGGATTAGAAATAAGACACATAATATAAACCTATCACCACAATCTCAAATGGCAATTGCATTATAATCTCGGCCAAAAGTCAAACCCACTAACTTAAGTTTTTATCATCGCCCGAAGCAAAGCAATGCAACGTGATTCAAAGATAATTGCAAATTGTGACACCTAATACACTCTTACCTACTACCACTATCTCAAATAGAATGCATGGGTCATTAATGAAGAACAAGCTAATTCCATATGTTGACGCCTAATCCCACAAGTCAAACCCATTATGACCTCTCCACTAAAAGTGACACCCCTTCATCTATCTTCATTCCATTTAGATTTAGTTTCCGCAAAATCACAACAGAGAAGAGTGAGAGACGCGTTGAAGAACCACCATTGAAGCATACACGGAAGCTTTGCATGAGAAGGAAATTCGGAGTTTTAGCCAAGCTAGTTTTAGAGGAAAATTATCTACTCTTCAAGAGCTTCATTTTGAAGTGATAGGTTTGTCATTTTATTGTAGTTGATCTAGTAAGTAAGAAAAAAGATTAAAGAGCGCTCCGTTTGGTTCAACGGAAGGGAGGGGAGGAGAGTGTGGTAAGTTTAATGAGTTCTGTTTGGTTGGAAGAAGAGGAAGGGAAAAAAAGAGAGATTATTATTTGGTTCAAGAAGGAAGAAGAGGTAATTATATTTGGACAAATTTATCTTTTATATTATTTTTAATTTTATTTTTTATAAAAAGTTATTTATATCAATATTTTTTTAAAAAAATTATAAATGTTAATTTTTTTATTTTTAATTTCTGATAAAAAATTATCTTAATTTTTATTAAATATTAATATATTAAAATATTAAATATTAAAAAAGTAATAAAAGTAAATTATAATATAAAAATGCCCCACCCCTCCCCTTCCCTCCAAAACCCTCCAATTTGGAGGGGAGGGAAATTTGCCTCCCGTCCCTCTTATCCCTTTCCTTCTAATTTTATTCAACTAAACACATCTTATCCTCTCCTCTCCCCTCCCCTCTAAAAACTCTTAACCAAACGGAACCTAAATTGAGAAAAAGAAGAATAGAGGTAATTTTTTGTTAAAGTAAAATGCATATAAAATTGTACTAATTCTAGAATTATATTTTTGGTATAAAAATTTATCACTTATTGGTATTGCAACAAGAGAATTACTATTATTCCCTTTGTGTATCATAATTTAACAACTTTCCTAATAACATTCTTAGACCAAATAAAAAATTACAAAAACTCCAATTAAACAAAAAACAAAATACCAACAAAAGTGAAAATTTTTTTGTTTACATAAAAAGAATTTCTTTGAAATCTACCAATTGAATTATACTAGTGTCTCTATTTGTATTATTGTGTACAATTATTACTAGGTGTTATTTTATGTAATATTAAAATGTGAAGGTTTTTCATAAGCTGCTCTCCAGGGTTCAATTTTCTCCCAAAAATTGGTTTAAAATTTGGATTATTTTCAAGGGCATGTCATTCTCTTACAGAGCTGTCATAAGGAATTATCTCTAACCATATGAACTGACTTATCACAAGCTACTAAATAAACTAAGCTATGTTGACATATATTTAAATTGGTCAAGAAATACATACCCACCAAAAAATGAGGAGACAAAAAAATGATAATAGCAACATTTCTAATTTGCAACAACCAATAATTAATGAAGATAATTATCCAAAGTCCAAATAAATAGATCATAAATTAAAACAACTCTTTCAACAATTTATATCACGTCATCATCATTACACAAAAATAAATAACTTAAATTGCAAAGTATTAAACCAAACAATTAAAACAAAGTTAAATAAATAATGAAATTTAAAAATATGGAAATTTCAACCTTCTTGTAGGGCTGATGTTCACGGGGGTTAGAGGGGCCGGCTTACGAGCTTATTGTCGCGCTGTTCACGAAGGCATTTTGCAATTGCAGTTCACAATCGCTGCTCGCCCCTTGTGCCACGGTGACCAATAGGTTAGGGTTCACAAAATGAAATGAGAGAGGAATCGGAGATTTCTAAGTTTTTCCAATTCAAAGTGGAGAGGATAATGTGTTGGAATTTTTATAAAATAGATTGCAATTTTTTAAAAAGAAATCATGAGTTTTTGGACCAATGCTTACTTCAAATTTGAGTTCGGGTGGGGCTTAAAGTTTTTTTTTTCTTCTCTCTCTCTAACATTTAGGCCCAGCTACTGGCGAAACATGCCAAGTTGAATGAACTGGGTCATAACGAGCTCAAAACTATATATGTTCATAAAATCTAAACCCAAAACTGTATCTTCTTGTGCCAATTCCAGGAAAAAAAAAATGCATCGAACAGCTTCCCAAACTTCTCAATCCATGAGAGTCCCAAACTTTGTAGGCAATATTGAATATCGTATCACAGTCAAATAACGCAAATTGCAAGGCCAAATTCTCATATTGATGGCGAGCTTCAAATTCATGAAAGCAATTTCTTCTCTTCCTCGTCAATTTTCTGAATTACAAGCCTTGATTTCATCAATCCAAATATCTGTGCTGTTCCCAGCAAATCCGAGTCTTGTTGAAGAACTGCTTGGCAAAGCATTAGACCAATATCCTGATGTCAAAATCCTGAAGGAACTTCACTCAGTGATTTTTCATCACCATCTTCAGGCAGGCCCTTCTCTGGGAATCAAACTAACGAAGGCTTACGCTGCTAGTGGAGAAACTCACTTGACACGCAAGGTGTTTGATGTAATTCCTGAGAAGATTGTTGTTATCTATAATGTCATGATAAGGAGCTACGTGAATAGCCATTTGTACAATGATGCACTGCTAGTTTTCAAGACCATGGTTAATGGTGGATTTAGTCCGGATTACTATACATACCTTTGTGTCCTAAAGGCCTGTTCTTGCTCTGAGAATCTAATATTTGGATTGCAACTTCATGGGCTGTGATAAAGGTTCGACTTGATTCCAATTTTTCATGTGGGAGTAGTCTGGTTGTCGTATGGGAAATGTAGTCGCTCAGGCTCAGTTTGGACCAACTGAGGAAAAGGAAGGAAGGAGAGAGAGAGAGAGAGATGGAGGGAAAGAGTTTTAATAAATTTGTTTAATCAAAAGGAGGAGATCTAATTATATTTAGATAAATTTATTTTTTATATTATTTTAATTTTATTTTTTATAAAAAAATTATTTATATTAATATTTTTTAAAAAAATTATAAATTATAAATTTTTATTTTTAATAAAAAATTATTTTAATTTTTATTAAATATTAATATATTAAAAAATTAAAAAAATAAATTAAAACTTAAAAAATACTCCATCACTTCTCTTCCCTTTTCCCTCCTTCTAAAATCTCTCAATTTGAAGAGGTTGGAGGGGAGGCAAATTTAGCTCCCTCCCCTCCCCTTCTCTTCTTTCTAATTTTATTCAACCAAACGTTTTATCTTTTTCTCCTCCCCTCTTTTCCCTTCCCTTGCCCTTCAAAAATCTTCGACTAAATGTGCCCCTATCATTTTAAATCTACGTTTATCAAAAAATTTTAAACAATAATCTTAAGTTTTAAATCTATTTCATCCCATTCTGTATCCCTCCAAAAAAACTCCAAAACATACCTAAGGCTATGTTTGGTTGGGAGTTTTTGGAGGGGAGGGGAGGGGAGGGGGATAAGGTGTTTGGTTGGATAAAATTGGAGGGAAAAGGAGGGGAAGGGAGGGGAGGGGAGGCAAATTTGGCTCCCCTCCAAATTGAAGGGTTTTGGAGGAGAGGGGAGGGGTGGGGTATTTTTAAAGTGTAATTTACTTTTTTGTCTCTTTTAATATTTTAATATATTAATATTTAATAAAAATTAAGATAATTTTTTTATCAGAAATTAAAAATAAAAAAAAGATTAAAATTTATAATTTTTTTTAAAAATTATTGATATAAATAAATTTTTTATAAAAAATAAATTTAAAATAATATAAAAAGTAAATTTATCCAAATATAATTATCTCCCCTTGAACCAAACAATAATCTCCCCTCCTCTTCCCCTCCTAACCAAATAATAATCTCCCCTCCTTCCCCTCCCCTCCCTTCTAACCAACATAACTCATTAAATCTCCTCCCTCCCCTCTATCTATTACCTGAGGTTGAACCAAACGGAGCCTAAGGTTCAAAGGGTAATTGAAAAAAAAATTACACCAACCCCTTTCTCAAGTCATAATGATTTCAATGGGGGAGATTTTTCAAACGGGTGATTCGCATGGTTCCACATGTTGATAAATGCTGCACAGCGAGGAGAAGACGCACACATCACACATGTCAATTCAAAAGTGAGCTCTGCTAACAGCTATGGCTACGTTGGCTCGTGTTTCCTCTGCAATCACTGCAACGCGAGACCTATCGGGGCCTTCTCCTCTTTGTCCCTCTTCTTCTGAAACCATAGCCATAAAATTCTCACGCGCCCATTTGGGATATTCGCTCAAGCTTCAGCTTCAGCCTCAGCTTCGGTCATCGAACGTCATAAGCAAATCGTCTGGTTTGTCTCCTACTAGACCTAGAGCGATGGCAACTAGGTACGTGAGGTGGATCTTCTGTTTGTTTGCTAAGAAAGATAAACTTGAAAATATAAGGACAATTTTGATGCCACATTTTCTCAGCAAACATTGCTTGGCCTGAATGAGGAAAACCACAAGTTGGTATCTAAATATAGGTTAACTTTCAATTTAAACGTCTGCAAATTTTTTCTTGCCATTTAGTCCCTTAGCAATGTTGCCCTTCCATTCCATTTTGATTCAAAGTTTGACACCAAACATAACAGTAGGAAGTTATTGGGAGGCAATTAGTAAATGTGGCTTGGGTAGTGGGTGGCGAAGTCATCATTTTGTTAAACTTGGCGTTAAATATTGGATGAAAATGAGATATAAGAACAATATTGCAAGTACTTTAAAGAGATTCAATTAAAAGATATGACTAGTGGAGGACCAAATTGAGAGTCTTTCTATAAAGTAGGTACCAAAATAGGTTTTCCTCTTGAATTATTGTGGAAGTGGATTTCTGTCTTCTCAACTTGTTTTGAAATTTCTCTGCTGTGAAGTGTGCAAGAAGTTCTTCCACCACCCCTTACTTCGACTTCAGCTCCCCCTTCCTTATTTGATGGGACTACAAGGTTGGTTACTTTCTTAATTTGTGGGCAAAAACTTCAAATTTAACTTGTATTTTTTTCTTTAAATTTTTACAGGAGTTTTAGCATTTACACTCTTGTATTTGCTTCATTCCTCGTAGAAAAACAGTGCCATAGTGAGATTTATTATCCTATATCTGATCACTGGAAATCTCTTTCTCTAATTTCTTTCTTCTTTTTTTTTTGTTTTGTTTTTCTAATATTTGGGGTGTGTGGATGAAGGTTGTATATCTCTTACACTTGCCCCTATGCACAGCGTGTCTGGATCACCCGTAATTGTAAGGTTGTTTAAAGGACCCTTGCCTAATCTTGCTCCTTGCATCCTTCTTTTTTTTTTTTTTTTCAAAAAAGGAAATTCCGTAGAGGTGAAAATGTGTGGAATGATTTTGGGAAGAATGATAATTGTATTGCCTTGTTCGGGAAACAAAGAGGAATATGGAAGGAATGAAAATGAAGAGGATATTTAACTTTACCATCAAAGCCGTTATTGAGAGTGAAGGAAAATAAATAAACAGATATAGAGATGTTAATGTATTTTACATTACATGATTGTGCTTCTTCGATTATCATCTTAAAAAGAATTACTTTTAAGTGAATATGTAATTTTGAAATTTTGTCTTAATTTTCCTTCCCCTCGTTTATTTGGAATCTGACCAACAGAGAAGAAAATTTTTTCTACTTAATGGTTTTCATTCCCTTTACTTTCTTTCTGTTTGATCTTCTTCATTTAGTTCCCATACAAAGGCAAGGGTTATTGCAGTGAATATATTACATTGATGTGCTTTTTATAATTCGGTTCTGAAGTTATAGGATAATCAGACCTTCTTTACCTTCATATTTGTTGGAAACAGGGATTGCTGGACAAAATACAACTGGTTCCTATTGATCTACAAGATAGGCCTGCCTGGTATAAGGAGAAAGTATACCCACCAAACAAGGTGCATATGATAATTATTGTTTGTGTCAAAAGCGGACCATCATGACCTTATCTCTATTTTAATCTCAGATCAAATGTTAAAATTTAGAAAACTGTTAGTCAAATATTCCCTTGAAATTTTCAGAAATAGTTACATCAAGGCATAACACATTCTCATGATGATTATTTATGTCTATCTAAGTTTAGGTTCCATCTTTGGAACACAATAACGAAGTCAGAGGAGAAAGTCTTGATTTGATGAAATATATTGACAGTTACTTTGAGGGGCCCTCTCTTCTCCCAAATGTAAGATACGAAATTTCTTACTTATGGTATTTATTTTCAGATGGTTAAATAACTCCATCTCTAGAGTTTCATTCAATTTGTAATTTGATCTTTATAGTTTAAGAGTTTGTAATTAGATCTCTATAGTTTAAGATGTTTTTAATTTAGTCTCTATCATTAAATTTCCATCAATATGCCACTGAATTCTATTGACATGACCAATCATGTGCCATGTTGATACTATAAATATACATGATTCATAATAACTCATCCAAGCCATTTAACCTCGTTGGCATCACATACTGTGTGTTAGCCAGTTTCACTCTATCATCTACTTATCTCAATTTTTAATTGATTCTTATAGTTTAAAAGTATGTAATTATGTCCCTACAGTTTAAGAATTTTTAAATTTAGTCTCTACCATTAGATCTTCGTCAATATGCTGTTAAATTCTATTGAAACAACCAATCATATGCCATCTTGACACTCTAAATATGCATGATTGACTAATTCACCCAACCTGTTTAACCTAGTTGGCGTTACTTACCACACATGATAGTGAATTTCACTCCATCATCTACATTTTCCCCTTTTGTTGGCTTAAATTATGCATATTTAAATTTTCAAGATAGCACAAGGTTGGTTACATCGGCAATATTTAATGGCACTTTGATGGAAGTTTAATGACAGACCAAATTAAAGATTTTAAAACTATTAGGATTCAATTATAAACTTCTAAACTTTAAGGATCAAATTGAAAATTGAGTGGAACTTTGGGGACCAATAAATTAATTTAGCCTTTTCACATCCAAAATTTAAATTAAAGGTTTCTATATGATAAACAGGATCCTGCAAAGAGGAAGTTTGCAGAAGATTTGCTATCTTACACTGATACTTTTTACAAGAATGTCGTTTCTTCATTTAAAGGAGATATAAATGTGACAGAAGCAGGTAATATGACACTTGCTTTCTTCCTGGTGTTACTCTGGTAAATAGTTATAAAAACCTCATAATGCTATAGGTACTGCATTTGATTACATTGAAACTGCTCTCTCCAAATTTGATGGTCCTTTCTTCCTTGGCCAATTCAGTCTGGTGAGTATACTTGTCTAAATTTGTGGTGATATGGATTGTGTACTCTGTCCATTTTTCATCCTGATATAGATTTTCAAAACATTCTTTTCTTTAAACTTCAGGTGGATATTGCTTATGCTCCCTTCATTGAAAGATTTCGACCATTTCTAATGGATGTGAAGAATCATGATATCACAGCTGGCAGATCTAAACTGGCAGCATGGATTGAGGTAGAGCAAACAGTTATAATCTTGTCCATTTATATCATTAAGCAATTGTATTTATTTGTGTCATATGTGTCACTCTGTAGTATGAGACTATGACCTTCAAATTCAAAGTAGTTTATTCCTAATAATGCTTTGCATATGAAAATATATTGGACACCACTGTAACTAGCAGCAAATATGCTGCATTCTAGAGTGTGCACTGGGGTGCCAGCTTCATTTTTCATGGATAAGTTTTTTATATTTTTATCCATTTCCTCCTCTAGTCCAAAATGAGAAAAATGTAGTTATGTTTTGAAGGTAAGTGGTTTTTTGAAAGTTTTCAAGTTTCTCAAGGTAGTGACTTTGAAACATCTCATGAACCATATGTATGAATTCCAAGAGTAGAGGCCTTATTTTCATCGCCCAGATGCAGGGCTTAATTAAATTTTACAGATAGAGATAGGAGCCCCATATCCACCTTCAAGAGTGTGGTATATTGTGGGTTGTGTGTATTTTCATATTTAGTTTCCTAGTTTCCTCTGGGTTTGATATACTTAAGGGTCAATTACAATTTACATCCATTTGGTTTGGCCAGAAATAAGTTTGCCCCCTATGGTGTAAAGTGTTTCATTCAACTTCCTTGTGGTTTGTTCTGCTACCACTTAACTACCTTGTTGTATTTTTAGTTTGAACTTTGAATAATAACAGAATAATCATGTGAAAGTTAAAATGGTGATCGATTTCATTATTGAAAGTATATTTCACTTATACCTTGAATAGTTTCATAGTGTTTTAGGGCTATTATTGGGATTAAGCAAATATTTCAAAATTGAATTTGTCCACCTAATACTAACAGTAACATCTAAATACTAAAAATATTCTAAATATATATATAAAACACACATTTAACAATGAAATTGTTTCGCTGTTTTAACATTCATGTGATTATTTTTGTTTTAGATGTAAAATACCACAGGGTAATTTAGTAGTAATTGAACAAACCACTGGGGCATTGAATGACACACTTTAAACCACATGGTATAAACTAATTTGGAACCAAACTGTAGGGGGATAAATTATAATTTACCCTAAGCCTAATCACCAAATTGTTTGATGAAGGCTTTAAGCAAGTATTCATACTTACTTATCTGGATAAAGATGTTTTAGGCTGAAGTATGAATTTTGGACTTATGCATATCACATTGTGAGATTCGCTTGAATTTTGGTCCAACTTATTTACATTTCGGTCATTTGTGCCGCACTTTGGATCATAGTTATAACCTAGCTGTCTTCCTTTTATATCCATTGGTCTTAGCCTGGCTACAGCTGGGTTTTAACTTTTGGCATTGTCGAAGTGGGTCTTAAGACATGTATTACAAATCTTAGGGCTTGTTTGACTGAGCTGAAAAAATTATTGCTTTCTTTAAAATTGCTTTTTTTAAAAAAAAAAAAACAACTGTCTTAATATAAGTGCGTCACTTTATAAAACCCAATCTAGCTGTGTTGCCCTCCTAAGTGCTTGAATTTATTGCATGAACTGAATTCACCTATTTGTTTCTTCAGTCACATAAGCTCAAACGTTAAATTGGAAGCAATTTGGTTAATTATGACCTATTTGTTTGTTATCACGAGAGTGAATAGCAAGGACATAATGCAATGTACTGAGAGAGTGAGGGTATCTAGTTAATTGTACCTGCTGAGCTTGGACCATGGGCATCGTGGGAGGACTCCTACAGAAATTTTTTTTATTAGGTAGACTAGATAGTACCTACCACATCATTCTTCGACAACTATTTAATGAGTATCAACACTGAGTTATCAATAAAAAGTTAGAGCACTTATCCAGTAGGCTTCACTGAAATCTCACACATTTATTGGTGTGCTTATTTAGATACTTGCCCACAAGTGTATGGAGGGAGAATGAAGAAAATCTTATTTTGGTCCCTGACAGATAGGTTTGTTTTCAAATAGTTCTCCCCATATAATTTCTTTCAATTTAGTCCTTCAATCATCCACCCTATCACATCCAAGTCAATAGATTGTTAAGTTGTGAAATTTTGGATGGAATAAGATGAAAAGACGACATTGCAAGCATTATGATGATTAGAGGACTAAATTGAAATAAATAATCTGTGGAGGACCAAATTGAAAATGTACATATCTGTCCAGGACCAAGATAAAGTTTTTCTCTAGGATTATTCTTGCCACAGGTGGTGATCTCTTCTTGGGTGGGAGTCATTATGCCTTTTCAGTTTTCACAAATCAAATGTTCATTGATGACAGCCTAAAAATAAAATGTTGTAGGATTCATTTGTTACTTTTGTAAAGCACCAAGTGAAAATTTGGAATGAAAAACATGCTATCCTGGTTATTATTGATGTCCTTGATATTATGAGAAAAATAAGTTTCTTTTCCCTTCATATCATTATGCTTTTGGCATGTTGGCTCTTAAGATTGTAACAATTTGGAAAACGCTGTGTCTCAAATTTGACTTTGATGTCATATAGCGAGATCTTGATCTAAATAGTTTTCTACATCTTCGCTGATGAGAATGTGCTTGCTTTTCCGTCATTGCATGCATTGTATGTTTTTTAGTTTGAGTAAATTACACTTTTTGTCCTTGAAAGATTACAAAATTTTCAATTTGATCCTCCAAAGTAGGAACTTCTCAATTTCATCCCCAATATTTTTCCCAGAACCAGTTTAGTCCTTCTGTTTGTTAAAACGATGTGAATTCAACAAAGTTGGTGACTGACCTAACGATGCTTATGTGATTGTTATGTGATGAGGTGGCGATAGTTGGTGTCCAAAAAAGCCAAAACTGCCCATTGTAATTTATAAGTCCATGAATTTGTGACCATGATGCTCAATTTTTAGCTGTTTCTGGGTAGTAAGCATGGCCATTTCAGCGGTTTGACAGCCACCAAGCATTCTGTTAGGTTATATTAGTAACTTGGTTAAATTCACATCAGTTTAACGAATAAAGTGACTAAATTATTGAAGGATGAAATTGAGAGGCTTATATTTTACAGGATCCAATTGAAAATTTTATAATCTTTCAAAGATGAAAAATGTAATTTACTCTTCTGATTTTTACATCTTTGTTGATGATAATGTGCTTGCACCATTTTCATACAATCTGATACCGAGTATTAGACTCAGCACTTCGGTTTCTTGCATTCTGACTTTCTGAGCTAAGTATAATTGTGCTGATGCTGTAGGAGATGAACAAAATTGATGCCTATACACAAACCTGTCGCGACCCGAGGGAGCTTGTTGAAAGCTACAAGAGACGCTTCCTGGTACCATATGCTAAACACTTCAAGATACAACTTTATACTACACTCTTAAACTCTTGAGTTCACAAGGCCAATGATGTCATTTCCTTGCTAATTCTTTTTTCCCTTTTTCTGGGGCTATAGGCACGTCTATGAATTCAATCTTTGGTGTCAAGAGTTCAAGATCCTGGTATGCGTGTGGAGTTTGAAGGTCGATTAAGAAATCAATTTGCAACACCGTAATATCATGAAACATCAAGTTTTTCAGGCATACATATTAAGAGGAACTGCTCATCTCACCCAGTTGTTTTTCCCATTTATGAACTTTGTAGCAGATGCCAATATGCACCCATAATGTGGACATGTGAATCTGAGGAAGAATAAGTCATTGCATGGATGTCCCTGTTAATGTTGTTAACAGTGTCTTTAAAATCAAACTAATGATTGGATCTGTGAAGATATCGGTTTATAGTTCATGGTTGAACTATAGTTGAATTGGTGATATATCTATATAATATAAAAGATAATAACAAGTTTTTTTTTAAATATATATATATATATATGAAGGGAAGCAAAACATCGCGGTTCTATTACCCTTTGCCAATGCAAATGAAAACATACGTTGGATGGAATAATGAAAACTGTTTCCCTATATCACCAGTAATCACCTTATCTTCTCTTCCCCGCACATCCCACTGTCTTTTACAATGATTCTACTGCTGTAACAAAGACATCAAACAAACATATTAAATTAAAATTTTCCCACTTTTTATTTTTTTTCCTAGCTTCCCCATTGGAAAACGCAGGGGCAGGCTGTGAGCATATAATTGAAGCTTTTATTAGTTAAAAGGGGAAACCAAATGATGTATGTATGGTTACAATCTGTAATGATCCCAGGTGTGTGAAACAGATTGCCTGCATCTGCTTATGTTTGTATGTGCATAATTTTCATCAATTACAAGTTGGATCATTAATTTTGTGGCTGCCCAATTGCCCTAACCATACAGTCCAAGAATCTTATAACCACTTGTCAGGTTTCAATATTCCCTCGTCCCATTGTCATAGTTTAATTAATTCAGGAAGAAGAAGAAAAGAGTGTAAGAATAAAATGCGGTTATGGCTGAGAGTCTATTTTCTTCTGTTCTCGAATTTTAAGATTCTCCTCCCATTATATTGTTTGATAAAATTCACGGCACCAACTCTGACACTGGTTGAAGATGAGCTAGACGAAGCCACATGTTTCGCTTCCGGCAACGAGGACGAAGCCTCGAAACGTGCAGCACTTGCTTTAGTAGAATCTGGATCCCTTGGATCCCTGCTACAATAGTTCAATTTTGAGCTTTTCTAATTTCAATTATTATTATTATTTGCTATCTTAGGATTTGAAATTTAAAATAAAAAATAAAAATAACTGTGAAAATAGAAATTTTAATTATGTGAAAAAGATTATATTTTAAAAATTTTAACTGTACTGTACTGTGAAAAATTTTAAAGTATAATTTTTTAAAACATTTTTTATCTTTTATGTTAAATTTTAAATTTTAAAAAGCAAAAAATTAAAAAAATTACCGAAAAAAAAGAGGGGGGTTGGGGAACTCCTAGTGCACGCCGTGCAGTGCTACTGCGCTTTTAGTAGGAGGCTCAATCCAATAGCAGAGACATTGGAAGTCTAGGACTTGGTCCCACGTCGGATCAAAACCAAGAGCGGAACAGATTCTCTAACAATAAATAAACCCTAATTGCAAGCTCCAATAATAATAATAATATTTAAATGCAATCGTGGAAAAAGTTATTCTCAAATGTCATATTTTCTTTAAACTTTGAAATTCTGTGGCATTAGCATCTGAGCTTGAAAGAGTTTAAAAATAAATGTTTCAAACTTGATAACAGTGTCAACACGATTTGTGAAATATATAATGTAAAGTATAATTTTAGATTATTTTATTTGTTTACACTAAACGTGAAATATATAATATAAAGTATACCTTTATAAACAAAAAAGAAATTGAACTTGATAACACTGTTACAAAATTGGACTTGGGGGCATTGCTATGGAGCTTGAAACTTTTATTTTCAAACTTGGTGGGCCACTTAATTTGAAATATTTGATTTTCCTGGTTTTTATGGGTTTATTTGCTTTTGATTGATTTTTTCTTGGCCAGTTTTTAGGGTGATTTTAGTCTTTTAAACATTTGTTTTTAATGTTACTAGTTGGGAAAAGATGAATTCACTCATAAGGCCCTTTTTTTTTTTTGGGTCTTAACAAATGTAAGCTTTGAATTTTTTAGGGTGATTTTGGTCTTTTAAACATTTGCTTTTAATGTTATTAGTTGGGAAAACATGAATTCACTTATAAGGGCCTTTTTGTTTTTGGGTCTAAACAAATGTAAGCTCTCAATTGTATTAAAATTATACTGCGTTGTAAGATGATATTTGCCCCACTAAATGCAGCAAGTTGAAGAGAAATCATCCTTAAGATTGATAAAAGCACAGAATTCAACAAATATGAAATTCTCCACTCAATTTTATTTTAATGAAACAGAAGGCGCAACACGTGTAGATTGAAAACATAACTTCAATAAAAGTATGGGCCTAAATAATTGAGAGCTTAAAATTGTCGTTTCACATTGTGAACATCATTTATGATAATATTCGTAATTTTTCCATTTTGGGTCCTTCATTTTTCTTGCTTTTTTTTCACATTTTTATTTTCTTTACACTTCAATAATGAAACCCAGCCGAAACGGCTAGCCTCGTCCAACACTCCCGTTTCGCTCACCCTTTAGATGGTTAAGGCCACAACATGAAAAAGATCACGAAGCACATTAAACACGGTTACATTGGATAACCACTTATGCAAGCATCGCTGAATTAGACTAACAGCACAAAAGTAATTTTAAAGTCTACAACTACCATTCAGTGATTCCTGTTGTCAAAGATCACACTTTGTAGGACTTCAAAACGAAGTTAGGACCAACAGCCATTGCTACTACGTCCCTTAAAAATGGCTACTACCCTGACTTACTCCAATACAATCTGCAAGTCTTTTTTTCTTCTGAAAAATTCTATAGATAGGTCTCTTGGAAAGTTGGAAGTTTTTGGAAGTTTTGACCATTAGAACTATTTTGAAATGGTCCCTTGAATTTTTTCATTAAGAGTGACAATCTTAAAACAGATCTAAATGGCCAAAACCGTCAACATCTTGAGAGGCCGAATTCTCCATAGAATTATCATTTTCCTTTTGGTTTTTTCTCCAGGCGACTAAGAACCAAAAACTTCCGCAGATAATTTTCTAAGAACGGGAGGAATATTTTTTGTTGAGAGAAAAATTATATATATATAAGAATCAATCTCTGTTTCCTCTGCCACAAATTACAAGAATGCAGCCCTATCCCGGAGGACAGTAACTAAAGAACTTACGTAAGAAATGCCCTCTTTCAGGAGAGTCAAACCCAGAGAAGAGGTGAAGGTATAGGAATGAAGGTATCAAGCATGCTACTTCAGTAATACCTTCCCTATTTTACTCATATATACTGTCAATGACCACACAGCAAGCCATGCTGAGATATAAAGCAAAACAACACCAGATCCTGCTAGAATGGCAGGCCCTCCATGGCTGAAAAGAAAAGACAAGAAAAGGAAAAGCACAATCAGGCATGTCCAATAGAGATACGCACAGATTTCTTCATCACAACAAAGAACAACTGAGCATCCTGATTAAGGAAAAGAAGACCAATACCTGCAGTCCCGGGTCGCAAGGAGAATGGTTAATGCTGTCATTTGTGTGGCCGTTTTCCACTTCCCCAGGTTGTTTACAGCAACAGCCTGTTATATAAAAATTCATAGTATATGCTCAAGACTTCTACATATATAGACTAGACAGACGATTCAAATGTACGGGAAATAAAACAAACCTCTAGAACCTTACTATCCTGGGATGCAGCCCATTCCCTAACCGCAGACATGGTTATCTACAAGCAAGTTACAAAAAGAAACTGTAAGATATCTGCCTTCAAAAATTAGACAAAGTACGATGCCTAGGGAAGGAGAAGAGAAAGTATTGCTATATTAATATAATCTCAGTTAAACAGATATGCTTGCCAACATGCACGCAAATATGTGCAAACACACTTGATCTGGATCCAACCAATAGTAACATTTCCAGTAAATTCTCACATAATGCTTGACACAAATTTTACATGATTGCCTCCCAATATGTGTCCAGTCAACAGGCAATCAACTGAATATATCATACAGTCTGAGAACAAAATGATGACATGATTTTCCAGGACACTGCCCAAAGAAGTGTCATACCAACGTACATTGGCAACGAACTCAACACAGACTCCAATAAAACGAACTCAACACAGACTCCAATAAAGAGACATAATACAATATTGAATCTAAAGCCTCCATGTGAAGGGAGTTTATTAACAAAATTTTAACACACCATGAAACAAAACTGATGGATGGACATAATTAGAACATTATTAATTCCTATCTTTCAAAGCCAAAGGAAATCAATAGACGGTGGTAAAATAGAGACAACAACCATAGGTGATCCAAATCCAAATTTCCTTTCTACACCTACAAGAATCAAGATAACCTAATTCAGGTATAAATCATTCAATTTCTATGGCTTTCTGGAAAACACGTTAGGCTTAACCTGTATATGATATATCTCCATTTGAGAAACTCTAGTCTACTTAAGATAGATGCACTAGACTGATAAGGAGCGGAGCAGCCATGTAAGTAAGTCAAGGAAGGGACTCATTGAAAAGTAACCTAACTTACCCTCATGGCTGCTCTTCATTGGTTTAGTGCATAAAAGATTATTAATTGCTCTGATTCCATGATATTTACTAGAAATTTCATCTTCATTTTATTAGTATGAGAATGAAATATAACACTGGAGAACACTTTAAAATAAACATCATAGGAATAAATAACGAGAGACATAAAAATGTATATCTATCAAAATGCATAAGTTTGATGATCACACGTAAGACCCTAGCTAGGTTCTCAGCGATGAAAACTCTTATGTGACACATGAATTAGATAATGCAGATACAAGAGAAAAAAGTATGTATTACCTCCCTACCAATTATGGAAACTGAAGGTATAGTCAGTAGCCATGGGGCTTGTCCAAACACAGCAACTTCCAATGGTCTGGTACATAATAAGACCAATGTTGTAGCAACCATCAGCTGCAATCAGTAGTAATTACATTTACAAAAGAACTAAAATAGCTCTCATATTATTAAGAGAAACTTCAATGCATCAACTGCTAAAAGAAAAACACTACAAAGAGAAATACCTTGTCTGCCACTGGATCTAAAAATGCACCAAACGTAGATTTTAATTTCATCTGCATTGCAATTACATTGAAAATATAAAATGATCAATGTTTTCTAAACATTTGAAATCCTTTGAAAATGTTGCCTCTGGTATTTGAAGGAAATCTAATTAATACCTTCCGAGCAATATACCCATCAAGCCAATCAGTAACTGCTGCAAGGATGAATATACTTGTGGTAGCAACCGTTCCCCGCCAACCATCCATATAGAAGGCTAAACAAAATATCAGAACAATTAGCATTTAGCACAAAAATTACATCAATCACAAGATGCCATTCTAGCAACTGGTGAAGTAGCAGAAGAAAGTTGCAAGAAAACAAGAACACGCAGTACCACAAGCACGTATAAAGAAAGTAAAATTTTCAAAACATAAACCCAAATACCATCCATTTAGGGGGATCGCCAACACATAAAATCCCAAATCACAGAAGAACCAATGGTGAAGCAACCTCAACATAAAAACCCAGAACCAAAGAAAAAAAGCAGTGAAATTTCAAATGGAAGCTACAAATATACGCATACTGGCAATAAGAAGCGGCACAGCGGCGACTCGCCCTAAAGTCAATATAGTGGGCAAGGTAAGCAATTTGGATTTCTGTTGCGAATCCTGCATAGACGGTGGAAGTCGCTCTTTCTGCAATAGTACCTCATTATTCGAGCCGTCACGATCCTTCATGTCCGAACCCATCTCTACCACAAACCCAGACCTCGATGAGGACCCAGACCCACCCCCAGAAATCCCTGATTTCTCGACAGAAGACGAGCTTGAACCACGCACAGAGGAGAAAGATGGGGATTTACGGTGGCGGACCCAAAATGCAAACCCTAGAGTTTTGGAGGTGGGAGCCTTATCGTGCACCGGGGAAAGTGTATAAGCGCACGGTGTTATCCTCCACCCACGTTCGCGATGATATAGTATATTTCTGTTTCTGTTGCTCCATAAAAGGAGTAACGCAGGTTTGGTTTTGGGTCCAGTGGAGGGTATTGCTGTGCGGGCGTAGACAGAAGAAGCAGTTGCTGTGAATTTAAGGGCTGACATGAATTGGGTTGGAATTCAAAAAGATCTAATGACAACAAACTGAGACACAGCCTCTTCTAATCTATATTTCGGGCTGAATTTCGGAATTCCTAGGTTTCTCGGATCAGATGATTACGGCGAGAAGGAAGAACGGTAAAATAAATAGTAGTTAGTATTGTTCAATATATAGACATGGGCTTATAAAAATTGTTCAATTTTGAGTTTGGGCTTACGAAAATTTCCGAAATCGAGATTAATAAATCGTGCATGATGCATTTTATTACCTTGTGCACATTAGTGTTGCATAAAAATATAAATGTTTTAAAATCTGAATTGACGGTAGAGTCGGAAAAATGTAGTTCATAGTTTAGTTGTGTTTGAATCAGGTTTGAGTCATTTTTAAATATATATATATATATATATATAATTAAATTAACATATATTGCAAAATAATATTCAAAAATATAAAAATTAATTTAAATATTTTACATATGACAATAAATTTTTATGAAATGGATTAGGTAAAATCTAATGAATACCATAAATCTCTATTATAGAATAGCAAAGCTTTAATGTAAACAAAAATAAAAAAAAAATAAAAAACCAAATCAACGCCAAACTATCTAGTTTTGATTGATTTTTTGTTTAATTGATTTTCAGGATCAATCAAACTGAAACCATAGCTGATTTACTAGTTTTTTTGGTCTGATTTGCTAGTTCGACTCAATTTTCTTTCTTATGAAAACTATACATGTTACTAGGGGTAGACATGCCTAGGTGATCTTGTTTAATTTCGAATTAAACTTTATATTTAAGTTTAAAGACCATGTTTAAACAAAGCATTAGGTCTTGTGTGTATTTAAATATAATTGTAAAAGGTGTTGTGCAAAATTCTATGTCAGCTTATTAGTCAGGAGTGAATAAATGTAATATAAAATTTTGGCTAACTCCTTTTAGTCCTTACTTTTATAAGTGGAAAGTGGAAACTAATATCGCTTTCTAAAGACAAGTTCCCATATATCTTAAACATTAAACCAAAGAAAAGATGTTCTAAATAAGGATAAATTGAGAAGGATGGAGATAACTAAAATTAGGGCGGTAAATATCATTTCAAATTGATTAAATACTTGTGTAAATTCAAACAATAATGAATAATGATAGAAAAAGCTTAAAAAAAGAAAATTAACAACTATCATAATAAGCTAGAGATAACAATAAAATGCTCAAATAAATTGAAAATAAAGGATATAAAGTGAGTAAACAAAGCTAGAAATTAAAAAAAAAAAAAGAAGATGAAGTTATGAAAAGTATGATAAAAATATGTTGCTAGATAGTTTTTTGCTATTTTACTATGTGTTTTGTGTTTTGGTTCTTCTTTTCCTTTTATAGTGTCTTCCTAGTTTAGTAACCACTTTCCATGATAGGCCATTATCCATATTTTTGCCTCCAATGGCTTTATGGCCTTTGTCATGCTTAAATAAAATGTGGCTAAATCAAAATCATGCTAAAATCAAGTTGGTTGGGTTAAGCACCACATTCCTTTTTCAATAGGCAAATTATTTTTAACCGTTAATCAAGACACCTCAACTAGTTAGTCAATACCTCTCTGCTAGTTAACCAATGTCTTAGTTAATTAGTTGAGACCTCTCATATAGTCAATTGATACCTTTTCACTAGTCAATTGAGATCATGGCTAAACAGTTGAGACCTCAACTTTCGACTAATATCGCTCAATCGCAAGCTTTGTTGTTCATTTTTCTTAACTAACTAGTCAATCTTGACTTCAGCTAAACATATTATCTTTTAGTGCTAACCATAATATACAATGGATAGGGATGGATCAATATCCTCTTCTTCTCTTAAATAAATTGACATGGTCAATTTTTGTTGATTGCAACCATCCACTTCCATTCATTTCAAATCTATGAATAATATCATGATGCATCATTGTTTTACATTTTCTAACCCAAAATTCAATGTACCTTTTTTTATTTTTAACCTACCATAGCTTTTATCTCTCTTTTCACCTCCATAGCATTTCGTCTTTTCCTTTTACTTTAACTTTAGCTATAAGTAATGATATAAAGGGAATTGGTGTCAAAAATTGAGCACCGTCACCATTGTAGACCTTTTTTTTTCATTTAAGATTTTCACTTAGCTTTATCTTTTATTCTTCCTTGGTCAACTTAAGGGTTTTTGTAAGTGTAGGGAAATTATTCCAATTGATACTTAGGTGAGCTATCCACTAGCTTAAATTTTCAATATTAAGCTCCTTAATATAATTTCTAAACTCTTTTGTGTGTGTTGTAAATAACTTAAAGGATAACACAGGTTATCACTAGAGTTAATGATAGAAGTTAATTACAAAATTGAGTGATTTAGTAAAAGATAGTAGTGGAAATGTATGGTAGTGTAATTACTCTTGAAGGGTGATGGTAGCATTTGAATTGATTTTAAAGTCAAAAAATTATGTCCAAAAAGACTTATGGGTTAAATAAGTAAATTTAATTCTATGGCAAGTAGAGGTTCCCAAAGTAATGAAGCAACATTAATTTGGTGATTAGTTGGAAGAGGCTATAAAAAGTACTTCAATGTCATCCTCGTGCTGTGAGTAAATAATGTTTATTATGTGTGTTTTTATATTTCTATTTTGTATCTTTTATGTTAAATGAATTGTTTAATTCTTGATCTTGCCTTAGGGACAAATTTCATACTTTATATCATTTTCTAAATATAGAAAGCTTGGTTGAAATTTTTCAAGCATTTTAACTTTTTGGATGAATCACCATTTAATTTAATAGTATTTTAATATGGATTATAAGGTGATATAGTTGCTTAACTTGTGATATTTACTTCTACAAGGATTATTGATGTATAAGTTTAAGTGTCACTTTATATATGACTTGATATTTTCTAGTACTATTCTACCAGAATTATTGATGTATAAGTTTGAGTGTGACTTTATATATGACTTTACAATTTTTTATTATTAGCTTGTTTAAATTCTCTAACTTCTAAATTTTGGGTAAGATTTTAAAATTTCATTCTTCAAGAAATTTTACTAGTATTGTTGAAACAATAATTTTTTTTAAATGGATACTGTCTAATATAAAACCCTATAATTAATAGTAATAGTTGGTAGTTTGAATACACCTTGTGGTTTAAACCCTAGTTAGTGGAAGTATTGCTAGCCCTATGTGTTGGCCACCATATGTGAATCTATATTAATAGTTGCAAGTGTAATCCTCTCATATGATTACTTACTTTGATTTTTGTGCTTTTGTATGACTTGCTTTTATTTATATGCTTCTTACCCTATTCTAATAAATTATTTTATACAAATTATTTTATTCTCACTACTTGTTTAATTAATCCCTAAATAAAGACTTGATACATCTTGACATCATTATTCAAATACAACTTTTTATTTTAAAATATATAATGATAATACTAATTCTTTTTGCTTATTCAATTATTATTGTAAATTCCTATTTTCCAAAAAACAAAATTTTGTATGGTTTGTCCCTTTCCATCATAGTTAGTATGATATACTTGTTCAGTGTCAACACTCCCTTTCCATAATAGTTTGTGCCTATGGTTTTAATCTTTTCCATATTTCAAATAGTAGCACCAATCAGAATCCAATCTTATGACATAAGTGGGTTAGAATTAAGTTGGCATATCTTGCACTTATTTATAGGCAATGCCTTCTTTTTTAAAGTTTTTTTTTGAATGATTTCTAATCTAGTATGGCTCCTTAGACCTACAAACAAAATCCACTTTCCATATGTGTATATGTTGATTTTATGTTGTGTTGTGGATGTTAAGAGTGAAGCCCTCATGTAGAACAATGGTATATGATATAAACTATTATATTAATTTGGGGATGGTCCATATTTTAAGAGAGGTTCTATCAAAAATTTTGTAGAAACCTCCTATATTTATGTGAATGAGAAGTTTACCAATACTGTAATGTTTCCTTGTTTCCATTTTAAAGACTTAATATGCTAGATTCACCTTGTAGTCCATGCCAATCACATCTTCAATTTTAGGAGTCTGACAATGTGATTCCTTCACAAGAGAAGGTCTAGATCCAATATAATATACATAATATATAATATCATATACGTAGTAAATAATTATAAAAATTGTAAATTATTTATTGAGTTGTTGAAGGTTATTAATAAATTTATATAATTTAATGTTTTGAAAACCAAATTAACCTAGCTTATTTGACCAATTAACTCGAGAATTGAAAAAGCTAATAGTCCATATCACTATACAAACTTATTTTAAGGTTAAACTAATATGGTCCAGTCATAATTGGCCAAAACTAATAAGATCTAGTTTATATATATATATATATATATACACACACACACGCTCACTTACTTATTTTTGTTTTCACTAAACTAGCCTAACCAAAATACTTAACTTTTTAACTTTTTAGCTTTATATCATTTAATCATTTTACTTTTGCTTTGTCTATGACATGAAGAATTTCTAACAACAATCTTAGTTTTGTTTAAGCAAAAATGGTGATATTTTAATAAGAACAATCGACATTAATATATCTTGAATATAAGAAAGGGTTTCAACAACCTATCAATAATCATCACTTGATTGCCTTGTAACTAATGCATATGCAACGTTATTGGCTCCTTTAAAGACTAAAGATAAGCTAAAGTTATCAAAAGCAAGGCCTAAAACCAGTAAATCCTCCATATAGCTATCTAAATAGGAAATATATATCACATCATTCCCATCAAAGGCCAAAAATAAGTTAAGCACCACCTTTTAAGCAAATATCAGCTAATTGAAGATTTTGAGCAAGTTTTAGAACTTCAAAGTAGCAATGGCATTTTCAAGATGCTTAAAAAACATGAAGAAGCCAATCTTTTTAATAAACCCTTGCTACAAGCACCTTTTTATAATCTTTAATAACTTTTCCTACAGAACAAAAGATAGAACCATCAACATTGATTTTGAAAGTTAGCTCTTCTAGTTTCCTCTGCAAGATTTGTCTATGTTGTAGCAAATGTGAATCCCTTGTTTTTTATTTCTTCCCATAACTTAACACTATGACTCCAAATAAGATTATTATTCATACAACTTATAGCATGTTCAATCTCATTGTGTTTTTACCAAAGTCAATAAGCAATGAAGAGAAATTTATATAACATCTCATATGTTCAACCTTTGCTCTTCTTATCAAAGCCATTCCATAAGACAATTAGTAGTAGAAGGAATACTACAAAAAGGATGAAAAGCTCTAAATACTTAATGCTTTTGGCTTGTCAACAAAGCAAGTAGCAGCATTTTATTCCTCTTTGCATAATAGAGTAAATTTTTTGACTATTTATCCAATGACTCTATAATGCTTCATTGGTAGGAAGTATATATTTATAGCAAAAGCTTTAAAATTGTTTGGCACATTACACTTCTATTTTTTCTTCCAAAAGTTAGAGAAATTGTCCATGTTTTCATAATCTCCTACAAAAATGAGATTTTCATTGATCAAGTTGTGTTGCCAATCATCCTTCATCTATGTTTTATAGGTTGTTTTGATGGTAATAACCCATTGGAATTGAAAGCCCAAGCCTATTTATCTATTTTCTCCATTTGATCGAGAGGGATTTTATCGATTTTCATTATAAAGCATAGCCAAAAATTTGTTCCACTAAATAAACTTTTCAATTCCCCCTCCAAAGAAATCATGGCACTAACTCTTTTGTGATCAGCAATAGTATTAGAAGCAAAAAAGATAAAACTATCCTTTTTTATGAAAAGGCAAAAGATATATCAAAACAATGAAAAGTATAATAACTAGGATCTCTATGCAAGTATACCAAGAGATGAAGTCCTAGTGAGCAATTAAATGATAAAAATATAATAGAGAAAGAAGCATAATACAATAGAGCATAACAACCTAACAATCTACAAATGATAAGGGCTATGAAAGAAAAGGTACTAGAAGCTTTTTTCTTCCTATTTAAAATGGACAAAGAAGCCATAAGAGTTATGTGACTAAAGAACACCAACCAAGCATTAACTAAAAAAAAAGGCACTTTATCATGACAATGAAGTTTTTAGGATGAGGTAGTAAAGGTTTGATAAAGATTAACGTTGAATTCCACAAAAGCCATATTCTTTTAAAAAAACCAAATGCATTAACCTTAATGTAGTTAAGAGGATTGAGAGAAGCAAGGGTGCTTAGGACTCTTTGCATTAATGATTCTTGTTTCAACCAAAACGACAACATCAAAGTAATGGAAGCATGCAAGTTCTTCAAAGACTATTTTGAAGCCGATGCCAAAGGCATCTTAGTTATTCCAAGAGAGGTTTTTCATTAGTGTAATGGTTGAGAGGAAAGTTAAAATGTGGAAGAGAGAAAAAGGAAGGGATTGAGTTTAGGCAAATGAAAATGTCATCAAACATTACTAAAGTAGGAAAATATGGTAGTCTACTATTCTTGTTCTGTATTACAATGATCAAATGAAAAAAATGTTCATTATCACTAAAGGATGACGGACCACTGTTAAAGCACATTAGTTTTTGATTCCTTGAAAAGTTAGAGTTGCATTAGTTAGGTCTAGGATTGTGTTTGTGATTGGAGGGCTTTAAATAATGTTTTATAAGAAAGGACTGTGGGGAAACAGATAGAAATGAAATAGGTTAAAGTAATATAGTTGTTGTGGGATTTAAAATGGAGGAATCACCAAGAGTTTCTTGATATGAAGTTGTCCTTATAATGTTTAGAGTGTTTCAATTCATCAAAGAGCTTTGATAAACCAAATTTATTAGGTTGCTCCATAAATGGAGCAATAGAACATTGTTGAGGATTGCATAAAGAAAGTGGATCCATGTTAAGGCTATTCTTGTGTTTAAAGTTAGGAGGAAAAGGTAGGCATGACAGAGGGTTGAAGACAATACTTTCATAGGTCTTAGAGAGGCAAGTTATTGTCTACATCTTAAAGAGATGGCCATGTGATCAAGGTCACAAAGGCTGAGAGCTATAGGAGAGCTCTCTTTGGTGAAGGAAATGAGGGAAAGCTCATGATGGTTTTTAAAGGAGGTTGGACAAAGAAAGAGTTGTTAATGATCTTAAAAGAAACATGTCATAGGAATGTTTTTGTTTCTATTAACTAATAAGAAAGCTCCTAAGGCAATAAGGCATATGTGATTAAGGCTTTAAGGGATTGGTTATTTGTAATGGCTTCAAGTAATGCATTGAGGTGGTTTTGTTACTTGTAATTATTATATAAGATTTCCTGTAATAGAAGGATTTCTCCCATGTTAGCACTCATGTATTGTATCTTTTGCCATTCAAGAGAACAAAAGGTTATTTTAGTAATTTAAGAAAAGAAAGAGTATGTTAAAGTAATTGTAAGATAAATCTATTTGGACAAATTATTATACATAGATTATGTTTAAAAAATAAATGGTTACAATTTAGTAATTTTATCTTTTGTTATTAAGTGTTTCATTTATTATTTGTTAATAATATTATATTTTATTATAGGTTTTTTTCCTTGAATTACATTATGGTGACAATGACAAGTAAAACTAATATTGCTCCAACAAAAGAGATAGAGGTGTAAGACTTGTTTATGGAGATGAACATGCTCCTTAGTTCAATCAAGTTACAAAAGGGCAAAAAAACTTTTAAGATGTGGTTACAAATGATAAAGATGAAGGATAAAAGTGCTCAATGTAACTATTGCAAGAAAAAAAATTTATGGGAGAAACAAACAAAAGGTAGTTCTCACCGTTAGTGTAACAACCCTAACCTCTAATTAAGTTAATTATACACAATTATATTTTTAATTAGTCACAATTGTTATTTAATTTTGATAATGAGTTCGCAATAAGTAAAAATACGAGAAAATTTAAACTTTTAAATCATTAACATCTACTAACAAGATGTATAAGAGTATTTATATTCATAAGAAATAAAATTCGCATAAACACTTCCATCCCATTTTAAATGCAACCAAGTAGTATAAAAACTTGTATATGTAGGGCTACTAGTCACTATTCCTCATTAACATGTTGAAAACTGTGCTTTTATAGTTAAATAGGGGCTTTCAGGACTTAGATCACGACTTAGAAAGGTTAGGTTATGGCCAACTTGGCCTTTGAAACCTCTAAATGTTAAATTTTATACTTGCACAGTGACTCAAGAGACTCACACTGTGGCTAAACTCGAGCCTAGAAGCCAGATCTCACAAAACACAATTCTTGCCATAACTTAGTATGTCTACACTACGGCAAGACCCCTCTCCGATTAGCTATTTCACACACTTGCATGATTCTTGCCATGAACCCCTGATCTTATGCCACTATGACATAGCTCTCGAAAGCCTACTCACATAACTCCCCTCTATTCTCGTTGTGACTAAGTTTGCTTGTGCCATAATGAGATGTTTCTTAAAAGCCCATATCCCCTAATTTCACGATTCGAGCCACTACCAAGAACCTTGTGCTATAGTGCACTTAGCCTCTGCCATTCTCCCAACTCACTTTGGCCATAACTTAAATATGTTTTGGCTATGACTTGATTCCCTTCTGTCACCCAAACCAAGACACACAAATTAACTTATTTATAACCTTCCAAATTTCATCTTAGGACCTTTCGATGACTAAAATGTAAAGCTTTTAAGACTTATATCTTTCATAACCTTTAGATATTGGAGTTATATAATCCAAGGACTCAAAAGCTAGCTATAACAATTAATTTTTTTTTATCATATCAGTACATAAATCCTTTATAATAGTAAAAACAAGATACAAACTCAAATGGCAACCCAAAAATCCCCAATACACCACATAATGTCCCCACATTATTTTAAGTAAATTTTAGTGAACCAAATAAACATATTTCTATCCTCAAAACTTTAAAGCAAACCTTAATTCAAATTATAACTATAACACATCCCATGACTACACATGAAGAACATATGACAGCAAAATGTTATGCAACAGAACTAGGACTAGCCATAAGAACAATGTAATAACGACATTCATTAAAAGATAAAACAATCTTCCATATATGCATCTCAAATCACAATATTAAGTTCATCAAATTGATCATAACTTAAAGCCTAATCTTAGGGGATTCATCGTAAGTTATAAGATATCAAAATATCTACACCTAGCAATATAAATGCATCATGATGCAATGCAAAGTAAGTTACAAAAATTAGCATCTATACTAACTAAAATGTCTAAGTGCAAAAATCCCATGCAATGCCTTAAACTAGGATGGTCATCCACTTGCTTTCCCTTTTTCTTAGTAAAAAAACATTCACTTGAAATTGTTGGCTCATAATAGAAGTGAGATATAAATCTCAATAACTAAAGAAAATTCCATCTATATGTACCATATAATCAACATAATTGCATTTCATTTAGATAAATACTATAAGCATGTCATATAAATAAGCAAATGAGTATGTTTGACTACCAGTAACTACTATCATATACTAGTAATCACACACAATATGTTAATAGCCAAACACAAAAGAAAAATGCACCATCATGGCATAACTCCCCATTGAGCATGATTACAGCTCGATACATTCTAATGAGTATGAGTATGACCCAATGCACAATCACAGTACAATACATGGGTGGAAGCATGATTACAACTTTACCAAAGACACGATTATGGTCAAACACAACAAGTAGTCAAACCAATTATTTATCATGGAAAACGTATCATTGCAGCAAATATAAGATTAATATAAACATAAATATGGAATTAAAACCCTTAATTAACCCACTTAATTTTGCTAAATTCCTCAAGAGCTCTCAACTAGTGCCAAACACCCTAGGGTTCTAAATTAACCAAAATTTAGTTCTTAGTCATTATTCATTATAAGAATCAGACACCCATTCAATCTAATCACTAAGAACTACTCAGAAAGCACTTATCCAATTCTCCAATGAGTTTAATATTCGAATTTAGGCCCTCTAAACCCAGAAATTACAATGGTTCACACAAATGTCTTCCAAATTCATATATTAGCAGAACCTAACACAAAAATCAGTCATAAGGGCCAAGTTTCGACATATTCACATATTAAAATAAAGAAAAATACTTATACAATAGTTCCTATAGCTTTAAGCTTCAAAAATCAAGTAAGAAAACACCAAAACACCCATTTTCAGACTTACGGTTAAGATGAAAATCCATCAAACGAAGAACTAATTGGACCAAAATAAAAAGGAAGATAAAAGGATTAACTTTTATATAATTTACCTTAGTTAAATTTCCCTTTAAGTGAGCAAAATAGAGCTGAAATAGTGAGAAACCCTAGTCTCCTTCTTTATGTGTGAAAATTTTCTCTCCCTTAGCTGAACAAATGTGTTTCAATTGAAGTAAGAATAAAGGGTTTAGCTCATTTTTAAGGTTTCGAAAGGATGTAGCTAATCTCATGGGCCTCTTATCCAAGTGGACTTATTTTTTTTTTCAAGTATTAGGCCATAGCTAGATAAGCTTAATTGTGCTTAATCTTCATCAAAACTCAATTTAGGCCGCTACAATTATTCTTAGTATAATTAAATTAATTATGAAGGTTAAAGTAAACTCTCACCCAATCAATTTCAATTCAAAAATTTTTATTTTTTGTCAAAATTTTATTAATTGCCTCAAAATGCCTAAAATAATCATTTTCCTTAAAAAAAAAAATCCTATTTTTACAAAATTTCTGAATTTTCTTATAATAATTCCTTATTTTCCAAACTAAACCTTTAATTCTCCATCATTCCCCTTAATTGATTTTCAAATGTTACCGTTCAGGTTTAAGGAAACCTTAGACATTGTATAGTTCTATTAGGCTTCCTTTATTAGACTTTGAGAGAAACTATATAAGTAGACTTGATATCATTTCTTGACCTATAACCTTAAGACAAGAGTGAGGAATCATACCTTCGAACCTACAAACATCACAATTAGACCCACTATGACATTCTTAAAATTATACTCTTAATTTAATTAATAGTAAGTGAATTAAATAATAAAAATTAATTGCTTAATAATTATATGAGAAAATATGAAATTTTCCTAAGTTGTAGCCACAAAAAAATTGAGGAATTTATTAGGAATGTAATAAAATTTTATGGGATGAATTACAAGTTTAATGGAAATTACTAATAATTAATTATAAATTATTAAATAATGAGTAATTAAATAATAAATATTTTGGAAAGAATTTTAATAGATTTGTTGGACCTTTAAAGTGCTAAAAATATAAGAAAATTATTTTAAAATAAAATATTTAGATAAAACTTAAGTGTCAAAATATAATTACTAAAAATGTAGAGTCCAAAACATACTATAGCTAGAAGTAGTATAATTTTCTCTGGGTTAGAATATGATTTTCCCTAAAATGAAAATGACAAAATTAGAAAAAGATTTTTATATGAAAATGACTGCTTCAACAATCATGAAAACTTCCATAATTGAAGTTCTTAACAAATCAAAACCCACCTATAGATATTGAGTCAATGAACACAAGGAAGGGTTAACTTCTATATCTATAAGAATCTTACTTAAAGGACAATGAATATAGGAGAGAGAAAATGATATGAAGAAGAGAGAAAGAGGGCTTCAAGAGGAAGCCACTAACTTTGAGGACCTCTAAACATTTATAAATACACCCTTCCTACCTCTTTTAATTTTGAGTGAAACATATATACGCACACACACACACACCTACATTCTAAGAAGGAGAGATTCTAAAACAAAGAGAGAGGTTGTGAGAGAGAGAGAGAGAAGGAGAAAAGCCAAGAATAGCAACAGCCATTCAACTTTGGTCTTCTCAGCCTCTTTATAGAAAGTAAGAAGAAGTTTTAAAAAAAGAGAATTGTGAGAAGGACAAAGAAAAAGAGAGAAAACGAGAAGGAAAAGAAAGGCAAGGACATGCCCCTCTTGGTATATAAGAATAGCAATCTATCTTTTCCTTTATCTCCTTCCTTCAACTTTTCCTATTTCCTCTAAAATTATACTTTAGGAAAGATAAAACATAGCAATAGCTCATAGTGATGAACTTTCATGTTTTCATTTAATTATTGGTTATATTTGAGGAATATAATGGTTGGCTTTGATTACATGTGAAATGGTAGAATAAAAGCTTGGTTTTAGGGTGTTGCAAGAAGTAAAAGTGCAAAACAAAGGCAATTGACATAGCTTAGCTATGTTGCATAGCATGAGGCCATATTTAGTAGCTTTTGTAGCCCACGTTAGTACATGACATAGGTAGGTTGTGTTATTGAGACCAAAAACATGACTAAGTTGTATAATTTACTGTTTTAACAAAAAAAAAAAGGTTTTCAAACCCCAAATCTGAGAGGAACATGCCCTGACCATCTACCTACACATAATCCTTGAATTCCTCCCCTATTTTAAGTATTTTAAATGCTTAAAAAGTATATGATCCAACCATATGAAATGGCACAAGTTGTGTACATCCTAAAGACATATTAGTGAAGATTTATAGATTGTTGAGTGCTATATGCATTGTATGTTTACATATTGTATTATCATTGGTATGTCTCATGTATAAGTTGCTTGATTAAATTTTCCTAGAACCTAAAGGATTTAACTATAATAATATCTCACTTGATTACCTATGCAAAGGGGAATATTTGAAGGCCCATGTATGGAAAACTAAACCCTAGATTATTTCTAAGCATGGATAATTATGGTACTAAAATACCCTTATTCTAGGTAAGAATGACTAAACTTTAGACTATTCCCATGCCTAGATAACCTTAATATTTGGAGTCTTTATAAGGCCCTGATATAGGCTTTGTTACAACACTAAAGACATTAAAACACATGGTAATGCCGGTATCTTTGTCTTGTATAAGACATGAAAGCAAGCATGTGTACACCTATATACATGTTTAATTCATATGTGTGTACTTGAATATATGTTTGATTTATGATATATGTATACATGTCTATATATATGATTTATAACATTGATGAGCATGTAAGAATAAAAAAAACATGACTTGGATAATTTGGAATATAAATTTAAATAAAAAGATATTTATATGAGACCTTACTTTCACGTAACTATGTCTAGCTAAGTATGTTTTATGTGTAACTTATTGGTGTATGTAACATCCGGTCCTTCCGTAAACATGAGAAACGCAATGTTCGGTTTCTCCATAAACGACAGAAATAGGCCAGATACAAAAGGAAAGTCCCTGAAATAAAAGGAATTAGGGCCAACTAAAATTATGATAAAATTTTAAATATTAGAAAATGAGAATTTGAGCCTTGAGTTGCCCAAAAATCAAGGCCAGAGTGATTCAAAAAATTTGCCAAAAGGCCAGTGGTATTTTCGTAAATATGAGCACTTTTTGAAAAAACACATAGGAGGGCTTTTTAAATGAAAGTTTTGAATTTTTCGAGATTCTCAAAGGCTCTAAAAACTATGGAAAGCCCCAGGATAGCTAAAGCCCCTTCGGTGGACGTTTTTCAACGTCAGTGTGCCTAAACTTTAACAGATTCGTTCGAAAAGATTTTAGCTCCAATTTGAGTGATTTCAAAGATATTTTACTTGATTGGGAACCTAATTTTATAATGGAAAAGACGGTTCTCAAAAAGGAGTTAAAACGAAGGAGAAATGAAAATGCAAAGTATGAAAGGCAAAATGGAAATTTTTGAAAAATGTAACTTATTCCCACCTATATATATGATGCACCATTCTCCTCCCTTGATTATGCACGACCATCTTCTGCCTAAAACCAGAAGAAAACCCTAGGAGATGAGACTCACAAGAAGGGGAAGAAAAGGAAGAGAAATCAAAGGCTTAAGGTATGGAAATTAGTAGTTTTTCATGCTCTTTCTCTTCCAAACCTCTTCTCCTCCATTCTCCTTTGTTTCCTATGATTATAATGAAGTTTATAAATCTGTTTTAAGGGAGAAATTGAGGTAAAAGTTCGGATTTGAAGAGAAGAGCTCAAAGAACATAAGATTCAAGTGAGAAAAAGCAAGAAAACAAAGTAATTTCTCTTCCTATGGTTGCCATTTTTGATCCCCTTCTCCACCATTTCGCCCCACTTGAGAAAATCCTAGGAGGAGATGATTTTTAGGTAGAACCAAGCATGAATCTAAGGGAAAAGGGTGTGAAGATTAAGAATATGCAAAAGGAATTATCAAAAAGCCATTAGATTTCAAGATGCAAATTCAAGGGTTTCAATTGCACCTTGTAAAATCTGATTTTGTATGATAATTTCTAGGCCTAATTAAGAGTTTAAATGAGCTCCTAAGATCCTTAAGATGCTCCCCACATGCTTCCTCCTTCAAGAAAACAAAGAGATTTCCAAGGAGGCAAAAAAGGGGCATAGTCTCGGCCAAGCAAGGTTGGGGTAGCTAGGAAGAGTTTTAAATTTTGCTAAGGCCATTCTTGAGTCATATGTGATGAATAAAAGTGAAGGGAGGCCTTGGAAAAAATTTAGAACTCATGGAAAGTGATTTGGTGTCTTAGGTTCCATAATATGACCTAAAGAAGCAACATAGTGCTAGGCCTTTTGTTTTGATGATGTGAGGATTCCAAGAGGTTTAAAAGGAGTCAAGAATCATATTTGAAAAGAAATAATGAGGCCTAGAAATCATTTGAAGGGTGTTGCTTCATTAGGTTCCAATATGGACCAACCTATAGAGCAATCTAGTATTTCATTAAGTTGTATAGCCTTAAAGTGTGGTTCATGAACTTAATTGGCTCCCATAATTTGTGTCTAGGCTAAGAGAAACTACCTCCACCAAATTATGGGTGCGTGGCCAAAATATGAGGCTTGAAAGTTAAGGAAAAAGTGTGTGCTTGTATATAAGGTAGCTCTCTCCACCTTCTCTCATGCATGGATGTGTCTTTAGCTTGTTTTAGAATGTGTGTATGTGTATTTTCAAGTTTTGAAAAGTATGCTAGTATGCCTTTATATGCCATGATGCTTGATGCCATGTTATATTTTCAAATGATTACATGATGTTTGTATGAGTTTGCTTGAGTGTGGAGAGGTCAAGAACTCTTTCCTTGGGTGAGAATGAGCTAAGACCCTTTGAGTTTGGTTGAGACAAAGTAAAGAGTCTCCCAAAAGCAAAGTGGGCTCCTAAGAGTATGGTTGAGTCCAAAGTGCTCAAAAAATGGGTGAGGCAAGTCCAAAATTCATAAGGAGAAGTGTGAGGCCAATCCAAACACTTAGTAAGCTCTTGAATGTCTTGTATGATTGATTCACATACATGCCAAGGTTGCTTTTAAAATGTCTATGATTTCTATCTCCTCCATGCATGCATTTATGAAATTTGCTTTGTACATATTATATATGATTGAATGGGAGATGAGCTATTGGGATTCTTTGAATCTCATCCCCTCCTCTCCAATGATCTAACCTGCTAGGTGAACCAAGTAGATATGCTAATGAGAGCCAACAACCCTAAAGGAAGGAGATTGACAAACTTATGCCTTGGTTTTAGCCATTTTGGAACCATAATGATGGTTTATCATGTATATGATGTTGTATATGTACTATGAATGTTGAGACATATGTAAAGATACTATTATGTGATGTTTAGATGTATGGAAATGATATATGACCACTAGCACATATTTTGAGTATATAATGTCATAGTATGCAAGTTTAAAGTTTGATGAATATGTGTATAAATGTGGATTGAATGGCCAAAATGAGATGTATGAGGTTTGGGATCATTTGAGCAACTCACACAAGTCTCAAATGTGCTTTTAGACTTGCCCAAAGGGTGCCACAACTAAGGGAAGGCCATTTGGCAAATTTGGTACCTCATATGGAGCCAAATTTGACCATAATGGAACTCTATGTCACTTTTTAGTCAAATGAGTTAATCTTGCCCTGAAATTTGGAATGAAATTAGGTCCCATTGACAGCTTTCTGTGAAGTTAAAGATCATAATTTTCGGAGGTCTAGAGAATATTTTATGAATTTTTAAAATTGAGATTTTTCATGGATTCTGGTATGGGTACTGTTCATACTGGCAGTTTGAAATTCTGTGTCACTTGATGGCCAAATTATATCCAATGCTTGTGAAATTTTATATGCATAAACTAGAGGTCACAAGCTTTCTGTGGCCACTGGATCACCTCATTTGGAGGTCTGAGCAGAGAGTTACGCATTTTTAAAGTTTGCTGTCAGTAACAGTGGCGCCTCCAGAGTTCAGTTACTGTTCCATAAGTTTCTAATAGCTAAACGTATCTGTTTCATTCTAGAATTATTTTTAGTATCAAGTTAACATGTGTATATTTCCATAATGACCAAATATGTGTGATTTAGAGTTTTATAGAATTAGTTATGGATTTTAGAAGTTTATATCAAAAATCTAAACAGCAGCCCAGGCAACCAACGACCTCAGTAGGGTTTTGGATGTCAAACGTTCTCCATGATGAATGTTATGGTCTAGGCATATTTTTAGTGTGAAGTAGACATCTGAAGCTTCCTATAATGGCAAAGAACACATGATTTTGATTTTTTTAGAATTAGTTATGATTTTCCAAAGTTTGTGACAGAAAAGAGGACATTCTGGCCGAAATGCAAACATGAATTTTAATGTGATCCATTGCTTTCCATGACTTGTAGACCAAATTTGATGATGGAAACGAGCTATATTCATGTGTTTAAGTATAAGAATGTGATAGATGCATTCATATGACCCACGGGACTCTGAAAGAAAAATTTTACTCGTAGAGGAATGCATTTTAATTCATAACTCCCTATGCCACTATATTGTTTCCATAGAACGAACACAAGATGAGACATGGGAATTGCATAAATTGAGTCCTAGAAGTATGGTGTTACAGTGTACACCTTAAAAGCTAATCATAGGATGACTTTTTTTAACACATATTATTATGTTTTATTTATGAAGGCATTTCAGTTATTATATTTTGTGTTTATCTACATAATATAAATAAATATATTATGTTATATTTTATGTCCCTTAAATAATTATTATTCTTAAAATGTCCTTGATCAAGTATTATTATAAATTGGGATAGCAACGATATAGTGACATTGGTATATACATTAGCTTATGACTACAATCATAGATATGAGATATCAAGTCATTAAATGGGCACGTGTTAGAGAACAAATTTATTGGACCAACCCATTATGAGAGTGCTACATGGATCACTTAGTGATTGTCATAAGTAATTCTTATAGTGATTATGATGTATATGGTCCGTTGACCTAAAATCACTACAATTCTTTACATGAGAAGTCATATAATTTGATCTCGTCTAATGTCACCTTTGATAAGGATGACTTAAAAAGGTAGTGATTAAGTATGTCACAAATAATATAATGGGACGTGAGTGATCGAGATGGAATTTTATACTCTTATGTAAGAGGTGCAATATCCATATGCCCTTTGATTGAGTGAGACTAAAATGCATGTCTATGCTCATATGGATCAATATGTGATATTGATTCATTTGTTTTAATTTAGGCTACTTAGGGATCAAAAAACATATAGATTAAATTATAAAAAGGATGGCATATTTTGTATCTCAAGTTCAATGTGGATATCTAAAAAAAAGACTAAACTACATGGAATAATAGTCACATATTAAGTATGTCAACTCACAGATATTCTTATTACTTGGGTAACAATGATATATTATGAGATATCACTTACTATTTGTAATACTAAAGCAAGATTTCTTTTTGTTTTAAGATCATTACTAACATAATAGAAACTAATAAGGTTGTAGACAAAGAATAAATCAAAATTAGAATTAATGTAATATAATAAGATTCTTAATTGAATTAAAGATCCTACTAATATAACCAAATGATTATAATATTATATTCAAATATAATATTATTTAATATCAATATAATATTACATTTTTATGGGGCTTTGTTAAACTAATACTACATTATTTTTTGGGCAAATTATTGACTAAAGTCGTCATTAGACTAGGTCAATAATTTAAACCTAATAGTCTTTTCACTCTTTTTCTATTTAGTTAAGGCCCATTGGATGAACCTAACTAAACTCTAATGTTATTTTATAATAACATCTAGGGTTATGCATCAGTCACTTGAAAGCTATAAACTAAACAGAGTGAGTCTCTTAATAGTAATAGAGAGAAGAATGCATGCTCCATTCGATTCCTTTAAGAATTAGAGTTTTTTATCTTGCCCATGTGGATATCATAAGGGTGCAGGTATGAAATTTGCATTGGCGATTCCTATATACCTCATGCTTTAAATTACAGATTGAAGGAGGAATGCTTGTGAAGTTCTTGGATTTAATAAGAGAGCAAACAGTAATTGAGCATTCGTGAGTCAAAGAGGTAAAAATCCTATCACCAATTTATGATCTTTGTGCAAAGGTCCTTGGTGGGATTCAGGAAAATTTTAAATCTTTTGATGTGCTTGGTCTTAGAACCCAACATAATTATATGATGATTCTCTTATATCTATTTGATTATATGATTAGGACGAGGTTTCTACATGTAAAAGAACTTTAAGTTTTTGAGGAATGGACTCTCAATACAAGATGATCTTTAGAAATAGGATTTTATGAATTCTTAATTTTACAATAAGTCTTTAAAAGATAGAGTTCTTGAATGATGAGATTCCAAGAGAGAATCTTCATCAATAAAGGCAAAATTTTATGTGTATATAAGAGGAAATGTATGATCATTTAAAATCAACATGAGGGTTAGAGTCCCTTGGTTTGAAATCTCATCTCCCAAGGACATGGTTAAGACAAAGGGTTAAAGGAAGGTTAGGAAACCTTCATGTGGCTTTCAAGTTTTAGGTTAAAATGTGTGATATTACTAGTGGACACCCTAAAATATTTACTCCAATTTATAAAGTGAAGATTCTGGTGATCATAATAGCTAAGGAGAATAGTCTTTCATCTTGATGGTGCTGAAAACCTAAGTCTCACATGAAATAGTATGAGATGCCTGGTAGGTTACCTATGATTATGAAAACCCAAGCTTGTACAAGTAGTATGGGACACTTGATATGTGGAAATAATTTCTTTATAGCTAGTGCTTTCAAGATAAGATCATTTACGTCTCTTTAAAAGGGTATATAGAATGTATTCGTTAAAGTATTGTTACGGCTCTATGAATAAAATAATATGACATGCTAGTGTGTATCAAGTTAAGTGATACATAAAGATCATATATGAGGAACTAAGCCTGTTATGATCATGTTGAATTAATATTACTTAAAAAAATGCCTTTAGAAGATTTAGCTGGAATTAAGTGGTATTGTACTTCATATTTATGTTATTATATATGAAAAAAATTGTATGTGATTTGTGATATACTATCATAAAGTGCATATTGTACTAATTAGGCCTTAATTTATGATATTTGGATATGGCCTATTTAGCATATTAATTCATATACAGAAATGGTTTTATTAAAGGTTAATATAATCTAAACATGATTAAAATAAATACATACATGTTTCATATGTTTGTATGTGTCCCAACATAGATTGTTTTACTATATATAAATGATCTTCTATTCATATTTGGTATATTGTGGTATGTTTTCTATCCTTATATGCCATAGGCCAAAAAAGAAATAAAAGAAAATATTTTTTATACATGTGGTAGTTGAATCATTACTAATTTTTAAAAGTAATCATGTTCTTGCTAAGAATGCAAATTCTTACTGCTCCTAGTGATATGTTCAAGCAAGGATATCGATGATATTGAGACTACACCAATAATAAATTGAAGTGCTATGAGTAGGCTAGCCTCTTAATATCTATAAGATAGTGTCACAAAGATGTAGCAGTCTTATCTATTGATTACTTGTGATAATATTAAGAAACATGAACTTATATTTTGTTATATAGTCTAGGTATGAGCTATGTATTAAAACATATTAATAATACTTGTAATTTGACAATGCTAGATGTATAGAATCAGTTATTTGACATATGGTAGTTAATTGAATATGAGACCTATTTTAGAATTTATACAGCTAAATAAAACAATAGAAATTTTACAATCAAAATTTTGCCAAACTTTTACCACTCAAATAAAGTAATAGGCTCCATAGTATCTTGGATGTTAAGGGGTTACACTTGTTATCCATCTCTCTCAAACCTATAGCCATTACACAAATAGGTTTATCTTGACCTAATACCTTAAGACATTAAGTCTATGGATCCTTTCTGCTTATATACCCTTCTTCTAGCCCAATTTTATTCAATGTGGGGCTTCTTCCCACTCCTACTCACATTTAACCCCAACACTCACTTGAATCATCACTTAATTATACGAAAAAAGCATGTATTGCTAAGCATTAGGAAGTATAGTAAGTTAAGTATCATAACTAAAACCAATGGTCCACATCTTTCCATTGTTCACTTTTGATTAGGATAAAAGTTTTCAAATACATTAAAATGTCAACTTCTAAGAGAAAGAAATTTTATGACATGGTTGAGCAAAATTTTATTTTGATTTTAATTCACTTTTGATTAGGATAAAAGTTTTCAAATACATTAAAAAGTCAACTTCTAGGAGAAAGAAATGTTATGATATGGTTGAGCAAAATTTTATTTTGATTTTAACCATAAAAATTGAGGAATGTTTATATTAAAAGAATTAAAAAAAAAAAGAAATTGAGGACTAATACCTGCATGAGATGAAATTCCACATTTTTATAGCATAAACATGCCATCTATTACCAAAAAGTGCTTCAACATTTTTCTTTTTTCTTTTTTTTTTTTTTAAGGGGGAAGGGATAATAGTTTTGGAATATTTGTGCTTTTTGATAAAGAGTGTGAAAAGGTTAAAGTATTTCAAAAATTTTTGAATCCTTTCTATAATACTACTCTTATATTTTTGACCACCAAGAATCTAACTCTTTAAGATCTATTTCAAAGGAGTGTGTAAAATTTATGTATGCTTATTTGAAGCATATAAGAATTCTCCTAATTTCATGAAAGATATGATTTCAGAAATGGTTGCAACATTTTTGAAATATTAGAATAAATAAAATTTGTTACTTAGAAAAAGCTGCTATATTAGATTCAATGTTGAGTACTTTTCAACAAAATTTATGCTAATGTTGATGTACATATGGCTAAGGTTGTCAATACGCTTCATACCTTATTTGATCATTGTAAAGTATTAAATATTGGAGGTTATGAAGATACTAGCTTAATAAATACAGTAAGCTAATGGCTTTGAATATTATGATCGATATTTCAGTAGTGAAAGAAAGTCATGGGACTAAAGAAAAGGAGTTAGACCCTTATTTGGATGAACAAACTCATGTATTAAATGCAAATATTAATATTTTAGATTTTGTAAGTTCAAATGTTGCATTGTTTTCTAGGCTTGCATAAATGACTCAAGATATTTTGGTTATTCCAACATCTCATGTGGCTTTTGATTACTATTAAAAAAAAGAAGATAATCATTCCTTAGATGACTTTAATGAGGAAAAAGATTATTTAACCCCCAATATGTTTAAATGAATGATATTGTGTAAAAGACTTACACTAAGTAATTTTTCATTGAATATTTCCTACTAAATTGTTATCTATTTTTCTTAATTTTGCTCATGTTCTTTTTTTTGGGGGGGGGGGGAGGGAAGAAATCATATTTTGGTAATTTTGGCAATTTAGGAGAATCTCTATTAGATGATGTGGGCTCCTCTAATGATGAAGTTGGTCCTAATACTATTGTAGAAGATGTATTCTAATATTGTAAAATTTCTTCATTATTTAAGTTATTCATTCAATATAAGGCTATAAAGATATTGAAATTTGCTTTCTTCATTGAAAATTTGATTGGAGAATAATACTTTGTTTGTGTTGAATGATAATGGTATTGAGATTTGTATAGTTTTAAAATTTGAAGGCTCTGGACACTTTGCTTGATGCACTTCATATATCTACTGTTACTGTATTCTGTCATTGTGTGTTATAAGTTTTGACACTATGGCTAGAATTATACGAGTGCAATGTATTTTAAATTTCACATATTTTAATTTTATAATTTGCAAAATTTCTTGTACTGTACTTTATTTTAAATTTAGTTGAATAAACAAGTGTGATATATTTTCAGTTTCATTTTTATTAATATGCATATTAGGAAGAATATCACTTTCAAAATTCAATTAGATCCAAGTCAGGTTGGGTTTTTGTTTTAATCATCAGAACTACGTTGGGCTTCATAAATGAGACTAAGCCCATTGATTAGGAGTGTGCATATAAGAAAGTCCAACCCATTTTTTCAGGAGCTCAACGGACACGTAACCATAAGGATTTGGGTGAACTTGCCAGAGATTTGGCCGGGGAAGATGACTTCATGGCTTGTTTCACATGAAGTTGAGAGCTACATTGCAAAAACAACAATGCTCACAAAGGATTTACCATTCCTCGCTTTTTTTTTTTTTTTGACAAATGTAGTAACGAAGGAACTTAAAGATAGGATATTCTTGATTCTCAATAATTCTTAATCCCTTCAAATTTTAATAGATTTACCATCACCAATAGATCTATAAAGTCCTTTTTAGAAGAACTTCAGGTATAAAATTTTTGGAGAAATTATATTTACCTTCCCTAATCTTTGCTTCTAATTATAATGTCCTCTTAATTTAAAAAAAAAATGAATTACACCCTATCTTCTAATAGCCCTATGTCATTAACCAATAAATTGAGAATTTGAAGTAATAGGAAATGAATTTGAAAATCAGTAATCTAACTGTAAATGCCCCTAAAATTGGTAAGGTAAATAGCTAGAGTTTGAAATAATTATGACTTTAAAAAAGTAAAATTAATTAAATTGCTTGGAATAAGGGTCATAAGTTTATGAAGCAAAAGCTAGTTATCAGATTTGCATAGCTTTAGTGGCTACCACCTCATACTATGCTCACAAGTCATCTATGTGAAATATGGCTTCACTGCTGCTAGCAATATAGAAGTTCACAAATATACAATTAAAAATTTATTTTTATTCAACATCTTATTTTATTAAAAAATTAATTAAAATAACAAATAAATAAATGAATTTGGTCTTTCTAGACACATCTAGACCGTTCAAAACTGTCCAGCCGTACCTTTTACTGCCATTTTTCCTGAGGATATGCTCTAACTCGTGGGAAGCCATCCATTTCAAATTTTTTTCCTTTTTCCTGGACAGTGTAGTGTAACCTTTACTGTTAACTGTCCAAGTGGCAACAATTTGTAAATTATATTCGAGCTTTGCTAACTGGTCCCACAAGATTTTTCCTTCCTCTGGGCACTGTCTTACCCAAAAATGAGACACGAAGTTTATTCTGCTGCTCCTCATTCTCTTGCTCTCTGTGCAGCGTAGTTGAGTGAGAGACCTGAGAGTATCCCTTTCTTTCCCTTGCTTCTGTTCTGCTGCTTCGTCCTTGACCAGTGAGTTTCAAAGCTTCCATTGCAGCTGGTGGTCCGTCCAAACTGAGAAATTTTGGTGTGATTCTCGTAACACCTTCCTCATCTCTCTTTGTTCTTTCTCTGAAGTAGTTAAGGCCTGTTTCTCTGTTGCTTGAAGCTTGTGCTATTTAGCGAATTACTTCTTTAACTGTGAGCTTCTTTTTCATTTTACTCAATAGCCTATTCTCGTTGCCTGTAGCGTTTTCAGCTAAGAACAGAGAAAGTTTAGTGGGGTTGATCTAACGTTCTAACCTTTTTCAGGTTTGTTTTCCACCACTGTGTTGTGAAGGAGTGTCACCCCAAAAGTTTTTTCTTCCCTTGTGTTCGTACTGCTTAGCTTGTATGGTGGAGGAAGAGGGATCTCGAGCTTCTCCTTCAATCCATCATATTAATGTAAGGTATCTTTCCATGATCTGTAACTTCTATACTTAAATTTTTCGAGCTGTGAAATTTTTCCTTTGCTCTCTAATATTGACTTCTCAAACTTGACCATAGGGTAGCTGCCACCACTGTTCCAATCCTCTTCAAATTCTTATCCAATATATTACCTTTTTCTTTTGACGATGTAGCAGCGGGTGGTAATGAGGGTTATAACGTGGAGGATCCTGGTAAGAATTTCCTTCCTCTCCATAATTGGCCCTCTTATAATTGTATTGCTAGGGGATTGTATTCCTCCCTCTATTCCCTCAGATGATTGTCGCCTAAGCCTTGTGTATAAACTTCCAAAGATGAATCCTGACCCAAATATTGTAGGGTAAGCTAAATTGATAAATAACCGAAGTAAGGAATCAATTAAGAAGTGGTTTAAAACCCTAGGTGGCATGGTGATTAAAAGTAGGTATTAATTAACCAAGTGGCAAATAAACCAAATTATGAGGTGTAGTGTCTAGGATGTAGCTAGTATAGGAGTGTAGAGCTTGAAATAAGAATGAACTTGGATAATAAACCAACATAAATAAACGCAATATTAAACTAAGGCTAACACAAAGATTGAGAATTGATAAGAAAGAGAAACAATTATGCTAAGTGAGGCAGTAAATTAGAACGAAGTGCTTATTTGATGAATTCCTTAACCTTGATATTTTAAAGTAATTTCTAAATCCCTATAGATGGTAGATTAACCTTATTAACAAACTAAATTAACACTAAAGAATTAAAAGTAGGTAGAAGAATAACTAATGTGAATTAAATATTTATCAGATTAGGGTAGATGGATGCAGAAGGTTCAATTGAATAAGCCTCTTGGTAAGCAATAATGTTGAGTTTATGGTTAAATGACTCTTTTAGACGGTAAAGGAAGATAATTACTAAGGCAATGGTATTGCTTGATAGTGTAAGTATTGATGGCTATATTATAAGGTCGTAGGGTTTGGAAAATTATGTGTCTAATAACACTCAAATATTGGGTTAGGTGAAAAGCCAATTTTGTAGCAATTATTAGAAGTTACTGAGAGAGTGAAAGTTGCATTAATTTGTATTTTTAGGAATCACAAGGACATCCCTATATATGTTACGGTGTTGGAAGAAGCAATAGAAAAATTTTCAATGTCCACTTCATAAATAACGGCCCACTATAAGCTTTATGACTTATATTTGTTTTTATCATGCCATTTATATTTTATGAAATATCATTGATTTCTTAAGCATTATTTTTTAAAAAAATTTCATAAAAGTTTTACAGAAATATATTTTTATAAATTTAAGATTTATAATTTTGTAAATTATTGATACATGTATGGAATTAAAGGGAGAAATTTTGAGAATGTTATTTATAGATTTCTATGACGGTTACTTACAATTACATGAGAACTAAATAATATAATCCCATACATGATGAAAATGTTTTGCGGAAAGATTGGATATAAAATGTTAGTTGCTAGTAGTATTTTGTTAGTCTTGTGTGACAACCATGTGAAATAAAAAGATGCTATTTTATATGAATGAAGAACTCATGATGAAGAGTTAATATCAACATAAGCTAAGTGCTCCGGAGGAAAGATTATTTCTCTCCGTGAGCTATGTGTCCATGGTGACTATCTTTTCCATGAAATTCTTTTAATGAAATTATTTTGCAGAATAAGTTTTTAAAAGACCATCAATATAATTTTTTTTTTGAAGTTGCATGCTTATTTTGTATTATAATTGCTTATCATTGACTTATAATTGTCATAGTAACAAATATTTATCAAATACTTTTGTATTTTTGGACACTTCTAAATTGTTTATTGTATTAAGAAGGTATGAATTTTGATCCTGAAAAAGTCTAATGTACTTGTTATTGAATTTCAACCAATAATTAAATTATTTACTTACAATTCTTTTTAATTATTAATTTGATATATTGTGGAATGTTATTTACTTATTAAGTATTTGAGATTTTAGATAATAAAATTGATTCTAAGCCTCTCTCGGTACCTTGGCATAGGCCATCATTCATTTTGGTGAGCCTTGCATCATCCATGTAGGTGAAGTCTATTTTGATGCATTTGATTTATTGTTTTGTTTTATTTTAAATGTAGTTACATATAACTCAATTAGGATCCTCCACCTTGATATATATGTGCTTTTGTGGATAGTAATTGGAGCATTATTCTCTTACTTGTATTACTAAGGTGATTGTTGTTTGTAGGGATTTTAAGAGGTCCAAATTTAGGGAAGAATTTATCAAAATTTCTACAAATAGGTGGAAATTGAGTTTGCTTAAGGATTTGAATATGTAGTATAAAAGTATTCATGTGAATTAACTCCCACATGTTTCGTATATATATAAATGTACCATGAAATGAGGAAAGGTTTGATTCAAAAAATGTAGTTTATGGAGGTACCATTTACTCATACTTTGTGCTTGTCATACTCTAGCTACTAGGTCGAAAACCTTATTGCTATAAGTCTTATATAATCTAACTTTAAAAAATTGAACCATATAAAATTATTAAAATATCCTTTGTATAATTTAATATTCTTTTATAGTACTCTTCATCTTCCCTAACCAATCTATTCAAGTGTACATGGCTTCCCTATTTCTTATAGACTCACCTTTACCTCCATAGCTCTTCTCAAGTATTCTATGCTAAAAAAACTATTTTTTAATACAAATTTGAGCACCACCGCATTTATTCAATTAATTTAATCAGAATCTTGTGTATTTAATCAAGTATTCCTTATGAATTCTTAGTTTAAGCTTTTAATTGGAAGGTCTCAGCTTTCTACAATTTAATTAATTTGTGAAAAAAAATTTTGGAGTACCCTATCAAAATTTTTGAGAATGAACATTAGTGAACTTCCAATCAAAAGGGCTCATCATTGTTTATTCTCATTCTTATATGAAAATTTCATACTTTTTTCTAATAACAAATTTTAAATATGTCCTTGTATTCAAGCCAACAAATAAAAGGTAGCTTTTGTCAAAGAAGAAGAAGAAGAAGAAGAAGAAGAAGAAGAAGATGTTATTGTAATAGGTATGTGATTGTGAACACAATTTAAAATATTGATAATGAATATTAAGTTATGGGATTTTATTAATTTGATTTTAAAAACATTATATCAAAAAAGTGTTAGCAAAACTTCAACCTTAATAATATGTGTCATTATAAGAGTTAGGCTCAACCAACTTTGCTAATCTTTGTATATAGACATATAAATGAATTGAATTGTACGTGAAATACTGGATTTAACTAATTAAAAGTTTAAATTTAGCTCCACTCACTTATGAAATGAATGATCTCTATCAACATATTAAGTTTATTTAATTAAATAAGTTGAGCTTGAAAATTTGATGTTCATCTCATTAAGCTTGCATACAACTATATTAATAATAAGGACTAAATTTACATGTAATTCTTTATATATTTATTATCAATATTTCTAATTAAAATATAATAAATTTATGATTTTTTAATTAAAACATTATAAGCATATAATTTAATTGTATCACCACATGTTTGTTTGTAAAAGAATTATACACTTGTTATATTTTAATAGGAGAACCTAATGATAAAAATATAAAAAATTATATAAATTTTTTTTCCTAATAATAAAGAAATATTATTATAATATATTGAGTTTATATATGATCTTATTAATATTATAGATAAATACAAAATGTTTGTACACCATTACAATATTGTTATGATTGCCATCACAGTTATAGCCATCTATTACCAACACCTCCACTAACATTATTCTCACCAACGCCATCTTTGCTATTATTATCACAATTGCCACTATCACCATTATTTTATTATGATATGAATTTAATATTATTCACAAATATAGATATTATTTCACCTTATGAACAAAAGCAATAATATTATTATGTTATACCATCATGTGCATTATATGCTGATGTAAAGATTTAAGCAATGAAGAGTCGTTAAATAAATGATACATTAGGCATACATTATATAAATAAATGATACATCATTTTTTTCAACTTTTCAAAAAATAAAAGATACATGTTTGGGTAAATAAGTCCAAAATGTAAAATTCGTCATAAATAATATAATTATATAAATGTCTATAATTTTCAAAGAATGACTCTTTAGGATTTTTTTCATATTTAATGATATATATCTTATAATTCTTAAAGAATTTATGTTTTACAATTATGTAAATTAGTTTCTTATTTATGTTATTATAACTCTTGTTTTACGGTTAAATGTTTATAAATAGAGTTTATGTATTGAGCATGAAGAAGCCAAGTGAATAAAAATTATCTTCTCCTTTCTCCTCTCAATTTTCTTTTACTCTTGTTATATTTATAATATTTTTATTAATTTTGCAACATGTTATTAGCATGAGTCTTTATCAAATTGGTATAAGGCATCAATTTTTTGATCTTATTGTTTATCAAACAAAGGTATAAGAAACATTTTGTTCTTACTTTATATTATTTATATAATCAATATTTTATATTATCTATAAATTTAAGGTTTACTCATATTCATAATATGATTATCAATTTGATATTGGCAAATATCTTGAAAATCAAAAAGTTAAACACAATTAAGTGGCCAACAGGAATATCACTTTTGATTTTATTTATTTTATAACCAATGACTTTATAACCTAAATGAATAGTACATATTTATAGAAAAATTTATGGCATATCTTGATGAATTGGTGGCTATATAATTTTTGTTATAGTTTTGAAAACTAATAATTTATATACTTTAATCACCAAAAAAGTTTTAGAAACTCTCTAAATTTAACATATTTATGAGAAGTATTAAAGTTCAATAATAACTAGCCATGGTTATTAAAATAAAATTATGAGTAATGTCTATAATATGACTAAAATAGTTATTAACTCTTTTAAAATGGAAAAGGCCAAAAGTGATTATGAAATCAAAAAGGCTATAAGATGTGGAATGATTGTGTTTTCTGTTATGGCAATTTATTTGCAACTTTTTTACAACCAATTGTAATTTCTTTTTATTTATGACCGTTAACCTTCATTATCATTGACTACAAAAAAGAAATATAATTATTTTATACTTTAATTTCTCTACTTATAATTAAATCCTTTATATGTATCATTAAAAAAATTATATACATGTGACATTTGAATTAAAAAATAATTCATTTTTATGAATTATTGTGCTTAATTTTTTATTTAATGAGAAAAATATTTATTGTAAGTATTTGGTATTAAATTTATTTTATTATTATCAATTTTGGAAAAACTTTAAAGGAAGAAAATCAAGCGTTTCAATAATATGTGTAAAGTATTTATCTTTATTTTAAACTATTTTCATGAACAATTGGACATACAATATTTTATAAATAGACCCTTAGTCTTTAGAATAATTTGAAGGAATAATACATGTACTATAAAGTGATATTTTTCCAAATATAAAATATTATGAAAATATGAATAGGAGAAACTTAATTATTTCATGTTTCATACTTTGAAAATATTCCTATAATAACAATATTAAAGCAATTAATACTATACTGTTAATGTGTATTAAAAATATGTAGTGATAATATATATAAAAAGTATAATGTACGTTAATTCTCGAAGATTTACATATAATAAAATATGGTTTAGTTCTTAAAGAACTAATATAGACATTTTCGATTTTATAATTAGATACAAGATCTATAGACAAGACATATGTTTCAAAGATAATACTTAAATATGAAAATGTTTTTTTATTTGATAATAAATGATGTCAATTTCAATATAATATTAAGTAGTGTAGAATCATTGAAGGCTATAAAAAAGTTACTATATGATTACCTAGGGGAAACGAAATTTATTATTAATGATGCATTATTTTTTTACTTAATCTCAAAAAAAATTATTAAACTTCAAAAATATCCACCATAATGGATATCATATTGAAATTGTAAAATAAAAAAAGTTAAGTATTTATTTATGAAAATTATTATATCAAGAAAAAATTTGTTTTTGAAAAATCACTTATCTTAATACAATTGAAATATATGTTATAATCTAAATATATTTATTATTTGCCATAATAGTTAGGCCAACTTGGACCAGATATGATGCAAACAATTATTGAGAATTCACATAAACACTATTGAAAAATTAAAAGATTTTTCATGAAGAACTAAAAGATTCTTTAGTTTAAAGAACTTTATGCATTGTTTGTTTTTAAAGTAAATTAATTACTAGATTATTATTAGTTAAAATTGGGATTGAATACCTTACACTTCTAAAACGTATCCTAAGAGATATGTGCAGGCCCATTCATTTATTATGTAGACCATTTGAGTATTATATGGTTTTGACAAATGCATTTACAAAATAGTCACATATGTATTTAATATCTACTTACAACCTAATATTTGCAAGATTGTTGCTTAAATGACTTGATTAAAAGCACAATTTTTAGATTATGCAATTAAGACAATTTGCCTTCACAATACGAGTGAGTTTACATCTTAAGAGTTTTAATTATTGTTATATATCTATTAGAATAATAGATAAAAAGCTTATTGCTCATGTTCATAGAAAATAATTTAGCAAAATTATTCATTAAATACTTGTAATTAATAGTTGGACTAATGTTTATGAGAATAAAACTTCCTATTTCAATATAGGGATGTACGATTTTACATGCAATAATACTTATATATATCAAACTAACTAATTATTATAAATTTTCTTTATTACAATTAGCTTTTGGTAAGGAGTTAAGCATTTTCCATTTAAAAATTTTTGGATGTGTAATATGTGTTCCAATTGCTTTATCACAACACATAAAGATAGATCATCAAAGAATGTTGGGAATATATGTTAATTATGAATCTTTTTTTATTTATGTCATGACTTGCTGATTGTCATTTTGGCAGAATAGTTTTTCCAACATTAGAGGAGAAATAATGAGTAGCTTGAAAAAGAAATTATATGAAATGTATTATCAATATCTCATATAGATCCTTATATAAAATAATGTAAACTAGAAGTTCAAAAAATAATGCATTTATGAAATATTGTAAATCAACTACCAAATATGTTTATTGACTTAAAGAGAGTTCCAAATCTTATATACTAGTTGAAAATGCTCTAATTCAAATTGATATCTCTGTAGAACAATTTGTTAGAGTAAATGAAAGTAAGCTATACTTGAAGTGTGGTAGATTAATTAGTTTTAAAGATAAAAATTCTAAAAAAAGGAGGAAATAACCAAGATGATCATATTGATGAGGTAAATACTTTAGAAATGATTCAAGACATAACTAACCATAAAAACTTTAGAAGAAATTTGTGTGTTTGAAAATAATAAAAAGATCTCAATAAATTATGTCACTATTAGAAAAAGATAAAATAAAAAAGATACAGTTGTCGACAACAATTTATTTCATACAATGTATTATTGAAATTATAAAACAAAATAATGATTTTAAACCTAAATCTATCAAAGAATGTAGATAAAAAAAATAATTGGCTAAAATGAAAAGACACAATTCAAATAAAATTGAATTCACTTTCAAAACATGAAGTTTTTAGATTTAAAGTTCAAAACATCTAAATGTTTAAAGTCAATAGGGAACAAACGAAAATGAATGAGAAAAAATGAAGTTGTCAAATATAAAGCACAATTTGTAATACAAGAGTTTTTGCAAAAGAGCTAGTGTTAATTATAAAGAGACATATTCTCTTGTAGTGGATATACTAATTAGTTTTATGATACATAAAAAATTTGATATACATTTAATAAATGTTGTTACAATTTATTTATATGACTAATTATATAATGAAATTTACGTGAAAATCCTTAAATGATTTAAAATGCTGAAAGCACGTAAAGATTCCTGGAAAAATTGTTAAAGACATTTATATAAATTTTTATATGGATTAAAACAATATGGGCATACATGATATAAGTGTCTTAGTAAATATTTGTTAAAGGAATGTTATAAAAATGATTCAACTTTGTCCATGTGTTTTTATAAAAAAGATCTATATTAGAGTCTATTATAATTGTTATATATATTGATGATTTAAATATTATTGAAACTTTTAAAAAGCTTTTAAAAGAAATTGATTATTCGAAGAAAGAATTTAAGATAAAAGATTTCAAAAAAACAAAATTTTGTCTTGACTTACAAATTGAGTACTCAACAAATGTAATTATTTTTTATCAATTAGTATATACCAAAATGGTTTAAAAGTGATTTTATATGAATAAATCATATTCACTAAGTATTTTAATGGTTGTAAGATCATTATATATATGAATAAAGACTTTTTTATTTGTCTTTAAAAAAATGATAAAGAATTTCTTAGTTTTGCTAATGTTGCATTTGTTATAGACTTGTTAGCAAGATTTAGTTTTTTCATAACAAAATATATTGGAATGAAGTTAAGTATTTATTGTGCTATATTTGAAGGACTATTAATATGTGATTATTTTATTCAATTAAATTTGAATTACAATTAATTGGTTATACAAATGCAAGATATTTATTTGACTACATAAAATTTGATTTCAAACTAGTTATTTCTTTACATGCAAGGGTAGAATTATATATATCATGACATTTTAGAAAATAAACTTTAGCAGCCACTTTATCAAATTATACAAAAATAATTATAGTGCATGAAGCAAGTTAAGAGTATTTTGTTAAGGGTAACAATCTAATATATCTAGAGGATGTGTGGTTTGCCTTTAGAGAATTTTTTTAATAATATTAAACTAAAATAATGAAATATGTATAACTCAACTAAAATAAGGGTATATTAAAGGAGATAAAATAAAACATATTTTAATAAAATTATTTTCACTCATAATTTCAAAAGAATAGTAATATAGATATCCAACAAAAATTTTTTATGTGATAATTTGACAGATTTGATTTACTAAGATATTACTAATTGTCACATTTGAGAAATTGATATATACTACTGGCATGTGTTGGGTCAAAAAATATGAAGTGACGTCGTCATTAGAGAGAATAAAAGACACATTGTATTACTTTTTCCTCAAACAAGGTTTTACCTCATTGGGTTTTTCTAGTAAGATTTGTATGAGGCATCCTATATTATAAATATTATGTACTATTTCCTTCATTAGATTTTTATCTTACTAAGTTTTGCCTAATAAAATTTTAACAAGACATATTATTTATTATTGGATATTTAAAGGAGAGTATTATAAATGATATAATTATATGAATATTCATAATCCCTAAAGAATGATTATTTAGAATCCATCCATATATTTAATGACATATATCTTATAATTTTTTTAAAAAATTATATTGTAAAATTATAGAAATTAAAATTTTCATTTATATTATTATAATTTATAGGCATATCTTTATGGTTGAAGGCCTAAAAATAAAGATTACTTACTAAGCATGAAGGATCAAGTGAATGACAATTATCTTTTCCATTCTCCTTTTAAATTTTTCTTTTGCTTTTGTTATATGTATATATATATATATATGTATGTATGTATGTATATATTTCTATTAGTTTCATAACAAAATTACTTATTATATATCTCGAAAAAAATTCACCAAAATTGAGTAATAGTTTTTATATTATTAAATGATAATTAAATGTAAAAGAGTAAATTATAAATCTTCTTGAGATATTAAATTATACATGACAATCCTGTTGTTTCAAAAATATCATGTGTGTGAGTGTGTACATTCCCCCTTGTTATTTATTTCTTGTCAATAAAATTAACTTCTTGCACAAAATGTGTTCCGTTCAAAAGTAAAATTATTGTGCTATCTTTATAATCATATTAAGGAAAAAAAAGTCACAATTTCATAATAGATATTAACACCAACTTAGTCACTGTTGATATTAAGAATAAAATCATACTCTCATGTTTTGTAAAAAAAATTTATTAATAGAAAGTAAATTGGAGGGAGGCTTTTGTATAGGAAAGGTTAGTATAGTTTGCTCAATATAAAATTTGTCAAATGGCTTTTTGATTCTAATAAATTACTTAAAAATAAAAAGCTTCACTCAACAATCTTATCACAAGAAGTATTTCTCCAAATACTCCACCAAATGCACCTAGTGGTTTTTTTAAATGAATTATTCATCATGAATATGGCATGTGATGAATTATTCATCATGAATCAATTGCATTTAGTAGTTTTTTTTAATAAATAAAAAGTTTTGGTTAAAAATCCTATCACAAGAATTAGATTTGATAGGTCTTAATTTGTTACTAGTTATGATAGGTTTGACAAGCTTCTTAGGGTCAACTTTAATCCACATGTATAATAGATAAGTATGTCATATATCCATTTTCTTTTTATCTTTCAAATTATATAGTCCACATGGCACCATGTAATAGGGCCAAAAAGTCCCATGTGGATAGAGCTATTTGAAATATCCCGCTCAACTTGCATTCCCACTCTAATCTTATTATTTTCTTTTGCCTTTCTTTTTATTATAATGGAGGGGGAGGGGTAGTTGGGGTCTCGACCTTCTGTCAACAGACAGAGGGGCAGTGCCACTATGACACAAGGCTATTGGTGTCTTTCCTCTTCTTCAAGTCTTATTAAATTTGTTCAGATGTATCTGGTATATAATGTATTTAAAAAAATTAATAATTAAAATTAAATTTGTATAAGTAAAGTTCATATACAATACAAGAAGAATCTATATGCAAAATAAATTTTAATCATTAAATATTAAATATATAAATTACGTAACATGTCAAGAAGGTGTAAGAATTGCTCCAAGTCGCATTTTATTCCAACACCTTCCTTCTTTTTCTATTCTTTGTCTCAGAAGTCCCAATTTGTATCTTGAGCACATTTTATTGTTGTCTTAATTTACATCTTCAACACCAGTGCCCCTCAAATGGATTTTGAAGGTGTTGATCTCTTTTCATTGCCATACAGTTTTGGGTCTTTCATGAATTTATTTTTTGATTTATTATAGAGCATGGTCAAGTTTCTCAACTGTTCTTCAAATAAACTAATCCTGTCATTTCATTCCCCTATAATGGAGCAAGACGATCTCCTAGTTGCCAATGAAAGCGAGCTGCAGGTAGAACAGGAAGACGAAGGACAACCCCTGGTGCGTACGCAACTTGAAAGAGGAATTAAAAAGCCACCTTGCAGTATTGGCAACCATAATAATATATGTAGTTCTGCTAATTGTTTTATATTTGAAAGTTTTTCTTAGCACATTGTTCTCAAATTGTATTTCAATTAAAATTCTCAAATTCTATTAATATTGCACATTGTTTTCGGATTCAACAATTAAGATTTAAAACAACAAAATTTACAATGTCAAAACAGTAAAAATTCATATCAAGATTTTTTTTTTAATTCATAACAATTACCTTACTGCCAATTCTATTTCTTTAAACATTCCATTTAGTTTTTTTTTTTCATAAAATAATTCATCTAGAGGTACCGTGTGATGAATCACTTCAAATAAAATAATCAAATGAGGTGTTTAGAGAAATACAATAGGCGGCAGGGTCTTAAGTTTAATCTTATTTTTGGCTGGATTATTTGGTCAAAAAGCCTTTATTAATTTCTTCTGAAGTAAATTTTTTTTTTTCCGAAACGATTATGGAAGTTCAATATGTAGGAGGGTCAAATCACATCGTCTTCCTTGCTTTTTCAAATGCTCTTTATAAAGGAAAATTTAAATTGTCTAAATTAATTTGAGTTATTCAGTTCAGTTATGTCTTTATTTTAAAAAAATTATTTTTAAAGAAAATAAAACATAAAATTGAACTATTTTTTAATTATAAATTAAAAAAATAATATTTAAATTTGGAAAATTAAAAAATACTTAAATTATCCAAATCTGAATATGAACGATTCAGATGATACCGAAAAAGAGCTTGCCTCTGGCGCTTGTTCATTGCACAGTCGATCTTCGAGGTTGCCTTTTAGGCCTGGGGGGGAAGAAAAGTCATAAAATTGTTAAAATTCAAGTTGCCTTTTTGGCTTTTCGAACTTCGTGTGAAGCTATCACACAGCACATGTAATCATGACGTGACGGTAATCTCGCTTCTCCTGCGCCTGTGCATGTGCTCTCTCTCTCTCTCTCTCTCTCTCTCTCGTCTCTCTGCGACACTCAAAAACCAACTGTGCGCGGAGACTACCTCAAGGGGCATTCCGTTGCAGAAAATCAAGGGGGGCTTAAGATCTTCCTCTATTTGGCGTTCAACCCGAATTCTTCTCGCTTCACCGTTCAATCCGATCCAATCTACCAATGAAGGCCAGCAATGCTCTAAATCCTCTCATCACCTTCGAGCACAAGAGGTACTACACTTCCTTCCTATAGTATCTATTCCGTCCTTGTTCTCTCTTCCACGCGTCTCTAACTCCTTCAATTCTTCGTGTATCCCTTTTCCATGCGATTCCCGTTTCTTACTCTCGCTATATGTTAGATCCATCAAAATTTAACTTCATCATATTGGGTCTTTTTCTATTTTTTGAGTTTGCTCTGCAATTTACTTGGACCGCTTCGTTTTTCTAGTCATTTATGCCCCCGACTTAGCTATGGAGCTTCAGATTTCTGCAACTTGATTTGCTTCGTGGTTTTGGGTTTTCTATTTAATTACTGTATATTGAAGACCGATCTTGATTTGTTTCGGTTTTTATATTGACGTCTACATTGGGATTGACTTCTTGATGGGGAGGACCAATGTATTGTTTTTTTCTTCTTCCTTTACTTCTTAATAATTGGGGACTGCGCTGAGGCAATGCCGAGCGTTATGGGAAGTGGAGTGTGGGTTTTAGGCGAAATATGCTGTTGTCTAATCTAAGCCGCCCCATGGCAGGTAATTTGAGTTGGGTTGCGCTTTGATTCTTTTTTTTTTTTTCTGTCTTAATTCTTGATAAGGTGCTTTTAATTCTCATCGGTTCTGGTTCTTCTTGTGTTAATCAATCTCTATAAAGGATTTTATTTTCTGGTGTCGTCTCATTATTCTAAATTTTTTATAATTGATTCTTAGAAATTAATGCCCGTTGGTGTAAACAGGGACGTCTATGGGTTTGCCGTGCGACCTCAGCACCTGCAAAGATACCGTGAATATGCTAACATATACAAGGTCTTATAATACTCTGGATTTATAATTCCAGTTTTGCCACTCTGAAGTTTTGTTGCTAGGAAAGTTATTGAGGAAAGATCATATAATGTCATGGAAAGTTTACTTTATGTTAAGTTGAAATGCTTTACGGAACAGATTCATATATCTGCAATTCTGCATTATATGTTGGTGCGAATTGTTATTATCATGCAATTCCTGGCATAGATATTGACTCTGAAGAGGATGTTGTTTCATGTGTAACACTTGTGAGCTGTACTTTCAGGAGGAAGAAGAAGAAAGGTCAGATCGATGGAAGTCCTTCCTAGATCGGCAAGCAGAATCTGTTCAAGTGGTTGAAAATAAATTAAATGTTGAGGAATATGACAATGTCTTGGAGGCTGAAGCTGGAGAGAAAGAAGTCTTAGAGAAGGGTATTGATGGACATGAATCAAGCAGTCTGAAACCTGATTCTGATAATACAGCTAAAAATGGTTGTAAAAAAGAGGAGTTACCAGCATCTGAGATCACAAAAGTTCATAGAGTTGAACTATGGACAGAGATAAGATCATCACTTCGTACTATCGAGGATATGATGAGCATTCGTGTAAAGAAGTGTATTGAAAGAAACAAGAAAAATGTGTTCAAAGATGAACAGATTTTTGGAACTGGGAAATCACTATCTAATATTGATGAGGCTAAATCACAAAAAGGAGCATGTGACGAGGACTCTGATGATGAATTCTATGATGTAGAGAGGTCAGACCCTAGTCCAGATGTGCCTTCTGCTGATAGTGTGAATGCCTCTGCAAATGGAATTGCTGCTGATGCAACACCACTGGAGTCTTCATTTCCTTGGAAGGAAGAGTTGGAAGTTCTTGTTCGTGGGGGAGTGCCAATGGCGTTGAGGGGAGAGGTACTCATTATATACTTGAGATAACTTTTCTTGTGTTTATTTATTCCTGGTGAGTTAGCCACTTGTTTGTTCTTGTGCTTTAGCTTTGGCAAGCTTTTGTGGGTGTAAAAGCAAGACGGGTAGAGAAGTATTATCAGGGCCTGCTAACTCCAGAGAATGATTCTGGAAGTAAAATAGATCAACAAAGCATGCAGTCAACTGACAATAATGGAAAAGCTAATGCAGATTCTGTATGCGTACCAGAAAAATGGAAAGGGCAGATTGAGAAGGTCTTTACCTATGATAATTCACCTTCATTATTAATTTGTTTATTTATTTTTATTTTATTTTATTTTTGGGTCTGATTCTAAAGTTCCTCAACTTACAGTCTTTTGTTGTTTGTGCAGGATCTGCCTCGAACATTCCCTGGCCATCCTGCTCTGGATGAGGATGGTAGAAATGCTTTGAGGCGATTACTTACTGCATATGCTCGACATAATCCCTCTGTCGGTTATTGCCAGGTCCTTGCTTCTAGAAAGAGTTATATGTTTTCTTTATCCCTTTAGTTTTCAATAGGTTATGATGGATTCTGTGACTTCAAAACATAACTGTCAGCAAGCTAATGAGATGTCTAAATGAAACTAATGAAGACATTAGTGAGCTGACGGGACTCAAGAAACTTGTTCACACAGGCTAAACTCCAAAGTTAGTGAGATGTCTGAATGCCATTCATCAACAATCAACAATAACAGGAATTTATGCTGCCTTATACTAGTTGCGTTTGTGAATGCTTAAATTCCATTATGTTTGAATGATGAATCAGGGAATCCAATGTTAATATAGATATGATCAGTTTCAAAATTGAACTTTCTTAAAGCCAACTTTGGCCACCTATTTGCTGTTAATTAATAGCTGTTTGGAAAATGAACATTAGTTCAGGTGTTCAGCACAAAGAAAGTCAGTTTTGGGCATTGGGCTAATGGTTATTCATTTGCTTCAACACAATGATTGGAGCAATGGGATAATTCAGGCTGACAGTAAAATTAGTTGGAGATGATCAATTTGTATATCACCTTCATGAACTTAATTTGTAATCTGTCATTACCATATAATTAATTACTTAAATATTTTGTATCAATCTTTCTGTTTATATCACTTCTTGAATATTGGAGCAAAACATTTTGACTAGTTGAGATCTTGGGACCTTCTACTCACCGGCATCATGTTTAATTCCATGATATGTCTGTTCAGACACAAGGACTAAAACTGCCATAAAGGTTTGTCATTACTCATTAGTGTGTCAAATAAATGTAAAGGTTTTTGACATGTAACTTTTTTGAGGGATATTCTGAAATTTTCTCATATATTGGACCCATCATTTACTATTATAAGACATGAGTAAGAACTTCAGTGGCCAATGCATACAACTTTAAGCTCAACAGCTTCCTCTTAGTCTTATCTCATCATTATCTGAACTTTCTGTTGGCAGCATCTTCTATTCTATTTTTCCTATTTCCCATCAGTTCCTTGTCTATAGATCATTTTTTTCACTTGGTTTTCGCTTCTTTCACCTTTGCAAGGTGTATTATTCAGGTATATCAATGTGGCAACGAAATGGTTTAAACAAGAAATTTCAGTATTTTAATACATGTGTACCCAAGACAGACACACATTATGCATTCATGACAGCTAAACCTCTGACTGAGCTTGTTGGAATCACTTACATTGCAGGCAATGAACTTTTTTGCTGGTCTACTGCTGCTTATGATGCCTGAAGAAAATGCCTTTTGGTAAGTCCTGAGATAGATAGATTAGCTTTTCAGAATATATATAGTGTGACTGTGAAATTTCCGTCTCTATTTACTATAGAGAGAACATCATCATTATAAGTGTTTTTGTATCTAGTAAGCACTCTATCCTGAAGTAGTGCTTGTGCTGCATCTTTAACAACTTTATTAAGCATATCTGTCTTAATTTTATATTTATTTTTCCCCAACTATGGTCTTTTCTCAGGACCTTGATGGGCATTTTAGATGATTATTTTGATGGCTATTACTCAGAGGAAATGATAGAGTCTCAGGTGATGTTTTCTGTTCTCTATATTTATGAGTAATTTCAACAACACATTATAACTGCTGTTAGACATTTATTATATTTTCATTTTATTAGGTGGACCAATTTGTTTTTGAGGAGTTGGTGCGGGAGAGGTTTCCCAAATTGGGTTTGTATATTGTTGTCATTCATTTTTTTTCCCCTTCTCATTTTGACCAAGTGGATTTAAGTTTCAGTTTCATTGTTAATTTCTTTTGTCAATTTACTTGGTGTGCAGTCAATCATCTAGATTACCTAGGAGTGCAGGTAGCATGGGTTACTGGACCGTGGTTCCTTTCCATTTTCATGAACATGCTTCCTTGGGAAAGTGGTCAGGTTTTATGCTTTATCTATTGAATTGAGTACCATAATCTTGTTTTGTAATTTGTCTAAAAAATTCTCAGACATCATATCATTGTTTATTCTTCATTAGATAGAATTGTCTTCTCATTTATTTTAATTACTTTGACTTCAGTTCTACGAATCTGGGATGTGCTTCTTTTTGAAGGCAACCGTGTCATGTTATTTAGAACTGCACTTGCTTTAATGGAGCTATATGGTACTGGGTAAAAAGTTATAATTCTAATTTTTTTTTCCTCTTTTGGGGTTTCAAACGTTATGCTGTATTTTTCAAAAAAATAAACTACTAAAACATAGGCCATTTTTCCTTTGTAATGCATAGTTTCACTCTGTTTGTTGTAGGCCCTGCAATGGTAACAACCAAAGATGCTGGAGATGCAATTACTTTGCTTCAATCATTAGCTGGCTCGACATTTGATAGCAGTCAGCTTGTATTGACAGCTTGCATGGGTTACCAAAATGTAAATGAAATCCGATTGCAAGAACTGAGAAATAAACATCGATCAGCTGTAATAGCTGCAGTTGAAGAAAGATCAAAAGGACTTAAAGCTTGGAGGGATTCTCAGGGTCTGGCATCTAAGCTCTTTGGTTTTAAACATGATCCTAAATCAATGACAGAGACAGACAAAACAGATCAATTATCTGTTATTCAAATGAATGGTAGTTTATCTAGTATGGAATCTGGTTCCACTAATGCAGATGAGATTGTCATTAGCCTGACTGGTGATGGTGAGATAGATACTGTTCCAGATCCTCAAGAGCAGGTGCTATGCCTTTCCTGTCATCCCCCCACCCTGATTCTATTAGATGATAATGAAGTTAAATGTTGCATTATATATTATAGTATTATGTCTAGATTCATATTTTCATTATATTTTCTCCAATCAAATTATGAGTTTTCAACTAAAAATTTGACTGAAACATAGATTCATTATAAATTTTTATATATGATATGGAAATTTATTTATAATATTTGATAAAGTGGTTATTGTAATTTTTGCTACTTCAAAGTGACCTAGAACTACCTTGTGTTTTGCTATAAATTGTATGCTCTATTTAGTTTTGTACCAATAATAGAAAAAGAGAAAGCTAATCTTTAACTTTGAGATCATTATGCTTGAACATAAATAGAGCGACATATATAAATTTCAACATATCTGTGCAAAGCACAGGTCTACAAGTGGTTTTATATTAAAGTAGAGCATCCCTATCATATTACGATGTGCTCATATGTAATGAACCTCATGCAGGTAGTGTGGTTGAAGAGTGAACTGTGCAGATTGCTAGAGGAAAAAAGATCAGCTGTTCTCAGGTACTTGAAATGATACTAATTCTTCTGTCTTTTGATGTTTTCCTATTTAGCTGACTCTAGGTGCATTACAATAGATTCAGTACTGTTTGTGTTATTTAATCTTGCTTTTACGAATTCTCCTGCCTTGAATATTATATAGAAAAGTTGAATTAATTCAAAATGAGAATAAACTCTTAAAAACAATTTGGCAACAATTGAGCATTAGTATGTTCTACATTAAATCTTGGCCATTTAATAAGAATTGGAGCAGTGAAGCTATGTTTCACAATCTTTACCAAATTGCTGTAGGGTTCTTTCTTTTTCCCTTCTCTTGGTCAAGCTTTATCTGCAGCTTAGTTTCTGATGACAGTTGATTGGCATTAGTTGCTTGAGAGTTCTTTGCTTCAGTTTAGTTCACAAATCCCAAACAATAAAGCTTAACTTGTTAGGTGAAGACTCAGGATTTTTTTTTGATATTTAATATGCTATCATACATGAAAGCCTTTTGGCTTGAAACATCGACAAAGCACCAACCCACCATTCCATGTGATGAAATTTAATTTGAAATATGAGAATAGGGGTGGCAAGGAGCGAACTCCTAACCACTTGGTCCTAAAGGCTTTGCTACCATGTCAAGCACTTCATCCCAAAAGCTAAGATGTGAGTTGAAGACCATGCTTGTTTTTATTAATATCTAACAATTTGTTTTAGGACATACTTCACAAAAGTTGAGCTCAGGATGATTTGTTCTAGTAAAAGTTTTTTAGAATTTCTCTCTCTCTCTCTCTTTACCCCTCCCTCATTTCCTCTCTTGTTCTATTGTTGGGAAACTTTCTGTGGATGTCGGGGTGTTACTTTTTCACTAGAGGAGAAAATTTTCATGCATATCAGGATAGAATCACTTCTTTTTTGTCTTTAATATTAGTAGATCTTTCTTGGTGCAATTTACTTTCTCTCTACTTTTAGTCTTCTCCGAGCCTTCCTTTATTCTTGTTCTTTTGTGTTTCCCTTCTTTATTGGCTGGTAGGATGCCATTATTTTTTTGATTTAGTGCATTAATTTGTGCTTACTGTTTTTAATGCGATCTGTTAATGAAAGGTTGTTAAAAAATGTGTTTTTTTTTCCTAGCACTGAGCATTTAGCTTTTATCACTTATGGAATTCCTATGTCTTAGCCTTCTTTATTACTCTCTGAATGAATCAAACAGTACACTGAATCAACTTAAGGAAAACTTTGTCTTGATGTTTACTTTTTGGAGTGAGACTGGGTCTTGAACAAGTAAGTTCATTTCCCTAGCAATCTTCATTACTGCTGGTGGTGAAGGGGATAATCTTTAAAGATTCAGAGTTTGTGAAAGAGTAGAGTTGAATAGAGACAGAGGAGACAGGAAATAGGCCATGTAGACAATTACTGAATAATTCAGCAATTCCTCAAATTGGACAATTAGAGTACTTATACTGGCAAATCTAATCAATCCTAACTCTACATGCCTAAGAAACTCTAACCTGATATTGATGGCTATGTAATGCTAAAACTGTTACTCTAAATGGAAGTCAACATTTGCCACAAAACTGAAATGTGCCTAAAACTTGGATCCCAAATAACCGACTAAATTCTTACTCTAGTTGATTTTTAAATCACATAATTAATCAAAACATTCACTTCCTTTTTTTTTTTCTGGATTGAAAAAGATAGTCATCAGAAGAACAAACAGTACAAGAAAGTACAAAAACAGAGGATAAGAGATTCTCCCCGAACAAAAGGAAAAAATAAAGGATAACAATCTAGCTTCTTTAACTCAAAAGAGCCTTCTAATCCCTTTGAAGATCCACAAGGGACACCTCTCTTAAGAATCCATTTGCTGAAACCCACAAAAAGGACATAAAAATAGCCCTCACCCAAAGAAGATGGAAGATGAGGCCGAAGAAATCTCTGATTAAAGACCCTTGCATTCTGTTCTAACCAAAGACACTACAAACTAGCAAAAACTGCACATTGCCAAAGAACTTTATGCTCCTTTTGCCTCCCGAAATCTGTAAACTTGATAGCTAAAAAAGCCGGGAGATCGGATGGACAAACCCAGCTAAAGCACAACCTTAACTTATTAATATAACAGTTATATCCTATATGTGATTTTTGAAAATTTTATTTTGAGCATAGTGAACTTCTAGAGATTCATGAATTGCAGAAATTTGAACCTACTGCATACTGTTACTGTAATGGGATGCACCCTTTGTCTTAAAAAAGTGCTTTTCATCATGTATTATGGTGATTGTGAGTTTCTATGGTTTAATTATGCCCATTGGGAACCCAAATTGTCTTTGCACCCTTCGTATGTATTTCTACATCAGTAAATCTCATTTTATGTTATGAGTGAGTAAATATCTATGTTATAAATCTTATTGTTAACAAAGTTACATTTCATGACTATTGTACTCATGGAGAAGAAATAATAACAGAGTTCTAATGTAAACGGTAGGAAGAAAAGTAAGCTTTCTTATTTGGGAATTAAACTCAGTTTATAAGAATCTGAGTGTAATGGTTTATCCTAGGTTTGTATAGTTCTTATCTATCTCCTTTTTTATTCCCTAGGACTCAGGATAATGTTTTAAGTATGGACCTTGATTCTTTTTTTCTTTAAATTTCCTTTGTCATCATATATATTGTTCATCTCGTCCCATGAAAGCCCCATTGAATGAAATTTTCTCCTCATATTTAGTCTAAAACAGCCCTCAGACTTTGACATCAACTACATTCATTCCAGCAACATTTTTCTTGAAATTCAGTAACAATATTGACTTCAAATTCCTCCTCTTTGGTATCAATATTTTGACAGTAAAGTCACTATTTACATCCAAGCACTTAGCTTATAACTTATAAGAAGTGGAGCCCTTCTCACAGTAACAGAATTCGCTGCTAACCTTGCTGAATTACATATTTACCTAGTCCATAAAGTCATTGGCTATACCAATTTGATTACAGAAAATTACTTAAAATACTTCCATCAGTATGTGTTACAGACCTAGACATGGCAACTGGGCAAAAGAATGAAGAACACTAAAAAGTTTGCATTAATACCTCCCCTTCTGTAGAGTGTAGACCTCATTTTTGTCTAAAAGTGATTTTTACACATGCTATGATTTGATTAGGCAAAGTTTACTAGCTCTAGTGATCACTTGATTTTAGCTGTTGTGAACCTGCAACAGACCTTTAGCACCTAGACCTCTGCAGTCTTATCCTTTTGATTGGGTGGAAGCAATTGTAGATTTTGCTAAGTAATGGGAGAAGTTAAATTCCAAATTTTGAGTGTTAGTAATTTCATATGTGATTTTTAGAATTCAAAGTTTTGGAGCATGGCTAGCATTAACACTTATGATATCTGTGTCAGAGCGGAGGAGCTTGAAACAGCATTAATGGAGATGGTCAAGCAGGATAATCGGCGACAACTGAGTGCCAAGGTATATTCTAATTCCTCAAGGAAGTTCTGTTTCTTCCATCATAATGTGCTGTTTGTATTGCAGGTCCTCCAGTGTGATGTGTTGCTTTGTTCACCGTGTTGTGATTGCTAAAGTTGGTGTAGGAAAGCAACAGGAACACTCTAAAATAAACCAAAATGAAAAAACTCAAATTTATTATATCAATTTTAATAATCAAGGTAGTATTTTTAAATGATTTGAGGCCTATTTATAGGCAACCTACATAAGAAATCCTGACCTATTTCCTTTCTTGATAATCCCTAATTAAATCCTAAATTACCTAATTATCCATTCACAAACCTTAATTGGGGTTTGATATGTTGCTTCTTCTTGTTGCATGTCTTGGTCTATCATTGTTTTCAGAATTTTTGGTAAAGAAAAATTTTCAGCAGAGAAAAAACCCAAGATTATATAGCTTCAGCTTTGTTATGCTTCCAAAGCTGTTCATTGGACTTTAAATGAGTTGTCGCTCTGGAAAATGAGTTGAACCATTTAATTCATTCAGAATGCAGATTTTGCTCATTGAGCTTTTGAACCTGCCTTGGAATTTAAAGATTTGACACCTGAATACTAGTAACCAGCCACTGTGCAACTCTTTTATAGCATAGACATAGATACAGGCCAAATTTTAGCCACAGAGAACTTCATCTTCTAAAACTCTAGCAAAATACGAGATCTTCATATCAATTGACAATCTCTGTCCAAGAATTAAATATAATTTATACACTATACTTCACACTTTGTCAAATCCTGCATATGCATTGATTGCTTGACCTTTGATTGTGGCAATATGACAGTTTATGACCATGTTACAAAACATAGGCTGTTGAGGAAGGTAGCTAGATGATTTCTTGGTGTCTGGGTTCTAATTTGTTCGGAGAGAAGTTTTTCAACTTACTGCGTGTAACTCTTATCATTTTCAGGTTGAGCAGCTAGAGGAAGAGGTTTCTGACCTTCGGCAGGCACTTGCTGATAAGCAAGAACAGGAAAATGCTATGCTTCAGGTCTTAATTTTGTCTGGTTTCCTATATACTTTCTTAGTGGAAAAATATTCTCTTGCAAAGTTGAAAGATTTATTGCTGATCTTATAGGTCTTGATGCGGGTAGAGCAAGAGCAGAAGGTCACAGAGGATGCTCGTAGGTTTGCCGAGCAAGATGCAGAAGCACAAAGATATGCTGCCCAAGTGCTTCAGGTTGCCTTTTTTTTTTAATTGACCTTTTGTTCCCCTTATGTTTCATCAATGTCTACTTCAAATAGTGGCTATTTATATTCCAAAGTGTTAGATTATGTTATTCAGTCTTCCTGACCTTTCAGGTCAAATCAAATCAGCCTCTAATCCATACTTGGATAATTATATTCTATAAAGCACATACCATCTATTTTTAATTATGTTGGTGTGTTGGATACGTTTTAGACACCAACAACACCACAACACACTGCTGACACGTGTCAAACATGCTATTGTTTCTTTATTGCATTCTGTAGAAGTGGCTTAAGAGTTTTACTTCTTCCAAACTACCTTCTGCTAGGTTTTAGAAAGCTGGTACAACATATCCCAGATGATGAAGTCTTTCTCTTTTTTATTTTTTTTAAAAATAAATTTGGGCATCATTGTGCAGTTTTGCTAATATATATGAACATTTGTAATCTACTCATTTTTATTACTAATTAGTCAGTGTTGTCAAAAACATAAGATGGATTTAGGTGCCATGGCCACAAAATGCCAATGTGGCAAAGCAAGTCAGGCACCTTATTCCTCTAAAGCAGTCATTTTAGAAAATAAGAAGTGAATAACTCATATGAGAGCTATATGGGGCTAGCGGACCTGCAGCATGTCATTTGTGGTTAATGCTATTGAGTATTGTTGTCTAAACAAATGATTTGACCTTAGAAGGAGCTTTAGATTTCCAAATTGCCTTGTCAAGAAGAAACCTTTCCCAAGCAGCCTAGCAGGAGAATAAGGAACTGAAAATAAGATATGCAAAAAAAAATACCAAAAGAATCAAAATTTCAAACTCCCATATCTTGTACTATAAGAAAAAGGATCAAATTTAATTAAAGTAAAAAGGAATTAAAGCTCATTACTTTCTGTATCATTCAAGTTTCTAAAAAGGTGGAATTTTGAAGAATGGTTGGAATTTTCAATATTAAAGAAATTCTGGATGGGAGAATTTTGCAAACAAGAAAGCCAATCAAGACGAGGGTAAGCTTTGGCAAAAGGATCATTTCCCATTCAAGTGTCCTCCCAAAATCTTATTTCTTTCACCATAACCCAATTTTAAGAAACTAGTGGCCTAAAAGATAAATATCCTTGTGAAATAAATTTCCAAGGACTTGCATGAGTCATATTCACTGCTATATTGACATCCCAAACATTCAGATTTAGTCCATATTTACTTTGAATTACCTTATGCCATAAAGCTTTCATCTTTGGAGGAAAACACCATAGCCATTTAGTTGTGAAGGCAATGTTTTTGGATGCCGAGTTTCCAAGATCCAAGCCTTCTTCACTTTTAGGTCTGCAAAATACTTCCCAATTAACAAGATGAAGAAAATTTCTCATAATCCTCTCAATCTATAGGGCTACACCAGCTGGGATTTTAAAAAGAGAAAGGTAATTCATAGGTGTACTAGATAAACATGATTGAATAAGGGTGATTCAAACCCCTCAGGAATAGAAGGCCACCTTTCTAGTTATCCAAACACTTTGTAATCTTTTGGATTATTGGATTTGTAGTAACCAAAATCGTATAATTCACGATTCGAATCTTAAGATTTGTAATAAGTCACAAACCCAATGATCTGAATCAATGGTTGAATCAGAAGTAGTCATGAATCATACAATTCACAATTTCAAGTTTTACGATTTGTAATGAGTCAAAAAGCCAACGATATGAATCAATGGCTGTATTGGTCATGAATTATGTGATTTAAGCCAATAAGGCAAAATGGCACAACTTTGCGATTCTAAAAAATGTGAAAAAAATAGTTGGCATGAGAGTATTCTGTTGTTGTTAAGTGATATCTATGCCTCTTATAAAGAAGGCAAAGAAGGATCTTGAGATTATTTGAAGAATTATTTGCTTACAAATTATATGACTAATGAGCTTATCATAGAAGAAGTAGCTGTGGAAAGACTACCCAAAATCCATTTCCTCAATCTATTGCTAAAGCCTTTCCTACCAAAGGACCTTATCTAGAAAACCCCAACTTACCCTTTAATAGCTTCTCCAATTCCCCTCCCCCCCCACCAAAAAAAAAAAAAATCCAACCTAAAAACAGTGCCTTGACCCTTTGTCTTTTCAGATAGTCCACAACTTCATTTGCCACCAGAGCAACATCCAAAAAGGTGTTGTCTTTTTGTTTTTTTCCTTTATTTTTTCCTTCTATATATTAGCTACTGTTGGAGATTGCGATATAAGAGGGCCATTTGGCTTGCCATTATCCTCTGAAATTGTTATTTTAATTTTCCTTATTTTTCTCTTATCTGATTGTTATTAGATTGGATCTTTTATCCTGTATTTCTGTTCCTTTTTTTCTGCTGCGGTTAGGATAAGAATTATTTATTTTTGTAAGCATATCTCATGGGATCTAATTGGATAAATTTGTTAGTATTAGATCCTTATAAGAGACGCACTACCTCGTCCAGCAATAAACAACATCAGAGTTAAAAACTGATTTTTCGCATGGTATCAGAACCATGATTAGTTTTGGCACTATGCAAGCCATGAACGTTGAAGCTCATGGCTCTTTATCCAAGACACCAACTCCTGCCCCACACAGCAACATGTCCTCTTCATAGGGGGCTGGTGAGCTGCTTCCATCCTAATCACAAGACATAAACTGGATTGTAACAATTATCTCCAGTGGTCCCAAAGCTTTCTAATGTTCATCCAAGGCAAAGAAGATTACATCACTAGTCATGTCCCTCCATCAAATAGGAGTGATCCAAAATTCGCAACTTGGATTGTAGAAAACAACCAAGTCATGTCGTGGCTGGTAAACTCAATAACAATAGAGGTTGGAAGAAGCTTCATCTAATACGAGACAGCCAAAGAGATATGAGAGGCTACCCAGGAGAGCTACTCATCCTTGGAGAATACTACTGCACTTTTTGAGATCAAAGGGCAGCTTCATGGACTGAAACAAGGTAATTGGTTAGTTAAAAATTATTTTAATGCTCTTGTTACATTGTGGGAGTAGGTTGACATGTACGAAGTCCACCGTTGGTCTTGCAGTAGTGATACTACTTTGGAAATTTGTGGAAGGTAAAAGAATCTACAAATTTCTTTTGGCCCTAAATTCTGAATTTGAAGAAGTGAGGAGCAGAATTATGGCTACCTAATCTTTGCCCTCCCTAAGAGAAGTCTTTTCAATAGCGAAAAGGGAGGGGAGTAGAAAGAAATTAAACTTTGGAGGTCAAGGACTACCAAACTAGTGGGACACCTGCATTCATTGCTTGAGGAATTTCACAAACTAAATACAAACAGAAGAAGAGTGGAGGAACTTGGTGTGACCATTGCAACAAAGTTGGCCACACAAAAGGGGTATGTTGGAAGCTCCATGTACAGCCTACTAATCAAAAAAAGAAGCAAAAGCCTAAGAGCATAGGTTTTGTGGGAAACAATGAAGAAAAACCAAAGCTTGAGTTATACCTCATCAAAAACCAATTAGAGCAAATATAGAGGTTAATCAATTGTCAGGGAAAAACAGACTCCTATGGCTCGTTTGGTAGGGCGCATCGTAAATGTATTTCCTTTACATAGTTATGCAATGTTTATTATATTCTTATAACTATTATTTTATATATCACATGACCATGTTTAACTATCAAATTATTTTTTAAAAAGGAGGGGCATAAAAGTAATTTTCTATTTCATCTACCTCCACCTACCTACTTTTTACATTCCTGCTTTCTTTATATCACCATACCAAACATACCACTAGGGTTGTTGGAACTGGTTTGGTGGCACAATCGGGTAACAAGTCTATTTTTTCTTACTACTAAAAGACAAACTAATAATTTGCGGATTGTAGCTTCAAGTGCAACCAACCACATGGCTAGCAATGCCTTTATCATGTAGGAAATCATACCTTGCATTGAAAAAAATGATAGTAAAAATAGCATATTGTTTCTTAGCTGATGTTAATGGCACTAGAACAGTAAATTATCCATTGATTTAATAATGAAAAATGTACCTTGTGTGCTATGACTTACTTGCAATTTGCTATCTATTAGTAAGATTACCAGAGACAATAATTGTGTAGCTAATGCAAATTTCAGGATTTGAGGTTAGGAAAGATAATTGGCAATGCTAGAGAGCATGATGGCCTATACTACCTTTAAGGACATAGATATGAGGAGAAGGTAGCGCTTGATGAAATAAAATTATGGCATTATCATTTTGGACATCCTCATGTTCATTACCTTAGGTTAATGTATCCTCAGTTGCTTAACAAAAATATTTCCAATTTTGAGTGTGAAATTTGCCCACTATCTAAGCATGTAAAAAGTTCCTACTCTCCTCACAACCATCAACCAAATCACACTCGGTTGACATGGGAATACCAATTAAAAGAAAAATTTGAAGTCCCGAGCATATTCCAAAAATTTCACATATTCATTCAAAATCAATTCCAAAGCAAAACTAAAGTTTTGAGACTAGACAATGCTAAGGACTATTTCAACTCAGTCTTTGGGAATTACCTTACCAAAATTATTTACCAAAGCTCATGTGTCAATACTCCTCAACGAAATGGGGTCTCTGAACAAAAGACACCTTTTAGAAGTCACTAGGTCTCTCATGATCACTTTTAACATACCTAAACCTTTTGGGGGAAGCCGTACTCCTATTGCAATATACCTGATCAATCGAATGTCCTCCAAGACCTTAAACTTTAAAACAACCCAAAAAGTACTCCTTGAGACCTACCTCAAAGTATTTGAGCGTACATCATTTATTCATGTTAAAAATGGGGGAAACTTGATCCCAGAGTACTTAAGTGCATCTTTCTTGGATATTCACCCACACAAAAAGGTTATAAATGCTACATTCCCATCACACAAAAATATTACATTACCATGGATATTACCTTCTATGAAAACCAAACTTTTTATCCCAAAACACCCATTTAGAGGGAGAATCAAAATGTACAAGAATGGCTTTCCAAACTCTTACTCTTTCACTGGAGAACATAATAACCTAAATACCCCCTTTTCCAGCCTATTTCTTGCCCTTACACACCAACTAATACTGAGACATGTCCCAATGTCATACAAGAAGGCTCGCTTGAGTACTCATTAATGGAGGAAGAATAGAAATAGAACAATTGTGCATGGAGGAAAATTATTGTACACTTCCTGAGCAAGGCCAATCATCCACCTCAACTTCAGATCAAGAACAAGCAAATGACTTTCAGATTTCAGTTGGCCTATTGCTCTAGGAAAATGGGTAAGATCATGTACCAAATACTCCATGAGCAATTATGTCTCCTATGACAAATTATCTCCCTATATGAAATCTTTTGTGGCAAGTGTTTCAGCTGAAAACCTACCTAAAAATGTGTATGAAGCTATAAAAATTCCAAAATGGAAGGTTGTAATATATGAAGAAATGAATGCATTGGGTAAGAATGGAAGTTGGGAGATCACTAAGCTACGAAAATGTAAAACAATAGTCGGTTGTAAATGGATTTTCGCCGTCAAGTACAACTTGGATGGAAGTATTAACTGATATAGAGCAAGACTTGTTGTCAAAGGGTTCATCCAAATTCATAGCATTGGCTTTCAAGAAACCTTTGCCCCACTAACAAAGTTTCTTGATTGGCCACTTTTCCAATTAGATGTGAAGAATGTCTTTTTAAATGTAGACTTGGAAGAGGAAGTATACATGGACATTACTCTAGGATTTGAATCAAGTAAAAATCATGATAAAGTGTGTAAATTGCATAAGTCACTACATGGTTTAAAGTACTCATCTCAAGCTTGGTTTGAAAGATTCACAAAAGTTGTCAAATAGTATGGATACAATCAATGTTACACAGATAAATCACACTTTATTCACCAAAGTTGTCTCTAATGGTAAAATTGTTATTCCAATTGTTTACGTTGATAATATAATCATTACAGGGGATTACTTGGATGAGATCAAGAGATTGAAGAAGAATCTTGCAACTAAATTTGAAGTTAAAGATCTTGGAAGCCTAAGATACTTCTTGGAGATAGAAGTAGTAAGATCAAAGGAGGGTATAACAAAGTCTCAAAGGATATACATGCTAGTTTTGCTTGAAGAAATAGCGATGTTGGGTTGTAAACTTGTTGAAACCCCTATGGAAGCCAACTACAAGATGGACCTAAAAGGAGATTGTGCGCCAATTGACACTGGATGTACCAGAGTCTGGTAGGTAAGCTAATCTACCTTTCTCACACAAGACCTAACATTTGTTTCCCTTTAAGTGTTATGAGTCAATTTATGAATAAATCAAATGAAGAGCATCTAGAGGCAGTTTACAAAACATTGGGATATCTAAAGTTAATCCCAAGTGAGGGCCTCTATTTCAATTAGGGGGAACGCCAAGGGTAATGTTGATTGGGTTGGATCTGTTACAAACAGGTGGTCAATAACTAGATATTGTACATTTGTTTGGGGTAATTTGGTTACTTTGAGAAGTAAAAAGCAACTAGCTGTAGCTAAGAGCAGTGTTGAAGCAAAATTTTGAGCACTCAGCTCTAGGAATTTGTGAAGACATTTGGCTGAATAGACTACTTAGAGAATTGAAAGTTAATGTTGAGGCACCAATGAAAGTCCTATGTGATAATATGGCAACCTTTGAGATAGCAAAAAATCCCCTACCTCATGATAGAAGCCAACATGTAGAGATTCATCATCATTTTATTAAAGAAAAGATTGAGGTAGGCATGATGGAGTTGTCCTAGATGCCTGCAAATGCTCAAGTGGCTCATTTACTAATTAAAGTCGTAGCAAGGGTGAAGTTTGAAGACTTAAGTACCAAGCTAGGAATGAGGTCAACATCTATTCCCCAACTTAAGAGAGAGTGCAGAGATTGCAAGATAAGAGGGCTATTTGACTTGCCATTATCCTCTGAAATTGTTATTTTAATTTTTCATATTTTTCTCTTACCTAATTGTTATAAGATAGGATCTCTTATCTTGAAATTTTGTTCCTATTTTTCTGCTACTGTTAGGATAAGATTTTGTTCCTATTTATTTATTTATTTTTCTGCTGCTGTTAGGATAAGAGGGCTGTTTGGCTCGCCATTATCCGCTGAAATTGTTATTTAAATTTTTTTTAGGGGTTTTTTGGGGGCAAGCATGTCTCTTGGGATGTAATGAGATAAATCTATTAGTATTAGATCCTTATAAGATACACTGCTTTGCACAACATTAAAGAGTTAAAATCTATGATTTTCGACAGCTACAAACAACACTATTTGACTCATTTGCCCTTTTAAGTCTCATACCCTTTTGTTAATTTGTGGTTAGTTATCCAAATGGAGGCAAATATGTCATCTTGATGAAATATGAAGTGAACACTTCTGGCACATTGTGCCTTAGACTATATCACCCTTGCCTCATCCAACTTGCCTCCTATCACCTGAAGTGCTGGGCTAGCAAATCCCCTTACCTTGGTGCCTAGGTGGGGGTCTTGGCTGCTTTTAACAACATTGTTTGAGCCCTAAACATGTTAAGCTTTTAATGTTAGTGCTGTTTTGCATGGTGTTTTCTAGGGTAGTGTTAGTTTATCTTTTTCTTTATTTAGTTACCCCAAAAGAGCCCCACATTGGTTATATCTTAAGCTATTGGTTGTATTTGGTCACTTTTTCTGTTTTTTTACTAGTCATCCAATGAATTTTTCTAGCACTTTTCCAACTGTTTTTCTGGTAGAACTTCAACGACTATTCTGGCCATTTCTTGTTGGTCTTTATCTATTTCTTATGGTTGTGCATCATTCTAGCCATTATTTTCTTTGGCTGTGCATCATGCCATTGTGGCTGGTGACGCATCTCTTCAGCCACGCCTCCCGTTGTGCATTAATTCCAGCATTGTTAATCTGTTTTCCTGCTCTTGCATTGCTGTTAATATAACGAGCTTGTGTATATGGTTCATATACTCCAACATGAGGGTGTTAGAATAGTATTAGTTCATTTATTTTTTGTTAGGTTACAGTGTTACGCTATAGAAGTCCCACATTGATCATAGCACAAGCTGAACACTATATTATATGTAGCACAAGCCTCTTTGTCAAGGCTTTTGAAAGTATTCTTTCTTTTCTTTTATTCCTTACAGTACTAGCTACAGGGAAACTCTGTTGTTCCTAGCCCCAGGGTTAAGATTTGTGTACAAATAAGTGTTGAGCTTCTGCACATTGTGGTTGAGTCTGCTTTATATAGATTTCAAGGCAAATGAACTTTCATGTGTGGCGGTCTGCCTATGCTGAACTTTGATGCAAATCATTTTTCATAGCCAGTCCCAAGCCTGGAAAAAAGAGGAGAGTTGTGTTAGGCAGTCAACAGTTAACGTAAAATTTTGTCAAATCTTTATGATATAGATTATCGATGTATTAGAGGTAATACTAGATCGTTGCCTAGAAGTAATGTATTGTATAGTTCGGGTACAATGACAAATGGGCAAGAGCCACTGCATCGATGTCTAGGTGTAGTGAAAAATAAGCAATGGTTCTCATGTTTTCGTGAACGAATGTGGATAAAGAAGTTAGTTCACAAGAGTAGGATTCGTTTTAGAACTTAGAATATAGGTATACTTACTGATAAGTCAATAGAAATAGTAGATATTACGATTAGGAAAATGATTAATTTGATGCATCTATAAGCAACAAAATGGGTAGGAGAAAAAGCAAAAGAATTAGATATCTCAGGTTTTAAACTCTAGCGTACTGGTAAGGCTAAATCTAAAAATGGGGTAGGTATAATTGTAGATAAATTTTGAAAAAATGTTGTGGTAGATGTAAAGAGATTGGGTACGCATGGAGGATATGGTTTAGAGGAAGCAAATGCAAAGGGTAAAACTATTTTAGACTTCTCATTAGCGTTCTATTTTACAGTAGCTAACACTTGTTTTCGGAAGCGTGAGGAGTATCTTATCACATACAAAAGTGGAGGGGCGTGCTTTCAAATTGATTTCTTTCTTATAAGGAAATCGGATAAAAAACTTTGCATGGATTGCAAAGTTATACCTGGAGAAAGTTTGACTATTCAACATAGAATTTTAGTTATGGATGTCTGAGTTAAGAGGAGAGTAAAGAGTAAAAGCTAAGATAGGGTGTCAAGGATTAGGTGGTGGCAATTAAAGGGAGATAAAGAAAAGAATTTGCAAAGAAAGATTTTAGAAGAAGGATCTTGGAAAGTACAAGGAAGTGCTAATGATTTGTGGGATGAGATGGTTAAAGAGATTAGGAAGGTAGCAAAGGAGATACTTGGTGAATCAAAAGGTTTTGGACTTAGGGATAAAAAATTTTGGTGGTGGGATGCAAATATACAAGATAAGGTTAAAGTTTAAAAGGAGTGTTATAAAGCGTGGAGTGATGAAAATTAGGAAAAATATAAGGTAACTAAAAAAGATACTAAAAAGGCGGTGAACGAAGTGAGAGTTAAGACATTTGATGGGTTATACTAATCCTTAGGTACTAAAGTTGGAGAGAGGAGTATCTATAAGTTAGTTAAAAGTAAGGAAAGAAAGACAAGAAACATAGACTAAGAAAAATGCATTAAGGATAGAGAAGGGAAAATTTTAGTTATAGAACAAGATATTAAGAAACGGTGGAAGGTTATTTTTATAGACTATTTAATGAAGGATACGAGATTTTATTGTACTCGGATAGACTAAACAATAAAGTAGAGGACCAAAATTATACTTTTTATCGTAGGATTCAAGAGTTAGAAGTAAAAGAAGTATTAAAACAAATGGAGAATAGTAGAATAGTTGGATCAGATACTATACCCATTGAAGTATGGAAACGTTTAGGTATGAAAGGTATAAATTGGCTTACAAAATTATTTAATGAAATTATGAGGTTTAAGAAAATGTGGGATGAGTAGAGGAGAAGTACTTTAATCTCTATTTATAAGAACAAAGAGATATACAAATTGTACAAATTATAGAGGCATTAAACTTATGAGCCACATTATAAAATTATGGGAGATGGTAGTTGAGCGAAGATTAAGGCAAGAAATTTAAACTGCTGAGAATCAATTCGGTTTTATGCCAAGAAAGTCGACTATGGAAGTGATATATTTATTGCAAAGATTGATGGAGAGATATCGAAAAAATTAAAAAGATTTACATTTGATGTTCATCGATTTGAAGAAGGCATGTGATAGGGTGCTAAGAGAGGTTTTATGGAAGGCTTTGGAGAAAAAAAGAATTTGTATGGCTTATATTTGAGTAATTCAGAATATATATAATGGGGTTACAATTAGTGTTATAACAAAAGGTAGACTTACATAAGATTTTTTTAATAACGATTGGTTTACATCAGTGGCCAACTTTGAGTCCTTATCTTTTTATTTTAGTCTTGGATGTGCTCACTGAACATATCCAAGAGCCAGTGCCACAATGTATATTTTTTGCAGATAACATAGTCTTAGTTGGAGAATTATGGGAGGAAATGAATGAGAAGTTACAGATGTGGAGATTAACTTTGGAAACACACAAATTTCGTGTAAGTAGAAGTAAAACAGAGTATATAGAATGTAAATTTAATAAGAGACGCATTTGTTCTAATGCAGAAATGAAAATTGGAGAGCATATTATATCACAAGTTATACATTTTAAATATCTTGGGTCTATCATACAATATAACGAGAAAATAAAAAAAAGATATAAAACATAAGATTCAAGAGGGATTGATGAAATGGAGAAGTATTTCGAACATTATTTGTGATAAAAGAGTATCACTCAAATTTAAGGGTAAATTCTACCGCACAGCTATTAGACACGCAATGTTGCATAGAATTAAGTGTTGGATAATAAAAAGTCAACAAGAGAATAAACTCAATATTGCAGAGATGAGAATGTTGCGTTAGCTGAGTGGACACACTAGACAAGATAGAATTAGAAATGAACGCATTCAAGAGAAAGTAGAGAAAAGATTATAGAATCACGACTTAGATGGTTTGGGCATGTGTGGAGGAGACCTATAGAAACCCCAGTTAAGAGAGTAGATCAGATAAAAAATAGTCAAATAGTCAGAGGTAGAAGGGGATTAAAAAAAAAACTATAGGAGAAACTATTGGAAAAGATTTAAACTTAAATGATTTTTCTAAAAATATGATTTAGATAGGACTTTATGGCGTCGATTGATTCATGTAGCTAACCCCACTTAATAGAAAAAAGTTTTGTTGTTGTTATTGTTATATTGTTTAAGGGTTTAAATTTAAGCTTTTTTTTTTTTAGTGGTTATTTGACACAAATTGAAACTGATTTGTTTCTCTTTTAACGTCTCCCATTTTGGTGGATTACTTTTACCATTTATCTTGAGAACTGTCTTCTTGGACCACTGTGAAATATTAAATAAAAGTAATCTGTGTTTTAAATTCCCTTTGGTGGGTTGGAGTCAGTGTGTGGTTGGAATAACTTGAGCAGGCTCTTGCAGTGGGACCCATAGGAATAATTCCAATTCAAGCTTATCAAACAAGAAATCCCATCTAGAGACCTCATCCTTGTAGTGGTTTTCTATGGATATCTAGGCTTCTTTACTTATGAAGGGACAGCACTGGTGGTAACTCCATTACTAGGCAATTTTGCCCCATTAATTTGAGTGAGACATCTTGTTAAAATGTACAAGGCTTGACTTGTGAGTATTTTATCAAGCACATCAATTTTCTTGGAAAGTCAAAGTGTCATGTCAAAAAGTTCACATGTCCCATTGAAAGTTCTCTGGAATAGTTTCAATTTTATTGACAAGGACATTGGAGTTGAATTTTGAAATGAAGTTTCATTTTTATATTAAGGTCAAGATGCTCCATTTTCATTTTTATTTCTCCTAGAAATGATGCTTGCAATTTTGCACATTCTTTTTAACTGCCTTTTCAACAACCCCCCGGGGGATTTAAAGAAAAAAAGAAAATCCCTCACTTATTATGCAGATTAGTTCTTGTCTGTGTCTTATTTCATATCTTTGTTGATGCTTCATTAGATCGCTAAATTAGGTTGAATGCAATGGTGAATTTTCAGACTGCAACAAATTACAATTTACATCTGTAATTCTTGGCAGGAAAAATATGAAGAAGCAACTGCTGCACTTGCTGAAATGGAGAAGAGAGCAGTTATGGCAGAATCAATGCTTGAGGCCACATTGCAGTATCAGTCTGGCCAAGTTAAAGTGCAAGCATCTCCACGGTGTGTCTAGTTTTCCAAATATCTTGTTCTTTACTGTAGGTGATGTTCACATTTTTTCTTTGTATGGTTAGAATGTGTTATCCTCTCCAAAATTTTTGTCATGAACTTTAGTTCCACCTTGGACATGTTATCAACATCTCTCTTTCTATGAGAATAAAATTATGAAGAGGTGCAGCCTTAAATATTGGAAAGGAAATACAATGAGTTACTGCTTTATATTTTATGAACAGTGCCCTCAATCGATGATCCTGATAAGTCTTTCTTGCTTTATAGATCTTTACAGCCTGAGTCCCAAGTATCACGAAATAATCAAGAGCTGATGCCGGATATGCCTCCCAAGAGGATTGGTTTACTTTCTCGTCCATTTGGCCTTGGATGGCGTGATCGAAACAAGGTTAGTCTATGCATTATGTCCTAAATAATATATGAATGATGATTATTTTATATATGGTAAGCTCAAATTTTTTGTAGTTAGGTTTCCAACTAATTGGGAATTTAGAATACCCACATGCCAAATGCTTATTGATAACTTTATTTGTTGACTGCCTCAGGGGAAACCAACTAATACGGAGGAGCCAACTGAAGGAAAGGCCACCATTGAGGGACAAAGTACAAGCAGCCAACAAGACAGTAATGGCCATAAAGTACAGGATGAGTAGGAAAGAAGACGGTAGAATGTACCCATAGTGTCCTTCCCATGAAAGTTTGAGGAGGAAGTAGTTTCGCGTTTGCAATTTTTGTTTAGAGCGAACATGCAAGTTTATATTCATTCATTGCTTGTTCATTAAGATGTCATAGAATAATATATAGTTTATTTGTATAAAAAAAAAATACTAGGTTGAGCTCGATTATTATATAACTTCTCCGTTTGTGTTGTTCTGAAGGATGAAATTTGTAGTAGCCTTAAAGTTGTATATATATAATTATATATATTAAATTGGAGCCATCTGTCAATTCCAAGGTTCTGGGAAGAAGCTCTCTTGTTCACCTTGATGACTACGTAGTTACAATTCTAGGGAGACACTTTATACATGAAATCACATCAAGTTGTAAACTGTAATTGCTGCCACGAAAGGAAAAAAAGGAAAAAAAAGAAGAGGAAGTTGCCCTTTTTGTTTCACTTCAATCTTTTTTTTTTGGGGGCAACTCCCTTCAATCTTTATGAGATATCATCGGTTAGAAATTTTATTTTGTCAGGGACTACGATCAAATCCATAAAGAAAAAGAATGTGAATGGATTTTAACTACCTCTCATTTAAATTTTATTCCATAAAGTATTGTTAATTTCTTACACAATCAAAGTTCACCGAAAAAACAAAAGAATTGTTTCATTAGCGAGAATTTGAATTATATTTAATCAACTTGCTGAGTTATATATTTCTTAGATAATGTTCATGATATAAATTACTTTAAGGAAGAGTTATTTTCATATTAAAAATTTCAAGAGAAATTGCATTCATTCATCTTGATATTTGTCTCTAATTACCAAAGACAAAGCCTAGGTGATAAGTAAAGAGTCCGAAAATGCCTAGTTGCTAAGCTAAAAAAGATGCTAGCTTAGTGTGAACTTGAAGAGAGTGAAGAGTGGGATCATTTGGGTTCTTGCAAGATGATTCTGAGGCTTAGTGGAAAGGGATTCGAACAAAGGTAATTCTAAACAAGAAAAATAAATAAAAGGTGTTGGCCTAAGCTATTTGGGAAGCATAGCACCTACCTTTGGGCACAGCAAAGGATTTGAGCTCGAAGGTAAGGAGATGAAGGATCCATGATTTACCAGAGAGGGGAGTGACTAGTGAATGAGTTTATAGGAATAGAGAAGGAGCAATGGTGAGAATAGGAACTTGGAACGAACACAGGAGCTTGAAAGTAGAGTTTTCATGGCGTCCCTTGATTGACATTTCAGCATACATACACTTAATTACATTGTCTTACCTTAAAGTTTGAGATTTAAATATTGTAGGTGTATAGAGACATTTTAACATCATATAGAGCACTCCTCTATTTGACTTTTTTTCCGGTAACAAGAAGGAGGAAAGATCGATTCTTTATTAAATAAACAGCATTAAATTGCACCAAAAATATTAGATTTGAGAGGCGTTCGATCTTTTTTATTTTGTCACAAAGGAGGCGTTTGATTTTGATGCAGTCATTTTTACATAAAATATCTCCTTTACATACCATGAAATGAAATCTTGAATATTAGAATTGGATGACATCACTTAGTATGATAAGATAGCATTTTAATTGCACGTTTCACCAAAAAGAGTATAATTTAATGACAAAAATATTCTCTTATCTCACAAGATAGAGTGCGCTAATTTTTTTTTAAAACCAATTTTACCTTGTCTTTTTATGGTAATTAACTTTAAGACAAATTTTGTTGAATAAAAATTTATAAGAAGCAAGTAAAATATAATACACAAATTTTGAAATAATTACTTTGTAATTTATTATTGTTATATGGACGAAGAGGGAATGCATTATACATAAATTTTTAAATTATATTTAGATTTGGAAACATTAAAATTAGTTTGAATTTATAAAATATAATTTATTTAAATAAAAAGGGTGTATTTAAAAACTCAATGAATAAATAAAAGTAAATAATATATACAAGTGGAATCAAACATATGTATCCTTTATCTTTGAGATATAAAATATCACTAATTTTTATATTAAATATAGGTATTATTAATACTATTGCATCTTATATCATGGCATCCCATACAATGGTATGGGAGATACCATAGCATCTGAAATAACTCTGTTTAATAGATAGTATTATTTATTTATTTATTTATTTTGTAGTACTTGGCATTTTTTTATTTTGGGAACTGAGTAGCATTTGGCTTTTAGCTTTGATATTTCCTTTATTGCAAGTTTTTTTTTTTTTTTTTTTTGTGGTAAAGATAGTAACCGATAAGGGCATCAATGGTATGTTTGGACCCGATTATTAGCTCTGTGCCTACATCAGTTAATTCCATGACATTTATGTTTAACATTTTAGAGAACAGATTCCCTCATTTTTGGGGAAAAATTGTGGACATTTCTAGCCATTTTCAATCATTTGGGCCGTCCGATTGCAAAGAGGTGGCATTTGGGTGGAAAGAACAAAATTGTAGAGAGATCAAAAATTTTAACTAAGAAAAAATATTTTAACTATAAAAAAATATACTTAAAAAATTTTAATTTTGAGGATAAAAATTTTAACTATAAATATATTTATTATAAAAGATCTTAAATTTTAAAATTATTTCAAAAGTTCAACAAACAAGAAATTTGTCTTTAGTTAAAATTTAAAGTTGAAATTTTTATTCTTATAATTAAAATTTTCTATTTTTCTGAAAAAAAAACCAAGTCAATGTCTTTATCATGCGATCGAACGGTCCAAAATTGTTGCATGGATTAGGTGGTTGAAAATGACTAAAAATAACCTCCATTTCCTTTCCTGCCACAAAATGAGGGAACCCATGCTCAACATTTTAACATAAGGATCAACATGAGATGGGACCCACTAAAGGGCAAGTAGATGCCTATCCAATTGGGTTGCAAGGGATCTTCTTAAGAAGCAACATAGTTTTACTGAATTCCTTTTGTCAATTAGGCTGACTCATGAAGGCTCCTTTATTGCAAGGTCAGTAAGTTATAGGCTCAAATACACGATTGGTTCCTCTCGTCTTATAAAAGTTTCAATTCGATTCCCTAATTTAAAAAACAAACAATGTTATCTCCCTATAATCAAATTTTGCCAATTTATCTCATAATTCATTCAAAATTTAATGTCAATCTTAATAATTTGTTGTCTTAAATGTTATTTATTTACTTGATACCTGGTTAGGTATCAAGAGATTTTTCTAGGAAACAAAATTGGATCATTTTGAAAAATAGAAAGATAATATTACTTATTTTTAAACTAGAAAGACCAAATTAAAACTTATATAAATCTATAGTGAAAAAAATATTTATCTAAAGCTAGGTTGTAGAAGCCATTGGCCTTTTAATTGATAAGTTCATTTGATTTTTCTTTTTGTTTTAAATACTATCAATTTAACATTATCACAAGAAATTAATTCAATAAATATGAAAAAATTTAATAATATGAAAAAAAATAATTAAAATAGAAAAATATTATTGTGATATTGCTTATGCTATATCTACATATTTTAAAAGAAAATGTTATATAACATGATATGGCTGATGATTATTGTTTTATTATATATAGATTTAAAGTATCAATAATGTGATTTGTTTAAATACATACCTAGACCACCTTTGGCTGCAAAATTTTAAAAAATTGAAGAAAAAAGTTATATTATTTTATTAATTTTTATAGTTTTACTTAATTTTTAATTTAATCCTTATAATTTAAAGTTTTTAATTGAATCCTATAATTTTAAAAAAATTATTTAGTTATTGTCATTAAATGGTGCTAATATTGACAATCATATACTATTTTGACATTTTAAATATATACAATTTATATCAATTTATTCAAGTCTTTCAATATAAGTGGCATCATATATCACACAAGTGAATAAATTTTAAAAGCTTAATAGTAGGTGCCTGAGAAGCTTCATTTTTAGCTATGTTTTAATATTATTTTAGAAGCTTATCAAGGCTTAATTGGTAATTTTATTCTCCATTTACTTAACCTTTTTAGGGTTTTTCTTAATTGGTGGAGTCATAAGCTTAAACTTTCTACTTGACTTGAATTTTACTTAATTTGGGTATTGTTTACATTGTTTAAGGTTAAATGGTGCAAAGAAACCCAAATCTCCAAGTTCTAGTTTTAGTTTACTTAGTCTTTATCAAAGAAGTCTAGCGAAGTCTTGGTTTTGGTGAATAAAAGTTGGTAGTTTCTAGTTATGTTTTGGTAGGTTGTGTGTTTAGTTTTTAGGTTGATTTAGTAGTTAATCAATAAATGTTTATTTAATTTCATATTTCAAATGTTTGATTGATACTTTATACTTGATTTGCAACTTAGTTGCCGAAAGAATTGCATGGTGGGTTTATGGAGCCTAGGTCATGGATCTTTGAAGCCTAGGCCTTGAAAAAAAGTGATGCATTAGTGCAAAAATCCAACAATGTGAGCACCTAGGTGTTAGTTTTTTAGAGTTGTAACCATGAGTTAACATTTGAAGCACTGTTTTATATAGTGACATTGGAGCCATGACACCAGCTTTTTAGAGTCACAGCACTAGGCCAAAAAACATCAAAATGTATGACTTTAAACCTATAAATTTTGAAAGCTATAAACAAAATAGGGGGGCATTTACAAGGGGAAAGATGCCTTGCCTATTTGGAGTTTTTAGGAGCATTTGAGGTGCTTCGAGAGCTTTTGAATAGTGAGCATGATGGAGTGCTAGAGAGAGAAGAAGAGAGAGAGAGAGAGAGAGAGAGAGAATCCATGGGGTCATCTTTTGGTTAATCACTCAAGACACTTGTCTTACGTAAGATTCATCTTCATCAATATGCTTTTACTCTTCATGATTTTGATTTTGTTTTAGGGATAGATGGAACTTGACTACTTCATATTGAATATTTAATATTAGTAATATTATATTAATTTTCTTATTCAAAATAGAGTATAATTTCTTTATCTATTACCTTTTGCTTCTTCGTTAATTGTTTAGGTTTATATATCTTATCAAAGTCATTGGGTTAAAATGTTATCTAGGGAATCTATCATTTATGTTTGCCTTTTTGGTTGGCATGATTCATGTATATATAGTGTTAAAATGACATATAATTATTCATGTCAACAAATTTTAATGATACATTGGGTAAAGTTGATGAAAATGACAAAATTTAGGTATAATTTTTTTGCACTTGTTCTTCAATTAAAAAAATGACAAATGATGGTATTTTATAACTCAACATCATATGAATTAGTTTTTATAAAAGTTTTTTTTTTCCACTTTTTTTGTTGGAGAATAAAATAGCAAAGATTTAAGAAAGAATTAAACATATATATAATTTCTTATATTTTTGTTATTAAGTTTTTCAATTAAAATATAATAAGTATATAATTTTTTAATCAAAACATAATAAGTATATAATTTAATTAGAAAACTATATATTTGTCAGTAAAAATTATACACTTGTTATATTTTAATTGAAAATTTTGATAGTAAAAATATAAGGAATTATATATAAATTTTTTCTTTTAAGGAATGATATGTAGGTGTAGCGCATTTTTAAAATATATAAATCAAGTTGACAATTGGGTGAAATTTGAGATTATAGACTAACTTAATTAAAAAAATAAGTAAACTACAATAAAATCCCTTAAAATTTGACTAAATTATATTGATACCCTTCTTATCTTAAAAATATTATCTGATTTCACTATAATATACTTTTTTTACTAATGAAGTTAGCTTTATGCACAACATGATATTATGATTTTATTCAAATATGATAACAAAAGCAACTAAGTTTATGCTAAAATCTAATTTGAAATTGTAATTTTATTCTTAATATAATAATAAAGATAGTTAAGTAATTTTATCTAAAGGAGGGATGCATATTGAATATAAAGTTAATTTTATTAATAGAAAATAAATTAAAATGGAAGTTTTTGCAATATATATGTATCAAATATTAAGAGTGCCAAATGATCAATTCTTTTTTTAAATTAGTCCTTATACTTTGCTGCCATTTTGGATTTGATCCCTTGACGTTAAGATTTGTTATGACATTATTACTTTGGAGCTAACTTGGCTAATGAAGTGTTAACATGTCACTAAATGACAGTGATATGGATTTAGAAATTATATATTTGATCTTCATAGTTTGCTTAAGTTTTTAATTTAATTTTTATAATTTATCCAAATTTTTAATTTAGTCTCCAATATAATGTCAGCTTTTTTTTTTTTTTTTTCAAATACTGACTAGATTCTTGACTAATTTGTGTCATTTTAAAATGAGAACTAAGTTTGTTTTAAACATACTCTTTCATTTGGTGTTAGAATTTGGCAATTTGTTCTCTTCACATGATTACTACCCCTTGTTTATTAAACATGTTCTAAAATGATGAGTGGGCATAAATATCTATAGTTAAGAGAATTGGACTCATAACTCATGTTTGTCTAAGGAGGGAGAAAGCGTCTAATATCCAAGATAATCTTGTAATTAAATTTCTTAAGCAAAACCAAAATCAACACAAGGATGCGCAAAAGTGTTTCAAGGTTTCTTAGCATGTCTTACTTTCTTCAATTTGCAAAAATAAATTAGCACTTGATGCACCATTCCATAGAAGATACTAATAAAAGGTTTGTAAGTTTCTACAAAGCAAAGAAAACTCCTATAATCTAGAGTGGATTCACGTACTTCTATGTATTTGTTTCTTTAATACATATAACCAAACGTGCCCTAACGAGACAATACCAGGAGAGCTTCGCTAAGATTGTTCATTCTATGTACATGGCAATGGCACCATTTTGACAAAAGCGTAATTTTTAAGTTTATTAAATATATGATTTAGTTTGATTGAAGAACTCCACAGGCTTAATTGCAATTTTAATTTATTAAACTATATTTTTTTAATTTCTACACAATTTTCCTTTCATAATCCTTTTATCCCTGCTTACTCTAAAACTATTTATTTATATGGTGGCGATATTTTCTTGTTTCTCTTTTCATCTTGGGATGTATCACACTTTTAAAATATCCATGGTAATAAGTCATAATTGAAAATTTAGACAAATTATAAAAATTAAATTGAAAATTTAAATAAACTATAAAGATTAAATATATAATTTTTAAATTCACATAAGTGTTGTTTGGTAATATCCAAGATTCATTTAATTAGATGACATAAAAAGAAAAAGAATATAAAAAGTTGATAAGTATAATAAAAAATAATTTTTGTATACTTATTTTAAAAAAATGTTATAAAAATAAATGTTATTAAATAAATAACGGTAATAACAATTTATACCTAATCATATGCTAGAAAATCCACACAACATGATAGGTTTGGTCTAAAAAAAATTGATATGAGTAAAAAAAAATTCAATAAAAAAGAATTCATTTTTAAAAAGTCTAAATATAAAATGTGTCAAGATTAGATTTTTTGTAAAACTTGACTTGAGTTCAAATTCAATTCATATTATAATTATTTTTTTATATTATTAATAAATAATAATATTAAAAAATATTTATAAATGTAGATATAATTAAAAAAATTACATAATAAATATGATTATTATATTTTTTTACTTTTACTTATTATATAATATATTATTAGGAATAAATTATAATTAAAAAAATAAATTATTATTTAATAATATTATTAAAAAAATTATAATTTTAAAAGGTTTTATTATTTTATGTGTACTCTAAGTAATTCAATTTTCCTTCAATATTTCTTTTATGCTATTTGATATTTAAAATAGAAAAAAGTAAGCTAAACAAATAATAAAACTGAAATATCTAATATTTAAAACAAAATAAAAAATTAATTTTTTAAGAATACAGGTGGAGCCAATCTTAGTCCATTCTTAATTGGTAGTCCAATTATGAGTGAATAGTATTAGGTTGTGACTCAAATTTTTTTAAAAAATAAATTTAACTCATTTTTAAACAAGCTCAATCTGTAATAAACTCGTTAGGCTGGGTCGAGGCTAAATTTTTTGATAAATTTTGTTATGAGTTTAGTTTATTTTTAAATGACGCTTACCCGTGATCAAATCTTATAATAACTGTTATTAAATAATAAATATTACAAATAATTTTTTTTTAAAAAAAGGCTTGACATGGCAACTAACAACGGGGGCAAATCGGAAGCCTCGAGCGGTTTTCAGCCCTTTCTCGTCTCTCAAAAGATTCAACCCCTTCACGTCTTCGCTTAGTCACTGACACTGAACGCCGAACGGACGGCCACGGAGCCGCTGTACTGCACCGTCCAGCCTCTACCTTATCTTCGCGAACGGACCTGCAACCAGCAGCGGCGGAGCCATTTCTTCGCCCTCTTTCACTTACGGTTTGCACCCACTCAGTTTTTCTGCGGCTTGAGCTGTGAATTTCGAGTCGCACAACGAGTAGATGGAGCGTCGTGCTTTGAACCTGCTGGATGAGGCCATAGGTCTTCACGGCCAGGGCAAGCCTTGGGCTCTGGGTGGTCGATTTGTGCTTGTTGAGGACTGTGTAGAGACCAGTGGTACTTTCGTTCTTCACCACCTCATCAAGCGCACCCTCTTTTCTTATCCTTCTTCTGTCGTCATCTTCCTTGCCTTCAATCATCCATTTGCTCACTACGACCGCATCCTTAGAAAACTTGTATGTTTCCTGCCCCTTTTCGCTCTTCCATAATTGTGGGTTGCTTCGCATTCAATTTTATTTATTAGGTGCTGGCGCTAATAGTTTGTCTCGCTGTTATAAACGAATAATGTAATCTGAATCTTTTTAGGATTATTAAAAATTGTTCCTCAATATTGTTTTGCTGATGGGATGTCTGGATGGGGGATGATTGAAGATAAGGGAAGTTTTTATTAAAAGCTCTCCCTAGCTTGGGAGTTATTAACAAGGAGGCGAGAATAATGAAAAATTTTTGACTAACCCTTCAAAGTCTTTAATCTTTGATATTTTTAAATTTCTCCAATTTGAGGAATTTTAGAGGAGAAAGTTTACCCAACTCCAAAACATACCCTTAGGCTATGTTTGGTGTCATGATGCAAAGGGAGGAGGAGATGGAATCACGGAAAAGGGGATATAAAAGATTTATGCAATGCCTATTATAAAATGCTAATTGTGTTAGATTTTGGAAGTAATTTTCTTGGGATTAATGCACTTAATACAGGAATGGTTTGTCTTTGTTCGTTCATTGAATCTGAAGCAAATATGTTCCGGAAATTAATTGCTTGAGTCATCATGTTTTGTGAAGGATATTCTTTTCAGTTACTTGTATTGTCATTCGAATCATATGGTAAATGTCACAAATTTGGAGAACTATTTGCTTCGAGGAGTTTAGATATCTGGTTTATTTTCTACTAGATCATACTGGCTTCTCTCATGGAAGAATATCTGAAGCTTGACTCCTACCTGTTATCGGGAAAAAATTATTATTTATGTCCACACGCACACACACTAATTTCAGTATGTAGAAACGCAGAAAATTTGAGGTTGGTTCCAAGAAGGTAGGACACAGATATGTTGTTAACTTGAGTGAAGATTTTGTTATTTTTACTATCCCATATATGGTAGCTAAGATATTAACAGCAACTTGCTTTAGCAATTTCAGGTTTGAAACTATATGCTATGTTTAACTGGTTTTTCTTGTTTGGTAGTTATCAACTTATAATATGGAAGATGAGTGTGGATTTAGGCTAACAAATTCAATCAGATTCTTGCCTGCATGTGAAGTTATTGATCGCATTTGCCTTATTATTTTGTTTTGTTTTCACCGGATCATTATTTGAGGTTATTGTAAAACTTTGAAGGTCATGGAAGTATGGGGCAATTTGATCCATCGGTATTGATATTGTTCATTCTTCTACTCTGTATATGCTTTCTAGGGAAACTATGTTGGTGCTGAATTATAGATAAACAGCAGATAAATGAATGTTGTTACTTATTCATGGTTCTTGTATCAGGGTTGCAACTTAGCTGCTCAAAGAGATAATAGTAGATTCTTTTTTATTGACATGCTTATGTTGCAGTGTCCAGGTGAGAAAAATCAGGTATTAATATCTGGTTCTATTCATCCACTTCATATTTTGCTTATAATTTGTTTGACAAATTTAAATAATTTTGGGGTGGCTCTAAGTAGATACGAACTAGTAAGTATTTAATTGTAATCATCTTGCCGTGTATTAAATTTAGAGCAGAAGTGATATTTGCTAAGCACTTTTGTTACCTAAGATTGGTGTAAAAGTCCCCATGAAACTGTTGAACTGTAAATTAGTAGCTCCCTATTCCAGTTCATTGATTGGTCTGGATTTTAAAGAGTGCAATTGTGTTCAGTCTTATCCTAGATGTATCAAACCTAGAAACCTAACCCCAATTATTACTGTCTTTTCTAGTTTATAAATGTATCCTTATAGTTACAGATATACTGGATTGCTAGAAGTAAGAATCTTTTTGAAGGCTTACAAGCTAAATGTCATTCTTGTCTCTTCAGTCTTCTCTATTATTGTTTCACATTTTCTGAAGAATAACAGCCCTCAAAACTTTCTGTTTTTCCTAATATTTTGCTTTTACCAACTCATTCAAAATCCTTGCTTTTTCCTTCTTTCTTGTTCATAGATTCCTAATTTCAAAAATTCTCATAAACATGTGCACAAACTATCCACCTTTTCAACTGCTAAACCCTGAACCTTCTTTTTCTTTTTCTATAAATAAAAAAGTGATTACTCTGTGTGTTTGTGTGAGAAAGAGAGCAAGATTACAGCATGGAGGATGAGATATGCTTATCCAGTTACCAAAGAAATTGCAAACTGCAAAAACTATAAAAATAAGCATCAATTCAATAGAACCATGATCTGGTCCTCCATGTCTAACTGTGAAACCCTCCCACTGATACCCATCTGAGCACCAAATTGAAGTTGAGAAAACTAATTACATTTTTTGTCTTTCTTAGTTATAATCTGTCACAATTTTATCTGTTGGATTTTTGTGAACTTTGGGTTTGAATTTTCTGGACATTGTTCTTGCTCCTTGTTCTGGACCTGTTCATTACTTTGTATTCTTCTCTCCTTGCAAACCCACCAGCCCTGAATCTTTCTACCTTACCCTCTCTCTGGCTAATCATCATAGAAGACTACTCATAAATGAGGATACTTTAGAAAAATTACCTTCCAATGAGAATGAAGTGGACTGCACAGTACAGTGGGCTTCGCTGTGTATACACTTCCCATTTAGCTGTTTGATGGTAATTTAATGGTCTGGGATTGTACAAGCGTCATAAAATAGTAAGAAGGGGCAGAGATATTTTTCAAGCAACAAGGGTACTGAGTGATGAAGCCTAAAACCTCAAGGGAAGTAATAGTACTAAAACCTCAAGGGAAGTAATACTAATGTACTCTTTGTAGTTTGTAGGTGTTGTAAATATGTTATGTGTAATTGTATATTCATCCTTAAATGTTTTGTGCTTAAAGTAGAACCAATAGGTGGTCCCTTGATATGATGTTAATATAAGTTATCTTACCTTTGGGACCGTAAGCAAACTGAGAAATTTCACATAAGCTCTGATGGACTGGAAAATGACAGTAATTTCAATTTTATTGATGACTAGAAGGAAAACTCAGTCAAAATGGGCTTGCTGCTGTGTTTGAGAAAATTGAAGGAGTGATCAGCACATTACATGCAGACAGCATGAATTCTGTTACCATCATGATAGATGATTTATCCCTTCTTGAAGTGGCTGCTAATGGCTCTTCAAATGACGTTTTAGATTTTCTGCATTATTGCCGGACTTTAACATCAGAATATGTAAGACAATATTTACTTGACACTTTTTTGAATCATGTTTCCATGCTTTATTTTAGAGTAAATTAATGATTTAGCCTCTGAAAGATCACTCTCTCTCAATTTAGTATTCCAAAGATAAAATCTTTCAATTTAGTCCTCCAAAGATTTCCCCTAATCAAAATGGTACTTCCTAGGCCAAGTTATAGTCACATAATAGATTTGCTGATATGGCATAAATGGGAAGTCATGTGGTCATTAACTAATGACTTGGAGTTGCCTAGGTGTCATTTTCCCTTAAAATGATGTCATTTAGGCAAATTTCACAAAGCTAATTGAGCTAGTACAAAGAACGACATCATCTTGTTTACTGCCAATTGTGTCTAAACGACACACCATGTTGGGGAAAATGACACTCAGGCAAATCTAGGTCATGAGTTAACTACCACATGGTTTCCTATTTATGCCACATCATCAAGTCTCTCAAGTGATCATGACTTTGACTAATAGAAGAATCATTTTGGTTGGAGAAAAATTTTTGGAGGACTAAAGGATTTATCTTTAAAGGACCAAATTGAGAAGAAAATGATCTTTTAGAGATAAAATCATTAATTTACTCTTTATTCTAAGTCTTGTTCTATCTCAAAGTATGTCTTTTTTTATGATAGGATTCTACATTTGTTGCACTTGATCATAAGGATATCTATTTGAATGGAGAGAGGCCTATACTTATTTTAGAAATGGAGTACCTTGCAGACATTTTGATCAAAACTGAACCATTAGCCACCGGTTTGGCAAAAGATGTTCATGGACAGGTATATCTTGTCATTCTATGTAAAATATTCTTATTTCAGTTATTCATTTGACTCTATTTTAAGTTATCGTAGTAGTATATTATTCCTGACGGAGAAACTGATATTGTTCTGGAATCTGTATGATATTCACATGCATTGATACTGTTGCAAAGGCCTTTAAGTACCCGGTGGAAGAAGAGATGACATTTGACATACCTGCAGAACACATAAGTCAGATTCTGATGAATGACATTATTTACTAGGGACAAACAAGAAGAAAGAGAAATAGTTAACCAGAGATATAAGAAAGCAATCCAAACATTACCATACAATTGAGGCATGTGGATATTATAAGAGTAGAAATTAAATTATCTTCAGCTTGTTGGTGGATAGTTCTACCCTTATAAAGTTCTGTTTCTTTCAAGCCAAGTAGTCCATATAATGCAGCTAGGCAACATTCTCTGAGCTTTATTTTATTTTTCTCCTTATCCTGTACATCCAGAAGTTCTACATAGATCCATGACAATGGGTGGCATTTACCCAGTTGGAAATGTAATTAGCTGGACCATGTCCCATTATTTTTTCTTGACTGGGTTTTCTTATTGATATTTTCTTACGCAGTTGACGGTGTTGGATAAGGGAACACAAAATCCTCAAATAAGCTCAGCAATTCAGATACACAATTTCCATTTCAAGATCAAGGAAAATAGCATTGAGTATTTTTATCCTGGGACCAAAACTTAGTGATCATTATAATGCACGTGCACGCAGCTGTTTACTGTGAAAGCAAGAATGAATAGTACATTTTCTGTATCGAGTATCTTCCTTGTCTGGAAGAAATCAATTTTTTATTTTCAGTGAGTTTATATAGATTTTAAGCATTGAAATATCTTTATATGTAATTTTCCTGGAGTCTTCCATTCGATCATACTCACATCTTCAGGAGATAATTGCATTCATGGTGCGAGCAGCGAGCCCAGGTTGAAGATATAGTGGTGATTATCTTGCCCATTTGGAATTGCTCAACTTGTGCCTTACTTGGATTTTGGGTGACTAGGATTGTTCTTGGTGCTTGCTCGATCTAATAACAAGTTTTCGTGATTAATTTTTGAGAAACAATCATGCCCCGCTTGAATAATTATTGTTGACGGGTTGACATTGACTTATTAGTGCTGATATGCTAAACGAGCAAATCCAAATTGCACGGGTCTAGACCTTTTTTTTTCCTTTTTGGTTAAAATAGAAGACTCTATTAAGACATACTTAGAAAGTACATATCAACCTCCAATTGCTTCTTTTATACACAGGTACTATTTGAAGTGTATCTACTCTGGTTCATAAAATTGTTACTTATGAAAATAAAAAAGGAATGAGTAATTGAAATAAATTATTTCTGTTACATTTGGTATGGTATAATAAGAAATAGAAATGTATCTCATTTATATATATTTAATTGGATAAAAAAAATCTAAGAAATAAAAAGGAAGGCCAAGAAAATGACTAAAATGCTTCTAGAAGAAAAAATTATACTATAAAAATGTTGGTACGAAAGGCCTTAATTTATTGAACAACTATGGCACGACTCTTTAGTTAGACCTCACTTGTAGGCTCAACTCATGCGACTAACTCTCCGAAGCAGTCCGCGTTTGGGAGTGTTGATTGTCTCCAATTGTTGCCATAGGATCTCTGTTTGATTTGTACAGTGTCGTTGACGTAGGGCAAATTTCTTTGATATAGGGCACGATTTCCCTAAATCCTACTCCCTCTCTCTCCATAAACCTCAATATAGTATTGTGAAACTCATGATTAGAATCATAGTGGTGCTTGCAATTTGCAATATTTGTAAGATATTGAAAGCCAGGAGACCCCCCAAAAGATTTTGTTGCTCAAGCATGATCTGTGTTGTTTTATGGTTTATATGGTGATTTACTAAACTTGTGGATTACCTCAATCTTTTTAGGTTGGATCACGCTATATATGCTTAGAATTGTAGTGGTGATTTCATCCTCTTGTTGTAGGAATTGATTTGGAAGATGTTGAAAGTTTTTTTTTCCCCTTGTATTTGGATTTCACCTATCTTGCTTCATCTATTTTACATAGGTCTTGTTCCTAGACAACCCTTCCATAATGAATGTGTTCCTGTAGCTATGGTTCTATCAGATGAAGATTCAATACAAACAGAGCAAATGTTATTTAACATTATACATGTAATTATTTCGGAGGCTTTGATCATATGTTTAAATTCAAGGTGTTTAAGATGGAATATATAGATGACAGTATCGCTTGGTCTTAACTTTACTAATTAGGATGAGTTGAATTTTAGCTACTTGTTAATATATAACATTAATGTGGTTGGAATTATTTAGTTTAAAGGCTAATTTAGTATTCATGAAAAGCATTCTAACATATTGGTTGTTATCATGAGATTCTCTTATCCGTAAATGGTGCTTGTGATAGAATTCTTCACCTAATGGCCTCCAATTCAGTTTCTACCTATATTTTGGATGAAGACAACACCTTGGTGAATGTGTTAGAGGAGGGATTTAGAAGTTGATGGATAACCAATGAACATGGAACTAGATTAAATGCAAATGTAAATTTTAGGAACTTGATACACTCAATAAAGGGTGAGAAAGATATTATTAATAAGATTAAACAAATGAAAAAGGACCTCAAATACATTCAACATGCTTTCACAACTCCACCTTTAAGTGAAACAATGAAATGCATGTATTGGAAGCAATTGATGAAATATGATAGGAAAATATTTTTCTCTTGCCATTTCATATTGTTGTGTTGTTTACCTTTTTTGACCTTCTATGTTAAAATATACACCTAATGTGTACATTTTGTTCATCTTTTTGTAAGCAAATCCGAGAATGTCATACTTTAAGAACAAACAATTTTCATACTATAACAAAATGGAGAGTATGTTTGGAAGGTTGATGGATAACATGTAGATTGTGTATGCTAGCAAACAAAGTGCTAGTTTATGTTCAAGTGGACCAATTTGCTATCACCAATGTACTAGTTACTAAATGTTGTTTGGTTGTGCACAACTATAACAATGTGAGCCATGTTAGGGCAAACGTTTGTGAACAATGTGCTCATTTTAAGTTTACATTGGTTATGTATTGTTGATATATTGGTGGTTGCTATTTGCTGTAGGATTTCATCTTCCTTTTTTATACCATATTTTGTTTTCATCAAATCTATTTGTGTATCATTCTTTGTTTGAAGTGGATTCAATCATATCTGCCTACTTCTATGTTGTTAGGTAGTGTAGATTTAAGCTCCATAAAGGGTGAAACTTTTTTGGCGGCATTATTAGTATCTTGACATTACTGACAACTTGACTTTGATTTGTAGCCAATGCCATTTGCACTTATTTGTTGTTATCATGTTGATACAGGACACAAAACATAACTAAGCCATATAGTGAAGAGGATGTATAGGTGAGGCTTGTTGATCTCTGTGCATCCTTTATTAGTACCAAAACATGACTCCTATTTGCTTAACAAAGGAGGCAGTCCCTTTTACTAGATGCATCCTGAATTCAATTGTGACCTAAAAAAGTAGAATGCTAATTACACACTTTTAAGCTTGAATCAAGTATCTTTGAATCACAGCTAGTTAACTTGAGAAGATACTAAAGGCAAAGTATAGAATGCAGCTAAGGAAGCATGCATTACAAGGAAAGTGTTATAGGAGTGATAGATACTCATGATGTGACAAAATACCATAATGGAAAAGGCCAAACTTGAACTTGTTTAAAGCCAATTCTATTGGAGATTGTGCCCTAAGCCAATTATTATATTACAAACATTGTAATAAGAGTTTTTTTATTACATTATTATATTATTTGCATGTTCTATATAATAATATCCTTAGATAAATTATATTAATTATCCTAAATATTCCTAGTCGATCATCATTGTGGGAACGATGATAAATTAAGACTAATATGATTTTGATTGATGATTATGTGTTAATCATGTATATAGATACGAATCAAAATCATAGGCACTCATTAGGGAATAAGATGCTAGATCGACCTGTTATGAGATAACTACATAGATTAAGTCATAAGCATATCTCATATATATAACTGTGTTACCGAAACCTTAGACTTGAGATCATCATAGTTTCCAATATGAAGAACACTATTTTTTGGCATAGTTAAAAGTTATCTTTAACTGGGTGATCATAAAAGTTATGATCGAGTATAATGGAATTCATGTAGTAGAAGATGAATGGTCAAGATAAGATTTGTTTCTTTAATTAATAAAGAGATATCTCTGAGTCCCTCAATGAGTGAGACTAAGAAATGCATGACCGTGCTCAAATGGAAGGGGTTCTATTTGTACTGTCAGTCTGCACGTAGATCGAGAAAGCAACGATCAAGTAAGATAAAGATGACTTTTCCATACCTCATACTTGATCTAGATATCGTATGACAAAAGGGATGTGATAAGGTTATATGACAAGTTGCATCGAATCATCGATCCCTATATGATTTGGGTAGTTACAATGTCTTGGTAGAGGCCGCTTGTGACTTGTGGGTCAAATAGTATCATTAACCCATTGCTAACGTCATATGGGATTACTGAGTTGCACATAATAACGAGTCAACTCGAGATAGAATATCTAAATTCATTGAATTTGTAATTGCGTTTAGATTCAATGAATGTCATGTTCAATTTAAGGTGAAAGAATTTTATAAATAAATAAATAAATATATTTGATATATATATATATATATATATAATTTATAAAATCTGAAACATATATATATATATTTATATTATATATTAAAAAAAAATATATATATATATCCTTTAATTGATTTAAATCAATTAGTTTTAAATTCAAGTTTATAGGATAGATTCAAATTTAAACTAATATGATAATTTAAATTTAATTTATGGGATAAATTAAATTTCAATTTAGTTCTAGATTTAGATTAAATAATTGGTTAAATTTAATCTATTAGATAGACTTAAATTTAAACTAATATATTTAATTATGATTTGATTTGATTTGATTTAAAATAATATATTTTAAATTAATCAAATATATCTGAAACCCTAATGAGATACCTCTAATAAAAAAAAGAGGAGGCTTGGGTTTCCTAGAACAACAGAACAACAAAAAAACCCTAGAGAGAGAAAGCGTACAGATAGTATATGACCGCCTAGAGAGAGAAAGAGGAAAGCGTCTTCTCTACCAAGAACGTGTACGAATGTTGGTAAGCGGCGCTAGTACGCCGTTCAAGTTGAGCAACCGTTCGTGTGGATACCAATAGAGGGAACAGATCTGAAGATCAGTTCTTGAGATCCAATGAAAAAAGAAATATTACGTAACAAAGGTAAATATTTTTAGATCTACTTGATTTAAACGATATTGATGGATCCATCGGAAGGGATTTGGGGTTTTAATTTTTTGCTGTGTCCCATAATTCCCAACAAATCCTTTCTTTTAATGTACTCCAAACACATTATGCGCATAGACTAAAATGCTTATTTGTTACTTCTTTTTTTTATATGTAGTACTAATAGTCATGGGACATAGCTATAAATAATGCTTTGGTCACCCCCATTATGCTGACAGGTTGATATTGTTGGAAATTGTGCCCTAGGCCAATCATTTGTAAACATTGTGCTTCATTAAGAATAAAAGTTTTTCTGTTACAAATTATTATATTTGCATGTTTCTATAATAATTATATCATTGGATAAATTATATTAGTTATCCTAAATATCCCTAGTCGATCATCATTGTGGGAACGATGATAAATTAAGACGAGTATGATTTTCATTGATGGTTATATGTTAATCATATATGGAGATACAAATCAAAATCATAGGCGTCTGTTGGGAACAACGCGCTGGATCGACCCGTCATGAGATAGCTTCATGGATTAGGTCATAAGTGCACCTCATATATAACCGTGTCACTAATCCCTCATACCTGAGATCATCATAGATTCCAACATGAAGGACACTGTGCTTTGGCATTGTCAAAAGTCACCTTTGATCGGGTAATCATAAAGGCTATGATTGGACATAGTGGACTTCATGTAGAGGATGATGAGTGGTTAAGATGGAATTTGTCCTTTTGGTTAACAGAGAGATATCTCTGGGGCCCTCAATGAATGAGACTGAGAAATGCATGGCCATGCTTGGATGGAAGGGTTTTTCCTTTCGTTCTGTCAGTCTACACACAAATCGAGAAACTAATGATTGAGTAAGATAAGGATGACATTTTCATGCTTCATGCTCGATCAAGATATCGTGTGATAAAAGGGATGTGATAGGGTTATACAATAGGCTGTATCGGATCACCAAACCCTATGTAATTTGGGTAGTCACTATATCTTGCTAGAGGCCACTGGTGACTTGTGGGTGCAATAACGTTGTTAGCCCACTGCCAATATCATATAGGCCTAAAGGGTCGTACATAAGAATGAATCAACTTGAACAAGAAGGTCCAAATTCATTGAACCTAGAATTATGTCTAGATTCGATGAATGTTACGCTTAATTAGAGTGAGATGATTATATATGTATATATATGATATATATATATATGTAATTAATTCAAAATATAAGTATATAGATATACATATATATTTCATATATATATATAGAAATTCGAAATATATATATATATATATTTATATTTGATATGAATATATATATTGTATTATATATTTCAATATATATATATATTTATTTATAAATGAATTAGTTAAAATTGAATTTATGAGATAAATTCAAATTTCAACTAATTTGTTTAAGATTAATTTGGATTAATTTAAATAATGTATTTAAATGAACTAATTTAATCTAAACATACCTCTATAAAAGGAGAGGTAGGCTAGGGTTTAGATACGCTAAAGAGTCAGCTTTCTAAAACCTTAAATCGTCACCCTAGAAAGAGAGAATGCGACCATACACCTAGAGAGAGAAAGTGTATGGACACCTAGAGAGAAAAGATCATCTTCTCGTCAATTCGCTTACGGACGTGGTGAATGAAAGTGCTAGCAAGCCTTTGAAGTTACCAGAGCATTCGTGTGGATACCGGTTGTAACATCTGGTCCCTCTGTAAATGTGAGAAACGCAATGTTTGGTTTCTCCATAAATGGCAAAAATGGGCCAAATGTAAAAATAAGTCTTCGAAATAGAAGGAATTGGGGCCAACTAAAATTATAATAAAATTATAAATATTAGAAAATGAGGATTTGAGGTTTAAGATGCCCAAAAACTAGAGCCAAAAGAGATCAGAAAATTTACCGAGGGAAGTAGGGGCATTTTTGTAATTTTTGAAAAATTTGGAAAACTCATAGGAGGGCTTTTTAAACAAAAAATTTGAGCTTTCTAGGGTTCTCAAAGGCCCTAAATACTATGGGAACCCCTAGAACAGTTGAAACCCCTCCAGTGAGCGATTTCGGCTGTCAGTTGATCGAAACTTTGACCGAATGGTTCGGAATGGTTTTAGATCCTTTTTGAGTGATTCCAAAGGCAATTATTATGATGAAGAGCCAAAGGAATATGATGGAAAAGACGGATTTCAAAAAGGGGTTAAAACGAGCTCAAACAAACAAAACTATGACGAGGGACTAAATTGCAACTTTTAAAAGTTGCTTAAATGAATCCCTAGCTTATAAAAACGCCCCTCCTTTGCTCAGATCTCCTCACCCACTCTCTCACACGTTAAAATAGAAGTAAGAAGGGCTGAGAGTGGCGCACAAGAGGGGAGGCCAAGGAAGGAAGAGGAAGCTTTGAAAAGTGTAAGTTTTAGCCACTTTTTCCTACTCCTTGCCTTGTTAAACTTCTTCCCCTCCTTTCCTCCTCTCTTCCTATGGATTTAGTGAGATGTTTGGTTCTGTTTTGAGCCCAGAACTGAGGGGAAAATTTTGAAATTCAAGGAGAGGGTTGAAGCAAGGAAGAGAACTCTTGAGAAAAGCTTGGAATCAAGGTGATTTTTCTATCTTGGTTGCTTCCTTTTTCTTGCCCTTTGTGTGTGGAGTTCTGCCAGAATAGAACCATCTTGGGGGGAGGCTTTTTGTCCAGAAATAAGAAGGAATTGTGAGTTTTAGACCATGAGGAGTTAGTAGATGCAAGAAAATTGGAAGAAAGGTTAATGAAAATCAAGTTAAAAAAGTGTAGAGCACTTAAAGGGATTGTAAAAACTGATTTAATCCATGAGTGTAGAGCACTCAAGAGCTTCCTCCCTTGCTAGCCTCAAGATGGATGAATTAAAGCCTCATTCGGTGGATGAAAAGTGGAGAATGGATGAGAATGGAGTGGTGAATCTGGACAAAGGCGAAGGAGGCCAGGGTGCATGACGGCAGGGGGTTCTGTGTATATAGGCGAGGGTATGGATGAATGGGTGAATAAAGACGGAATGTGTGTTGAATGGGCCGGGCCGAATGACGACGTTGTGTTGCTGGAATGTGGTATGATGTGAGACGATGGAATTAGACGGAATGAGCGAATGAATGGCGTGATCCCCTTCTCACGTGAATCCTTTTATTTTTCACGTGCTCAGCTCATTAAGCTCTTGCCTTCACGTTGCCCGAATGTATTTGTGCTTTTTTGGTTATGTGACTGGGTCCCACCTCATTTTGTATTATAATATTCCATATATGCATGCTTTTCTGTTCATGTGTTTCTTCTTCTCCAGCTTCTGCATGTGTTTGGAACGTTGCTGCATCCTTTTCATTCATGTTCACGTCTGGTTCCACGTGGCTCTCTTCATCGTGATGTTGTTCTGGTTCTGCCCCGTCGTTCTGCAGCTTGTGTGAATCATGAAGCCCTTACTCTGTTCTCATCTCCAGCTCGCTTTAGGAGTGTGGTGTTTGTTCTTTCCTCTGTTCCAGCAGCTTTTCCACGAGTTTTATTCCTCTGTTCAGACTTACAAACCAGCTCGAGAGTGCTTCCACGCTCTGCAGCTTTCCCACGTTCTTCTTAACTTGTTTTTCACATCTTATGCAGCTGCTGCTCGCATTCTTTCCTTACCACGAGGCTTCTTCACGTTTGCCCCACACGTCCAGCTCAAAGCTTCTCACTTTCTTTTCTCCATGCAAGGCTGTCACGTGTTCTGTCTGAATGCTGCCCTGCCCTTTAGCTTCTGCCTTGTGTGCATGAACTTGAAGCTGCTGTGATGTGTTGATGTCCAGCCCGTAGATCCTTCTTCCCTCAACCAGAAGATATTCTTCCACGTTAGTTTTACTTTGCTGTCTAGCAAGCTTCTTTTGCGTTTCTTTTTCATTCATTCTGCTTCTCCTTTTCTTTAAATCAAATACTCATTCAAGCATTATTAGCCCATTGAAATTCTGCACACAAAAATAAGAAAAACTAAGTAAGAAAAATTCACACAATTATTTAAAAGAAAAGTATGCATTAAAATTATTCATTTTGCAATTTAATTTCTAAAGTGTATAAATGGCTACTAAAATAAAATCTTATCTAATTAAAGTCTTAAAGCCATATTTGGACATTAAAATGCCTAAGTTTAAGAGGATAAAAATAGATAAAATATGTGTTTATCACTTATCCCTAGCTTGCACAACATGTAAATACCATACCATTAACCGTGGAATTACTTTGCTTCTCAAGTGGTCCATCACTATTAGAAGGCAACATGATCACTTGGGTTAATATTGGTGAACATTATATGAGTGAAGGGCTTCCAAATATATAGTAGATGCTTTGTTTTTCTTTAGTGGATTAGCCCACCAATGTGTAGAAACCATACCATGTGGTAGCTCAAAACTTATGTTTATTAACATATTAAGATTTCTTTCATTATATCTAATTACCTATAGTTACATGTGGTGAGAGGAATCATCAATAACATTAATTGGAGGCAACTTTCATAACTCATGGATCCAAAAGTTCGAGTTGTTGATTGATTTGTTGCTCAAGCCTTCATAAACATAATTTGTATTGTTTGCATTTTACCACTATGCATTGTCATTGCATTTCATTATATATTTTTTTCCAACTTTCTATCATGAATAAATAGAGAACCCATAAAAAAATCATACCCTTTAGTGTTTAAAACAAGAGGCAATTGGGTTACATAGCCATTTATGGTTAAAAATAGAGTTAGGTTTAGGGAGAGATAGATTTATCTCTTGCAATTGTAGTGAGAATAACACCTAATCTACATATGGCATGGTATGGAGAAAATGAAGATGAAATCTTCCACTAAAGGAACAATGAGACAAATAATAAATAGGGGCTGCAATAGGTAGGCTCACTCATTATAAAAGGTCTTGCATTAGGAGTTATGTGCAATGACGTCGACTGGGAACGTAAGATCTGGCAACTACCTACGTTTGGATTGTGGTTGAATAGTGAAGTGGCTAAAGATGGAGCTGTTGTAGGTTCTAAAAACCAAATAGGGTAGTTCAGTATTTATTAAACAGGAGTAAAATGGATTTTCAACTATTTTCCCTTTAAACCTATCACAGATTTGCTTTGTATAGTGAAGGATTATCTTTTAGCTATAGCTTCTTAAGAATGGCTAATTCGTCAAACCAAACAGATTAAGGTAAAGGAATCCATTGCACTTTCCTTTTAAGGAATGAAACCAAATGGGCTGTATCAGTTGAAGCATAAGACTTAGATAAAGATGTAAACATAAGAGTTGAAACCTTGGTAATACAACTTGCTTGGGCTCATTTTAGAATATGGGATACTTCACGATTTAAAACATGAATGATTTATGCAATAATTTTGTTTTAAAACCTACTTATCAAACATAGTTTTTAAGAAATAGCCTAACTAAACTCTATTAATGGATCTGCTTGATGCATCATTAGCAATGTAGTGCCACCTTTAGAACCCCCATCAACTATGGAGGTTGTTTTATCAATAAAATCCATCTATTCAAAACAAAGAACTATGAATCACCTATATTAAATAGAATTTGACTTCAAATGATTCATACCAAATCAACAAAATAAAAATGACGCTATAAAATTGGAATGAACGTAGGGTGACCAGGGGCTCCTCTATCTTTATGGCATTGTACTTTTGCTTTTAACCATTCATCAATGCAAAAGGAAGTTGGCTTATGATACATCTTATGTTAACCTAAACATATCTTTTCGGAAGTGCTATATTTATATCAACATCTAACAACTTATGAGTAGTTAAAGATTTGTTCTTTTATAATTAAGTACAAAGCTATAAGGTGGGTTACTTTCTCTTCCCTTCACCATTTATAATCCTAGAAATCCTACAGAGTTAGATGAACCATATGTTTTTTCCTAAACAATTGCTTAAATGATAATTAATCTAGATGATCCCTTGTTCACCGAATGAATATGCCCTTATTTCTTATCAATCTTAGACCTTTCTTCCTTAAATACAACTTGCATTTAAGTACTTTTAGTTTCTCTAACTCTCTCATAGCCAACCAAAACAATGACAAAGATATGAAAACTAACATCAAGAAAACTAATAATATGATAAATATCAATCTTTTGTTAATTAAGCAAACTGTTAGTTTGGTCTTAAACCAAAACTATCCTTCTTATTCTATTAATAAATGCATCTGTATTGTTCTAGCCCAATAGAAGGAAACTTCTTGGAAATAATAAAAGAAAAATGTTTTGGTCACATAATATCTCTTTGAACTCAAAAAAAGGAAAGAAAAAGAAATGAGATGAAAAATTCACATTAAGAACTTATAGTTGTTATATATGCTTTACCAAATTTGTTTAACTTGTTTTAGGTTTAATAAGACATAAAGATTGAAACTTTATACAAAAAAACTTTTTAGAGTTGTGAAATAGGTATATATGATCTAATTAAAGCAATTAAAACCTTAGCGTTCATTTAACCTTCATTGTGCTTCTCTTATCCAAATAGAGGAAAAATCTAGGTTAAGTAACTAAAGAAATAGTTAAACAGATAGTACATAAATAAACCTAACATACCTAAATATACAAAAAATTTCTTTATTTTGTACCACTATAACATGCAATGTTGGGGAAATCGAATTAGACTAGCCAATTCAATTAGAAAACCAGCAAACTAATTTGGTTGACCCATAAATCTAATTTGCAAAAAAATTAGTCAAAAACTAATTAAATTGATTAAAACCAAATCGGTTTGAGGGTTAATCAATTTTGAAATCTTTTTAAAGATTTTCTCCTATAAAATAGCATAATTTATCTTAAATAGATATAAAAAAGTAAAAATAAAAGATAGTAAGAGAAAGATGAGATTAAAATAAAGAGAAATTTAAAGAAAAGATATAAGAAAAACAAAATGTATGTATGTAGCCATTTTTTATGCTTGCTTTTCATCATACGCAATCCCTTCGTAGCATCTCTCTCAAATATTAAGGTGTTTAGTCAAGATTATTCATTCCTCTTGTTCTTTATTTTTTTTCTTCATGGAAGGCTTAAAGTAGGCATAAGGAAAGATGAGGCAAAAGCTAATATAGAAAAACATGAAGACAATAAGAAATAGAATGGACCAATGTGAATGCAATAATGATATTGGCTTTGATAATTTTTTTTTCATTTAATAAATTACTTTTTTTAATTTATTATTTTTAAATCCTTTTATTTTTTTAATTTTTTAATGACAAGTAAAATTTTAATATAATTAAAAATTTTTAAGAGTTTAATATTAAATATTTTTAAAATTTAATTGTGAGTAATTTTAATTTTTCAATTCAAAATTGACTTGTCAAATATGTTAAGAAATATAGAATTAGTAATTAAATATTTAAAATTTATTTGTTATATTAGAATTTAATATATAAAATTATTATTGATTTAACTACAATTAAACCAATAAATCATAAGCTCTTCACTAGTTTAATAACCACTTTTATTTTAAAAATATTGCTAATAATAATAATAATAGGACTCCTTACAGCGGGTGCCATGAATGCAGCGACCTCATCAGCAAAATTACCCCACAACATACAATTTAATTAGTTAAAGCTGAAATAACAAAATTTGATACAAAATTACATGACATTACAAAATAATAATTGTTTATTATATAGTTTACCCACTTGTAGAAAAGTCTGTTTAAAAGTCAGTCTTCATGTCAAATTTTATACCACACCACACAAACAAACAGAAATCTAGATAATATATAAGAGTATAACTTTAAATATGAAGCCGATTGGATTAACACTTGGCATGCCCTAACGTGGATTGCATACTATTCATAAAAAAGATTGCTGCAAAGTGTGTGTTTGGAAACCCGGTAGCTGCCTCCAAAATTACATTTTCTCTAAAGCAATAAATTGTTATTTCTATATAACCGTGATTTGTCACTGTGATTCAAAACATACCCAAACTATATCTAATCTACAACATATATTCATGCATCACCTATTTAAATTTTTAATTTTTTAATAGAAAATATCTACAGATCTTTTTTAAAATAAATAAGATCAGTTTAAAAATTATGAGGAATGTCATGTAACTTTTTTAAAGCTATGAATGCAGCAACAAAAACAGAAATTATTTAACAATTAAAAAGTGTGAAAAATTATAAAACTTATTAAATATGAAGCCTTCATGTCTGTTTGTATATAGCTAGCTAGATAGATATACTATAATTTTATGTCACTATAATCTTTAAAAATAACACATCTTCTGTTAACACTTGAAAAGCGTAACAGAAAGTATAACACAATGCACAACAATGGGAATTATTTAACAAAAAGAAAAAAAGCGTGACAAAAATTTTAAAACGGAAATTAAATTAACGGTCAACAATATAAAGGAATTACACTGAATCCTCAAACTCATTGGCTTGTCTGAAAGTAATGTCAACAAATGAAAGTGTAGCATGTGAAGCAGATTGGATTGGATTGGATTGGATTGGGTATTTACATAGAGCAAAATTTCTTAACTCTTTAATTGCTTTAACGATTGATTTGATCATTATTTGAACTTTGATCAATGTACACGGCAGATGCACTGAAAGATTTAGAGTAGTATGTATAGGTGAATTGAATTTTTCATTGTGTTTCTCTCTACAAAAAGTCTCTGTATTTTTTGTCTAAAAGACTGTTTCACCTCATCACACAAAACACATGATAGAATTTACAATCGTATATCTTTCTTTTTCTATTCTCAGTTTTATTTTTTACTTTTCTACAAAAATGATAAATACTTTTGAAAAAAATCAAATTAATTAGTTTAATTTAATTAATTTTTTCTAAAGATTTTTCCATGGACTTAAATCAAATTATCATGAGTAGCCTAATAATCCGTCTGAAACAAATTTGAAGCTACAGAATAGCTCAATCTTCAGTGACTCAGACGATTTTATTGTTTATATATATATATAAAAAAGATTGAACAATAAATGAATAATTATTTATATATATAAAAAGTAGTAAATTTTATTGTTTATAAGATCACATTACAGTGTATTGTTTGTGTACTATTTTATTATTGTTTATCCATATTTTTTTTTATATTTTATATTTTATATTTTATATTTTTTAGTGTGAGGCCCACATTTTTTTTAAAATCTCGGAATTTGCAAAGGTTACTCCTAATAAGTGAGTAATGTAATATTTACATGACCTTATAGAAACATGTAAATAAACAGTTAAAACCTGTATATATAAGGTAAGATTTTGTTATATTTTTAAAAAAAAATCATACAAATTTTGCGTCCTTTTCTATTTTTAAAATTTGAAATTTTATTAATCTCATATTTGAATTGACTTCGGTCATCAATTTTGAGGGTCCAAATATTTGTAAATGGGGACCCACGATTGGTTCTAATGTTTATTCTTTATTAGCCTTTTATTTGATTACACAAGCAGTTTTTTTTAAATGGTAAAAATTGCCAAGAATACTGTTAAAAAATTATCAAACATTGATAAACGTATCATCAAAGAAGAAAAATTTATAATAAATTATTTTAAAAAATTCTTGATGAATTAAATATAAAAATATTCTATTTTAAAACTCATATTTTTAAATTGTACATAAAAATGCAATGTCTAATGGAAAATAACAATAATTTAATCTTTATTATTAACTTTTTAATAAAAATATAATAAATATATATTTTTTAATATTTAACAAACGTGTAACTTTCGTGAATAAATTAAAATTTTTAAAAATATTTTTATACATATTATAATTTTATTAAACAATTTTTTGCCAGCTTTCGATACGTTGGATTGCCACATTCAATTCATCCGCCTTTGTGTTTGCCTCTCACGCACGCGCGGCCATACACCCTCCACTGAAGCTGGAGGCTGAAGCGGAAGCTAGCAAAGAGTACGTAATCCATCAAATCAAATCGTTGAGAGGAGAGAAAAGCAGGGAAGAAGCTCAGTTTGGAAGCCATGGATGATTACACGCGAGAAATGATGGACCTCAAGACCCTCGTCACCCGCACTCTCGAGAAGAAAGGCGTGCTTGCCAGGATCAGAGTAAAGTTTTGCATTTTTAGTTTCCGATTTTGGCATCCTGAAGCTCGATTTATTTTCATTTTGGATTCACAAATATTTAGTGGTTTTCCCTTGTTCGCGTACGGGGTAAATGTCAAAAATGCTGTTTTTGTTGTGGCGGAGAAAGATGGTGCTATAGTTCAATTGACTTGGAGTTTAGAGTTACCTAGGTTTTCTTTTTCTTTTCCAAATTATGTTGTCTTGTAATGTGGGTCTGAAGCCGGGCTCATAAAGTTACGTCTTTTGTGAATTCTTGTGGTGGGTAGATGTTGATTGAGCCTGTGCAGAAGAAGACGTTGGAAACGCAATCGATCTAAGGTGCTACGCTGTTCTATAGAATGAAGAAAGTAGAACTTATTCTGGGCTTTATCTTTGAAATAAAGGATAGTATTAAATTTGGACATACAAGTTTTTTGTTTTTTTGTTTTTAACTTTTCCATTGTTGTGATTTTCGTTTTTTTGGGTCCCCGTACAAATCGTTTAGTTGTTCTCACTGCTTTGCTGGTCTCTATGTGTCTTATATTTTTCATCCAATTCTAAATTTGTTCTTGCATTGGCATGTTTTTGTGCCATAGCTTTGATAAATTGATATTCTGGTTTTACTCAGGCCGACCTTAGAGCCAGTGTGTTTGAGGCTATTGAAGAGGAGGATCGGGTAATAGAGAAGGAAGAAGGTTTACCTCCTGCATTACTAGGTAGCTGCAATGATCGTGCAAAACTGCTTCATGCCTCTCCTTCAGGTATCTCAATCAGTTCACTCTTCTTTTCTTGATCCAGTTACATATATTGCAGACTATCAAATTAATGGGTCTTAGGAATACATATTTGGTGCGATGTTGTTGGAAGCTCTCAAATTCCCCGACCAAACCCTGAAGAAGGCATATCTTCTACACCTCATTAGCTGGCTGGGCAACCTTAACTGTTTTAAAATTGCACCATATGAGCCTCTAAATATCTCTTTGACACCATAGAAATAACATTACTTCTAATATCTGCTAATATCCAGTCTGCAGTCTATGTTTTTCTACGTTCTAAGATTTTGTCACTGGTCTATTAGTTTCTAAGTTCTGTCGTTGTCATTGGAGCTAAAATGAGCTGGAATCTCATGAACTGAGTTCCTTCATAGGATTCCTAGCCTATAGTAACATGATTGAAAAGTTTGAAAGTAAAAGAGATTACTAAGCAAGTATAGAAAGGAAATCATATTACGGAAAAAAAGAAAAAAAAACAGAATATCATGAATCTTAAGTGAGTCATTAATTAAATTTTTGAAGCAGATAAGAGACTACAAAGTTTAGATGAAGCAGATAATATTTGGTTAAGAGAAAGTACAGTGCAGGGGATAAGATGTCATCCTAAAGCAGCCAAACAACACAAAAAGGAAAACAGAACAGAAAAAGACAACATAATCCTACGGAGCCATCTAGTCCCTTAGCAAAACTTAACAAAGGAAAACCCCGTAGAAAAAAAAGGGCCATTTGTTTTAAATGAAAAGAAGGCAATGACACCAATCTGTCGCAAAGCTGAATATACTGATATATTCTTACACAGTGCTCATGGATTTTGTTTGTATTTCCATGTGGCATTTGAATATGTTGGTGAAATTGAATTTCACATGGTTTCTTGGGAGCATTGTCTTTGTTGGACATGCAAAGAGATTGGAGGCTTTGTCGTTTTATTTTTATTTTATTTTAATTTTGGTTCTCTTCTTAGCATATCTTTTCTAAGAGGATATGTGATCCTCCTACTTCTGCCTTGTATTATTTTCTTTTTCTAATAAAATTTCTATTGCTATACAAAAAACAATGCATTTGTACCAGTGTATTTCATTTTGGTTTTTAATAGTTTTGTTATTTTTTTTTTCCTTGAATGTGTTTGTCATTTCTATCACAATATCCATATCATGTAGTGTCACTTATCCATGTCAATATTAAGGCCTATTAGCCTGCGGGATGTGCTGAAATTTTTTTTTTGGGTAGATAAATACAATATAATCTTTTTATTATTAATGTACTCAATTGTTGATGGGTTTTTAAACTTAATGTTCTAAAAATTAAGGTCCCCGCAATACAGGGTATGTCTTCTAAAGGGCATCTTATTCTTGAAGCTCTTATAAGTCATAATCAACCCTCTTTTTTGACAAGTGACAATGCCCTGCCACCCCTTTGTATTATTCTTGTCATATTATCATTCATGTTTATATATATATATATATATAATTTTTAAATATAGAAAAAGAAATTTTGTTATAGAAGAACTGCTCTTCTTGCTTTAATCCTTGGATCAAACTACTCTTCTAATTCCTCCTCTACAATGGTCTCTCCTACCGATTATCCTTATCTTGAGAGATTGCATGCCAATGCAGATGTTCAAGTTGTTCCCGACTTTAATTTAGAATCTATTCTCAAGCTCCAACTCCTTAGTTATATTATTCCTCCTTCTACAAGTACTGCCCTATAGAAACTCTAGAATCAGCATTCACTTCCTTAGCCCACTACAGTCGATACTTCTGCCATTAAGTTCTTACTTTCTTCAACAAAACGTCCTTAAAATAATTTCAGAGCTGGTATCTTCAAACATTTTGATTTGAAGAAAGAACACCTACTTCTGCTAGTTTATCAATGTTTTCTATCTCACCCAGGATCCTAATACCCTCAACCTGAATATGGTCACAACTTGACTCATTCAATCTCTAGTTATGGTACTTCGATTTTTTCATTAATTTAAGACCTCCATTGCTTTTCATTCTACAAACCATGCACCCTTATTGTAGAAGGGATGAAGGAATGACATTACAGACACATTTTCCTAAATCGGACCAAAGTAAGACACCATTTGACTTTACCAGACTCTAAAGGTATAGGAAAATGTAAATAGAAAATTGAAAAACAAAGAAAAGAGCATGAAGAAACCTCCCAGACAAGATATAGAAAAACAATCCTCCCAGCAATGAGATAATCGAAACTGAAGAAAATGGAGTGACCTCTAGTGTTGGACCAAGTGATTTAAGCATTGAATAAAGGAACCTCTTGCATCAATGTAAATGTTAAAATCTGTTATGCGGAAGTTATTATAAAACCACCCCCGTTTCCCATTAGACATAAAAATTTCATTGGAAACCAATTGAGAAAGCAGTCTTGCTGAAAAACTGTATAAAAATAATTATTTTATTCAAAGAAAGCTACATACATCCTTTACTGAAACTTCCCACAAGTTATTTTTCTGGGATTGGAATGCTAATTCTGTAAGGATTTAGGTTTCCTATTAATACCAAAACCATAATTAAAACTAATACCACATTACCACTACTCAATAACACTTAAATAACATAAGATGCAAGCCTGAATAAAGATCTTGACCAGGGCAGCGAAAAAAGGTGAAATATTACAAAATGAGGTAAACTAGAGCAGCAGCCAGCTTGTACTAGCAGCTTACTGAAGCTAAGAAATCGTTAACAAATCTGACCTTCAAAGTCTATGGGATGTTTCAATTAGGTCCAATATCAAATCCTAGACCTAAATGTTATGATGTTTGGATCTTTAATCTCATGCTTTCTTGATGTTGTTGCTGCTTGTGTCACTGTATAACTTGGGCAGGTCAAATGAGAGACATAACACAGGGTTGAGGAACCTTGAATCTGAATTTTAAGTCTAGCCACCTGATGTATACTCTTCAAAGTCTGAGGTTTGCTTATGGTATTTACCAATGTCTTTAAAAGATTTAGGTCATGGTTGCTTTGTTACCAATTACAGGGAAATTTTTGCATTCGTTTTAGGCTTTGACATTACTGTATCAAGATTCAATAATCTCGTCTTTCCCTATTCTTTTGGTCTGTTTTCTTTGGCCTTGATGTCACAAACTTGCATTCTGATTCTTTTATACTTTCCTACTCATTAGTTACAACACGGGTAGACAAAGTGTATATTTGGAGATGGTAATGTTTTGTTGTGTGTTAAATTCTTATTTGCTGAGGTTTTAGTTGAATTTAGCATACATCTCACTCCAACCTACATTTCCATGTAAAATTTTGATATTTTCCATGTAGGTAGACTCCTTGCTGCGCTGGTATGTGAATACCTAGACTGGGCCCAACTCAACCATACACGAAGTGTTTATGTTCCAGAATGTAATTTGGTAAACAAGTCTTTTTTTGTAATAGCAATTCTGATTTCATTACAATTCTCTTTACTTACATTACAATCCATTCAGTTGACTTTATTGTCTTGCAGCAAAAGGATTTTTGGAAGGTTGAGTTGAAAGAATTTAGTATCAAGAATGGATATGATCTCAACAGAAATGGAGATAGCCCTCTGCTTTTGGACGTGCTTGAAGGATTCTTGAAGTTTGAGGTTTTCTATTAGTTGCATTTATGATATCTTTATTTTTCTCTTCTTTTCCATCCGAATTCAATATGTTGTTTTTTCATACTAAATTTTAGCTTAGGAGGGTTTTTGAGTCTGACAAACTAAATGATCTAGTATGGTTTGGAGTAATACAATCAGCCAAAATCAGAACAATGAAAAAGCATAAATAACCTTGTCAATCTCTGTTACATTATGGGGAATGATAAAATCAATAAGAGGAATATTCTTCAAAGCATCCTTTCCTTTGATAACTGAAAATAATGTACTGCAATTAACAAACGAATTGCTTGACATTCATTGATCTATCATAGAAGTCTTGTAGTTGTAATCCATTCCCTACATCTTTGTCTCCAAGGAATTAAATTTCTGTCTCCTTAACCTTGTTGTGCTCATGCAGCTTCTATAGCTTTTATCAATTCCTTTTTTTTTTGGTTGGGTAAAGTGTGGTATTTTAGGTACAAATTCAACCAAGGTTGGGAAACTCCTTAAATGACTTACTTGGTTCTATACATTGAGTAGTTGTTTTTTCAACTTTTATTAATATAACATTTAACAATTTGCTCAATTTCTTAGGGTCACCTAAGACTTGATCGGTAACTAAGTTTTTACATTCTACTGCTGCAACAAGTTTATCCCCTGAATTGTGCTCCAATTAAATTGTATTTGTACCATTTTTTTTTTAGATTTAAAAAAAAAAAAGAGAGAATACATTTTAGATAAGAGAAGAGCAATTCGAAAGAGGACAAGAAGTCATCCCAAAACAAGAAAAAATTACAGATGTGTATAAACCCACAGAGAAGCCAAAAAATGACTCTCTCCTAAATAGATGTGTAGGAAGAAGCTTCTGACTAAACACTCATGTTTCGTTCTAACCAAAGACACCACAAACCAGCTAATAAAGCACACTGCCAAAGAACTTTCCGCTCCTTCTTTCAGCCAAAACTGTATTTTTATCATTATTCAACAATAAGACCCTTGCATTCTTGTAATACTCCTTATTTTAAAAAAAATTATAAAAAAAATCTAAAGCTTTGAGGGTTGAAACCTTTGGTAAATTGTTACTGGTGTATAGCCTAGATAGACATTAGAACTCTTGCAAGCGTTAATTATCTTTCACTAACTACAGAGTTAATTATGCTTTCATAGAATTTATCTCAAGCAAGGGCTGGTGGCAGGAGATTTACCACTTTGGAAACTGAGCCTTTGCCAAACTTGGAGTCCCGAAACATGCGAAGGCCTTCTTCTTCATCTGTTGCTGGTGGCTTGCCTCCACTTGGCAGGTTCTTGGCTGACCTTATTGCTCTACTTGCTGGTCCAAAACGATGTTTTATTTTACCTTTTGTCTTTGTGTTCACCCCGTTCACATTCTCTTTTTCACTCAGTTGAATTCTTTTTTTAAGCAATACACTTACTTGCTGCAGGGCTGTTCCTTCTCAGGCTTCTGGTGGGTATATGGCTTTTATTGACTTATTTCCTTTATATGCATGCTTGAGATTTCCTTTAATTTACGCTCTAGCCTTCAGATAGAAGAGGAGGATCCTCCATGTCTGGTTACAGGAAGGATGAGTACAATTGGCGATATGACAGTGATGAACTTCCAGAGGATGTAATTCGAGCTTCAAGTGCTTTAGAAAACCTTCAGTTAGACAGAAAAGCACGAAATCTTACTTCGTCTTGGAGGTTAGTCCTAGTCTAGTCTCATGTTATTGTTTGTCACTACTCACAGCGTTCGGATTTAGTTTTTTGTCTCTGCTTGGGACAAGTGAAAGTGTAGAGTAAGGTGGATGGAAAGGAGGAAAGTGGCAATCCATCTAGTCCCCAGTTTGGTGCGTTGTATCAGTAAGGCTTGATAGATTAAGTAACATTGCATAGTATTGTATAAGTTGTCATCATATGAGCCTTATCAATATTTGTACATCAACATATGACATAGAATTATATAACGTGATACTGTCATGTGTTTGTTGATAAAACATACAAAGGCTAGATAGGATGAAAATATAATATCTTCGTATCTAAATTCTAACAATGTCAAATTTGAGCTATAGTGTGGTGGTGGCATTGGCAGTGTTAATGGTGGCAGCAACAATGATGATTGTGGTGGTGAAAGAACTGTGGTAAGGATGATGGTGGCAATAAAAATGGTGGTTGTGTTGGGTAAGGGTGCTGTTGGCAATAATATTAGTGATGTTGGTACTAGCGACAGCATCATTGACAATGGTGGTAGTAACAGTGATGGCAGCAGCAATGGTGACAATGATTGTGGTGGTAGCAACTTTTGTTGATGTTGGGGCAGTGATGATGTTGATGGTAATTTTCTTCAGTTAGGGCAGTATTGGCGGCAATGATAGTAGTGATAACAGCGGAAAGGGTGGCAATTGATAATGGCAATGATTGTGGTGGTGGCAGCGCCGGTGATATCATGACATATGGACGAATAAGAGAAAAAGTGGTTTTTTTAATACATTTTTATCCAATACCTTATGCCAAATTCCTTTTTAAAATTTTTTTTTTTAAAAAAATAAATAAGGCTTCTTCTACCCTCCTTGGGTCATAGTGATAGTGATAACTATATAAGAGTTCAGATCATAATAAAACCTCATGCGTAGCAAACGTTTGTTTGAGGTTGGATTGTAGTAGTTTATAGTTTATACTATCCTGTAAAGCATTGTACGTCACAATAAACGGGGCTTGAGTTTCGTTGGGTCCAAATAAATTGGCCTTTTCCAAGTTCATATTTATATCCTACCAAGGATAGCCTTCACCATCGTGGCAATTGATTCTGATGGAATTCAAATCACTAATCTTTTTTTTTTTCAATGGTTTCTGCTGAAACAGACACGCTGGTGATGGAATCGATGAGGATGATGGCAGGGCTGATCACATGTAATGGATCACCTCAGTCTCCACTTGTATTTTATTGTGTATTCTAAAGTTTTCAGCCTCCAACGATATGATTGAACGAGGCTAGTCTTGTGTAAGAACATGTGTTGTGAACTTTGATGTGAATTTAGTATTTCCTGAGCCTTTTTCCCTCTTTCAAACTTTCCTGCTGTCCCATGTTGGAATTTTGTGAATGATTAACGGAGTGTGCTCATTGATAGTCTTGGCCGGTGTTTGCTAAAAGAATGTTCAACATCCATTTGGGTGCCAGTACCTTCATACCTTTCCAATCTTCTAATGGGTGTTTTATATTTGGATCCTAGTGCATGCTGTGCAGAGCGGAGTCTTTTTTTTTTTTTTAAAGGTAATTAGATATTGATATTAGTAAAATTTGCAATGTTTTATATATTTACTGTTTGATTGAGTGAAATTTAAAATAATAATAATAATAATAATAATAATAATAATAACTCGATAAAACTGTTGATAAAAATTGTTATGAATTGTATATTTTTCCTATCAAATAGTTAGTACACGAAATTTTGCAAATTGTACTAATATTGAGATATAATTACATTTAAAAAATTTTTAAAAAAATTGTCGTGCACACCAAGCACGTGTTTTACTTGAAATGAATAAACTTTTCTAATCACTTTCTTTTTTGGACCAATCATATAAGGCGTGTTTGGTAATCTCTGTTACATAGATTTTGTGTAGTATTTATTATATTTTTGTAATATTATTTTATTATTTTTATTTTTTAATTAAAAATATAATAAGTATTTTTATTTTTAAAATTATTTTTTTTAATTTTTTTGTGATCGCATTTTTTTTATATTTTACATAATAAAAAGGTCTAATAGTTCTTTAAATGGTAGAGAGATTGACGTGGAAGATTGATGTGGCTAACTAAACAAATCATGTGCTTCAAATCTATAAGAACAAAAAATTTTTTTAGGTACACCTGGAGTATGGTGCACCTAAAAAAATTAATAGATAAAATTGAATTTGTACAAGTGGGATCTATATGTAGTATAGGTGGAATTCACGTGTAGAGTAAATATGAATCGTAGAATGTACAAATGACGTGGTGTATCGGGTGTAAGTAAGAATTGCTCTCAGAACAAAGCAGAAGACTGGTGAGATTGTAGAACTCGTTGGTCCACCACGGCTCTACTGTCCAAAGATTACCTATGAGCCTCTCTGGAGAACTTGCACGAAGACCTGGTGCCTTCCTTGATCAGAAACCGGAAGAGGATAAATGAGTAGAAGTGGGAATCCTTCAATGCATATTGGAATGTTCACTACCATTGGAGATACAAGGGTCGCTTCTGCCACATTCTTCTCCATATCTCACTCTCTACATTTGCCCATTCCCACACGGCAAACTCATATATTAAACATCACCTTCACTCACGTGCCAACCACAAGCCCATCTTCTATCATACTTGTGAAACTATGAAGGTCCCTTCCTAACTAGAAGTTAGTATAAGATTTGTCATTATAATTTCAATATGTTGATTTTAGGCAAAAATTCTTTGTGGTAGTTGTTGAAAGAAGTATCTAACCACTGCTATATGTGCACGTCTTGATCAAAATCTATTTATGTGAAGTCAAATAGCCTAAATCTGTAGCTATGTAGTTAAAAGACGCGAAAGGAAGATGATGTCTCAACTTTTAATCGGTTTGTTGGTTTGTAGATAACTGCGAAAGATATTACCCGTAATGCTAACATTGACGTGGAAGATATATAGTTTTACATGAAATAATAAAGTGCATGTCTTGGGGTCCTGTTGGTTCACGAGATTCAGTCAATATTTGTGTCATCTTTCATATCAACTAAAGAACAAACTAACAATTAAATTTCACAAAAATTAGGAGCTTCTCTTTATCTAAACTCTCCACACCTCTCTCTCCCTCATTCCTCTTCATTGTTTTTGTTTCGTCTTCTATCTACTTCCACGTCCTCTAACTACTTCCCATCTGCCATTATTGTACCCTCCTTAATTTCATTGTTCAACAGAATCTTATCTGCAATTCTCATAGATATCTCATGTCTCTTTTAGTCTTCACAAGGCCACATTATACGTTATTACAGTTTCATTATCAATTGACTGTAAGGATTACAGTTGCCTCGAGAGGACATTTGACGGTTGGCTTCATGTTTTACTAAATTTCAAGTGTTGTATATTCCATATGCTTTGCAGCATTCTCTTCGTCAACAATGCCAAGACAATTTTATGTTTTTTAGTTTTAGATCTTATAATTAATGTGATTTTTGTAGTTACTCTTGCTTATTTTATATAAAAAAAATTTTACATATATGAGTTGCGATATCACATGATTTTTTAAATAGTGCGGTAAAGAATATTGTATTCTTTTTTGATGAACTAAAGAATATTGTATTCTGAGTGAACAGAAATTATGAAATTCTTGTGAAAGACACGATACCGTTCTATGTGGAGGTATGATATTGTTCACCTAAATTTTTGACAGGTATTATTGTTAAAAAATATTATTCAATTTATATTGTGAATTGCACATTTCATTTTTGGAAGAAAAATTTATTGTGATTATAAATACGTGACCAAAATATTATGGGCATATATGTTGGCATACATTTATTTATGATCAATTTATAAATTGATGATGTCATTTCAAAATAGATAATGATATGACAAGTTTGCATTTTGGGCAGGCACTTGCTGCTTATGATAAAGGGTATTCGTATTGTACAAAAAAGATACAATGGTATTTAGTCTTTGGTCGCATGAATGAATTTAAAAAGAAATGCTTAAAGTAGTATATGCTTTTATTTCATTGGCTAATATTACTATATGGCGGAAAAATGTATATAAATAAATTATGTGATTGATTAACTCTTGCCATTATTGGATCTCATGTCAACATTTATTCGGTCAGATGAATGTTAAATATATAATAAAAAAGTGAATATGAAAAATAGATAAGTAAGATAAAAAAATAATACTTATATTTTTATTTTTAAAAAATATTATTTAATAATAATTATCAGAATATAATAAATATTATAAAAAAATTATATCATGAATTATATTACAACAAATAAACCAAACGCGTCCTAAATTTGTTGCCGAAAGGAAGTCCGTCCAAGGGACCATAATCTCCAGCTCCAGAATCCCAAGCAAGACACGAGACCTTCATGCAAGTTCTCTAGAGAGGCTCCTATCCTATCTTTGGACAGTAGAGTTGTGGTGGACGAACGAGCTTTACAATCTTATACTACTCTTTTGCTTCCTTCAGATGGATCTGAGCAAGCCACATCAGCTTCTCATGTCAGGGAAGGACCAAGGTTTGCTCAAATAGGAGCAGTCGCCTCCCTAAGAAAATTGATCTTGTATGATGAAACAATCTTTTATATGGTTTAACAACTAGCAAATTTTCATTCATATGTACAATATTTAAAATTTTCCCCCCTCAAAAGATGGCGCAGCGCATTACAGCTTTCCGCGTCCACATACTATTTCTTCTGGCTCTATTTTTGTATCAAATTAGATCATCTACATATATATATATATATATATATATATATGTATGTATGTATTCCGAGAGAAAGTGATATTATAGGTCTCACTTCTTCTCGTTGCACTTTTTTTTTTTTTTCTCTTTCTCTATTCAAATGTGTTATATATATTCAATTTGTGAATATAGAATGTTCGGGCTCAACCTTGCATGTCATGTAAGCTCCACTTCAGCCTCACAAGTCAGTATCTGTTGGCCACATCAGCTACAAACATAACAATAAGGACCAAAGCTTAAAGAATTGGAAACGAGGGATCATTTTTTTTTTTTCAAGAAGGAAAAACTGTAAGGATCAATTGAAATACTTAAATAAACTGGATCAAAATAATTAATTCTCCAAAATAAAAAAGGATATATTACTCTCTTGTTCTCATGAGAGAGAATTAATTATATTATTTTCTTTCTATTGTAAAAATTTGCATTTTCCTTCTTTAAAATATCTCAAAATTAAATTCATTTTGACTAAAATATCCTCAAATTTATAAGACAATTATTTCTTAAAATTTAAATCTAACAAATTATAAGTCAATAATTAATAATATTTAATTTTAACACTAATTCGTGTATTAATTATCTATTAAATCAATATAAGTATTGTTATAAATATAATAATATTTTAGACTAAATTATTATTATTTGTTTTAAACACAAAATAAACAATAATGAAATAAAAATGTCAAGAAATTATTTTTAATAAGTTATGATTTTAATAAAAAATTATTATTATTATTATCTTTGAGAATATTTTAGTATAAATCTATCATGAGTAATTTTTGGTTCAAGAAGGCAGTGTAGATTTTTCGTAACAGAAAGAAGATACAATTAAACCAATCTTAGAGGAGAAAAAAAGTAATTTATTCAAAAAATAATGAACGAATAACTGAATAATTAAGTTCATATAATCAATTGAGTTAATAAAGCGACTATATAATTCAACTTTTCACGACGTGCCAAATTTGGTCTTTGAAAATATGAATTTTTTTAAAGTTAATTCCCTAAAGATTAAATATTTTATTTTAGTCCTTAAAATATTTTTTTGGTTTTAAAACCAAAGTTATGTTAACCTTATTAACATATAGTAATGGGACAGGTGGCACGTAGTTTAACAGCATGACTGATGTGGCCATTAAAACGCTACATAGACACTCCCTTTTTTTTTTTTTGGGTTTTTCGTAGACCTCTTTCAATCTATGCATTTTTTTAGCTACCAAAATATTTAAAGATTGTATAACTCATTCTATTAGATCATAATACTTGTTTGGTTAACTATCTATTAAGAGACTTGACGTGAGTATTATTTTAAAATAGAAACAATCTTTTGATAATTAAAAAGGGATATTTAATTTTTAAGATATTAAATTGGGATAAAAAATATCTTTAGGAAAAAAGTTCTTATTGAATATTTTTTTAAAAAATATAAATTATTAATTATGTTTTAATATATAGCCAGCGGTTATAACTCCAAAATGGCAAACATTTATAACATTATAATGACCATAAATATCATCATGTTGGCCACGTTCATATGCTTTCATTTGTGATAAAAGGCCAAGTTGGATTTTTTGGGCACTTATAATAGGATGACCCAATAGAGAATTTAACCTAGCTTGTTAATTTAAATAGTTGAAATAATTAATTATTTAGCTAATAATTAATTTTTGATCTTGAATTTTGAAATTTAAAAGGGGTTATCAATTTGTTATTATATCTCTTCTTAAGATATATAAAAGGAGCTAGAGCAAAATTTTAACCCTAGTTGAAGAGCTGCACCCAAAAAAAAAAAAAAAGAGAAAAAAGAAAAAAGACATAATATAAACTTTTCTTTTGAGAATTTTGGATGCACTTGATGTGAATTAAAATGCAGTGTTTGATCAATTGATTTTGCATAAATCACAAGGCTAGTCATCAAAATGAAGCATGAGCAACCAAATACAAATTCTATCTAGTACGGAGTCATACCATCGCAAATTTTGAATTAATTTTCAATTTTTTTACTTCAAAGCTTACCTTGTCTTTTATGGTGACAAAATGGTAAAGAAATGAAGGAGTAATCTTATGTTTATATATATATATATATATATATATATATATATATATATATATATATATATATATATGTATGTATATGCACTTTATAGACCCTAAATCCTCATATGCCTAAAATAGTCCAATCCACGTTACCAAGGGCCAAAAACTTAGGGCATATTGACTTCATATAATATATTGAAACAGCAAGTTGTTCTAAGTAGTGTGATTTTGCCAAAAGCAAATTGTTTTGAATAGCATAGCTCATCTAAAAGAAACATGCCAAGTTGGTTAAAGTTATGATTAGCTTACCTTTTTCTAGAGTATAAATAAAGCCCCCATTGCCTTGCGCGGAGCATAGTTGATATAGCTTACAACTCTCATAATTTATATAGTACTTACATTGATGTTCTGACACTTTTAATTGTTAGTAACTCTCTTATTTTTCAAGCAATACAACTTTTCTTTCCCTGAGCTTTTTCTCTGTCATTGTTGTCATCCCCCATCATTAATTAACATATATTGCTTGAGAAATGAGGAAGATAAAAATTGGAAAGAACAAATTTTGAGGTGTGATAATTTATTTTCTTTAAAGAGATAATGCTTACATACTTCGAGAGATTAGTGGATTTCAAGGTCCAAGTACAACAACATAATTTAAAATTTTTCCCAAAACCTCTCAAGGATCCTTGTCGAAAGGGCATAAACAGGTGATAGGAATGTTATCTTTTGCATAGATTGCTTCCTATATATATATATATATATATATATATTTGTTAATGATGAGTTGTATTGCTTGAGAAATGAGGAAGATAAAAATTGGAAAGAACAAATTTTGAGGTGTGATAATTTATTTTCTTTAAAGAGATAATGCTTACATACTTCGAGAGATTAGTGGATTTCAAGGTCCAAGTACAACAACATAATTTAAAATTTTTCCCAAAACCTCTCAAGGATCCTTGCCGAAAGGGCATAAACAGGTGATAGGAATGTTATCTTTTGCATAGATTGCTTCCTATAGTCAAGTCCATATCTATTCAACTCAAACTCCCAATCACATGAGCGCACGAACTCCTTCGAATGCATGTATTCCCTAATGGTTTTGCATTCTCTATGTACGTAGGCAGGGAATCACAAACTTAGATAAATGATTTTGCATTTCTATAGTATCCATATGCAAGTAGGCCAAAACTCCAATCTTAAATGAATGGATGGAGTTTCTCTTCTCTCAATTTCTACTAAAAGACTCTTTCGCTCTATTTGGTAGCTTACACTTGGTTTCGTCTGTACCTTTTCAAAACCCTTAATTGCTTATTTATAAATAAATGCCTAGGGTTTTATAACGTCCAACTAATAGGCCTTGGCCAAATAAATGATAAGTGAAGAAATGATTAGGCTTTAACTATTGACCTAGTCTAACAACAGCCTAAAAAAGGATGTAATATAATTTTAATAAAATCCAAAATGAATGTGATATTACTTCAATATAAACTAGTAATATATTATAATGTAATATTGTAATATAATATGATATAATATAATTATATATATTTTGGGTTATATTCTAAAGATTTCTAGTCTAATTAGGAATTATAATTATAGTAAATTAACTCTAATTTTGACTTATTGTTTTTGTTTGACCCTATAAGTTCTTATTACATTGGTAGTGATATGAAAAAGAATCGTATTTTAGAATTATAGATAGTAAGTGGTATCAAATAATACATTATTGTCATCCAACTAATAAGAATGTCTATGATTTTACATACCTAATTTATGACCAATATTCCATATAGTTCAGTTCTTTTTATTTAGATATCCAGATTGAACTTGAGGCATGGAATACGTTATCCTCTTTTTAATTTAATCTATATGTTCTAGATCTTTGAATAGATTAAATTAAAACAAATTAATCAATATCACATAGTGATTCATTTGAATATTGATTTATTTGAGTATGACCATACATATCTTAATCTCACTCAATCGAGAGGCCTACAAATATCACTTCTCTTATATTGAAGGGGCAAAATCTCATTTGTATCACTTACATCCCTTGGTATGATTTGTGATACACCTATTTACCACCTTTTTTATCATCCTTATTAAAGATGATGGTTGGTAGCATCAAAGTACATGACTCTTTATATAAGGAATTATAGTGATTTCAGGTCAAAAGATAATGTACATCATGGCTAATATGAGAATTGTTTATGACATATATCGATCCATGTAACACTCTCACAACGGATCTATCTAATACCTTTATTCTCTAACACATACCCATGTAATGATTCAAAATCTCATATTCATGACTATAGTTATCAGTTAATATACATATTAGTCTCATTGCATTATTACTATTCCAATTCATAATAATACTCAACTAGGAACAATTTAAGAATAATAAATTATTCTATGGATAATTAATATATTTATTTATATTATACAGATATAACATCAAAGATAATAATTAAAATACTTTTGTTTATCAAAATATAATAAAATGTGTATAAGTACAATCATTTTATAATTGACTTCTAAGACATACATCAACAAAGATTACAGACAAAAAGAAAAAAAGAACAACAACAAAGAAATATAAAATAGTTAAACTATTTTAAAGGCTCAAGTTCAAACCCAGGTCTATTAACACACTGTGTGTGTTATTTCGGGTAGAAAAAGGTGGTGGTTTTTTAATCTTATTTACCTTCTTTATGTAAAGGTTGCCGACTTAAACAGGTGAGTACCTAGGTTATTGTATTCGAGAGGTATTGAATCTGAATGTCCACTGCACCGGGTGACATAGCAAAATCAATATAAGAAACGTGTGAATTACCTTAAAGAGAACAAGATTCGTGCGCTTCACCTCAGCATCACATTTATTACTTTTATTGATAATATTCACCTCTTCCTTTTGGTGTTTATTCTTATTTTTCAGGTTATTGCAGCAACAATTTTAAGGTAATATATGCTTAATTCTATGAACACAGCAAATGAAAAATAAAAATGGCGGTTAGTATTTTAGTTACTATTTGAAAAAATTACTTTTTATATTTATATGTTTTTGGCATATTTATTTTAATTTTGTGAGCTTATAATTAAAATAATACTATATTTTGGTTGCTCACAGAAATGGGTGATTTATTTATGAGAAAAATTCCACCATCATGAGATACCCAAGGCATGTGCCTTTATTATTTATTAACTTGGCTGGATATTATTTGAGTATATTATGTTTTGAAGCACGTGCGTTTCAGCTTCATGGCCTTTATAAGCAACGTTTCCGGGGATATTGACTTGTTTGAGCATTGTCTAAGGGCCTTGATCGCCTTGTCCACGCAAACGTAGATGCTGTATTGGTAGCCATGAATTGACCATATATGATTTTTAGTTTTTACCCACATTAACGGTGCAATTAAATTGCATATATAATTATTTTGTGAAAATATTATATTTAAATTTATGACTATAAATCTTGAATTTTTTAAAAGTTTCTAATGTACATGGCTTTACACCTTTATATTTTGGCTTAAATGGCTCTAATTTAGGCTATGTTTGGGAGTTTAGGAAAGAATGGAATGGAACGGACATTAATGGAATATAATAGAATGGAACAGAATGGAATAGAACTTTACGGAACATACCATTGTTTGAGAGTTTTACAGGGAGATAGAATGGTTTTATTTGACCATTGTTTGAGAGTTATTATAAAATGAATGGAATGGAATAGAATAGATAAAAATTATTTTTTTCCAATGTTACCCTTATAAATTGCTTTAGATAAAAAGTATGAATAAATTTTCAAAATTCTTCTCATATTACACAATAACTAGATGAAAAATATTTTAATAATAATGATGATGTGATAAAATTCATAGTACATGAATTTTATTTATATTATTTTTATGTTTGTACAAGACCAATTAGTTTCTAAATTAAAAATTTTTAAGATAATTAATTATTATTTAAAATCTTTGTTATTAGTCAAGAATCAAGTAGAATATTTATTAAACACTAATAATAATAATAATTTAAAATTAATGTTCAAAACAAGGCCAACTAAAAATCATCAAAACAAAATAGTTCTTGTCTATATATCCATAAACTAAGGTGCACTATCATCATTCTTAGAAGAAATTAGAAGCATTACAATCTCTTTGCGCATCTCTGGGGGACAACCAATTAGTGTTCTTTGAGCATCAATATCTCGCACTATATTCACATAAGCTTTGGTTAATATGCTTCTGTCTAATTGCAATCATTCTAAAAGAGCCCAAACTTCACTCTCCAACATAGGACGGGTTTGTTGACTCCTAGAAAAATCTTCAGTGCACTTCTTAAAAGTTTCAACCATGCTATTTAAAGACTTGGCAAACATCTCGATGCCTGTATCTTCATTTCTTACTTTGCTTTTTTTCTTCTTGTTTCTTGATGTGGTTGTAACTTGAGATTTTTCTTCTAGAGAAATGTCTACCTCTTCATCATTGTTTATACCAAAGCCATCCAAAGTTGCTTCATTATTAGATATTAAGATGTCGATGTCTTCTATTGAATCAAATTCAAGTCTATTTGATGAAGATCTTCTTTGTTTAATGATGTAACACGCGTAGGAAAGAAAATAGGGAGAGATATTAGAGCAAAGAAGAAGAGGAAGAGAAGATAGAAGAAATGAGGAAGATGTAGAAGAAATAAAGGGATAAGAGGAAGAAGGGAGAGAGAGATGCAGATATTTTGAAAATATTTCTTATTATTCAATACTAGATTCTGAACTAATATAAATGTAAAGACTTATATTTATAGAAATCTAATTCTAATCCTAATAAAAGATAATTTCTAATAATAAAAGATAAATATATAAAATCCGAATCCTATTAAAAGTCACATATTTAATTTTAAAATAATTTAAAAACTAACCAAAAGATAAAAAGAAATATTTTATTTACTTTTCTAGAATTAATGTTTTCTAGAACTAATAATTTTAATATATCTATACTAGGATTTTCATAATTTTATATCAGTTAAATAAGATTAAAATAATTTTATAATTTAAATATTTAAACTTGGTCATTTTATCCTTGACCCTCCAAATTGGGGGGACAAGAAAAAATGAATTTTCGATGGCTTGGGATGGCTTGAGAAGCCATTCCTTACCATTCTACTCACCCCTAAAAAAAAACTTTTAAATAATGGTTTAATTCTTAAATCCATTCCATTCTACTCCATTTTCCCTTAAAATAAACTCCCAAACATACCCTTAGATCCAACGGTATAAAGCAAGACTATTGAAATGTGGCTAATTAAGACCATTAAGTTCATATCTAGAATGGGCAACGGTAGGGAATGCCAAGCTCCTATGGCCAATAAGATATATATTAAATCTGCCCGTGGGTCGAAAAATTTAGCCAACCTAATAAATTTGGCTTTAAAAAATTATTTATGAGCCTAATAAAAAATGAGCTCATTTAAAAAATAGCTTGAATATAATATAGATTAGGTTCAGATTTTTTTTTTCAAACCCTGCTTGGATACTAATCCAACCCATATTGCAATCAATTTTTGTATATTGCTAATTCAAATATGTTTTGGGCGAGTATCATATTTCGTCTTCACTAGATAAAAAAGCGCTAGGGAACAGAAAATTAATTGCAAGAATATATATAATGATGGAATTTTTTTTATTACAAACGATTACATTAATTTAAAACATAATAATTATATTTAATAATTTACAATTTAAATTTATGAAAATATTTCTTGAGATAAAAATGAAAGAAAATAAATACTGAATTAAAATATTTGCTAACATGAAAAAGCAATTTATGCTTTGGTGTTTCATATGTCCAAGCTTCTAGTTGGCTGTTGATTTTCTTGAACATCAGTTTCCAAGTTCACTTTATTATATATCTAAGTTTACAAGTTTTGATTCAAGTTAACTAAATAAGAATGACAGCTAGTAGGGGTGTTCATGGTCTTCTAGCTAACCCAATCCAATCTGACCACAATCAAGTTGAGCCAAAAAAAAAAAAAATTTCAAGGCTAGGTCAGCCATATGAGTTAGTATAGCTCAACCCTCTAACTAAAAGAAAATTTTTTTAGGGACTTCTATAAAAATTTTAATTTTTTTAAAAGAAAATTGTAATTTTATAAAAACTTATATAAAAAGTTTGTTAGATAATTTTATAATTTTTACTAAAAATTTCAAAAAAAAAAAGATTCCACCAACCTAGGGTTATTGGCCCAACCTAAGTAAGCTTCAAATTGAAACTCAATTAAAATTGAGTCGGATGCTAGGTTAGGGGTTTTGACCACAGTATGTTATAGGAAAGTTTGAATTCTTTGAATGCCCTGCCGTCATTTTAATTTTTTTGAATACATTACAACAATTTTTTTTTAATTCTTTTAAGGACATGTCTTATTTTTGTTTTTTAAAAAAATAAAGTTTTTTGAAGGACACGATTGCTTTTTGAAGGACACGGTTGCAAAGCAACCTGTCTTATTTAAAAAAAATAAAGTTTTTTTTATGCTTTTTAAAAGGCTGTCCTACATGTCAGGGTCAACCTGACACGCTGGACAGGCAACCGTGTCCTTTTGTGCTGCCTGTCAAGGTCAAGCCATTTGAACTTGACATGTAGATAATGTTGCCATGTGGCAATGCGTAATTGATGAAACCAAATTACGCTGCCACATGGCAATTTCTCAATAAACATCAGAATTATCTTCAATTTTTTTTATCATTACCTATTTTCTTCTTAAATACGGCACTGTTCTTCTTCCCCGTAATCTTCCTTCTGCCATTTTTTTTCATTCCATGCAAGTGCTACTTCTTTCTTCTTCTTCATGTAAAAATTTTGGTTGATGTTTGCTTCCTTCGTCCAACTCCCAATTCGTGCAAGATTTTACTGCAATGAAGATGGTAACCTCCTTCAACATTTTTGGGTCAGTTCAAAAGAAGAAAGATAAGTAGAGGAAGAAGTAGTCCCGGAGTCATTACAAGAGAAGGAAGATAACAAGTAGAAGTGGTCCCTGAGATTCTGATCTGATATGAAAGCACTTATTATAACTATTTTTTTTATTAAAAATATAATTATGTTGTCAATTTAAAATTGAATATTTTTTATAAATGTATGTGGTTAATTTAGAATGTGGAATGATTATTTATATTTGTGTTTTACAAACTCAGTTGTAGTTGGGAAAAAATTGTAAGGTTTGGATAAAATAGCCTAGAAAAAAATAATTTATATTTTTTAATGTAAGAAGATGAAGTAAATTTTAAAAATATGTGGTAGAGGTTGAAAAAATAATAAATTTAGGAAAAAAATTTACTATAGTGTAAAAGAAGTTTGTAAATATTAAATGCTATAATGGGTAAAAAATTGAAAAAATATTATGAAAAAATGTTGTAGAAGAAGATTATAATATGGGAAATAAGAATGAAAAAAATGGAAAAAGTGATGAGGAATGTTAGGGAAAAATAAAAGTGAGGCATAAAATATTGTTGAAGAATATAGGAGGGAAAAAAATTTGTCAGTGTGGAATATTATAATCGTAGAAATTTTTGAATCGACAATTACAATGGAAACTAGAAGAAAAAGTTACAAATGTTATAAACAAGAGAGGTGTGGAAAAAATATTGTGAAAGAATAGTGTAATATGGGAAATAAGTATGGGAGAAAAATGAAAAAATTGTTAAAAAATATTAGCTAGAAAAAAAAGTTGTGTGAAGAAGTATTGAAAAAAAATATAATATGGAAAAAGTTGTCAATATTGAGTATTATAAAGGTGAAAAATACTTAACCAAAAATCATTATAAAAAACAGTTATAAATGTTATTAAAAAAAGATATGAAGAGATATTGTAAATAAATATTAAGATATGGAAAAAAAATGGAAAAGAAATGTTAAAGAATGTTGGGAGAAAGGAAAAGTGACGCAAAAAAAATATTGTTAGAGAGTATAAAATGGGTAAAAATATTAAAGGATTAATATGGAAAAAAAATAAAGAAAATATTGTAAATATATATTATAAAAAAATATTGTAGAAGAAGATTATAATATGGGAAATAGGAATGAAAAAATTGAAAAAGTGATGAGGAATGTTAGGAAAAAATAAAAGTGAGGTATAAAATATTGTTGAATAATATAGGAGGGAAAAAAATTTGTCAACATGAAAAACTATAATAGTAGAAATTTTTGAATCAATAATGAGAACAAAAACTAAAAGAAAAAGTTACAAATGTTATAAATAAGAGAGGCATGGAAAAAAAATCATAAAAGGATAGTGTAATATGAGAAATAAGTATGGGAGAAAAATGAAAAATTGTCAAAGAATATTAGCTAGAAATAAAAGTTGTGTGAAGAAGGATTGAAAACAATATAATATGAAAAAAGTTGTCAATATTGAATATTATAAAGGTGAAAAATATTTAACCAAGAATCATTATAAAAAACAATTATAAATGTTATTTAAAAAAAGATATTAAGAGATATTGTAAATAAATATTAAGATATGGAAAAAAATGAGAAAAAAATGTTAAAGAATGTTGAGAAAAAAGAAAAGTGATGCAAAAAAATATTGTTAAAGAGTATAAAATAGGAAAAAAATATTAAAGGATTAATATGGAAAAAAATAACAAGGAAAATATTGTAAATAGATATTATGAAAAAATTTGTAGAAGAAGAATATAATATGGGAAATAGGAATGAAGAAATGGAAAAAGTGATGAGGAATGTTAGGAAAAAATAAAAGTGGTGAGTCATACAAAAATAGTGTAATAATAAGAAAAATGGAAGTGAAAAAGTACAAAATATAAAAAAAATATCAGCATATCAGTATAATATAAAATAGTAATGAAATAATAATTTATAATCTTTCTGCTCTAGTTTGGATGTTAGTAATAATATTGATTGGGTAGGCAATATGAATAACGAGAAGGAGGTTATATGCATATATGCAAACGGGCAAATATGCAAAACCAAAGAGGGTGCAACATTTATTGCAGCTACAGTTGATGTAATGACGGTTGATTATAACATTTCGCCGGAGAGGTTAAAACAAGAAGTTGATGAACAGTGACAGTTGAACTCAAATAATATGTCTCTGACTTGGTGTATAGACATCTAGTGTATAGACATAAAATATCAAGCATGTAAGTTAATGAGGGACGCCAACATCCAAACTATGTGGGTGGCAAATGCAAAGTTTCCATCACAGTTAGGTTCAGTAGAATTGTATGTAAAAATATTGTCGAAGGACATAAACTTAAATGTGGCAACTCAAGCCACAGTTGAAAATGTGCCAGATCCCCTCCTATCATCCAGCCACGGTAACATCATCCACGAGTAGCTTGCCCTATTTATGACGTACTTTACAGGTAGTGGTGAATATCCACCAATTGGTTTGGTTGACTATACCTCTCATCCGAGTTCATCTCGTTTTCCAGTTGATGATATCTCGCACCTGTATTCATCGCATGAACCAATTGGGCCCCCCTTCTCCTCCAGAACATACAGAGGATATAATGGATGAATTTGAGGTAGAAGATGAACATGATGCTACACCTTACGATTGCTAGGACGATGGTTATACGGATGATGATGAAGACACTAATTGTGTAGATGTCACCGTGAATCCAGCAGCTCCCATTAATATTTATGATAACTCAACGGTTGCGTTCCTTGAACAAGTAGATGCAGATGGTGCGAGAGTTCTTGACTATGCCTAAATAGAGGAAGCAGTGATAAACATGAATGCTAGCTAAGAGTTACATGTAGGCATGCTGTAAAATGATCAGTGAGCTTTTTGTCAAGCAATAAAGATATATTCGGTTCGCATACAACACACTTTTAAGGTGTACCATTCCTCTAAGAAGTATGCAGAATATAGGTATCTTCAATATGTAATATTCGGTTCGCATACATCACACTATTACAGAAAGAAAGAAAATCATTGAGAGATAACAAAATACAATGGGGCTCATATGTTTCAGCATCTTTGTCGCTAGATTACCCGAAATTAGACTTTGATGTTATTTCGGTATACATTGTACCTATGGTGACTGAGAATCCCGGGGTATCAATCCAAGAGGTCATTGAGCGGGTCCATTCGATATTTGGGAATTGGGAGAAGTATTATGCTTTGTTGCTTAGGTGGCTGGCTGTTATTAACATTTCATGCCCGGCTCATACCATGACTTTATGCATAAGGAACCTGTTCTGACTAGCGTAGCTAATAGTGAGTCTGTCATATTTCATTAAGTATTTTGGACTTTTAGGCCGTGCATTGAGGCATTTAACTACCTAAAATCAATGGTCCAAATAGATGAAACTTTCCTTTATGGAAATTATAAGGGAACTGTATTAATTGCAAGTATACAAGATGGTGAAAGGAATATTGTTTCACTTGCTTTTGCAATAGTAGAGGGGGAAACTTACGAAGCATGGGTATAGTTTTTGTTTAATCTCCAAGCACATGTGGTGAAAGAAAAAAATGAGCTTTGCTTGGTTTCTGATTGTCATGCTAGTATCTTGGCTGCCGTGGCCAATCGGAGCATAGGGTGGTAGCCTCCACAGGCTTATCATATGTTTTGTCTTCGACATTTGACTAGCAACATCAACAAAAAATTTAGACTGCCGTGGCTAAAAAAATAGTTCACAAAAATTGGTACATCTTATTATCATTTAACCTTGTAATTATTCGTTTAGTATGATGATACAGTTTTGTTAGAATTACTATTTTTCGTATTTTTCCATGTCCAGGTTATCTATATGAGTAGTGCAAAGTTGATGAAGAATTAGCTCACATACGCCGACTTGACTCACACGCTGCTAATTGGATTAAGAAGATACCTAAGGGTCAATAGTGTCGGGCGTACGATGTTGATAGAAAACGATGGGGCCATATAACAACAAATTTAGCGGAGAGTATAAATGCAGTTTTTAAAGGAGTTAGGCTCTTACCTGTGCTTAGGTTGGTTCGGACAACATTCTACCGATTAACCAGGTATTGGGTCCAATGAGCCGAGAAGGCAACTATACAACTTCAAACAAGAGAAGTCATAGTTAAGGACATCGATTGAAGTTGACGCTTGAAGAGTATTAACATGTGTAGTTCGTAGATTTGATAGACGTGGGTCAACGTTTGAGATTGAGGAGTCATATGATCTAACTAATCGACAATTTGGCTGATCTTATAAAGTCAACTTAGTCGGTCGTACTTACGATTGCGGTGAATTTCAAGCTTTGAAATATCCTTGTCAGCATGTATTAGCAGCTTGTGCTCATGTTCGAGTAGACTACATACAGTATGTGGATCAAGTGTTTCGATTAGAGACTATTTTGAAGGCTTATGAGATTGAATTCCACCTTATTGGAGGTGAAGTGTACTGGCCCCAGGTTCAAGGGCTAACACTTATTCCAGATCTTGCAATGATACGCAACAAAGGTCGACCCAAGGCAAGTCGAATTCGAAATGAAATAGATTGGCAAGAATCCTCAAGAGATTTGCCACGATGTGCTTTGTGTAGGCAGACGGGTCATAATCATGTGATTTGTCCCTCGCGTTGCCCCCCGAACACATAGCTTTTTACTTTGCTAGTTTTTTTTCTAGCTAGTGTATTGCAGCTGCATTGTATTGCTATGTAATTTTTCATATGCTGCTTATCTGACTATGAACTATTCAGTAGTGGATGTTACATGTTTTGCTATTGTTGTCAAAGATGTTGCTTTCGATTATTCATTCTACTTTGTTTTGTTTATATCTACTATTTATTTTATTGTCTTATCATATGTTTGGTTAGGAGTTCGCTTGTTATGAATTAACCTATGTATTTATCAAATATCTTACTATAAGGTTTAGCTCAATATTATCTTATACCATTTGTAGTATAGAATTATGTCAGGCCCAAGACACGTTGTTCATCCAGGCCTAGAGGACGAGTCATTGTTGTATTTGCAGACTAGACACGTCTCTCAAGTAGTGTGGCTAAACAGGACATGTTATTATTGTATTGTAAAAAGTAAAACTTTTACTTTTTCCTTTTCTATCATTACAAATGGACTTGATTTTGATGCGGCCCTTGTTTCAACACTTGTTGAGTGATGGCGGCCTGAGACATATACTTTTTATATAATGCAGGGCGAGTGTACCATTACGCTACATGATGTAGTAGTACAGTTAGGTCTTCCAGTGGCAGGTTTCCCTATCACTAGTTCACTGAACTTTAATTGGTGAGGCGTTTATGGGATTCTTCTTGGGATTGAGAAGCCAGAGAAAGAGTTTGATGGCTAGAGACTCAGTATTACTTAGCTCGCCAATCATTTTGAGGCACTTCTAGAAAATGCAGATGAGAATGACATACTATATTTTGCACATACCTATATATTATGTCTAATAGGTAGAGTTCTCATGCCAGACAAGTCGGGACATAGAGTTCCCCTTATGTACCTGACATTCATCCAAGACCTCCAAGTAGTAGGTCAGTTTAGTTAGGGCTCTGCAGTATTGGCATACCTCTATAGAGAATTGTGCAATACTACTAATTATAAGGAGGTTAATATTAGTAGCTGTCTAACATTACTTCACTTGTGGGCCTAGGATCGGTTTCTTAGGCTAGCCCCTGCAAGGCCCCCACCTCCAGACCTTCAGCTTGATGTGTATGATGTGCTCCCTCCACTTGCTTACAGGTATGAATCCTATTGCGAGCTAAATACCTACTACATGGTTCATGTTGCTTATATAAATTAGAATTAATAACTATTTCCATTTACATCTTACAGGTGGAGGCGTATGGGTCAACATCCACGTCCTAGAAAATTAGCAATACAATATTACAAAGTATTGTTAGACCAAATGAGAGCTGATGAGGTTTAAAACACTTCTTATTGGCTTGTTGCTTAGTTACCTTAGTTATACTATATTCTTACATATTTTATTTCGTTATTTGTAGATCATATGGTGTCCATATGATGCAGATGATATATGCCAGTTGATACCTGACTATTGCCTGGTCTCCTCAGATATTTGGCTTGTATCTGTGCCACTTATTTGCTTTCACATTGTAGAGTGGTATTATACTGATCGTGTCCTTCGACAGTTTGGTTGGCTGCAACCAATACCGCATGCTCCCTATAATTTAGAAGAGATCATACACTTATGCTTAAAGGCAAGATTTATTTGGACTAGCAAAACGAGCATGAGAACTTCATACATGCTTGGTGAAGCTGGCAAGATACTTTATTACTTACACTGATATCATTAGAGCCTTTAGATCGTTCTTCAGAATATATGAAATGGTATTGAATGGTTACCCGTCAGTGGATTGATAAATGCTAATTTTTATATATTTTTACCCACATTTATTATTGTTTTTAATGATTAATTTGATCTTAAATGGATTTATTATACCATATTTGAATTTTTGGTCAATTTTGAGAAATAATATAATTTTTGAATTAATTAGGAGAATTTTTGGGTTTAAATTGATAATATTTTATTTTTCATATTTCTTTGATAGGTTGAATATTTCTAATCTTTAAAATATTTATTAAATTTGTGCAGATTTTTGGAGATGAATTAAGAATCAATGGTGTAAGACAATTTTGGGCAAATGAATTGAAGATTTAAAGTGAAATCAAGGGTCAAGATTGGAGCAGAATTCTTTTATTATTATTATTTTTTAATTACTTAGTGATGGCATTTTTGTAAATAGGATATTAAGTTTTCATTTTGTTTCTTGTGGAATAGTCAACGCAGGGAGGACGCCTGGAGGACAAATTTTGCTACTTCTTCATTGGTTTTTTGGACTTCACCTGGAGAGACGAAGAGGTGCACCTGGAAGCATCGAGTCTTCATTTTTTTTCATTTTTAGACTTCAGACGGAGGGTGCATCTGGAATGGGCGCCTGGAGAGAACGAATTGCTTCTTTATTCATTTTTCCTTTTTAGACTACACAGCAGAGGCGCACTTGGAGGAAGAGACTTCACGCGGAGGAAAAGACGCACCTACAGCAGAGACGCACCTGGACCCACCATCATTCATTCAACAAAGGCTATTTTCCTTTATCATCTTTTCATAGCGGAGAGCTTGAAGGAGTTTAGAGGAACAAAATCCATGGAAGCTTAAAGAAGGGTGGCACCAAGGTGGAGCATGGAGGAGGAAGGCTTGAGCTATTGATTTACATGGATTAAAGACCATTAGGGAGTTCTTTTCTTTCTACTTTTTCCTCTTTCCATTTCAAGAACTTAGGGATTTTCTAGTTTTAGGAATTTCTATGTGGATTTAATGTTGAGACCTAGTTTTAGGTTGAACAATGATTTTATCTTGGATTGTAATTGGAATTAGTGTTATTTGACATTAGAATTATATTTTGTAGTTGCTGGAATTTTGGTTTTCTAGACCTTATAATGTTAATTGGATTGATGTTTGAGTTCTCTTGTATTAATTTGATTAATATTATGATTTTAATTGCATATCTTAGTCTCTTGCGCTACTTGATTGTTGAATTGGGTAATATAATTGCTTAATTGTTCAATTAGGTAATTAAAATCAAATTTTTCAGAATTAATTGAATCCAATTGTTGAAGGATTTGATGAGTTTAATTAGTTTAATTACTTGCAAATTACTTGAATTAGCTAAGTGTTCCCTAGTTAAGTCAAGTGATGTGCATTTGAGCTTAGGGTTTCCTATCCTTGGATTAAGTTAATTAAATTTATTGGTCTACTGTCTAATCACTTCTCTTGGCCTCAATTAATTTTTGGTGAGTGATGAGAGCCAAAATCCCCTTGCAAGGCTTTGGTTGCCTCCTATTTGTTCTTTGCATTTTCACAATCACTTTAATTTCAATTTAGAGCAATTTAGTTTAATTACTTGTTTAGTTTTTCTCTTTTAGTTGAAATTTAATTTCTTAATTAAAACCCTCCCTAATTGCATGCATTTAGTCCAATTAATTTTGCATTTAGCGTAGAGATAGTTTTCTAAAATTTGCATAGTATTTTAAGCATCAATTAATCACCTAGATTCGATTTAAACTAACCCCTAAATTGCTCATTGGGAAGAATGACCTAAGGTTGACCTATACTATATTAAATCAATCTTAGTTTAATTGAGTGCTTAAACGACTAAGGCATCATCAATTTTGGTGCCATTGCTGGGGAGCAATGATTTAGGTTTGAGTTTTTAGGTGTTTTCCCCTATTTTTTTCATTATGATTTTGTCATTTCAGTTGAATTTTCCTAAGTGTTCTGTTCTGGAATTTTGTTTGTCACTACTCAGAAAATTTTGATATTTGGTGTTCCAAGGTTTTCAGGTGTTCTGAGCAAGACTAATACTTAAAAGTATTAGGTTTTATGTTTTTAGGGCAAATTCAAACGTTTTGACCACTTTTCTAAATTTTATTTGATTTTTGCGAATTTTTCTTGAATTTTCTAATTTTTTCGAATTTTCTTTTTGAATTTTTGTGTAATTTTTCTTGTGTTTTCTGAGTTCTCTAGTGTGTATTGAGTCTTTTAGGTTGTTTTGAATTTATTTTTTTAGTAGTTTGAATATTTTGTATTTTTTTTATTTACTACTTTAATCCTATTTTGTTGATGTTGTATGACTCGATCTTCTTTTAAAAAGTTGTTTGACTTTGATCCTGAAATTGAGAGGACATTTCATTAGTGAAGAAGAGTTAAAGTTAGTAATCTTGTAGGTAGTAGTTCTTCTAAATCTTATTCTGTTAAATCATCTGTTGATTCTTCTGATTCTAAAGCTAAAATGGGAGATCCTACTGATCATGATAATGCTATGACCATTAAAGAGTTGGTTTCACCTGATTTGCATTTTCAAAATTAGTGCATTAGTTATCCTGATATTAATACTGATCTTGAGTTGAAACCTGGATTTATACACTTACTTTCTAAATTTAATGGACTTGCAGGTGAAGATCCATACAATCATTTGAAGACTTTTCATATGATTTGCACTGCTATGAGACCTAGCAGTGTGTCTGAGGATCAGATTAAGATGTGTGCCTTCCCATTTTCTTTAGAGGGGTTTGCTAAGAGCTGGTTACTTTGACTACCCCCTGGATTCATAACTACATGGGACCAACTTAAGAAGATGTTTTTGAAGAAGTATTTCCCATCATCTCGCACTTCCTCTATTAGGAAGGACATATGTGGTTGCCGACAAATGTCTGGGGAGTCCTTGCATGAGTATTGGGAGCGGTTTAAGACATTGCTATCTAGTTGCCCTCATTACCAGATCCCAGATACTTTATTGATACAATATTTTCATGAAGGTCTTTTGCCTTTAAAGAGAGATTTATTAGATTCTGTTGCTGGAGGTGCTCTTCTTCACATGATTGTTAATGCTGCTTGGGAATTGATTGAAAACAAAGTTGAGAATACTTAATAATTTGGTACTAGACAACAAGCTAGAGTAAATGAAGTTGGGTCATATTCTTCAATCTCTGAGTCTCGTCTTGAGAACAAGATAGATAAGCTTGCATTTGTTATGGAGAAAATGGCTATGCTCCAAATGCATAATGCTTCCAACATGGCCAATTTTATGGGATCTTCTACCTCTTTCACCCCGCAACTGAACTCTTCAGCTCTAATTGGCCCACTTTGCTCTATTTGCTTATTAACTACTCATGTTACTGATGCTTGCCCATTCTTGAATGATAAAGTTAAGCCTTGCAATGCTGTATATTCTTCTAAGCCTATAAATCAAGGTGGCCAAAAATATGATCCATATTCTAATACATATAATTCTGGATGGCGTGATCACCCAAACCTTAGATATGGTAGTGGCCAACCTTAGCAACCACGGTTCAATCAGGGTACTAGTTCTAATGGTCAGGTGTTTCAACTAGTTAGCCAAACTGTGCCTATTCAAGAAGAGAGTTCAAGGTTAGAAAACAAGATGGATACTATGATGAAGCTTTTGATGGATAGGTTAAACCAAACAGATAAGGAACATTAACAGAAGGATTTGCAACATAGACAAGGGATTCAAACTCTTCAAACTCAAATTGGGTAGTTGTCTAATGCAATTAGTAACATATAGAGTCAAGGTTCAGGAAAGCTTCTATCCCAAGTGGTGGTTAATCCTAATGTTGGGACCCAATAGAATCCTAATCATGGTGAAGTTAATGCTATCTCTCTTAGAAGTGGCATGATAGTCACCTTTGCAGATCTTGTTGCCACTTAAGCTTCTAAGGACAAGGACGCTATCATTGATGATTCTTCTTCCACCTCTATATCACAGGATAAGTCTACTTTAGCAAAAACACAAGTGGCACCACAGGAAGAGCAAGAGAAGAAAGAGGAGGAATTACGCAAACAGGTTCTACCTTTTCCTATTAGGGTAGCTAAGACCGAAAGGAAGAAGAAGAAAGTAGAGATGTTTAAAGAGGTCTATGATATTTTCAAAAAGGTAGTGATCAATGTTCCATTAGTTGACTTGGTTGCACAAGTGCCTAAGTATGCAAAGTTTTTGAAGGAGTTGTGCACCACAAAAAGAAGGCTTAAGCATGACGGTAAAGTAAATTTGGGAGCATTTGTTTCTTCTCTTTATCAGATGCCAATGCCAGTGAAGTGTAAGGATCCTGGTAGTTTTCTCATACCATACACCATTGGTGACATTGAGTTTTCAGATGCTTTGGTGGATCTAAGAGCAGCAATCAATGTTATGCCAAAATCAGTCTTTTCTCAACTTTAAGGAGTAGATCTCAAGCCAACTAGCCTGATTACCTTCCTTGCTGATAGACGCTGTGTAGTCCCAGAAAGAATCTTAGAGGATGTCCTGGTCAAGGTAAAAGATTTCATAATCCTTGCAGACTTCTATGTTCTTGATATGGATAATAGTAGGTTTAGGCAAAAGGGACATTCGTCTTTGATTTTAGGTAGGCCTTTCCTTAAAATTGCTAGGGCTGTGATAGATGTACATGTTGGTACTTTGACTATGGAATTTGCTGGGAATATCATTAGATTTGATGTACTTGATTCTATGAGACACTAGTTGGATGATTGTGCTGAGACAGGGGTTAGTCTTATTGATGTGCTTGTTAATGATACTGCTACGGACTTTAGAGATAGCATGCTGAGTAGATCATGTGATATTGTTGGTTTAGATGATTTTGTCTCTTGTTCATGTCCTGAAATTGATGGTTGTGATGCTTGCACTGATATAGATCTTGCTGATATTGATGTTTTCACTGATTTTATTGAGAGTGCTAGAAATGATGTTTCTGTGCCTATTCATTGTAGTGGCGGTATTAGTGATCATTTATCTACCACTTCCATTGATTCAGATGGATTTTCTTAGTTACTTAGTATGATTGATGTTATGGATGAAGTTGATATGTGTTCATTACTTAATTCTGAGTTGTTAATTAGTATTGATCATGTTTCTGATGTAGAGGTTATTTCTAATTCTGTTTTGGATTTGAGTGCTACTGATGGCACTACTTCTGTTGATGATTTTGTAGATTGTGATGTATTTCCTGATTTTTCTGCTATCACTATTTCTACTGATGATTCGCAAGTTGGGAAAGTCTCCTCTTCTGTTTGTGAGTCTTCAGTGTAGGTTTCTAGTTTGGTTGACATTAATTTGAAGCCGCTTATACCTTCAGCTGAGCAAGCTCCTTCTTTGGAGTTAAAGTCACTTCCTGACTCACTGAAATATGTCTATTTGGAAGAAGGTGAGAAGTTACCAATGATTGTAGCAGTGACATAGCCATGGAAGAGAAAATCCGCCTCCTTGAGGTGCTTAAGTGAAGGATAAAAGCTATTGGATGGACTTTCGCTGATATTCCTGGGATCAATCCTGATGTATGCATGTATCGGATTTTACTAAAGGATAGTGCCAAAGCTGTGCTACAGCCACAAAGATGATCTAATCCACTGATTTTTGATGTGGTAAAGAAAGAGGTTTCTAAACTTCTTTCTACAGGTATAATCTATCCTATTTCTGATAGTCAGTGGGTTAGTCCAGTTCAGGTAGTCCCAAAAAAGACTGTTATTACTATGATGCATAATGATGAGGGTCAATTAATTCCTATTAGGGTCCAGAATAGTTGAAAGGTATGTATAGACTATAGGAAATTGAATTCTATGACTAGGAAGGGTAATTACCCATTCCCTTTTATTGATAAGATGTTAGAGAGACTTGCTGGTAGATCCCATTATTGCTTTGTGGATGGCTTTTCAGGATATTTTCAGATTTGTATTGCATCTGAGGATTAGGATAAGACCACATTTACATGTCCGTTTAGAACCTTTGCATATAGATGCATGCCATTTGGCCTATGTAATGCACCAGGCACTTTTCAGCGTTACATGGTTTCCATATTTTTTGATTTACTTGAACATTACATGAAAATTTTTATGGATGATTTCACTGTCTATGGTGATTCTTTTGATGCATGCTTAGCTGATTTGGATAAGGTTTTGGAAAAATGCATTAAATATAATCTTGTGCTGAATTTTGAGAAAATATCATTTCATGGTTAGGAAAGGAATTGTTTTAGGACATGTTGTTTCTTATGATGGCATTGAAGTAGATAAAGTTAAAGTTGATATCATTTCATCTCTTTCATATCTTTTTTGTGTGAAAGATGTGTGTTCTTTTCTTGGGCATGCTAGATTTTACAGGAGATTCATTAAGAATTTTAGTAAGATAGCATTGCCATTGTCTCGTTTACTGCAGAAAGATATATGTTTTATTTTTGATGATGCTTGCAGGTGTGCTTGGGATGAGCTGAAAAAGAGACTTACCCACCTCCCATCATTTGGCCGCTTGATTAGAGCCTTCTATTTAAGCTCCTGTGTGATGCTTTAGATTATGCACTAGGTGCAGTTCTTGCCCAAAGAGTGGAAAAATGACATCATGTCATAGCCTATGCCTCAAGAACATTGGATGCTACTCAGGCTAGTTACACCACCACAGAGAAGGAGTTATTTGTGATTGTCTTTGGGCTAGAGAAATTCTGATCCTACATCATCCACATGAAGGTGGATCGTCTTTACAAATCACTCAGCTATCAAGTACTTGTTCAAGAAGCCAAACTCCAAACCCCGCTTGATTAGATGGGTAGTATTGATACAAGAGTTTAATGTGGAGATCTGTGACAAGAGTGGTGTAGAGAATATGATAGTTGATCACCTGAGTAGGATTGAGACACCTTTAGTAACATCTTCTCTCCCCTTAGATGATTTTTCTGATGATAGGCTCTGTGTGGTTGGTATGTCTGTTTCTTGGTATGCTGATATAGCAAATTATTTAGCTGCATCTGTTTTGCCTGCTTATTTGAATAAAAACCAATTAGATAAATTTAAGAGAGAGGCTAGGTACTATTTTTGGGATGATCCTGATTTGTGGCATATAGGTAGTGATCAAGTGATTAGGTGATGTGTTCCAAAGCATGAGCATGAGTCCATACTGTATTTTTGTCACACTCTTGCATGTGGGGGAAATTTTAGTGCTAAGCGTACCTTTAGGAAGGTGTTAGATAGCGGGTTATTTTGGCCTACTCTATTCCATGATGCCCATGTGTTTTGTAAAAATTGTTCACGATGTCAATTTGTGGGTAATCTTTCTAGAAAGCAAGAGATGCCTCAACAACCCCTTTTATTCTGTGAAGTTTTTGATATTTGGGGTTTAGATTTCATAAGACCTTTCCCTATTTCATTTGGCTATCTTTATATTTTGTTAGCTGTGGATTATGTGTCAAAGTGGGTTGAGGCAATCCCCACTCGTACTGATGATTCTTTTGTAGTGGTTTCTTTTATCAGGTCTTACATTTTTTGTAGGTTTGGGATTCCAAGAGCCATCATCAGTGATCAAGGCACTCATTTTTGCAATCGGAGTATGCAAAGCTTGCTTAGCAAGTATGATGTGATGCATAAGGTGGCTACTCCGTATCACCTCAAACAAATGGCCAAGCAGAGATCTCCAATAGAGAAGTCGAGCTCATTTTAGAGAAGACTATGCAACCCAACCGAAAGGATTGGAGTAAGAGGTTAGATGATGCACTTTGGGTATATCGCACAGCATATAAGAGCCCTATTGGAATGTCTCCATACGGGATAGTCTTTGGGAAAACGTGTCATTTGCCAGTAGAGGTGGAGCACAAGGAATATTGGGCAGTTAAGAGGTGTAACCTAGATTTTGCCAGTGCTAGTGTTGAAAGGAAATTGCAATTGCAAGAGCTTAAGTATATAAGAAGATAAGCCAATGAAAATTCTAGGATTTACAAAGAGAGAACCAAGGCTATTCATGACAAGTTTATAGTGAGGAAAGAATTTCAAGTAGGCCAAAAAGTGTTTCTTTATGTTTCTAGATTGAAGTTAATGCTTGGAAAGCTCCGCTCTAGATGGGAGGGCCCTTTTATTGTCACTAATATTTTTCCTTATAGAGTTGTAGAGATCCAAAGGGAACCAACCAGGAGATGCTTCAAGGTCAATAGGCACTGCTTGAAACCTTTCTATGAAGGATACCCCACTCAAGCAGTGGAGGTTGCTACACTACAGGACGCCACATAGCCTTGGTTATATTCTTTCCCTTTACTCTTTTTACTTTGCATTGTCATATTATTGAGCTGGGCTATGCTGGATGTTATTTTTCCATGATTTGCTCTGTTTGCTATGCATTGAGGATAACGCATTGTTTAAGTGTGAGGGAGGGATGATTTAATTTTGCTTGTAAATAGTTTTGTTAAGTTTTTGGTTTGTACAATTTTTGGTGTTATCAAAAGTAAATTTTTGAAAAATATATATATAGAAATATTTTTTTTTGGAAATTTATAAAAATTTTGTTTTGAATGTGGCAATTGCAAGCTTCAAGTGGCTTGGGTATGATACATTCTTGATTCGAAGAGTAATTGATCATGTTTTGAGTAGATAAAGCTAAATGGCAATTGTTTTGACTTAGGTAGATCTAGGCTAGTAGTCATGACCTAGTGAGATTTTTGAGCATATTGCATATTTCTTTTCATGTGTGTATACCACCTATCTATTTCTTACTCTAGAGCTTGGCTTAAATCTTGTTTGAGACCACATTTGGTGCATTTGCATATATAGAAATGATAAAGGCATTCATTTTGTTTTTATCTGGTAAAAAAAAAAAAACCTACCTTTTCATGCATTTTATCCCTTGTTTTAACCCCTTTGAGCCTTTATTTACTTTCTTTCTTTTAACCCATAACCATTAAAAATAAATATTTTTCCTACCCTTGTTGAATGTCTTGGGAGTTGATTAGCATATTAATTTTCTTATTTTGGATGAAAGAACATGTAAATAGTTGGAATTTGAGTCGTTATGAAAAAGAAAAAAAAATTGAAAGAAAACAAGTATATAAAAAAAAACAAAGAAAGAATAAATGTATATATTCAAAGAAAAGAAATAAAAAGGAAGAAATAATAATAATAATAATAATAATAATAATAATAATAATAATAATAATAATAATAATAATAAAGGAAAAGAATAAAGGCCCTATTCAAGTTTTGTTTGTTTTGTTTCTTTCATTCCATATTATCTTATGTGGCATTGTTTTTCATTCTCCTAAGGTATTCAATTTTGGTTTTTCCTATCATTTGACCCTTCCTTTTTCTTAACCTTAGCCCAGTACAACCTAATAAAGTCCTTTTGATTTATATTTACATTTACTTGTTAGTGGTGGAGAGCTTACATTTTTGTCAAGCTTTTGAAAAGAGAATTGGATAGGTTGGTTTTGAGTGTACATACAAGCCTAAACACTTTTGAGTGAGAGTGATATACACATTACCTTTGGTAAGAGATTGCTAACTTGGGTTTTCTCTTGTCAAGTTAATTGCCATGGTGTCTTTAATCTTAATGCATGTAATGATTACTTGGATAAGAAAGATGTTGAATGTTTTGGTTTACTTTTGGCTTGTGATTAGAACGTTCACTTTTTGTAGTTTTGTTTTATTCCTCTTGTTTTTCCTTGATTTTGGTTTGCTTTGCCAGGAGTGCAAAGAGATAAGTGTGGGGGAATTGATAAGTGCTAATTTTTATATATTTTTACCCACATTTATTAATGTTTTAATGATTAATTTGAGCTTAAATGGATTCATTATACAATATTTAAATTTTTGGTCAATTTTGAGAAATAATATAATTTTTAAATTAATTAAGAGAATTTTTGGGTTTAAATTGATAATATTTTATTTTTCATATTTCTTTGATGGGTTGAATATTTCTAATCTTTAAAATATTTATTAAATTTGTGCAGATTTTTAGAGATGAATTAGGAATCAATGGTGTAAGACAATTTTGGACAAATGAATTGAAGACCATCATGACACGGCAGGTCCATCTTCTCCATGCTACCCATGCATTTTGTTGATTTTGGAGGTGTTAACTCTTTATTTTACATACCATGCAGTTCCATCTCTTATACACCTATCTTTGCAGACCAAACAATGTCTGCTTTTGAATTTGCTTATGGGTCATCTCCATATATTGGATCACAGCAAACGGGATATATCATACCACATCAGCAAATTCCTCAACTTCAATCCCCCAAGTTGAATGTGAATCCTGTGCCCTACCAAGAGGTGGAAGAAGAAGGAAACAATGATAACGAAGAAGATGAAGATGAGGTCAATAATGATGAAGACACCGAGCAAGAGGGTGAGGTACAGCAGGCAGAAGACGAAGACCATCATGCCCCATGACGGGGTCAACGGTTAAGAATACGAACTCAATGTGGCATAGGCAGCCATTTCTTTTGAACTTTATATATATATATATATATATTTCTCACTTCTATGTTTTCTTCCAAAAAAATTGAATTATGTCTATTTACCTAACGTATTTCATGACATATGAATGAACAAAAAGTAATGATGCTAAAAAAGTGATTTTTTTTTAATTTTCTTAACTATTTCATTAATAAAATATTACATGTATTTACAATATCAAGATAACGTGTAATTAACGATGCTACAAAACATTAACAACATATTATAAAAAAATTTTAATAACAAAGATTAAATTAAACAAACTTTAACTCACAGGAGCTTACTTCCAAATTAACATCTAAGTGGGACTATGGTAGTAAGAAGAAGCGATACCATGACCAAGATAAGGAATGCTAACTAAAAATTGTGCAAAGACAAAAGACATGGCACAAAAACAAGTGAAGCATCCGTGTCAAATAGCATGAAAGTATAATTGCTGTATCCATTTGCCTCTCAAAGATTATTTAATTTTATTTCTGTTCTTTCTGCTGCTTATTTCTCTTTTTCTTTCCTTTACTTTGCATGCCATGCAATCCATTGTGAAAAAAAAATAAAAGATTAGTGTTCAGTGTTGGATGTTGCATGCCAACTATTTCTTATCATTTTTTAACACTTATAGTCTTACTTTCAAGCCATAATAAAAATATTATTAAATTATAATTATGATAATACAATAGACATTACATAACAAATTTTTGAAACCTTTTCATTTTTTGTGAACATCTATGTATAACCTAATGTATCCTAAGTTTCCATTTTGCTTGCGGTTCAGCTAAAATGTCATTCAACTTCATATAAAATTAATTTTTTTTGTCCAACAATCTTTAAATTATAAACTATTGCTTCATTAATATCAACTAATTTATTATCTGTGGCGTTACTTGCTTCACTTAAAAAGCACATTTAATATGTTTTAAAATTATTTATTATAACTAAACTTAATTACCAAAATTTTTAATGAAATTATATTATTTATAAAGAATTTTAAAAACACTCAACCACGTAATATTAAACTATACAAATTATATACGTATTATATTATTATTATTAAAATATTATATATTTATCACACTTTAATTTACATAATAATAAAAAATGTAATAATTTATACATAAATTTCTTTTATAGAAATCACATCAAAAAATTAACAAAAGGATATAAAATTTTTTATATAAACATTATTGAAGTGCTATAGCAAATTTTTAATTGAAAATTAAAATATTCTTACCATTTTTTGAATAAAAAATATACAAATGATTCCCTCCTAATGCATTTTCCTAAAAGCCTTTTATTTATTTTTTAAAATAAATTAATTTTTAAATAAATTAAATTATTTAAGAAACAGATATAAAAATTTTTATATAAAAATTATTTAAGTGCTATAGAAAATTTTAAATTCAAAATTAAAATATTCTTTCCATTTTTTGAATATAAAATATAAAAATTTGAATATAAAAATGATTCCCTGATGCATTTTCCTAAAATCCTTTAATTTAATTTAATCTAAATAAATTAAATGGACACGGTTGAATTTATTTATTTTTTTAAATGGACATGTCCTTAAAAAAATTTAAAAAAAAACCTTAGTATTGTATCTAAGAAAATTAGATTAGCGACTGTGCATTAAGTGGATTATAAAATTCAAACAATGTATTTTAATCAAAATCCCAATCCCTGCCGGGTTAGGTCAAAGCCCAATCAAGCCAATGTGCACACTCAATAGCTAATTTATCACCACAACAAAGTCGTCCATTACCATTTGAAACATCACCAGGTAAAAAGTACAGTTTAGTTGAAAAATAATAATAATTTTGACTAAAAATGTAGTAACCTTGTTTAGTCGAAATTTGGTTAGCTGAAATTTTTTACTAATTAAAATTTAGTAACAAAACAATTCAATTACTTACTACTATTCAAACGAAATATAATAAGCAAACAAAAAGATAAAAGCTTATAAGTGGCAATTGTTTCGCTGTTTTCAAGTAAAATAAAATAAATTTTTTAATAATAAAAGAATAATTTAGTGTAACATATAATAATATACTGTATTTTGAAAAAAGAATATTTAATAGAAATTAATTATTATTAAAAATTAATACAAAATTACATATGTTTATATTAATAATTATAAATTCTATAAATGGTAAGTTAAAAAAATAGAAAGTAATAATATTTAATATTTAAAAAATAATTTAAATAAATAAAAAAGAATGAAATTAAATTTATAGACAATAAAAAGTCAAAATTTTTTATTAAACAATCAGAAATTTCAACTACACATCAGTTGAAAATTCCGACTAACAATCAATTGAAAAGTGTCAATTTGTATAAATTCTCTTTTATATTTTAACATGAGAAAATTTTTTATAAAGCAATAATTTAAAAAAATATTTCAATTTTAATATCAAATAACAATCTCATTATTTTTTCATAAAAATAACTACTATTATTTATTTTTATAATTAATTTTTCTAATATTTTTATTATTTTTTGATTATTTCTTCTAAAAGTGCTATTAATTAATTTTCTAGGTTAAAAAATAATATGTATTAAAATTGATGAATAGTTTAAAATATTATATTATATATATTTATAATTTATATTTTTTGGCTTTTGCCACAAAATTTTTTGTAATTTTTGTGTTTTTTAAGTTATTCTTCTAGTTGTGTTGCTTGTTATTCTTCAGTTTCTCCTACTTTATCTTGTTATGAATGTCAAATTTTGAATTTAGTAATGAAAAATCTTATTTTAGTATAAATTCTAAAATCTAAATGTAATAGTAATTGCAACAAAATATTATCCTAATAAACTAAGATAACTAACAAAAAGAAAAGAAAAGAAAAAGCTAGATAACAAGAGAGAAGATGAAGAGAAATAGAGAAAATAATATTAGTATGGCACATATGCAAAATCTATGCAAAAGATGTAATTGAAGATCCATCCAGAAAATCCAATTCATGAATATAAATAATGCACCCAGTAGGATGCAAATTAGGAAACACAACAGAGTATATACATAAAAGTAAAGATAAACTAAAGAGAGAGAGAAAGATGGTATATGTAGAAGAGTGTTAAACTAAATATAAAAACAAAAATGAATACATCAATTTTGCACAAAGAAAGATAAAAACACATTGTATATATAAAAGGAAAAGAAAAAAAAATAAGGTATGAATGCAAATTTTATAATCAGCGCAAGAAATCCAAAAAATTTAAAAATTTATTAAACTGGCACAAATAGTTATGGGAGGTTTTCTTTTTCAGTTGTTGCTAATTTTTAATTTCAGTAAACTTTAATATATAATATATTAAAATAAAAAACTTGTAATAAAGATTAACATATATAAGTATTTATATATAACAAAAAAATTAAAATATTAATGAATACAAACATTTATAGTTATTTATAGAAAACTTAAGTACATAAAAAAATTAAAATTTAATCGTTATCATCATTATCTCTCATTTCATATCTAATATGAAACATGTCTAGCCTATATGGCACTAGATCTACTTGTGATGAACTTGGTTCAATTTGAGATTGAGATTGTTGATAAGAAAGACAAGTAAATTCATTTATTTATGATCTAAAGGCTTTTATTTGTATTTGAAGTTGAGTATTATAAACTCGTGTTGAAAGGTTAATAAATTGATTTCGTATCATATCTTATGTGTCGAAAGAGTAAGGGTATCGTGGTTTTTGATTGAAGGATCCTTCAGTGTATGTGTATTTAATATTCGAATTTTTAATTATATTATATGAGATATTCCCAATTCATAAACTAAGTGTTTTTTTTTCTACCAACAACTTGCAAAAATAAATTCAAGTATGTTATATCCTCCCCCAAACTTTTTCCATTATTTTTTCAATAGACATATTCATCTTAAAATAGAAAAAAAGGGTCAAAAGAAAAATTTTCTAATAATATATAAACAAAATATAAAATTAAATGTATCTAAATAACTTGTGATTTTTTATCAACTTAAGTATGGTTCGTTTGATGTTAATATATTCTAAGGTAGATCTTAGAATATGTTAGGTCCCTCTTTAATTCTTGTGTCTTTAATATACAAAAGATATATTAATAAAGAAAAAATATAATTAAAATAATCAATAATTACTAAAAGCACCAAATTTAATTACTAATCTTTTACTATGCTCTTCCATGGATGTAGAATCTCCACTGTGTAAAGATGCACCAAACTCATAGTTAGAGGTTCTATTCATTTTTCTTTACTCACTTTTTGCTTAGAATTCTTCAATAGCCTAATGTATACGCTGCTCATCCCATATAAATTCTCCAGTCTAATAAAGTTTTTTTCCCCTTTTCTTAAACAGCACCAACAAGATCTTTTAAACAATTAATTATTTTATTCTTCTAATTCAACCAAATTTGATTTTGATGCTCAAGTATCCAACAATAATATTTCTTTAAAAAAAATAATTCCATAAAAAAAGAATAAAAATAATATTATAATTATGTAAAATATGATGAGAAAATTTACTTGAGATTTAAAAAATAATAAATCCTTGTATGATTGAGAAACTTCTATCCAATAATTCTATAGACTATTATATTTGCTTTTAAAAATATTGACAATATATGTAACAATAGCCTTATTATTTGGTTTAAACCTAGTAAGTAAATAAATTAAATATGTATTAATTAAAGTTAGGAGCAATTGAAATCAATAATGACATATGATAATATAAATTAAAATTAAATAATATACCCTCTAAAATGTTGTTCATGTTCAATGATTATTCTTGGCACAGTAAACTCTTCTTGAATTTTTTTTTTTATGAGAGATATTTTGAGATCTTGCTCAACCTCTGTTAGATGAGATACTATGTTAAGACATCTAAGAAAAATAATAAAGTAATTTAAAACAAATTTAAACAAAGTTAGTAAATAAAATAAATTTAAACATGATTAGTAAATATTTATGCATTTTAACACTTTTATCTTACAAAAATCGTGAAATGAGAGAATTTTTAAAGCCAAAGAATAAAATAGGAGTTGAATGGAGAAAAAAAAGGCTAAGGTGTGTGTGTGTGTATATATATATATAAGAAAAAAAAGACAATGAAAATGAATCAATTGTCATTCAAGATACTATGCCATGCATTTGTCAATCAACTTTGCTAAGAAATGTGTATATATAGTAAGTGATCATTCAATGCCTCACATTTAACATATAAAAAATTATGAAAAATAAATAATTTTAAAAAGATTAAAAAAATTTACTTTTCATGTGAGTGAAAATTAACTTATATAAATTGAAAACAAGCAATTAAAATACACAAAAAAATTACAAATTTTTTCATGGTCTTCTTAATTACTTGGACCAATATTCTTATGATGATATTCATAAATTTGACACTACATATCTTGTATTGAATTTTCATTAACTTGTAATTGCATTTGATAAGGCTTTATTATACAGTCAATATGTTCATGTAATCTACTTTGTGGGTATATATCTTCCACGACACATAGATATGAACACAAATCAAGCTCGTTATTGTAGTTATATCCAGAGATTGGATCTCCTTCTATTTGATATGAGACACTTCCTATACCATATACCATGCCACTTTTTTCCCCCTCCAGCTGCTATCATCCATATATCTACTTTGTTTAAAAGTGAAAAATGTTGTATACAAATAGCACTCACAATTTTACTTTTAAGGCTGATATGGCAAATGGATTAGTAAATGCTCCATGGAATCAAAGAATCCATGTGGAAATATTCTTTTTAACTTATAGAGACTGATAGAAATGTTGCATTTAATCTGCAACAAATCATCTACCTTTAACATTGTTAAACATATGCCTTTAAAGAATTGCTTAGCTAAGTTATAGGTTTCTAGATTTTCTTAAGCAATGCACTAAAAGTAATTGGTAGCAAACATTCCAAGATGTGACAATCATGACTTTCAAGTTCAAATAACTTTCCTTCCTTTGAATCCACATATCTAGAGAGATTCAAATAATATCTGTTGGGCATTTTCAAACCTTTTACCCACTCATATACATCCCTTCTTTACTAAAGTATGAAAGTAAACTTAGCTTTTGGCTTTACCACTTTTCTATTAGCTAATTCTTATAGCTTTACGTCTTTTTGCTTACAATATTCCTTCAAATCTATCTTAACTTTCATATTATTTTTAGTTTTTCATTTCCTGTTTGTAACAATATTAAATATATTATTAACATTTTTTTTTTATATTCATGACATCTAAATTATGCTGAACCAACATATGTCCCCAATATGGAAGCCCTCAAAATATACTTTGCTTTGTCTAGTTGTGATATTCTCTATAGCCTGGTAATCTATAAACCCCCTTATTTATAATTTCAAGAAGGGTTTTCACATATTGCCAGAATTCTTTCCTATCCAATTTTAGGGGAAGGGAATCATTTTCACCTTTATTCTTCTTGAAAACATCTTTATTTCTTCTCAAAACATGGTTCAGGGGCAAAAACTGTCAAATGACCATCAAACCAAGAGCTCTTTCCCCCATACTTAAGGGTAAAAGTTTTTGAATGATCCATACAATAAGGACACACTAATTTTCTAGTGATACTCCATCTTAACAATATCTTATATGCTAAAAAGTCATCTATCATCCACATTAATGTTTTCCTCATATGGAAATTCTACTTTTTTTTTAGATGTCATAGGTTAGTACTTCTTCTTGCCATAATAATTTTAACTCATCAATTAATGATGATAATACATCTATCTTGGTCTTAAGATTTTGTAGTCAAAGAATGATTGTCATCAAAAATAAATGAGGAGTAGTCATGCACAACTTAAGAGGAAGATTATGGAAGAGTAATTATCACAGGCAAGCATGAATATAGTGAAGTAGATTAACTGTAAGTTGTGAACCCATCTGTACACAAGTCCAGTCTAACATTTTGTAGTTCCATAACAAAATCAAAATATACCCTATCAAAATAATTTTATGGTTCCCTGTTAAAAGAATGACATAATACTCCTTCACATATTCTATTATTCCATTGCTATTGCATAAGCTTGGTAGAACTTATTGACACATAAAATTGTTGTAATCTAGAAGTAATTCATAAATAATACATTCTTGTTATTGGAATCTCTTTTGAACATATTTAGGCACTTATATTGATATTGGGAGAGGTAAAAATAAGGTGTATAGAAAGGTGTTAGAAAAAATATATAGCAAATTGCAAGCTTGGAAATTAGTATTACTATCACTATCAAGGCAATTGATTTGAATTGAATCAATTTTGAGTTCTTGCTTGACATATTTGAGATCCCTAAGAAGTATTGTTACAAAATTGATATAAAGCAAGCAAAAAATTTTTTTAGGGATATTTAGAAGCTAAAGCACAGATACACTAGTTAAAATGGCATGAATTATGTCATCTAATTTCTTTAGGAAGTCTTAGAATAAAACAAACACATTTGTTAGTAAAGCACTTTGGCTAAGTAGATTTGGAGGCTAATTTATGATGAATTTGGTTCACTATTTATGTGTACCTTAAGACCTAATTGTTATACAAATAGTTTTGAAAGGAAGTTAAATACACATTCAAACTTGTCTTGGATTTGAAAAGGTATTAAAAAGTCCCATGACTTGATATATGAACATTTACAATGGAGAGTTGGGGATAGTAAGAATATCCCTTTATCCAGTCATCTTTAATGGCCAAAGCAACTAGGTCATATAGCCCATTATAATTGAGTGGAAGCCCTTATTCTGTATGATTAAGGGAAATCGAATGTACAATGTTTGCATCAAATAAATTCAATGGGACAAATTAGACAAATTCCCCCTATATTAATTTCAACAACAAGTCAATAGGATTCACTTACATGGATAGGGAATTCATCTCATTAGTATATGGTTATGGATAGGTATAGATTGTAAAACTCACAGTTAGGTGAATAGTTGCAATGTTAAGATTAGGTGAACGCTTGGCAACTTAAATTACCTTTTAATGTAGTTATTTTCCTGTGGAAATTAATAAGAAACATCTTTCTAATAATGATAGTCCTTCATCAGCATCATTTATTTCTATTTTATCAAGAAAAAGATAAATCAATCAATCATACATTCCTATTATGTCTTTTTTCTAGAGTGGTATGGTTTGCTTCCCTTTTAGGAATGTAAGCTGATCAACTAGAGCTCTTGATATTCAAAGATGAATTAAATATTGGTTGAATCTTAATCTAGTAAGAATCATAAAGGTTGATATTCATCAAAATATTTGCATAATCACTTTACATGCTATATGGCAGTGCCATAAACAAAAAATCTTTGAAAATAGAGACCATGACCTAGAGTTTGTGACACAACAAGTTATAAAGGCTTTTATACCAATATTGTCTATGCGAGACACATTTAGAGAAATTGCAAGTACCAAGCAAAAGCATTCTTATATGGCAAGGACTTTTCCTACAAGAACATTGGTACATCTATTACAAGTAGCTAACAAAACTCCATATCAACAAAATCATCGAATCTTAATGCTTATTTGGTTTAAACAGAGTATGGTACATGCTTGGGATCAGGGGAATAAATTTTGGACCTTAAAAGCCAAGTTACTTTTGAAAACACTTCAATAAGGTCTGAATTTTGTCTCTTCACAAGAGATTATAACTAATCCTCATAACTTTCCAATTACTCTTTTTGTTTTATGAACTCAATGTCTACATATTCATTACCATACTTTAGTATCGTTACAGGTCATATGCCCAAATATTTAGACTTTTTAAGGAAGATCTTTTTCATTTGCTATTAAAATAATCCCAAATCACTTGAAAGCAAGTTTCATGTATTATTATCAATAGGAGTTTTCTCATTGTTGTCATAATTTAGGTTAGCGTTTGGTTTTGTAACTGTAATGCCCAAAAAAATGCATGTGGAAGAAAAATGGCTACTAAATTTAAGAATATGTCTTTGTATATTTTATGAAATATTTGAGGATAATTATATGTTAATGTGCTTTTTCAATTAAGGATTGGCTAAAGAGCCAATGTGATCTTGCTTTAAAATTAGATTCAAAAACTAACTTTTTGATCTTTGTTTTCAGAAAGGCAAAGGATGAGGGACAGAAATCTCTTAGAAGAAGAGATCCCCTAAAGACTTAAATGTAGGTAAGTCTTAAATTAAATCAATAAGCATAGTGAGTGCATAGGTAAAAAGAGCTTGTAAAATGAAAAGAACAATGCATTGCATTGAAATGAAATGTAAAGGCTTTTGAATTGACAATAGAAAAATTTAAAAGAAAAAAAATATGACTTAAATAGAAATTAGATTGAAAGCGATAAATAAACTAATAAAGAAAATGATAAATAACATTAATAAATTGCTAGGATTTAAAGAAAGCTGTAAAGCAAACTTCTTAGAAGTTTTCTTTATGTGTTGCATGGTAATCCTTACACCTAATTTATAGCATCTCCTACATTAGCACATTCTTCACTAAGTCATTCCCTTAACCATGTTAGGCATGCTTCTTTGTTGGCTTAAATTAGTGAGAGTTGTGGTAAATAAGTGCCCACAGATGTTGCTATTATGCTGTGTCCACATTTTTTTTAATCACTCATTCTATTTAGCACAACATCGGTCATTGACTAATAAGGCAAGTTTGGCTACTTGGGGGTTTAGTTAGCACATTACTTTTTGGCTAGTACTTTGTTGTAGTGCTTCTTTTAAGTTATTGGCTGAATTGCACACAACAAACCCCAGCCACTAGCCATTAATCATTGCTAACAATATGTAATAAAAGTTGTAAACTGTGAATATTCTTACATATGTGGAGGTAGTTTGATGTCACTTAGTTTTACTCTTCAACAAAATCTTATCTGCAATCTTCACACATATCCCATGTCTCTTTTAGTCTTCATAAGGCCAATTATGTGTTATTACAATCACATTATCAATTAGCTATAAGATTACAGTTGCTTTGAGAGAACATTCGATGGTTGGCTTTGTGTTTCACTAAATTTCAAGTGGTATATGCTTTAAATGCTTTGCAACATTCTCTTCATTAATAATTCTAAGATAATTTTACATTTTTTTGGTATAAGATCTTGTAACTTGATTTTGTGGTTGAAGGAAATTATGGATTTGAGCACTTGTTATGAACACAAATCTACTTAAAATCCTTGCCCCATGTGATTCTAATTGGAGTTGCCAAAGGAACTCCAATCTTTACACCACAATAGATGCACAATTGTTAGATAAGAGGATGAGAGTTTTATCAAATCTATGTATTCTTTTCTTTCTTTGTGTTATAGAGAAGAGAGAGAAGGATGGGAGTTTCATGAACACACATATTTTGCACAATCAAATCTTTTCTTCTCTAACCACTTTCCACCTTAATCTTTGAATTTCAAAATTCAAAACCAAAATTCAAATTATCTAATCAAATAATTAATAATTTGAATTTAATTACCAACCCAATTTAAAATTTGAATTTAAATATTCAAAATTTCAAATTCAAATAATTTAATTCTTAATTAATTAATTTCATCTATTAAGAAATTGGGTTAGGCCTTAAGTCAACCCATTATGAGCAACCTAATATATTCTAATATTTTCTACTCACACATGATGTGATGATCAATACAAAACTCTTTGCTTCTTTTAAACTTTCATACTAAATGCTCTGCTATGACTGCTCGGGTATAATCCTTTAAGAGCTCTTACACAAGAAAACTTTATAAATGTATCATTTAAATGTACTTTATATACTTATTTATGTGCTTTGGATACTCTAAATTTACCCATATACACAATATCCTACATTCATGACAAATATAATCCCTCTTAAATTTAATTTTACTCAGATTGTCTTTTTCATATGCATAGTATTCACATATATGAAGTTACCAAAATTTCATAACAAGCATACTTTAGATACTAGCAAAGTTGTATATATCTCAAGTAATCTTTTTTTTTTTTTTTGTGACCACATATTATTTAGATCAAAATCAGTTGTTTTCTTTATAATACTCATTTAGATCAAATTATTATGACTATAGGATATATGCTAAAGTAGTAAATATTACTCAT